>CM038707.1:31513691-33913691 GCA_021613375.1 Megaleporinus macrocephalus
TCAAACATTAACCTAGAAATATTCGTTGCGTAGCAACAGCAGCGATTACAGCAACTGGTGCTGGAGTTGTATGTAAGGTGCTCACACAAAGGAACCTCACATGAATCGAAGAAAGCCTTGTGTAAACATTTCAATCACACGTTTATTTTAGCACATCCTTGACTTTCTCAAACAAAACATCCAGCAGCTTCCAGATGTAATGCAAGTATATATGTATAGTATGTTTAGTATGTTTAGTGTGCCTGAAACACAATACTGGGAGTGAAATTGATCCAAATGTTGGAATCTGTTTTACAGGCTTGTAGTTTAGGATTAGTTCCGGATGAGTTTTTGAGCTGTGCACATGTGTGTTTTCTAAGTGTCTGTTTAGCCAAATGGTTTAGTTACTCGTCCCCCATGTGGGAGAGTGCAGGAGCTGATCTGACCCATTCAATCAGCTCTCCAAAACATGTGTTCACCACAGAAACTCATATCATTATAAACATAAAACTACAACGTGTCTTGCAGTCCTAGAGGGCACAATGAAATGATGTATACCCAATTCAGAAATGGCTCCTCACCTAAATCCAGGGAGACATCTGAATGCTTGTCACAATCTAATTCACCTGATTCCACTCCCTAGCCAATAACCAGTCTCTTAACGAGTCGGATCAGGTTTAAAAAGGAGCCAGGGCTAAAACTAAGAACCACTACATTGGAGTGTAACAGCCATTTCTAAACAGAATAAACTCTACACTGTCTTCTAAGTGTTGAAGCTTTCTAACATGCACTGTAGCACACTGGTACACTGATGGCTGCGTGAACTCCACTGACTCTCGCCTCAACCAAACACTTCATCAGCTAGTGTAGAAATACACCACATGCATCAAATACACATTAAATGTGCTCAAGTTAATCAGCGATAAAGGCCTTATTCATACTAAAACCAATAGTTTATTTAAAACGCTATTACTAAAAATTAATTAATTAATTATTGACATCCACAGATTATGGAATAGATTAGAAGGCAATATGTTTTTATAATCTTAACACCATGCGAACTGAATACTTTTCATAACTCTTGAATCTTCAGAAGAGCTACACATCATATGTAACAGGTCGACTATGAAGATGAATGAAACATCCTGTAAGCTCTACTGTTGTTGCTGTGGTACAATGACTCTTTAAAGCTGTGACTGTCCCCACTTTTCCTCTCGCCTACCTCTGGCCCTGGTTAGGCCTTAATCCCCCAACCCCCCCCCCCCCCCCCCCACAGGCGTGCCCTGACATGACACATTCCACACATAGTCAGCTGGGTTCTACCACAAACTCTCTCTCTTCTCCCGCCTAGTACCCATGGCTTGTCCAGGTGGAGGGCAAAACAGAAGACAGCCAGTCTTCTTACAGCAGTAAACCTCACGCCTGTGTCAGTAAAGAACCTGTTCAAGATGCGATCCAGCAATTCCTACATAAATCCATACACACACATACTAGCCACTTTCTCTCTGACTCTCCCCGTTATAATTCTTTGTCGCACTCTCTTGTACTTCTTTTCAAAAGACAGAGACCCTGAACTGAACAGCTTTCAGATACAAGCTGCTGAAGAAGAAATGGACAAAGTTACATTGAGCTAGCAGTGTAAGACAATATCAATACACTTGAGTAGCGCGATATTACATGATGTGATATTGCATCAATTCTCAAAAACACAGTATCCATACTTATTGTTTGCATGCAAATCTATGTGACAGACAGTGCTTGTTTTTTGTGTTGTGTTTAAACCCCCCGACTGCTAAATAGTAGTGTGGCAATCTATTCTCAGTGAAAACACTCTTCCACTTAATCATAAATAAATTAGCAGACCTTTGCATTTGATGATGTGTTTAATATTATTATGACACTTTTCCTAAAATAGCATTTTTTAAAAATCACAACATACAATATTTGCCCTAAGCCTTTATTATTATTATTATTATTATTATTATTATTCTCATCATCATCATCATATTATGAGTTCACAGTGCACAATGCACTGGCCTACAATTAATGATGCACCAATCCTAATGCAAAGCATTCACTGGAAAAGATTATTTAACATTTTTAAATTAATTAACAGTCCGAAATTTAATAATAATGCACATTCAATAAGACATGTTCACTCTTTTACAGTCCCAATGCTAATTTTCACTAAAATTAGTCACAGAACAGATGTTACCTACTTGTTAGTCACCCAAATCCTTTCTGTAAACACCAACCCAAAACCTGAACCTGCTGAAACCACTTCCACATCTTCATTCAAGGTCACACGGATGTGTGGGTAGGGTTAAAAGGCAATTCATCCTCTTTAATAACGAAACCGCAAACATTCGCATGAGCTGTAATTTTAATCAGGTCCAATCTATTTGTCTTCAGTATATTTGTCTACTTAAAGCAATTACTTCAGTAAATAAGTCAGCTTTACTTGTTGGTGTGGTTTAGAACACAGTATGACTTACTGTGAACTATATAAATGAACTAGATATCTCTAAAGTCAAACACTGTTATCATTTACAGCAAGAGAGCGGCCATATTCAGCAGCTCTTCATGGAGACATATGGATTCCAAAAAGTGCATTCACATGTTTGTAAACTTTCTAACTTAAGATAAATGTTTCAAAACAACAACAAAGAAAGTATGAATGTATAGAATCCACATGCCAGCATTACAATAAAGAGCTGCTGGATACTGTGGCAGAGTGAGTGAATGGTATAACGCTGCTATCCACCACCACCCCACCCCCCTCAATCGCATAGTATTGTCCAATACTCTGAATTGAGAGGAGGCAGTGTCGGATTGGTGCATCTCTTGTTGAAATAAAGACCGGAACAACAGCAAGTAGCAAAGGGATGTGAGTAAACGGTTCCCCATGAGTCACTGCTGCACAGTACACAACCAGTAATTCCTTTATCAAATGATTCACACAGTTAAAAACGGTTCCACTATCACAGAACTTTGGAACTTTCCTGGAACAGCATCATCACTTCAGCTTAACATCACCAAAAAACTGCCAGACAAAACATTAGTACAATATTCAGTGCAGCATGGACCATAGTAATGTATCTGGCTAGCAAATTGGGCTGACAAATTAGTGAGTAGATATGAAGATGGATGAGAAATGGAAGGAGTGACCTTAGATTTGCCTTCTACTACAGTAGGACTGAAGGTTCACAACACTCTTTACAACAGTAGGAATTTCTGCCCTATTCTAAATATACATAAATAACTTCTGGCCATGTGCTGCTACCTTAATAGAGTAATACATTACAATGAAACTAATTTAGAAATAAAAAAAAAATACAAGTCAATGACAAAGACACAAACTGTGTGTACAATGATGAGAAGGAAGTTATCAGGCCTGTCACAATTACTGCACAATCACTTGATCACAATTATTTGAGATTATCACAATTTATTGTTGTCTAGGGCTTTCAAGTTTATTTGCAAAGAGTGAACAAAGAGACAATTAAACATGCTGAAGGGGGTCATCAGGAATATCAACGTACATAAATTTATATTTGGTTCAAAAATGCTTCAAATTTTTCAAAACACAGTTTTCCTTACACTCTAAATCTGTGTTCACCATCTGTCTGAAACACCCTGTTAGAGCTTGTGTGGCTCATGTGCTCTGATGGTCAGGTTGCCTAGTCTGTTCTGACTGGTCACCCGCCAGAGCAGCCTCCTACCACAAGCTTCCACGCTACTGGCGCTATTGCTACAATGTCATCGGTTGTGCTCTATTCAGCTAGTGTCTGCCCCTGAAAGTCAGGTAGACCGCACACACCTCTGTGAGCACAATTCAAAAGTTGTACGTTTTCATTTTTTTGGTCACTGGGCATAATGCAAAGGCAGGCCAAGCTTACCATTAGGCAGGAAATAAGGACTGTGTTAATTGATGATGTCACCCTGTAACAGAGAAAAAGGCTGGAATTTCAATGCCGTTTTTCAGGCTGCTGAAGTTTCAGCCTCTGGCATGTACTGTGGGTTTCATAACTTTGCAGACTATTTGCATGCACAACGAGCTACATGACATACTAAAAGACGGTGGGAAATCTGATAAATTGGTGCCTTTAACTATTAAATGGCAATTCATTGTCAGCCAAATGTTCATGTCATGCCTAGAGGTGAGTGAGAAGTAACAGTAAGAACATACAGTACTTAAGCTCTTTTTTCATTACTGAATTTCAGTCAATTAATTAATTGAATTAGTTACTTTTTCAAAACTGCAATTTAAAAGTATATTTTATTTTTTCTCCAAACACAATTCAATACATGGCTGTGCAAATCTATTATAGAGACAAGTGACACGTAAAGCATGGCAAGTAAAAACAAGTGCAATCCTACAGTTGCATAGCAAACGGGGGAAAAACCTTTTACTCTCTTGTAAAAGTTTTCTCAAGGAACTAACCCCACTTAAGTTTAAGAAAGTTCTCTGTGAGCCAGACCCTATGTACCTTCTCATACTGCGCAAACATACTTTTTATTTAGCAAGTTTATCTCTGGCAGGAGTTTTGAGAGTAAAGGATTATAGTGGATAATGGGACAGTCTTTATATTGGGTTCATGATAGCTTTGCTATTAAAATATAAAGAAACTGAAGAACTCTGGGTATATAGAGAAGCCTGTAAGAGTTCCATGCATGTGGACGTGGAGACATGAAAGTCAGAAGCCAGTGTGCTACGGGTGTTTCTGGGAGTGCCTCGTAGCTCTCTCTGATTACAGGCCTTTCACCCAGAACCCACCTTCCGTGTGTCCCACATATGCTGCAGCCCCTAATTCACAAGCAACAACGAAAACCATTTCACACGTTGATAAGAGCGCAGACACAGGGCAGGCCTAAAATAACTTTCTTGAATCAACAGACCATAGCAGGACACTAGGGAGCCATTAGTAGCTCCGCCCAGCACGGATACTAGCAGGCAAGTTTGAAGAATGAGATACAGTCTACGTTTTTCAAAAGAGGTGTTGAGTAACATAGCTATTATGAGAAAATTCCCCCATTAATCACGAGGCCGGTGGTAGTTCGACGGGTTAGTCGTTGGGGGTCCCGCTCGTGTTATAATAACCTCGCAAACCACCAAGCTGACTGGCAAAAGCTCCACAACAAGGGCTGCGGCCTGATCCAAATACGAACAACCCCGAAGTGAACCCACGGAGGGGTTCAAATTCCACACTCCCTCCTGTCTTCAGCAACGTGGAGAGAAAAACAGGAGAGGAGGGAAAATTGGAAAAAAAAAAAGATAAAGAGGTCGAAGAGCTGTTCTTCCACACAGATGGCTTGTCAAACGTGTTCTGCAGACAATGAGACCCCATCCCCCAACTCGGCGTTTGCACAGGCCACACCAAGCCACCCAAACACTCCTCCTCTTCCACTCATACACACCACTATGAAGCAAAGTCAGAATGAGTGCAACAAAGCTGTTAGTACTGAAGAAAGGAGGAAAAGTCTGCAGCTGTAATTACTAGCGGCTATGAGATACGATACAGTGCGTGGTGTCTCGATTCAACTGCTAAATTAAAATTTTTAATTCATATATGATGAATGTGTGAAGCAATGTAAACCAAAGCACACTGAATAACATTTTCAGTTTCTATCTGGGACACTTTCATATGGTACCAAAACACAATATACAGCTAAAAGACAGGAAGCTTGGAACTCACAGAATTTTTTGACACTCCAATTCAAAATTTATCATAATCTGTCAAAGCCTGCAACATTAAGGGTGATATTTCTGTATAATAAAATTTGAAGGCACATATCGCAACCACTCTGCCATTAGAAAAAATGCCATTGGAGAATGTCATTGGAGAATATGGTCGCAGTGTCTAAGAAAAGTTACTTGTCTGAAAGTACAGTTTGCAACAGGATTAGGAAATCACATGTTGGGCTGCTTTTACCTGCTATGTGCATGTAGCCTATTTGAAACCAAAGCTGTGCCCTACATAGTCCTGATCTAATGCTCCAGCCACTAGAAAACACAGTAGCCACAAGCAAACATGCTAGATACACGGATACTGTAAAAGGCAATATGATACAATGTGACAGAATTAAATGTAGTTCCATTTGTTGTGCTGTTGCATCCCTAGCATTCACTCATACATACCACAGACCAGTGGGGTCAAATCTGAAAGCAACAATCGAGAATGAATCCAGTAATACTCACTAAACTATGTCTAATCTTACTAGTAGTGCATATCAAAAATATACAAGCATGTTTTTTCATACCACATCTGCATGTACCAAAGGTTTAAAGACATCAAGGCAATGCACAGACAACAGAGACAGAAGCCTGAACCTGAGCAAGGGGAAGGGAGTGGACTCAGTGCCCTCCACGGATGCAAATCCTAGCGTTCAGCTGAGGACAGCAGCAGTTTTAAGCAAACAGACCGTCCAGACCTGATTCTAATCAGGTCACTTTCACTATCTCTTATAAAGATAAACAGGAGACTGTATGTGCAGACCCTAATAACTATTTATACCAAATACAGAGCTCACCTTCAAAGACACCACACAATAAAGACCCCACCTGCTTTGTTTATATTTAATTACTTTGCCCATTTAACCAGGTGAAAGAGGAAGCACCCCTTGACTGGGAACCTAGCTTAGAGAGCATCATGCAGCACTGTGCTGAGACGACAGTACTAGAATGCTGCACTGAAGAAACCGGCCATCCCTCCCCTCTGCTGCAGTTGCCATAGCAACCATCACTTGCTTCGGCAACCGGTGCCCCAACCTTTTTTCCACAGTAATCCGCAGACCATCGAATCAAAGTGCTTATGTTTATATGCTGTATGATAGACAAAACACGGTCCTGCCTTTAGACGCACCAATCATCTGCACGTCACGACCTTCAGAGCCGCTGAAGGAACGATGTGAGAATTCCTCTTATCAATCGAGAGAGCCACGCCCTCTGATCAAACACCAGCTAACAAGCTGAAGGCCTGGGGAGTGAGTGACAGGTCAGCCTAGATTTCTACTAGCAGCTGCTAATGACCTGCAAAAACAATCAACAATGACGGGTATTTGACTCTTATTAAAAGCTGGCGACTTGGCTCTATACATGCTTACTTTATATACTGATTGCTATTGACAAGATTAATGCCAATAAGCTTTAGATATGTTTAATAGCAAGGTCAAATGAATAGACTTGAATCATAATTCTTCTCATTTTTTTAGAAATATTTATCTTTTCAGGCAGCCTTAGTGCAACAGTGCTGTGGAAATGATGTTCTTCTTACCGGTAATGGCAGATATTTTTTAAAAACGTTTTAAAAACAAAACCGATATATGATGATGTATTTGTTGGACACACAAGAGTATGATGTGTAAGAGACACTGTACTAAAATTTAAAACATTTGGTTTCATTTGTAACCCATATAAACAATTGTTGCATTCCAACAATTATAACATAACAAAACAAATCTGGGTAGATAAAAAACGTATTTCCACATTATTTAACTATTCAATACGCACATGACAAATAGCAGATGCAGGCATTGGCCCACAATTCCTATTAGGGCAGAAATATTTGGGGAAATATCCAATTGCAATTTTTTTTGACCAATATTTTGATTCCAATTAATGCAGTGATTGTCTACAAATTCATTTTACAGGCCTGTTTTTTGCTGTTGTTGTTCATAAACAGTTCATAAGCTTTATTAGGTTAAATGTTCTTACTTGAAACTTGTTAAGACAACATTGTGGTGAAGGCACACACACATATATATGCACGCACACACTCTATAATAAATACTGCAGCTTTTGCTATTTGAAAATTGCACTCTTTCAAATTGAGACTTTGATATAAAAATGTTTAATCCTTCAGCCCTAATTCCTATAATGGTGCATCCCTTAAACACAGCTGTGCAATTACCCAAAAAGCTGCAAGGGCATGAAGGCATGAGTGTATTAAATGAGGAGGAGTAAGAAAGTGCAAAGAGCAAAAAGAGAGAGTAAAGAGGGGAGATAATGCAGAGTGGGTGTGAGGGAAAGACTATATGTCGTGTGACACTGTGATGGGAAAACAGATGATAAGACGGAGTGAGCTGTAAAAAGCGGCTGCTCCATTTTCAAGGTCCATTCCTATTGACCTCCTTATCTCCTCTAGTCCACCCCCCTGCTCACTAAAATGGATGTCTGCAGCCCCTTCTCTCTCTCTCTCTCTCTCACACACACACACACACACACACACCTCTCTCTGGGGAGCCAATACACAGCTCATATAAGGGGAGGAGGGGTGCATTTCATCAGACTCATCATATCCACATTGCCGGTTTTCATTATAGCACAGATGAGCCAATGGAGTCAGTGTATTACTCCATCAACCCCCTCCAGCATTACCACAGAGGCTGACACCTTAACACACATACACACACACACACACACACACGTGTCATTCAGGGGTTAACAGCCAATCAAGCCCAGCTGCCCCTATGCAGATAGAAAGAACAACAGAGGCATCACACATTCCAAACCGCAGCCAACCGTCTCCTGTAATTGCATTGAGAAAATCTGTCCACTGTCATGTCACCAAGTCCCTCAGGCGAGCGTTCTCTTACCTTCTGCACCTCTGATTGGCTTCGGTCCGCTGTGTGTATCCCTCGCGTGTTAACATTATCAGCTCCGCAGTGAAACGAAAGGAAAGTACAGTCTCTGTGAACAAACGCGACGGCAGGATCATGAAAACTATATTCAGTCCGTCTCTAAACGACTCCAGAAAGCAATTCCACCGCGTTTCCAGAAATGTCAGCCTCAAGGTTCCAAAAGCCGCTAGAAATGAGAAGCAGAGATCTGGATTCTCCTTACTCTACCGGCACTCTGGCTCAGCCCCTCCCTGCTCTCTCACAGCTCGTCTCAAACAAACGCCCTTCCATCCTCCTCTCTCCCTATGCGTGTGTCTCTCTCTCCCTCTCCCTCTCTCGCTCTGGAGGGACGGACACACACACACACACACACACACACAGATGTTACTATCAGCAGGCCACTCCCCTTTTCAACACCCAGGTTCCTCATAGGAAGCAGGCTGAATGTAGTTGCCGCCCACTACTTCTCTCTCTCCTTCACTCTTTTGATTCTGATCGTGCTGCAGGGGTGTGCTTAGGGCTCAGTTGGTGAAAGAAGGCAAAAACAGGTTCCTAAAAACAAGAGGGAATCGGAGCGTGGGTCCACACTGCTAATCAAGAGTCTGGGGACAACTTGTCTTCCTCTAGGAGCTGAAATGGCTTAGTTACTTTTACAGACCCAGTTTCTGAAACAGTTAGGGTATCTTGTAAAATGCTAAATAAAATCAAAAATCGAATTAATTAATTAATTAACTTGAAACATTATTTAACTGATAAAATTCAAATGTTTTCCACTGTTTTCACTGACCAACTGTATGACCAAAACGTACATATTTCCAATTTGATGCCTGCAACACACTCCAACATAGTTGGAACCGACGCATGTTGGTCACCTCAACTACGAAATGATAAAACTGTTGCAGGCTTTTTGCAATTGTAATTTCTTCCCCATTCTTGCTTGATAAAAGACCCCAGCTGCTCACCAGTTCATGCCCATCTTTGACTGATTTGCTTCCTTATGATGCACCATACATTTTCCATGGGAGACAGATCTGGACTGCAGGCTAGTTAAGAACAGACACGCCGTGTCTATGACGCCAAGCTGTTGTAACATGTGCAGAATGAGGCCTGGCAACATTTTGTTAACAATGATTTCTTGACAATGACTTTATGGTAAATGATGTTGACTTGACAGCAGCGTGTCTCTTTGGAACCCAAATATATACACCTCTGCATCAAGGGTGCCTTCACACATATGCCCATAAGTCACCCATGTAATGGGCACTGATGCAACAATACTATGGCAGCTCTTTGTATATACAGATAACAGTCTTTGGAATCTGCTTTCCAAAGACAACCTGAACCGCGAAGCCATCTGACCATAACATGTATTTCTTCCATTTTTCAGACCACCTGAGAAGAGCTCAGGCTGAGAACTCACCTGTATTTCTGCATAATTGATGTATGGCTCTCTCCTTGGATAACAAAGTTTCATGTTGCATTTCTTGATGCCGTGGCTGATTGTTTTAAATGACAAAGGTTTTCTGAAGTACTCCTGAGTCCATTTGGCTATGTTTAACACTGCAGTATGGTAGTTTCTAATCAGAGCTGTTGACTGTAATGCACATTTAAAAGTGATTTTCGTTCTTGACCTCCACCGACTGAGATTTCTCAGAACTACCCAAATGTTTTCACAATACTACGTAGGGTAGACTGATAAGAGCTAAATTCTTTGACGATTCTCTCACAAAGTGGTGAGTAACTTTACTTTACTACCTCACTGGACTCTATTTATTACACATTGCACAATTTGCAAACTACCAGCAATTATTTATTATTCTCTGTCTGTACTGTGTTGTGTTGTGTTGTCTGTCCGCACTTGTTTGTTCGTGTTGCACTTGTGTCTTGTATGCACTGTCTATGTTGCACCATGGTCCTGGAGGAACGTTGTTTCGTTTTACTGTGTACTCTGTATGTAGTTGAAATGACAATAAAACCCACTTGACACTTGACACTTGAGTAAGAAGCCATTTGGTGGACACCTGCTTAGGTCTGCCACTGTCCACTGTATTTGTAATATATCTGCCATTTATCAAATCAAAAAATGGGCTTAACTGCACAATAACATGCTGTGCAGAAGCTCTTAAAATTATACTTTTGCTGAAAAATCAAAAGATTTGAGGAAAGCATACAAGCTAACAATTCAGGAAAATGCCCGTTTTATGTAAAATGTACCGTTTTTGCTCCATTTGAGAGTAGGTGTGTTATACAGCATTCAGCTACATGTGCCTGCACGTGAGAACATTTCCAAAAATGCACTGTTAGGAACCCGACTGTCCAGGCAGAGAGCACAGCTTTTTCGCTACATAGGCCCGGCTGACGCTGGGTCCAGAAACAGCTGAAATATATTTAGTTGACAAATTAACATGCTGGCACATCGTCTACAGAAAAGGAGGAAAAAAACCTGTAAAAAACTGTGAGTCTCTGTCTGCACCCCGCATTGTCATGGTTATCTGTGGTTTTAGCTCATTAGCTCATCTGAGGCAGTCTGTGTTGAATAAAATTTAAATGTATTCCATTGTTTCCCATTATTTCAGCCAAAACACAATATTTTCTTTTTTGGTCTTGCTTTATTTTCATGCAGCTAGTTAAATATTTGTTCACTCAAGTTTTATAGATGCTCAGAACATACAGGCCTAAGGTAAATCATGTTTAATTTCCTAATGGTCATTAAAAATATAAATTAAACAGGGTAATGCAGGTAATAGCTACATAAAAACTCAGCACAGCTGTGCAAATCACAGCAGTATTTATAGCAGATATCTTCACTTTATTAATACCACCACTAAGAGAGTGCTCATTTCCACTGGTACTTCTATGGGATTTTCAATATTATGCTTTACTTTGTATTTATTCACATAAATATATACAACATTTGTAAGTACATGTGTGTGTGTGTGTAAGTACACATGTGTGTGAGAGATAATGCACACAAAAAATGAAAGAATCTGTAAAACAAGGCTCTATATTGACCTGCAAATTCCCGGTTTCTCATTCGAATCGCAATTTAATCCCTATACTGATCCATTAGAAAGTAAATCATAATCAATTTATTTTCTTTCTCTAGTAGAGTAGATTTAACTGAGGAACTGTGACAGATCCACAGCTACTACTGTATGTGTTTTGCAACACTTAGAATCATGTGCATCTAGAAGTCATCCATGTTGTGAAAATAATGATTTTCTTATCCCAGTCCTAAAAGCACATACTGTAACCCTGCCCAAGGGTAGTTAAAGAACTTGAACAGTTTGAATGCTGAATTATGTGAAGGGTAAAAATGTGTGGCTTTATTCCTAAGCCAGTAGACATTTCATTTATAGTAAACCAAACTTAATATCTATAATTAATTAAATAAATTAACATTTTATATATATATATATATATATATATATATATATATATATATATTTTTTTTTTTTTTTTTTTTTTTTTTTTTCTTTTTTTTATTATTTAATATGTGTCTTATATGATGTTAATTTATTCAAACGTACAGTTTCTTTTAATACTGTTAAGCTTTATCACCTGTCTGCAAGCACTTTAAGCTGCCACAGGTAAAAAAAAAAAGTGTGCTAAAATTAAATATTTCATCCCTGTCCAATAAAAAACATGTATTTCCATTTTTGTCGATTATAAGTTTTCTACACCGTTGGAAAACGCCAATGCTCGTTTACACCGTGTGATAATTTCATGATGAATGGACCAATAAAAGTGCTTCAAAACAGCTTGGAAAAAATTCTGGTTCCACTGACTTACATTAAATATAAAGTATGTTTTTGGTCTCATTCGTAAAATTGCAATTTTGTAGATACTTGTTTTTCATTGGAGAGCGATGGTATTAAACAAGTTGGAAAGGTAGGTGTCTCAAAACTTTAGAAAGGCTGTTTATAAGTCCATATGTGCACAAGATGCAACATCTGCTGTACGGCTATCATCATTCCTTCTTCTGCATTTCAGCAAGCTTCCAGAGGGCAATTTCAGGTCACATTCTGAACAAGAACAAGACCTGACAAAAACGTCCTTCAGCACAACAGTTTAAAGCCCAGAAGGTTCCAGACAAGCGCCCGTAATACAATAAGGCCAACGGAGCTCGCACTTCCATACAGGCACTAAGTTTTGCTGCACAATCTGTTTTTCATTTCTCTGTCCTGCCCAATCACAGCTAACATGAAGCCTGCTTAGTTCATTTCAGAGAATAGCAGCGTTTCCTTAAACTACTGATCCAGATTAGGAGAACAGCCAGCACCACACATTAGCACTCTTTTATTGTTCATCTGTAACTCACTGGCTATGCCTTCATTTCGGACCACTTATGTCTAATGTGCACTTCACTACCTGCTGCTGTAAATGTGTTTTTTTCTTCCTCCTTGTGACCACAAATATTAAAATTCCACAGTTTTCCCAGGACTTCAAGCAGAATGGGGTTTGTGTGGCAGAAAACTGGATTACTACATTAAAGAAAGGGAACTGGCAAAATCTGATCAAATGAAGCCTAATCTCTTTTGTCAGGGTGTTGAACCGGCTCTTACCAGAGGCAACATGGCAGCTGCAGACACACTAACCTTGTTTGCAACCCCTGCAGCAAGCAGGGGACAAAACAGCCAAGCCACCCTCCTGCAGTGTGCGCTGAAAGCTCGTCTAGACCTCCCCACCCTCTGTGGACCCCCTCCTACTGACGTGCTGATAGGGCGCCCTGGGATGTCAGGCTGCTATGGACTGTGACATCTGTCAATCATTTGACAATACACACGGATTCAGCAGCACTAAGGGTGCCACAGCCTACAACAGATACAGACCAGCAAAAGCATTAGCACAGGCTCTAGAACTGTGTTGCTTAACCCAGTCTGCAGGGACCACCTTACAGCTCCCCACCACAACCTGCACCGGACCTGTAACCTGCCATTCTGAAGCAACTCCAGTTAGAAATTCAGAAAATTCTACTACAAACAAAACTGACTGTAGCTGAGGAACTTCTGAACCCAGGCTGACAACTCTAGACCAAATAAAACCTGATATTTTCCCTCCAACTTCCTATGAATTCTGTATTTACAATGATATACACATGTATTTATAAGGCATTATATAGCGTTATGCATTACAACCTATGATGTCTGCCGTAAACCTATATAATTGTGTGATAAGAAATTGTACTTACTTATAAAGCACTTCATAAAGCAAGAAAATACGACTTCATGGTGTCAACTTTCATAATGCATTATAATATCTGCTCATTAGAACACTGTCAACATGAATATTATATATACCCATTTCAACAGTGGTTATCAAGGTAACTTAAAAAATGTTGTAATTTTGTAATATTTATTTATTTATGTGTTTATTCGTTTATAAAAAACAAAACACACAAACCTTTTTCATACAGTGTGAATTTGGCAGAGTAGTTTATTTCAGCAACTGGTAACTGAACAGATATAATAATGAGTTATGGAACCTGACATTAAAAAGCCATATACTCATGCTATACTCATGTTCTGCATATATATATATATATATATATATTACATTACATTACATTTACGGCATTTAGCAGACGCTCTTATCCAGAGCGACTTACAAAAGTGCTTAGTGTTCGGTTAGAGTATGAATCTCTATCTAGTACAATATATATATACCCACACACACACACATATGAGTATGTCCAGTATTATAAGGTGGCATGTATACCATATAAATGCAAATAAAAAGCATTATGAATACAGGAATTTTAGATGTGATGAGACCAAATTATATATAAAAACTTAAAATAAAATTAAAATAAATAGTATTTGTTGCTCTTTAATTTTTAATGTAATAAACTTTGGAATTCATTACGTTTGTAATCAGCTCCCTGTTTTTAGGTGAAACTGTTGAATAAGTTGTGTTAAGTAAGATTTACAAGTCTAGTGACGTTAATTGAGGACAGAGATGATTGGAATTTGGAGACTACAATATGTTTTGTGCTGGACACAAGTCTGACCCAGGCCCAACATGAACAGCTGGGTCACACAGGGAGCTGTACACCACACCCGGCCCCCGCGAGGGGGCTTAGATATATTTCATGCACCCCCAGCTTAGGTTTTTTGGACTACAGTAATGAAACACCTTCTTTTCCAGGTCAAATATTTGAAGCTTGTTATCTAATCCAGTCTCTTTTCCCACGGCACAAACATTCAAACATGCTTCAGATCACAGCGCTGTCGTTTCAGAGCCAGGGTTTGTCGTGCGCTATCAGGAGATGCATTTATTAGATTTCACCCTCATGGCATGCTGTACGTGATGTGATTCAAATCAGTTCAAACTGTTAGCACTAAAGAACCATTAGCTATCACGTTATGTGGCTAGTTTATTTAACTTCAAGCAGATAGAGAATTAGGATGGATATCTAAATGTGGTTTTGTATAAACAAGCAAACAAACAAACAAACAAACAAACAAGGCAGGAGCCTCAGCAGCAATGATATCATAGAGTTCAAACTTAATCTGACAATAATAAGATGCAGTGACACATAGGACACTTTGGCATTTTGGATACAGATTAGTTTGCGCTATAAGCAACCGGCCATACAACACTGTCCGAATGGAGCCATATACAATACAACACAATACATTTTTCATCAAGCTGTTTTTAAGAGTATGGGTTTCAGCAACAATGTTTATTGTCTGGTAACTCAAAACGAGTCACAGAAGAACATAACCTGGTGCTCTAGATCAGAGTTTATGATGGCACTTCCTAGGAAAGTGAGAACAGGCCCAGACGGGGTCAGATCTGCCCTGAGAGAAAGCATTCACACAATACTCTGTCACTCTGTTTACCTTGTGCATCGTTAATAATTTATCAGTTTAATATGAATCCTCTCACTGCCTCTCAAAAGAGCAGCTGGAACATGAAACAACAGCCATGCTTCTGTACACAGACCTCTTTCTCTGTAGTAAGCATGAGAGATCTGAAAACTGTATGGTTTACAGATAACAATTTTAAGCACCTTCATAGATATTCTTACAAAAAAAACTATGGCCAATTCTAATCTCCAATTTTTACAAATGAGGAATAGTACAGCTTGTCGGTGTATTTAAAAGACATATCTGCCAAAAAAAAATTATTAAAAATTACTCAAACCAAATGAGGACCTCAAAGAAGTGCCACGCTTTACGATGCCGTAGTGTAGTGGGGCTGTGTATTGACAAGAACTTGCCGATACAATACACATTGTGATACAGCGGTCACGATTCAATATACAGCGATACTGCAAGCAAAGCAATATATTGAGATTTTTCAAACCCACTATTAAAACACAACACTATATGAACAGGTTTGCCAACGTATACAATAGCATAGCACCCTTGTGCTGCTTTTTAATGTTGGAGCGGAGCTGAAAATGGATCACAACACTGCCATCTAGTGCTCAGCGAATTAAACACAACACACAATTCTGCCAAGAATCTGTGTATCGATACTGGGTTTTGGAGAATCGATACAGTATCACAAAACATAACATCCCAATATTCAATATTTCGACATTTTCTTACACTCCTACAGTGTAGGGGCACAAAGTAGAGATGGCCCTTAAAGCTGATCTGAGGTCAGTTTTCCTTGA
Source organism: Megaleporinus macrocephalus (assembly GCA_021613375.1). Taxonomy (NCBI): domain Eukaryota; kingdom Metazoa; phylum Chordata; class Actinopteri; order Characiformes; family Anostomidae; genus Megaleporinus; species Megaleporinus macrocephalus. The sequence goes on from CM038707.1 coordinate 31,529,917, forward strand.
AGTACCTTATATAAAGTATATTACTATAAAAGCAGACCTGAATCAACAAATCAATGAATAAATAGGACAGTGGTGCAAAGAATCAGATACGCAGCCTGAGATAGCGCTAGTTATACCTGAAGTAAACCAGAAACCAAAAGAAACTCTGAGGGCTGCCAGTACCAGGATCCTACATATGACCAGCCTGCTGTTGAGCATTAGGGTTAGGCATCTAAATCCCTACCATTCCAGGTGGCACTGGTCAGCTTGGTGATACAGTCAGGCTGGGCATTAGTCAGTTAAACAAAGTCAAATTTTCATTGTGAAACAGACCTGATTTAAAGACCCACACACTTTTAAAAAGTAATTAGAAGAGAACGAGTTTATTAGTATAAACGCAAGCCAGGTTAGAAATCCCAGTTAGACTGATATGGCAATTTACCTTAAAGAGAGGACTCATGTAGGAACAGATGCCATTTATTACACAGAAAGGCAACGACAGTCTGCAAAACGTAACTTCTGTACTGATACCTAGGAGTGAAAAACACAGGAGTGCATTATGCGCTTACTCTGGCATACAGCTCAAGAGAAGCAGCAAATGTTTCGGCAACGCTTTGTTTCCACACGTCCCAGGTTTTGAGTATGGAAACTCTATGACGTGACTTAAACTGTACTTGTTCCTAGTGTCAAAGCAGGTCCCATCATGCCTCTGAGCGTGACCACCTGCACCCCTGCCTGACTGTGGGACACCTTGTAACAGCACTTGTGTCGCACTGAAGAGCACACTGTCATCAAGAGTTACAAACCACCTAAATCATCATAATTAACTCACACAACAGCTGGATGAACGAGATGATTCAGCAGACATGAGGTCAGTGTGCATTATGAGAGAAGAAACACAGACTTGCAATCTCTCTAGCATGCTGCCACCGGCAAAACGGCACTACACGCATTTCAAGTTCAGCTCGGCATTTGTTGCTGCATGTCTCCTACAGCCAACCATAAAAACATGCACACACACGCATATATGTATATGTATGAACCTAAATGTATAGTTTTTGCTTTCCACTAGGATTTTCCCCACTGAAATGCAATCATAATAGTGAAAGCAGAGAAAAACAATGTACACATAGCGTTACTTTTCTCATAGGTGACATGTAGAATACATGCCAAAGTGAAAAACAACTTCTAAAGTGAAAAATAACTAAAGCAAAAGCTCTACTACAGTGTTTTCATGGCACTTGACCTGTTTATGTGATCCAATAGGCATTTGCCTCACTGAATTGAAACTAAAACAGTGGCATGTAATGCAAACATGAGATTGTACCTAAAATGAGCCACTGATTCAACATTGCTTGAAGGATCGAATGATGGAAAGCAATACATCAAAGACTTTCATTACATTCCAAAGTGGATTGTATTCAATACTGCAAATCCTCATATGCTGTTCTTCAGCTCAAGCAACATGAAACAATGTATGTCACGTGTACTGCATTTCATGCTCTTCCATTTCCGTGATAGTTTTTTTTTCAGAAATTTCTCTTTATAGGTGGGACTAGAGGTATAAGAAATATTGAATATCAGGATATTGTTTTGTGATACTGTATCAATTCTCAAAAACAGTATTGATACACAGATTCCTGTCAGACAATGAATCATTGCATGTTGTGTTTAAACCTCTCACCACTAGATGACAGTGTTGTAATCCATTTTCAGCTCCACTCCAACATTCACAAGCAGCACAAGGGTGCAATTCTATTGTAAGCGTTGGCAAACCTGTTCATATAGTGATATGTATTTATAGTAGAACTTAAAAATCGCAATATATCACTTTACTTGCAGTATCTTACAATATATCACAATACATATAGTATCGCCAGGTGCTTGCCAATACACAGCCCTAGGTGGGACATGAGTCTTCACCGTGTTTAATGGAGAAGAAGCTCTCATCAGTTTCTCCTTCTGCTGTGCTGTAGCTGTGTGTTTAGTGAAGTAGAACAGTATCACGTGATCAGAGCATTAGTATCACGTGATCAGAGCATTAGAGCACAGTGAGCACTTTCAAAAACAAGCTGTGATTACTTCAAAGTCTAGTCTGCTAATACACTGAATACTGGTGTCTAGTTCTGAAACAAAAAAAATAATGCTGGCTTAAAGAGTAAACAAATGTAAAGTCAAGACAGTTCACAAATAAAGTATTGAGGAAGCATCTTTGAAGTTAATTAATTCAATACATGACTGACTAAGAACTGACTCACGATAGACAGGTTGATGATATCGCCGCCAGACAAAGCTGTCCTGCGCGGCTTCCTGTAGCTTGCAAAATGAAAATAAATCTGAAATGTGAACAGGTAGGCACTGCGTACTTTTAAGAAATTCCAAAGCACTCCACAAAAGCTTCCACAGCACGGCAGATTTAGCTGAACTCACGTGGTCAAGTGTGGTCTAGTGTAAAAATGGACAATTTAGCTGCAGTCATATGAAGAGTTTACACTCGGCAGTTTTGAAACCGCTGCCAAACGTGAAGCAGAACAAGTTTTGAGACGCACCATTAGAGCAAGAGATTGAGACCACTATCTTGGTCTGAGACGTCTACTGAGTCACAGCTTCTGAACGAGCTGATCTGAAACATGATTTTTACAGCAGCTTTTCTGAGGATGGAATGCATAAAATGCACCTACGGAACAAGTCTTCAACTTCAAAACAACTCCAGTGCAATCATTTTTTAATCAGTGCTTGCAAAAATATTCTATTTATAAAGGAACAGAAGGAAAGAGGCTTATAAAAAAGCAATAAAGAATGAATTAAACAAGGATAAACACCATAATGAGCTGAACTCCAGTGACCTACTAAGCATTTTACAGAGTTATGATCCGCAGGCTTTATACAACTAGTCTAAATCTTATAAGGTCTTTTATAACCACATATTGTTGTTCGTGAAGTATTATTAATAATAAAAGGATAAACCATATGATAAACCAAGCTTCGATCCCCTCATGTCAACATAGACACTGTAAATCACATTAGGTTGTTTTAATCTAGTTCAGTGCACTGCAACGGCGGTAACAGAATCCACAGGCACCTCTGATGATGCACTTACCGCAGTCCCTGCTGGAGCTTGAAGGGCACAGTGATAACCAACCACAACTCAGCCAATCTAAAGCATATTTTTGGCTCCAGGCCTCCAATTATACACTTCATGCACAGTAAAAGTTGACTAAAAGTCAAAAGCATGGGACGTGTGGAACGGGCGATAGCAGCTGAGACCGCGGCCCCAGCTTGGCGCTGCTCTCAGAACCCCCCTCAGCAGACAAATTAAACATCAGAAGAGGGGCTCAGCCCTGCATGATTCAGCTTGTAATTATTGCTGGCATCATTGGAGCTGCTGTATACATCCCTCTCTCTCTCTCTCCCTCTCTTTCCCCTAATCTCCCCCCTCTACAGTACCAGACCTCAAAACTGCTCACGCACTCTCACTGCAGAAAAATGTCTTTCACTGCAGCTTCTACACATGCAGGTAGGAGCCCTAATCAAAATTACACACATGAATAAATATAAAAACAGTAACTAATTCAATCAGTAGGGCTGCAACTGGTGACTGTTTTTTATAATAGTTTAATCTATTAACTCTTAACCAACTAATCGTCGTTCAACAGTCGCTCACCTTTGCACTCAGACATCCTTAAATGGGTGTTTTTTAGCATCAACTAACTGGAATTAAGCCTGTGCTGTAGTGTGTGGCACGTTTGGCCAGCTAACTAAGCGATCTTTAGCTTAGCCAAACCATTACAGCCCACAACAGTTCTACAGTAAACCTTTTTCAGCAGAGCACCTCTTGGTTAGACTGAATCCTATCCAGAGCCACTTGACTTCACTCCCTCAGATTTTAATCATTATCATCTAAACTTAAACTCAGCTAGAATCAAAATATGCTCTGTGGTAAACATAGCTGTTGTAATGCTAACAAAGCTAATGCTAATGTTAGACAGTTTGCTATTCATTGAACGATGATTTGAAAACCATGCAGTGCACTCACTTTATTTTTAAATTGACCATGTAAACCATTGGTGCTCAAACCTAATCTAACTTGCTGCAGGTAATAAAGACCTGGACTAAATATTTAAAGCAGTTGTATCTGAACTTTCCAGGATGGTAGATTCCCAGGATTTGGGCACCTATGATGTAAGCCAACTAAACTTTCTAATTATTTTTGTTGTTGAATCTATGTCGCTTTAGGAAATACCGTCTTCAAACGTAGACCATCAATCCAGTTTCCAAGCCTGGATTTTGCAGTGACTTAGTATGATTCAAAGCTCCCGAACAGTTTTTATCAATAGTTCAATTAAATAGCAGTAATTGCAAAATCATGACCCGGAAACTGGATTCAAGGTCTGGGTTTGAAGACCACTGATACAGAGTTTTATAGTGGTTTTTCCAGTAAACCCAGTCTCCAGCTGATTGTTGCTGCCCTCATGAACATGGAAAGTCTGCCTTCTAGGACAGTGGTGAGAGAGATGAGGTAAAAGCATGGTTCATGCTAACAGAAGATAGATGACAGAGGGGAAAAAGAATGATCAGAGAAACTGGAGATGCTGTAAAGAGGAAAAATAGACTGGAAAAGAAAAACAAAAAGAATAATGTAAAGCGATCATCTGATTTTTTTTCTAAATAGTCTAAATATTCCCTTTAATCAGAGCTCTCTTGTTTTCTGCAGGACACTGACGCTTGTGAAACCACAATGACCAAAGGAACATAGTATTGCTTGCTTTGCAGTGGACAAACATGCAAGACCATTTTGTCAATGTGCAGAACTTAGTCATGTTGTTGACCCAAGCCACGTCTGCCATTTATAGAACACCATTATCTCAATTGCTCATCTGCATAGTAAACTCCATTCCAGACCCAGATCAGAATCTAGATCAGCTGAGACAAGCCAATTCACATCAAATGAAATCTAAGGTTAGAAATGACCATTACGATCTGTTTTTTTTGGTGCAGTGTCTGAAGAGTGGCAGATTTCAAGATTTGCAAAGCAAAGGCATGCAGTGAGAAAGCAACACAGCTGTTGGAGACATGCTTACAGCAGATTACAGGAATTCGGGGGTTAACGGCTCTGGTTTAACTCGCTGATCCCCAGATGTGTCTGTTTCTTTTTGATGCCAGAGAGCTCACTGCACTAATCTCACGCACACAGGCTCGCCGTGCTGGGAACGGCCTGTCAGCAGCCCCGTCACGCCACTTTAGCCACAGCCTGCTCTCTGGCCACGCACAACTGATAAGAGCTGAAAACGTTACCCACTCCAATGTGCCGCAGGACCATCACATTACAGAATGAAACACATCCATTTAAGACATCGGGACTTTCCAAATTCACCACAATTACCAAGCAATCTTTAGCATATGGGCCCTACATTTTGGGACCCATTTGCTTGCCATATGCCTGTGGAATTGTCTTACTACAGTTTGATTTTTAATTGATTACAAAACTACATTGATTAGCATAATGTGCATCGCTGCGTCGCAAAGATGGCCGCTACAAACACCGCGTTCACGTGCATCTAAAGTTCTGAAGTATTTCACACAAAAACATAACAGTGTGGTGCTTGGTCAGCTCTGCACAGCGGAGATGATCACAACAGTACAACTGCTATACACGAGCACTTGAAGCTCAAACATCCCATAGAGCTTTATCAACACAGCAGCAGGACAGCACCTGTTTACTTGTTCTTATCTTAGCAGATAATTTTAAGATTATTAACACGTGTAACTTGTTTCTTTCAGTAGTGTCGCTTGAAAAGTGCTTCTCAAACGACTCTCTGCCAAAATATATAGTCCACAAACTGTCTGATTTCTTGAGGGTGAGGAGTGCAGGCTATGTGTCATTTGTGCCTCTAAAAGTCGAGTCCAAGCGTAGACTTGTAGTCTTTTTAACCATTTATAGATCACGTTCGTTTAAGGTACCTTTTAATACATTAAGTCTAGAATGGCCATGTGTGTTCCTCGTGCTTCTGAGGCCCCTACCCCCACTCCCCTGTTCTTTCTAATCTAAAAATTACTCGATTAAGAAATTAATCGTTAGGTGCAGCCCTGGATATAAAAAATACCACCACATGGTAACATATCCTATTAAAAGCCAGAAAACAGTTGCTAAGATAGAATAATCTTAGTGGATTCCACAATCCTTCAAAATTCTTAATGAAGGTGGTGACTTGAATCAGGAGCTGCAATATCAACACAACTGTAGGCATTTTAATTCCTATCTGAAATGAACAGTAAACCTAGACGTGTGTAAGTTTTACATGTAATGTTGATAACAGTAATACAGCACTAAATCACTCTGCATGCATCTCTTCAACATAGAAGCTAAAGCTAGGGAGAGCGCAGACCTAGCCACAAGCTAGCAGCCTCTTTATCTTTCTTCAGCAACAAAGATACAGTATCTGACCCCCAGATTAGATAGTAGGTGATACTTCTCGGACACTGTGAATTCAAGATGAGTGCAAAGCGGCAGCTATGTTGTGTTCAGATACTCATCAGAAGGTTGTATACCACACGGTTAACTCATATGACACACAAGGGCTCATTTATACACACAGATCTAACCGAAGGGCTTCAGTTTAAAAAAAAACTCACATTCAGTTCAGGGTAAATGGTTAAAGGTCGCAATATACATCACAGCATCTCATACACTCATGCATCATCTAGAATCCTGAGTTTATAAGCTGTAAATACTACTTTGTCAGCCAATCGAGCTCAGTTCACTGGGAAAACCAGGCTTCATTGGAACACAGCATTAGTTTTAGAACAGACATTTGGACATCTAATGTAAGCTTGCCATCAGTGCTGACCCTGACTGCCTAGTGAGTGGACAAAGATTTACAGTTCTTTTAAATGTAAGAACTTTTGGGTTTATTATTTTTTTTTACCTGTTACTTGTTGCAACTGTTTTTTGGGAGAAGTACAAATAATGCACTTCATCTGGAGGTTTTAGCTGGAGGTCTGTAAAAAGAAAAGTTTACTTCATAGTTTGATATGTGAGAATTTTCCATTAAAGGAAAGTGCAAGAAAACTGCATCTCTATCCATAACCATTTAATACACTTCTATGGTGTAGCTCTCAAAAGCATTAAAGTCTATAGACGTTTGGTTCCTATCGTCGCCACTGTGAGCAATTCTGACCTGGCAAGTGTCTCTAGGCCGAAACATTTTTTGTTATACTGTATTTACATCTTAACACTTTAATATGGTCCAAAGAATAACAAGAGTAGAACAAAACATTTTAACTTAAGTTAATTTAAAGAGCTTTTGGAGTGTTTCTATTGGTCTATTCATCAACTTTTATGGAATATAAAGGGCAGCTGTCATGTTCAAAAGATATTAAAAAATGGAAATCAACTAAAATTGAGAGACCAAATGCAAAAATGTTTAAATATATTTTTTTCAATGCTTAGAACTGAAACTAAAACTTATGTTAGACCACTACAAACACTCAAATCGCAATATTAGTTAAATGTACTAGATTATAGGCCATTTATGATGTAAAGTATGGTTGAAGCTGTGTCTGTTCAATGAACTATAGGCTAAAGAACCTGAATGTTTTTTTTCTGGGCTTTAACTCTTCAAATCGCTTTCAATTTGCATTTCAGCTTAACTGTACTTCCTTATTCTACCTGCGTCTCAGTGACACTGTGAGGCTTATGAGGCGTAACATGACGCTAAGTGCCAACCAAACGAGCAACACTGACCAGTGCTGAGTCACACAAAGAAATAAAGCTGCTTATCTCTCGCATGCTTCAAAACCTGTATGGTCACAAAGCGCTGAGAAGAAAAGACACCTGAGACAGGTGCCTAGCTAGGTTACACTTCACACTCACACAGAATGTCTCCCATGGCTGTCAGCGTTAGTCATAATAGCACGTTAAAGGTATGACAGAGAACAAGAAGGTAAAGCAGGTAAACTGGACAGATGCTGACGCACCTCCCGCGGAGTAAGAGGATCAGCCTTCTGCCTGGTGCTCACAAGCCTGGAAAAGCAGCCGTGCACGAACTCAAACGTCCTATCACACTCCAGACACTTCAAAATAAACCAGTTTACAAAGGTCCAATCGCTCACGGATCCTGGGTCTAGGCAAACACTGCTGCAGGTCCCAGCCTCAGTAATACTACTCATGTAATCTCACTGATCAGCATATTATCCCCCAGGCAACAAGCTATAGAGAAGGAAGCTGAGGGCATGCGTGTTAGCATGGTGTACGTTTGTTGCCACGCCAAAACGAAGGAGCCGCCCCGACAGGCTAACAGGACTGACGAGCACCTGCGCCATGCAAATACAGCACACATGACCACAAACAAGAGATTCTATCTATCTCAGTCTTTACATACATTGTGGATGCTCACCTTGTCTTTAACTTGCATTCGATTAAATGAATGCATTATTAATGCAACTTTTCCCTGAAACACCCAGTCCAACCTTAAACCTAAACCTAATCCTAACCTGGTGATAGTCTGTTAACAAATCAAGCATTCGTAAGTACAGAACTGTACAAAAGTCAGAGACCTACATTTTTTTTTAAATTAATTTATTTATCCCAGTTATTGTAGACCTTAGAAGTGCAATGTATTATTTCTTTAGGGTAAATTCCTCAGAGGACATTAGATATTAAATAAGCCGCTTGCAAAAGGAAAGAAAAATCTAGTAAAATAAGGGATAACATTTTTTTTTTAATTTTGAAAAAATGTTTGAAAAAAAAATGAGAGAAAATGGGACTTAAGACCTTGTCAACCACCAAATGGTCACCATCAAACAAATGAGGAAATTTAGTAATCAAACAAATAAGCTGTAGATGTAGCTGAAGACTGACTGCCCCAGAGTCCAGACCCCAATAACCAGGGAATGTGTCTGGGATCACTTAGATTGTGAGAAGCATAAAAATGTAACCAAGACTGAACTTTTAAAGTGTGGAAAAATGGGCAGATTTCTTAGAAAAGCTGAGAGTTATTTCCTGAAAAAGACAATGGAAGCTGTAATAAAGTAAAGGCGTGGAACTTAATCCAAATCCAAAAAGGCAAAACAGTCTTGCTTCAACTTCATGCTAAGCTTAAATCACCTCACACAAGATCACGGTCTTTCTGCAGGAGCTGTTTCGGGGGCTACACAGAGCTGGTCTAACTCCAGCGGCATGTCTGAACAACACTTGTTTGTAGGCAACATTTTTTTGTTGTCTCTGAGACACGGGCTAAGGGAGCGATAAATGAGGTCACGCTTCGCCACACGTAATCCCTGCTTGCCCTATACCAGCCCAAACCTTCAACACAGAGCCAAGTTTGGGCCTCAAAAGACTCTTACCCCAGATCTACGCACAATCCTGGCCGACGTGGGGCCTTCAAGGGAAGTTCTGCGCACATGGCTGCGAGTTGGCGCACATCCAACATGACTTATCTCAAGCTTTCTTCTCCAACAGTAAGTCCTGCGAGGAGCTCTTTTCACAAGTCACACTGAAAAGACAAAAGCCCCAACACACACACTGTCCATCAAGCGCGTGAGGAGGATATCAAGCTTTAACAAAAGATTTCTAATGCATGAGCAAGTTCGAGTTTGCTTGGAATGTTATATAGAAAGCTCTTTCTTTCTGAACTGAAAAAGTAACAGGCAAAAAGGCCTACCTCAGAAATAATGACACCACCCAAGCATTTTGTCCCCTTGTTGTGATGTCAGCACATTAACCTTTAGGTGTTCGAACCATGTTTAGGCCAGAAGGTAGGGTATTTAGTAGGGGTGGAAGAAAATACTGAAATATTGAATATATCTGCATATTATGTTTTGTGATACTGTATCAATTCTCAAAAACACAGTATCGATACACAGATTCCTGGCAGACAGTGAATCATTGTGTGTTGTGTTTAAACCTCTGATCACTAGATAGCAGTGTTGTAATCCATTTTCAGCTCCACTCCAACATTAACAAGCAGCACAAGGGCGCATTGCCATTGTAAACACTGGCAAACCTGTTCATATAGTGGGGTGTTTTAATAGTAGGATTTGAAAAATCGAAATATATCACTTTGCTTGCAGTCTCGAAATATATTGCGATATACTGAATCATGATGCCAATACACAGCCCTGGTTTTTAGGACTGGCCCAAAATATAAATGTACAGGCTCTGATTAGTGTTTCTGAACAAGCACTCAAAAACTGTTAAAACCCATGTTTACACATCATCATAATAATAATAATGTGCTAATAGCCCAGCTGTTAGCACACAGCCTGTGGCTACTAAAGCTGGAATTGCAGCCAACTCATTTAAATACAGCTTCTTGGATTCACTTTTATTACTGTTAAAGTATCTATGAATCAGGCTGTTTCTTGATTAGAATTACAATAATTCCTGTCTCCTTTAATATCAGTTTATTAAAACTGGTTGCTATGATTAATTTTATCGACCTATTTGGCTAGTTCGCCATTTTTTTCCCGTTACGGAAAAAAGCACAGTGAGGGTGATACGCCAGCCGAGTTCAGCTCAGTGTCAGCTGAGCTACAGAGAGTACATCACAGAACTGAGGAGGTTTTAGAGCTACAGCCTGAACATGAGAAGGATCACCCTAGAAGTGGCTACCCTGCTCAGGTGGTGCAGCCTGTAATCCTGGACCTGAGGCCGAGCTTAGGGGTTGCATAAAAGCTGCTGAAACCGTGATCACTTCCACTCGGGTAAAAATGGGGATGAGAACTTCACTCCTGTGCCCAACACTATTGCCCAGGAGTGCCTACAACAGCAGCAGCAGCAGCGCCGAAGTTCCCCTTCTCATCCACTGCCAGAGCTCATAACCACAAACAAGTCTGAGGCTCTAAACTCTGGTTTAGTGTCACATTCAGCGCATGGTACTCATATGAGCATCACTATATTTAGACTTTTGCAATGATTCATCAAACTGGTCATGTCTCCGCAGCATACCCACTTCTTATTTTAAGTCATTTGAATTGTGCCCACTAACTCTGATGTGGGAGCGGTGCAGTTTGTAGCACACAGAGGGTGAGCTGACATGCATGCCTTGCATGAATTTATGATGCACTAAACTAAACCAGCTATAATTTGTTTAATTTTAACAAATTCCCATTAATCATAATATATTATTATTATTTTTCTATTACTATTTTATTATTATTATTTTTTTAAATACATAGTATTTTTTTTAATACATGGTAAACGGTTCAATATTGTACCAATCCTATCAAACCTTTATTATAGGATTTATATTAGAAAAAACTAGATTTGCTTTCTTTTTTGAGGTAAATTACTCATCTTTCACTCTCATCCATGAAGCCCATGTATAGAAACTTTTGTTTAATTTTAACAAATTCCCATATATTAATCATAATATATTATTATTATTTTTCTATTACTATTTTATTTTATTTTTTTTTAATACATAGTATTTTTTTATTTTTTTAAATACATGGTAAACAATTCAATATTGTACCAATCCTATCAAACCTTTATTATAGGGCTTATATTACAAAAAAATAGATGTGCTTTCTTTTTTAAGAAAATTACTTGTACAGAATGTACAGAAACTAAGATACAGAAACACCCTGTTTTAAATTCACTCTACAGCAGTTCAGTCCTGCCATTTAGCCAGAAGTTCTAAACAGGGTTTTATTACATTCTCGTCCAGATTTGACTTTCCAAGGACCCTCAGGCAGAAACAGCATGTTAGCACAAATTCATTTTTATGCAAGCCATTAAAGTTAACTGTAAACACTTAGTGATGTCATTAAGCAGTGTGCATTTATTTATTTCACAAAATGTCAGGCATTTATGCAATTACCTATACCTTTAAAGAGTTGTTGACTGACCACTGTTATATGTATGATTCATTCTATTTTGTAAAGTTACAAAATGTTTTTTGTTTATTTTATAAGTCCCAGCAAAACTCAAACTCTAAATACACTCTTAAAAATCTCCTACAAACAAAGAAAGGCAGGATGCCCCCAAACTTTTGACAGGTAGTTCACACAAATGACCCAGCCATGCACCCATATGCAAAATCATGTCACACCAGGCAACCCCCCGCCAAACCCCCAGGCCTAGCTTTGGTCACGGCTTAACTAGCCACAGTCGGCAGCTCCACTCTGCTTTTATCAGGGCTGCGGATAAGGCGGGTCTGCACCAGCATCAGGCCGTCCTCCTGGTGCGGGACCTACAGGCTCTTCACCAGAGCGTGCCTTCATTATCATGCTAATCTGGGTCTAGATAGAGAGAGAGGGAGAGAGGAACAGGACCATGTGGAAACCCAGGAAAATAGGACACAGCTCATCAGGAACCATGCAGAGGAGCAAGGGGACCTGGCGTGCACTTCCAAACACAGAGCACATCACAAGCTTCCAATCAAACTCATGTTCCTCTCATTAGAAAGGGCTGGGTTTTCGCTGCCAAAACATAGAAGCAGGCATCTTAAAATATCAACAGGATGTAACAGGATACGCTTTCCAAACGCCACACCTGACCCCGACAACTTCATGTTCGTAATGGCCGAGAGATCGCGGCCTCGTTTAACAGACAAGTGCGGCCAATTCCTCATTTTCTGTCCCAACACACGGGGAGCGATTCCAAAGCAGCTCTGGACATCACAGACGTTAGGGTTTGCCCTCAGCTTCAGAAAACGCTCTCCCTTTACAGAAATAGAACAGCATGTGCTCATACTCAAGGGCACTTCAGCAAAGAAAGTTCTTCTCAGCCCAGATTCTGGATTTGAGGCAACCTACTTCTGTGAGTAAATTAAAAAGTTGGCAAGCAGAGACAAAAAAGTCTTAATGGAAGACCTGCAGGCTTGCTTTCATGCTCTAATCGACAGGGAGGAGAGGAAAACATCAACTTTGGAGTGAAAGAGTGGAAAAACATGACAGTTATCAACACAAACCAGCCAGCTGGAATACGACATGCCTCTACAAACCATCCATAACCACCATGTACACAGTCCTCATCAAAACATTTACAAAAACACACAATACTTAGAAGCTCAACAGATGACTGACAGTTGCAGCTCGAAAAAAGTACATTAGCCCTAAATACCAACAGTTCAATACTTTCTCAACACAATTAAATATTGTAACTATTAATGCTACCAAGCCATCATTTAAAAGGCTTATATCAAGCAAAACTAGATTATTTCTTTATTTTTTTAATGAATTACTTACTTACTTAGTCCATGAGGCCTACGTATGGAAACTGAGATACAGAAACATCCTGTTTTAAAAATCAACGCACATAAACACATAATGTGTTAGCACATAAACAATTTCATGCAAACCAATACAGTTTACTGTAAAATCCGTAGTGATGTAATTTAACAATGTGCTAGCTTTGTTCCATTCATTAAAAAATATAATGTCAGGCCTATACATATCTACATATGTCTTTGGAGGCTCCTTCCAGAGTTGCTGACTGACCACTATGAAATATATTATTCAATCAATAATGTTACAGAAATTTCAACTGAAAACCAAGAGTCAAATCAGGACGGGGATGTGATGTTTGGCACCACAATGATATGTTTCTGAATGACACACAAGACGAACACAAGACGCTCAAATAGTACTTAAAATAGTTTTAAGTTACAACGCCCTAAGGCGACATTGATCAGCAAGGCATGGCAGAAAATATTATATTATATTATATATTATATTATATTATATTATATTATATTATATTATATTATATCTTTAAATGAGTCCACAAGTTATTACACTAAATACAATTTTGAATACTATATTAAAATACTAAGGCCAATTGGCTTCAATTTGATAATTTGTGCCCTGAAAATATAAACGTGGGGCCTCAACATAGTAACTTGTGGCCTTAATAACCTTAGTTAAATAAATAATTAACACCTTAATAAATAATCACCATGTCGTTCCATACACAGCAGGAGAAAACTTTATGAAATCTGACCGATTTTTGTACATAAAACCACTGTAACGGTATGAATGGTAACAACTGGTACCATTAACAAATGGTAACTAATCTAAGACTAATATCAAGGTGTTCCTCTGTTTAAATCTTTTGCAAAAGCATAGTGTTCCTACACACTTATCATTACAGTCAGAACAAAACGTTTCAGCACATTTGTTTCTTTTTTTATTAAAAAGGCTTGGGATAAAATATCTCATGTTAACTTACATTGAAAGGCAGGAATTTCTTTTACATCTCTTGACAAATTACCATTTTTTTTACCATTTTGGTCACTGACAGCAACATATAGAGTCACCTTGCTTTTTGGTTCTACATGAACTGTTTATGCTGTTCAAGCTGAAGCAGGAAACATATAAATAGACTCCAAAACATGCTTGATCGGTCGGATCATTAGATTCAAACTGCTTGTTTGGGCTCCATGTTCAAGTGACATCATTGGACTCGCTTCCAGCTATACTGGGTTTCTATGAAGACATCTGGAACTGCTACAGTTTCACTGTGGAAGTGACAGGAATGGAATCTGACTGGCTCCAAGCATTGCAATATCAGAAACTGTTGACTGTCAAACTTGGCCTTACTGGAACAGATCTACTTAGTCATTTCTAAAGCATGTCACTTTCCATCCACTCCAAAAGGGCGAGGACTATTACCAGCTCTTTAGGGCATCAGATCCAACTGATACCACTGCACGAAGACCAAAGTCTTGGCCTCTGGCTCTTAATTAAAACCACATCCAGAGTTTGTAAACTTAAGAGACTGAGGCAGCAGGAGCAATCTGTTCAAGTACACCTAAGATTTAAAACCCCATTCACTTTTCTGCTTCCCCATAAAAAAGGCTTCCTGTCACAAGGAGAGATAATGACTATTTACGAGAGCTCCTCTGACCCTCCAACCCTGTGCCCCTAAAGCGCACCAGACTAAGACAGCTCCTAATATTCTGTACTAACCCCCAAACCACACAACTTTTAAGAAAGATCATACAGGGTCCAACCCAGGTTATGAAGACACTTACAAATGTTTAGGAACCTCATATTTCATTACATGTTCCTACAGGCTGCTGTGTGATCTTTCTTCTGCACATGCTCTCTGTTATGACTTGCACCAGCCAAAGATCAGACAAAGAACATCACCTGGAAATTAAACCCGGTTTTACAAAGCCAAGCCTTCATGCTCACATAGTCTTTGTCTTCACGGCATGTACTTGTGTTAGATCAGTAGTTCATATGATATTTTTTAGAAAGGGCATAATCTCAACTTCTATCTCATCTGACAGGCTTTTTTATCACTAACTGATATTGACTTAGCCAATCTATTAATTTTAGATAACATGAGACTTTGAATAGATGTAGCAGTTAAGCATGTGCCAGGCTTTGTTATAGAACAATTGCTGAACATATCACTTTGTATTACCATTTACAGGCCAAATTAATTAATGATCTAATGCCAATAGAAAACTGACAGTGCGAAATAAACCTGTAGTTGGCCTAAAGCGTTTTAGTTTTTAAAATCTTTTAGTTTAGTTTAGGTACCATCAGCTAAGGCTACTATAACTAACTAGGCTAGCTTTGTTTCTATTAGGAGTGTAAGAAAATATCGAAATATCGAATATCAGGACATTGTATCGATATTGTGAATCATTGTGTTGTGTTTAAACCTCTGATCTCTAGATGGCAGTATTGTAATCTATTTTCAGCTCCACTCCAACATTAACAAGCAGCACAAGGGTGCAATGCTCTTGTAAGCATTGGCAAACCTGTTCATATAGTGGTGTATTTTAAAAGTAGGGTTTGAAAATTGCAAGATATCAGTTTGTTTGCAATATATCATGATATATTGAATCGTGACCGCTGTATCACGATATGTATTGTATCGCCACATCTTGCCAATACACAGCCCTAGTCTCTATGTTAAAACTTTAGTCTTAAGACCAACAAGGATAGGACTGCAAAGGTAGTTTAAAGAATATCGCAGCATTTTTCTCACCTATTCTTTAGCCACGGAAGCAAACATAAGTACTTGTCCACTGGATCAAGCACCTGTTCATTGGTGGCTATTATAAGAATTGTAAGTTTTTAAACCTGGACCTTAAATTTTGTTACTAGACCTGATTTTTGTAACCATGGGTAGCTAAGAGTGTCTTTTCACCTACCTTGTTTGGAGCAGACCTGTCTAATTTTTCATAAAGTTCTTTGTAAATGAAATCTTTGAGTTTGAAGACGTTTGAAGAACATCTACATCTACTGTATGCTTTAGATCCATTAAAGGTTACACAGAATTAACTATGAAACTAGAATCATATCAGTATTCGCAGCTAATAAAAACACATCAACATCAGACAGATCTGACATATATTTTAAAGAGGATTTACTGAACTCTGGAAGAACAGAACGTTTAGGCTTACAGCATTCTTACTGCATTTGTAACCCCAAAGAAATATCAAACAAATAAAAAAAATCTTTGAGAAATTTACGTTGCGGTTTTCTTTGGTGCTCTGTTTCAGTGTGACCCATTCGATTAGGCCCCAATTTCTACATTGTGTACACATTAAAATATTGAAATTAAATTATGTTAAGTATTGTATATCAGTCTACAATTCCCATATGGGTGCTTCATGATCAGTATACAATTTGGTTTTGAAAACACAAGTTAAACATTTTCATACAAGTATAATTCAATAAAAATTAATGCATTCATGGTTGATAAGACTGCACCAGCATACGTAGTGGGCATCAAAATGCTTCCCTACACATACTTGTTGGCCATACATTCTTTCCACCAAGGGCCTGAAGTCCCGCACCCAGCCAATTTACACCTGGACCAATGAGCATCAGACACTCTCTTGCCAGAGACACTTCATCATCACTGTACAGGTAACAAAAGAGCAAGTAAGAAGAATTTCTTTTTCTTTTTTTAAAACACTCTGCAGCGAAATAACACAAACACAGAGAGGGGATGGTGAATGAAGAGGATGTGCTCTTCAGCTGGAAGACTGGATGATGATAGAATCAGACAGGCACTCATTCAGCACAGAGCGAAAGACTTAATTGAAGGTCTTTCCGGCTGACAGGTCTGACACAGAAACGGAATAGAGTTTGGTGCCAAAAGCAGTCTCTGAAGAACAAGTGCTGTTTTTTTAATGAAAAGATTTTTTTAGAATGAAAAGATTTTGGCACGAGTGCAACATAAGCACCACAACTAAACAAAACCTCATGTTTTCCTGCACAACAACTGCAATGCACACCTCAAAAAATAACACCATAGAAATGACTGGGATAAGTGGTACATTTAAAATTCCACAGTGGTATATGGTGGTCTTTGTACACTTTTTCCCCCCAACACTTACTCAAAGAGTCAGCTTTCAGCGGAATGTCATATGAGATACTTTAAAGCACGGGGGGCGGAGCTCAAGCCATCTGCCAAAAGCATACCTGTGTAATAAACATGCTCCTGACGTCCTCTACTCCCAGTTTACCACCTTCACTCCGCCCTGCTGAAGTGTGTCAGAGTCCTCCAGGCATACCGCACCGCCTTACTCTGCCATGAAGGGGAGATGATGCCTCTGCTTTTCTTGGCCCGGTGCCTTGCTTTATCTGATCGGCTCCAGCTGTTACGAGGATGAAGGAAGCACAACATCCATCCACCGTGCCTCAGTTAGGTCACATGTCCTAGATCTCAGTGCACTGAAGTCCATGTTGACAAACCCATGGTCACCAAATGAGCAAACCCACACCTAGTGCTGGGCGATATGGGAAAAAAATCCTATCACGTTTTTTGTTTTTGTTTTGTTTTTTTTTGTTTTTTCATATCAGTCGATATTGATATACATCACGATATAAATAAAATCACTATTGCCTTTTTACTTTAAGTGAAATGTGAATGTGAAAGTGAATATTTTGTTAAATTGTATTTATTTTCTATCAGAAAGTTGTCTACAGAAAGTTGTCTACAGTTGTGGGAGTACAGTGTGGTGCTCTGTCAGCTCTGCACAGCGGAGATGATCACAACAGTACAACTGCTATTCACGAGCACCTGAAGCACAAACACCCCATAGCGCTTTATCAACACAGCAGCAGGACAGCAGTCTTGTGTCACTCACGTTGACGTTTTCTGTCATCATTTTCTCTTATTTTGTTCTCACTGCTGGACCGTGAGGCCTGCAGTAACCAAATTACTAGCACATGGGTTAAGCTGCCGCCACTCTGCACTGTGCTGTGTGCTTCAACTAAACATGAAATGGCTGGAACTCTAGTTCAGCCACCTAATTGGTTTGGGGCGGCGCTATTCTCATTCTCATTGGCTATTCGTGTTGTCTCTCAAAACACAGACGGAACTTAATTCTATCGTCTTCCTATCGACTACGTCTTATAGTTCTATCGAGGAAACGTTATCTCGCGATAAGTATCATAATCGTTTTATCGCCCAGCCCTACCCACACCTATACAATGCCAGATAAGTCATTCCACAGATTCGCAATGTATTTCAAGAAATCACTTATTTGTTCACCATGGTTGTGATTACACATTGATCTTCTAACTTAAAAAAAATGATTTTCCCACAATACATTGTTCCAAACACTAAGAAGTCCAAACTCATCATACTCAAGTTGCGATGGAGGGGAACATGACAAGAGTTTTTATGCATATTTCATGCAAAACTGGCCACCAAGCTCTCGGTCAACAGGGTTACCTTCTTGTGTCAGATTCACAAGACTATATTAAAAATGACTTACTTAAATACTGCAGTAATAAATATTTAATGTTAAAAAACAGAAACTGTACAGCTTTTGGACGTAGCTTAGGCTCAAATGATGTTACTGGCTCTTCATCATTTTATTTAAAGTAAGAGCACATCATTGTTAAAGCTAGCGAGATGTCGAGTATAACTCAATGACAGAAAAATGATTTTTTTTACTTAAAAATAAGGGGCTTACAAGGGCTTACAGTCAATGAACATATTTTATGTTAATGTGGAAACGTAAAATTTTAATTGTTACTAAACATTTTTTCCATAATATTTCAGGACATGCCTCTACTCTCCATAAACACAAACATACATTTTAATACACCATATTAATGCTAGATTCATATATTTAAGGTTGAAAAGCCTTATTTAAGCTTTATCTATGTTACATTAGTCTTAAAATGGCCCACCCTTTATTGAATGACTCAAATCCTCAAGTTTGTAAATCTCAACAGCACACCTAAAGACCAGCAGGTCTGCACAGGTTCATGTCTATACGCTCAAACGTAACAGATTCTGCTAATATACCCCCCCCCACTGGACCAGCACACGGCCAGAACCAGGAAGCGAGCAGAGTCCGTGATTTATCACACCCTGGACATCACCTGTTCCAGTATCTTCCCTCAGGTCGGCGTTTCAGCCAGTTGAGGATTAAGACCTCCAAACTTCAGAGAAGCTTCTTCCCACACGCCATCACACTCATGAACAGCTGAACATTACAACACTATTTTCTGAACACAGTCTACTACATACATACATCCATATCCAGATGTTCTCTCTTCTTTCGCTGTACCACACTTTTATTTATCTGATAGAGTCTCAGAACACTCTGTACCACCGTCTCAACCAGTGATTCCTCTGTTCTTCATATTTATATATATTTAATTCAGTCTACACTGTCTTTTACTGCTGCACTCAGAACTTTACTTTAAATATACAACTCTGCACATGTTAAGTTCATGGGTGTGTCTGTGCGTGTATGTCACTGTGTGTGTGTGTGTGTGTGTGTGTGTGTGTGTGTGTGTGTGTGTAGAAAGATGGCTAAGTTGGGTGTGTTTGTTACTTCTGTAATGTCAGTTATCGTGCACTGTGAGCTACTGTAACCAAAAACTAACTCCTTGTATGGGTTGAGCATACTTGGCCAATAAAGTCTGATTCTGATCTAATTCTGATTCTAATGTGTTAAATCAAGCGTGATACCAGAAAAAAACAGTAAATAGTAAAACTACAAGTTCTCAGTAAATCTATATTGACAGCAGAGTCATATTTGTTTGTAATTAACTGGCTAATTCTCCAACTTAACGAAGGTAAACTTGATATAAACAATTTTTAGCAGTAAAGCTTATATCTCTTTTAGGATGTGAGACATTTGCTACTGAAATATTTACCTTACCACATAAGTTTGAGAACTATAGAGTTACTCAAATGATACAAAACTACCAATATGTACACCACCAGGTTACACACCTCCCACCCACAAGTCCACACTGACATGAATGACAATCTCAAATGTCTGGACTACTACTCATTTTGTGTGTTGTTGTGCAGCAAGAAAATCCTTCCCGGTAAAAACATCTGGCAGGGATAAACTTGGGGAGAGTCCAGTCTGTAGCTCGGTGGTCACTCTGATCCATTGTTCCTGTGCTGGGTCACTGAACTTGCAACCCATGGCAGGAAATACAGTTTCTTTGAAAGTCCTGCAAGTGTTTCCAACAAACCAAATGGCTAATCACACTCAAGCTGAACTTGCGGTTTGCAATCCAACATTGGGAGAAAGAGGGTGTGGAATTCAATAGCAGGCCTCCATAAATTAAGGCAGCCACCCCTATTCACGCACAAGCCGTGAATGACCTGCTCCTTGACCCAGGAGGAATAAGGAAGGTCAAGGGGCTTGTGAGAAGAAAGCCCATATTTCTCCGAGGCACAGAGGAATGGACGCTTTACCTCTCCAACACCTCTCCTCCAATGTCAACACGCTGAAAGCAGCTGAAGCGCCATTAATCACATTTTCTCATGAAGCTGGCCTTCCAGCTCATTTGGATAAGGTAGCGTTTTGGAAAAAGGGCTCAACTTTGGAGTGACATCTCATTTTGTGTGTAGCCTATTTGGAGCAATCTGCTGTTTGTGCAAAGGTCAGAGATCGCCCCTCATACACTTTTTTCCAGTCAGAAGTGGCAATTAACTATAATATATACTTTTTAAGGAGATATTTCTGAGAAGATTAGACCAATCTACCTGGAGTTCAAGCATATTTAGAAGAAACAGGCAAAACGGGACACCTAACAACAGTACAAAACCCAGTAAACCACCAGAACTGCCACCATCAGATAAACATTATTAAATGCATAAGAGCAAATCATGCTCTTCTACTGCTTTAGTTCTCAAAACAATCTACAGCTGTTTCCATCAATCCCTTCACTCTGAAAAGACAACTATGAGCAGAAAGGTTTAGCAAATCAAACAAAGAAGCTGCTTGTGTTCGTAGAACAATGCACTGACCACCCCGGAGTCCAGACCTCAACATCACTGCAGGTGTTTTTGGATTACTTGGATTATGAGAAGCAGAAAACACAACCAACTTGTAGAATAGAACGACAAGGTGTGGACAGATAACTGCAGATTTCTCTGAATAACTGAAAGCAAGTCTATAGTCTATAGAAGTAGGGGTGATAATCAAAGACTGCTCTATATATTATTGCGATACTTGAGTCACAATGCAATGTCATAGCTATTTTGTGATTGAGATATATATATATATATATATATATATATATATATATATATATATATATATATATATATATATATATATATATATATATATATATATAGTGATTTATTTCCCTTTTTAAAATGTAGTGTGTCCCCAAAGGACAAAAAGGATACACTGTTATAGTCACATATGAATCCACTATCACTCACATTAACACATCACAAGTTAATAGAATCCTTTCTGTTAATTCAACGCAACTGGTTTTATTATTCCTGCAGCAAAAGTTGCATTTGTATTTGTAATTCATATAATATCGATACTCAGTGTCTGTGATTCAATAACATATTGTCACACATAATATGACAATAATATTATTAATATTTCCCCAGCCATGTAATAAAGGCAAATGTTAGACATCCTTAAGGCTGGGAAAATAGATATTCAGTGACTTAATGTTGAAAAAGTGAATAATCTGTAACTAATGGCTGAAAGTAGGGTGGTGACTTTTGCAGAATGTCAATAAGTGCTGCATAAAAAGATATAAGGAAGCTGGCGTAATGCTGAGCCATGAAAACCATATGGCTAAAAAGGGACAGCAATAAAAGTTTTTTAGCCATGCTAACTAGCACTTACAAAAGAGAGAGACAAGACGAGGTAGAGATCAGAGGTAATTACAGTCAACCGACCATGCACATAATCTCCTTACTGCCACAGTGAAGGACGCTGCAGAAAGGAAAAACAAAAATGGGAGATATCTTTCTTATGTAACGCGCATGCGAGAGAGAGAGAGAGAGAGAGAGAGAGAGAAAGTATGTCCCTGTAATCAGAGAAGTTCTGCAGGCGACACAGCGCGCAAATCACAGATGCATCAGAATCTAAATGTCAGGTGTGGAGGCGCTGCTGGACCAGTGCCCCTATGGCTGGGCCGGCACGGGGCAAACAGGAGCAGTCTGGTGACAAACAGGGCCTCTGAAAATAAATGACGCTAAATGAGGCCATTGTCTGGTCTTAGTGAACCACACCAGTTGGAGAATAGGACATTGAAACGGTCACACAGGCCCATTGTTACGGCCCGCTGGGCGGGGCCCTATCTCACAAGGCCTGGCAGACCCCAAAAGGCTCTCTGCCTCCCGCTGTGGTGCATTACCATGCTACGATCTCTCACGAGCCCTGAACCCAAAGAGCTCCTTATCTCCTTCTGGAAGAAGAAGTCAAACATTGTCTCCCAGTAAAATAAACAAAAACTGCAATTGTGTCCCATACACTTCCAGAGAACGGTGAAGTTAACCCCAGGGAAACCTCGGCTCTCAGTAATACAGTCCTGAGACATAACTGGAGGAGACGTGACAGATCAGATTTTGTGCTATGAGAAGGCATCTCATGAGCATCCATGCGCTCTGTTCAAATCCCACTTCCTGGCTTTCTTCCAGGCATGAATATTCAGGAGCGAGGTGGGGAAGCACTGATGAGCACGAGGGACATAAATCTCTTCACAGCAATTCAGAATTACTAAAAATACAGAATACACATTATTATAAACAAGTACTTGTAGTCTTAAAAAATAATTTTAGACCCTCTATTTCTTTGATATATTGATTTACTAGGTCAAATACAATGACCCATGTTCAAAATCTTACCACTTACCACGTTAAGATGATGATCTAGCATCTTGTTGCCCCCAAAATTCAATAACTCATTATTAATTTAACATAATTAATTAAAACACTGAGGTAAGTATACCAAACTATATATTATATAAATATGCCATTTACATTTGATATTATACCAATAATTTAATTTTGGTCAACATATACTTCAACAACTTTTGAAACAATATACACACACACACACACACACACACACACACACACACACACACACACACACACACACACACACACGTTTTGGTCAACTTGTTAATTGTCTAAGAAAAATGAACTTAAGTTATCCTCTACAGGGAACAAACGTAAATATGGCTATTGTCCGCACGATTTATATTAATTTGTTGAGTTTAACATACTCAAAACAACCAAAAACATAACATGTGGCATAATTCTTGTCATATTTTATGTTTTAATTTTCCCTAAATACGTTAATTACAGCAAAGAAACAGTAGCTGTGCATTATAGTGTGAAGAGTATTGTTTGTAGAGGACGCAATGTTGTTATTTTCACTTAGAACCAGGAGCACCCAAACATAGCTAGTTAACACACAGAAAGCTATGAAAGAAGAAAGGAAGAATAGATTAAACAGATGTGAATGCAAGCTGCTACACATTACATTTGCAGTACTAGATGTTAACTTCTCACAAGTAAATCACAGACCAGGCCCTGCCTTGCTCACTACAAGGAGTGCAGCTCTAGCCTCTATTACTACCCCCAGCAGTGCTGAAGTAGGGTATGCTGGGGCGCTGGACCATGATGGCGTTGTTACTTGGTCCCAGCTGTCCCTGGACCACCCCCTTCACCAGCGGAAACAATTACCACTCCCGGCGGCGTCTCACCTTTCGTCTCTCGCCTCATTTGCAAACATGAGCTACCGAAGCGGCGACAGCTCTGCACAAGCCAGTGTAACTCAACACCCAACTAATTAAACTACCCCCACTCTCAACCACACACGGTGCCCACATCTCCTCACCTGCCCCCCGCACATGGAACAGATTTTTATTTATTAATTGTTTAGCTTGTTTATAACTTTGTGCATACAACATAGATTTTCTAAATCTTTGCTTTACAGAAGAAACGTCTACTACAGCTGTCAAAAGCTGTCGACTCAAAGAAAAGAAAAAAAAAGGTCAAAATAAGAACTGCACTTTATTTGCACTCCCGTGCAAACAGGTCACCTAGCTACTACCTGGAAGAGATTTAATTCTCTCTCTCTCTCTCTCTCTCTCCCTCCCTCCCTCCCTCCCAAACCTTTGGTTGTTTTGGCAATGTGCTACTCTCCGAAGGCACCGTCCCATCCACCATAGCCTACAGTCACTGAGATCGTACAGGAACATAAAAATAAAACTAGTTCACTGCTTAAAATGTTTCAGGTGTAGCAGCAGATCTGGGGAGTGAGAGTCCACTTTCACTTTCTGTTAAGGCCTGACCATAACAGTGTCCTAACAGTCTCAGAGCATCAGACTCTGGCAGCGGTCAGTAAATATTACAGCAGCTGAGCTGCCAATTTCTCAATATGAAGAAAAAGGCCATGAGACGATGCCGCTGCATGAAGCAGGTACAACGCAAGTGCAGCTAGTTAGTGGACAGGCGGGCGGCGTGGATGGTAGCTGCTATGTTAAAGGCTGTTGTTTGGAATCTCATTTTCTTCATATTTCTTATTAACTTTACTTTTGGAATCTCCTGATCTTCTATCTAATCTACTAACTATTTTTGCCCATGTAAGATGCAGGCGCAGGACAGCTTAAGTGTGTTTGTCTGAATGTATGTGTTTCTTTGAAGGGAAACTTATCAGCACCTTCAGTGGGAACAGCTGTTGGAAGGCTGCATGTGTAACTGAATGGTTTTAATACTGCAAAGATAGAAAAGTAACAGTAGAATGCACACAAGTAAACACTGATAGATTTGATACTGCAGGCAGCTGTGGAGGCTTTTGCATAATGTTTGCCAGCCTTGGGTTTGTTTTACTATTGTACATCCCTCCTTCCTAATTTTTTTTCCTCAAAGCATTTAGTATGATTTAAAAGTTAATTCATTATCTGTTTACTTTCAGTCCATTGATGTTATTACTTTAACATTGTTTAACTCTGATTACTCCATTAATCCTCAGAATAATCTGCAAATCATGGAACAGCTATTATAGCCTAAAGCGACAACCCTAATCCGCATGCCACTGAGTCTCCACTAAGTCTGCACAGGCTTACACACTTGCATTAATAAAGCCAGAGACAGTTCCTTCTGTCATGCGGTTAACAACTGTACACAATGCTTCAATGGGAGCTCTGTTTGTCTGTAAGAAGAGACAATGTAAACACGCTTCACATAATAACACTACATAATGGGGAGGGCCGCGCGCTCCATCTGTTAACACGGCTTCGGGTGTCGGGAACTTTGAATTACTGCTGATTTCCTACTGAGAGGCAAACACTTGGATCACTCTTTATTCTAATGGGTCTATTTAATTACACGCAGCGAGAGGTGTGCAAAGCCCCATGTAATGAAATGCCTTCACTAAGTACAGTATATCAACGGGGCTGAATCTATTTCTTCATTTCCCAGAGTAGCCATTGTGTGATTAGCGAGCACACATTATGAACGCAGAGGAAAACGCTGACTTCAGCGCACCGTCAGTGATAAAATAGGAGGTCAATGAAGCAGTTACAGTTGATGGGCCCTAAAATCCTCGTCCGAAGGCTTCGTCCATCCAGTGGGGTTCGAATGAGGTCAGTGATCTAGTAGTGCACTTTCAAACACACACGAATGCACGGAGCTCAATACGTCTATTGGATCAATCAATGGTCCTCTTGGAAAACTGCAGGATACTGTTAGCTCTACAGTCAACACTGCAGAGCTGAGTTTGAATACGGAGATGCTGGCCTTCGCAATGCTAAAGGATAATGGAGCTGTTTAAAAGGAGCAAGATGGGGCAACCTGTCGAATTCATACTCCAAACAACTGGGGGCAACATATCATCAGCAAATGCAGTCTCTCCTCCTCCCCCTACAGTTTCTACTAGTCATGAAAAAATGATGCAGGTTCTGCAACAAACTTCATCCCTTTACCCCCCAAAGAGTGTCTCCAGCAGTGGATAAGCAACACCAGTGGTGCTTCTTCTTCTTCGTTTTCATTCTCTCATGTTGGATTGATTTAACTCAACGCTACAGTAATCTCTATCGCCTTTTGAGGCACAAAGTGGTATTACTAAACAGAACAGGCTGGGCTAACAGGTTAGCATACTGACTTTAGCAGATATCTCTGAAACACAATACGTATCTGTCTTTGACGTACCATCAAAACAGTTATTTCTTATATTCTGTTGATAATTTAACCTCTTAGACCCAGATATTACACATACTCCTTTAAGACCTCAATGAATCAGGACCAAAAAAAGGAAAATCAAATAAAAACTATGTCAAATGTTGTCTTTCTTATCAGAGGTCATGGTCACTGCTGTGCTTTGTTTGTACCCATCACCTCCTCTTTTAACAGAACGGGCTGTTGCTCTGTTGTCTGCAGCTTTAAATTGTACTGGATAAAAAAAAAAAAAAACACCTCATGACAAACATTGAAAAATTCAGTTTCCAATGTTTTGCATGTGTTTAAGCACAACACAGTCACAAGACATCTCACGTAAATTAAGCAAACCCAGTCTTGGATCATGTATCGGAGGGCCGAGTGCTCATGCTACAAAATAAGAATAAAGAATTCAACTCTACCTTCTCTCACTGTTGTTAATGATGATTATCGATACATGGACAAGCCCTCACACAAACAAATCCTCTGTGTGCTACAAGCATGTTGACCAATCACAATCCAACAAAGGGGAATGATTTAAGTAATTATCATTATTTTAATGAAGTCAGAGCAGACTGGTCATTAATAACGCCTCACTATTGATTGACCCATGCACTTTTCATTTACTGACAGGGTGTAACATAAAGCAATACAACTGCAACACTCCTATTCTGTCCATACAATCCAGCCCAGCCACAGTGTTTCGAAATTCTTCTTCCAGGCTTTCGCAAAGGTTTTTTTTTTTCCCATCACTCCTCTGTGCGCATCATGTTATCACAGTCATCCTCTTACTAATTAGAGGTCTCTTTCTCTTAGCTCAGGGAGTGAGAGATCTGAGCGTGCTTCCACTGAAGGAATGCCGCCTCCTCACGAACACAGCACTCCGACAGATAAGGCCTTAGGGAAAAAGGGGGTGGATAGTGGCTGCTGGCACAAGCCAATGTACTGGTACAGCCTCCCACTAACGCTGCTCTGAGTAACTGAGGGAGGAGTGGGAGTCGGCCGGACCACCAGGCTGGAGGCCGCACATCAGTGATGGACTCCACGTCCGAGCGCGGCATGGAAAATCCGATTTCACCCCAAGCAAGCACACACGATGTGGCCAAGCAATTTGGAAGGCATGGAATTCGCAGCATGCAGAAGAACCCGTGCAAGACCGTAGCTTCATGGTGGCATTAGCCAATGAAAGGGTCCTCCCACATGGCTCAGCGGGAAAAGCTTACTGTGAAAACATTACTCATCAGAACTGAATCGTTCTGGGGAGCTGTTGAAAAGACAGGACAATGAAAATTGCCAAAAATAATGATGCGTTTTGCCAAAAATATGATTGGTATGCAACACAGCACAAGCTGTAGGCACCAAGTGAGCTTGTATAATTAATTGCAATCAAGAATTAACTCTCTCTGGCACCCCGGTCAGTCAGAGCGGTAGTGGTGGGTCCAGGCTCCCAATCAGTCAACCAAGGTGCCATGGGTCTGTGGCAGCTCTCACGGCATTTGCTCAACTATCATTTATTTACCATCTACATGAAGCTCAACACTCTCAAAGCACTTCATTCAGAGAACTGCTGGTTGTTTTCTACATTTGAATATGAGCAACAGTGAGATTGCAAATGTCTCTCCATTCAAATCGCAGGCACGTGACAACTTCAGCGACCTAAAAAAGCGTTGAGATCATAACAATAGACATCACTCTCGCTTCTGTTCTCCTCCGACCACAGGGATTTGCTTCAGGTTCTGTATAAACAAAGGACAAGATGACAGATGGCTGAAAAAGGCAAACTAAGAAAGCTCTGCAAAAAGCTTGTCCAGGAACTCCAAGCTCACAAAGTACGATGTTCAGTCACTGTTAGCTGAGATCCAAACACCGAAGCCAACACAGTTAAAGAAGAGATTCCAGAGAGTTTTCAAAACGTTCTGCATAATTCTCTTGTTGTAAAATAAGTTATTCAGAGTGTTTTGAGTCCTTGTTTGCTTTCCAACAACCTGCCCTGCTAGACAAATACAGCATAGACCAGCATGGATGGTCACCAAGAGATCACTGCTGTTGAAACAACACTTTGTATCACAGAAATGATAACTTTATAAATGAGAAGGGGAAATATGCTTTACTTTTAATGTAAGTCAACATAACCAGACTTTTTCCTCAAGTCACTTTAGGGCATTTATTTTGCGCAATTTATTATGAAGCTAACACACAAAGTAAAGGGCAACACGTTGGACACCAGCAAAACCAGCATATCGTCACTGTCCAATGAAAAACAAGCATCTCCAAACTGACAACTTCACAGTGGAGGACCAAATCGGTCTTGACTTTCAATGTAAGTCAATGGAACCAGATATTTTTCCGAAGCTATGCTGAAGCACGTGTATTGGTCCAGTCAACATGACATTTCCCCACAGTTTAATAGCAGCTTCTGCATTTAATCTATGTAGAAAAATAGAAATCGACAAAAATGGAGAAACATGTTTTTCATTGGACAGCAACGATATGTTGTGTTTTGATGCTGGTGTTGTGGTCAGCCAGCATGACTAGACCAGCACTATACCAGTTTAAACCAGCAGGGAATACATACTTTCTTTTCTTTTTTTAACATGTACCTCTCTGCAATTAATGGAAGTTATAAATAGGTTTAAGACCAAAAGTTATCATACAAAAACGCGTTTTAGGCATTAGAGAATTCAAAACTTTTTTTGGAAAAACATAATCGCTGAAAAATGTTTGAAATTAAAATAATAGTAATAATAATAACGTCTTTAGACGTCTGGTTCCCATCACTAACATTTTACTTTAAACCAAACGTAAACATTTATTCATACAGAAACTCAGAAAGAGGTAATACGCCACTTTCAGGCTCAATGCTTCGTTTCTGGTCGTGTACTAGTCAAGAGGAACGCTTTAGTGATACCAGGCTGTTCAGCCGGAGGAGAAACGCTCAGTTCACAACACATTTCTCCTCACAAGTTAATCTGCACACACCGGCCGGGCACTCCGGTTCTGCACTCACTGTGAGAGAGAGAGAGAGAGAGAGAGGGAGCGAGAGAGAGAGAAAAGCATACAGTTTCACCGCTTCTTGAAAACAGCCCGCTCCTTGCAGGTCCCAGTGGCGAAGGTGAATGAAAACAGTGTCAGCAGGCGCCTGAGCAGATGCTCCATATTCAACACGCAGCACTGACTGATAAACAGCGCTGATACAGAGTCTAGTCGCGATATTTCAACTACTGCAGCTGCACTCAGGCACAAACCCTCACAGAGATAATTCAGTAAAATGAGCCACTTCTGCATGTCGCTACTCACCTCGGTCGTCGCGTCATCTTTCGCCCAGGTTCTGCAGTTTTTTCGCTGGAGGTGGAAATCCGGCCGGTTTATCTCCGCACTGAACGAAGCCGAATGAAAGTTGACATCATCCCCTTCCACAACGCCGGAGTCCAGCGCGCATGCGTGCTCAGCGGTGTCTTCTGGGAGATGTAGTCGGATAGCAGATCAGAAAATCAATACGTGTCCGTTTCCTTATGGAATGGATTTTATGTACATGCTTCCCAGCTAGGTTAAGTTTATATATAAGTTTAGATAACTATAAAGTATATATATAAACTAGTACGTTAAAATAAACATATGGTTGAAAAGGAAAAGGAGGAAAGTCTTTTGTCTTCACTTATTGTGCCATTTAAGGTTACGTGTTCACGCTGCCGGCCCAAATGCAATTGTTCATATTTAGATTGTATCCAGATTTACTTTGATAGTCTGATGGTCTGATAGTCAATACTGCCCTTTTTTAAGATGCGTTTTAGGCCTTGTTCAGACTGTCAGTCTAGAATTTTGATTTATTTAGATTGTGTCCACGTTGATATTTGATAGTCTGGCAGTAAAAATCCACATGAAACCTAGAATCCAAATTACATTTGCTGGTGGGGTGGTTTAAAAAGCACTTCCAATCAAATTCAATTAAAATCCCACTCTAAACCATCTTCAATGTGCTTTCAATGTGTTTTTGCTGGATACAATCTGAACATGCCAAAAATCTGAATCTGAACAAGACAACGTGAAAACCAGACTGACATAGTTACTGTGATTTGCTAGTTACTGCATAGTTACTGACTACATTGTTACTATTGCTACATTGTTAGATTGGAGATGTCTGAACATACAAATCCAATTTAATCACTTGCAGACAGCACTAACAACACGGACAGCCATCGCAAAAGATCTGATTTGAGAAACAAATCCAATTTACCTGCAGTCTGAACGCATCCTTATAGTCCTGATCCTGTCACTTGCTTCACTTTCTAGCATGCTAGCTAATTTGTATCATCCCTGTAGGAAATCTGAATGTAAGTGTGTGGAAAACACTCATGGGACTACATGTGAATACACATTGTCTGTGTACTCTTCACGTCATTTGATGTCTTTACTTTTTTTTTTAAGAAGACATTAATGGAAAGGTCAGAGAGTCAATAGACTGTGTTATTTCTTACTGAGTTACATTTCTCAAGGTGGTTATGTAGTGATGAGATTAGCTTGCTTCAGTGGGAATACCATTCCCCTCTACTCAGTTTTCTTCTCCTCCATATTGAATTATGGAGAGAAGAACATTACACTGGAACCTTATCATGATGTGATGTTTTCCCCTCAGAGAGTAGAAGACCATTAATGGGATTAAGGATTCTGTGAATGGGCCTGATATACTGGAACCAAAGCCTAGAAACATCCCCTTTATGTTTGTATAAAAAGGCCATGGCATAAGTAATGTGATACTAAGCACTACTCTTCCCAGTTCCCAGATATACAGGTAATCTGCAGTTCAGCACATCCTGTGTCTGTTTACCCTGGAGAGGCTAAATCTAAAGAGAGGGTCTATAAGTGCTTGTCTCATGGATGACACCACATGGTTAAACCGTTCATGGAAGTAAATTAAGTGCATTACTTCACCAGTAACATTATTATACTGTATTGCTAATATATATATATATATATATATATATATATATATATATATATATATATATATATATATATATATAATCTGGAATCCTCAAGGACTGGGAAAGGAAGTGCTGAAAACAAGTTTCTTTCTCTTGTTGTCAATGTTCTTCAGAAGCTCCGCCCCACAAAGCTATAAAATCCTTCACACCGAGACAAACACCATCATGTAACATTAGAGAAAACAATAGTACAGTAAGTAAATAAACCGACGTTAGCTAGGGTGTGGGTTAGTAAAGTGTTTCTACAGTTGCTGCTGCAATGCTTACCAGTTGCTTCTAGCAAACATTAGAGGGCAAAACAATACTGACCTATATGCTCTGTGAAACAGCAAAAATAATTTACCCACCTCTCCAGCAGAAACAGCACCCTTCAAATCCTTTTTTAAGCCTTTCAACTCTTCGCGAAGTTGAAGTCAGCTTCTTCTTTGCCATCTTCTCGTTCAGATTGTCCTGTTCCACCTCATATAGTGAAGAAGTAACATTCAGGTTAATGGAACTGCTGCACCATTAAAGATGGACGAGAAATTGCAAGCAGGAAGCCAACCTTATCCCGATCACCTCTCTGAGGTCTCGCCACTGGTGAAATGCTCTTGTTTGATCTAAGACGTTCCTTCTTATTCTCTGTTCTTCAGATCTTTGGATGTTTCTCAGCCCTCTCTCCTCTCTCGCCAGGGCACAGAAGGGAAACGAGTAGAGACATGAGGAGATATTTTCTCCTTTAACACAATATTGGATTAAAACCATGCATTGTGTCTTAAAGCCCAGAGACCATTGGAGGATTACAGACTGAACCCAGACAGCAAAATAAAAAATATCAAGTGTTAATAACTTTGAGCTTCAGGCTTGAGAACCAGTGCATCAGTACAATGGAAATGTTTTAACATCACTGCAGAGAGCTACACAGCGCTAGATCAGTTTTTCACACTATTTAAAACCAATAGACAACATTGTTTACAGGCTCTTCTTATGATTTTCAAGACTGTACTCTGTATCTGAAGAGTGTCATTTATCCCAAACCCTTCATACAATGCGTAATCAGTACAGTATGTCCAGGAATTCAGTTAGTCTTGCCAAAAAATAATGAAAAAAATCACTCTATGGAAAAATGTTACTAATAAGAATATTGCTGGCTCACCTTTTATAGGCCATCATTGTTGGCAGCGTCAACTCTTCAAACTTTATTATTAAGGATCTCCATAGTAACTAAATAAAGCAAGTGCAAACATAAGATGGAAAGGGGTGCACAGAAGACTCAACAAGCATTCCTCGGCAAGTATCGCAACCACTAATGGCTGACAAGAGGTTAGTCAGTTCTTACAGGTGCACGTCTTTTTGTCTGTGTCTGTCTATTCATATTCAGTATTTGGACGTAACGTTATAGTGTGTAGGCTGTATTTTATGCGAGGAACCATGAATCTGCAGAAAGTTTAGCTGAGCGCTTGTAAGTGAGCGTGTGCATGAATATGCAGGTGCACTGGGCTCTGTTCTAAATCACTGTACGCTGATTCTTGGCTTCATGTCTGTAGTGAAGCAGGGCTGTCTAAGGGATACTTGATGGAACAGGATTTACAATTTGTGGAGCACACAGGCAGTCCAGCGAGAACAATGGAAGGGAGAGGTTATGTCGCTGTCAAACAGCTGTGGATCGTAGTTTGTTGGGTTGCAAGTGCGTGCACTTGAGGAATTTGGGCCTATGCTTTGTCCAGCCCATGGTTCCAATGCACAGATTACCTGTTCATTTCAAGACCAGAGTGCTGTTTCGAGGAATTGGGACTAATAAAGCGCTTTCACAGTTGTAGGTGGAAGACATTTCCGCATTAATCTTCTCTCATCAGCTGAGACAAACTGCTGAGCAGCTGTGGGTTCCTCCGTCTGCGGGGGAATTTAATAAACAGTGCAGGGATGAGGCCTACCTGCCTTTAAAGGATCCGGCAAGGGTTCCCCTGAGGTTGCTACAGCATATAAGTGTTTCCACACCTGTCATCCTCTCCTAAGGCAGCTTCTGCATACAGCCCTCTCTCTCGTCCTTTTAGATATACGCAGTACTGTGCCAACATCGGAAAAAGCTCAGAGATGATGTGTAGATGTTAAGAAAACTGTTACTATATATGTTTAGCATTCAAAGTAATGTCTTGACATTCACACTTACATAATTACTATTATTTTATACTATTACTACACTGTTTACACTGGTTAACTGCACTACTGCCATTACTCATACACACTGTGAAACCTTTTCTATTTCTATTTTGTATATTCTATTGATTTCTGGGATCAATAAAGTATCCATGTATTCATCCATCTTATGTTGCACAAATAGCCTATATATCTACAATAAGCTGTACTTGAGCTGATGCTTACCACCTAATCTCTTGCTCTCTTTCTGTCTTAGTTTACTGTTTTTGTTTGATTTGTTACAGGTCTTGCTTACATTTACACTTAATTATATCTGTAAAGATGTGTTTTTTAAAAATCCAATTTGAATAGAAATTGCATAGTCATTAAAAAAGTGTGTTAAAAGCTGAACTATAATGCCAAAACAAACTATTCATAATACAGTGTTCAAATAATAATAGTGTTTTGTTTAGTTTTTTGTCCAGACAGGGAATCAAACATCAGTATTAAACACAAAGAGCAGTTCTCCACTACACTATACCAACCACCTCCAAGCTACTGTCCCAGATTATGTTCACTATTGGTACTGTATTATTATTATTATTATTTTAATTAATCATTTATTTTATACCTATATGGAGTGAATGGAAAACTGTACTCACCTTTGTTCCCATTTCTCTCACACCTTTCCCTAATGCTGCCCCGACTTTTTTCATGGGAGGGGCAAAATTCCCATGATTTACCCGGAGTTAGAGCAAACAGTCACACTGTGTGGCTAATCAAACCTGCTGGTGTTGTCAGAACAGTGGATTGAACCCCCATCACTGAACAGGGTTGAGATCACTTGGACTGTGATGTAGAAGATGAAACTTACATACATAGAGAAGGGAAAGAGACCTTACCAGAGCAATTCCATGCAAGTGTCTTGAATTCTATATTATTTCTTGTAATATTGGAAGAACAAGCTTACAAAATATAGTCACCAAGAGCGTACCCTGGAGCCATGTGTGCTTTTGCTTCCGTATAGAACTTTTCACTTGAGTAGCTTCAATTGAACTTCCTTTTTTTTTTCTTTTTGGCACCTTTATATCTAAGAATAGAGGTTCTGAAAGAATTCAGTTCTTTTGGAAACTGTTTGAGTGGTGACACCTCCAGCATGTTTGAATAATCTTATTTCTGTTTCCAAAGCAAGTCTTAAGTAAACAAAGTTGGCCTTGCAGAATGCTGCATTGTTTGTTTGGAGCTGTTGTGGTCAGCCCGCGGCCGTACATCTGTCAGCACTATCGCTTGGGCGCACACATCTGCGCAACAGATCACCTGCCTGCCTGAGAGATCAAAGGCCAGCGAACAACCTTTGCCAGCAGCCAGTCAGAAGCAGGTGTTGTCTTTAATGCATTACATAATCAATGACAAAATCTCAGCCAGACGTATGTAATAAAGCAGCATATTGAATTATCCTGAAAACTGAGAGAGAGGATACAAGCATGAAGGAAAGGACAATATCAACATCTTCTGTGCATGCAGTACAGTCTAAGGAAACCATGAGTCTAAAATCTTTATCATGAATCTGTTTGCTCCGTTTTCTATACACTGTCTGGCTTGTCAATGGGGATCTCTAAGACAGCAAACCTGTTGCTATAATAACCTCCCAGTAGAGTAAACACAGAAGGGGCCTAGTGGATATGATATACTGCACTGTATGGAACAGTCATTTAAAGCTCACTTACAGACCAACATGTCCTGTATTAACAATGTCCTGTCTGTCCATGCCAGAAAAAACAAGACAATGGGTGTGAGCCAAAGTTGCTCCAGAGCCAGAGCTTAGTGATGCACTATGTTACAGTATTCCTGCTAATTAGTGAATTTAGTTACTTTACTTTAGTTGCGCTCATTGCTGTCACAGGACGTCAACTGCACACTCAAGATTTGTGTGATCTATAGAAAACAAAAAATAGAATGAAACATTCTGGAGCAGCCGAACATGAGCCTGGGTCCACCACACGCTAAGCACTGGCTGGTGGGGTATAAATTGGGCATTGGGCTTCTGAGAGCCATTACTGGACACTGTGGGGAACATTTTTATAATTCTTTTATTTCACATGCAGTTTCTCTGATGAATTCTTACATTTGTAAGATTTTTTGTTTTAAATATTACCTTAAGAGGCAATAATAGTGTCCAGTCTGCTATCAGTCCAATACAAGGTGATGAAGAAGTAACACACACATTATAACCTCTTGTTAACCATGTTGAAGGTCATGCTCCTGGTGCAGACATGTAGCCAATGAAACAGTAAATGCAGTGATGGCTTAAGCTCTTTGCAAATCTCTGCCAGAAACCACATTCAGCAGCAAATAAGCTAAATTATATAAATAGAAGCTAATCAAGAGTTAACATTGTGTTGCTTTCCACCACTGGAGACATTGTTGGTGAGTAAAAGGATAAAGTTTGATACTGAATTGGTAACAATTCTTCTAGACTCGTAGGAAACAGCTGTTGATGGTAACTTTGAGGAGAATGGACTGTACTATTCTTTTCACATGATTGTGTTGGACACCACAACTTTCTAGTGATATGTTGGTCCCGATTATTTGGAGTATGAATTTGACAGGATCCATCATTTTACACACTGCGCCTTTAAAGGAGAAGTCTGTAAGATGACGCAATCTGTCAAATTCAAGAGTGGCCATTATAATGGTCACTTGCCTAGAGCTTTAGCCATCACCGTGTTTACTGTCTTAATCACTGGTTACCTGTCTATAAATGATCTAACGTGTAGCAGTACTTTCAATATGATGTTTCTACAATATGATATGTTTGACACACCATCAAAACTGTTTTTCACATTTTGTTGGAAGTTTCCATATTGTTTCTTTAATTTAAATGTAATCAGTAATATTATTTTTATGTTATATAGACATTGAAGTTCTCTTCTGTGTATGGTTGTGTGTATCTACCTATCTATCTATCTATCTATCTATAACATTGTCTACATCGGTTAATGTAACTTAAATGTTAATGTAATGTTAATTAAATATTTAAACAGGGTAGAGGAAAGCTGGTGGTAAAACATTATATATTGATAGTAGATCTGGAGTGTGAAAAGACTGCATTCACACTACAGATTACTCCTTATTCCAGTGACAAACCATGCGGGATGCCATGTGATCAGCAGCAAGTGAATCATATGCAACTTTGAGGCAGAAACTGCAATGATATTAATGGTCATATTGGTGTCCATCTACAGTCAGTGGAGAAGGAAGGCCTCAAGGCAGGTCGTTGATTGGATAACACGCCCTTATTGTTGACTCATCTTGTTATGCTATCACATGGTGTTCTGGCCTGACCGGCTATGTGACGTAAGATGATTGTACAGGGACAACATGTAAAATGCTTTAGGAGCATCATGACAGTCAAACAGGAGAGAAGACTAAACATAAACTTTATCAAACTTTATCAAAAATGTAACCTAACAAGAAAGAAGGCAAAACCTAAACATTAATATCAGCTAATGTAATTTATTTCAGTAACTATGGAGAATTTCTACCCATTCAACACAAAATGTATCATCAGAAATTGTTTTCATATGATATATAGGCTGCTGTGCTCAAATACTGCACATCAACAGTGTTTAAATATATGATATATGTGGCAGGGTACTCAGTATTAAGATATATGATATATGTGGCAGGGTATTCAGTATTAAAATATATGATAATGTAGCAGGGTACTCAGTATTAAAATATATGATATATGTAGCAGGGTACTCAGTATTAAAATATATGATATATGTAGCAGGGTACTCAGTATTAAAATATATGATATATGTAGCAGGGTACTCAGTATTAAAATATATGATATATGTGGCAGGGTATTCAGTATTAAAATATATGATATATGTGGCAGGGTACTCAGTATTAAAATATATGATATATGTAGCAGGGTACTCAGTATTAAAATATATGATAATGTAGCAGGGTACTCAGTATTAAAATATATGATATATGTGGCAGGGTATTCAGTATTAAAATATATGATATATGTGGCAGGGTACTCAGTATTAAAATATATGATAATGTAGCAGGGTACTCAGTATTAAAATATATGATAATGTAGCAGGGTACTTAGTATTAAAATATATGATATATGTAGCAGGGTACTCAGTATTAAAATATATGATAATGTAGCAGGGTACTCAGTATTAAAATATATGATATATGTAGCAGGGTACTCAGTATTAAAATATATGATATATGTAGCAGGGTACTCAGTATTAAAATATATGATAATGTAGCAGGGTACTCAGTATTAAAATATATGATATATGTGGCAGGGTACTCAGTATTAAAATATATGATATATGTAGCAGGGTACTCAGTATTAAAATATATGATAATGTAGCAGGGTACTCAGTATTAAAATATATGATATATGTAGCAGGGTACTCAGTATTAAAATATATGATATATGTGGCAGGGTATTCAGTATTAAAATATATGATATATGTGGCAGGGTACTCAGTATTAAAATATATGATATATGTAGCAGGGTACTCAGTATTAAAATATATGATGTATGTAGCAGGGTACTCAGTATTAAAATATATGATATATGTAGCAGGGTACTCAATATTAAAATATATGATAATGTAGCAGGGTACTCAGTATTAAAATATATGATATATGTAGCAGGGTACTCAGTATTAAAATATATGATAATGTAGCAGGGTACTCAGTATTAAAATATATGATATATGTGGCAGGGTATTCAGTATTAAAATATATGATATATGTAGCAGGGTACTCAGTATTAAATATATGATATATGTGGCAGGGTACTCAGTATTAAAATATATGATATATGTAGCAGGGTACTCAGTATTAAAATATATGATAATGTAGCAGGGTACTCAGTATTAAAATATATGATATATGTAGCAGAGTACTCAGTATTAAAATATATGATATATGTAGCAGGGTACTCAGTATTAAAATATATGATATATGTAGCAGGGTACTCAGTATAAAAATATGATATATGTAGCAGGGTACTCAGTATTAAAATATATGATATATGTGGCAGGGTATTCAGTATTAAAATATATGATATATGTAGCAGGGTACTCAGTATTAAAATATATGATATATGTGGCAGGGTACTCAGTATTAAAATATATGATATATGTAGCAGGGTACTCAGCATTAAAATATATGATATATGTGGCAAGGTACTCAGTATTAAAATATATGATATGTGGCAGGGTATTCAGTATTAAAATATATGATATATGTAGCAGGGTACTCAGTATTAAAATATATTATATATGTGGCAGGGTACTCAGTATTAAATATATATGATAATGTAGCAGGGTACTTAGTTTTAAAATATATGATATATGTAGCAGGGTACTCAGTATTAAAATATATGATATATGTGGCAGGGTATTCAGTATTAAAATATATGATATATGTAGCAGGGTACTCAGTATTAAAATATATTATATATGTGGCAGGGTACTCAGTATTAAAATATATGATATATGTAGCAGGGTACTCAGTATTAAAATATATGATATATGTGGCAGGGTACTCAGTATTAAAATATATGATATATGTAGCAGGGTACTCAGTATTAAAATATATGATATATGTGGCAGGGTACTCAGTATTAAAATATATGATATATGTAGCAGGGTACTCAGTATTAAAATATATGATATATGTGACAGGGTACTCAGTAGTAAAATATATATGTAGCAGGGTACTCAGTATTAAAATATATGATAATGTAGCAGGGTACTCAGTATTAAAATATATATGTAGCAGGGTACTCAGTATTCAAATATATGATATATGTAGCAGGGTACTCAGTATTAAAATATATGATATATGTAGCAGGGTACTCAGTATTAAAATATATGATATATGTGGCAGGGTACTCAGTATTAAAATATATGATATATGTAGCAGGGTACTCAGTATTAAAATATATGATATATGTAGCAGGGTATTCAGTATTAAAATATATGATAATGTAGCAGGGTACTCAGTATTAAAATATATGATATATGTGGCAGGGTACTCAGTATTAAAATATATGATATATGTAGCAGGGTACTCAGTATTAAAATATATGATATATGTAGCAGGGTATTCAGTATTAAAATATATGATAATGTAGCAGGGTACTCAGTATTAAAATATATGATATATGTGGCAGGGTACTCAGTATTAAAATATATGATAATGTAGCAGGGTATTCAGTATTAAAATATATGATAATGTAGCAGGGTACTCAGTATTCAAATTTTTGATATATGTAGCAGGGTACTCAGTATTAAAATTTATGATATATGTAGCAGGGTACTCAGTATTAAAATATATGATATATGTGGCAGGGTACTCAGTACTAAAATATATGATATATGTAGCAGGGTACTCATTATTAAAATATATGATATATGTAGCAGGGTACTCAGTATTAAA
This sequence comes from Megaleporinus macrocephalus, assembly GCA_021613375.1. Lineage (NCBI taxonomy): Eukaryota > Metazoa > Chordata > Actinopteri > Characiformes > Anostomidae > Megaleporinus > Megaleporinus macrocephalus. Next base: position 31,569,853 of record CM038707.1, read on the forward strand.
ATATATGATATATGTGGCAGTGTACTCAGTATTCAAATATATGATATATGTAGCAGGGTACTCAGTATTAAAATATATGATAATGTAGCAGGGTATTCAGTATTAAAATATATGATAATGTAGCAGGGTACTCAGTATTAAAATATATATGTAGCAGGGTACTCAGTATTCAAATATATGATATATGTAGCAGGGTACTCAGTATTAAAATATATGATATATGTAGCAGGGTACTCAGTATTAAAATATATGATATATGTAGCAGGGTATTCAGTATTAAAATATATTATATATGTGGCAGGGTACTCAGTATTAAAATTTATGATATATGTAGCAGGGTACTCAGTATTAAAATATATGATATATGTAGCAGGGTACTCAGTATTAAAATATATGATATATGTGGCAGGGTACTCAGTATTAAAATATATGATATATGTAGCAGGGTACTCAGTATTCAAATATATGATATATGTGGCAGGGTACTCAGTATTAAAATTTATGATATATGTGGCAGGGTATTCAGTATTAAATTATATGATAATGTAGCAGGGTATTCAGTATTAAAATTTATGATATATGTAGCAGGGTACTCAGTATTAAAATATATGATATATGTAGCAGGGTACTCAGTATTAAAATATATGATATATGTAGCAGGGTATTCAGTATTAAAATATATGATAATGTAGCAGGGTACTCAGTATTAAAATATATGATATATGTGGCAGGGTATTCAGTATTAAAATATATGATAATGTAGCAGGGTACTCAGTATTCAAATTTTTGATATATGTAGCAGGGTACTCAGTATTAAAATTTATGATATATGTAGCAGGGTACTCAGTATTAAAATATATGATATATGTGGCAGGGTACTCAGTACTAAAATATATGATATATGTAGCAGGGTACTCATTATTAAAATATATGATATATGTAGCAGGGTACTCAGTATTAAAATATATGATATATGTGGCAGTGTACTCAGTATTCAAATATATGATATATGTAGCAGGGTACTCAGTATTAAAATATATGATAATGTAGCAGGGTATTCAGTATTAAAATATATGATAATGTAGCAGGGTACTCAGTATTCAAATATATGATATATGTGGCAGGGTACTCAGTATTAAAATATATGATATATGTAGCAGGGTACTCAGTATTAAAATATATGATATATGTGGCAGGGTATTCAGTATTAAAATATATGATAATGTAGCAGGGTACTCAGTATTAAAATATATGATATATGTGGCAGGGTACTCAGTATTAAATATATATGATAATGTAGCAGGGTACTTAGTTTTAAAATATATGATATATGTAGCAGGGTACTCAGTATTAAAATATATGATATATGTGGCAGGGTATTCAGTATTAAAATATATGATATATGTAGCAGGGTACTCAGTATTAAAATATATTATATATGTGGCAGGGTACTCAGTATTAAAATATATGATATATGTAGCAGGGTACTCAGTATTAAAATATATGATATATGTGGCAGGGTACTCAGTATTAAAATATTTGATATATGTAGCAGGGTACTCAGTAATAAAATATATGATATATGTGGCAGGGTACTCAGTATTAAAATATATGATATATGTAGCAGGGTACTCAGTATTAAAATATATGATATATGTGACAGGGTACTCAGTATTAAAATATATATGTAGCAGGGTACTCAGTATTAAAATATATGATAATGTAGCAGGGTACTCAGTATTAAAATATATATGTAGCAGGGTACTCAGTATTAAAATATATGATATATGTAGCAGGGTACTCAGTATTCAAATATATGATATATGTAGCAGGGTACTCAATATTAAAATATATGATATATGTGGCAGGGTATTCAGTATTACAATATATGATAATGTAGCAGGGTACTCAGTTTTAAAATTTATGATATATGTAGCAGGGTACTCAGTATTAAAATATATGATAATGTAGCAGGGTACTCAGTATTCAAATATATATGTGGCAGAGTATTCAGAATTAAAATATATGATAATGTAGCAGGGTACTTAGTTTTAAAATATATGATATATGTAGCAGGGTACTCAGTATTAAAATATATGATATATGTGGCAGGGTACTCAGTATTAAAATATATGATATATGTAGCAGGGTACTCAGTATTAAAATATATGATATATGTGGCAGGGTATTCAGTATTAAAATATATGATATATGTGGCAGGGTATTCAGTATTAAAATATATGATAATGTAGCAGGGTACTCAGTATTAAATTATATGATAATGTAGCAGGGTACTCAGTATTCAAATATATATGTGGCAGGGTATTCAGTATTAAAATATATGATATATGTAGCAGGGTACTCAGTATTAAAATATATGATATATGTGGCAGGGTACTCAGTATTAAAATATATGATATATGTAGCAGGGTACTCAGTATTAAAATATATGATAATGTAGCAGGGTACTCAGTATTAAAATATATGATAATGTAGCAGGGTACTCAGTATTAAAATATATGATATATGTAGCAGGGTATTCAGTATTAAAATTTATGATATATGTAGCAGGGTACTCAGTATTAAAATATATGATATATGTAGCAGGGTACTCAGTATTAAAATATATGATATATGTGGCAGGGTACTCAGTATTAAAATATATGATATATGTAGCAGGGTACTCAGTATTAAAATATATGATATATGTGGCAGGGTATTCCGTATTAAAATATATGATAATGTAGCAGGGTACTCAGTATTAAAATATATGATATATGTAGCAGGGTACTCAGTATTAAAATATATGATATATGTGGCAGGGTATTCAGTATTAAAATATATGATATATGTAGCAGGGTACTCAGTATTAAAATATATGATATATGTGGCAGGGTATTCAGTATTAAAATATATGATAATGTAGCAGGGTATTCAGTATTAAAATATATGATAATGTAGCAGGGTACTCAGTATTCAAATTTTTGATATATGTAGCAGGGTACTCAGTATTAAAATATATGATAATGTAGCAGGGTACTCAGTATTAAAATTTATGATATATGTAGCAGGGTACTCAGTATTAAGATATATGATATATGTAGCAGGGTACTCAGTATTAAAATATATGATATATGTGGCAGGGTACTCAGTATTAAAATATATGATATATGTAGCAGGGTACTCAGTATTCAAATATATGATATATGTGGCAGGGTACTCAGTATTAAAATATATGATATATGTGGCAGGGTATTCAGTATTAAATTATATGATAATGTAGCAGGGTATTCAGTATTAAAATATATGATAATGTAGCAGGGTACTCAGTATTCAAATTTTTGATATATGTAGCAGGGTACTCAGTATTAAAATATATGATATATGTAGCAGGGTACTCAGTATTAAAATTTATGATATATGTAGCAGGGTACTCAGTATTAAGATATATGATATATGTGGCAGGGTATTCAGTATTAAAATATATGATAATGTAGCAGGGTACTCAGTATTAAAATATATGATATATGTAGCAGGGTACTCAGTATTAAAATTTATGATATATGTAGCAGGGTACTCAGTATTAAAATATATGATATATGTGGCAGGGTATTCAGTATTAAAATATATGATAATGTAGCAGGGTACTCAGTATTAAAATATATGATAATGTAGCAGGGTACTCAGTATTAAAATTTATGATATATGTGGCAGGGTATTCAGTATTAAAATATATGATAATGTAGCAGGGTACTCAGTATTAAAATTTATGATATATGTAGCAGGGTACTCAGTATTAAAATATATGATATATGTGGCAGGGTATTCAGTATTAAAATATATGATAATGTAGCAGGGTACTCAGTATTAAAATTTATGATATATGTAGCAGGGTACTCAGTATTAAAATTTATGATATATGTAGCAGGGTACTCCAGTTTCATCCCACATGTCCTAAGGCATGCATGTCAGGTTGATTGGTCACTCTAAAAAAATTGCCTGTAGGTGTGAGTGCGTGAGTGAGTGTTGGCCATGCGATGGACTGGCAAACTGTCCATGGTGTACCCCACCTTCGCCCGATGACACTGGGATTGGCTACAGCCCCCCAGTGACCACGACTAGCAGGATTAAGTGGCAGATAATGGATGGTTGGATGGATATATGTAGCATCCAAACTTCATGGAAGTCGAAATATGTTGCAGTGCTTGGACCCCTAGACATTGCTGGACAACCTTGCCATATGAAACCTATAGCTATCACTAGGTAAAGATGAAGTTATGTTTATTCTTCATATTCAATGTTTTTAGTGTAGCAGCTATTATCAGGATCACATCAGATTACTATTTACTCCTTGCAGTTCTCTGACCTGATAGACATGATGTCTTTACCTTGCAATAAAAGACCTACAGTAGCCTATTCGCTTCCACCGTGTCCTCGTTTAAGACATGCTAATTAAAGAGTTGCTCTGCTCCTCACTGTGCTGCAGGGCCTCTGGGGCGCCAAATGCATGGAGTGGAGCTTTACACGCAAAGGACAGGACAAGAGCTAGCTGTCTGATTAACAACTGGGCTTTAAGTTCAAGAATTTTGCTTGCGTAAGACCTCTGTTTACTTCACTTCCTCATGGAATCACTGCCAGTAGGGCTTTATGTATTTGCTGACAAGAGCACTATACAGCACACACAACTCTACAGTACTTCCAAGCCTGTTTATCTGTGTTCCCACAAAATTCACCACATGATGGAGAGTGATGACCCAAAGTTGGACAATATTGCTCCAGTACATCACTGCTGAGTTCCTGCTTAGGATGGGAAAAGTGTATTGATTCAAGAAATAGACACAGAAGAGCACTCGCAGCTGTAATGGCTTTGATTCGAGCACAGGATGCACCAATGACTTCATGTTTTATTGAGGTAACATGGAAATTTATGAAAGAAAAGTTTTTTTTGGTCAGCATGTGCAGTTATTTCAGTGGCAGGGCAGTAAACATTTGTCACCGTCCAGTTTGAAAATGTAATAGCTAATGTGACATGAGAAAGACAGTCGATATAGACAATAAATATCTCTGCGCTACTTACATTTTCCATACCAGAGCTTGCGTAATTTTGAGGCACACTCTTCACTATTTTGCAATAAGGCAATGCTTTTTTCAGATATCAGATATATGTTTGTATCTATTTTGTAATGTGATTAGACTGTGTACATGCAGCGACTTATAAGCTCTTTATATTTTGCTGCTTGACTTGAGTTGCTTGATTTCTACAACTAGACCAATGTCTTTTTAAGGTCCCATTGGAGAGACAAGAAGAACTACATTCAGGGGAACTTGGAGTGAAAATATGGACATCACTGAAATACAACAAACATCAAAATCATCAACACCCTTAATAAAGATGGCTAAACGGTTACAACTGTACATGTTGGGTAATTCGCTAATCACTGTACTGAAAGTGCGAAATGTGGAATTTTTAAATATGTCTAGCCTGAAGCCTTATTCAAGCTAGATTCGAGCATTACATGGGGATGTGCTGCAAAATCAGTGGTTACTGTCATTTAAATCCAGCACGAATCTGCCATGTACTTAGTTTTTACAATGCGGTTAATTTATAATTCCAGAGTGAAACACAATCTACAATTCCACAAATCCAGAGCTCTTCTGCAGTCCCACCTGAATTCACATTTCAGAATTGTAATAAAACCAATTAAGTGAAAATTAGGTAAAGATGAGGCTAACAGCTTGATCTGGTAAGTTTAATGAACCTACCTTATGGCCTAATGCTAATCTGTTTAGCTGGGTAAACGTGTTGATATTGATATGCAGCACCTGTTGCATAATGCTGATGTAAATGTCCGTGTGATGACGTTTCGATCTGGGCTGTTCAAGGCAATTTAGGCTAATTTGGACATCCTTTATCCTGCACGAATCAGCCAGTCAAATCACGCACAGATTACATTACCAGATCTCCTTTGGTAGAACTAATCCTGCACAGGGCTAAGAAAACAGACTGAAAGCAGAAAAGAGACTGGAGAATACAGAGCAATGAACCCAAGACCATTCTTCATTACAGAATCTCTCCAGATCCTCTGGGATCCTGGGTCCTCTCTTTTGGACTCTCCTCTACAGTGAGCTCAGGGGACGGGGATGACTATGAAAAAAACATTTGTCATTTGATTGTAGAACCCAGTTTCAAGAGCTTATGTTTGTGGTTAAATAAAATAAAAGGCGTTCTTCTAACACTCCTTCCAAACAGTTTGTTGTCTTGGAGGTGATATCCAATTGTAGATTTGGAGATAGATGAAGATACAACCATCTGCTGCAAATCTACACTACTGTGCAAAAGTCTTTGTTTAAAAGCCTTTGTTTTCAGACATCACTAGAACAGACAGAAATAAGCATAAATACAACACAAATGAACATGAATATCTTATTTTGAAAGAAGTAGATAATGTCTTGAGCTCCAGATTGAAGAACAAAGTGAAGTTCCAGATTTCTCCTGGACGCTACAAACATTGTGGGAATTTATTCAATTCCTTCACCAGCAATCTTGATTTAGATTAATGAAGTACTGAGTAGTCAAAGCAGGTATTAGATTATAACTGCAAATAATACAAAGCTGCCACAAGAAACAGCTTGAAAGGGTTAAATAAACACACTGACATATGTAGAACCTTTAATTACTGTATTAATACTATTCACATGTTTATAAAATAAAGTGTTTTGCTGAGCAAATTAAAGTTTCCTGTCTATATAGATAGCTTTTTGCATGAAGTGCCTAAAGTATTTGCACAGTACTGTATATCCATAAACCTTTCTCTGTCTCTGTAGCCACCCTTCTCATTGTACACGTATCCTCCCCCAGACAGGTTCTCTCCAGCTGTGGTTGTTTTAAACTTCTTAATTATTGCCCTAACAGTAGATACAAACAGGAGCCTAGCTACTTATTTATAGTCATTGTCTGATTAATGAAGGTCAGTATACATTTGTCTCCTTTATGTATTGTTGAATTCTTTTCATACTGATCATTCAGAAGGGTTTTACGCTTTCTTTGATTAAATTGATTGACAATTTCTGTCACATTTTCAGTGTAAGCTATTTAACCACACAGACATACCCATCTTTACCAATCTAGGGTTTACCACATGATGGTATCCCCTTAGATCCACCCTCAAATTGTGTCCTTTGGCTTGAACTTTGTGGAAAACTGAGAAACATCTCTCAATCTGCCTGAGATGTCAAGCACACAAATCAAGAAAAAGAAGGGAGCTGTGTGCATGTACGTGTATTTGGGGTGGGTCTGCTTTATGTCAGTTTTTTGACTCATAGGCAGCTACTCATTCCTCTTCTGCTTTCCCCTGATCCTCCCATCTCTCTGCTAACTTAATTTAAACAGCGGCTAGATCACTTTATCTCCTCCTCTCACCTTGTCTCATCATACAGGAGATTAGAACGATTAGCTGTTCTCCCACCCTTTCATTCAGCTTTATCATGCGCTTGCGTTATCCCTCCACTAAATCATACCAGCGAAGCAGTTTCCTCACGATTTATCGTAAAAGTCCTCTTTCATCCGTGGCTTCCTGTTAGGATGAAAGCTAGGCTGAAAGGATGGTTGTGTGATTGCTGCACACTAAAGTCTTTAATGGCTTTCAGCCTAGGGCCCATGTCCCTGAGTGCAGACCCCTGGTAAGAGGGCCTTAATCGCTGATGGTTTAATAGGCGTCAGTTGGGAAGCAGGATGATCGATGGCCTGAGAGGAGCACAACAAAGCCGCTGCTCCTTTCTCCAGCTGCCCATAACCCTGGAGACCTGCTGTGGCCCACTTTGGAGGCCCAGCCTGGCCCTGAGGCAATACAAAGACAGGGACCGCGGCAGCAGTGCACGGCCTGGAAACATCAACCTCTCCCTAATGGCCTCTGCGGTGCAGGCAGATAGCCAGCAAATCCATAGGCCATGAGGAAACACAACAATAAATAAGAATTTAATACATACATGTTTAGATACATACATGTTTAAGCAGTTATATATATATATATATATATATATATATATATATATATATATATATATATATATATATATATATATATATATATATATATAAAATTCAGACTGCTCTCTATCTAATATAAAATTCTTATTCAAATTAGAAAGGCTTAGAAAGGCAGTTGAGGCCTTGGTAAATGTGAGGCTGGTGGAGATGGACCCATCTGGAGAGCTGCTGCTGGTGGGGCTGCGGTACGTGGAGCTCCTGCCCTGCTCTCCAGCTGTCACTCGGTCTGCCTGGCGGTTCTCCATTCTCCCCTGAGAACCCACAGGACTCATCTGCCTCACCCCATCCCAGGAAGGCCCTTATCAGTGGCATTGTGCAGAGCTAGGCTTTTAACTAAGAGTAAAAGCCACTGGGTTATGGTTACACCCAGCATATGGATGTTTTCATTCCAAACACAGATTCCACTAAACAGATTTGGTTCCAGCAAACACGCAATTTAGTCACTGCTTACGAAATCAAAGGTGGAGCAGGTGCTAATAGGTATTACTCAAGACATTGCAGTGTGCAGTTAAATGCCCTCAAAACATCTCACAAGACAAGACTGAGAAGGCTTTAAAAGGCTCCACTGGCTCTAAGTAAGCTTGTGTTAGTGACTCTCTCAATATTTCATGAGTGCTACTTTCTTCTTCAAGGTCCACAATTAAATTAACATCTCAGAAATCAATGACGTTAATTATTGAAGAATAAATGGCTGCCTTTCGATAGATTTTGAACTAAAGCTAAATTGACCATGTAAAAGATTTATGTGAAGGATTTAACAGAGGTATTTCTTTCTTTTAATAGTTCCTCTTTTTTTTGAATCCCAGCTTCCAAAGCTTAATCACCCCGGATTACTGTAATCTATTCATGTTGTTCAATATTTCTGCATGTACACTACCAGTCAAACTTTTTAGTACACTACCAGTCAAACGTTTTAGTACACTACCAGTCAAACGTTTTAGATCACTACCAGTCAAACGTTTTAGATCACTACCAGTCAAACGTTTTAGATACACCACCAGCCAAACGTTTTAGATCACTACCAGTCAAACGTTTTAGTACACTACCAGTCAAACGTTTTAGTACACTACCAGTCAAACTTTTTAGTACACTACCAGTCAAACGTTTTAGTACACTACCAGTCAAACTTTTTAGTACACTACCAGTCAAACTTTTTAGTACACTACCAGTCAAACGTTTTAGATCACTACCAGTCAAACGTTTTAGTACACTACCAGTCAAACTTTTTAGTACACTACCAGTCAAACTTTAGTACACTACCAGTCAAACGTTTTAGAACACTACCAGTCAAACGTTTTAGATCACTACCAGTCAAACGTTTTAGATCACTACCAGTCAAACGTTTTAGTACACTACCAGTCAAACGTTTTAGATCACTACCAGTCAAACGTTTTAGATCATTACCAGTCAAACGTTTTAGTACACTACCAGTCAAACGTTTTAGTACACTACCAGTCAAACGTTTTAGTACACTACCAGTCAAACGTTTTAGATCACTACCAGTCAAACGTTTTAGTACACTACCAGTCAAACGTTTTAGATCACTACCAGTCAAACGTTTTAGATCACTACCAGTCAAACGTTTTAGTACACTACCAGTCAAACGTTTTAGTACACTACCAGTCAAACGTTTTAGATCACTACCAGTCAAACGTTTTAGATCACTACCAGTCAAACATTTTAGTACACTACCAGTCAAACGTTTTAGATCACTACCAGTCAAACGTTTTAGTACACTACCAGTCAAACGTTTTAGATCACTACCAGTCAAACGTTTTAGATCACTACCAGCCAAACGTTTTAGTACACTACCAGTCAAACGTTTTAGATCACTACCAGTCAAACGTTTTAGTACACTACCAGTCAAACGTTTTAGTACACTACCAGTCAAACGTTTTAGTACACTACCAGTCAAAAGTTTTAGATCACTACCAGTCAAACGTTTTAGATCACTACCAGTCAAACGTTTTAGTACACTACCAGTCAAACGTTTTAGTACACTACAAGTCAAAAGTTTTAGATCACTACCAGTCAAACGTTTTAGTACACTACCAGTCAAACGTTTTAGATCACTACCAGTCAAACGTTTTAGATCACTACCAGTCAAAAGTTTTAGATCACTACCAGTCAAACGTTTTAGTACACTACCAGTCAAACGTTTTAGTACACTACCAGTCAAACGTTTTAGATCACTACCAGTCAAACGTTTTAGTACACTACCAGTCAAAAGTTTTAGATCACTACCAGTCAAACGTTTTAGATCACTACCAGTCAAACGTTTTAGATCACTACCAGTCAAACGTTTTAGTACACTACCAGTCAAACGTTTTAGATCACTACCAGTCAAACGTTTTAGTACACTACCAGTCAAACGTTTTAGTACACTACCAGTCAAACGTTTTAGATCACTACCAGTCAAACGTTTTAGATCACTACCAGTCAAAAGTTTTAGATCACTACCAGTCAAACGTTTTAGTACACTACCAGTCAAACGTTTTAGTACACTACCAGTCAAAAGTTTTAGATCACTACCAGTCAAACGTTTTAGTACACTACCAGTCAAACGTTTTAGATCACTACCAGCCAAACGTTTTAGTACACTACCAGTCAAACGTTTTAGATCACTACCAGCCAAACGTTTTAGTACACTACCAGTCAAACGTTTTAGATCACTACCAGTCAAACGTTTTAGATCACTACCAGTCAAACGTTTTAGATCACTACCAGTCAAACGTTTTAGTACACTACCAGTCAAACGTTTTAGATCACTACCAGTCAAACGTTTTAGTACACTACCAGTCAAACGTTTTAGTACACTACCAGTCAAACGTTTTAGATCACTACCAGTCAAACGTTTTAGTACACTACCAGTCAAACGTTTTAGATCACTACCAGTCAAACGTTTTAGATCACTACCAGTCAAATGTTTTAATACACTACCAGTCAAACGTTTTAGATCACTACCAGTCAAACGTTTTAGTACACTACCAGTCAAACGTTTTAGTACACTACCAGTCAAACGTTTTAGTAAACTACCAGTCAAACGTTTTAGTACACTACCAGTCAAAAGTTTTAGATCACTACCAGTCAAACGTTTTAGTACACTACCAGCCAAACGTTTTAGATCACTACCAGTCAAACGTTTTAGTTCACTACCAGCCAAACGTTTTAGTACACTACCAGTCAAACGTTTTAGTACACTACCAGTCAAACGTTTTAGTACACTACCAGCCAAACGTTTTAAATCACTATCCGTCAAACGTTTTAGATCACTACCAGTCAAACGTTTTAGTACACTACCAGTCAAACGTTTTAGATCACTACCAGTCAAACGTTTTAGATCACTACCAGTCAAACGTTTTAGATCACTACCAACCAAAGTTTTAGAACACTACCAGCCAAACGTTTTAGTACACTACCAGTCAAACGTTTTAAATCACTATCCGTCAAACGTTTTAGATCACTACCAGTCAAACATTTTAGTACACTACCAACCAAAGTTTTAGAACACTACCAGCCAAACGTTTCAGTACACTACCAGTCAAACGTTTTAGTACACTACCAGTCAAACGTTTTAGATCACTACCAGTCAAACTTTTTAGTACACTACCAGTCAAACGTTTTAGTACACTACCAGTCAAACTTTTTAGTACACTACCAGTCAAACTTTTTAGTACACTACCAGTCAAACGTTTTAGATCACTACCAGTCAAACGTTTTAGTACACTACCAGTCAAACTTTTTAGTACACTACCAGTCAAACTTTTTAGTACACTACCAGTCAAACGTTTTAGAACACTACCAGTCAAAAGTTTTAGATCACTACCAGTCAAACGTTTTAGATCACTACCAGTCAAACGTTTTAGTACACTACCAGCCAAACATTTTAGATCACTACCAGTTAAATGTTTTAGTACACTACCAGGCAAACGTTTTAGATCACTACCAGTCAAACGTTTAGTACACTACCAGTCAAACGTTTTAGATCACTACCAGTTAAATTTTTTAGTACACTACCAGTCAAACGTTTAGCACGCTACCAGTCAAACGTTTTAGTACACTACCAGTCAAACGTTTTAGTACACTACCAGTCAAACGTTTTAGATCACTACCAGTCAAACGTTTTAGATCATTACCAGTCAAACGTTTTAGTACACTACCAGTCAAACGTTTTAGATCACTACCAGTCAAACGTTTTAGTACACTACCAGTCAAACGTTTTAGTACACTACCAGTCAAACGTTTTAGATCACTACCAGTCAAACGTTTTAGTACACTACCAGTCAAACGTTTTAGATCACTACCAGTCAAACATTTTAGATCACTACCAGTCAAACGTTTTAGTACACTACCAGTCAAACGTTTTAGTACACTACCAGTCAAACGTTTTAGATCACTACCAGTCAAACGTTTTAGATCACTACCAGTCAAACATTTTAGTACACTACCAGTCAAACGTTTTAGATCACTACCAGTCAAACGTTTTAGTACACTACCAGTCAAACGTTTTAGATCACTACCAGTCAAACGTTTTAGATCACTACCAGCCAAACGTTTTAGTACACTACCAGTCAAACGTTTTAGATCACTACCAGCCAAACGTTTTAGTACACTACCAGTCAAACGTTTTAGATCACTACCAGTCAAACGTTTTAGTACACTACCAGTCAAACGTTTTAGTACACTACCAGTCAAACGTTTTAGATCACTACCAGTCAAACGTTTTAGTACACTACCAGTCAAACGTTTTAGTACACTACCAGTCAAAAGTTTTAGATCACTACCAGTCAAACGTTTTAGATCACTACCAGTCAAACGTTTTAGTACACTACCAGTCAAACGTTTTAGTACACTACCAGTCAAAAGTTTTAGATCACTACCAGTCAAACGTTTTAGTACACTACCAGTCAAACGTTTTAGATCACTACCAGTCAAACGTTTTAGATCACTACCAGTCAAAAGTTTTAGATCACTACCAGTCAAACGTTTTAGTACACTACCAGTCAAACGTTTTAGTACACTACCAGTCAAACGTTTTAGATCACTACCAGTCAAACGTTTTAGTACACTACCAGTCAAACGTTTTAGTACACTACCAGTCAAAAGTTTTAGATCACTACCAGTCAAACGTTTTAGATCACTACCAGTCAAACGTTTTAGTACACTACCAGTCAAACGTTTTAGATCACTACCAGTCAAACGTTTTAGTACACTACCAGTCAAATGTTTTAGATCACTACCAGTCAAACGTTTTAGATCACTACCAGTCAAAAGTTTTAGATCACTACCAGTCAAACGTTTTAGTACACTACCAGTCAAACGTTTTAGTACACTACCAGTCAAAAGTTTTAGATCACTACCAGTCAAACGTTTTAGTACACTACCAGTCAAACGTTTTAGATCACTACCAGCCAAACGTTTTAGTACACTACCAGTCAAACGTTTTAGATCACTACCAGCCAAACGTTTTAGTACACTACCAGTCAAACGTTTTAGATCACTACCAGTCAAACGTTTTAGATCACTACCAGTCAAACGTTTTAGATCACTACCAGTCAAACGTTTTAGATCACTACCAGTCAAACGTTTTAGTACACTACCAGTCAAACGTTTTAGATCACTACCAGTCAAACGTTTTAGTACACTACCAGTCAAACGTTTTAGTACACTACCAGTCAAACGTTTTAGATCACTACCAGTCAAACGTTTTAGTACACTACCAGTCAAACGTTTTAGATCACTACCAGTCAAACGTTTTAGATCACTACCAGTCAAATGTTTTAATACACTACCAGTCAAAAGTTTTAGATCACTACCAGTCAAACGTTTTAGTACACTACCAGTCAAACGTTTTAGTACACTACCAGTCAAACGTTTTAGTAAACTACCAGTCAAACGTTTTAGTACACTACCAGTCAAAAGTTTTAGATCACTACCAGTCAAACGTTTTAGTACACTACCAGCCAAATGTTTTAGATCACTACCAGTCAAACGTTTTAGTTCACTACCAGCCAAACGTTTTAGTACACTACCAGTCAAACGTTTTAGTACACTACCAGTCAAACGTTTTAGTACACTACCAGCCAAACGTTTTAAATCACTATCCGTCAAACGTTTTAGATCACTACCAGTCAAACGTTTTAGTACACTACCAGTCAAACGTTTTAGATCACTACCAGTCAAACGTTTTAGATCACTACCAGTCAAACGTTTTAGATCACTACCAACCAAAGTTTTAGAACACTACCAGCCAAACGTTTTAGTACACTACCAGTCAAACGTTTTAAATCACTATCCGTCAAACGTTTTAGATCACTACCAGTCAAACATTTTAGTACACTACCAACCAAAGTTTTAGAACACTACCAGCCAAACGTTTCAGTACACTACCAGTCAAACGTTTTAGATCACTACCAGTCAAACGTTTTAGATCACTACCAGCCAAACGTTTTAGATCACTACCAGCCAAACGTTTTAGTACACTACCAACCAAAGTTTTAGAACACTACCAGCCAAACGTTTCAGTACACTACCAGTCAAACGTTTTAGTACACTACCAGTCAAACGTTTTAGATCACTACCAGCCAAACGTTTTAGATCACTACCAGTGAAACGTTTCAGTACACTACCAGTCAAACGTTTTAGATCACTACCAGTCAAACGTTTTAGATCACTACCAGTCAAACGTTTTAGTACACTACCAGTCAAACGTTTTAGATCACTACCAGTCAAACGTTTTAGATCACTACCAGTCAAACGTTTTAGATCACTACCAGTCAAACGTTTTAGTACACTACCAGTCAAACGTTTTAGTACACTACCAGTCAAACGTTTTAGATCACTACCAACCAAACGTTTTAGATCACTACCAACCAAACGTTTCAGTACACTACCAGTCAAACGTTTTAGTACACTACCAGTCAAACGTTTTAGTACACTACCAGTCAAACGTTTTAGATCACTACCAGTCAAACGTTTTAGTACACTACCAGTCAAACGTTTTAGAACACTACCAGTCAAACGTCTTAGATCACTACCAGCCAAACATTTTAGATCATTACCAGGCAAACGTTTTAGTACACTACCAGTCAAACGTTTTAGTACACCACCAGCCAAACGTTTTAGAACACTACCCGTCAAAACTCTTAGTACACTACCAGTCAAACGTTTTAGATCACTACCCGTCAAAACTCTTAGTACACTTCTAAAACTGTTGACCGTTTGTGTTTTTAAACCTTCGACCGGTCGTGTACGTTAACTTCTCTGTACAACATTGCTCAGTGCATGTATCCAGTATCTTACGGGAAAAAATGCATTTGTCCACCAACACAACGACAAAAACAGATCAACAACATATACGCATGTCAGGTAGAAAGAATAAAAAACAAAAACAAGCAAATAAACAAGCAAACACACATTAGAGATGGGACCGATCCAATACAATATCGGTATCGGGGCCGATATTGACATAAGTTAACGTATCGGATATCGGGTGAATGCGGCCGATCCACTTACCGATCCATTTTCCAGTCCACAGCTTGAGCTGGACAATAAACGCGCCGTAACGTTAACACGAAACGTACCAGTGATCCGGATTCCAGTTCCACAGTTTAATTGCATCCCCAGTAGCTTCAGTCTGCAGCTGACTGAAAAATGTCCGTTGTGTGGAGATTTTTCTCTTTGGAAACGCCGAACAGCAAAAATGCTACATGTAGTATTTGTAAGGTGGATGTCCCAAGGGGTGGAACTACTCCAGCATCTTATAACACAACAAATTTACTCAAACACCTGCAGAGGTTTCACATCGCAGAATACAAGGAGTTTGTGCTAGCAAGCAGACAGAAGGACGTCACAACGCAGGAGACTCTCACTGAGGCACTTCAGAAACGCGCTAAACTCCCAGCAGAGAGCGCGAAGGCTAAAGGCATCACAGAGAAGTTGCTCAACTTTATCATACTCGACGACCAACCACTCTCTGTGGTGAAAAATGTCGGATTTCGTAGCCTGATGGAGCATTTAGAGCACAGGTATAATCTGCCATCCCGAAAGGACATTTCAGAAACGGCAGTACCCGAGATGTACAAACTAGTATCGAAACAGTTAGCAGCACAATTTGATGTTGAAGCACTGAGCTTTATGACAGATATTTGGACCTCAGATGTGAGTCCAGCGTCTTTCATAAGTCTATCTGTACACTGGGTAAACTCGGAAACATATGCATTTGAAATCTTGTTGAAGTTGCTGCTTCTGCTGCTGATGATGATGATACAATTTTCTTAATACTTGAACTGTTTAGATCATACAGTCAGTCATATTGTTGTATTTAGCATACTAGAAAGGTTTTTGATACATAAGATGTTTATTTCAGTTTTGTGTTTTAAATATGTGATAAGAAAGAAAACTATTGTTTGTATATGCGTTTGGAATGCATTTATATTAAATGCATGCATGTACTCTTCTAAGTGCTGTGTCTATTTCAGCCTCATTATGTAACCTTAAACATAAGACCAATGATAATAAACTAAAGAGCCCTTATATCGGTATTTGTATCGGTATCGGTTTTGGCAGTTATATATCGGTATCGGATCGGAACTGAAAAACACTGGATCGGCCCATCACTAATTAAAAGGGGACGAGGATATATGTGTACACATACTTGCTGTTAAGAGGTTCACTGCTAAGGCATGTCTAGACACTTTTTATGTTCCCTAAATCCCAGCTTGTGTTTAATAAGCAAAGGGTGTGATCCACTTTCTGTCTCCTACACTACCCCTGCGACATTCTCCCCAAAGTTAAGCATTAGCTGAATTGCCCCTAGCACACTGTAAGTGGACACCAAACTGACCATCAAACCTATATGAGCGTGTCGGACATCCTGTCCTAAAACAATGGGCACCAAATTCGTTCATCAGACTGCCAGACAGTGAAGTGTGATTCATCACTCTGGAGAACACATTTCCACTGAGTTCAGTGGCAGCGCACTTCACATCACTTGGGCCCGACACTTGCCATTGCACACAGTGATTTTTTGCTTGTGTGCAGCTGCTCAGCCATGAAAACCCATTTCATGGAGCTTTTATAAGGCAGTCTGGAACTTTGTAGTGAGTAAAGTCACATAGAATAGGTATTTTCTTACACACACAATAATATCACTTGCAGTTGACCAGGGCAGACCTAGTAGGGTAAAAACTGCACAAACTGAAGTGATAAAGGTGGCAACCAATGTCAGCACCATGTTTAAAGTCAGTGAGCTGCTTAGAACAGGTCTCATACATCAGCAATAATAAAAGTAGATAGAGCTAGATAATCTCCACAAAACCAACAAAGTAACAATCACAGAAATACAATCTCTCTCAGTGCGTCAATGAAAGCCCAGCTAATAAAAAGAGGTCCAGAGGACGTCCGTGCATCAAGTCTCATACTTCAGGGTTAATACACTGAGCACTGCATAACCTGGTGCTGTTGTCCACAAAACCAAAGTAACAATTCCAGAAAAGAATTCAATCTTTCTTAATGTCTTAATTAAAGTACAAGACATAGACTCGTTATAAAGTTTCAAACCAGTAAACAGTGAGTTTACATCTAAAGACTCATCAACATTATTTGAGCCATACTGCAACTGATATCTCTAATACATTAGCATTAATAAAAGTAGGAACACTGGTTGTTATTCAAAGCTACAGACGATTGGTGTGTCTTAAAACCTAGTGAGCTGTTTATATGGGCAATGTCTATGTAGGCAGTTGTTTAAGTAGAAGCGTTCAATCTGACATCTTTCCTAATTAAACAAATTATTGAGACTCTAGTTAGAGAGAAACTGCGTCACGGCTTGTTCCCGCTCACTGCAGCACGCGACCGGTGGTTTAGTTGGTTCCTTAGCTACCGGCCGGCATCCAAAACAATAGCCCGAGGCTTAAAAATCCGCTAGCATGAATGCTAATGGCCCCAGTATAAAACTGCAAAATGGTTAGCGACTCGTTACAAAATTGCAAATAAAATACTGTTTTGTGTGATTATATGACAAGAAACACATTAAAACACAAGAGAGAATCAAAATAACTCACATTTTAAAACGACTTCACTGCTCGTAGATTTGCCTGCGTTGCGTCTTGGGATTGAGGAAGCGTTCGATGCTTTCTTAAAATCAGGTCAAAATGTTTCTCAGTAGACAGCATGTTTAAGGTATATAAGAATTGGGACAGCCTACATGTCGGGAGTGCGCATACTATGACCTAAAATGCTGCCTATGTAGACCCTCACTAGGATTTTAAGACAGAGCCAACCTGTTCTATGCTGTGCGCCAAAGCCGAGCGTTGCCGTTAACGCTATTATGATGGACTCATTTCATTACAGAACGAGACTTTAGGTGACTTACACGTTTCTTTGAAAAATAGATTTTTTTGCTGCCATCCTCACTCGCTTTTCACACCCATGTGTCATCCACGTTGCACCTGAGTCTTGCAAAATAAAGTCTCGCACATGACTGAAAAGTTCTCCTTCCAGTTTTGGCGCTGCTAACAACCAACCGTAGCTACAGTCTCACGTGACAGCAGAGAAAGACACGGCCAATCACACTGACCATATGACACGAGCAGAGAACGTGATTTAACCCTTTCTGATTCTCTAGGTTAATGAGACGTTGACCTATTGGGGTCGTTTTTTCCGGAGGAGATCAATTTATTGGTGGGGACAATTCAAAAATCGCTGGATATTGGTGGGGACACGTCCTTGCTAATTCTACACCCTTGCTGACGCCACACAGCAAGTAGTGCCTGGGGTCGATTCCCTGGCTGGGCGGCTACTGAGCTTTCTTTGCATGTTCCTCCTGTATCTGTATGTAGTCCAGTTAATCGAAAATACTAAACTGCCCCTTAGGTGTCAGTATGTCTGTGTGTCCATCCCTGTGATGGACTGGTGGTCTGCCCAGGGTGTTTCCTGCCACCCGCCCATTTAACGTGCTGGGATAGGCTCCAGCACCCAATGAGCATAAGGGGCGTAATAATCCACGTACTTTACATGACATACAGTGTACATTCATTTCTAGTACTCAGATTTTGCATCAGAGGTTGTGGGTCAGCCTGTATGTTTGACAAGCCAAGTCATTGTCCAGTCAGACATCCAGTCATGCACTCTTGGCTAACGATGCTTCCTCTTTTTCTCTATCAGCTGCTGCTGCACTGGCCTTTGAAAAGCTACACTGCACTCTAATGGTATGAGCTGAACCTGCACGTGTGAACACTGTAAGTAATATTCAGGGTAATAATCTGGGACACAGTTTGAAGCAAGTGTGGAGTTAATCATTAAACTGTATGACCTGCTCGGTGTTGTGGTAATAACACATGATGGCATTAACCACAAGACCGTGTGATTAACTAGATTAACCCAACTGTGAGCAAAGCTGAAATCTTAACTTTCACAATTAATGCAGTGCAAACTGCAGTGCTTGGTGACACGTGAGCAGATTTCAGTCATGTGGTCCATGCGAAGGAGTTATTGTATAAAACAAACCAAAAAAGTAGTTTAAACCTAAAAGATCATCGTTATAAAAAGCTTTAACTTGTTTTTTTCTAAATACAAGTTTGATGTAGCGTGCAAATTATAGTAAAAGTATCATACCAACCCATAGTTCATACAGCGAAAGCCACATGAAATATAAGCCACAAATACAGTACCTTCCAAATTCTTTCTTTTTTTTTTTTTGATGTTGCCAAAACCAGCAGCCTACAGTGGTTTAGTTATAAGGAATATTTCAGACTGAACTACATTTTTTAACAACGCACAAGGCAGGACAACCCATCAGGACAGAGATTATTTATACATACAACAATGTAGATCAAGTTTCTTTGTCCCATAAAACAGTAATATTAGCATAAATTCAACATCCTACAGTCCCTGACAGAAGTTCTGTCGCTTAGCCATGTTGTGGAAACAAAAGCTTACAAGCTGATTTTAAATTCATCCATTGGTTTTTAGAAATGACTCATATGAAAGCTGAAACCCTCCCAAATGAGGTTTAATTTACAAAAATACATTTGTTTCTCTGCAGAAATACTGATCATTTAATGAACACAGAAAGCTCAGATTTTGGCAAGACCAAAGTTTTGGCGCCTTGTCATTTAATGCACCCAATCCTAGTTTACAGCCTCACCAGTGCTCACTAATTGATCGGTTAATTAGGGGGTGTGTATAAAAAGAACCCCAGCATCCCAGACCTTCATTTGAACTGCAACTTGACCTCTGACAACATGCCAAAAATCCACCCTGCGACCAAAGCCTTGATCATCAAGAGGCTGAAGACCAGATCCACTGCAGAGGTGGCTGGCACCTTTAATGTGTCTCAGCGTACAAAGAATTAAAAAAAGATTTGAACAGACTGGAGATGTTTTTGAGAAGCCCAGGTCTGGCAGACCCCGCAAAACTGCTCAGGAGGAATGTTTGTTGGTTAGAAAATCCAAAGCCAGCCCCTCAGCAGAGCTCCACCAGGCCTGGTCACCTCAAGTCCCTGTGTCAACTAGAACAGTTTGTAGGATTCTGTGGCCTCCATGGTCGAATCAGTGCCCAGAAGCCAGCACCAAACTAAAGGCAATTAAAAAACCGTGTGGCATTTGCCAAGGCCCACAGCCTGCTAAACGGATGGACGCTGGAGAAGTGGCAGAAGGTGGATTTCTCAGATGAATCTTCAGTTGAATTACACCAAGCTTGGAAGACAAAACCAAAGAATCTTGATGAACTCTGAGAGGCATTCTTTGCTATTCCTGATGACTTCATCAATAAATTGTATGAATCATTGTCAAACCACATGGATGCTGTCCTTCAAGCTCATGGAAGTCACACAAAATATTAAATATGGCTCTAATAGCACCACAACTTCATTTATGAAACATGTTATGAAACATTTTTGTATTTGAAGTAAATTATTTGTTTGATTTTCACATTACTTTCTGTGGGTGACAAAACTTTTGTCTTGCCCAAATCTGACCTTTTGGTGTTCAATAAATGATCAATATTTCTGCAGTGAAGCAAATTTATTTTTGTTAATTAAACCTTATTTGGGAGGGTTTCAGCTTTCAGGGTTTCGGCTCATTTCTAAAACCGATGGATTAATTTAAAGTCAGGTTATAAGCTTTTATTTCCACAACATGGATAAGCGACAGAACTTCTGTCAGGAACTGTATACAATAAGTGATGCTTTTATATCAATGTGTTTGTTGAACCAAAATGTCTGAACCCCTTGTTGTGGCAGCCTGGGGTTATTTGTAGTTATCGTCCAATACCTGGTTCGGTTCAGCAGTATTTCCTTATGTTAAATTAAATCAGTATGTTAAATTGAAAAGTGTTCTGGTGACTGAGTTTAGCAAAACTATGTGAGAACTGGAGGCATCAAGGAGACACCTAAAACCAAACTTTCCCTATTTACTATTAATAATTTTCTAAAATTAATAAATAAATAAAAAAACAAATACGTACATACTTATTTTTCTTGCGTTTTTGTGCTGATATACTCTCTCTCAAAAAAAAGGTGCTGACTGTCACTGGTGCCCTGAAAGGTACATCTTCACTACCTTCAGCTGGAGAAAATAATTGCATCATCCTCGATCGCTGTTATATTCCATAGCTGCACTGAATCCGAATGGCCTGTTCTGACTTCCAGCTCTTTAGTTTATTGTTCTGTTTGAAACACTACTTTAAAAAAGGTAGAAATTTGTACATTTACACTGAAAAACTTATGTAGGGCACATGGTCGGACCATAATCCCTCTGGGCCTCATTCCCCAATATCTTCACCAATATATATATATATTTGGTCGCTGTCCAATGAAACATGAGTATCTCAAAAATTGCATCTTTACAGGAAAGACCAAATGGGCCTATAGAACCAGAATTGTTCCAGGCTATTTTGAAGCATTTCTATTGTTTTATATTATATATTATTTATAGATAAACATCATGAAAAAGGCTATATCACGACATGTTCTTGAACCAAAGAACTGTTTCTTGCTCTTGAGTCTTGGACTCATTCTGTTCTTACCTAAGAACCCACACGGGAGAACACTGCTGAATATTAACATGTTTGCAAGTTGTTTGTATACAAAATACATCTGGCTTTTACCGTGCAGTACTGTGCAAAGGTACAGAAAATATTTATCAAAGTGGACAGTTACTATAATACTATATAAAACCCCGGCTCAGGCCCCGGGCCCCTCCCTTCTGAGTTTAGAGAAACAATCCAGCCACTTCTGTGCTATTTGTTGTTGAACAGTCTTGTTAAAGCAGTTCTTTCATCTAGACATGCTCTTCATGCTACGTGTTAGGTCTGGGCACATCCTGCATGGAGGCTGGACAGCAGAGTATGAACATGTGAAATACTGCTGAAGGGCGACACCTGGTGGCTACAGACCAAACACACAGTT
This sequence comes from Megaleporinus macrocephalus, assembly GCA_021613375.1. Taxonomy (NCBI): domain Eukaryota; kingdom Metazoa; phylum Chordata; class Actinopteri; order Characiformes; family Anostomidae; genus Megaleporinus; species Megaleporinus macrocephalus. The sequence continues at coordinate 31,592,310 of CM038707.1, forward strand.
GAATGTTCTATTTCAACACTCATAGTTTTCCCAGCATGCCTGTGTGAACTCTCCTGTTAATCATGGAGCTGAAGCAGGTGTGTAGGAGCAAGCAAAGCACGAATCTGTGCAGAGCTGTGAACTCCTAAGACCTGGATTAGAGAAACCTGCGCTGATTAAATAAGATGTAACTGATCATTTTGGGAGTCATTTTTATACCTAGCTGATTCCAACTAAACAGCTGAGTGGTCCCACCAAATGTCTTAAAGTCTGGGGTGAGGGAATTGTTACTGAGCTCTCAGTCCGCGCATGTTGATAGTCTTATTTTTAAAGCCAGATATATATTCAGGGCTTGATTTTGTGTTAATAGCAGAACTAATAATACTGGCATAAATTAATATATGAGGTAAAGAAATAACCAAGTGCCTTCAATAAGCCCCCTAAAATTAATTTAGCCATACACTGATAAACTCTGATTCGGGAAAAGCTTTAGTACAAGTGGAGATAGCTAATATTAGTGAGAATACTAATATAATTAGGAAATTACAATATAAGCCAATCACCTAGCGCTGGCCCTGTACCCTCCACCATGAATGGACCTAACATAGTTCTGAGAGAATTCTTTTGTCCCAAAACCCATCATAAACAAAGTCTCAGGAATCATATGTGTGTTCTGTTACATAACAAATATTCCCACCTGTACTCGTTAGTATTGGTACCACTGTGAAAAACAGGACGTAGCATTTCACATAAAACCACATCTAAATGAGCAGACAAACGGATGGATGGAGGGGTTTTAATCTCCCAGGAAAGCGGTCTGGCCGCACTCGTCTGAAGGGACACACGCAGCAGATGAAGGTGAGTTTTAGCATGTTTTAATGGAGACACTGATTAACCTTATCCTGTGATGAGTACATTAATTTCCATAGTTTCCGACTCACAGCCAGACTTAGAAAAGAAAAACAGGAAGTATATCAATATGTAGCTGTTGCAAAACTAAGGTACACTATTTACATTCCAAAAAACTAAATAAAAACAGTGCCGTTGTTGCTTAAGGGATGGGAGTGAACACTGAGGCCTGACAATGACAACTTGAACTTTTGAAGTTTATAACAGAATGACTTGGCAACCTGACTCTGCTGGGGGCCCTCTCAGCCTCAGCCAGAGTACAAACGACATTTCAGCAACGTCTTAATATCTGTTACAAAAAAGAAAAACAAACAAAAAAACTGAATAAGGAAAAATAAACATATTTAAAAGGACCAGGAAGGAAAATCTTCCTGATCTCAGCAAGTCTCTACTTTGTCTTCTTTTAATGATCACTAAATCATTAGACTCGAGTCCCACAATCCATTGCAAGAGCCCCTGTGTGAAGCCGTGAGGTTTTGCTGAAGTGCGTTGGCTGACCGCTCCCGTTCACGTGGCCGCGCAGAGCCTCGTCTGTGAGCCGTTTCCATGGCACCAGTGGTTAAGCCAGCCAGGTCCTGTCCATTATTAGGCATGTAGAACAGAGAAGAGTACAACACAACAGGTCCCAGTCGTTTCCTGCCTCGTTATATAGCTGGGTGAAGGACATGAGGACAAACTATACTGCTAAAGGCAGCGTTTCAGGGTGGGTGGGGTTGGGGTGGTGTGTGGGGCAAATAATGTTCTTGTGTAATAAAAACACAAAACAAAACAAAAAAAACAACAACAAAGAAAACACAATACACAATGTTGTGGCCACTTCGCTTGGCATCACAAGAGACCAAGAGAACTGGACGAGGACACTCTACTGACGAGAAATACTGTGACTTTCTGTCGTCTCTCTGTTTTGTAAGTCAAGCTTAAACTTAAGCTTTAAACTATAGGCCTACAGGGCATCTAATGCAGTAGTGCATAAATAAAAAAATAAAACAAAACCAACAACCATCACTTCTTTTCATACAGTTTCAGACCACCAGTCGCACCAATAATAATAATAATAATAATAATAATAATAATAATAATAATGCTTCAATGCAGGAAATTATTGCCTAAGGCATGATTCTATACATTATTTTTATTACATACTTTTGTAAGTGTTTAAGGAGAACAATCTTTGAATTTGCTACTTTGTTCCACAAAAAAAAGAAAATAATGTACAACTTATATAGTAGTTTTGTGTGCCTCAGTCCTTTTTGCCACTTTTTTCACATTTTGACTCCAGATATATATTTATTTTTTTTCCGTTTACAGCTTTAACTCGTTGGCGATTTTTGAAGCGATGTTCTTAAATGCGATCGACGTTCCCGATATCCGCTTGAAGCGCACGCCGTTGAGCGAGAGGCGGGGCAGCTTGCACACCTCCATCTCCCACTGGACCAGGCTCTCGGCATGGCCGTCGCCGTGGACACAGAGGAGCAGGAAGCGCTCGCGTTGCTCGTAGTCGCAGTTGTTGGCGTCCAGCACCTTGCGGATCTCGCGCATCATGTCGGTGGGCTCCATGGCTGACGTGGTCTTCATGCTCCAGGTGAAGCGCAGCGAGCGCGGTTTGGTGTCTTTATGCTCCTCCTTCTGATCCCCAGACACGTTGCGACTGCAAAGGACAGAGACAGGACTAGTTTTAACCCGGCAAAGTGAGCATTTCAGTTTTTTTTCCATTACACCTACATTTGCACTTACATTCACTGGCCATTTTATCAGAAACGGTTAGTCCACAGGCAGAGACTGTCCCTCATATATTTAATTAAGAGCTAAGCAGGGCAAGTTCTCTTTAAAGGAGCTTTTAAAGGGGACCTATTCTACTTTTCTGTTTTTTCTTCTGTTCCTATAGTATGTCATGTAAAGTACATGACATACTATATATAAAGCAGTCATGGCCTGAAGGATAGGGATCCGGTCTTGTGACCGGAAGGGCGCCGGTTCGATCCCCGGGATCCCCTAGGCCACGACTGAGGTGCCCTTCAGCAAGGCACCTAACCCCAACTGTTGGATAGGGCTGCCCACCGCTCCGGGCACGTGTGTTCACTAGTGTGTGTGTATATCTGGGTGTTTCACTGCACGGACGGGTTAAATGCAGAGGTCAAATTCCGCTGTGTACAAAAAAAAAAAAAAAAAAAAGAACACATGTGGCTAATTTGAGTGTCTATATTCTATACTATACTATATATTCTATAGTATGGTGTGCACAGTAAAAATTCAGAGTATATGCCAGTGAGAGAACGTCTCCCACAGAAACCACTTTTCTCAGATGCCAGACACACCTTGTTGGAATTCCAGCCCTTTTCTCTTTCACAAACTGACATCATCTCGCAGCACAATCCTTCGTGCCTGCCTAGCGGCAAGCTTGGCTTACCCTCACACAACTCTCAGACAGCCCTGTGCCAGTCTAGCTTACAAAAGTGGATCAGGTCTACCAACTTGTTCCACCTGACTTTCAGGATCAGACTCTGACTCAAACTGACTACACTGTAGGAATAGCACAGTGGTGTGTGAAACCTGTAGTGGAATGCCACTGTGGTAGCTGACCTATCAAATCAGAGTGGGCAAGCTGACCAAGAACAATAGCACGCTGGGCTCATTGGGAGGCAAAGTTTCTAACAGAGCATTTTAAATAGAGGGTGAATACTGACTCCAAAAATCAAACTGTAAACACTAAAAAAACAAGAATAACAGCTCTCCTTAGACTACTGTTTCTCTGAGAATGACAAACTTTACATTTGGAAGCTCCTGCTTATTTCACTTGTTTTCTATTGACTTCCCCCTTTCCGGATGCACGTGGAGTATCTTTTACTGAATCACGTCTGAAATACCTCAAAATATTAATAACTTGTACTTGGCATTAACTGTGCCATCGCACATTTCCGTGGCAGTAGTTGCACTTCGTAGCTATACAAATAATGGCTGTAGCCCATGTGTTTCCTATTCTATGCATCATGATAGAGGACCAACACAGGACCACCACATTTTAGAAATGATTTAGATCGTGGATCGTTCTCAGCACAGCATTAACTTCAACGTGGTCTAGCGGGTGTTGCATGAATGGGAGTATAGTAATCATAACCTAAATAACTCAAATTTGCTCATGCATGAAGTAAAGGTCGCTGCAATGTGCTTCTATATAGTAGGCGCACTTGACAAAACAGCCAATAAGTGTAGGTACAGCATAACTTATTTTTTTAAAGTGGCATCTCAGTGTTAAGACTACAACAGTGTACATCACCACCTAACAGCATGACCTAGATGTGAACAGTGCTGCATCTTCCACAATGATCTTTTTAGATCAACACATGACCGCTGTCCAAGGAAAAACTATTGTCTTCAAATCAGTAACTCTAAAAGGACAAGACTAGGGCTGGATATCGCCACTGATTTCCCGGATCGATTTGATCCCACTTCACAAGGTCCCAATTCAATTCAGTTCAATTCAATTCAATTCAATGCTAATTTTAAATATTGATCTCGGTTTATACGAATCGATATCAGATTATTCAATTGAAGATCGAAAAAACGATTTTTTAAACACACCCCTAGACAAGACTAAAATGTTTTTTGTTTTTTTTCTTTTTACCTTTAATGTAAAGGTTTTATTTTAAGTAATATTGGAGCATTTCTGCTGGTCATCGTGAAATTTCCACACAATGGAATTTGCAGCTGCTGAGCTTAAATACATGTTGTTCTATGCACAGCGATAATATCTATCCAAACATCTATGCATGGGAACACATCATGCAGGAATACAAACATCACGGTGTAGGCATTGACTCTGCATGCAACATCAAGAGGCAATTCACAAAGTCACATACAATTCACTATAGCAAGGGGGAAAAAAAGATACATAACACAACAGGACATTACAGTCACTCCTCAAGGCAGAGCTGGAGACTGTTTTGGGGCTCTATAGACCCCTTAAACTAAAGCATCGGTCTTCTCACAGAACAAATGTGAACTCTAAAAAGCCAACCAACAAAACCCATACCAAGGATTATTAATCAAACTGTGCTTTAAACTGTAGCAGCATGTTTTGATCACAAGGTGGCAGCACAGAAAAGCAAACTACGCTGGATTGTCCTGATTCAGACATGACCCAACATATCCACCAAAGCTTGCATTGTTTTAGAGCAGGGAAGCTTGTAGACCAAGTTGGTCTGTGAGGTCGGGCCCACCCCATCACCCAGTGAGAGAAGAAACACTTTCTTATACTCTACTTAAACGAACAGCATTTCTTCCTTTATAGGCATTTTCCAACAAAACACAGCCTAATGCTATACATCTTGTAACCAAATTTGAAACCTACCTACCTTCTTTACTCATATACTGTTGTCTTTTTGTAGATTTAGACACCCCCCCATTCTGAGCACTGTATTAGTGATTCCCAACTGGGGTCCTGGAATACCCCTGCCCTGCATATTTTGGTATGTTCCTTGCTAACAGGCTTGTCATCTATTTAATAAGCCCTTCCCTGAGTCGAGGCTGATCAGGGCTACTCCAGGACCAGGCTTGGGAAGCACAGCACTATATAGCTGATATACTTGTGCAGTAGTTGAGAAATGGCAGTCTACATCTCAGGATCACACTAAATAACACAGGGTAGAAACCGAGCTATCCCCTGGAGGAGTGCTCCAGCTCTGCAGAGGCGATGGATGGGGAGAACTGCGAGAGGGTGGATGAGGAACACTGCATGAAGCTGTAAAGCTAAATTGGACGTCCTGTCTCACCTTGAGCCCTCACATCTCCCATTTCTCTCAAACTCTGCTGGAACTCTTTAAAACCAGGACAAAAGAAGAACAAAGGTCAGAGGTAAAGACATACACAGAAGAAAGAAAAGCCCTAGCGGCGTTGGGGGGAGAAATAAATGGGCAACCCTAGAAGAAAAGGGGCGGGGGCGTATTTATTTCTTTAGAATGGAGAAAGCCAGCGAGCTATCTCCGTGTTCAATTTCCTGTGTGTGTGAGGGAGAGGATATTGGACATGCAGTCACGACGAGCAGAAAGTGATAAAGACAAGCAAAGGGGATTCTTCGGCTGCTTTTCCTGCAGCCTATGATTCAACTTCCTGTTCTAAACAGATCACATGCAGTGCCAGTTGTTCCATCTGGCACTCCCTCCTTCTGGCTCGCTCAGAGAAAACAGAGAAGAAAAACAGAGCAGGGGAACAGGAAGAAATTTTGTTCATGTGTGTTCTCCAAGGACAAAAGTTCATTTGCTTTAATGCTGTTGACTTATTAAAAGACATAGACCCACATATAAGACTAACACATGATATCTAGCACATGCAGATGTACACATATTCATGCATTAATGATAATGGGATTTCTTTTTTTTTTACAATGAAAATACAGACAGTAAAAAATAAAAGCTGGAGTGGAGATGGACAGAGAACATGCTGATAAAGTGGTGGACGTTAGGCTGGACTGTCTTAAGGGGTGCAACATAAATCAGCAGATGAAATATTAATTGCAGATAAACGGGGATATTTAATTATATGAGCCTGATATGGGACTTACATTCAGTAATTACAAAAGATACATTAGTTTATGTGGGCACTGACGTATATGTAGTGATTTTTCCTAGCTCATTTAAATACAGCACAGTGGACCAGACTAGCATTACTTTCACTTCCCATTTTTTAACATGGAAGCCGGTCAAATAATGATAAATATATAAAAAGAAAAATGTTCTGCGTAATGAATGTCATGCTTATGTAAACTTATAGAAACATTTCGTTTGGAACTGTAGTGGCGTGGTGTTCATATGTTGCATATGGACCAATATTTTTTTGATTTTGATCACATTACATTCTCATAGATCATTGTGTTGTGGCCCCAGTCTCTAAGAAAACATTTAGGCATGCAAGCACTTCACTGGTTAAAAGGAAGGGGGGGGGGGCTATCTGAAAGCTCACGGTTTTAATTGCAAATATCATAACATCAGACATACAGGACGCGAGAGCTCATCAGTGTGCTAGTAAGTTAGTGTGGTCAGTCCTCATACCCCACGCAGGGAAAAAAAACGTACTATCCTTTCTCTACTGCCGGCACTGCACACATCATTTTGTTCAAATCAACACATATTGTACTTAGATATTATGATATCATGCCCCCCAATAAAGAGAAAGGACAGCCAGAGCTTTTTACCACTTAGAGGGTAATATTAATATCTAGCTACCTAACATCACCATCTGATGCTTGTTAATCATGTCAGCCAGAAAACTAGCCCTGGCTCCTGTAATTTGTGGGATAGCAGTCAGATTGCTAGTAATAGTAAACATAACAGGCAGAGACACAATGAAAAAGTGGAGAAGAGGAATGAACTGTCTCTTTTTCAACTGCATATTATGTAAATGCAATTTCTGCTTTACTCAAAGCAACTGGTTTTATTATTCTAGTACCAGAAGTGTCATTTGCATTTGCAGCTTATATGAAATATTGATAATTAGCAAATAGATAATTGATATAATATTTTGAGAGAAAAATTCCATGATTTTCCCCTCATCCCTTTCTTTGAAGCTGGCAGCTAAGTTTGAAGTTTGTTTAAATTGTGTCTTTCCCAGCGTATACATCCCAACATTTTCATCCTGCCAAACTTCATTTAGTAGCCTTTATGTGCAGCAGTGCTACCTTCCAGCTATTTTTCTTCTTGGAGTGTAAATAAACATTGTTAATTAGATTTTACATAATAATGGTTCAAAGTTTAAAAATAAAATTATGCACTTAAGGTTATCTTACATTGTATATTGCTATGTAGCACTTCTCCTCATAACTATTGCATAATTATCCCAAGATCCATCTTTAACTTGACTCACGCTTGCAGCACTTCATACTAGGATCATAACGGAAACTTGTTTAAAAATGCAAAGAAAGTAAGTTGTTAGTACGGTGGTTGTTATCAACCACAACTAGGTGTTAAACTCTGTTATCATAACTGGCCTAGAAATTCTACATCATTGCATCCACAGAGGGAGAAACACCAGCACTAGGAATAGCTCTACTAGCAAACTAATGAAGCTCTTCTAAATAAAAAAACAACAACCAAAAACCAGACTGCGAGATGGCTGTCCTGCTGAAATAGAGAACGAGACCAGATGAGCATTTCAAAAACCCCGTCTTCAGCAAAACTGAGTGCGAGACGTTAGCAATGCTCTTGGCTACAGCAGTGATCTCTTCAGTCTTTTATGCTGAAACTGGAGAACAGCAGTGAAGGTGTCATAAACAAAAAGAGTGGATGTATGAGGGAGAATGGAAGAGACAAGTGAAAGACTTTTATGCCACCTGACAGACTGCTGAGGAGAAAAGAATCTGCTTTACAATGCTAAGACATTCTTTAGGGATTTGCTGTGGTTGACTGTGTGAATTTAGAAACCTAAGAAAAAAGCCACAGTGTGTAGAGTCCAAACCCTTTTACAGTGAGGCTGCAAGGCCTTGTTTGGGAAAGCTCCGCCTGGACAGATTTGGGGAGAGCTGACAAGGGCAGGTCGGAAGATTTGGGGCAAACTCTACAACTAGGGCAGGATACTGGGACATCGGAGCAGGGCCAGAACGAGAGGGGGGGTATCGTCAAAATAAGCACCCGAGTACCTGAACTCCAGAAATCTTGTAATGAACCACCTCTCAATCGCCACATCTGTCAGCGGCCAAATTAAGCGCCCAGTAGGGTGGCCTGAATTACACAACCAACAGTTTGTTATCTCAGTATGAAGAAACAATAGCGAGGGATGAAGTCCATTGCCCAGCTACAGTGAGGAGGCAATTCAAAAAGTGAAACAGCATGTATAACACAAAAACACAGTCACAAAGATAGAGGTCATCACCAGTGAGCATTTTCAACTCATAAACAGTCACAAGGCACAATATCTTTATCTGATCCCACACGATCAGATCTCATGCCAGAAAAGATGGAAAATAAATGGTTCATAAAAGTTCATAAAATGTGAAACCTCACTGAAACAGAGAAAAGAAACATCACTGGGAAAAGTGTACATGAGGCATAATAGAAATAAGAGAGTGTGCACATTTCCATCCTGTGAACAGGCATGCATATGTGATTAGTGGTGAGTTTCTGCTGAGTCGCTTTCTGCTCATAAAAGGATGGCAGAGATTTCGGGCATGCTCAAACACACTCCGATTAAGGCACGGGGGGGTCAAGGAGTGAGTATCAGGCAATTAATTCAGCACTCTGCCACACTTAAGAGTTAAGAGTTAAACTCAGATATTCAACTCATGATCAAACTGGTTGGTTAACTGCACACATAGCCAAATCGAGGGTCCTACCTTTTGGTAAATCTGAATGACATGTTTCTACAAAACAGACAAGACAACGCAAAGAGGCGTCAATCAAAATCTAGATTGAAAAAGGAAGACAGTTCCAGAGACAGAAACCTGTGAAAGAGCTCACTGTTTTCCCCCGTGTGTACAGACATCAATTCTGGGGACGTGTGAATAAGCAAGAACGTACACAAGACATTCGAAGGCGTAACAACTTTAACTGTAGCTTCTGTTCAGCATGAGTTTGCATGAGTACTGATGATGGGAGGAGAATCTGAAACTACACTGTCAGTTTCCTCTAGTGGTTTGCACTATGGCTGCATAATATATATTTTAACAAGGTGTTGACAACTGAGGCAGTATGATAAGTGTGTTTTGCTGTGTATAAAAACCAGTACTTTCTTTAGGACATGCAGGTTTGTGTGTTTCCCACAACAGCAACACAACTGCTTAGTACTTTTAACATAAAATAAGGAGTTTTATTGGTCATATTCTCTTTAAAGTCTGCGTAAACTCAGAGATTTGTTTCTAAACATATCATATATGTGAAAAATCAACCGTGACTGCAGTTAAAAGTGAAAAGGTCATGAACTTTGCAGTACTGTATTGTGGAGTTGGACTGTGATACTGCATTTTGTTATTTTTGAGTTCATGGTGTTTGGGCAGGTCTGGCTGAATGATGCACTGGAGCCATACTTGGCATGACCCCCTCTCCTAACACGGTTAATGTATATATGGCAGGGGTCACTAATAGGCGGACCCAGAGGTTATCCAATGCGGACCCAAACTGATAAATTATTGAGAATGATTTAATTATAACTGTGTTTATTTTAAGCGGCGGAGCTTTTCTTGTCTTTACGGTATATGCTCTTTACGCCGCAGTGAACTCAGAGACCAATCACGTGCGCTGTAAGATCAACAAAGCCACTACTCAGCCAATCAGTGCTGTGCACATTGAGGCGAGTGGTGCGTGCTCACAGGCGAGGTACGAAGTGAAAAGCAGCAGTCTGAGACTAAAGCGAGTCAGAAAGAATAACGTGCTCTAAAAACAGAAAAGTCAACAGTGAAAACTGACTGTTTAACAGGAACGGTTCTGGAATGAACTTGCTCATCTAGTTTTGGAGAATACCACTCTGTAAAACCAACATATCAATCTGTGAAGCTGAGTTAACAAGAAGACGCAGGTTTCATTACCTGTTTCTATAAATAAACACAAAAATGTATTTGGAGTTTTATAATAAATTAATTCAGTTCAGCATTTAAACAGTACATATACTGAAATATACTGAACCGTATGTGTAATATGTTTGTCTTTCAGTTGCTGATGGTATAAGATGCTGATACTAGGTAACTTAAATATACAGGATATGGCAACATAACACAAGTTAGAAATGATGACGGTCCGGACCTTGGCCTGAGGAAATCTCCTCGAACTGGACCTTACTGACTTCTAATTAAACACCCCTCATACATAGCATTAGCATCAGCTATGTCAGTGCACTTAGGCTACATTTCAAACTGCTAGCCTCGGCTCCTGTTATGGCTCACTGGCCCAAGGTGGGGTTTTTTGATAGCATAAGCATCTTACCAAAAAAAACGGCAACGGTACAAAGCTGAAGCCTTATTATTCGAATTTCCTGCTACAACCAAAACTATGCAGCTATTAGTAAAACTGCAGAGGTTAAAGAAAGACTGCTGGCTGTCCTTATCAGATAGTGTAATCATTGGGTAAGCATTAATATTAAACTGAGCCTGTATAGAATTACAATTATCCATCCACCATCTTCAGCTTTATTGGGCTAGTTGGGATAACGGGGCGGGGACGCTTACAGAACAAAGCTAATAGGCTACTACTACTACGCCTTGTATAAAAGGAAGAAAAAAGTTAGCATTTTCTCGTAAACTGAGAGAAACAAGGTTGATTCTCAGGTCGGTCACTGTCCTCTGGCTCCAGGTTCTGACTCTTGTGGCTCAAACATGTATGGCTGTACAAGTGCAGTAAAGCTGCTAGACTGCGTATCTGTTTATCAGTTTTTAAACACTCAAATCTGGGTGGCTAAAAACACAATTGTTTGCGAAGTGACAAACTCAGACACCATTACTGCTTTACACAGACCTTAAAGTGTTTTTACAGGCTCCATGCTAAGAATAACATAGTTGTTAAACTCTGTATATGGGTTTATGTAGTAAGTGGCTGAAGCTGCAAGGAGACAGGGGTTTGGTTCTCAAAACTATATTCTCTCCAGTAATGTCACTCTGGCACTATGTGAGGGGAATGAAATTTAACTCCTTTGATTACGAAAGTCCTTCATGACACATTTATCATAAAAACACAGCAGAATGACAACATTAATCATGCAGCCATAGCAACCACCATCTACTCTCTAGTGCTCACTGAATGCTGAATTGCATATTTGTTGTCACAGATATGTTTGGCGTTTCTGAAGTCCATTATATTCCCAAATTTACAAACTCAATTTACAATGCATCTCTTAATTCAAACGTTTTTTTTTTGTGCACTGTTACACACATACCTAAAAATTTGAAAGTGCAAAGAAATTGACCCCAAAAATTAATCAGATTTACTCTCACAGACACACAATATGATATGATATATTAGATCACTTTCCTCAAAAAATAAATAAGTCTAATATTTTTGTCTCATTTGGTCCTGTTTATCTAGTTTTAGGACTTGTGTAAACATCTAAGGACATGTTCACAGACTGTAATTCATTTGTTTTTACCTCCAAACTGTCAGGTGGTGCAACCATCAAACCATGCATGTTGATTAAGAAAACGACCAAAAAGGTAATCTAGTCATGTACATTACGTAAACAAGGTAGTTTGACTGGATATAAGTTTTAATAGTTGAAAACGTAAAAGCATGTTGCAACTTTTAGGGGCCTAGTAATCTTCAGGGTACAATTCCAAGATCAGTAGAACTTTCACAATTTCTGAAAACAATCTGATTTTTCAGTCATGGTTAGAATGGTGGTGTTTACCATGTGATATGGTACGAGCTTAGGAAAACTATGAAAATGACTATTATTATTGTTTTTATGATTATCATTATTTTTATTATTACTACATTTAAGATTGTTTACTTCTTTGAAAGAGTACTCAAAGTCAAATAATATAACCAAGTAACCCGTACAGGTTGTATAGATAGACTACTGTGGAAAAATCTAAGGCAATTAAGCTAATTATTTAATAAACCTTAGCAATACATAAATCTTCACTAGTAAGAACATCAGATGTCATTAGAACAGATGTAAGTAAGCACAAATGCAATACAAAGATGCAAAATCTTATTTTGAAAGACGTTGGTACTGTCTTGTAAGCCAGTTTAGTTCCAGATTTCTCCAGGATGCCCCAGACATTGCATGAATTTATTAAAATGTATTAAAATTCCATCACCAGCCATCTTGATTTAGCTCAAAGACTGAGCAGTCAAAGAACGTATTAGATGATAACTGCAAAAAATTAGAGAAAAGTTTGGACACATATAAACCACTACTTACTGTATTAATACTATTTGAAGTGCTATACTAAAAAGTGGTTTGCTGAGCAAATTAAAGCTTCCAGTTTGGATAAACATCTTTTTAAATGACTGGTTGTGCCACCTTGAACTTTGGTTTGTCATTGACCCATTAAAAACAATTTTTAAAAAACAAAAAAAGAAAAACATTTTTAAAGAGGTAGATGACAAATATAATCTTAAATACACGTTTGTACAAAAAAAAATAATTGTGCTTACCTGCGTGTGAGTTTGGAGGTGAGCTTGGTGAAGAGGTTAGTTGAGCCTCTGCTGCGTGACTGGGAGAGTGGTGTTGCATCGTGAGAGAGAGTGGGGGAAGCGGGTGGTCCATTGTACGTGGCTGTACGTCGCTCCCTCAGTTGGCCTCCGTGGAAGGTGCTACGACTTGCTGTGCCTCGTGGGAAACGCAGTCGGTCTGGTGGGGTGGCACTGCTGATGCTATGGGTGGAGGAGCCCGGGTTTCTCTGGCCAGGGGCTGTGGTCGTACTGAGGAAATGTAATAGGTATGGTAAGCATTTGCCTTGATGGTACTAAAAAACAGCATCAAAGAAAGCCAGACCTTCAGAGTGTTTTAATGAATATTCTACCACATTTCAAAACAAATATGAAAATCAATGTGGAAGAGAGTCGAATTAAAACATGACAGTGTCACAAGAATGCAATTGCTCTTTTTAATGAAAAACAATTACTGCCAGTTCCCAGAATCCAAACCCCTGGCATGCTACCTTTCCTGTAAGCCACAGGGCCAGAGATAAGGACAGACTCACTTTGATCTTTCCCGTGCAAAAATTATGCACGGAACCAGGAGGAAGCAAATCCTCTGAGCCACTTCAGCCTCGATTTGTATTCATGCCTCTCGCTTTAGTTTCGTTTCTTGGGTAGGACAGCGGCAAAATCTTGGGTTACCCTTGACCTGCTTGTCGTTCCATTGCATGCTCACTCTAACACACAACAGATCTTACCTGGACCAGAGACGTGTTCCCTTCATAAATACCATCATCTTACTGACATTAGTGTTCATTTATGCAATTTAAACAAACTGTCAGACAGATTTATTAACCTCTATGACATGGAATTTATAATGGCTAATTGAATATCTACATTAGAAATTGATCAGTAAGATTAATCTGTTCTATATTAGTGAAGTTCATATCCACTACAATTAGAAGTAGTGGGTTTAGCAACACATGGGAAGTTAGTGCAGACGGTCTGAGTGGAAAGAACAGAGAAGGATCTTCTCATACAGGCCGTCATGGATTAGTCGACACAAGCAGGAGGAGCTCCAAATAGTGAGTAGCTGGTGGAAGACCATTACAGATTCAAAGACGCAGACAGGTTAAGAGGGCGTTAGAGGGAGTTGTGGGTCTGGGGTGGGGTTGGGGCAGACTTAGGCAGTTAACGGAGGGGCACTGCAAAGTTAGAGACAGACGCGGGGCTCGTCTTTACTTGGGCCTGAAGAGTTCGGCAGGGCAGTCGCTAGGGGGCAACGTAGAGCGGCAGGTGTGGCCCGAAGCGGAAAGGGCATTGGCCTTCTGGTGACGCAGGCGGACTGAGGCAGATGAAGCAGTAAGAGCGGCGGCATACGCTGATGGACTCGTGGCGGCACACGCTGACATCTCACTCAGGCTGGCCAACGGATGTGAACAGGAAGGCGAACACAGCAGCGACATGAGCAAAGAAACTCCATTTTTACACAACAAAACAAAAACAGTAAAGGAAGATATGAACAGAACAAGAGTAAGACAAGTACAGAGAAAAGACTGTGGGGTTTCTTTTCTGGATCCTGAATTGTTTTTGGAAGCAGCAGCTGAGCAGGACAGTTATGAGAGGTTGACCAGTAGAGCGGCCAATGCTCGCAAATCACTAGATCTGGTTAGCAAGCAATGTGCATGCACAGTGACTGTAGCCTCAAAGCTCTTATGCACTTGAAGCAGGTCCAGTTCGAGACCTGGAGCACGAAAATTTGATTTTATGAACAGACAGTATCTAATATACTATGCTGATATAGTGGTATTAAACTGGCATGAAAACTTTTTTATTTATAACAACAAGCACCGGATATGACCAAACCAGAATACTCATATTATGCCAGGAAAACAAAAGAAAAAAAAAGAAAAAAAAAAAAAAAAAAAAAACAGCATGTGCCTCATCATTGTCTTGAAATTGTGATTATAGCTGTTTTGCCAGCATTGATTAAGCATAACTTCACATTGTCTCTATTAGTTGGATGTTTATTTTTTTTTTTTCTTTGTGCTAAGGAATTACCAAGTAGTCATCAACTGCACAGCATACACTTCCACAGCAACGTCTGATAAAACACAGCACTAGCTATTTTCCAGCCCAGATTACCTGAAATAGGGCAGCCCAGGTCTAGTGAAATTGGTTTGACTCGGAAGTTGAATTGAAAGCTAGGAAATGGAGTCACCTGGGCTTGGAGAACGCTCAGAGCAAGCCCTCATTTCCAAGTCTCCAGTTTAATTTGGCATGGAGGCATATTGGCTCTAGAGGCTGCAGAGTTTTCGAAAAAAACCTCTGAGGAGATGATGTACCACACAAATAGAAAAAAAACAAAACAAGCTTATGTGTATTCGTGGGAGGTGGGACAAAATACGAGAACTGGTTCCTCTTTCTCTGCTATCACATGCAGCTGGTCAGTGAAGTTCATTTCCTGTTGTTGTTGGTCATCATAGACAACGTGCTATGATTCTTAACCTGAAGATGTGAACTGACCTGTTTTCTTTGCCATTCTGTATTACAGAGTGGCGGTCCCCAGCGTTACGGTCACTACAGACGTATGTATTTCTCCTCGTCATCCCCCCAGACGTAGAGTTATTCTGCAGAAGAGAAAGAGCGTTTAAATCCAGAGCGTGATGGAAAACAAAGGCAGAACTGACAATCTGAGTCTAAATATACTCTGATAACAGGAGTACCAAGGAAACCTCCCTGAAGACTTTATTTTATAGTACAAATAGATAAATGCATCGATTTCTGAACAACTAACCCCAGGAGCGGTAGAGCCTTTCTTGCGGTCAGGAATGTCGGCCTTGTTGGGATTGTTGGCGTTGCCCAGCAAAGGACTGGGTGGGGCCATGCCACGACTTCCAGAAGAGCTGGACTTTCGTGGCTGGACACTGCTCTCATCTTTGTGCTCATTATCAGCTGTGGTGGTCTGGCTCCTTTTGGGGTAGCCTGCTGTAGGAATGGCTGGACCAGCTGTGTACCAAAAGAAAGTGAAGACAAATAAGAAAAAGAGAGGAGGAGAAACAGAGTTCAGGCAATGGCCAACATTTCTGTGGACCTCTAGGACTGTTTTGAAGTGTACAGTCTTAAAGAATTAAAATGCAGGAATTTAGTTTACAGCAAATGGACAGGCAAGGGAATGATGGCGGAGCTCACCCTGGTCACTGTAACGCCGTTGTTTCTGGTTGGAAATGCTCCTCTGAACCTTAAGGTGAGACGGTGACTGGCCATTATTGTGCTCACTGTTGGGTCTGGCTTTGGCCAGAGACAGGTTACTGCTGGAGCTGGAGTCACTGGCCTCCAACTAAGACACCACCAAAGGAGAACACAATTACTTCTTATATTTTCAAATTCCGGTTCATCTGTTTCATGTTGAAGAACAAGCTCTTTCAGGTTTATTATATTAAAGCACTCATATTCCCAGAAACATTCAAATGCAGTGAAACTGTGTTAAAGACAAAACATAAAAGCATTGTGGTTACACCACAGTTCCTTGAAAGTCAGACACTGTGACCAACCATGTGTCAAATCATGTGACTAGCAGTCAGTTACTAAAACCCAACAGAGTGGGAATAAAAAAAACCCAACAGGGTGGGAGTAAAAGGCTGGACTAAATGATTAATACAAAACACCACAAATATATATTTACATATACACACAAACACAAATCACGTAGTTTTAGATGACTACCAATAAAATGTTTTAGAAAACTACTGTGTGTGTACATATATATATATATCATATATGTATTATATTTTTATAAAACCAACCAATGTGTACTTCCTTAACAGGCCTACAAAATAAGCCCATGTCCAACCAGACTTATACTACAACCTCCTCACACATGAGATTTAGTACATCTGTCATATGAGCCATAAATGCATTCAAAGCTGTATACAAAAAACATTAAAAGACAACACAGATCTCCTTCAGCCAAGTTCAAAAACAAGGTGCAGAGAGTAAATCCACACAGTTTTAGAATATCAGGCCCTAATGAGTGTGGCCTGCTGTAAATTACTTACCTCTGTGGGTTTCCTCCCCAGTAGGAGGTAAGTGGCAGTGATCTCATCATACTTCATTCTTGTAAGAGACTCATGGATCTCCTCGCGAGAATAACCCATCCCCACCATTATGTCTGCAAAATATAACATGCCTGTGTTAGTTTAAAGGAATACACGATACAAACAGCAACAGAATTCCATATTTCCAGTGGCCTAGCTCGACTGGGGATGTATTGCATTGATGACATGTAACAGTAGATTTACACAATTCAAACTGCTACGTACAGCACACAGCCACAGAGCACATTTAATAAACTTCATTACCAGTCCAAATGACCATTAGGTGCTTACAAGAGGTATTTCTGAGGAGACTGAATGTATGATAATCTACTTGCATACGGGACAAGCCAAAGAAAATTTGATATGGGGGGACACAACCAGAGTTAATAAGACTCCTAACACCTCCAGAAGAGTCCCATCCTTCCATTGTGGGAATACAACTTAATGCTATGGGTATGAAAGGATATGTAGCTAAACTTGCAAATCAAAGACAGAAGCTGCTGGTGTTCTTAACAATGTATGGGGGTTATTCCAGATCCCAAACAACATCATCAAACTAAAGGTGTTGGAGATTTTTTGGACTGTAAGAAGCAGAAAAATGTGCCCACCTTCTAAGATAGCTGTAACAAAGGCAACGGGGGGCATCCTAACATTCTGATATTACATTCATTTGTAATGTTCTGTTAAATATATACTTTCTACTCCCCGCCACGACGGTGGACTTGTGAATAACGACTGCTTTGACTAAAATTTAAATAAATGAGGGGTGGTCTCTGTTGCACAATACTGTATACGTACAGTCAATAGATACAGTTCAATGGAAAGTCAAGCACAAACCAGAAACTGGCTTTAAGTGGTATCTAAGCACTAAGTGTATCTAAGTGTGAGATCTGGATAATGTTTTTGATCATATGCATGTTGTAATCATCTAATCCAAGATTAACTCCACAATTTACAAAGTTAAAGAAGCAATCATAAGAAAGAGGCATGCACAGCTGTATGAGTTATATCAGCGGTCACAAACACAGCCCTAGCAGTAATCCTAGGACACTGTTTCTGATTCTGTCAATGGTTTGAAGGGCAGACTGCCCAGAGCAGCAGTGGAAAGTACAGGGCCTGCCTGGCCTAGGCACCATCGACCCTTGCATTGCTCAGATGGAGCTGCGGCCCAGGGGCACATTAAGCACTGCCTGGCTCACGCTGAGGGACGCATGCCAGCCTAATGCTTTGGTCGTAGATGAGGAAAAAGTACATATAGGCCCACTTGTACATGCACACAGACACGTGCCTCAGTGAGGGGTATCACAGGAGGTTGCGCAACACAGCGAGGCCAAAAACATCAACATTTGTTGATTGCCCTTGACACAGCACTCCCTAATCTGAACTTTCAAACCTCAATACACCCCCGAAGCTTCTCTTTGCCCAACTGTCTGAAGCATACGAGTGGGTAGAAAGATTTCATTACTTCAATAAATCTTGCTTTAATTAAGTCTATCCACTAGACGATCACATGGAGCGTTCAAGCTTGGGGATTAAGTCATGTCTCTGTCAGGGGGGCTAGGAAACAGCTGAATCAAACCTCAATTCAACCAAAACACAGCGCACTTCACAGTCAATGTGCTGAAACTTCCAGTTACACAAGGAGAACTCGCTTTGATAGATGAAAACACCAGACCAGGGACAACGTGACTTCCACTTTTCTGTTTAAAACAATTCTGTGGATGGTCACAGTGGAGAAACGCAGCTCACAAGTTCAATCTGCTGCTGCGGCTGCTCTGTAGTTTTAAACAACTAAACTACTGCTGCTATACCTATTCTCTTCTGGTCCGAGATGTCAAGTTCTGGTTCCACAAAGGGCTTGAGCTCGTCCTCCTCAAAGCCAGCGTTGATCCACCGGTCCCTCATGATTTGCTGAAGATGACACACAAAAGTTGCATGATGGTTTGTGTCCTGCTTATATAAAAGCTGAGCAATATGAATATTGAGTGTGATATGGGAGGTACAAAAACAGGAGGGTGGGAGGAGGTTTTCTTATTTCAGGGATAGTAAAATGGGACATTTCATGCATGACAACGGCTTGAATGATGACTATGGTGGCTTGGACAAAAAGATGCTCTTAAAATTCACAAGACTTATTAGGAAGCTATACTACTAAGTTCAAACCAGTTCAGCCAATGCAGTACAGATGCAGTTTGCTTAACAAATACAAACATGCCTCAAGATATATACGTTAGTGGGGATGATAGATTTGTCAGAAGAATGCACAAAATCAATGGGTCTATCTCAAAACTCTGAGTGTCTACATAGACAGCATTTTACGTCACAGCATGCTGTCTACTGAGGCGCCTTATTTTGGCCCAACTGTAAGGAAGCACTGAACGGTTCCTCAGCCGGTAAGGCAATCCCATGATGCAAGGAAGTCGTTTTAAAATGCAAGTTATTTCGATTCTCTCTGTTGTTTTGATTGTTTCTTGTCATACGACCACACAAAAAAGAATTTTATCATAACTTTGCAACGAGTCGTTGACCATTTTACAGTTTTATACTCAAACCATTAGCATTTATGCTAGCAGATTTTTAGGCCTAGGGCTATTGTTTTGGATAGCCAGCTGGTAGCTTAGCTAAAACACTGATCGCATGCAGTGGGCAGGAACAAGCCGTGACGCAGTCTCTCTCTCTCTAACTAGAGCAATGAGACGTCAGATTGAACGCTGCCTAACTAGTCAGTGCCTACTTCTTAGACAGCTCACTAGGTTTCGAGACAGACACAATATTTATCTCTTTCTAATAACACAGAATTCATGTCTCTATAGCTCATGTTTCTTGTTTTTAAATAGCAACGGATACTGAACATTCAGCTGCAAAGCACTTTAGTGAAAGCACTTGCGCAAGCCCCTCACTCTGTACTCTTAGCAAGGCATAGAGGGACTCTTCCATTATTCAGGAGCTAAAGGGATGTTTTGTTCTGAGCGCTGTGGTGTATCCACATGGCGCTATGCCCGCTGGTGTGTATCCACATTTAAGACTTCAGCATGGTCAGCTGACTTAGACACCACCTTGACCTCTCTGACTCTGTCAACTGCCGTTGGGGCTGATTGATTCTGGGCCAGAGTGTGCTGAACTATGTGAAGTGAGATGTTTATCAGCAAGCAGTGTCATACAATCCTAATCATGTGAGACAAGGCATGGGGGTGAGAGGAGTGTGGAGGAGTGCATGGCTGAGGAAAGGTGGTCGTGGGGGTTTAGAATAAATCTAAGCATATTTACGTTCTCGCCGTCTTCTCTCACCTCAAGTGTTCCCCGCTTGGCTGGGTTGAGCACCAGGAAGCGCTTGAGGAGGTTTTCGCAGTCTGTGGACATGTAGAAGGGGATACGGTACTTCCCCCTCAACACTCGCTCCCGCAACTCCTGCAGAGGAGATGGAGGGCGGCATCAATCAGAA
Organism: Megaleporinus macrocephalus; assembly: GCA_021613375.1. Classification (NCBI taxonomy): domain Eukaryota; kingdom Metazoa; phylum Chordata; class Actinopteri; order Characiformes; family Anostomidae; genus Megaleporinus; species Megaleporinus macrocephalus. The sequence continues at coordinate 31,612,793 of CM038707.1, forward strand.
TTCACACACTAGAAAAATAATCCGGAAGCAGCTAAAGCAAATTAAGGTTAGGGATGCACAATATAGTGACAGCTAATATATAATTTTTGTAGATAAAAGGTAAAAGCGACATGTCATCTTTGGTCTAAATATTAAAATGTTCTGAATCTTTGGTCTAAATTGAACATTTCAGACTATAATTAAGCACCAAGAGTATACACAAACACACTGATGTACATAAAGCATTTCTGGATAGCATTAGGAATGTAAAAAACTGACAAATTAAAAGGCAACATTAATTGTTTTATTTTCAATTTGGACATGTAGGTATATCAGTTGAGAAACATTTAAATTCAGTCTAAATATATATATATATATATATATATATATATATATATATATATATATATATATATATATATATATATATATATATATAAAATTGAAAAAAAAATTTTAGCTGCTCAGCGTGGACTCTTCAACTCCAGGTGCAATCTAAATAGGTTTTGCTAGGGAAATTATACACACTACACCAGCTGGCTAAGTTTAGCTCCAGTACAAATTGGCTTTAGGTGGCTTAAAAACTATAATCACTTCTCAATTTACCAAAAAAAAAAACCAAAAAAACAAAAAAAAAAGGTTGGTTGCGGTTTCTGCTCTCTGCAACCTCTCAAAGTTCATGTAAAATTAAACTAAATACAATATCTTTTTAAACTGCATCATACACAGAAAAAAACAATTATTAGTATTGTCATCAGACACAATAAACTCTTCTCATTATCAGCCTAGATACACTTATCTCTCCTTCTTTACAGAAATAAAGTCTTAGGCATACTGACCTTCAAGTTCTGGCCATCAAAAGGCAGCGATCCACTGACCAGTGTGTAGAGGATGACTCCCAGGCTCCAGACGTCCACCTCGGGCCCGTCGTACTTCTTACCCTGGAAAAGCTCGGGGGCGGCGTACGGCGGACTGCCACAGAAAGTGTCCAACTTGTTGCCCAGTGTAAACTCATTACTGAAGCCAAAGTCCGCTATCTTAATGTTCATATCTGCATCTAGCAGCAGGTTCTCTGCCTGAGAACGACAAAGTGAACAATAACGATGAGGCACAAACGCATTTTTGTTTATATATGAATGTAAGAACATCACAGTGAACCAGACAGGTGGATTAGAAAGCTAAACAGTACCGTGCATATATTGTCTTATTGCAAGGCCTCAAAACCTACTCTCCATACTTTTCAGTAACTACAACAGAGGAAGCAGGCAGAGAGAAGGTAAAGCATCATGTATGCCTCATGTATCACGATGAAGCAAATAAAGGGAAAGCAGCTGCGTGTTTCCACCTGGTCCCCCAGACATGTGGCTGTGAGACAGCCCTAATCTCATGCATCATTTAAGAAGCATTGCCCTGGAAACAGGGTGTGTAACGACTTAGACAGAGATAGACAATGTGCATTAGTAAATTTCCTCCTCTACTGAATCAGAATCTGCTCAGGGTATGGGGTTATTGGATGTGTTACGGCATAAATTCTCAAAACTTTTATGAAACTGTGTCCCAGGCATCAGGAAGCGCCTTTATAACCAATTCACAAAAGAGCCTGGGAGTTAGATTTAAGACATTAATACTTCTTAATACTACAAGCATCTGCTTCACTACCACCACTGTGAACAATCCTGGCTTGGTAAGGTTCTCCAAGATAAAGCATTTCACATCAAATTACTTTGAACGATTACATGTTAAGGATTTATTGATGTAGCATTATCAACAATTCCACTTTCATCACAATAACACAAACACACTGTAACCTGAAATCACACATGGAAAGTAAGTTACAACCAGTCATTACTTCAATGCCAGAAGGACAATATACAGACTAATTCCTTGCCTTTGAGCTTCAAACGAGATTTGTTATGTGTGGTGAGCTTTTCATGTTCTAGTACAAAACCTGCCACACATTCCACTGACCACCAGTCCACCAGCCAGTTCTCATGCTCATATAATCAGATGGCTGGACAGTAGTGAACATGATGCTTTGAAATCACACAGATGTAGTTCTAAGAGATGGCTGAGGCAACAGTTGCTTAATCTTACCTTGAGGTCTCTGTGCACGATGTGTTTTTGATGGCAGTACTGCACAGCTGATACAATCTAGGGAGAAGATGGCAGGAGGGCAAAAAAGCAACATGGTTAGCAGGTCGAGGTGGACAGCGTCGGGACAAATCGAAAGACAGAGCCTAGATGTGGAGTCGGGTGTGAAAGCCAATTAGCCACATCGACAGATACAGCCACGTTTTCCCAGAATCACATTGATTGGGCGTGAGGGATACGGATGGTTGGCCCTGCAACGTGGCCTTAAGTGAGCCAGCTAGAACCACAGAGGATCTTATGCCTAACTTAAGCCGGCACCCGGAAGGAAGGGCTAATGATAGTTTAGTTATTCTTTGATCATTTGCTTCATTTTATTTACATATATTTTGTCAAAGAAGAGGATTTTTTCCAACACTGGGATTCCACCAAGTAAGAAACTCTGAATGAAGACCAGATTGTGATGACTCAACTCACTTCATTCGCTACAGCACACTGTATGAACCCACGCAAGTGAGCTTTCTGGAGCTTTTTACTCTTTTTTTCTTCTTCATATTTACTGCCAGTGTTTGTATTCCAATATCTAAATATCTGGGTCAATATCGTGAACACACACTGTTCTTACTGTACGTGAGGACATTTCATAACATATATGTGGCTTTGAAGGTCCCAGTGTTAAACGTTTGCGGTTACATTTTCTGTTATTCGTTTTTGTAGAAGGATCTGGAAGTTTTCTTGTGATGCTGAAACGTGTGACTAGCGCTCTTGCGTTGACCCAGATAAGCTGTCTCCACAGCAGCTACAGCAGCGCAGTGGAGCAGGCTGAGAGTCAGACAGAGACTATGAGGAGGGGGAGGGGCTAGGGAGGCCCCAGATCTGTGACTACACACGACTGCCTGAGTTTGTGTCCCAGCAGTTGGCAGATGTTGCCTGGCCCACCATATGGGCCTACTGGCTGTTACATTGGTGGTGGGAAAGTTAAAGGTAATCAAATTAAACTAACTGCACTGTCAGCAGCGCACTGGCTCTACTGAGCAGTGTATTACACCAGTATGGCCTAGATGTATGGTGTCTATAGTCCCAGTGAAAAAGATCAGGATTCCCGTATTACAGCACATTACTGCGGTACTGTACCTGTCTAAATTTAGCCCTGGCCTCCTTCTCCTTCATTCGGCCATGCGCTACGAGGTAGTCAAACACCTCCCCTGCCAAGAAGATTATAAACCACATCACACAGCGATCACGTACAAAGTACCTTTCCTAATGTCTGAGCATCTAGAAATAGCATTCTGTATTCATAGATGTCTCTGAGGTACACATAATAGATGGCACTGCTAATGGATTTTGTAATGACGCAACACGTACTACTCACCTCCACTGGCATATTCCATCACCAGATAAAGGGTTTTCTCTGTTTCTATGACCTCAAACAGCTTTACTGTAGGTTAGAGAGGGACAGAGAAAAAGAAAGATATTAGCAATCATCATTTTAGATTAGCCTGAACCAAAGCTTCAAGGCACCCATCAGCCTTAATGCCACCATTTCTAATTAAGATTACTGCAGGTACAGAGCCAGAGCAAAGTATCTGAAGCCTCAGGCAAGATATCAAATAGTGTAGTGCTTTATGTGGAAAGCACAACACTATTTGAGAAGGGAATAAAAATGAACTGAAAATGCACAAGTACTGGTCAGTAAACAAGATTGCACACATTAAGACTTAATTAAGGCTCCTATTTAAGGTCACTCTTGTACTATTAGGACAATTACTTTGGACATATGGAAGTGGGGAATTTGATTCTAACTACAAGACCACTGATGTTTATAAGCCATTCAGAAATGACAGATGAAAATGGCCATTTGCTTTACAGACTACCATCAAACTAAAACAAGCTCCATATGCAATACATCAGCCCAAAATGCAAACTGCCCAAAAAAGTAATTCATACATAATTTCTTGTACCCTTATTATCTACCAAGCATTTTCATTAGCTTAGCATTTTATAGTAGGTAACATAATTTCTAGCAGGTAAGTACATGTTTTAAATGTTTACACTTTGGCCTGATTTGGGACACAGACCTCAAATAAATAGTTATAGGTTACGTATGGCGACATTTTTAATTATTTTGTACTCTCAGAAGGGGTAGATGGTTCGGCAATAAAAAAACTATACAAGTACTGAAGCGCATCAGTACCTGCACAGTGGGACAGTCGGCCGTGTACTCCTACATAAAGACGGTGAGTTTATATTTCTGAAAGCCGGTTAAACCCAAGTCAAGACAGCTACCCGAGCCACTTTGCGTGCGTGGGTATTGGTTACAGCCCAGGTAGCCTAGCGCGGTGGACACTGATCATAAAACAATTTCTTAACTGATAGCCTCACAAGCACCCGAAGCGTCTGCCTCCTTGTAGCTTCATAACCGAGTTATTTCTCTGGATAAGGAGGCTCTGGTGCAGGTTTCCTCCACAGAATAGTAGAAACAGACATACAGAGGTTTCGGTGGATGTTTTAATTTTAGCGCCTTCAGCCACAGACGCAGGTGGTCTTCTTTGGAAGGCGGCTTTACAACACTCTCTAACTGAACGTATTATGTTAATCATTTTATATGTTTGTTGTCGTTTTGCTTGTAATTAGCATCAACGTGTCCGCGGTTGCACCGGAAGTTCTAACACAAAGTAAACAAAGATGGCTCCCCCTGTGTTGTCATGGAAAATACCATGAATAGAGCAAAGTTTTGTATATCATGGTATATTTACAAATACTCCAATTCGTAGATAATTAATTAACTGATTAAGTAAAGGATTAACTGATTACTTCATATAAGCGCATGGTTGTTTGTTTCACAGCAAATAAATGCCACCAACATGTGTACTGACAAGCGAGCGCAAGGTGCTGAGATGTTATACTACATAGTTGGTTTAAATCGAACTCCCTATGTACAAATAGTTCTCCTCACGTACAAATAATGCTCTCGAAAGTGCTCAAGTCCTTCTGTACCTCAGCAGTGTGGAGACACCAAGACTAAGGCAACATTTCATCATGAAGTCATGTGTGTAGACACTGCTTTTCAAACATAGTGTAAGCTCTTTGTTGAAAACAGCTACAGGGGAGGTTCAGAGGTTCAGTTTTTTTGCCATTTTTTATCTGCTAGAGTGTATACTATAAAGCTGCAGTCTGAATTTGAGATATCCTGCTCCAAGAGCCACTTCCTGTTTAAAAAAGAGGTGACAATACCAAATGCCTGCCAACCTACCAGGTTTTTTCCTTTAGGAGAAAAAGACAAAAAAGTGGGTCATCAATAGGAAAGACAGGGCGTGTGACCAGACACAATAACCTCACAGATGCCAAAAGAGAGAGTCCCCCAGTCCAGAGCAGCTGATGCCCAGGGCATGTGTTTGAATAGAGCTAGCAGGTGGAATACACAGAATAAACAAAAAAGGGGAATAATCAGGAGCAGTCATTGCTTTGATGACCCCTGCACTCTTTCATACAGTCAGATTACTGGAGTGCTGCTGTAAACATTCCTCCCAAATATGTTAAACATCCACTTATAACACGTCTTTGGCTTTATGCAACAAAAACAGTCCATGATTATTTTACAACTAAAAAATCTCTTCAGTTAGGAAGCATAAGCGATGAGCTATTTCACCTGCTTTCGAGCAACAGGTGCACTGTGGAGGTAACAGCAAGACAACCCCTAAAAAGGTAGTGGCCAAATTCTCTCTCCTTATCCTGTCTGACTGATTCTTCTCCGGTTTTGCGTTTTGCTAGCGTCCTTGTCATCACTGGTAGCATGAGGCAGTTCCTGCAGCCTACTGAGGTTCCACAGGCAGTCCAGCTCCTCCAGGATGGCACATCCACACAAGGTCTGCTTGGTCACCCAGCACTCTCTCAAGAGCATGGATGAGACACCAGAACTCATTTACATGTACCCATCTATTGTAGGTACAACAGTTCAAGCCCAACCATTTACAATGAAGTTATAAGAAACGCTATGGACCAGGCTGCTTTTTGCCCAAAAGGCTGTTACACAAGGAAGTTGGACAAGGCCGTAAAGGAAAATCAACCCAGTGGCAGAACTAACGTCAGTCACATGAGCAGTACCCTGGCTACTGTTAGATACTGTAGTGTATGCCTCAGATCCATTCAAGTCAAACCTTACACTGGTGCAGTGGGCCCAGGGTTTCCCCAGGTTCAGAACAAAGACGACCCTCATCTGACCAGAGTGTGTAGACAGTTACCTGAAGATGAAGGCACTGATGCCATTGACAGGTCCTCATGTTCCCCACACCTGAACTGAAAACCTGTGTTATGTATTAGTGCATCTGACACTGCCAAGTAACGCCACAGGAGCTCGCTGATGCCCTGATCCAATTCTGAGAGGAGATCCACAGGACACCTTCCGCAGTCTCATCAGAAGCATGTTGTCAGGGGTGCATGTGGCATCCATAATACAGACTATCATATATAAATATATAAAACTATACATAACCAAATAAAACTATATAACACTCCTTATAACTTCAGTGTGAAAGGACTGGCCTAAACTGCTGCAGGTTGAATAGGTGGATATATGTAATGATATGTTATTACAAAGACAGACTGGTTTTGGGGTTCGGTTACCAGAACCTATAGAACTGGGAGTGAACTGTATGTTTTGAAACTTTAAAAATGTGTACACAAAACATCAAACTCTTTTATAAACAAGAAAAAAAAAGTTTTCCATGATATGGGCACTATGATAGTGGACCACTGACCCATGCAGGTCTTTCCATCAAAGTTACTTCTACAAAGCAACAAGACTAAAAAAGAAGCAAAAACTTCAAAGTTACGCCACACAGAATTACTCATGTGGTTCCTGGCACTGTAAACCACACTGTTATCTTAAAAAGCACCCATGCAACAGAACACACACAATGTTTCCTGAGTCACACCATTTCAGAGAGCCAGTATAGTTCTACAAGTTCTACACTCACTGACCTACTTTCAAGTAATCAAATAAGTAGTCCAGAACGCAGAACTCATGGTTATTCATTCTGAACTGAGTGAAGCGTCTAATTTAGCTACACGTCTGCAAGCAAAAGAGCCCGTCAGTAGCTACGTCTTCAAGAGCAAATGGAATGTAGTTTTTCATGGATTTGCAAAGTCTGAATGCACAACATTAAAGAGAAAAGTACGACTACTGCTTTGAAAACATACATACAAACTCAACCACAACAGCAATCCACATGAGAATCACCAGACTATCAGGGAAACCTAATACTGTTTGCTAATTTGACAAAAAACATGAATTACAGTTAACAGTGGATGATACAGCAAAAAGAATTACTGCGTTCACATGCACTTAATAATCTGATCATAATCAGAATTAAAGAGTTATCGGATTTTTCTAGTGGTCACAGAAACAGCATATCGTCATATTCATTTTTGTTGATTTTATGTTATGTTTTCTCCATCATTTGAACACACCCATGGTCATTTATATTGTGTGAAAATTTCAGGATGAATGGACCAATAGAAATGCTCCAAAATTCTGGTTCCATTGACTTACATTGAAAGTAAAGTATGTTTCTGGTCTCTCCTGGACAGTTGCAATTTTGAAGATATTTGTTTTTCATTGGACAGCGGTGATATGTTGATAGCTTAGATCAGAGTAACGCCCAGAAATCTGATCATGAAATCTTATCAGGAGAGATGGTTTTGGGCTTTGTGATCAGGTTTGTCAGTGCATGTATACTTTTATTCAGGTTTCCTTCAGTTCTCTCAGTCTGCACATGTGCAAAAACAGGCCTGGTACCGAAACTAAACAAGCGGCGCGCAGCACAGCAACTGCAAGAAGGCGACAAGACACTTTTGGAGAAATCCAACTACCGTCTGAAGCATGTATAGCCAGGGTTTCCCGTTGCCTGATTAACTAAGTGCATGTAAACATGGTAAACAGACGACTGACAAAGTCTGATTTTCTGCAGTTATCAGATTATACATGTAAAATACACGCAATGTCAATTACAACACAGCTTATCTGAAGTCTAATAGGTTCCTTTGCTAGAACTGGTGACACTATGAAGTAGTGCCTTTTTATCAAAATTTTATTAGGGCTGTGGCAAGAACCTGGGATACAATACGACAGTGCTCACGATTCAATATATTGCGATATAGCAGGTAAAGTGACATACTGAGATTTTTCAAACTATTAAACTATTTTTCATACTATTAAAACACACCACTATATGAACAGGTTTGCCGACACTTACAATAGCATTGCACTCTTGTGCTGCTTGTTAATGTTGGCGTGGAGCTGAAAATAGATTACAATACTGCCATCTAGAAGTCAGAGGTTTAAACACGACACACAATGATTCACTGTTTGTCAGGAAACTGTTTATCGATACTGTGTTTGAGAATCAATACAGTATCACAAAACGTAATATCCCGATATTCAATATTTTGATATTTTCTTACATCCCCAATAATGATAGAAACTGTTCTACTGCCCAAGTCAATTAAAACACTGTACAACAATGAACAACTGCTCTCCAAACCTGTTTATTTTAGTACTGTGGTGTGTCAGTGTTTTTCCTGAAGACCTCATGTTCACACCCACAGTGTGAATCTAGTGACTCTGGCAGCCAGTTATAAAAATATGAATACTGATCTCATTTTAGTAGCACATGTGGTGCAAGTTTATAAAAAAATGAATAAATAAATAAATAAATCATGCTACTGTCATTTTGTCTATTATACGGGACTACTTTACGAGGGAGAGTGAGTGTGTGTGTGTGTGTGTGTGTGTGTGTGTGTGTGTGTGTGTGTGTGTGTGTGTGTGTGTGCGCGTGTGAGTGAGTGACGGAGAGAGACAATTTGGAAGCTTGGTTGCGGGATGTCAACAGAGTAGAACAGTTAGGATGTGTGTGGGCTGAGGTGTGTTAGCGATTAGCTCCCCCCCCTCACTCTAAACACATCACCTACACAGTGTGACAAAGATGCGTCACATGTGTTCTCGTGCTTACTCATTCATAGTGTTCTGACTCACGTGCAGTAACAGGAATCGAACATACAGTGTACACAGACATTTGGAAAACACTAGACGTACTGAAGGTCCACAGATGGTTAGATTCTTAATGAAGTTACACATCAACATATTCCACATGAACACGAGTGCTGAACGCAGTGAAATAAGAGCCCAGAAATACTTGAGTTAGAGCTGGGGTGGCCACACTTCAAAGGGGGCCAGATTGGACAATATCAAAATACCTAAAGGCCGGGCTCTTTCCAAAAGTATTACTCATAAATTATATCGAAAAACAAGTATTTAAAAATAGGAACTTTACAGGAGAGGCCCAAAACAGTCTTTACTTTCAATGTAAGTCAATGGAACCAGATTTTTTTCTAGGGTATTTTGAAGCATTTCTATTGGTCCATTCATCATGGAAATTGTACATAGTGTAATCGTCAGCTGTCGTGTTGAAATGATGTAGACAAACGAACATCAACAAAAATGGAGAGACATGTTTTTCATTGGACAGCGATAATATATAACACTGTATTTGAAATAAGAAACTATTTAACTAATTAATTTAATTTTACCATAATTCCAGCAGAAAAACAACAAAACAATGTTACAATGTCTTCCAAATTTCATCTGAATATGTGCTGAACAACATTTCTGCATTAAGTATCTTTCTCATGTAGACTGTATATCACTCTGTCGCCATTTATTACCAAATTTATGGAACTCAATAACAGCAAGTCTTATATTTCTCCAGTCACATTATATATACGAAATGGAAAACCTTTCTCTGATGGTGAGTTTCTCTGCAGTCACACTCATAGTGGTGTGTTAGTGTGTGTTGTGCTGGTTGCTCCACTCTTTGGACTGGACGTGTAGACTGACTGTTTCTGCTCAGATGCTAAAACACTGATGTGGTGCTAGGCTCGGGGTTACCGTAAAATTCACCATCAGTTTGCTGGGAAAGCTCAGTCGCTTGCTTTCTAAAGTTAGCTTCCTATGTAAATTCCACCTTTCCACCTTAAATGATGCAGCAGTTAGAGGCTGCGGAATGTAACTTTTATACTATTTAAGGTGGAACGGGGAATTCAAATAAGAAGCTAACTTCAGAAAGCAAGCAACTGAGCGTTTAGTTTGTTTACAGTAAGTGGGTCAGCAAGTATAGGACAAGCTTCAGCAGAGTAACTGAGTGTACAGTAGCAAGTCTTGTGAACTTATAGTATGATATATAGGTCTAGTAATAAATTTCAATAACAGTAATTATTAAAATGTTTTCTTTAAAACTGTACTATATGCTATTTAAGCAATAAAATGTCAAAAGACCTGTCTTACTTTATCTTATATATTTACTATTGCTTTTTAATGTAAAAATCGATGGAATAATTGATAGAATACTCGATTGCTAAAATAATTGATAGCTGCATCCCTAGTTAACAATCAATTACTTACTTCTCTCATGGTTATTTAATGGTTGTGATTGATCGACAAACTAATAAAGATGGAATTTTAACTTTTTTAGGCTATTGGATTAAAACCAGATGACGGCTGTAATAGTCACTATTACAAGAGAGGAGCTTATATGGTACAGCTTAACAGATGATTAGCAATGCACTTTCATTTGGCCTGTAGATGGTGCTAGCCAGGATGAGGCAGGGATTGGGAATAGAATTCGTACTAGCAACTTGATGTTTTTAGTTGGGATGAATTGGGTTTGGGGTGAAAAGTCTTCAGGCTTAACATTTCAAAGGAGAGTGAGGCAGATGGGGGACGTGGGGTGAGTAAAAGGTCAGGAGCACACACAACTAACCCCACCGAAGAGAGAGAGAGAGAGAGAGAGAGAGAGAGAGAGAGAGAGAGAGAGAGAGAGAGAGAGAGAGAGAGAGAGAGAGAGAGAGAGAGAGAGAGAGAGAGAGAGAGAGAGAGAGAGAGAGAGAGAAGGGGGTAGAGGCATGTGCAAGCTGTCAGATGATGGAGTCTCAACAATGACATATACAAAGCGGCTCACAGCAGAGCTTTTGTGTTGGTGGGAGGAGCAGCATGACTGGACGAATGGGAACTGAGCAGAAACCAAGAAAAGAGAGGGAATTCCTATAGAGGGCTTAGGAGAGGCTGCTTTTGGGGCCCTTTTACTGCCTCAGTTTTAAAATAAACACCAAAAAACACTCCCAATCCCCAAACAAACACTCACCAATATTTGGATGGTTTAGAATCTTCATTATTCTTACTTCTCGGAAGAGCTTTAAGAGAAGACAGAAAATAATTAGAACAGGTAATGCAACAAATAACAATAAAACACAACAATAAATATATATGTAATTTGTATATATACTGCAGCATTTCTTAACTTAATATCTGTAATATCAGTAGAACATAGTTCAACACTATAGAGAATAATTACAATGAGGTTTTCTGTGTTACCAAAACTTTTGCATGTAAATCAAGCTTCAACATCATCCTTGCTGTGTCGCAAAGACCCCAGACACACCAACCAGACTAGGAAAAACTAGCTAACTGATGATCAGCTCACGGTCATCTCTGTACATAAACACAAAACACAAAAAACTACAGCCGACAGCCAACACACACGTACACAATGCAAAAGGGAACATCTCTCTAAAGAAGGAGCTGGCAGTAGTTGCTGAACTGCAGTACATGGCGTTAAGAATTTAAATCAAATTCCTGGTGTTTAGCCAGTAAAAAGGCTACCTGTACATTAAACAGTGAAATATGACCAGTTGGCCCATATTCAGAATTATATGTCAGATAAAAATATAAATAAAAAAAGTAATAAATTGTGTCATCAGAGCACAGTCTGTGTTTAATCATATTAAAATTAAATATTTTCTTCTATCAATACTGCTCATTGGGAAAATCTGACATACGAATAGCAAAAACAACTGAAATGTCCACCTGTAGTGAAAACACTGCTACTTGTGCCGGCACTGAAAAGGAGGCTGTGTGTGCACCCTCCATATCGCTCTCCTCTACACTGATTTAGGACTCTTGACCGCTGGTGGTGAATCAACCTGCTTAATCAGCCAGAACAGAACAGTGCTGGTGACGACCAACAGCGCTCACAGTGCAGGAAACGCTGCCCTAACTCCACGCAGCGCTAAGCCACAGAGCCCCAACGCATACTCGCTTTGCAAGTTAGTCCTCTACAGACACTTCTGAACCAAGCTTGGTGGCTGATCATGCCCAGGCCGCTGGTGTGCTGTGATATGCAAGCCCCCCAGCCCCTCATTTACAGACAACCTTATGACCCTACAGCCTGGCAGGAAGATAATATGTTTGGGTGGCTGCCACCAGGGTGGTACAGACATCTCAGTGAGGAGGACATCAGGCCAGCTCCCTGCAGATGTACCAGTACCAACACAGTACAGAGTTTGTCTCTCCTCTCTTCAGCAGAGGCTTTTCTGTTTCCATTCACTTCGTAATGCACCTGTATCTCCTTCTCTTGCTCGTTTGCTTTGGAGTTCGTTTTTTTTTATCTTTTCCACTCAAACATTTGCTAAAGGGTCTTGGCATTTCCACTTACATTCACATACGTGCCATGTTTTATACGAGAAGAATAAGTACGCACTTTTCTTTTTTAACAATACTGGGTGTGTATCGATTATAATTTTTTATGATGGATTATTCTTTAGAACCAATCCTCTATTAGCATGTTTATAAACTGGAAGGTGACACGGTGAGGGGTAGCCACATGAAACACCCAAGAACAAGTCAAGTTCTTTCAATAAGCCAGAAAAAATAAATAACACTGTTTACTTTTAAATCGGCCAAGCAGACATTCCCCCTCCCCCGATTTTAAATCACGTGCCTGTTCAGACAACTTAAATCATGAACATGAATTGTTTCAATGAACTTAAGAGCCAAGTGGCTATTTAGCACACAGAGTTATACAGAGGTGCAGCAGCAACATACAAATCCAGCACAAGTGCACGTACCTGACACTAAACTTGATGATCATGGAAAACTTATAGAAACTAAATATTGGAATTATCAACTTTACTGTACTGTGTAAGGTTCTTCCGGTGCCATTTTAAGAGAATTAAACAAAACAGACTGATCAAAATAAGCATCAGGTTTGTTAATATACAGGTTCAGGTAGTATTTTTTATAGAAAATATAGTGATGTTGAATTTTACCTATAGCCTAATACCCAGCAGTATGGGGAGTATAAACAGAGTATAAACAGAGTATGAACAGAGTATGGGGAGTATGAACAGAGTATGAGGAGTATGAACAGAGTATGAGGAGTATGAACAGAGTATGAACAGAGTATAAGGAGTATGAACAGAGTATGGGGAGTATGAAGAGAGTATGGGGAGTATGAACAGAGTATGAGGAGTATGAACAGAGTATGAGGAGTATGAACAGAGTATGAACAGAGTATAAGGAGTATGAACAGAGTATAAGGAGTATGAACAGAGTATAGGGAGTATGAACAGAGTATGAGGAGTATGAACAGAATATGAGGAGTATGAACAGAGTATGAACAGAGTATGGGGAGTATGAACAGAGTATGAGGAGTATGAACAGAGTATGAGGAGTATGAACAGAATATGAGGAGTATGAACAGAGTATGGGGAGTATGAACAGAGTATGAGGAGTATGAACAGAGTATGAACAGAGTATGAGGAGTATGAACAGAGTATGAGGAGTATGAACAGAGTATGAGGAGTATGAACAGAGTATGGGGATTATGAACAGAGTATGAGGAGTATGAACAGAGTATGAGGAGTATGAACAGAGTATAAGGAGTATAAACAGAGTATGGGGAGTATGAACAGAGTATGAGGAGTATGAACAGAGTATGGGGAGTATGAACAGAGTATGAGGAGTATGAACAGAGTGTGAGGAGTATGAATAGAGTATGAGGAGTATGAACAGAGTATGAGGAGTATGAACAAAGTATGAGGAGTATGAACAGAGTATGAGGAGTATGAACAGAGTATGAGGAGTATGAACAGAGTATGAGGAGTATGAACAGAGTATGAGGAGTATGAACAGAGTATAAGGAGTATAAACAGAGTATGGGGAGTATGAACAGAGTATGAGGAGTATGAACAGAGTATGGGGAGTATGAACAGAGTATGGGGAGTATGAACAGAGTATGGGGAGTATGAACAGAGTATGGGGAGTATGAACAGAGTATGAGGAGTATGAACAGAGTATGGGGAGTATGAACAGAGTATGAGGAGTATGAACAGAGTATGAGGAGTATGAACAGAGTATGAACAGAGTATGGGGAGTATGAACAGAGTATGGGGATTATGAACAGAGTATGAGGAGTATGAACAGAGTATAAGGAGTATAAACAGAGTATGGGGAGTATGAACAGAGTATGAGGAGTATGAACAGAGTATGGGGAGTATGAACAGAGTATGAGGAGTATGAACAGAGTATGGGGAGTATGAACAGAGTATGAGGGGTATGAACAGAGTATGAGGAGTATGAACAGAGTATGAGGAGTATGAACAGAGTATGAGGAGTATGAACAGAGTATGAGGAGTATGAACAAAGTATGAGGAGTATGAACAGAGTATGAGAAGTATGAACAGAGTATGAGGAGTATGAACAGAGTATGAGGAGTATGAACAGAGTATGAGGAGTATGAACAGAGTATGAGGAGTATGAACAGAGTATGAGGAGTATGAACAGAGTATGAGGAGTATGAACAAAGTATGAGGAGTATGAACAGAGTATGAGAAGTATGAACAGAGTATGAGGAGTATGAACAGAGTATGAGGAGTATGAACAGAGTATAAGGAGTATGAACAGAGTATGAGGAGTATGAACAGAGTATGAGGAGTATGAACAGAGTATGAGGAGTATGAACAGAGTATGAGGAGTATGAACAGAGTATGAGGAGTATGAACAGAGTATGAGGAGTATGAACAGAGTATGAGGAGTATGAACAGAGTATGAGGAGTATGAAGAGCTTCAGGAGTGTGCTGTCCAAGACTAACCTAGATCAGCTAAGGTGTCAGGCAAAACATATGCTCAGCAAACTTCAGCGCCACTCACTAAAGCGCCTTCACCTGATGACGCTGGGCTTGGCTCCAGCCCCGTCCCCATCTTTTTAAATACTTCTAAATATCGTTTATCATCATTATTGACATAATTGCAGAAAATATCAAGATCATTTTTGTTAATATTGCACAACCCTTGTTATTGCTATTATTCACAGACCAAAAAGGAACTAAATAATAAAATTTTAAAGACAATAAAACAACCAAGCAAACAAAAAAAATCAACAAAAAAGAGAATAAAAGGAGAAAGTTGGACAGTAAAAATAGAAAACATCATGATGACACAATAAAAAAGTATATTATTAGATTTTGCTGGTGCCACATCAAAAATAGCCTTGTGAAACACTTCACTACTTAACACTCTCTGAAATCAACCCGAGACTGCACATGATGTACACTGATTGTGACAGTCCCTGAATCAGTCTTAACTACATATGCAACTATCAAGTCTTCTAGAAGCTGTGACGACATTCAGGACTTCCAATCTTTCCAGTATGTCGTCATATCACCCGCCTGTAAATCACCAACACTACTAGCGACTCCTTAAACCACAACAAAAACACAGCAGAATATCTTACCATCATTCACAGTGCAACATGACTGCATACAGTAAACACAAATACACGTGACATGTGGGCGCCGTCACATGCAGCAAGCAGCAAATGACCCGAGCCTAGATCAAAGTGGCCGTTTGTGGCCATGTGCCCAGCTCTCAGAGCCTCACTACAGGAGCTGCCCCCAACATCACGGCTCCACAGGGAGAGGCATCTGTTGTCCACACACAACTCCAAGTGTAAAAGGCTATATTTAGCGACTGACATGGCCTGTGACTTTGTACGTGAAAAGCAGTAATGCAATCTCCTCGTGGACGACCTTCGCCAGCTGAAGGTGCAGTGGAGAGCTAAATCTGGTACAGGACCACTGCTATGTTCGCTCACGCTTTAGTCTCAGAACTATGACTGTTGTGTGCACAGTGGACCCCTACGAGACACAGACACAGGAGGCAACGGGCGCCTTGCTTTCTGAACAGCACACAGCGTGCACATGTGGAGAAGCGGAAATTCATTAACCGACTGTGTTCATTAGCTGAAAAACACGAGAGCACCAAACGCAGCAGTGTGCACACATCTGGCTCCACGGTAAAAGTCAGGGTGTGATTAGAGGGCAGCGACAAAATCTTCTCTGAGAAACGATTTACTGAGGCTGGTGAGCGTGACATTACCTCATGGTTTGAGGACAGAGAGAGGCTGAGCTCGTGTGCGAGAGAGGAGCACAGAGTAAATAAAGAACTTGCCTAAAGCCACTAATCACCCAGCGATAACAATTACAAAAAAAAAAAAAAAAAAAGCCACGGAAAAACAAAAACAAGCAGACCACGCTAACAAGCGGAAAGCATCCAGACGCAGCAGAGAGGGATGATGCTGAGACGTCAGCTTGTTTCCAAAGCTCCATGGGCCAGACACGATGAGTCATCAGCAGCGTCTGCGAGCGTATGCATAGCGTAGAGGAACCACATGGCTTATTGCATCTGATAGAATAATCTATAGCCACCGGAAGAGCTGAAATGCAGCAATCTGAAGGTGGCAATTCAACTTTAACAGTTGCTGAAGTAACTTATAATTTATAATTATGATTAAATTTAGTAGTGCACGCACTCATTATATGCAGTCAAAATAAACCTCAAGCAATTGTAAACATAAAAAAGATTTATATATAATAAACAAATAGTTCCCACACACTTAAAGTATGTAAAAAGTATGTAAAATAATTTTTTGGTTTACAACAGGGTGGCATGGTGGTGTAGTGGTTAGCACTGTCGCCTCACAGCAGGACGATGCAATGGACTAACGAACTGTCCTTGGTGTACCCCGCCTTCGCCTGATGAAGCTGGGACTGGCTCTAGCCCCCAACCCGTGACTCAGAATGAATGACAATAATGAAACAGTGAAGAAGTTAGCATGCTAAATAGTTAGCCCCAGTCAATCCTCTGACTTGTAACACCACTTTGCACCTCAGGAGATGATAGTGAGTCACTGTAGCATTGAGTCTCTCATCAGTCCAACATAAGAGGATATGGAAGTAACACTGCTCTGATGGCGTATTCTACCCGCTTGGGAATCATGTTTTAGGTTCTGCTCACGTTTAGATCATTTAAGACACCCAATGAAAATATTATCATCTTTTAGTATCTGTTAATATCCAACCATCATAAATACCAGCAGCAAACAAAAGAACTGACATAACTGACATGACATGGGCTTCCACCTACACTACAACTTTCTGATGCTTTGTTGCTCCGTGTTTGGTCGGAGTGTGAATTTGAAAGTTTGCGTCATCGTACAAAGTGCTCTTTTAAATTCATAGTGAAACCTGAGACCTTGTTATATTGTTGCTGTTGCCTAAAGAAGAGTGATTGAAGCTAAGCACTGGGAGGTCAGATATTTACATGTTGATCATGATTTGGTGAGACAGTAATGTGTGAAAAGGATCAGAACATTCTGTCATGCTAAGAAGGACAAGATGAGCCTGAGCATCCAGCATCTCCTGTCCTGTCACAGGTTGTTCCTAGCGCAGCGGTAAGTTTACTCTGGACCTGTGGGACGGGGTCTGCCTGTACTGGCCCAGGGTAAGCCTGCCTGCATAACAGGCTTAGACATGTATGTTGCTCTTTTCACTCTGTTTGCACGTCGTATGGTTGATAAGATGAGCACTGCTTCCTGGAGGCCGGAGTCGGTCAAAACACACCTCACTAAGGGGGACAGTGGGCTGGAACAGGTGGAAAGAGGACAGTGTTTGCCACCGCTCCAAACAAGGCCCTCTGGGAGCATGCCACACAGAA
The DNA here is from genome assembly GCA_021613375.1 of Megaleporinus macrocephalus. Classification (NCBI taxonomy): domain Eukaryota; kingdom Metazoa; phylum Chordata; class Actinopteri; order Characiformes; family Anostomidae; genus Megaleporinus; species Megaleporinus macrocephalus. Next base: position 31,630,746 of record CM038707.1, read on the forward strand.
CACATGACGTAAGAGATGCCCGAAGTGACTTGTGATATAAAAATAAAGGATTTGGATAATTATAATTTTAAAAACTCTGCGTAAGCAACAGAGGACTAAACGTCACCTGAAAAAAATAAACACATACTCCCATTTTTCCATCCCACAAATCTACACGGAGTGAGCAAATCACACTTACACTTCAGTTTAAAGATACACAGCGTGCACCTGCAATTAGAAGCTGTAGCTGTTCCAGACATTTTCACGATTGTAGCACTGCTAACATGTGAATCCTTTATATGCTGAATATACCTGGGCACCATGTTCCACTCACAAAGGATCATCAAGTTATTGGCCTGAACACTTTTTTATAGATTAACTTTACATTAAACTATTAAACACCATATCAACTGTGAAGCATGGTGGTGGGAGCATCATGTTTTGGGGCCGTGCCTCTGAGGTGGGATAGCGACTAGCTCCAAATATGCAAAAATATTTGGGGGGAGAAAAAAACGCTGATCTCTGCCAGAAAGCGGCTCGTTGAGAGGAGTTTCACCTTCAAACACGATAATGATGCAAAACCCACATCAAAGTCAACCAAATAACATGTCTTAGAACGGCTCAGCAGGAGCCAAGACCTCAATCTAGGAAAACCTGTGAAATGACCCAAATCAGGTCAGGCGTTTGGAGCAGGAATTATTTTGCATAAGAAGGTGGGATAAAACGGCTAAGTCCAGGTGTGATGGAATAATAAGGCTTAATACAGCTTAATAACTTGCTGCGGTAATAAAAGCATAAACAAAGTACTAGTTGCTGGGGTGTGCACACTTATGCAACCAGGATATAGTATGATTTTTAGTAGAGCTGGGCGAAATGGTCTTTAAAAAATTGATTTGAATCGTTTTTTTGCTGTTTGAAGGCACATGCTTTGCAGAGCCCAGGTGTCATTAACAAAAAGTATCGTCAAACTCATGTAGGGCTGCATCGTTCAACTGGACCACGACACGTCCTCCTCCAGCTCTCTAGTGATTCTTTGGCGTGTGGTATTATACATTTCAATTTCAGAAAAATATTTGCAGCTTGGTAGCACATACTTCTGGTCTAAAACTTTTCCACTGTATTTTTCTACCTGTCTGACTTTTCCACCGTATATATGGGCGCCATGTCTTTTGCAATAAACATCGCTATAGCATCTGTGATAGCCTTTCAGCGTGCCCCATTCTGATCATATAGCACACAGTTGGAAAACGTGTCAAGGACGGTTTATTTTATATATGCTGTATTTTGGGTGGTGTGCTAGTGGAGTGGCTGTTTTCATTCTGCTGGGAGCAGCACTTCTCTCCACTGTATGCTTCTGTTTAAGGTGTTGGATTAAGTTTGTGGTGCTGCTTCCTTTGGAAGAAACCGTTTTCAAACACTTCTTACAACAAGGACTTGTGTGCTCCGTGTCCAACGCCGCAAAACCAATTCCAGATTACAGAGGAATTTGCTCCTTTCTTGGGGACAAATTCCGGCTTTCCCCCAATCGCTAGCATGTTGTTTATGTGTGTCTATTGTAAGCGTGGGGGAGGGAGGAGATCACTCTGAACTATGGAAGCCTAAAGGCGGCGTTAAAACGGAGAGAAAACAGATTTTCTTAAAAACACATCATCCTTAACTGTACATTTGAATGAATCGATAAAATCGATTTATCGCCCAGCTCTAATTTTAAGTTTATAGAAGTTTTGTTTTTCTATTTAGTTCTGTGGATTTAAAGACAGGAAAATCTGTGGCATGACTTTTGACCCCAAATCCTGCAATTTAATAAAAGGTGTGTAGAGTTTTTATACTCTCTGTCAATGCTTTATATGTGCGCCAGCCTAGAAAGCAAATGGCATTTGTTCAGTGTACTCCAGATTTCATGGACATCTGTACGTTGTAGTTTGTGTGTAGAGGTGTGTGCATGTTTTGTGTTACACGAATGCAAATGCGTCTGCAGAACACCTGTAAGCATTTGTGGGAGGTTTCGCAAACATGTAAATGCTTGCTCTACGGCTGGAGGATGTCGGAGAGCATATCTGTCTGTGTGTGTGTTTGTATCTCTGTCTATGCATGTGCATCTCCTACGCCCAAGGGCTTCTGCAGCTTTCTGTGTTTCACCATGGCTACGTTCTGTGCCACAGTACTTCTAAATAATTCACTCCAGCTTCATGGACTGATGAAACCATCAGTGACCTCCCCAGGTCACTGGCATGCAGACGTGCCCTAAAAGCCCCAAAAAAGGACCCTGAATCCAGAGCCACATGGGCCAATCAAAAACATCCCACAGAGTCATGCCTCTGCAGGGTGACCTGGCTGGCATTCTGTGCTGCTCTGAAGTAAAAAGATAGCACGGAATAAGCTCACCCGGTCTCGTGAAAACAGCAAAGCGCTGAGAAACCACAGAGCACTGTCTATAAGCTGATCGAGCTCTTTGAGGTTTGCAGGCTACATATCATTAGGAGGTAGGTTGTTAGTCCTTGTGTCTCAGTTCAGAGGCTATGGCCTATATATATATATATATATATATATATATATATATATATATATATATATATATATATATATATATATATATATATATATACACCGTACTCTGTCCAAAGATGAACTGTATAAAGTGGTAACTGTTCTGCAGAGGGCAAATCGTACATTTTCATTGCAAGTTAATGTAAAGAGGTTGTATTTTAAGGTGATATTTTAAAGCAAGTGTTGGAGTATGTCTGTTGGTCCAGTTATCATAAATACTTCACACAATGTCAAAGGCAGTTGCTCAAATCTGAAAAAAATAGAGTTTTTTCTTTTGAAGAGTGACAATATACTGCATAATTTAAGGCCTGCATCTTAAGGATATCATTATCTCGTGTAGAATAGGGCTGTGTATTTGCAAGAACAGAAGTTCTCCTCGTCGGCCCAAAGGCTGCTTGGATTAAATGTTCAGATTTAATGCTAAATCTCGCTGATTTCTCTGTAGTTCCTGGTTCAGTAGCCAAAAATCTTGGTGTAACAATTGACTCAGATCTGACATTTAATCAACACATCGGTAATATTACAAGGACAGCGTTTCTTCACCTGCGAAACATTTCAAAGTTAAGAAATGCGTTATCTATGTTTGATGCCGAAAAGTTAGTGCATGCCTTTATAACTTCAAGGCTAGATTACTGTATTGCATTATTGTCAGGATGCTCCAGCAGGAACCTGAATAAACTTCGATCACATCAATCCAGTTTTATCAATTTTATCTACACTGGCTTCCTGTTAAATTCCGTATCGACTATAAAATTCTTTTACTGACGTCTCGCACCGGAGTACCTGCAAGATCTAATTTCCTATTATGAACCGCCACGTTCACTCAGATCACAGGATGCTGGTTTTCTAATAGTTCCAAAAATTCAGAAGACTTCAATGGGGGGAAGAGCTTTTTCCTACAAAGCCCCCAAATTGTGGAATAATCTTCCAGTCCAATGTTCAGGACACTGACACAGTCTAAATTTTTAAGTCTAGACTTAAAACATACTTGTTTAGTGTAGCTTTTGGTAATTAATCTTTCCTTTTAGATAAAGACAGGAGATCTGGGGGTTCTTGGACACAGAGGTTTATGGTAAACTGAGATGTTGTTGCTGTTGTTCCACCACTTCACACGATCACACAGGTTTGTTGATGGTGGAGTGGGGGGATCCCAGTGTCTCAGGGTGCTCTCATGTCCATGTTACCTTCTGGTTCTCTCCTTTTAGTTTAGGCTGTTATAGTTAGATCTGCCGGAGTCGCCAGCCGCACTGTAAAATTCTGAATATTTATATTGTCTACAGTTAAACTCCCGAGCCCAACTAACTCTCTCTCTCTTTACTCTTCCTGAGGTAATGACTGTCCTCCTGTCTGTTGAATGCTGTTGGAGGACTGACCATCAGGGCCTCCACCGCACCAATCACCAGCCAGCTCACCTGTCCATCTGTGTCAACTGCTACACCCTCAGTTACATCACTGTGCCATCAAGATGCACCAGCATTGAGATAGGATGGGACTGTTTTAGCTTACGCCCACTTTACATAAAGCCTCAGTCAGAGACTGCCTCAGCCAGAGACTGCCTCAGTCATACACTGCCTCTATCTGTGCAGCTTCTAAAGCTTTACTATCCAGATTTCAAACAGAGACACTTTTTTCTTTGGTATTTAGTTTATTAACTGTAAATACTGTTTAACCAGAGGAGGATGGGTCTCCCCTTGTGAGTCTGGTTCCTCTCAAGGTTTCTTCCTCCAGTCTGAGTGAGTTTGTACTTGCCACTGGGGCCTCTGGCTTGCTCACAGGGGGATATATGTGGTAACTGTCTGTTTTCAAAACGTCTGTAAAGCTGCTTTGAGACAACATCGTTGTAAAAAGTGCTCTATAAATAAACTTGTAAAAGAAGAAAAAAAGAACCCTGTGATACAATTTGTATCGTGATACAGCGGCCACGATTTAGTATATCACTATATATTGCGACTATTAAAACACACCAACATATGAACAGGTTTGCTAGTGTTTACAATAGCATTGCACCCTTGTGCTGCTTGTTAATGTTGGAGTAGAGTTGAAAATGGATTATAACACTGCCATCTAGTGGTCAGAGGTTTAAACACAACACACAATGATTCACTGTCTGCCAGGAACCTGTGTATCGATGCCATGTTTTTGAGAATCAATTCAGTATCACTAAACATAATATCCAGATATTCAATATTTTCTTACAGTCCTTGTGTAGAATTACAGCTACCGGAAGACATCATCATCTTGGTAGCAGCATTTGATGGCAAACAGTGTGCAACTCCCCACACTTCACTTTTCAGTGGCTCCAGCATGTCATCAGGATATTCACAGTACACTACATTCCGTGTCATTTACCACTTGCGCTAAAAGTGGCTAGTACGCCACGCAGATTCAGACACAAGAAGTGTGCTCGAGCCTGGGAAATGTCACAGGGCACAGAATGAATGTGACAAAAGGTCATCTTGTTTGGTCTGCAACGCTTGTGCGTGTGTGTTTGTGTGTGTGTGTGTGTGTGTGTTCAACACTGCCACACTGATGGCCATCACCAAATAGGAAAAAAACAAAAAAATGCAAACTATTTTCCTGCAGGTAGAGCATTTGGGTCTGCCCATGCAGTGGAACTGCCAATCTCACCCAGATCTCTGTGAATCTCAGCGGGTTACTGGCTGCACTGCTGAGAAGTCGTGAAGTTGGGGAAACTCAGCTCCCTCAGCCTTCTCTCAGCACACTCTCTCAAACAGGAAGCTACTCGTGAAGATGCAGTTAGGTGGTGGTGAGAAACGCTTACGCCCACATGCTCCCCCCACCCCTCAAATAAATAAACCCAGGGTGAACAGCATTACTACAGCAGCACACCAATCGAATGTGTTACAGATACACGGCAACACTTAAAGACAATGACAAAAAAAATACACATATCAATTTCTGAAAACGAACATAAATAAATTAAATTAAAATAAATTAAGTCTGAAGCTGACGGACTGTGATGCTGTTCACTGTTTTAATTGGACCTGCCCTATTTTCTGCTGGATGGGTGCATTAAAAATCAGGCTAACCAATCAGAGGTCTATTGTTATGGTTGCAGCCCAAACAAAAATGGTCACGATGGCGGTCAAAGACGCTATAAATCAGGAAGCCAGTCATTGGCTGAAATATATTTGGGAAAGATTGTAATGCTTAACATTTCTATTAACAGAGAAAGTCAGGCCCATTAGGAAAAAGAGCTGGTTACAGTGCGACCGGGAAAGGGCTAATGGCACTCTGCTCTCGTGACGCCGCTGCTTTAGTCAGTCTGTTGAAAATGAAAGGGTATGTGTTTCCACCTAGCGGTTCAGATAGGAATTGCAGGGAGCTGGTTGGAGGGGTTTTCAATGAGGGCTCCTCTTCCTGGATGAAACGCTAGCTGTAAATACACAAATTAGGCTTATTGGTTTAACGCCATCGATCGGCTCTCGGGATCAGCTAAATTGGAGAAATATCGGCTGATCACCGATCGCATATTTTGATTAAAAATCAGCCCATACCAATACATAGCCGATCGATCCTTCCATCTCTACACAAGATATTATATACTTTTTTCAAAATAAGATATTCATGCTGCTTTGTATTACATTATGCTCATTTACATGTTCTCATGATCTGAACTAAGAGTTCTGAAATGAAGTGTTCTTACTGGTGAAAATACACTTATAGGTGTACTGAAGATAAAGCGTTTTGAGACTTGTGCACAGTAGTGTACGTATCCCGCCAGCATCTATGCTGATCATCATGAACACACACACACACACGGGCAAACACTTGAATAGGTGGTGAACAGGTCAGCCTGCATGCTGGGGAAGCAGACAGTGTAAGCCTGTAAGCACAGTCAAAGCCTTTCTCTTTCTCTGCTTAGAGAAATAAAACCATCAGCAGCAAACACACACACACTAACACACACACACACACACACACACCTGCAACTATGGACAGTGAGCTGGTATGATGGAAGCTGTCTGTGCTTGCAGTTCTTCCAGTGATATGTTTCTTCACATCCCTGAAATCTGGCAACTGTACTGTGATTAATATAATTAAAAGGCAAGTATTGACTATGCCTGCTTGCTAATAATGGATACTGGAGCGCCCTGCCCTTCAGCTGGGGCTTAACATTGCCCTGTGAAGTCGTGCCCAGCCCAAGTCTAAAGGTACTCCAACAGACCAGTCGAAAGCAGAACCGGGGGGAAAAAAATTAAAAAGGCAGAGACTGTAGTCCATCCACAAGCCAGGTGCAGGCCTTCTGGCCTGTTTACACAGTCCAATGACAAGCTTAACGACTTTTCTCAGAGTATCTTTTTCAGCCATCCTCATCGACAGCATCCATCGTTCAAGGCAAGAGAGTGAGACATATTGAAAGCCACCTGATTAGGAAATGCAATACTGAAAGACAGGTTTAGACAAAGGATCACCAGAGGCAAGTGCTACTCTAGCACACTGCCAGATGATAAAGGATGGGAAGAACTCTAAATCTCCCATAGTGACGATAAACCAAAACACATCCAGCTGTACCTCAGAGACGTGAACGCAAGGTCACAATGTTCACAAACACTACAGGAGCGACTGTAAAGAACATACTCTCGCTAACTGAAGCGCACGCACAGCAGTCCGAGCGCTGAGCACAGAGGGATCTCTCAGCTGGCCTAATTGGACGGCGGCCCACTTTCCCCACCAGCCCGTTAATGTGTTTTCCTCTCTGACTTCCTCCCATGCGCACTTCCCTGTTTCTTGATCACATACATGCGGCCATGATGCATGCGTTAGCAGCTGCGCCCCGCGCTGCTCTGCAGCAACAGGGCCCACAAGAGGAAAGCGTCGCTCATGATGGGGGTTTTAATCATGCCGCTCTTTCTTAGGCAAGCCAAGGCTGAATGCCTGCCACGTTGCCATGACGCTCGGCTCGATGTGACCCTGTTGAGGGTTTTGAGGCTTCTGAAAAGACAGGAAGTTTGACAAGAGCCCCAGCGAATGAAAAACATTTATTTTGTTCACTGGTCGTGCTTCGGACCCCCAAGTCTATGACCCTTTACCTCCATCAGCATTTAAGCTTCATAAAAAGCCCTCAAAGACCACAGAAGCTAAACAACTGGAGGGGGCTTAAAACACTAGCTAGTGTGGAATGTGACAGCAAGACATGAATGCCAGAGAAGAGCAACCTTAAAGGACTCAATATAGATGTTTGAGAGCTTCAACTATATTTAGACCAACGCAGTGCCTATATTTAGGCCTGAGCCTTTAGTATGAAAATAACAACTGATTCCATTTCATGTCAGGCTCAAGTGAGGGATCAGCTGATTGCTGAGGGGTGGATGAGGAATACAGTCATTAGCTTCCAGTAATGTACGTTCCATCACATTTCAGGCTTAAAGAATGCCAACAGAGAGCTTTAGTGATGCTCAACAGTCTTGGGCCTGCTTTGATCAGGTCTAAAATCCACAAATGGAAATGGAAAGTTTTATGGAATCTATAGACTGACAACTCAGTAGGGAGAAGTGATGATATTATATAATAAGTTTTCAAAGCATCATAACGTTCAGTTTCTCAGAGATTTTTGGGAACAAATAATCAGAAGCTGGAGTGACACAAAGAAGAAAAAAACTATTAAAGAAAAATAACCATCTGTGTTTAGCAAACTGCACTGGGCTACATCGAATAAAACAAGCCCAACTATGCTTTCTTGGTGAAGATACATATAGCTACTCTTTGTTCTTTTGAAGTAGCTATGATATCTGCAATATTCTCACAAATTTCCTTGTGATGATTTCTCTTCTATAATTGTCTTTTTTTAATTACGATGAAGAAGATCCAATAAACAACAAAGTTTGGCATGGTTTATAAATTAAGACAAATTTTCCAAGTCATAGAATAAAAAGTCCTATTTACCAAACAGAAGCAATATTTTAAAGTGCTATACCTCTGCTAAAAACATGATATAAAGCATTCAATGGAAAATGTATGCTACAATTAATAACAAGTGCAGCCTCATTTATTGGTACTGCTGATGAGTCTTGTAAAGTTGTTAACTATATGTTAGCTTATTCCAACCGTTTCAGTTCATTAATATTCTTGGAATATCCAGTTAGGGGACCAGCTTTTAATGTCTAAATAGCAAACTTTTTAATTTTTTTATTTCAGTCACACTAATGTTGGTCCACTTCAGTGTTTGTAATTGATTTCCTAATTTATTTATTTGTTTATTATTGGACCTCTAAATATCACTAAAACAAAAAGTTACTAACAGAGTTCTGATAGGTCCATCAGGATAATACAGAGTTCAGCTGGGATTTGACAGTTTGCCAAGTCTTCTTCAACAGGATGGGGACAGCTGAAAGTTGATCCCATCACAAACTGATAAATCTTAATTTGCTATACAGTTTCCAATGTTCTAATTACTTTGGCAAATACTTGTTGCAGCATTTAGAAATTCTTATGAGCTTCAACAATGTTTCTATATTGCAAGCGAACAGAATTCTGATTAATAAGACCAGAAAAATTGTGCACGTTTTTATTTGGCAGGCTAAGTTAAACCTACAAGCGAACTGACTTCAGCACCCAATTCCAAATGCCAACTCCTTTGTAAAAATTTGTATTATGCTTAAGGTTTATATCCTCCTTTTCCATCAATAACTTCACTTGATCAAACCAGTGACTCCAACCACAGATCTGAAGAGCTATTTTCCTGCAAAGTTTAGTTCCAACCAGGATCCAATAAGCTGCCCTGTCCCCTTACTTAACTTTAATATATCAGCTCCAGCCAATCAGGGACTTGGGTAGAGGTTGATTAGTTGGAGCAGTTGTGGCAAATGGTAGCTAAAAGGCTGCTCTCCAAGAGAGTGGAGACTGCTGGTAAAAACCACGTGTTCAATAAAGCTATAATGCAGTGCAAAACGTGTTGTAATTCAAGGATTCAAGGATTCAAGGAGACTTTATTGTCATTCGCATCACATGTGGTACATGGGGTGGAACGAAATTGTGGTACCCAAGGACCCAGTTTTACCCAGACAGCAGTACTTAAATAAATAAAATAAACATAAATATATAAAATATATGAAAATAAAATAAACAGGAATGGAGAAGGTAGCAGCAGAGTGTATTAAAGTGACTGGTGTCGTTAAAGTGTCAGTGCAGTAAAAGTGTCAGTGCAGTGGTTCCACTAAGTGGCGTTTAAAAGTCTTACAGCTTCCGGAATGAAGCTGTTCCTCAGTCTGTTCGTTCTACACTTGACGCTCCGCAGCCTCCTGCCTGAGGGGAGCGGGACAAACAGTGAGTGTGCTGGATGAGTGGGGTCCTTCATGATGCAGGTGGCCCTCTTCCTGCATCTGGAGGTGTATATGTCCGTGGTGGTGGGGAGGCTGACTCCGACAGACCTCTGTGCAGCCTTCACCACCCTCTGCAGAGCTTTCCTGTCTGCAGCAGAGCAGCTTCCGTGCCACACGTTGATGCTGGAGCATAGAACGCTCTCCACCACACATCTGTAGAAGGAGGTGAGGACCGAGCTCCCGAGCCCAGCTCGCCTCAACCGCCTGAGGAAGTAGAGCCGCTGATGTGCCTTCCTGACCAGGCTGGAAGTGTTGTTGCTCCAGGTGAGGTTGTTGCTCAGGTGAACACCCAAGTACCTGTAGCTGGAGACCACTTCCACCGCAGACCCTCCGACATGCAGGGGGAGGTGGGCATGTCTGCCCCTTCTGAAGTCCACAATCATCTCCTTCGTCTTCTTTATGTTGATGCAGAGGTTGTTCTTTCTGCACCAACCCTCCAGGTGTTCTACCTCCCGTCTGTAGCCAGACTCATCACTGTTTGTGATGCATCCGACCACTGCCGTGTCGTCCGCAAACTTCACAATATGACAGCCTGGGTGGATGGGTGAGCAGTCATATGTGAGCAGCGTGAACAAAAGGGGGCTCAACACACAGCCCTGAGGGGAGCCAGTGCTGAGGATTGTGGTGGAGGAGGAGAGGTTGTGGATCCTCACAGACTGCGGCCTGTTGGTCAGGAAGTCCAGGACCCAGTTGCAAAGAGAAGAGCGCAGACCAAGTGAGGAGAGCTTATCTGTCAGTGTCTGGGGTATCATGGTGTTAAAGGCGGAAGTGAAGTCCACAAAGAGCATACGGACATAAGAGTCCTTCTGCTCCAGGTGGGTGAGGGCAGTGTGGACCACAGAGGAAATGGCATCGTCTGTGGATCGGTTCCTCCTGTAGGCGTACTGGTGTGGGTCCACAGTGACGTCGATGGTGGCTTTGATGTGGGTCATAACCAGTCTTTCAAAGCATTTAGTGACTATCGGCGTGAGAGCTATCGGCCGGTAGTCATTCAGACCTGTCACTGTGGAGCTCTTGGGGACCGGGATGATGGTGGCGGTCTTCAGGCAGGTGGGAACAGCTGCCTGGGTGAGGGAGACATTGAAAATGTCTGCCAGGACCTCGGAGATCTGATCAGCGCACTCCCGTAGTACTCGTCCGGGTATGTTATCCGGACCAGCACTTTTCCGGGGGTTGATCCTCCTGAGGGTCCTCCTTACCTCTGCTGGTGTCACACAGAGGGGTACTTCTCCAGGTGGAGGGGTGAGTCTTATGCTGGGCGGGGTGTCAGGGTCCTCAAAGCGGGCATAGAATTTGTTGAGAGCCTCGGGCAGGGAGGGGTCTTTGGAACATTGTGCATCTCTGGTTTTATAGTCTGTGATGCACTTAATTCCCCTCCACATGCTCCTAGGATCCTGGGAGGAGAAGTGTCCCTGGATTTTCAGAGCATATGCAGCTTTGGCCCTCTTAACACCTGCGGTCAGCTCTCTTCTAGCCCTCCTGAGTTCCTGTGCGTCGCCAGACCTGAAGGCAGCATCCCTGGCTTTCAGTAGAGAACGCACCTCTCCATTCAGCCAGGGTTTCTGGTTCGGGTAGCAGGTCACTGTCTTTGTGGTGGTGACATCCTCCACACACTTGCTGATGTACCCGAGGACAGCAGATGTGTAATCCTCCAGATCCAGCTCCCCCTCACTCTCAGCAGCCTCCCTAAAGACATGCCAGTCTGTGCAGCCGAAACAGTCCTGCAGCACAGCGTCTGCGTCACCGGGCCACACAGTGATGGTCTTCTGTGTGGGTCTGGAGCGTCGCAGCGGGGGGTGGTATGCAGGGACCAGCATAATGGAGATGTGGTCGGAGAGCCCGAGGTGGGGGTGGGGGACGGCTCTGTACGCGTCTCTGATGTTGGTGTAAACACGGTCGAGTGTGTTGTCTCCCCGTGTTGGAATGTCTATGTGTTGGTAAAACCTCGGCAAAATGTTCGTCAGGTTCACGTGGTTAAAATCCCCCGCCACCACGTAAAACGCCTCCGGATGCTTGTTCTGAAGCGAGCTGATGTTGTCATGTAGCTCCTTCAGTGCGTTGTTAGCATTAGCATCCGGTGCTATGTAAACGGCAATGACGAACACAGCTGTAAACTCCCGAGGCAGATAGTGTGGCCGACACTTCACGGTCAGCTGTTCTGTTGCCTCGGAGCATAGGGCGTTTACCATCACACAGTTTGTGCACCAACCTTTGTTTATGTAGACGCATAAGCCGCCCCCTCGTGCTTTTCCGGACAGCTGGTTGCGGTCCGCGCGGAAGAGCTGCCGGCCGGCGAGCTGGAAGGCTGAGTCCGGCATGCTGTCGTTTAGCCATGTTTCCGTGAGACAGATCACAGCGCAGTTCCTCATCTCATCAGAAACACTCATCCTCAGCCGCAGAAGGTCCAGCTTGTTGTCCAAAGAGCGAACATTGGACAGGAAGAGAGATGGAATCGGGGGTCTGTCGGCGTTAGCCTTGAGCCTGGCTAGCACGCCGGCCCGCTTCCCTCTCTTCAGTCTTCGCCTGCATCGCTTCCTTTTGCCCTTTGTTCGTACCGCTCTGACCCGCCACGCCGGTGTCCGGAGAAGTTGTAGTCTGCCCAGCTTGGCTCTGAAACTACTGTCCATAGTTGCTACTTTTGTGGCAGAGCTGTCCTTAATCTTAAAAAGTTCGGTTCGGCTGTAACTCACAGGCTTAAGGCGCGTGAAATCGCTATCAGAACCGACGTAAAAATAACTGAAAGCTGGGTTTTCGCTGGGAGCGTGAGAAGCTGCTGCACCACCGCGCGCGGCCATCTATAATAATCATATTAATAATCAAATAACAACTTTTTCTTATGTTTATTAGATAATTAGATCACATTCTTGGAGCACTTTGTACAAAGATTTTAATATTTTCATTTCTGTGAAATAAACCTTGAAACATATTGACAGTTTAAAAGTGGCAGTTCACTTTTTAATGAGAGAGGGATGATGAGGGAATACTAAATAAGAACTCCATCCTCCCCCACATAAACAACACAATAATTGGGGGTGGGGATACAGACATGAGGATAATAGAAATCCGGGTAGCACTGTCCTTAGATGCCTCGGAGTTCTTTGTCACAAGTGTTGTGAGTTGCATAAAGATGCCTCTCTCCTAATCCTGACATGTTTGTCCTCTTTTGTATCGCTCTGGGTCCCTCGCTGGGCCATTCCAGGTTAGAGCTGATGAGTTCTCTAAGTGCAGTGGGTGGCACGTTATTTAAAAACATGCCTCAGGAGGAAGGAAGCAGACTAACGCCTGAGAGGATGGGTGTTTGTCATGTGTATGTGTCTGTGCTAGAGAGTGTACAGCAAACACAAACAGGGCTTCGGTTTGTCCCTCAGTGACCTTAATGTTCAAGAGAGACATTTCTATGCCGTGTACGCCAAGGTTAAAGTAAATGTCTAAATCCTGCCTGTTCCTGAATTAACAGCTGTGCCAGCTTAGCAAAGCAAAGCATTCAGTCCTCCACTACTGTCAAACTCGGCCATACACAAGTCTGGACAGAACACGTACTGTGCATCTCTCCTCATATACATCTCACAGACATACGCAGAGCACAGAGACATTGAGAGAGAGAGAGAAAGAGAGAGAGAGAGCGGGAGGGAGAGGGAGAGAGAAATAGAGAGATATTATACAGAGACAGAGAGAGAGAGAGAGAGAGAGAGATATTATACAGAGACAGAGAGAGAGAGAGAGATATATTATATAAAGAGAGCGAGAGATACAGAGAGAGAAATATATATATATATATATATATATATATATATATATATATATATATATATATATATATATATAGAAAGAGAGAGAGAGACAGACATAGAGAGAGACATACAGAGAGAGAGAGAGAGAGAGAGAGAGAGAGAGAGAGAGAGCTATACAGAAAGAAAGCTATAAAGAGAGAGAGATACGGAGAAAGATATATATATATATATATATATATATATATATATATATATATATATATATATATATATATATATATATATATATATATATAGAGAGAGAGAGAGAGACATACAAAGAGAGAGACATACAAAGAGAGAGAGAGACACAAAGAGAGAGAGAGACATACAGAGAGAAAGAGAGACATACAAAGAGAGAGAAAGACAGATATATATATATATATACAGAGAGACAGATATATATAGATATATATATATATATATATATATATATATATATATATATATATATATATATATATATATATATATATATATTATATATATATACACACAGAGAGAGAGACATACAAACAGAGAGAGAGACACAAAGAGAGAGAGAGAGAGAGAGAGATATACAGAGAGAACTATACAGAAAGAGAGATATACAGAGAGAGAGATATACAGAGAGAGAAAGAAAGGGAGAGAGAATAAAACCTCACTGGTGAAAGAAAAACAGGAAAAGGAAAGTTCCAGTGATGTGTGCTGGAAGTGACTGTGTGCGTGCAGAGCCGAAGGTTCAGCCATTACCAGAGCATGCTGAAATAGACCCTTCGCCTACACTGTGAAGAATACAACACAACTAAATATCTCCTCATTAACTGAGAATAGCGTCCCAAACAAATCACCGTTCCTCTCCAGTGACAACAATTGCATAAGGATAAAAGCCTAGACAGCTCCCTCACACGTTAAGAGATGTCAGGTCAAATCCAGAGCACAGTAATGACACAAATGAGTAAACAAATAGAGCAGCACAGATGCAACAGTATCTGGGTAATGCACACCCGAATGAGGTCACTGCCAGAAGCAGGACTGGCCCACATAGCGAAAAGCTGCCAGGCTGCAGAGCTGGGTCTATCTGCATTCATTTGCTGCAGTTCACCTGCTCAATAGGTCCCCTTCAGATTTAAACAACAGCCTCCATAACAAACAGCTGACACAAGACCAAACACACAGCAATGGCAATCAATGGCTTTTCTGCAAGTTACTTCTGGAGATCATGCTGGTCATTCCAAGATATTGATCACAATAAGCAGCCTACAACATTACTTTATTTGCTTGTTTGTAGGGTGGGCTTAGTGATTTCACCTGGTGCACCAATACATAAACTTTCTGATTCCAAATTTGTTTGAAGGTGCCATTCAATGAAAAACTGTATTTACATTGGTATAGTACAGTGAGGGGATATCAGTACAAGCAGCCCATGTATTATGAACCTCAAAGTAGAACAGGACCATTCCAAGATACTACACTATTCTGCAACAGTCTTGACTCATTAACATTTACAGCCCCCAGAATCACACGGACCAGCTCGTGTTCTGGTCCAGTGACACGACGACACCTGAGCAACAGCAATGAAAATCCCAAGTAGGTGTGTGCATTGGTAAGAACCTGGCGATGCAGTATGTATCGTGATACAGCGGTCACGACTCAATATACTGTGATATACTGTGATTTTTTAATTACTACTATTAAAACACACCACTATATAAATAGGTTTGCCAACACTTAGAATAGCATTGCGCCCTTGTGCTGCTTGTTAATGTTGGAGTGAAGCTGAAAATGGATTATAACACTGGCATCTAGTGGTCAGCGGTTCAAACACAACACACAATGATTCTCTCTGTGCCAGGAATCTGTTTATCAATACTTTGTTTTTTTGAGAATCGGTATGGTATCACTAAACATAATATTTCAATATTTGATATTTTGATATTTTCTTACACCTCTAATCACAACACCAACAGCAACCTGTATGTAGCAGTCATGCGATATGAATTTATCCACTTTTTGGTAGTTGAAGCAGGTCATCCTATAATAAAAGTGCCCTCGTGAGCAGCAACTTTAGTATGTTAGTTACTAGCAAGCTCCAGGTAGCCAGCGTGGTCTGACCACCTAGCTTAATTACACAAAGATTAATTTTATTTTCCAGTCCTATGTCCATTTCGATATGTGGCCTCTGTGTGGTCATCGCAGTCTCACTACAAACCACAAAATCAGAGTAGAGCCCATCAAATTATTTAAGACCTCCATTATTTATGGAGTCAAATCTTGACTCCATAGAGCTCCACTAATAAACTACACAGTTTGGGCTCAGATTAGCGTTGCAACTAAGACCATTTCCATAATTGATTATGCCTTATTATGACTAAACGTGCACAATACACAATGACTGATTAAACAAGTTAAAACACAAGGCACTAGTTCGTTTAGACTTTTGCACTATTCTCTTTCAAGTAAAGGTTAAGGGCATAGCAACGCATCTTCTGCACTGCCTTCAAAAACCGCACGTCCTAAAGCCTGCTCACCACACGTGAACAAGCAAAACCCAAGCCTGTGGTATCAGCACTTTCAAAATCAACCGTCAACATGAAAACACAGAAACTAGAGTTTAAAGAGTTTTTAAAACTGCAGCGTCCTCAAAGTCCATTTTTCATGTGGTCAGGATTCCATGAAACGACGGAGGAAAGAAATATGTATATGTAGAAGAGCAAGCCCATGTGCAACTCAACACAAGCAACCCTAAAAACCAAAAAGTTCGCTGCACAGTTTAAACTACAAGAGTTTTAATAAACTAAACAGAGCAAGCTAAAAAACAATAACATGCTTTAAGTAGTGAGTACAACTTTATTACAGTCTAGCAGTTTCTCACAGTGCTAAGCTTTTTTGCTTCTTCTGCTGCCGAAGCAATGTTCTTCTTAAGATGCTCACACGTGACATAGCTGTGCCAGGTAAAATGTTATGGTGATGTTTTTATATTTTTAAGTTGCGTACAACCTAGCACTGTCATTTTCTTCATCTCTATTTCTGCTCTTTTATTCAAAAGATACTAATGGGATGTGCAAACATCGGGATATTAAATGATGAGATTTGCTGCCAGTAATTTATCTTCAATATTACTGACTATGATTATTAGGTTGTTGATCGCTATCGCTGATCATTTAAACTCCTTAGACAGAATTGTGATAATGATATGTACGACTGACACCATGAAGTCATTTCTTACGCACAAACATGCTGGTGTGGGCATGCACACAACATTGGTGTGGAAAGGCAAGATACAGTAAAAAGGTGTCTACTTGCCCCAGCTGTGGCTCGCCTCTGTCAGTCACATGCATCACTCAGGCCCACGAGACCCTGCTGCTACGCTTCAACCAAACCAGAGGAAACTACTGAAAGTTACTGCTACCGACACGTGAATTATAGTCATGTTAACCCAACGGTGAGTCTGATAACGGGAGAGGTAAGTGTGAGTAGAGTCCTGTGTACGAGGCATATGACTTGAGGAATTCAGATGCGGAACAACATTCAGCACTGGTTTGCTGAGGCAGAGAAGCTGCTGGGTGCTTACATGTACACTCCACAGGTGTATCCATACATTGTGCACTTCTGTATTTAACTATTTTGCAATATAACAATATTTTACACTTACTCAGGTTATTAAAAATGTTTTATTACTAATTATTTAACAATAAATACTAAAGAGGTATAATAAATAGACACAAAAAGGTTTTGGACATGTATTACTAACAATGCAACAAATAAATGCTGCATCTCAACTATGTTATACAACAAGTAAACTATATTTAGTCAAGCTGGGTGTGTTTTGGACACAGAAGAGATTTGTATAAATATCAGGACTTAGTTGGGTTAGATAGACTTAGCAACTGTATCAGTACTCTGAATCCTACATTTAAGGTTCAGGTATCGGTGTATAATGGTGTATCCCTAGTCCAAAGCATAGGCTTCTAAAATGATGGACAATTGACTAAGAGGCAGATCAGAAATAAGGTTAGAAGCTAGAAATTCCATACATCGCTACCTTGCGTTTTATTGTTTTAATACTATACCAAAATTGTTACAACCTTTAACGACCTTCAGGCGCCAACAACTCAACTAGGGGTGTAAGAAAATATTGAAATATCGGGATATTATGTTTTGTGGTACTGTATCGATTCTGAAAAACAATGAGTATCAATACACAGATTCCTGGCAGACAGCGCGTCATAATGTTGTAATCCATATATAGCTCCACTCCAACATTCACAAGCAGCACAAAGGCGCAATGCTATTGTAAGTGTTGG
The DNA here is from genome assembly GCA_021613375.1 of Megaleporinus macrocephalus. Taxonomy (NCBI): domain Eukaryota; kingdom Metazoa; phylum Chordata; class Actinopteri; order Characiformes; family Anostomidae; genus Megaleporinus; species Megaleporinus macrocephalus. Next base: position 31,648,671 of record CM038707.1, read on the forward strand.
CAAACCTGTTCACATAGTGGTTTGTTTAAAAAAAATAATAAAAAAAATCACAATATATCAGTTTGCTTGCTATATCGCAATATATTGAATTGTGACCGCTGTATCAAGACATGTATTGAATCACAAGGTTCTTGCCAATACACAGCCCTAAACTCAACATTACCAAGGAGTGCTTTATTTCTAAAAGGACGCATCCTTTCTCAGCATGTCCACACGCCTCAGACGATTCTCATGCAATTCATCTGAATAAAAGCCCATGCTCCGTATGTTTCTAAGACACCAGGTCTACCAATTCATCTGGGTTGCCTGAGCCGGATGAACTACACCCACACACCCCCCACCCATCGCTGTCTGTCTACACGCAATGATGACGCTCATCGGCCTGTGTCACCCCTTTGAGCTATTGAGCATAGAGAGCATTTCCAGGCTCTCCATCTCCACTCAAACGCAGGCAGTCGATGGCTGACCCTGATCTGGAAAAAAAAGGAAAAGGAAAAAAAAAATCCCAGCTGATTCTAAAAGAAGAGACAGAACTTGAACCAAGGGCTCTCCTCCCACACCCATCAATTGCATAAGAGCAGGTCACGCCGACGCAAATCAAAATAGCGTCAGTCAGAGACTACACTGTGCAGCTACATGGTAATACAGAGAGGTGTTCTAAGCGGTGCAGACAAGCCCACTGTCTCAGAGAAGACCCAAGCCTCAGAATTAAATGCCAAATAATAGCAGCAAGCCAACAAATATGCATGCAAAGGAACCTGGCTTTGATTCAGAGTCATTTCCTTATGCTTATGTTTAAATTATTTACGTGGTGGCGGGGGAGCCCACACTTTTTTTTGGTGTACTCTTCACTTCATATTATCTTCTGGAGCCTCAATATCTGACTGCTTATTTTTTTTAGCACAAACTCATTTAAATGCCTGACCACGCCATCCACTCATTCTGAAACTTGTCATATTATTTAATAAGATGAGCAAGGATTAATATATGTCAAGCCCATTTAACATGGGTCACACAAGTGGGCTACAGTCATTAGGATTTAATTCACAGTACAGATCATTCTCTCAGGTTAGCCAGAGATAAGAAGGAAAGCAGAGATATTGTTATTAATTGTTGAATAAAGTGATGAGAACCCATCATGTCTCACTCACACCCACAGACTGTGTCATTACAAAAACCAGAAAGGCTGATGGCATACCAATTATGCAACCAACAGCACTGGCTTGCTTATGAGCCTCGTTCACTCTGAGAGCTGCCAAAGACTGCTAACAATATCGATCTGGCAAACGACAGTTCACACGTCCGAGCTACTAAGTGTTTTCTGTTTAAATATAGATTTATGTAAATCTTTCAAAACCCTAGCTTTAGAGACACAATGATCTTTTAGACATCTACATTTGCAAAAATCATGCAATGCAGATCAAAGACTGTCTATGAATAGCTCTCGCTAGACTCATGCCCCACTGTTTGGTACCATGTCCCATTAACGGGAGCAGGACACTAAGGATTTGGAAGAGACCTAGCCAGAAGGGGCCATAATGGCAAGAGTAGCTTTGCTGAACCATGGTCTCTCCACAGCTTACCTTATAAATAGACTATTACCCATAAAAGACAAAAATACATAAAAGAGTGAATAGAGCATCATGTGTACAGTTTTTATATCAGCTTTACACATCACAACAGCATACAGATTACAAGAGATCAACGTTATCTATCAGATTAAATACACTAATCCATAACCTACCAATGAAATGGTTTTCACTCATTCAATAAATTAAATATGGGCTGTGTAGAATGGAGACTGAACAATGCATGTTCACTGGTGCTTTTAAATGCACAGCCACATTCAAATCAATCACACTCTGATGAATAAGCAAATAAGATCTACAAAGCTGCATCCATAAGGCATTTGTGGAGGTATCTTCACAGATAGGTGATGACACCACACATCCAGCCCTGTGAACCCTGTGACAAAGTCTAAGCTGATTCAGTCGTGGAAGGTTTAAGCGCCGGGCTGTATTGATGGTTTGGTCTAGAGCAAATCTGCACAGAACCCACTCACGCTCATGCTCCACCCCAACTGACCGTCCACACTCTGCCCAGAGCCATATGCTGAGCCACGTACTATCAATGGGTTCACAAATGGAAAACAAACTAAAATCAATGGCCTGGAAAAACAAGTCCCAGCTAATTACAGGGACGGGGGTTAGGTAAGTGGAAGGGAACACTGTAACCCGCTCATGGACCCAAATGTGATCTATAGAGCCCAATCAGAAAGGAAAAAAAACTATGGGTAAAAAGCGAGAGGGCTGCCCATGAGTCTCTGAACGGAGAGCATCAGGCTGAGAGAAGCTGGGCTTCTTAAAGCTCACAGAGCGAGAGACTTGTCTCCTGCCCCTCCTCCCTGCTTCGCTGTCCCATCTAAGTGCTCCGCTTTCTGCTCGGGCATATGCAGTGTTATTACTCCTGCCTCTCATTCGAATTTCTCCGCTCTTGCTATTATTAGCTGCCTCTGATATCCAAGTCCACAGAGGCTTCCTTCGTCAGCCTCCACTTACCCAACATGCACTGCTCTGCAATGGAGTGCTTTGGGTTTTTTGCTAGCTAGAGAGGCTCAGCGTGTAAAGCAGCAGAACTGAAGTGGATTTGAAAGCTGAACGTGTAATGCAAAAATAGCCTGATTCAAAGTTCTGTACAATACCAACACAAAAGCAAAATATCATTTTTTTTCTTTTCCAAAACATAGAAAAGGAAGGAGGAAGACAACAAGGGAGAAAAGACAGATGGAAACAGAAGGTTTTTATTGCTCGGTAGCAATCCAAAACATTTACCTTTTGGAGACTTGTGGGATTAAGCTGCGTCTTATCAATAATTTTTATGGCCACCTGCAGGAAAGAGTGAAAACAAATTGTGTTTACTGATCCTGCAGCAAACATGTGACTGGTGAGAAGCCAGTGTCTTACTGGGGGCAAAAGGAATTGTCTTTAGGATTACTAGGGTTCACATCACCATATCTAACATATCAAAATCTAATATTCTAACATATATACACAAAGATTGAAGTTTCATTTCATTTTAGGGTCAATTCTTTTTGATACATGTACACAGAGAGAGAGAGAGAGAGAGAGAGAGAGAGAGAGAGAGAGAGAAAGAGAGAGAGAGAGAGAGAGAGAGAGAGAGAGAGAGATTAGAAACAGAAACAGAGAGAGAGAGAGAGAGAGAGAGAGAGAGCGCAAGAGCAAGACACAAAGACAGAGAGTAACAAAGGAAATAGAGGAAAGAGACACACAGTCAGAGAGAGTGAGACAATGAAAGAAAGAGAGCGAGGCAGAGCAACAGGGAGGGAGGGAAAGAGAGAAAGAGAGAGAAAGAGAGAAAATGAGGATGAGAGATTGGAAACAGCGAGAGACAGAGAGAGAGAGAGATTGGAAACAGAAAGAGAGAGAGAGAGAGAGAGAGAGAAAGAGAGATATAGATTGGAAAGCAGCAGTGAATAACATCTGAAAAAGGTACATCAGTAAGGAACATCAGGCCAAAGCAATCAAAAATAAAACCCCAGAGGCTCAGAAAACTTTATAACCCACCTCTCGCCCTGTGAGAATATGTCGCGCCAGTTTGACCTTGGCAAAGTTGCCCTTGCCGATGGTTTTGAGCAGCCGGTAGTTGCCGATATGTGGCTGCTCATCCGCACAGGAGGCGATGGAGTTGCGGCAGCGTGCCCCGGAGCGGCTGGGCCGCGTGGCAGACTCGTTCCGCCCATCGCTGTGTGAGGTGTGCTGCAGACAGAACAAATCAAGAGTTCGTCAATAGAAGAAAAGAATACTAGAAAAGTTGATTCACGCAGCTTACTGGACGCAGGCAACGGTGTTAGATAATACAGTGAAACAGCGTGGCTGTAAGAACAAAGCTGCTGTCTGAAACACTACAGTCAGAGTAGCGCAAGTCTAGACCAGAGGTCACTAACAGGCGGACCACGGGCCGGACCTTGATGTTATCCAATGCGGACTCAAACTGAAACTATTAAGAAGGGTTTCAATCTGACAGTGTTTATTTTACATGGTGAAACTTTTCGTTTCTTGTCTTTACGGGATACAGGCTTTGTGGCACAGTAACCTTACAGACCAATCGCGTGCACTGTAAGATCACCAAAAACGCTCCTCAGCCAATCAGATCTGTGGAGCTTCGAGAGAGCAGTGCACACACAGGCCAGGTTCGAAGCGAGAAGCAGCAGTCAGAATAGTTTTTCGGAGATAAGCTGGAAGCTGCACTGCCACATATAACAACACACAATACTAATAAACCTACAACGATACTCAATATACAAACTGCACTGACGCTAAATCCAATTTAAACAGGCCTAGTTATTCTGTTATAAGATACGCGGTTAGTCAGTGTTTCTATAAATACTACTGATATCTGTGATGGGCTCAGAAAATTTATCATGATACTAATAAAATATGGCCACGCTGCCCAACCCTACAATGACCTACTTATTTTAAAATGTTAAAATCTCCACCCATTTCCATTTTTACTTGTAATATCATCATTAGAGCCATGCAGCATTTTCTAAAACAATTCTTGTTATGAATGCGTTTTAGTTGCAACATTAACATATGAATGTAGATCAGTGCTTCCACTTGTATAAAACCCATTGTAGTCATGTCCTATGCTTACGCCCTATGATTATCACTATCACTCAAGCACTTAACAGTTAAGGAAGAGAGATGCATGTAAATAACAGGCTTACGAAAATGCCAAGCTGTTTGCTGGACTTCTGTGTCCACTTCCTCTTCCTAATGAGAAACAGTCTAGGGAGACACTTTTTTATGAGGAACATTCTTTATAAAAACAATGTAAAGTCGATGCAATACTGCTGTCTGCCAAGGATGAATATCAGTATCAGCCAATCTCTTCATTTTAAAGCTTCAATCAGAAAAGGCTGAAACAATGACATAGCAGGCCCATGACTGTTTATTACCACAGTACAGTGGCCTTGAAATATTGCACAAAGAATAACAACATATTTATTACCATTATAATCATTCATAGACCATCATTTTACACGTCTTCCACAGTTAAATGTGCAACCAATAAGGAACACTGTGAACAGAGGCAACATGACACCCGTGGCATAAGTCCATCTGACCAGCATGGTAAGGAGGCTAAATCCACCCTGCACATTGACTGACTAAAATTTCTGTCAGTCAGTTTCATTTTTGATAGAGATGCAAGGATTGATCGGCTATGTATCGGTATCAGCAGATTTTTAATCAAAATATGTGATCAGCCGATATTTCTCCAATTTATCCGATTCCAAGAGCCAATCAATGGCATTAAATGAGCCTAATTTGTGTATTTATAGCTAGCGTTTCATCCAGGAAGAAAAGACCTCCTTGAAACTCCCTCCGGCCTGGTCCCTGCAATTCCATCTAAACTGCTAAGTGGAAATACATACCCTTTCGTTTTTAACAGACTAATTAAAGCAGCGTTCACCACATGCGCTGATAGAAAACCGTAGGTGACGCAGACTCATCCAGGATGTTTTTTAAAATTTGTAAAATCAATGTGTTTCGTGGGGGAACCAAGACAAAGACATAACACTACTAATCTGATACAGCACCTAAGAGTACACCACAGAATTGAATAAAGTGAGTATCAGTAAACAGCAGAGCTAGCACAAAACAAACAACCCAGAACACCGTGCAGACCAGATCTGACCGGTATGAACAGTACAACAGCAACAATTCAAGATCTACATTTAATGACTGCAGTTTTTGTTTAAAATAACTCTGTCTGCGTTTAATGACTGCAGTTTTGACTGCATGTGTTTAATTAGCTTTAAATCTTCGTTTTAAATTAAGGGTCTAAATTTTAATATTATGCTGTTTCATATGAGCTCGTTAAAAATGGCAATAAACCAGTTTAGACCAAGTTCCATTACTTGATTGCCCTAATAACTACAAGTAGCCCTGCTGTGGTATATAGCCCCGCCCTCTATCAGTATCGGCATCGCGCTGAAAGGTGATCAGCGATTGAAATCGGCCTCAAAAACGCTGATCGGTCCATCTCTAATTTTTGACACTAGATCTCAACACTGAGCTAAAGAGAAATCGGGCCTGCTTTGGTCGGTCTAAAGGGCTGGTTTCCCAGACGTGGAGAGTCAAGCCTAGTCTTGAACAAACCTGCAATGCCAACAGTGAATCACCACTGGGAATCCTTTTTGGTTTAGACTCAGGCTTAACAGGAGCCTGAGAAAGTGGCACCAAACGTTTAACAGCATAGAGGCAATGTTTTTGCCTCTACATTCGTTTAGCTTTCAGAGACAAGATTAGCCTGCAGTCTGAAGACTCATCTGTGAGCCATTTCGTTTCAAACACACTGCCAATCCTTCTGGAACAGAGGTGCTCAAATTAGCACATAAAGTGTTCAAACAGACAGCTGAGTAATATCTGATGAAGGCTGAGGGAAACAAAAAGAGACAGCAGATATGCTGAACAGGAAAGGACAAGCTGGATCTCTCTAAAAGATGCCGCACTAAAACCAGGATATTTAAATAACACCTGGAAAGAGAACCACAAAGAAAGACATACAGTGCTCCTCAGAGTTATGTTCATCATAGTATTCATGTCACCACGAGATGAAGTGGGGCTACTGCTGAGAGTCTTGTTACTAAAAGAATATGCATTTGTGTCAGAAGCACAATAGGTCATATTCTGTCATTTGCTTATAATTCACATATTACTGGTAGCCGTTGGCCATATGGCTGTCTGGCTTGTCTCAACGTCAGAACGGGACGCAACCTCTGCTGTCTCCAGGACCGTGGCAGAAAAGGATCAACTTGGCAGAAAGATGACCACTGTGAGCTTTCATGCAAACTTTACTTTCTTCTAAAATTAATTAGCATGTTTTCCCCATATCAGTATCCCAGTATATGTGGGTTATATGGGTAAGTGCTGTCATGACAGTTGCTGGTTTTTCTCTTTCCTTAAACTCTCAATTACCAAGACCAATATTCTCAAGCCTAGTACTCAAACTTTAATTCCTATAATCTATTGTTCTTCGTGGTAAAACTGTACATAGCTGGAAAAGAATTCCCCACCAAATGTAATTATTGTGCATTTGGCTCTAAAAAGTACTGTTATTAACTAAACCAGATCTGACTCCCCTGGCACTGATTTCTAACACAGGCATATTTCTGCATGCTATCCTAACCACAAACAAAGGTCACGCACTCATACACACATATGGTAAGCTATTGATCACTCAAAATGCCCCGAGCCTAATCGCCACATATCTGCTAGCTTACACAAGCGCTACTCTGACCTCTAACAAAACCCTGGAAACGAGGCAACAAACATACATGCTTTGCTGAAACCGACAGCCACTAGTTCTAGTTTTGCCAAAGCAATTTTAAAGGCAATGTTTTTTTTATGGTCTTGAATTAGAATTAACATGTAAATGAGACACGACTATAGAGCTGTGACCAGTCCACATACGGTGCTGGTAGCTGAGCTTTACTGTGTACGTATTTCTCAGTAACCGAGAGGACAGTCAGCATGTACTAGTGTAAGAACATTCTGTGACTTTTTTTAATTAGCATCATTAAGGGCAGTCATAAGAACAGTCTCTGAGGCTCATCTAGAAACATCCGGCAGACCAAAACGAGCCACTCTAGGCTTCTATAATAATAATTATCAACTAAATTACAATCATAATTTAAACAATAACCACAAAGTCCAGAGCTCCACGTTGTAAACTTAATTAATTTAGGTTCAGAAAGGTCTAGGTTGAGGATGCTCTGTAAACACCAGCATTTGAAATGTGATGCAAAAAAAAGCAAGTTTTTTTCAGGAAAATCCAAAAAGAAAAAAAATTATATATATATATATATATATATATATATATATATATATATATATATATAATTTTTTTATATACACACACACTTGCAGGCACCCATCTAGGTCAGAACCGAACGCCTGACAGAGAAAAGATACAACCTGTACTGCCCTGTGTCCGAGGCTGATATGACTAATAGCTTTGACTGAACAGTATTATTACAGTTATGTCTATAAAGCATTATGATGTTTCTAAAATGTAAGATCATCCAGTCACTGCAGTTTTCCTGACTTTAAACGCACTGAAATGTTTAATGAGTTAAGTTTACAGCCCTAAACATCTTGCGTCTGACCAAATTCCTATTTCATTTTGCCTCTTTCTTTAAAAAAAAACTTACTATAGTGATGCGGTGTCTCTTGACCGAATGGGATCCCTTCATCCTAGCATTGGCGGTGGGAATGGCGAGTGAACAGACAGCTACTCCGTTTTTGTGCTGGTAGTTCATTGATCCAGCAGCACTGGCTGGAGCTCACAGGAGCGTGAAACACATTTCGCATTTCGGGCACCTACTCCTATCCGGGGAGGGGGGGTGTTAAAGAGAGAGAGAGAGAGAGAGAGAGAGAGAGAGAGAGAGAGAGAGAAAGAGAGAGAAAGAGAGAGAGAGAGAGAGAGAGAGGGAGGTGTGGAGGGAGCTGCCAAAGGCTCTGGGTGCTCCTCACTCAGGGACAACACACGGAAAGCGGAGAAAGGGCGCCATCAGCCAGGTAGGTTTCCTCATTTCCTCTCATCTCTACTCACCGCTTCACCATTCAGCACCGAACCACGCAACGCTGGCGGGGAAAGCCAATAAACCAAGACGAGGGAAGCCGTGTATCAGTTTATCTGCCTGACGCTTAGAGTGAGACCAGAAACTCGCGGTGTAAACAAAGCCGTCGCTGCTGCTAACTTTCGGGGTAAACTTCATCAGTACAGAGTGGGCAACGTCAGTTATGTCTACAAATAGTTAGCTACTAATCAGCCACACAATAAGAGGAACAAGAGGAAGCTGAGCTAAGCTGAGTTGAGTTGACAGTCACGTCGATTGGACCCGTTATTGAGCCTAAACCTGAAGAAAGACTTGGCCGAAGTTAGCTTCTTATTCGAATTCCACCGCTCCACCTTCAACGGGGCAGCAGTTACATTCTGAGAGTGCCTGCAGCACCAGTTAAGGTGGAACTGGGAATTGGAATAAGAAGCTAACTTCGGAAAGCAAGCAGTTGAGGTTTACCAGCAAACTGATAGCGAGTCTGAGTTTTACGGTAACATCAAGTCGATCGTATGCCAAAAAATAAGGTAAAACTATTATGCTGACAAGCTGATCTACTCTTAAGCAGGACTGTTGTCATGTGCTCCTTGTTTAGTGAGGAGCGCAGTTTCAGAGGCAGCCGAAACACTTCAACAAGCATATAATAAATGTTGAGTAAAAAAGTTTGTCCCGACTAAGTTTACAGCTATGCCAGCTAATTAAAAGTTAAAGCGAACAGCGTTATACTTACATTTTCCGTGTCCCGCTCATTGACAGTAGGCAGCGGTGTTCTGGTTGACATTTTAACACGTTTTGCCCCCTAAACTGCTTCTCCTCCTCCCCGAGAGTCCGTTCAATCGAGGCACCTTAGTCCGAGAGGTGGAAAACAGGTACCCGGCAGCCGAGGATGAAGACCATGGATCCGGATCCACATCGGCCGCAATTCCCAACTTCAGTGGTTCGGCTTTCTGCACGGTGAACGCCGGAAGACCCCGCAACTCCTCATTAATGGGGTAGTTTGTCAAGCCACATTACAGCAGCACACAGCCGAGCACAGCGGAGACACACAGGGCAGACGTCCGCAGCCTCCACCACGTGGACCCCACACTCGCCAGAGGTGTTCAGGGAGTTTTCAAAGTGGAGGAAAAAGCTAATTAAACTACGCCGCAAAGAGTTAAGAGGCCCTCAAAACTGCACACAGCAGCGGCGCTGAGGGCAGCGGGAGGGGAGGGGAGAGGAGGAGAGGGAGCTCCCAGCAGCCGGGTCCAGAGTTTTGCCGCCGCTTTGAGTAGTTTAATCTCCGGTGAACGTAAAGGGTCCGGCGGGCGTCTCCTTCCTCTTCTCGAGGAGCTACGTTGTGAAAGCCCTGAGTTTTTTAAAATTTTCCTCACATTCCTGCCATCATCCTGAACACCGACAGCTGCACTCTCACACTACCCACTCCAAGATGGCCGCCTGTCCGCTGAGAGAGCCAAGCCAAACCCAGCGCAGGCGCCGGAAGTGATGACACACTCAGTTCGAAGCTGATTGGCAGAGCGGCGGCGCGAGCGCTGTTTGTTGTTGCTAGGGTGATTACGAGTCCTGGGCTCCCCTTCATCGTAACAGCGCTTTACAGATTATAATGGAGTATAAAATGATGAAATCAGTTTTAAATTAAAGCGGGATGAACCATTTCATTAATTAACTTAACCAAGCGATTTTATCATTTCTTTGCATGCGAACTAAAAACCCGCTACAAGGTCCGTCACTTCTATCTGCAAGTGGGACTCGTAAACGAATCGTTTATTTGAACCAGGATCCAACTGATTCAGACGCTGTGTTTGTAAATGTACACATTCTGTTTGTATATTAAGCATTAAATGTATATATATATATATATATATATATATATATATATATATATATATATATATATATATATATATATATATATATATATATATTTTTTTTGTTATTTCACTTTTTAAAATAGTCAAGCATTAAAAACGACTCATCTGAACTCTTTGTTTGTTTGTTTGTTGAAATGGACAGAACGAACGAATCGGTACGGCGAACTGAATCGAACTCCCCATCACTACCTGCTGCACAAATTTATTTAAACATCTACTGCTTAGATTATCACTTAAACATGCTCATGAAACTGAATATTATGTATATATTTGCGGGGGGTAGTATTTAGTAAATTGTTACTCATCCAACTTACAGTTACTGAAATGTATAATCCAAAATGTTTAGCACAATTATAAGAATACAATTTCAATTGTTATTTGGACTATATGTTGATAATAACATTGTAAAGAAAGTGTTGTTACAATAGTGCTTGGTTGTACATATCCCGGCCTGTACAAATAAATTAGAGTAAACTACCCTTCAGCTCAAACTCAGATCAAGAACCAGTACTGGTACCTAGATCTAAGACTTAGATTAAATGCTTCACAAAGACTGCAAAAGAGAGTCTGCTGTTCAAACAGCCAGTAGACATTCATTCCACCATCTGAGTGTCAGGACAGAGAAAGTCTTGATGCTTGTCTTTCATGCACCTTGGTTCATGGCAGGTAAGTGGAGCTGTATTTGAAGCTTAAAGCGCTAAAGGAACAGATCGACTTTTGACCATTGCCATAAGGTATGGAGGAGCTTGTCCAATCTTGCCTTTGTAGACATCAGAGTTTTAAACCTGATTTGGGCAGCTACAGCGAGCCAGTGCTGTGATCACAGCAGTGGATTAACATGAGTGAAAATACATGAGTGAACTTACAAGACATGAGTGCTGCTTCTGTTCTATTCTTGATCAGTTGCAGGGACCTGATTGCCCGAATAGGAAGTCCAGCCAAGAACGAGTTACAGTAGTTAAGGCCTGAGATAACATGAGCCTTCACTGCCTGGGTGGCTAGTCCCAAGAGAAGAAGGGTCAAATCCTCCAGGTGTTGTAGATTTCCAGTAGTGTGATTATATATTCCTGCTGCCCACACTTTCAATTACCAAACTATCTGGACTATATATCACAATATAATTGCTCTTGTAGTATATATATATAATATTATCTTGTAGGAAGAAAATGTTTTTGTTGAAAATGACTAAAAACTTACACAAAAGTGGACTAATATTTAATTTCAGCGGGATATATAATAATAATACATTTTATTTAATAGGCGCCTTTCTGTCATTCAAGGACACCTTACAAAAATACAAAATAGCAAACAATAATAAGATATAGCAATTCCTTTTGTTAAAGCAATGATTTCTATTGGTGTGACTTAAAATCAGAGCACCTTGTGGTATGTTACAGTCCAATAGGTTAAATGCATAGCGATCACTTCCATATTTGCATATAGCAATAAATTAATTTTACCATCTAAACTGGTTTTAATCACAACAAAGTTTTCCCCCAGACCTTATTTCATTTTTCTTTTCCTTAAAGGAATTTTGCCTAAAAAACAATTAGTCACCTCAGAGAAGGTCATGATCTGAAGACTCCCAGAGTCAAGTGTCCATGGAAACATGAAGTGCAAATGGGATTTCCTGGTCATGTGATGTCATGAAGTATTTGTCCTTTCAAAGCAAAAACATGCCTTTTTCACAACTAAATTATAAATCATGAATTGTATATCACTGTCTTTTAGTAGATTTGATATAAAGTAATTGTTGCTATATGACAAAACATTGCAATAGAGTGTAAAAAAGGGAAATTGGTTTCTTTATGATTTGAAGGCTATAAAAGGGCTTTAGGGCAAATGGTTGAAATTTAACTGACACTATTGTTTGTCACAGCACATGCATAATTGCTTTATTTTATTTAATAATAATAATAATACAACAACAACAATAATATTTTTATTATTATTTTTTTATTTTTATTAATTTGTAATAATTATTTATGATAGATAATATACTATAGATAATAAAAGTCATTAAACGTTTCTGTTGTTTTCTGGTGGTGTCCAATGGTCAGTAATGGTCTTTTGTGTTTTCCTGATGAGTTAATATCACAGTGGATTCTAATGGTTTAACAGGTGTCCTGGGACTGATTCCAGATGCACCTGATGGTTTCCTAATGGAATTTGAAGGTGTTCTAGTGGCCACTAATGGTAACCAACCAGCCAATTACCCTTTGAAAAGCAAAACATGCAGGTTTTAATACTGATGATTTGAATGTACTATTTTTTTCAGCAGGGCTTCATATCTATTGTACTTCTTATACATGTATCTGCACCTAAAGTCTTATTATTAAAAGCTGTGATTCTACTTTCTACTTAAATAGCAGTGTAAGATTTCTTCTTCAAGAGAAATTAAGTAGTTCATGCAGGACAGAAAGGCAGACAGTACAATCTTTACTGTTCTATGATGTTTAGCCACCTCATACACCCACATATACAGAGAGAGAGAGAGAAAGAGAGAGAGAGAGAGAGGCCGTGCTCTGTCTTGTGTTTCTCACATGAGAGAGGATGAACCGCACCTTCAGCTGTGCACTTCCTGTGTGGTTGGTTTCCCTTCAAAGAACCTATTCAGAGACAGTGAGAAAGTACAAAACGGACAAGAGAAATATTTGATGCATATATGACTATAAGATTCATTTTCAAGCAATTAACAATTATAATTTTTAAGTATAAAGTTTTTGTAGTTTTTAGAGATACTGCACAGCCCATAGTTCATATGATGCACATTTACAAACAACACATTTGCAGACCTACAGCACTGTGCAAGAGTTTTAGACACTTGGGGGCATTGATATATTTAAAAAGCTAGTTTCCAGACGGGAAGCTTTTATTTGTTCAGCCAAACGCTTTATTTAGTACTAACATAGCAGGTAGTGGTAGCTGCTTTGACTACTCATGACTTCATTAAACTAAATCAAGATTGCTGGTGAAAAAATGTAATAAATGAATTTAATGTCTGGAGCGTCCAGGAGAAATCTGGAACCAAACTTTGTTTTTTAAACTGGAGCTCAAGATATCATCTACTTCTTTCAAAATAAGTTAGTTATGCTACTGTATTTATGCTTATTTGCATCTGTTTTAATGATATCTGGTGTTCTTACTGGTGGAAATACTCAGCTTTTGCACAGTACTGTATAGTGTATCCTTTATACTCGATGGCTGTAAACTGTTACAGGTAATGACCCAGTTAGACCCAGTTAGATATCACACATAACCTTCCAGCCCCATGAGCTCAGCACAGATCCAAACTTCTTGTTTGATCACCCTGCTCTACCTTTGTGTGTCCGAGAACAGATCTGTAAAAAAAAAACCAAAACAAACATTTGTAGACAAAAGTCATGATTGTTATCATCGTATATGCTGCTGTAGGCTGCAGTCTGGGGTCAGCGTCAGTGCTTTTGTGCAACATGTCTGGGTTGTGGAGGCTTTTTACTCAACCTGTTACATGCCATTTCCTTTGTGTTCTTCTGTTGCTTTCATTGCCTACATGAAAACACAGCCCTGGTGTGTTTAAGGAGAACAGGTATAATGCTGGCCATCTACTTGTAGCCTATAACATGTGAAAAGCAGAACAATAAAATTCTAATTAATTAATATAAATTTCTAATTATTTAATCAAAGCGATATGTAGTCTTTTTAGTGTCTGATAGATTAGGAATGTTTTCATGGCTGTAAAGGATTGAATAGTAGTAGCAGTAGTTGTAATTGAACTGGTTCCCTGCTCATGGTCATGTGCCGCCCTCTAGTGGCTTCCTAAAGGTTTTGTTCTTCAGTGCTGGTACAGCAGATGCTCTTGGCAGGACATTGAAGTCTTTTAATCCAAATCAGCGGTGCCTAAACAATGTGTTAAAGAGGGCCAGATTGAACAATATCAAACTACCTAAGGGCCGGTCTCTCTTTCCAAAATTATATTAATAAATCATGCATGGAATAATTCATAATTATTTAACTAATTAATGTAATTGTACCAATCAACAGGAGATCAACAGGAGTAAAAAAATACAATGTGCTGCAAATTCCGTCTGAACATGTGCTGAACATTTCTTCATCAAGTATCTTCAGTGTTTCTCATGTAGACTGTTTATTACTATGCATTACCTTATTTCTAACTTATGGAACTCAATAACAGCAAGTCTTATATATAATGTATTATGGAATGGAAATCTTTTTCTCTGCAGTGACACTGATGTGGTGGTGGTGTGTTAGTGTGTGTTGTGATGGTGTGAGTGGATCAGACACAGCAGTGCTGCTGGAGTGTTTAAACACCTCAACATGTTATTTGTAATGGTAAAGATTTAAATATAACCTGTAAAAATCTACTTTTAACAGCCAACATTCATTTTACTTGAAGACATATTTTGTACTAGAGTGAAATATTTTTTTTTTCAGTTTTTGAATACGTGCTAATTAAAGTTAGATGCGCATTCTTACTTTTCTTATACGTAACAATACAATTTAGTTTGAATAAGAAATCAATTTAAGCATTCTCTAAAAAGTAATTTAGACTTAAATATTTGTACTGTTGTAAAAATAAATAAATAAGTATGATTTTGCTAGATTTTTTTTAAAACTTTCTGCTGACACAAAAACTATGAGTGTTGTTTCAACACACTATTATGACTAACCAGAACTTAAAAAGTGACTCACACAGCTACTTTTCTTCTGTGATATGATTCATTCTGATCAGTCTGTAGACACAAACAAACAGTTAGCTTGCTAGTTAACTGAACCAACGTAATTTAAAACTTTGAAAATGTAAAAAATTGAAATGCTAATTTAGCATACCTACAATATTGTGTTGGGTTAATGTAATTCTATCAGCAATTGGCAGAACTAAAAAAGACTAATTCAAAACGTTGCTATAATATTTTTGATGGCCTAATGGCGTTTTGTGCATGGTGTGTTACCGCTGATGGGTAGCATGGTGGCGTGGGTAATGATGCAACCTCACAGCAAAAAGGACCTAGGCTTGAACCCCTGGGTGGGTGGCCAGGGTCCTGTGTGTGTGTGGAATTTGCATTATCTTCCCGTGTCTGTCCTGCCCGAAGACAGGCAGCTGGACGAGATGGAGATGGAGATAGTGGACTGGAGGCCTGTCCAGGGTGTCTCCAACACTTTCTGCAGCCCAGAGGGACGCAGTTTAAATAATGGCTGAATGTTATTGTTGGGGTGTTTTTTCTAAAGTTACTCTGGGTGGAATCTGTTGGGTAATTTTGTTGGGTTTCTACTACTTGCTGCTAGGTTACAATGATAGAATAGGGGTTTTATTTAAAGCTGATATGATAGATATCACTCCTCATAGCTAAATATAAGATCATTTTTAAGTATTTGTTCATGTTTTCTATGTAATAAATGTGTTATAGTTGGCTAAGGTTAGCCTAGCAACTAATTAAGAACTCTTCTCCTAATGTATTGTAAGAGATATTACGTTAGATATTTATCTTTAGACATTGTTTTTGAGTTCAAAATGTTTGTCATGTGTTTTTGCCTTTATTTCTAACTTTCTAATCTTCATCATTTTCTTTTTCTCTTTATAGGTTGGAATAAACACAAATCTGTGGCAAGCTGTAAATAAAGCTGAAGTATTAATAAAGATTACATGTTAACTAAACATTTTCTCATTTTTAAAACTGTGTATCAGCAAGGACTTGTGACACGTATCATCATACAGGAGTTAAGATTCAATATGTTGTGATATAATAAGACAATAATATGTTATATACATTACCTTTTTAAAAACTAAATTTAGAAAAATTGTCAGACTATAAAAAACATACCACCATATATATATATATATATATATATATCTATGATGCTACTAGTGTACATTAGTGTAATCAAATCATAAACCCCTGTCTGTCACCATGTAAACTATTATTTAAATGTGATGTTTTCGAGAATCAATACAGTGTCACAAACAATACTGCACTACTCAAGTGTATTGATATTTTCCTACAACCTTTATTTATTTATTAGACTAATTAGTTGGTTTTATTAAGAAAAAGAAATATATATGTATTACATACCCAACAACACACCAAAAACACACCTTCTCTGGGTCTTGGGTTATTAAGGTAATACATCCCTGATCAAATAGATTCTCTAGGTGAAAATAAGTTAACACATTCAGTCTAATAAACAGACTTAAATATGAAACATGTAGTGCCTAGTTTCAGCTTTACTATATTAGGAAAATCATGACCATGACATGAGATTAACACACAGTTAAAAAGACTGAAGGTGCTTGACCTATAAGCAAGCCATAGCCAATATCCTGACTTGTGTGTCCATCAGACACCTTAAGGAAGTGAAGATGATTTGCCAAGAAGAATGCATCAAAACTTAAGCCCAATGCTGTACATCACCAAAAAGGGTTTGTCTATTATTAGAAGCTTGATATTGTGATACAGAATAACATTATTTTAAGAACCATTAAAAAAAAAATTATATAGAACACTATTCCAGACATTATCCATCAATCTAAAGAACATTTCATATAATAATAACTGTTCAAGCATGTAGCAAATAGCTCGGTTTTACAACTCATGGTTGTGCTGGACTTTGGCTCTCGGTTCCGGATCACTCCAGTGAGCACTTTAAAGTTGCAATCGCTAAGTTATTTATTTGTGATATCTGATTAATTTTCCCCTATCAATATCATTCTTTAAACATCATTTTGTATACCTATGAACATGGCTGGATTACTGACCGGGCCGGTGGAGCCAGCGCTCAGGGGCCCTTGAGACACAAACATTTGGGGCCCCAATACATTTTGCGATGCCTATCAACATTTATGATACAATATATTTTTATTTCCAAGGGCCCTTTATTTTAAGGATCCTCTGACTTTTAGTGACGTTGACTCCAGGGCCTCTTGGGGGCCCTAGCCATGCTTTTGGGCCTTAGCCATGTTTTTGGGCCCTAGCCATGCTTTTGGGGGCCCTAGCCATGCTTTTGGGCCCTAGCCATGTTTTTGGGCCCTAGCCATGCTTTTGGGGGCCCTAGCCATGCTTTTGGGCCCCTTATGAAAATGGACGAGGTGTTGCGGCACTCCTCTGATTCCGACTTCTGGCTATTAGGGGTCCTAGGAAAGAGGGGGCCATAAATTTAGAGGGCCCTGGTTATGACAGCCCCTACCAGGGGGTCCTAGAAAAGAGCATACCATTAGAGGGCCCTTGATCACGAGGGGCACGGGTTGGGGGGCCCAGACTATCCTTAATCCGTCCTTGCCTATGAATACATACTTTTCTTTTCATATTTATAAGTAGAAGCATGTGAATAATGAAAACATATCAATGAAAGTACATGAACTGAAAACAGAAAATATACTGAATATCAAAATCTGAAAGATGACACTGTATTAATGTCATATGTCATAGAGTTCCACTTTTGGGTTGTTGAATGTGCAGGAGGTGTGGCCATGCAGAGCAGTCATGCACATACTTTTCATTAAGACTTTCAACTGCAAATAAGTTGTAGTTTAGTTAAAGATGTGCACATGAGTTGTTTGTGCTATCCTGTGCGGGGCTGGGAGATAGCTGTGTAGGTTTACTGTCTGCTATGACCGGAACACTGTGTAGTTGAAGGTGACCTGCCTGCTATCTGGGCTGTATCAGTAGAGCCAGCAGCGGTTCTTCATGGCTCTGTTCTTCATAGAGTAGGACACAGGAAACATTTTACTGAACACAACGTTCAGTAAAATGTTTCCTGTGTCCTACTCTATGTTCACAGTGCAGTATTTTATTCAAACATTTAAAAAAGCCTACTCTTAATAATAATTTTCATTTATTTTTTATTTTATGATTATTACTTTTCTAAAATAATTAGTTTCACTCTTCATAGTCACATTTTAGATGAAAAATAGTGTAATGCATGTAAAAAAAGGAATAAATGTGGTTATGTTGTAGCTACCAGGCCTAGTTGAACATCTTCCTAAACTCTTCCAAAACTGCACTGAAGCACTGAGCGAGCGAGACCGAGCTCGGATGAGTAGTTGTTGTTTACTTACATTTAAATGCACGGCCATGGATCAAAGTTCATTGTGAGTGTGAGCTAGAGCTTGGCCATGCCCTCCTCCTCTCCTCTCTCCTTCAGCAACTCTCCCACTCCCTTCCTCACGGATAACCTCTGACAGTTCTCCACGCTTGCTGTAGCCGCGAGACCAGAGGAGCCTCGAATAATGGCACAGATTGCAGAAGAAAACATATACGAAAAAATAGACGAGGGGAACATATATGAGAAGCCATTTGATGAACCGGATAAGCCTGCTGAGGTGCAGTATGAGAACCGAGAGGCTTTGAAAAACGAGGAGCCTTTGTACAGTGAGGTCTCGACGTATGAGTCTCCTGACAAGTTGGAAAGAAGCTCATCTCCAGACTACATGGACACCAGAGACAGCACGCAGGAGCTAGAAGCCAATGGCCTCGGCAGCCTGATTGAAGAAGAAAGTGCTCGTCCATTCAGCTTCAGCCCAGATGTGGACCAAGCTGCTGGCCAGGTGAATGGTGACATTGATTCATCCAGGCGCTCATCCTCGTCTTCTGACGAGCAGAATGAAGACCTGTGCGAAGAAAGCACAGAGGATGCCATGGCCATGGCTTTCTCTTTCTCAGCAACCAGATCATCCGAACCTGAGGAAGTTGTCGACTACAGTCTCAAAACAGTGGAACCCAATCCTGCTGCTGCTCCAGAGAGAGACATTGACCCCACACAGCCTGATATCTCTCTGTTTGTCAAGGTAAGATCCTACCACCAAAAGTGCAGCAAAGCCTGCAGTGATTAACAAGCAAACACCAGATTTAGCAGTTCATGTCTGTGGAGCGTTAGCATTGGGTTGTTTCTGATGGGACTATGAGTTGTAGGTAATTCAAGCCAGTTTAAAATTAAAAAGTGAAAAGGTGTTTTTTGTGAGGGCAATGTTCAAAATCAGATAATAATCATCATAAATGATTGTTCAACCTTAAGATACTGACTGAAGGTCACATAGGTGTGGTTGCACAGTAATGCTTATGATAATCATTACTTGGACTTTAACTATCTGGATTTTCTTTATAAACTATAAAGCAGTTTGCGAGGTGATCCAAGTTATTCAAGAGGTCCCATGTTGGCTGGCTGCCAACTCATTCATGATATAGCCAGACTGGTGCTAAATGTAAATAGTAAACAGTCTTCTATGCATTAACTGTGATCTTATACATCTCCTCCTTCGTCTTTAGTTTGAGAGATGACTATCAATTTCCACCAATCTCTTGAGAAATGAGGACATTTTTACATTTACTGAATATTACCTGGAATTTAGGCTTTTATGTTTCCTATTGGACAGCAAGACATCATAATAATCTAATTTTTAGCACCCCATCTCTGAAAATCTCTGCCACCCCATCCCACTCCACCATAACTTTTGGCCAAATTCTATGTTTGCATTTCCCACAGTTTGTTAAATTCAGTAAATAAACAGTAGTTGTCCATTTTCACATGGTGTCCAAACTATTGCACAGGCCACTGTTTTATGTTTGCATGTTTTTGTCCCACAAATATTAAATTGGGCAATAGAATCTACAATGGCAGGGGCACCCAAAAAAATCCATGAATAAAAGCCAAGCTGGCTGGATGTCTTGAGTTTGTTGGCTCACCTGGTGGTTAATCAGTGTCGTGACATGATCTCTGCTTTGTGCACAGATTTCCAGAATACAATAGCAACAGTGAGAAGTATCTCAGTCAATCAGCGATTTTTTTCAATTATTAACTCTTGCTTTCCTCAAGTCACTGTGTTACTAGATTCCAGACAGTCTACTTCTGTGTAAATGACACCGCCTGTAAGAATTTTGAGCCAAATGGCGTCTCAGTCTTGGGCTAGGATTAATGATTTATGCACAAAATGGCCTTTATAAAGGGGGCATATTTGGTGGGTCCATATCTGTTTACTCATGTGAAGCTGTGATTGTGGCATCAGGACCCAGCAAACTGTTTAATCATTCACCAGCTAACTGTACAGTCATGGAAACAAGGGTGAACTCCATGCCTGCACAAATGAACCCGTGTGTTCTCTTTGCTTTTTGATAGAGGGCTACAATCTCTGTTTTCGAGGGGGTCACTTTGCTGATTGAGCAACAGTGATTGTGACAGTGTGCCACACACAAGTGGGGAAGAGGAAAGGCTGGAGAACTAATACAGTTTATAAAGAACTGTTTTCTTTAAACAATGAAAAAGAACCTACAGATAAAAATGGTAGCCCTGCTACGTATCACCCTTCGGATGAGGGTTAGGTGTGGACAGAAAAGAATGCAAGGACTAAAATTCATATGCTGATGTGACAGAAATACGAACTTACATTTGACGCAGCAACATTATCTAAACAGGACATATGAAGACAGATGTATTGAGTATATTAAAACATAGGGACAGCGTTTTTTCATAACAGAGACTAAAACAGTGGATATCGTTTCACAACCACTTTATGGCCCCTTCATGTCATAAAACAGATCACTGCAATAAAAAAAGCACGAGAGTAATAGCACACCTTTACTTCACAGGCCCATCTGCAGGTCTGTAAAAGTAACCTATTAAAGCAGCAGTCACAGCTTTTAGCTGTAGCAGTTGAACATTTAGATGTTTTTTAACTTTTAACTTCTTTGTTCTACAGAAATTATAGTCCTGGTTTAACCATCATGCATACATTGATCATTTTATGTTGTCTTTGTAATAATTTAATATAGTTTCAACTCAGTAGTTCATTACATATGATCAGATTGGAGTAGGTGAATTGTGTTGTAATTGTTTAGTAATTGTAAGTAATAAACTCTGTACACATTACTGGTGTAGTGCTTTTCATATGTGAATCATGTGAAGACCAAGATGCCACCAAGAAGAACTGAATTAATTATCTACTTAAGGAGAACAAGGACGCTTTCGATGGGCAGTGAGATATGCTGACCTTAGCTTAGCTAGGCTAGCATTAGTTTGCAGCATATTGCAGAGACATGCTACTGGCTTCCTTTGGCCTCTAGAATCTTGTGGCATGACAGCGGGCACGCACACTCAGCAAAATGGCATAGTTTATGCGTGTATGTCTAATGGGTTAATATGCTACACTGTGAGAACCAAGATAGAGGTGGTTTGTGTGGGGGTGTCACCATCAGAGTGAATCCTGTGGCCAGCAGTGACCTCCCTGTGGGTCGGGTAGTGAGTTAGGGTATAGCTGGTTTGTGTGGGGGTGTCACCATCAGAGTGAATCCTGTGGATGGTGGTGAACCTCCCTGTGGGTTTGTGGTTGCACCTTTGTGTTGGTGTTTAATAAGAGCACTTCTTGCAGCAGAATCCTGGCCTCCAATTTTTATTTTGTTACTTGCTATAGCTATCTTAGTTCTCACAGTGTAGCATATAAACAATAAGAAAATGAAGAAAATGAAGAGTCTGTCTGTTTGTCTCAAGGACAATGTACTCAGAATTGGTTTTGTTCTCTACATTAAGAATTGTATGGAAAATTGCCTCGTATTAGGTTTTAATAAAAGCTTGTCATTCATATCATTATAAACTGTAAATACCAAAGTAACACGTTTATTATCTTCACATTTTGTGGTATTACCATGCTCTATATACTTATTTAAATGCCTTTGAGATAACAACTGGTAAATTTTTTAGCTGCAGTCTCCAGCTGGAACATCTGTAGATTTCAGTGTTTAACCCCCTGAGCTAAAGATTTATTATTGCATATTATGCAGTAATATAAATTATTCAATAACTATAATTAAACTAATAAGCAAGTTATGTTGTTATGAAAGTGAGGACTAGCAATGTAAGTCCACAGCCACTAGTCCTCAGCTGGAGACCATTTACTAGAGTCTATAGCTTAGAATCCATAGTTAACTTAAGCTGGCTAATTAGGTAAAGAATAAGGACTTAATTAAACTTGCTCTTGTATTGTTAACAAAGAGGACACGAGGATGCATTTCAGTGACCAGAAGCATAGAACTGGGGTAATTAGGGAGAATTTTAAGGTCAGACATGAAACGTTCTTGATCGGCCTGATCAATCAAAACAAGACTGAATTTAAAATGTGTGATGGTAAAATGTGTGGTGGTAACTGATGACATGAACCAAGCGAAGTCTATGGTTAGCAGTATTGTTTACTGCAATGGATTCGCAGCTGAGTATTTACCTGTTTGTGCCTGAGTTGACCCAGTGATTTTACACTCATCCATATACTACCATTCAAATAGTGTCAACATGATTGAACTTTCCTGGTTCTAATATAAAACAAGATGTATTTTATTGAGCTCATGAACAATTTGATGAGCCCTGCTTCGATTCGTTGGTCTACAGTGAGACATAAAATGAAAATAAGGAACACAAAATGAACCTCTGTGTAAATAAGCTAGCTGTGAGACTATTTAGATAACTATGCTAGTCAGTTCTTTGGAGCTTGTTAGTAACTAACGTAACCTATACTAGCTACTTGGTCTTATCTCACAAAGTAGCACAAAGTAAATTAAAGTTTTACTATGGAACTTTTAGCTTAGGATGATCTGCTTCAGTTGTCAGCAAATTGATGAAATTGCACAGCATGGCTGCTACTTACAGGTTTTGTTTTTTTCACGATTCTAGAGTTTTATTGTCATGTGTACAGCAGAACAGACAGTTACACTGTACAATGAAATTCTTACTTTGCTGTTCCTCCATTCACCAATAGATAAAGATAACAAATAAAAGAAATAATAAATAATATATATACAAAGCATAATAATATAGGTTGAAGTAAATAAAAGTCTTTTTATAGTTAAAGAATAAAAAACAAAAGTTATGTGTGCTTTTATGTGCAAGTATGAAGAGCAGCAGCCATAAAGTGCAAGTTGCAAGTAACAAATGTGTGTGAGGTATTCACAGGCCTGAGGTTGTGATGCTAATAAAGGTGGAACTGCCAAGAATATTTTTCAAGGTTTGAGAAGCTGTCTGCACAGCTAACTAATAATGAATACATTTTGGGGGCATCATTTCTTGGGGGGTGGGGGGTGGACGGGGGTGGTTTGCAGATGGTTTCTTACCATGCTGCATTTTGGAATTGGCTTGTTTTATGGCCTGAACTCATCTTATTCACAATGTTAATACAGTTTTCTAGTATAAGTCACGCTGAGTTGTCTGTATACTTATATTATGGTTAAACAGGACACAAAGGCCTGTGATTCCTATCCCACATTAAAAGAGACACAGTGCACTTTATTCAGGTTTACAACTTACTGGGACAATAACTTCATAATCATTGTTTATTGTGCTGGAATACATAACAAATGCAACAAAGTTGTCTTGTTGAACCTGTCTTGATATACTTATTCTCACTGCACCGACTTCCTTTCTACTGCTGTAAAGGTACAGTTTTGGGGATCATCAGATGGTAACTCTGGGTATAATCACACGAAGACAAGATAATCAAGCAGGTTAATGAGTACCGATGCAAACACTTTTTTTTGAGTGCAGTGATGTAATGTGCAGACTTTTACGGTCCCCATCATGCAGTGACAGTTGGTGTGTACTACCATCAGAGGGCACTGTGCAGCCTGTACGATAGCAATGTAGCAGGAGATTATTCAATGTCCCTCTAGCTGCAGAGTCATACTGAGATACTAAGCACCATATTCAATAACTTCCAATCTTCCAATCACTCTGTATATCACATTGTGTAAATGTAGCATGATAAAACCAGCTGAGGTTGTGGGATCTACACCATCCTTTTATTACAGATTGCCGCTTTACAGTCCCAGGTAGAAGGGTATCATCAGAAACTTGACTCAAGCCCACGCTGTGCTGTGCAGCCAGTGGAAGTCAGAAATGGAAGTTAAAAAATACGAACTGGCTGGTATTCACACAAGTACGATTTGGGTATAAATACATTTCTGACTGATCTCAGTTCACTGCCCCATATAAGCCCTTTTAGAAAACCCTGAAAGACTATTCTCTCGATAAAACCAAAGCCAAATCATCAAATATTTAAAAGGGAATCTTGTTCCCATGGGCTTCCGAGGCTGATCAAATATAACCTGCCACTGCCTGCCTGCCAGAGTGTGGCCTGTGTGTTAGGGCCTATTAAAAATGGATGCAGCTCATTCCTCCACTCTGGGTTTCTGGGCCATGCCTGTACCACAGTTACACATGGACAACATGTTACGTGCTATAGGTGTTTTACAGTTAAGACTGTAAATCTTGAACTATAGGCAAAGCATTGGCACTTTTAAAACTACAAGTTGAACAGGCAATAAATTCCAGACTGTTAATTCTCTGATAACATAAAGAGTGCTGCATTATAAAGTGTTATCACTCTAAGCCTGTTGGTGCTAAACTGTGTAGAGCTCTGTACACACAAAAAAAGCAAACAGGGAGCTAGTGCAGTGTGATGTGCTTGCTCTTTTTAGTTTTGGCTTAAAGTCTGGCAGTAGAGTTGTGAATTAGCTATAGACCAGTAAACAGAGCATTACAGTAGTCCAGTATTTTACCTAGGGTTTACATGCCTCAGGTTCTTGACACAAAACACATACTTTTAATGCATTAGTACAGAAACTAGAGTTGTATATTTAAAGTAAAGTTCTGAGTGCAACAGTAAAGGACAGTGCAGACTGAATTAAACAGATATAAATATGAAGAACGGGAGAGTCACTGGTAGAGACGGTGGTACAGAGTGTTCTGAGAAACTATCAGATAAATAAAGGTGCAGTACAGAGAAAGAAGAGTGAAGGAACATCTGGATATGGATGTATGTATGTAGTAGACTGTATTCAGAATGTAGTGTTGTAATGTTCAGCTGTTCATGAGTGTGATGGCGTGTGGGAAGAAGCTTCTCAGTAGTCTGAAGTTTCCAATCTTGGAATGGAAAAGCAGAAAAGCGAATATATATAGTCAAATATATATATATATATATATATATATATATATATATATATATATATATATATATATATATATTTTTTTTTTTTTTTTTTTTTTTTTTTTTTTACATGATTTTTAAAAAATGTTTCCTCTTTGCTCAAAATGAACGAGGCAGTTGTTGTTGTTACTTTACCATTAAGACTGATATACAGCTGTTTTTTGTCCATTTGTATAACATTTTTTACTTAAAAGCTCTACTGTCACCTCTGGTGCCCATACAAGAAGTTGTGCAGACACTTCATGAAATCACACTGAACCACTAAGAAACAGCCACAAGCTTGATAGAAAAGATTATGTAGGTCTGTAGCATGACAGCCAGAGATGCTGTATTCCTCCAGCCGCTGCTCTGCAGGCCAGATTTGGGCCTGAACGCATCACAGGCTCTATTCAGTGAAGGAGGGGGAGAGCTCCTCCCCTCTCAAAGCTTTGCACCTATTCCCTGCTCTCTCTCTCTCTACTGCATCCCTGTTTGTGTGGGAGAGAAGCATCCAGTGCATAGCTCACAACACCCCACCTGCTGCCTGTCAACTGCAGGACCCAGAGAAAAGTTTGCTACCTGTACTCACACTAGGCCAGCCAGGACCGCTTTGACTAAGTTTGATGATGTAGGGGACAGTGTTTGGAATGTACCAGTTCTTCTTTTCTCTATAACTTGGATGAAGATAAATCAGCTGTAACGATGACTTCAAATGGAGGGGGCCGGGACCCAGATATTGAATTGTTTGTCAAGGTAGGTTAGAGAGATAACCGAACTGTGGTATTTGTTTGGAAGGTTTATGTCTCACTAACATGCTTCTGCTCTGTTCATCTCCCTGGAAAGGTGGTGTAATCTAATAGTTGCTCTAGAGTTACAGCTGGACTTCTAACCCAGGTCTAACAGCGCTAGATCTACTATTAGGTCCTCACCAATGAAGACAGTTTAGGTTGTTGTGTTCAGTTAAAAGACTACAATTCTTGTTCTTGTGAATACTAGTGCATATTAAAAAATAAAATGGTACTTTAAATTAACATGGTTTAAATATGCCCAACAGTTGCACATTAAGATCATTCTTGACAATGAATCGCATAAATACATTACATTCACTTACAACACATTTGAACCATGTGAACACAGTGCCAGCTCTCAGTCCAACCAAGTTCCAGAGACCAGACAATCATCATGTAATAATATGTTATGGCCTGTTCTATGTTTGGATTCATGGACCCATATCAATAGATATCAACAGGTATTAACTAAACCAAAAGCCAGAATACAGTTAATATAACTTGTTTTATATGTAGAAAAGGTGTATATATTTTAATGAAGTAATCAAATGCATCACCTTTTAGTTACTTGTTGTATTTACTTGTTGTGGCTCAGGATGCGATCGGATGTGTATGATTGAAGTTGAATGGAGTTTTTGAATTTGTGCTGAACAAGACCTAAGGGCTCCTCTGAGAGAGGGGCAGGTGGTGTAGCAAGCAGCTAATGAGGTGCTGATGCAGAGGAAGCAGCTCTTCAGCTGCATATAAAGCAACAAACACACAGGTTTGTTATTGTTCAACGTCAGGACGTGGTGTCACACATGCATCCTATCGTATTGTATCACTGGTGTCAGGAAAAAAACTCTGTTTTTCTTTTTTTTTACATCATTTGAAAGCACCAGCAGCCCTTTTTGCATTGTGTGAAAACTTTATAACGAATGAGTCAATAGAAATGGTAAAACTTGGCTTGGAACCAAATTTGAGAAAAAAGAGAAAAAATCTTCTCTGTTAAGATCTGTTTTTCTTCCTGTTAAGATACTTTTATTGGGAGATACAAGCTGTTCTGACAGTGATATTATGTAAGTATTTGTAGCGGTGGGCGATATGGAAAAGACTGAACACATCACGATACATATCATGATATTTAGTTGGAACAAGAGATCAGTAGTAGTACATAAAAAAATAAGTAAAGTCAAGTCTTTTTATTTCTATTTCTCAGTATAGCTAATATATATATTGGAATAAAATGTTGTTTTTCAGGCCTCATGGTGCAGCACACAACAGCAGCACAATGTACAGAGTGAGAATATGCAACAGTGGAAAGTACATACATAAGTACACTAGACAATAAATATACAGAACCTAAATACACTAGACAATAAATATACAAAACCTAAATACACTAGACAATAAATATACAAAACCTAAATACACTAGACAATAAATATACAAAACCTAAATACACAAGACAATAAATATGGCATCAGCACTGGCCCTTGTTTCTGGTGGTGTTTGAGCTCAAGAGTAGTTTGGACTTAAACCTGTTTGTACTAGCTAGAGATACATACTCTGACCGAACGCAAAGCACTTTTGTAAGTCGCTCTGGATAAAAATGACTGCTAAATGCTGTAAATGTAAATATTTAAATGGGACATAGCATTTAGTAGCGGGTCGTGCTTTACAATCAAAAACTAGAACTACAGTGTTGTTCTTCCACTTTCCACACTGCACTATACCTCATACAGTTCAACAGTACTAGTTATGCTCCCTTTCTAATCAAACCTGACATTATATGTGAAGAATACTGTGAATTATCATCCTATCACTCCTAAGCACTTATGTGTAATAAGACCTCTCACCTCACCCATTTGTAAAACACATTTTTGCAAAGTGACTATCTGTGCTAATATTGTTAGTGAGCCCTGTTTGTTCTCTTGGCTCTGCAAAGTCAGTACATTGTCCTGACAGTGCATTAAAACATTTACACACAGACACACACTTAGTTGAGTAACTGATCCTGAGTGACTGAAAATGGTGAATAGCTCTGTTTCAAACTGAGACAGAGCTTAGATCTCATTCACTTCTATGTAGTTGATTATTTATTATGTAGTAAGAAATCGGCTGCTTTCTTCTGGAATCATGCTGCTGCATTCAGGTTGTAAACCTCAACTAAAGAGTGAAATTACTGGCTGGATCTGCTGCTTTCATTGTACACTGGCCTATTGTCCTGTGTTTTCTAGACCTTGATTCTCTATTGTCAGCTGTATTTTGTTGTGTGGGCGCTGCTGCACTTTTTCCAGAATGGGGAGAGTGCTGGTATGAGAAGTGGGGTGACTCTCATACTGCTCTGCTAGTTGTTTCAGCAACTGGATATTTCTTCTTTGAAATAGTCTGCTGTTTGTGCATGATGTGGATGTAGTATCTGTTGTATTTTTTTTATTTTTTTTATGGCAAATATAATTAAATGATATTCATTAGTCAACGTTCAGCAGCCTCTAGTTGAAATGATCCAGATTTATTAGTAAGTTATATAACTCTGTTAATTAGAGTATTATTTTACATTGATTCTACTGTGTTAGACATAGAATTAGTTTTATTTAAATATTATAAATAGGCTATTTGATCCGAGTGTGCTCTGACTGTGGCTGATGGAGCAGGTAATAGAATCAGAGTGCATTATTCTTATTGTCCTGGGTAATAGGTCACATGGTTTTCTTTCCATAGCTAGTCCCCTGTCACCCATGCTGCTGTGTTTAGACACCTGATCTCTCCAGCACACAGACAGAGCAGTGTGATTGTAAGCCCACCCACTGTGCTCCAGTATATCCATTATGCTACACCTACAGTACATGCACACACGTCATCCACCACACTTTGCTGCATTCTACTCTTATACAACCAAACTCTTACTATCAGTTATATGAAATGACTTATCATTAGCTGATAAGCAGTATCAGTCTTAACATGTCCTAGCTTTTTATATTTATTTGTACTGAACTTTCATACTGCTGTGTTGAGTTTTTAGATTTCCTGATCTTTTATCTCTCAGCTTGTATTTTATACAAAACATTATTATATTAGTAGTTATTCACATACTAATCCAATCCACTCCTTGAGCTTGAACACCAGACACATTTTTAATTGTAATTACTCAGTTCATAGATACTTATTTACAAGTAATATGAAAGACTATTAGTATAAAGCATTTCAAATGAGCCAAGGTAATAAGGTGGGTAAAAGACTATTTGTGTATTTTGTTGCCGAGATCTGAGTCACTGTAGTTGAATCAGTCAGAAGTAACAATCATGTTGAAGGTTCTGCTCCCTCTTGGATCATTTAAGGACAGGTAGCCAATGAGAGGAACAGTAACTACAAACGATGGCTGAAGCTCTTGGCAAAAGATCATTAAAATGACCACCACTGCCCACTCTCAGTAAGAACCAAAATAATTAATATAAAAAAATAAATAGATGCTAAACAAGAGGTAACGCTGGCTTTGCTTTTTACCCCTGGAGACGCTCTTGGTGAGTTAAGGGATGAAGTTTGAAGCCAAAGTCGCAATGTTTCCTCTAGAATGAAGAGTTAAGATTTCTATTGTTTGAAGTATGAATTTGACAGATTGCTTCATCTCACAAACTGCTCCTTTAATGCTCTGTTCTGACATTGTGGTGTTCTTTAAAGGGCCCATATCCCACATTTTTCTTGCATGTAATTCCTCCCAACATGCACTACCATAACCAATGAGAGTTTGGTTTTACCTGGCCTTTTTCCAGCCTTGGGTTTATCCTTTAAACAGGCTGTGTCTTTCAGACTGATATATGTAAATGACCTCCTTTCTGATTGTCTTTCTTATATTTTGCCTCTTTAAAAAAGCGGAAACTCCTAAATTCAGCATGAATGGGTGGAGTTAAACGTCGGTTGGCCAAATAGGTAAATATATGTAAATGTATTTTACCACAGAAACAAATGAAATCTTTTGGGATGCAAAAGAAGCTCCCAATAAACTGATCTGTAAAACCTTTTAGACTTCATCATGATGTTCAGAGAAATAATAATCAGCTGATACGTAATGTTGCCAGTAGAGGGCACTGTGACGCTTTATTTCTTCCCCTATCGTTTCCCTTAGTCTACCTTATGGTGAGCATGGTGTATGATGATTTCAGTATAAGCTTTAATACAGTGAGAAAGATGTCTCAGACTGTGGTAAATAAATGATGAGTTTTGTCGTCATACTGTGGTCTCTGGGTTGTATTCTCTCTGCAGGCTGGGAGCGATGGAGAGAGTATTGGCAATTGTCCGTTCTCTCAGCGCCTTTTCATGATCCTCTGGCTCAAAGGAGTCGTGTTCAACGTCACCACTGTGGACCTGAAGAGGTGAGATTCATATTTACCTGTACAGTTTTCTAACATTGGCAACGCTTCTGATTGCAGTGCTCAAGGAAAGGCTATGCCACACATGTCTGACAACTGTGAAAATTCATGCTTTGAATTGATAATATGTGCAGGAAACCAGCTGACCTGCATAACCTGGCTCCAGGCACACACCCTCCCTTCCTCACCTACAATGGTGAGGTCAAAACTGACATCAATAAGATTGAGGAGTTCCTAGAGGAGGTGCTGGCACCACCAAAGTAAGACACTGTATCTTTTGTGCACTCAGCAATATGATTTTGTAGTGTATAGTAGTTTCATGGGCTTCGTTCCATAGCTGCTCTCTATAACCATTGATTTTCCAGTTTATGCTTTGAAGATGTTATTGAATGGCATATGCTTAATATTTGCCTTAAGGAGCTGGAAAAAGATAGTAAACACTTTGACATTCTCTGTTCTTTGTGCCTAAGATACCCTAAACTGGCAGCCAAGCACAGGGAGTCAAACACAGCGGGGATTGACATATTTGCAAAGTTCTCAGCTTACATCAAAAACACAAGGCCAGATGCCAACGGAGGTATGCATGACCGACTAAATCACTTGACTTTATGAATGTATGGTGAACATTATAGATGCCAGTTTGCTAAAACTGAATGTTGGCAATGCTGGACTCCAGAGTGTTATAATATGAGTGATTCCATTTAGATTTATTATTCTTTACCACTTTAATGTATATTTTGAGTTGTTAGCCACCCATGACCTCATTCGTCTGACACCTTGGCCAGATATTACTTAGTCAGTTTTAGACTCATGGCAGTTTGTAGATCAATTTAGGTTAAACAAATGTGATCTAAGAATTAACGGCACAAAAAAAGCAGAGGTGTTCAAATCAGACCCTAAAACCAGTTTACCACTGGTTAAAACTAGTTTAGCTTAAAACCAGCTACGATGTCTGACACCTCGGCCAGAAATTAATTTAGATGTTTTGTCAGCTTTAATTTAGAGGTTTTACCACTTTGTAGATCTGTTTATGTTAGATATGCACAAAAAAGCCATTCTTTAAAGCAGATAACTTCAAATCCAGACCTTAAAACCAGTATTTGGTCCTGGATTTTGTAACCACTGGTAATTAAAGGAGCAATATGTAAAATGTTTAGTTTAAAACATTCCAAAGTGTACAAAAATTATCAGCGGAATGTGAAGAAATGATACATGAAAGATGTCTATGCATCACATTGCGGTGATAGTGACTGAAGTGAGCATGCTAACCAGCTGGCCCCTGCCTGTCCTGTCTCATAATACCACTTTGTACCTCAAGAGGTGCTACTGAGTCACTGTAGAGTAAAATATTGTTTTATTGTTTCACCAAAGCTGGAAACTTGTTGCAATATTTGTCATAATTTAAAATAAAAGCAGCACACTTCATACAACTTATCACTAAACATGGCATTAGTGTTGCTTTCCACTCTTGGAGATGCTCTCGCAGTGTTTCTTCTGGACTGGTAAGAACTGAAGAGGAAGGAGGAGGGATTGTGCATTTTCTGGTGACACGTTGCCTCCTGTTGTTTGGAGTACAAGGTTGCGTTATCTTACAAATGGCTCCTTTAACTGAACCATTAATGTAACGGACGCTTATCAGTCATTGCAATACTCATAAAAATATGGGGGTAGATGATGTAACACATGTCAAATTTCCTCCCAAGCTTGTGACCCAACTCTTTACTTTCATTATTTAGACCCCAAATTAAACTTTCTTTCCATTTACTGCTGTCCTTCTTTAAAAACAAAACATGTCTGTATCCAAATTATTGCTGCATTCAGTGAAATGTTCTATTGCGTTGATCTTGCTTAGCATCTGTTTTGGGTGGCTTTCTAAATGCCAGCATGTAAAATCAGTGTTATACTGTTAAACATGAAGTGGTCAGCAAAACTGTCCAGTGTAATTCAAATAGATAGGAGAGTCCAGTTTACTGTGATGACACAGCATAGCACACCAGAGTTTTGTAAAACAAACTTTATTTTGAGAATATAGCAAAACTTTCCAGCTATGATAGCTGTCATATCTGTAATTTCTAAATTCATATAAAGGCCTCTGAACAGATTTGAAGGCCTCTGCTTTAAAGGGTTAATTGAAAATCTATACGGTTTCTTATATTTGTCATTGCTATGTATGTAATTTAATGTGAATAGGTTCCTGTACCTTTAGAGTGATCCATGTTGTTTGTGATAGCGCTGGAGAAAAGCCTGACGAAGGCCCTAAAGAAGCTGGATGAACACCTGAACAGCCCTCTACCTGACGAGATAGACGCAGACAGCATGGAGGAGGAGAAGAGCTCCGACCGTCCGTTCCTGGATGGGAACGAACTGACTCTGGCAGACTGTAACCTGCTGCCAAAACTCCACATAGTCAAGGTGAGCTACATGGCTAGCTGGGCTATGACTACACTGGTTCCAAATGCAAACTCCATGTGTTTATTTAGCTCCTGAGTTTTTCCTCTGCGTAAAGAGAGTCTGCATTTAAATGGCTGTCCTGCTTTCCAACCTTTTAAAGGGCTCCTAAGTGGACCCACACATCAGCCCCTCACTCTCATTGCTTACTGATTTAGTAGCGGCCGATTTAGTGGTGAACCCCTGGGGACTTCTAGACCATCAGAGAGTGATTGTGTGCTAGGTGGTTAGCACTGGTTAGGGCTTGAGGATCCGAACTGAAGGCCTTATGGGTTTAAGATTAGAGCTTGATCTTAACCACTAACACAATTAGGAGCTGACAATCTAAACAACCAATCACATTTATTCTGGATGCGTCCGATTAGACAAAAAATTTTACTGTAGACTTTTTGGAAGTCGTAGATACATCTGGGACTGCCTATACGAGTGACGGAAAACAGGAGCAGCTCAATGCCAGTGCTTTAAAGGAGTCACTGTAAAACTACTACAAGATAAAATATTTGTTGAATATTTCGGATACAAGGTCAAAAATCTTAATGTGTATCGGCATTAGCAGGGTGCTAACAGTATTAGCATTAACGTTGAGGTGTTTTTCTGACCCTAACTTAAGACTTAGCTCCAGTAGTTACAGTTTACCACGAAAAATAATCTTACAGGATCCATTATTTATGACCTAATTTCTGTTTGCCTACATCTGTATTACATGGTTGACCATTTGTCTGTATAACTGAAACAACTGCCCATTTGTTTCTATTATAAATGTGTTTGAACAGGTTTTTATCAAGTACCGGGTTCCACATTACAATTACTGTCTGTCACAATCACTCATTCGATACACAACACTGTAGCATCTCTTTAAACTTAATCCCTTAAAACCAGGCCAAAAGCTTTATTTAGCTTTAACACATGATCTCTGATTCTTTTCAGGTCGTTGCCAAGAAGTATCGCAACTACGACATCCCTAGTGACATGTCGGGAGTGTGGCGCTACCTGAACAGCGCCTACGCAAGAGATGAGTTTACCAACACCTGCGCTGCAGACAAAGAGATTGAACTGGCCTATCAGGATGTAGCAAAAAGGCTGGTCAAGTAAATGATGTGACACAACTAACAGAGGAATAAGGCTTCGCAGGTGCAGTCAGAAATGGATCTGAGGTGTTGTGTTTGGTTTTATATGCTTTAAAAGTTCTATATCGTTTGAGACTATTGCAAATGAAACCTGATGAAATGTTCAGTTCTAAACACCGGTGACAAAATAAAGAAAACTGCTGAGTCAGCACCGGACCAGAAAAGTCTTGTTCCACTGCAAGCTTTGTTTAAAACTAGGCTAGGTGGATTTGTTTTCTGATGAGTTGCTTTCTCTCTATTTATTCCTATCATTCGGGTTATTTCTTTCCAGTAGCTGTTGTATGTCAATCATATGCATAAGCCTGACAGCTGAGAAGAGAAATTTCTGTTGATTAGCTGGAAAACAGTCCCTGTAATAGTTTTCTTCTGTAAAGATGATTTTCAGTGATGTACAGTCTCCTGCAGTAGACTTAAAGGGATTCAGAGCTTTTAGTTATGATTGTTTAAACTACATATGATGATATTCTGTACGAATCCTTGAAGGATGGGTGTGGTGTAAAATCAAACTCATGCCATTTTCCTAACATTACAGATGGAGTTGATCAGTCAAGCCATTTCCAAATTTTGCGTCATTGCTAACAAATACTAGAAGTTAATAGTCACCCAAATGTTCTCTGTAAATACTAGGGAGGGATGCAACTAACAATCTTATGTCATCAATCTTCATTTTGCCCCACATTCCAAAGACTATCCACATGATTGTTATCTGCGTGCTCCTAAGCAGTAGGTGACCAGCATTTTACACTAGTTACTATCAATCTTAGAATCTTAGAATTAGAACTATTTGCCAAATGTGTTTGCACACAGCGAAATTTGGCCTCCACATTTAACCCATCTGTGCAGTGAAAAACCCACATATACACACAACTAGTGAACAAACACACTAGGGGACAGTGAGCACTCGTGCCCAGAGCAGTGGGCAGCCCTATCCCCAGCACCTGGGTAGCAGTTGGGGGTTAGGTGCCTTGCACAAGAGCACTTTAGTCATGGCCTACTGGTCCCTGGGATTGAACTGGCGACCTTGTGGTCACAAGATCCCAGATTCTTTCAGCCCACGCTGTGTAAAGGAGTAGGAACCATAAATAACCACTAATTTCCCAATAAACACAAGCATGTTGTGCGCATGGACAGGTGGTGAAAGCATTGCATTTTCTCATAATACAAGCGTCTGTATTCAGATTACATAACCTGATCAGCAATTCAAACTGCATTTGCTGCAAATAGCTTTCTCCCCATGTGATGTGCAGCTGTATGAATGAGAAATGTATGTTAGTTCACAACATTAACATACTCTAGGTTTCTTCTTTTAAGTAGCTAAGCCTAGATTCTATATAATAGTATAAACACTGCATTTCTTTACTATCTCTGCCTAGAAACTGCTAGCACACTGCAAGTCAGGTAAAAACCTTGCTTGTGTGCCTGTGATCACATTAAAGCACCCAATGATGCAGCTACCAGTTATCTGAGCAGTAGAGAATTTCTGGTAGCACCAGAGAAAACAGTTCCACACAGTCCTGTTTGTAACATATTATAGGTTTGGAAAGGTTTTGTCTTAAAAGTAATAACAGACAGACAGACAGAGGATGAGACCGTTGTCATTTACAAAGAATGCAAGTGTGTATTAAGACACTCAAGTAAGGCCATAAATTTGCTGGTGTTTGTTTGGAATTTTTATAGTAAAATTATATACGGACTGCAGACCCCAGTATCAAATCGCATCGTGGCAAATGTTCAGGTAATAAAAACAATCAGATAATTGTGAGATTCATGATGAAACTTGTGAAATACATCCCCACAACTTCACTACAGCCTTCAGGACAGAGTGTGACTTCTTAAAAATATACTATAAAATAATAAACTATACAATGAACAAAACCTCACTGTGTACATTAGCTAAACACTGTAGGCAGCCAATGACGTGTTGTGTTGAATTCTATCTCCTCTGCATGTAAGTGTCCTAAACCGCATCACCAAGTCCACACAACCTTAATAAAGAGTGTTGAGAGTAACTTTGGATGGAAGATATTTAGGTGACTATTGACTTCTAGTGTTTGTGGGCAGCTGTAGCCTTGTAGCTTCATCACTAAACCGAAGAAGACAAATCTGGACGTCATACATGTCTCAGCTGATTGGCTGCTTCTAGGCTAAGCAGAAAATGGCATGAATTAGATTTTATTGCCAAAGCATCACTTTCTGTTGTGTCTCATTGTTTGTTTATTTGTGTTTTTTTGTTTTCTGCTAATAGAGAATGAACAAGTGTGAGCAGTAGAGCAAGACACAACACATGTCGGTGAAAGCTCTGAACAAATCCCAGTTTTGCACGGCGGTTTCTCACTTTAATCTGTTTAAAAATCCGTTTTTCTTTTCAATATTTCAATCTGTTTGCCTCAAAACAATCAACCGCTGTGAGATGCTGGATGGGGCGGCACGTGCCTTGATTTGGAAATTCCCAAAACTATGAAATCTGATTTACATTTTGATAGTGTTCCATAGTGCGTGTTTTAGTTTTGGTGGGATTAAAGAAGCCTTCGTCCAGCCTCTTACAGCTGTTTAGCCAAAACACATTTTTATGTCTCTTTATCAGCACATACATCCACCCAGAAGATTTAGTCTGGAGCTAAATTACGCCTGATTAATATGAGTTGTGTGGCAAAGAAAATTCACGACGCCCGATAGTGCTCTTAAAAGGAGCGAGGCAGCGTAGCCGGGCTCTTCTCCAGCTTTTCTCTGCTGCTCTCAGCAGTGCTGGAATAGCACACTGCTCTACAGCCTTGATGGGTCCTCATGGAGCTGCGCTGCTCTTGTGTGGTTTGGACAAACATTTGATATGAAATGGGAGTATGGCGCCAGAGAGGCCCATCCTGCGTGAACCTCTACGAATAAAATAATATTTTCGCAGTTCGACTTGCATTATTTCATTTTCCCCGTGCGCCATTTTCCGCTAATTAATGCAATTATATGGGGAGGGGGGGTGTCACATAAGAGGAAACGGATCTTATATATTGCAATTGAATAATGAGGCCTAATGTGTGGGATCCATGCACGTGGGCTACAGCCTAAAGAAACCTTAGATAAGGCATCAGAAAGTGTCATGGAGCCACACTTCGTCTGAACTTCCCCACCGAGGTCCTTCTCTGCATTTCCTTGCCCCTTAAACATGGAGGAATCTGGTCTCCTCATTCTCAGGCTAGGGGAGAGTGATGACCGCTAACAGATTTAAACACGGCCTTCCAGGCCCATGGATCAAAGCCCTCTCCCTCTCCTCCGCTCTCTCATTAGCGCGGGGGGAAGAAGAAGAAGAAGAAAAAAAGAAAGCAGTCCGAGCCGTCTCCATTTTTCCTCAAAAGAGCCTCGCTCGAAAGACCTGCGCCCATCAGATTTACAATAGGGAGCAGGACTATTTACCCGAAGCCAGCGCCATCCAGAAATAACAGAGCGGGAGAAGAAATGGAGCCTGCCATATTTTTCCACACAAGTAAGAAAATATGTGCAGGACTTGTGCCTCGCTGTTTCGTAATTAGTTCTTAAACATTCTATGCCTTGGATCTGCGCGCCCACATTCAGCCTTCTCCAAGCAAGATAATATACAGCGGGGCATTAATGTCAAACATGTCTCCCGCTGATCCAGGGCCGTAACTCTAATCTGTTTGCACAGACGCAAGAGATCCTCAGCTCCTCCAGCTCCATACGTACGAGGAGACGATCCGCAGACGAGGCCTGATTATATCATGCCCTCTGGCTTTTATTCATTGACACATTGTTAGAGGTGCTTAGACATAACATGAGGAGTCTGCGATGTTCCATCAGCGAGCACCAAGTTCAGAGAGTTTGGGAACACACATGAATGGAAACCGCATGGTGTGCGTTTCAAGACGGTCACAACGGTCAGAGGAGCTATCGCAGCTCAGAAATACGCTGGTCACCGTACTACAGAATCTCAGGTACACGATTGGGCGGAAGGCAGGAAACACCCTGGGCAGGCCGTCAGTCCATTGCAGGGTAGATACACATATACACACGCTCTCACGTACACACTCACAAGAGGAGCAATTTAGCATCTCCAAGTCACCTCGCACATCTAAGACTGTGAGAAGAAGCCAGATCCCCTGGAGTAAACCCAAGTGAATGGGGAGAACATGCAAACTCCACACAGAATGGAACCCAGGCCCGTCTAGCATCCGCAGGTATCTCTGCAACACGAAACATAGACGCCAATACATAGAAACACGATACATAGCAACTTATTTAAGCTACTTGGTTAGATCTGATGGACCTTTTGCAGGTGCATTAACATTGTTTGTAACTTGAAGAACAAAAATGTACCTGCACCATATCATTTCTTCCCTAACACTGTACTGTGGGTTTCCTTAAAAACATGCACAAAATTTGTTTTAATGCATTAAAATGCATTAATGGACATTTAATGGAATGGACATTTATTCATTCATCCTAAACCGCTTATCCATTCTGGTTTGCGGGGCGGATCTATCTATCTATCTATCTATCTATCTATCTATCTATCTATCTATCTATCTATCCATCCATCCATCCATCCATCCATCCATCCACACATCCATCCATCCATCCATCCATCCATCCATCCATCCATCCATCATCGGCCGGAAGGACTGTGGGAAGAAGGAGTAAACCCCAGCAAACAGGGAGAGAACATGCAAACTCCACACAGAACTGAACCCAGGCTTATCTTGCTGTGAGGCGACAGCGCTATACAACCACCATTATCTATTTAACCGTAAAAGCCTGAAAACCTGTCACAAAACCCTGCAATGGAAACATTTTCTAGAGTAAAAAGCTATGCATGCTACTTAAGTGTAGTGTTATGTGACAATTTCCCCTCACCTACCTTCTACAACAAACATTCACAACACAGCGGGGACAAAGAGACAGGAGGAGACAATGTGATCACTCACAACTGTTTGGATATAATAATTTTAAAAAATATAAATAAATAAATAAATAAATAAATAAATAAATAAATAAATAAATAAATAAATAATAATAATAATAATAGGAAATAAGACAAAGAAATAATGTCTTGCACAAGCAACACACATTTTCTTTTATTTATAAGACAAAATGTAGGTGACTATATATATGCAATATATATATGCAAACAAATTTATGGGCAGCAAAAACATCTAATTGCAAGTTCCCATTACTGATACTGATGCATATAAAACAGCAGTAAACTGATCTGCGGAGAGTCACTAACACTGTGAAATAATCATTAAACTGATGAGTTAAGAATGTAGCTTTTGCTTTACTGATGTTGTAATAGCTGCTGCGTTATCAACATCAGCTGTTTTCATGAACAGAGGTGGAAAATTAATATTTTCTGTATTTGCTCTTTCCAACACATTACACTGGCCACTCTTCGAGGCCAAGCCTGAATTCTGTTCTCGTGTCTTGTCTAAGTCAGTTATACTTGTGTATATCAATGTAACCCAACTCCTTTCTAGAACAGCATCTACTCTCTAATACGTATAGGTGAAAGAAGGTTATATGGAGCGAAGCCATAGAAGAACCCTCTTTTGCTGTCCTAAATAACCTTTCCTTAAAACAACTCACCATTAAAAGATTCTTGAAGGTATTCAAAGTGGTTGCTCTATAGCATAAAAGAAATCTTTCTGGCAACTCTACTTTTAGGAGTGTATGCCCAGTGCATGAGTTGAGCCAGATCCGTTTAGTGTGGTTACAACCAATCCTTAAAATACAGGTGTATGGTTTTAGTTGTGGAGAAGTACAGCAGCGCCAAGTATGTCCTTCTCATGCAAGGCCAGCAGATGGTGGCATTGCAAGCTCTCGTTAGTCTCAGGCCTAAATCTGACTGTCATACTATCAGCAAAGTCTACATCAGTTAAGGCCACGAATGTCCTACTGTATGCTTTCATTCAAGACTGGATGACTATATACAGTGCTATAGCTTGTAATGTGTTATTACTATGTTATTATTGCTCACTATACCATTTGTTTTCAATGAACTGTCAACCCGAAAGATTCTTTTGAAAACCATTCATTGTTCCATAGAACTCTTTCTAGCACTTATTTTGAAGAGTGTAGAGAGGTATTAAGAAAATCACCATTTTACAATATTAAACTTTTTCCAACCGTATCTCTTTCAGATCTTGTATTGGCTTTGGAGCTTTTTCCTCATTAAACCAGTAACCAAAGGGACTGTTTTCATTTCATAGATGTGTGTTCTCCACAGTATGATCCCCCTTTATACTTGTCTACGCTCTTAAAAGTAAGGGCGCCGGAGAGCATTCTCTGGAACAATGCAGCGCTTATAAACCTTTCAGTTTGATAGTCCATTACAAAACACAAGAGAAAGTTTGTTTAGAGAATCAAATGTTATAGTATCATTGTTTTTAGCCCTTAATCACTGCAAACATAGGAGGTGGAGAAGATGAAGCCGTGCTCCAATATTGTGTCATAAAGCAGGGTATCGTTTTGATGAAGACAAATTGAAAGGAATAAAAAGCAAGGCTGAGGAGAGTATCGGGTTCTTCCTCGAAGCGGGCCCAGCTTCTGCTGCTCTGCAGCCTGAGTGACTTGTGGTGGGATTTGATGGGGATTACTGATATGACGGGCGCACGCCTGTGGCTTAAGTGCGGAGCTGATGACCTAACCAGAGGCTTGCCTGGCTGCGGAATCCTCCACTCTGGCAGAAGGTGAACGTGCGCACGGTGGACATCATCGATGCGCCCTGTTAAGTGGTCGGGCCTGCTTCAGCTCCACAACCTGAGCCCTATCATCTGCAGCACCGCGAGACTCGGTTGTTTATACGGAGCCCAGATCAAAGGGGCGCTATTTGGATAGGCTTCTCGGAGGATCGCGCGGCCTACTATATCACATAGCCGCAAAAGTGATTGATTAAAAGCAGGGCCGTAAAAGAAACGTCCTGCCTTCGTCTTTAGCAGGGGGATCGGATGTCGAGCAGAAGCGGGGTGATTATAGCCTGAGCGAAAAGCTTGACGTTGAGTTTTAATTTGGTATTTCAAACAGTTGCTCTTCCTCTAGTGGCAGGATGTGGGCACGCAGACAGTTACAGTATGTCTGGGATGATTCTAATTCTTCGGTGACATGACTTGGTGCCTGCGTAAGGAGTAAGGACAGCTGAGTTCCTCTCGCCGTCTTCCAGCAGCGCAGTATATCTCTCCACATAAGAGAGTCATCTGCGGCTCGTGCGCTCAGCCTTGCCCACAGAAGCCCTCGCAGGTCCGCGGCTGTCAAGAAAATTCGCTTTATCATTCAGCTTTATAAATCATCGCACACTCCCCAGGAAATCGAGAATGTTTGACTTTCCAGTCATAAACCATAAAATCTGTCATTAATATAATAACACGACTTGGGATGTTTGGAGACAGGGCTGGAGTCTAAACGAGGAGCAGACACGGGCATCGATGAAACGCTCTGGCGCGCTCGCGACGGCCACGACTACTTTGTCGTTTTCCAAAACACAGAATCAGAAATAATTGGCGTAGTGTCACCGAGACTGTATGTCAGTCATCATAAAAAAGAGAGCTCTGGAAGCGCGACGCGACTGTTTTGCGTTACCAGTTCATTAGTTCTCAATTAACACTCGGCCCCATCAAAACGTTTATACGGCCGGTCCTTTGACGAGAAGCATGTCTATACGCCTCCATGGCTGGCTACATCTGAAGATGGAGTTTCTGTCCAAATATTTCACATTTTACTGCTTGGCTCGGACCTATGGAAAAGGCCTGTTTTGCATGAATATTTGGCACCGCGCGCGGCCCTGTCCTGTCAAATGTTCTGCTGCCTGAGGCGCTCGACGGTCGTGAGCCGTTTTTGACAGTTTAGATGGTGGAGAACTCGAGACTGCTGGCACCGGCATGCAGACTCAACAAAGAGGCCCATTGTTTTAGGGGTAGCTGTCCATGGTCCTGATATTAGAACATCTTCTCAATTATCATAATTAGAGGCCAGTAGGCTTGTAGTCCAGCGCGATGATTCCTAATGTTAGGAAACGTGTCAAGCTGGAACACCTCACAGGCTTTGTTGTCTCTCAAGGTGAGTCCTTACATCAAGAGATCACGATTATGGCTTTGGTGACACCTACATTCTATGTATTTATTTATATACCACCACATGTACCACAACCTCAAACTGTTAGTCATTTCTATTTTGCACTTTATGTAAATAATAATGTGTAGTGCACTTCTGGTTGGATGCAAATTTAGTTTTTCATTGGCTTTGTACCTGTAATCTAATCTAAAAAAAAAACCCAAACT
The DNA here is from genome assembly GCA_021613375.1 of Megaleporinus macrocephalus. Classification (NCBI taxonomy): domain Eukaryota; kingdom Metazoa; phylum Chordata; class Actinopteri; order Characiformes; family Anostomidae; genus Megaleporinus; species Megaleporinus macrocephalus. The sequence continues at coordinate 31,691,106 of CM038707.1, forward strand.
GTTGGAATAATAACAATAAATAAAAAAAAAACTTCTTTTCAGATCATATACTCTACAGCCTTCTCCAGTAAGCCACAAGTCAGATCAGAGCCATCAATGGAGCTTTCTTATCTACTGAGGTCTACTTATCAGCTCCCCACAGCAGCTGCTGCAGATGTAAGCCGAGCACTAGATGGAGCAGTCGAGCTGGCTTGATTTGAAAAACCTAGATTTGTTTTTCTTTTAGTTTGAAAGTGTGAAAACAGCTCTCGATAATAGTTACGCCTGACTCAGCAGTGTGGTCTGAGACTGCAAGTGTCTCTGACAGAAATGTGAAGACACCTCTACTTATGAAGCGCATTTGTCCTCAAAAATCTGCTGACAGGCGCCCGTGGCGGCATGCTGAAAAGTATAATAAACAATAATATTGAGAAAGGTTCAAAAGTTTTACGTAAGTGGTCTTTAAGTGGTCTTTCTTGTGAGTCTGTTTGAAAGGCTCTTATCTTACATTTTTCTTGTGGGTTCTTCGTTTTTTTCTACATCCTCTTGATGTTTGTGGGGTCTGTGTACTAAAAACAGTCCCTTTTTTTTTTTTACGTGTACGTTGGCAACCAGGGCTCACACATGTAAAAGTCCAAGCTTCTGATGGCCTGTACTGTGTCTCATTCAAAAAGCAGTCCAGACTGTAACACCTCTTATAACTTCAGCCCGAATGGGAGGCTCTAAACTGCAGAAAGCTGAATAGGCGCATGTACAATACTCTGCAAATAGTCTAGGTAGCCAATAGGTGAAAGTAAGTCTCAGCAATAAGCATGTGTTTTTACAGGGCAGTATTAGAATAAAGACAAATACAAAAGATTGCCAGCAGCACTCCTAATTTAATTTAAAGGAGCAATATGTAAGATTCTTATGCTTAAAACATTCCAAAATTCATTCAAATTATCAATGATATGTGAAGAATTTACAGTTTTGACTATATATTAAGGATGTATATGTGTAGCGTTGCAGAGATATCTATTAAAGTTAGCACAACCTGACCTGTTAGCACACCATGACAACAAGGTGACTGTGAGTCACTTTAGCCTAGCGTCTGCCATCAGTCCAACATGTGAGATTGAAGAAGTAACACTGCCTTGACAGCGTTTTCTAAATTCTTATTAATCATGTTGATTGTTCTGCTCTTGCTTAGATTAATAAAGAAAGAGGTAGCCAATGAAAGAGTCAGTAGATGCAGTAGAGACTGAAGCAACCTTTACTACCACCTCCACTGCCTGCCCTAGGAAAAAGATGAAACCACGTTTAGCATCAAGCAAAAGAAGTGAAACAGAAGAAAAACACAAGTCAACATCACTCTTGCTTTCTGTCTTTAAAGACACTCTTGGCCAGTAAAGCATTGAAGTTTGATGCCAAACTCCCAGCGTGTCTTCTAGACTGGTAAGTAAACAGCTGGTAAGGCTAACATTGAGGAGAAGGGATTGTTTTTCACAATGGGGTGGACATGACAGCTTTCTTGGGGGTTATGCTGCCCCCTCTTGTTTGAAACATAAATTCCAGTGATTGCCATCTTGTTCCTTTAATGAAGGACTGATTAGCTGAAGCAGGTACTGGATGGTAAGGGTCAATATTAGGGTCCCCTAAAGACGGCATTGGAACAAAAATGAGTTTTTCTTAGAATAGTTTTTAGCTAGATGGGAATATATTCTTTGTATAGAAACTTACAGTGCTGGTGAATGGAACCAGGGGTCGCAATGTCTTCAACACAGATTTAGCCATTTTATTGACTACACCTGACTTCTTGTTGATGATTTAAAACTATTGGCTAATCTGCATGTCCTGCATGCACCTCTCCACCATTACCGGAATCAAATTTTAGCATCCGTCAGTGTATTCATAACCATTTTATCTAAGCTTTCTGTGAAAGGGCTTCTAACAGCATGAATCTCTTCAGATGTCTGGTTCTAATCATCAACACTGTGAACCATGTGACTAACTAAGTTTTTCTAGAACAGAGTATTTCATATCAAACCCCTCTAAATATTTTGAATCTTATCCATTAGGAGTTTCTCTTTAGGGTAACACTCTGTCACATCACCAGGTTTAGTTATTTTTTGTTATTTTGATATTATTGTTTGTCTTTACGTCACTGTGTACTGTCTGATGACTAAGTTAACATGTGTCTAAACCACTCGTACCAACACACCACAACCATGTCAGTGATGCTGAGAACTATCCACCGTCTGTATAATACCTGCTCTGTGGTGGTCCTGTGGGGGTCCTGACCACTGAAGAACAGGGAAAGGCAGGATAACAAACAGTTTGTAATTGTAGAGCTACAAATGCAGCTATATGTTAAGCAGAACTGATAAAAATGGACAGATATTGTAGAAACAAGGAGGTGGTTTTGCTGTTATTGCTGATTGGTGTATATGTTGGCATTAAATAAACGTTGTTCTGCTCCCCATGGCAGAATTGGCAACGGGACACAGCTGGCGGCCGCACGAAGCCATGTAAGCCCTGCCACGGTTCTGGTGTTAGCTACTATTTTATCCTAAAAGTGTTTTGAACACATGCTAATGTTTCTAATGGTGTGTTTTTGTTAAAGTTCAGGAGTTTATGTACATTAACGGTTATGACTGGACTTCAACGACGACCAACCAGAGCTTGTGTTTGCGGAAAAAGTTGGGAAAGCAGAATGTTGGCACTGGCAGTGGCAGAATTTTCTGCTGCTGCTCCATTAAAAACATTGGAACATCCGGTCCGCTGTTGTCCATCTACCTCCAACATGTAAACTCAGCAGAAGACATTCACACTGTGCTTCATGTAAATGTGCTTGTTTCATGACAACACTTTCCAAACTAGCTGTTCTTGCTGTCCAGTTATATATGGACTGCGTAGTACGATTTAAAGACTTACTGATGTTTCCAGCTCATGGGGCGTTTCTCATTATATGAGCCCACGATACAACCCTAAGGCTAATGCTAAAAAAGCCCAAAGCCGGAGCTCAGTTCTGGCTGAAGTACTGCATCCTCAGCTTCACAGACAACACATTCAGCACAGTAGTGTTTCAGTAGCACAACAGAGCTACAGTTGGCTTAGGGAGAGAAATGAACATGCTACAGGGAAGCTGATGTTCTTTTTCTGCTTCATGTACAGTGTTACTTCATGTGAAAAGGACTGTGGCAGGTTATGTAATAGCCCAGGGCCCAGATAGAGTGGCAGAATGTAGCATGTAGTGCTAATGTATGCTGGAGGCCCTTTCAGATGGACTTTAACACAGGCCATCTGCTGCTGAGCCTTTGCCAGAGTCAAGTTTTTCTTGGGCTGTATGACACGGAGGTGCTGACTGGTTTGTGTAAGGTCTCGCTCGCCCTCACTCTCCCTCTGAATCCTACGCCCTTGCCTTTTCTCTTCTTGTCTAAGCGAGGAGATAAAAAGATTGATGTCTAAGCCAAGAGCTCAGGCAGGTTTTTCTTGACTACAAGAAAGAAAAAAGGCATTCAGAATCTCTATCGTGCACCAAAGTAATACATCGAATGGTCTTCTAACTCAAATTCCCATAGGAATAACACAGCCTGTGTCAGATATATACAACGTTGTCTTTTAGTATACTTATTTTGGGGAATAATTGTGTTTATTTAATATATTTTATTCATGTAAATGTGATGTACACATAGAAATGCTTTATTTTTACAGCTCATATGCTTCATAGTCTTAGCACGGCTGCTTTGCGAGAGCAGTTGCAGTTCTAAGACTCGTCCTTGCACATTATGGAATCTCATATAGCGGGTCTCTTGTTACCCCACCCTAGCTCATTATCCTAATTGCTAGATGCGGATCGGAACGATGGGAATGCAAAACCTGAGACGCGCTCCACTTTTCCCTGCTCACTTCATATTCAGGGAAATCCCTGGAATGTTCCCAGTTCGCCTCAAAAAGCACTCTCTGATTATGCCTGTTATGTCTCGAAATAACGTAGAACAGCCCCGGTCTCGCAGGCCTGGATTTCACTGAACGCGGCACTGGAGAGACAAAGGCGCGGCTGTGGCCAGCAGCACAGTGCCAGCTCAGACTCTCCAAAGCAAATGTTGATCCACAGTGCACTCCAAACCAGTCTGTACTACAGTAGTGCCGGAGCCCTGGACGGGACCTCGGCTTTGATCTCTGCCGAGCCAGTCAAAAGTTTCATCGATAAGCTAATGAAACCTTGCAGCTTTCTAAGTGATCTGATTTCGGATGCATGGATGGGGGCCCTCGGCCTTCCCTCAGGTCAGTACTCTGTGTACTCTGGAAGGCCAGAGAGGAGGAAACAGACAGAGGTGGCAGTTTAACAAATGAGTCGATGTAAAACAATATCTGAAGCATATTTTGACAGAAAACACTGAAAGTCATAGGTCATTCATTTTCATGAGCTGAAAAAGAAACAAAACCATAAACAAATGGAAGAAGAAAAAATATGTGGAATCGTAGAATCGTTTAAAGAAAAAAAAAGTTTTCTAAGGAAGATCATAAATCATGGACGGTCTACGGCAATTATTTTTGCTGCTATTATACTGAACAGGACCATATCAGACCTAAACTTAGTGCATACACTGCCTGGCTAAAGGAAGTGGCACGTTCTTATATGTTGTTGGACCGTCTTTAGCTTTGATTACGGTTTGTGCTCACTGTGACACGCTGTTTCAACAGAATTCATTTCTGGCCCAGATCTTGTGCTGATGACAGGAGAGTCAAACCATTCAGTAAAAGCTTTTCCCTCCCACATCCCAACGACTTTTAGTGGAGTTAAGGTCAGGGCTGTTTGGTGGATAGGTGAAAGTGATGCTCCTTAAATGATTCGATCACAATTTGAGACGGATGGATCCTCCGATTGTATTGGAATATATCAGGAAAGAAAGAATCCATTGATCAGACAACCTGGTCACTCCCGACCAACCAAACAACCCCAGGTCATAACACTGTCTTGTATAGTGGGTACCGTGCATTATGGGTACATCACTAGTGGTGGACGGGTAGTGGGTACAACACTTCATGTACTTCCTTTTATCACCCTGAATGCTTTGGAATAGGATCAATCTGAACTCATCCGACTACATGACCTTCAGAGTCCAGTCTTTAAGATTTCTCGCAAACTGAAACCCTTTTTTCTGCTTAACCCCCTTAACAAGTGGGCTTCTTAAGGCGCTTTAGTTCCAGTCCTGTAAGTTCTTGTCACATTGTATGTGTGGAAATACTGTTTTTACTATTAAACATAGCCATAAATACTTTTTTACCAGTCCACTTCACCAAGTATTTAAATACTCTGCCTTTTTTTTCCTCAACCATATTTATTCTGCGGGGGTTGACTGTTCAGTATGGAGAGAGATTAGTCTCAAAACACCTGACAAATGTGTAAAAGACAATTCACAAATTCCACACACATCACAAATTAGTTTCACTATTCACAAATAAATATAACCGACTCCCAACCCGAATCCGACTCCCATCCCGAATCTGACTTCCAACCCGAATCTGACTCCCATCCCGAATCTGACTTCCAACCCGAATCCGACTCCCATCCCGAATCTGACTTCCAACCCGAATCCGACTCCCATCCCGAATCTGACTTCCAACCCGAATCTGACTCCCAACCCGAATCTGACTTCCAACCCGAATCCGACTCCCATCCCGAATCTGACTTCCAACCCGAATCCGACTCCCATCCCGAATCTGACTTCCAACCCGAATCTGACTCCCAACCCGAATCTGACTTCCAACCCGAATCTGACTTCCAACCCGAATCCGACTCCCAACCCGAATCTGACTTCCAACCCGAATCTGACTCCCAACCCGAATCCGACTCCCAACCCGAATCTGACTTCCAACCCGAATCCGACTCCCAACCCGAATCCGACTCCCAACCCGAATCCGACTCCCAACCCGAATCTGACTCCCAACCCGAATCCGACTCCCAACCCGAATCTGACTTCCAACCCGAATCCGACTCCCAACCCGAATCCGACTCCCAACCCGAATCCGACTCCCAACCCGAATCTGACTCCCAACCCGAATCTGACTCCCAACCCGAATCCGACTTCCAACCCGAATCTGACTTCCAACCCGAATCTGACTTCCAACCCGAATCCGACTCCCAACCCGAATGTGACTTCCAACCCGAATGTGACTCCCAACCCGAATCAGACTCCCAACCCGAATCTGACTTCCAACCCGAATCTGACTTCCAACCCGAATCCGACTCCCAACCCGAATCTGACTCCCAACCCGAATCCGACTCCCAACCCGAATCCGACTTCCAACCCGAATCTGACTTCCAACCCGAATCTGACTTCCAACCCGAATCCGACTCCCAACCCGAATCTGACTTCCAACCCGAATCCGACTCCCCACCAGAATCCGACTCCCAACCCGAATCCGACTCCCAACCCGAATTCGACTCCCCACCAGAATCCGACTCCTCTTCGCGTGCACGTGCCTTACACAGAGAAACGGACGCTTCATTTACACTCGCGGCTTCTGTCAGTAAATAACGGACAATCTTTTATTTTCCTTCACAGCGAACAGCTCAGCAGAACATAAAATAAAATATAGAGTACACATGCATTTCAGGTCACAATCTACAGACCAAGACATGGCACCAAAATAATGGAGATGTTAGGCAGAAACTTTAGTCCTGATTAATATCAAAGAAGTTTGAGATAAATCAGAGCTCGCTCAGAGATGGGGGACTGTGTGAAATCTGCTAACAATACAACCAAAATTGATCATAAAAATATGTTTTATTCAAAATGACCAAAAAGTCTATATGCAGTACAGTTGTTTATGACTCACTGTTTATGTTTATTAATCACTGCAGATATCACTGATCTATTTACAGATGTGTTTGTGTAAATGAGTTCATTATGACATCTCTATAACCTCATTATAGGAGAATTCACGTGGTCCAATAATAACGAGATCAGTAACACTACAGTGTCACGTCGTCAAATGTGAACTTGGATATAGCAAGTCCGTTATTGCTTCAGGCCTGAGAAATATCGTTATGACTGTGAATGCATCAACATGAGGCCCTTTAAGTGCTCAAGTGCATTGACAACCAAAGTGTATAGTTTATGACATTATACTGTAGTTGTAGTATTCTTTGTTTGGATTTAGGTTCTGCTAAGCTGTTCGCTGTGAAGGAAAATGAATAATTGCCCATTATTTACGTACAGAAGCAGAAACCGTAAGTGTAAATGAAGCGTCTGTTTTTTTAACCCGGTTCAGGTCATTTCATTTGTTCTCTGTGCTCGATAAGAATTGGATCATTCCGAAACACAGTACCATCTTTTTTGCCTGACCATAATATATAATATAATAATTTCTAATAATAATCTTCTCACATGGTTAAAAACTACTGTAAGCTGAAGCATATTAATAAATTACTTATGTATTTATCAAACCAAAGGCTGTTGATATTAGTTTTTTTAATCTGACAGGCAGACAGTTATATTAGTATTTCGAGCCTGTGCGTTACTGCTGCTAATAACAAAAATCACGAAACCTGTGATTCATTGCAAAATTTATTTTATTTCCCTTATAAAAGTAAACAAGTACAACATTTTACAGCCATAATAAATGCCAATTTCTCTCACTGTTGTCATGACGGATGTCCCCTTTAGCCATCGATCTATATTGATATAAGAGAAAAAAACAAAAGACCTCAGAGGCCAGAAACATGATAAATAAAACACATTTGTGCAAGTGAAGCAAAAGCATGCAAGCTCCGGAGAGAAATCTGCTACAAAAACGCCCCCCATCCCCACCCACCCACACCCTCCCCCACTGATCTGGTACTTTTACCAGGGAAGATAAATATTTTACAATCAAGAAAATGAATAATGAGCACAAACGTAACAGGGGTATATCTGCATCATACAATAACAATCCGAACAATCTACACTCACTATTGTAAACATTTTGTAAACAAATGTTAAGCTCTGCTCGCTCTCACAGCTCATCAAGTCAATACGACGACATATTCATTCATCGTTACATGCCAACCAACTGGAACTGAAATGCAGCCATTAGAGATGAAATAAATGTCAAATTCAGACCAAACCTTTAGAAGACGAAAAGTCTTAGAAGTCTTAAAAACACATATGCATAAGTCAAATTAGGAGAAAATTCCAGCTGACATCAGTACAGTTAATGATATTACGTTGAGTGGTGCGCTGTTGCATACAAATGACTAAGTGCTTTGCTTATCTGACCGTGGAAATGAATGCATTATGAACATTATCTGTTCACTGAGAATATTGCCTAAGCTCTAAAATGCTCTAAAATGGATTTGGTTTGTCATCTAGGGCTTTAGAAGTCATAGGGCTTCCTTTATGTTGTTTCTCTATGTTTTGCACTCTTTAGAGTATAATATAAGGCACTGGTTAAGACGAGTGGAAAGACAAGCCTAAACTCTGTTTGCTGGCCTGACTGAGAATAACATTGCATAAAGGGTAAGTAACAACCCCCCAAAAACCCAGACCTTTAAGTCTCAGTGAAGAATGACTGAAACTGATAGGCTAATATTTCGTACCACAATGACAGGTTAGGTACAAATACCAGACTCTCTGTAACCAAAAAACTAAAACTAATGCTGCGTTCACGTTTGCTGTAGATGGACGCCAGCAAACTGGACATTCCACTGTTTTCAACAGAGCTACAACAGAACCGTAAGCAGCCACCGTAAGCAGCAACGTTTCCAAAGACCAAAGAAGTGAGGCAAACTCTCTATCAAGACCACAGTGGTGGAATAAACCAGAAGTCTCATTGTTGAATTCCAGACAAACCCAGTAATATACAACACCTTAAATAACTACACAACACTGATAATGCTCTCCTCCAATAATCATCCTTTGCCAGGAAAGCTGTCATCATGGCAACACTTGCAGGGCTCCTGCTGTGATGTTTTTAATGTGAACATGTGAACGCAGCATAATAGTGAAGTCGCAACTCACTATTATTAAGGGTTTTAAATAGAGAGCCACTAAGATCACGCATTTGCATTATAAGCGTACCCTTCGTAGAAAACAACAACAATAACAACAACAACGCTGAAGCGTAATGTCTAGGGCCGTACCAACAGCAGCTGACAAACTACCTAAACTGTCTTCTAAGCAGTTTCAAAAACCATGGATGATCTTTGGGAATGATTTTAGCTGCCTTTACACTTTTACACTGAGCGACACCGTATCGAAGGCAAACACAGTACGCAAACGACTGCGTATGGCATTTATTAGGTACATTCTATGTTCCAGTAAACTGATCCAGTCTTCAGGTGGGTGCATAGCAGACCCCTTAGTGTGCAGAGTCTTTGGAAATTTTCCGGTTATAGCCCTTTTCTTGTTTTCAATCAGAACAGACTGCAATCATTTTCTCATTAGACCAAGTTAACACTGACTCAAATACCTATCTGCGCATACCGCAAATGAAAGAAAGCACGATATAAACGATTTCAAGCAAATGTAACCATCTCTTTGGTTTGAAGTCGAACATTATAAGGATAGCAGAGCTTTAAATACCAAGCCATTATTCAGACTAGCATGCCTACCTGCTACATAAGAATAGAGCTATTCTATAAGTAAATGTACATAGATGTAGGAAAACATATTCCAAACCCTGCTATTTCAATAGGCTTAAGGCACAGAAAATTAAAACTATCCTTAAATTACGTATTAACTCCATTATCGACTTGAACATAGATGCATTACAAAAATATTCCCTCTATGAATCAAGTTCCAAATACATTACTTAATTTATGGCTTTATAACTTAGAAACTCAATATCCTCTTACCAAACACGCATAATTTAAATTAATTAAGTTAAAGAAAAAGAACAAAAAGGAGTCCTAGAAAACAAACTTAGTTTGTCGAATTCAGTTGGAAGCCACTGCTGCTCAGTGCTTCAAACCGTACGTAAAACTAAATTTATGCCAAGTCAACAGCTTCGACTGAGAGCTAACAAACAAACGAGCAATATCTGGTTGTTAAACTCTAACTGATGCTGACAGCTAACATCTTCAGAGTAAAATGGCCCTTAAGTTAGAGTTACACAAATAAGAACTGTCACAAGAGTTTGCTTTAAAATACTTCCATTTGGAAAAAAAACCCCAAAAAAAACAAAACACTTTTTCCATAAATACTCAAAAAATGACAAAATAATATTTTAAGATAAAAAAAAACCAAACAAAGCCAAAAGGGAATAGTTCAGCAAGGTAGGACGGGAATCCCGGTAGGGTTTGTGCTTTAAAACCATGTCATTGGTTTAGAGTTCACCTGTGCGAGAGGCGCAGGGTCCTTTAGCTCGTGCTCCCGTTGCGTTAACACAGTACAGTTCTTTGTCAGTAAGGCCGCCAAACGCCTTCGTCCATTCTCCCAGCCGCGTTCAGCACGGTGGGGGAGTTGCTATGGCTGCCGTCGTCCTCCACACCACCCCCACCGTCGGCCTGGACGGGCAGACTGGGGTTGACTAAGGTGGTCCCTGTGGAGGCGCTAGTGCAGGTGGGGAGCATCCTGGAAGGTGAGCGGTCTCCTCCCGGAACCATAGAGAACTGGTAGGAGCCGGAAGAGGCCCCGTAGTAGAGATAAGGGGTGCTGCTACTTTGGAAGGGTCCACTCTGGCTCTGAGTGGAGCCTGGGTACGGTGGGGGCAGGTAGGTGTGATAGTGGGCGCTACCCAGGGACATGCCCGTGGTGGCTGGGGTGGGCGTGTAGGTGAAAGTGGCTGGGTAGTGCATTCGAGGACTGGAGAATCGGCTCTCGGTGAGGGAGGAGAAGCCTGGAAACTGCCGCTCAAACTGCCCAGGGAAAGGGCTCAGGTCTGTAGAACCTGCAGAGGAACACAGCAGACGCACCCTTAATCTTTTGAACTGATTCAGATCACATACTGAAATGATTTCATTTGAAGGCTAGTCTGCACAACACCCCAAATGTAACTGACAAGCAAGGACATGTTTGGTGTCAGAAGTGATGTTTAGTTTTGCACTAGAGCAAGAAGCTTATGAGTATCTGCTAGCATCATACAATTGATCTATATCATTGATCCAGACTGTGTCAAATTGTTAGGTAATATGATGATCAAGTATATGTACACAAATCCTGTTGATAGTTTAAATTAAGATGTTTTAATTACAGACAATTATATTTAATTTCTTTTCATTTGTTTTCTGGAATATCCTACCGCTGTGGTTGGTTTAAATTATGTGTATATGCATGAATGTGCTAGTCTTATATAGTCCTGAACTTAGTCCAATCCGAGCTCGACTTTATTTACTGCATTTATAATGTTGCGTTGGCAGTGCTGGAAAACTCTTACTCTGCACCTCTTATCAGAACTATTTTATCTCATAGTGTTTTGCAGACACACAAATGTTTCCAGTAGCGAGTTTTTGTTCAAGCCAGAATGAGAACCTTCATCTACAAGTACTCAGCACCTGTGTTTTCAACAAACTCCACTTATTCCACTGATGTGGTCGACAGTAAAGGTTTAAAAATTGAACTTGTGATAGAAAGCTGCTGCTGCAATCTGTTAAAAACATTGAAATATCTGGTTTCTCATTGTCTGTCTTTCAGTCCAAAATAACTTGTGTTAAAGAAGTCGGTGTTGTTGTACTGCTGTACACAATACATCAGCTACAGCCAGGTTTGATGACATTGTGGGACACGGTGCATATGGAAAATGTATAAAATGTTGACTCCACCCTCCACACACACACACACACACACACACACAGACCGCATCTCAAAAAAAAAAAAAAAGATATTTTGCCTGCATGACACTAGGGAAGTAAAAATCTATTGGTACACATGATTTGGGGAATATTATGTTTATGTACTGATTCTCTAGAACACAGTATTGATATTTTTAATTAATAGCTTACATGGAAAGATTGGTGGTAGGAAAGGCCTGACAGCAGTGTTGTAATCTATCTTTAACCATTAGAATTCTCCACTCCATCATAAACAAGCTCTGCTACCATGAACATTAGCAAACCTATGCATATGGTGGGGTGTTTTTTCTGAAATTAGATTAAAATCACAAAATATGGTCTTGCTTACAGTATCGCAATATATTAAACTGTATCATGATAGACACTCCTGCCGACATGTCATACTGCTAAACAAAAACAAAATAGTAGCGTATATTGAACAGCTAAACCAGTAGTAGTAGTCAGAATGAAAGAAAATTGACCAAACTGTAAAATGGACTATTTTTCTGTTATCTAACTAATGTACAATTATCTGTACATAATATTCCTCAGAGTTTTTGACTTATTATTTTAAATGTTTATATTGTTATATACTGTACTGTTCATTTATCTGCCTTGCTATCCCTTTGCTGTTGTAACACTGTGAATGTGCCCACTGGGGGACTAATAAAGGATTATCTTATCTTACAAAGTTCAATGAATTTAGAAAAAAATGAAAAACTTTTAACATTCTTCTGCAGAATTATTAATATAATTAGGTTATAATTAAATATAATTAAATACTTAATACTTTTGTTAGATAATAGTGCGCCATACACACTGCCATAGACCACAAAAGTAAATCTATTTTAGGTGACTTATCAACCCAGTGCAGATTTAAGAATGCAGTCCCTCAGGTTCCCTTACATCTTAGATACAGTAGCCTTGCATGTTAATACTTAATTGATGTTCACTGAAATCATTTTAGTGAGCTTCAGTTACTTCTGTGCATACATCTTCACTCCTTTTTTCCAGATTCAAATGATGTTTACTACAGCTTTTAGACTGACTCACAGCGTTGCACAACAAAAGGCCACAAACAGTCACTGGTCGAACTTGTTTACAGCCTCTCTCCTTCATTTTCTTTGACAAGCTCGTGAGTATGTGTATTCATGTGGATGCTTATGTGCCTATCCTCATCTGTGTCCACATCGCTGGCCTTATTTATATTCCTGTTTATGTGTCTGCACATGTTTAAATTGCTCTGTGTATACTTAGGTATGCATATCACTCCAGCAAACTGTGTGTGTGTGTGTGTGTCCACATTAACTTGGCTAGGGAGTGCGCTTAAAACGCAGTCGCCTTGCATAAGTAGTCACACATTTGGAAACACTTTTGAGGGGAGCGCAAAAGCATCGCAGGGAGACAGACTTGGTCTCAGATGTGGGCTCCTGGTATCTCCTTTACTCTGAGCCCAGGCTAGAACCCCGTCCATCCGGCCCTCTGTCCTTCATGCGCTCTCCCGTTCGCCTCAGAAATCGCAAACCACTAATGGGCCGCTCCTAGCACCAGCAATGTGCCAAAAAGTGAGAGAGAGGAGGGAGAAAAAAAAAAAGGAACCCCCGCCCCCGTTTCCCAGGCGCAGCACTCTTATCATAAATCACAAGGCGTCTTTCCTGTCACTATGTCTATGCTCAGGGGGACTATGATTATGTGGGGGCGCGTTGCGGAGGCATGGATTGTCGCTAGCGCCCCCGTGTCCTGAACGCCAAATGTAACCCCCCGCCCCCACTTTGACTCTCTTTCTTCTTTATATTAAACTTCTTTGATTTCAGCCATTCAGAATAATGGTTTTGTAGCCTCAGGCAACAGAGAGGGTGTGCTCGGAATAATGGGCAGATTGGCTAAAAGCACCCCCCCCCTTTTTTTTTACACACACATGTACACATAAAGGCTATGTTTAGGCTGCATTTAAACAGTTGCTGATGTTAGACGCCACAATACTTGAGAAGAGACATCGCTGGACTCAAAACCAGATGCTAGTCCTGTACATCCTAGTAGCCTTCTCCAGCTTAAGAAGCACTAAGCAAAAGTTCCTTTGCCAACAAAGTTTGCCAAGCATGACAAATATACTTTTAGCAAGCATGACACTGTCAACTTCCGTCAACGGCAGCACGTAATGACATTTGACAACAGTGTCTGCAATTCACAGGCTGATTTTTTTTTGCAACTGTTGTTTGCTTGGCTGGCAGCAGGATGTGTCAAACAGTGCTGGCCTTATCTCACATAATGTCTGTTATTAGCAGCGAGGGCTTTGAGTATGCTGTACCACGGGCTGACATAACCAGACTAATCGAACCTGACAGGGCAGGTGGCGGGCGTCCAAAAGCTGCCAAGCAGGGCTCGCACCAGGGAGCCGCTCATTTAATCGCTTGCAGTCACAGTCTCTCTGTGCTCTGATGGAAGAAAGAGACCGGGAGCAGGAAGAAAATAAAATGTAAAAAAAAAAAACTTAAATAGTAGTCACCTGGCCCCTGCTCAAACAGGTGCTTGGAGGGAGAAACTCGTCGGTTCACATTTAGGCTTGAAACGTGTGTGTTTGGGTAGGTGCAGGGCAAAAGAGGACAAATTAGCATATTAGCTCCTGAACCAACTAGACTTGGGTTCCCTGGTGGACTGTTTCGGAACCATATCGCTATAAAGCCACTTTATTTGCCCGGCTCTGGCCTGTTATTATGTCTTAGTCTGTTATTAACCATATTCGGCACAGGATCAAAGACCCGGGCGGGGGAAAAAGGAAACAATCTCTTTGGGGAAAAAAGGTCTTTCCATCACTCGCTGGTAGCTGAAGTTTCAAGAATGTCTCGTTTTTCACATCCACAGCAGAAGAAGCCAATAAAAACTCAGCTAATGTCAGATTACATTTGTAATTGATTATGGTCTGAACACCGACTGAAATGAAACGCTTTAACACGACCTTGACACACCGTAAGATAAGCAAGTCACTGCAGAGCTACAAAGTACAGGTAACTGGATGAGCTATATGAAAACACAGCTAAGTGGCTAAAAGTATGTGCCCCCCCTGTGGATCCCAGGCCAGGGCAGTGTATTGGCGAGAGGGGAAGGGGCCGCACCTGCAGGGGGGCTGAGGCTGGAGGTTACCTGGGAGGCGGCGGGGCACGTCGCTGATGGAGGGCAGCCCGGTGGCGCGGCTGGAGGACAGAGGGGTGGTGGAGTGCACTGAGGGGGATGCCATGGGGCTCAGGTACGATGGGTATGCTTGCTCATTAAACCACGGAGGGGAAGACTGCGACTGGCGGTGGTCTGACCAAGCGTGATCAAACAAAGAGAAGGAAGGTTATTTCCACAGGTTAACCCATAAATGATCTCATGTCTAACTCTTTACCTCATACAGTTTCTCAATTAAGTGACAGAATATTAAAATACTCTGAAAAAAGCTGCACTGAAAGTTTGAACGTTCATCTTTTCTCTCTAGTAGCCTTCTCCAGCTTAAGGAGCACTAAGCAAAATCAAGAAATTAAAAACATCTTTTCTATCTGTCTATCTATCTATCTATCTATCTATCTATGTACCAACAGAAATAGATTCAAACATGATTACACTGAAATACACAAGTATATTGTATATCATATAATACATTTTATACAAATGGAAGTGATGTAATCAAGTAATTGTGTGTATGAACATTTAAAGTATATAGAGTAAAAGTCAGAACACTCCTTCATTTATTTAATTTAATTCAATTTATTTCCAGTCAAAATGTCCATTAAGTTATTATTTTTTTCATGTGCATTAGGGAAGCATCTATGGGTTTTATTAGTTACATTATATTGAGAATGAATGAACTGATCAGAATAAAAAGGCCAAACATTAAAAACTTAAATTCTTCTTTCTTTCCAATCCAAAAACCAACAAGTTACAGCTGTGTCGTCCCAACAAATACTGCTCCCAAAGTTGTTACTGACCTGTGTTCTACTCACACAAGCAACTATACAAACTTGTCTTTTATGAACAATTTAAAAGTTATCGCCAAAATGGTTACTTTACAGGAAAACTCTTCTTTTATGTGCGTTAATGTAAAGAGATTCCAGGCTTTTGAAGCAGTTCTATTGATCCACTTATCTCGAGTTTTTTACTAAATGTAATGACCCACTGCTGTGTTCAAACGAAGCAGAAAAATAAAACTAGTTTGTCTGTGGTCAGTGACAATTTATCTGGCTTTAAATCTAATAAAACCCACAGTGTTTCTGTCCTTCCTTCAACTATGGATCTGTGTAGCTATCAAGACACTGAGAAATGGAAACTGACCAAAAAGAAGAACATTCGCTAGACCACCGACGCTCGACACACACTGGAAATGTAGACTGATGAGTCCAAATTTAAAACAGTGATTACATGGATTTTCAGAGGCAAAAAAATTTGATTTCTAAGACTAAACTTGGAAGTGTAGAAATATATCCAAGCCAATTTCTTTAAATAAGCAAGTCTATAAAAAAGAATGGACGCTGTTATAAAGACACAGGGTGATCTTTTTAAACCTAGAAAAAATAATATATAATTGTTGAGGCTTCTGAGTAATTGTTAATTTTTACTTAATGGCCATTCTGACAAGAAATGAAATTAATAGAAGGGTGGTCTATGATTGTAGTTATATTAAATCCTTGTACACAATCCTTTTTTGAAATATATTTTTAATATATACAAAATGCTTCTTTACAGTCTGCCACAGTCTATCTATGTTGCGCAGTGCAGCACAGTCAAGTATAGTAACAATACCCAGGCATGGATATGTGCTTTCAGAGCAGTTGTTAGGACAAATGATATGCCTTCTTCTCTACATATACAGAGCAGTGAACACACACTGTTTCCACTTGTCCTTCACCTCACAGTGTGATATTTCAGCTTCCACAAACCTCTGTGTGCTCACCATTACATTTGCATGAGTGACACCAGAGTGGCTAAAGCTCTGATGTAATATCAGTGGCATTGTTTCTGCCTTTGAGTGAGACTTCACTAAACAGAGAAACTAGACAGCATTTCTTAGTTTATATTATTCTAGTTTATTACTCTGTTATTAATGGGCAACATTTGATTCTGTCACTGATGATTGATAAACTGAATTTAATTAATTCAAAGGTGTATTTAATTTTTATATGAGCATACAAATAAATTATATTCCACTACAGTTATTGCCAAAAGTAAGTAAACTAAAAGAATAAATTGTATTTGAGTCAAGCACATTTAATGCATTTCTTCTGTCAGTGTAGGTATACATTAAAATAAGACTGTTCATTAACCAGGTGTTATAAACTATTCAGTAATGTTTTATTTTTTTAATTATGAGAAGGATATATTAACTGTGCAACACACATGGGCCCTTAGGTCTTAAAGGGTTAACTTAAGGGGTAGGCTGTCTATAAAAGAATAAGCCTGAAACAATGACAGTACAGTTCAGCTGGGGCAAAAACAGCGAGTAAAGTTTAAACTTGCCCATACCTGAAATCTGGCTCTGGCCCTGAGGAGAGAAGGAGTTGGGGGTGTTGAGGGAGGGTCGTGGGGTTTGTGTTGGCACGGCGACCCTCATGGTGGTCTGCCGGAGGCGTTCTATCTCGCTCAGGCGGTCAGAGAACAGGCCCGGCTTGGGAGAGTCATCCAACTTCGGCCGGTGCCCTGAAATTCAGACAACAGACCGCACATGAGCTGATGCTGCTGGGTCCAGCGCAGGACTGTTTCATCATTACTTTATATTCACCACAAATACTTTCACATCACTCATACAGCATAGAACACACAGCAGCATCTTTTAGCTTTGAACCAATTACAACAAGCATCAGCTAAGAACCATTTACACTCCTTCTAGATTGTAGATATTGCTGTGGTGTCTGAAAAAGTAGATAAATTACTAGTTAGGGCTTTGGCTTTGTCTGAATTATTCATTACACAAACACAGTAAATCCGCACAGTGGCAACACAGTGACAGAAATATGGTGTTTTGCTGCAGCACAAGGACCTCTTGGACCTTAGATGCCAGAACTGTAATTCATTAATGGTTCTACAAAGCCTGCTGTCTTTTCCTCTGTCTAATACAATCTGCCATCTGTATTAATAGGTACAGGCCTAGCTAACAGCCATTTTGGACTATGCCAGCCTTCTCAGATGGCCTGTGATGGATAAAAATGAGACAGGTGTTCCATTTCCTTCTGAATGAGCATTTTATTCGGTCCTTTGGCATGGTCAGCTTTGCTTATTAATCTAGAATGTACTTGTGAGTGTATCACTCTGCCATACGCAGTCAAAAGAGCTTCCACAAAAGAGCTGCCTTATATACTTTTGCTTTGCGTCACACTTTTCCAGCACCGTAAATGCTGTTAAGGATATCTCCTCTGTTTTTTGGTGGATTTTACTGGATATTTGAATATGGCATGTGAGGTTTGGAATAAAAAATGTGAAATCAATTGTGCAAACTAAGTATAGAAACATACCGTATTAGACTCTGAGGCATTATAATGTAATTAAACTGCATTAAAGCATCGTATATTCCTGGATTTCTACATACTGTGAGAAATTTTTCATATTTGAAGAACTTAACTTTTATTGCATTTCAAAATAATAATTTCAAATAAGTAGTTAACATAATATAAGACAGCTTATTGTTTTGTAAATGTACTAGTATTATTCATTTTTTTAAATAATAGTATTACACTTTTTTTACAGTGTAGTAATACTGGACATGTTTTATAGCTAAAGAGTACATGAAGTACATATTACAGACAAAAAAGTACAGTATATAAAACATATAATCAAATTACCACCGTTTAACTGAGGTGATGTTTACAGCTGAGTACAAAACACAATAATTACTGTCATTTAAAAAATAGTAAGTTGTAAACTAAATATTTATATTTATTGTTTACAGCATGTTATGTATGTGTTATCCTGTACTGTTGAAATATCTTTTTGACAGCCATGGATACAAGCAGCTGATGTTACATCTGAGGTTAAGTAACATGGCAACAGCTAAGCAGAAATATATAGGAGACTCTTTCAAGATGATACATTTGCACAGTGTAAGTTGGGTGGCTCTGCATGACTGTTTTGCAGGTGAACTTACAATATGTTACATGACATATGACATATGATGCAGATAAGATAAAGCACTAAACTTCATATCACTACATATATCACTTCTCACTAGGATTGTATATTGGCAAGAACCTGGCATTATAATATGTATCATGATACAGGAGTTATGATATTTACTGCAAGGTTTTTTTATCTAATTTTATGAAAACTGTCATAATATAAAAATACAGCACCACATGCACAGGTTTGCAACATTAATGGTGAGCTCAATGCTACATGTTGGATTGGAAGAGTCTAATGGCTGCAGATTTACAACACTGCTATCTAGTGGTCGGGGATTCAAACACTAAATAAACCACCGTGTGCCACTAATCTTTGCATGTAAGCTATTAATTAAAAATCCACACTGCGTTTTAGAGATCACCAAACACAACACTGTGATACTCAAACGTATCAATATTTTTTTTTACACTATAACATTTTATTTCACTGGGATTTCTGAATGCTACTAGTTTAAAAATTAATCAAATGTAATAGCAAAAATAGTCAGGATGCTCATCCCTTCTCTGCTGAAGATCACTCAGTTTAATCTTAGTATAAATGGTGTGCAGATAGGACCCTCTTCTCAGGTTCGACATTTGGGTCTTACTTTTGACAGTCACCTAAATTTCGACACCTATATCAAGAATATTTCTAAAGTGTCTTTTTATCATCTCAGAAACATTGCAGGTCTTTTCTATCACCTTCTGATGCGGAGAAGCTTGTTCATGCTTTTATCTCCTGTAGGTTGGACTATTGTAACTCTCTCTTTGCTGGTTTACCTAAAAACTCTCCTCAGAGGCTTCAGTATGTATGTTCAAAATTGTGCTGCCAGAGTTCTGACTTGTACGTCACCTTGTGCTCATATTACTCCTGTGCTGGAAAGACTGCACTGGCTCCCTGTTCATGCCCGTAGTGATTTTAAAACTCTTGTGCTGACGTGTAGGCGGTGCATGGTACAGCTCCAGGGTATCTATGTGATTTGGTAAAGTCTTTACTTTCTGTCTTTTACTTTACAGCAGCCTGTCTGTAAACTTAGATCAGTGGGGGAGCGAGCATTTTCTTATAGAGCATCTCGGCTGTGGAATGACTTACCAGACAGTATTAAAAATGCTTCTACTGTAGTATCTTTTAAAAAGTTACCTAAGATCTAATCTATTCATCTATTTTGATTAACTTTTAAACGTAATACATTTTTTATACATGTTTTTGTTAACGGAGTGGTTTTTAAATGTAGTGCTTTGGGTTTAAGAAAGGTGCACTATAAATGTAATTTATTATTATTATTATTATTATTATTATTATTATTATTATTATCCCTTGAGCATTTTCAGAGAGGAGAAGTGATGGAGACAGCTATGTGGCATGAAGGCATGCTAGCACAAAAGTTAAACACCTCATGCTGTCTAGCGAAACGGAACTTTTACAGCATAATCACCAACTCTCATCCTTCCTTCAGTGCCCCATCAGTGAGATCTGTGGGCACAATGGGCCCATACTGCTAAATGCTTTACAGGAGAGCCATAACAAGGCTGTTTAAGGGCCCACAGGTGCCCTGCGCCTGCTCTAGCCATAGCAGAGGAAGGAGCGAGAGGCCCTGAGCAGAACTACCCCCACCTCCCTCTCCCCATTAAAACAGCCCTGTTTGTCTGTCTAGGCCCGCACCAGCTTCCCTGAGAAGGCAGTAAAGTAAATATCAAACAGGAGAGAGAAAAACTCCTGCTGGAGCTGGAACCCGTCCAGTTGGCACAGAAAGGACGAGCTAACACAGGATCTGGGCTAATCTGACTACGCTCAGAGAACAAAGAAGCAACATGCAATCTAAGGAGGGAGGGAGAGAGTATTTCTTTCTAACAGCACATGCATCACATGCTTAGAGTAGATAGTGGATGACATTAGATATCACACACACTACAGATCCACACGCCACTGGTTTTGTATCTGTTTTTAAAAAAAAAACCTTTATTGCATTGTCCATTTGTGAATGCAATTAAAACCAGTGGGCCCAGCAACATAAATGGAGCTCAAAATCCCACAGAGTGAAAATCATGCTCTTACACACAAGGCCAATTTGTATGTCTCGGTGTAATTTTTTGCCACAAGCTGTGCCCAGGCACTGATACTAAAATAAATTGAAGTTTGGAAAAAGCATGGACAAAGATGTGCTTTGTGCAGACTTCTTTCCCGGCGCTTCATATAAAAAGCGATGTTCTGTGCTGGGAGACGGAGTGGACCCTCATCAACAGTAAATTAGGAGCCCTGGATGTGCCGACGGCTCCTTGAGCAGCGCTGAGCAGAGTCTGCGGAAGACTCCCTCAAGCACTGCACATGTTATTGCAGTTAGGGAGGGAGAGCAATATTTACATTTCACTAGGGGGTTCGAGACACGCAACATCAACTCAAACATACAGAGTTTTAGCCTTTGGCCACAGAGCCAGACTATGGTGGGAAGTGAACTTGTCACAAGACACAATCGACTGAAGACCATTTAATATGAAGATGTAAACTTAAAGTTCTGCCATTGTAAGAAAAACATTCTTGCAGTTTTATGGCTCATGAATTAGAACAGATATAGCACATTTATGTGTGGCATTTCCAACCACACGATCGGTCCGGTTAGAAAAGCGTGTTGTTATGTCTGTATCTGTGTACCTGTATTATTACTCAGGCAGCTGGTTGCTAAGTATCAACATGATATTTAGTGGTGGAACTGCACTTATTTCATTTCCAGTCAGGAGCTATCATTTTTTCAGCATCAGGAAGAACATAGAAAATATATATTTACCAGAAAATGACAAAAAAAACGTTTTGAGAGATTTTCTCTTGAGGCTTGCTTTCATTTTTTTCAAAGAAATCCTTAAGGATATATTTCCACACCTCCAAAGTTCAGTTGTGCCATTTTCTGCTAATCAGAAACAAATTCAAAGATGTTGAGGTCTGGAGTCTGGGGTGATCATTTGTTCTGAGAACACCGGCAGCTTTTTTTGAGTTGTTCATTTTCTTTCTTCCTGTTTTTTTGGTCTATTTTCTTTTTCAGTTATGGCTTCTTGGCAGCTACACACCCTTTCAGACCTTCACACGATATAAAGATGGACAGAAATACTTTATATTTTTTAAGATCTGACTAAAGAGATGGAGCTTGATTTTATAAAAGCTTTAAGTACCGTTCATCTGATGGGGACAGTTTTTGTGGTCAACCAGTTGCACAGTCGCAATAGGAAACTTGTTTTTTTCACTTATTTTCCTTTGATGATCCTGTTTCTTGTTGAAGTGGGTTATTTTATAGCCAACCTCCTCAGC
Source organism: Megaleporinus macrocephalus (assembly GCA_021613375.1). Classification (NCBI taxonomy): domain Eukaryota; kingdom Metazoa; phylum Chordata; class Actinopteri; order Characiformes; family Anostomidae; genus Megaleporinus; species Megaleporinus macrocephalus. Next base: position 31,713,244 of record CM038707.1, read on the forward strand.
ATGATCTCCTTTGACTGAAAATGTAATAAATGAAGAGTTGATCTAATATAAATGAAACAGATCTGTTCAGAACTTCTTTGCTTTCCATTTTCATTTTTACAAAACACTTGTACGACAGTAACAGCACACTCCATGTCTTTAGCTTGTGTAACCACATCAAAGTCCTGATATTACTTAATATGTGGCTTTAAAAGTTCCAAAACAGTTTCAAGACAACAAAAAGAATATAATATTGGTAAAACATTGTGTGTATTTTTGGTGCCACTAATATATTTGAATTGAGGAACAAATAGGGGTTTGCTCCTCCCTCCTCAGCACACCTCTAGACACCATGTGGAGTTCAAAACTAAACAGCATTGTCAGCTGCTGTGGGGGAATTAGCAAAGGGAGTGAGTCTGAATGAGTGGAGGTATTTAAGAGAGCCAGGAAACCAGATGATATCACTGCTGGAGGGAAAGTCCCAAACATTCCCATCATCTCCCAGACAACAGGGTGAGATTTTTGATAGCCAACACTTCCCTGTCCAATCATAGAGCGGAAGCACGGACACATTCAATCCAGATGCTTGACTGGCCCAATGGGATCGTAGCCAAAGGCTAACCAGTAGAGATATGTAATCTCCAGCTGACACGGGCCTGATTTCGGGGTCTAGGCCAGGCTTTTTATGAGTCTATCAAGGTAATACTCAGATAACATCTCTAGCCATGTAGTCATATCTCCTCTGATAGCCATGGGCCCTGAGTTAGCAGACAAACTGCTCTCAAAACAATGCAAGAAATTAAATAAGTAAGAGTCATTATCTGAGGTTTCCCGCTGCTCTCACATCAGCATGTGGGGCCGTTTTAACTAACAACTATAAACAAACGCAGCAGCTCTGACGGAGGAAGAGTGAAATTAGGGGAGCAGCAGTGTGCTTCCGAGGGCTGAGGACTGGATAAATGAACAGATGCAAATGAGCTGATCTGGGCTGCCTGGTTAATAAAGCAACCCCCCCCCCCCACCACCCCCCCGGAAGATATATTTAAGATCATGATGTAGCTTTTTGTGCATGTAAACAGTCCTCTCTGTAATTTTAGTAACTTTAGCTTTTCTGTGTTACAAGGTAACATCATCTAATTTAACAATCCTAATTGCTTGCCACGTCCACACACATTACAAAGGGAGCTATAAAAGTAAATACATACCACTCTAACAGAGAATTTCAGACAAAGGGTGAATAGATAAAGTTAAATTATGATAAAAAACACTGTGTTTTGGGGAAGGTAAAGAATGTTAATATATTCTAGTAAACCCCAAAAATGAAATTATGAACACATAAAATACACATAATAGGTCCTCTTTTATTCGGGCAAAGTTATTTATAGAAACATAACTTTTTTTTTTGTCCAACTTGACCTGAACCACATTATCAGAACAAAATTCTGACCAGAACTGATTCAAACATTGGGGGTTTTATTCAACATTATCTCACAAAATGTTAAATAAAATGTGAGATTACGACTAATTAGTGCAAATAATAGCTCAGCTGTTTAATACAACTAAACCAATTTAAAATAATAAATGAATCTGCTGTTTAACTTTTACAAATGAAAATCCAGAGCCTCCGAAATTCACAAATGGGTCAGTACAGCATGCCTGGCCATGCAAGCAAAGATGAAGCATAAAGTAAGGTATAAGTAAAATAGAGGTACATGCAGAGTAAAATTTAAAAAGTAGGATGCAGACTATAAGAATGTGACCAGCCAGTGCCTGAAAGAAATGAGGGAAATGATGTCTGAAATTGGACGCCTGTTGGGTTAGAACATATTCTTAAGCTCCACACATGGACCCTGAAACTTCACTGCTATAGGAGTCATTCTGCTAGACTATATATATATAATTTAATAAAAACTGACTTCAAATAATGGTCATGGTTATGTTAAATGATTCATTGATCTCCAAGCTATTATTACATTTACTGTGCTTCATATGTGCAAAACAGTGTGAACTAATTTTAAAATGTAAACTGAATCAATACATAAATATACAAATCAATAGTCTGTATCAATTTCCAGATACAGAAATTCTATGTCAGTGCACTTATAAAGCAAAAAAAGAAAAGTAAGACTGCATGAATTAAGACTTGATCAGGGGACATTTATATCCCAACTGTAAGAGAGATGTACAAAATGAAGACACTGCTCTTTTTTTCACTATGGCATCAGGAGAGCTTTCACTGGTGCAGCTGGACGTTTCTTTTACTGTAAGAGTGATAGAGCAAGCAGCAGAAGAGTGAAAAAGAGCAGAGAGGGGAAAAGAAGGAAAAAAGACAGCATGGGTGACAGCCAGCCGCCGGAGCTCAATGAGGTTTAAGGGGAAAACGAGAGAGAGAGAGAGCGAGCGAGAGAGAGTCAGACCATTGTGGAGAGCTGCCAGGTGTCTGTGTGGTCTTTGCATTTCAAGCTTTAGGAGGCGAGCCAGGCTGGGAAAGGGTACACACACACACACACTCACATACACGTGCAGACACACACACACACACACACAAACTACAAGAGCCCTCAGCCCTTTTCAAACCGCAGGCACACTCCTTCAACACCTCCACGCTCATATGAAAGCAGTGTGACTCCTAACAGAGCGCCATCAGAATTTCCTGAGCTGAAATGATGCAGCTCTGATGTACATACAGGCTATCCAGAGCAGACACACGCCACTGCCTCTAAACACACACACACACATAATTTCTTTTATTCGCTGTCAGGATGTGGAGTACATCTCATATGGTTTTGTGAATAAACATAACTTACTATAAAGTACAGAATTCAGATACCAGGTTCAAATAATCATACAAAGATAGAAACAGAAAATAGGACCCCTGACAGGTTTAAAAGACTTGGTAGACCAGTATAACTATCACCATCTAAAAAAAAGCAGTAGCTAAAGCTTTCATCCTGCTCCAGATCTGAAAAAATTACAGGTGTTTCTTTCCATCCTTCCAATGTGAGAAAAAACTTAACACTATGGGTCTGAACAGATACACTGTGGTCAAGAAAACTGTATTGAGAAACTGACCACCCGAGAGTCCAGACCTCAACATCACTGAATATATTTGGGATTACTTGAATAGTGAGAAGCAGAAAAAGCTATTTTTAAAACTAAAGACTCCCGAAAAGAATGGGAGCTGTAATAAAAGGCAAAGGGTGGCCATGAATATTGAAACTTGATCTACATTAGATGCTGAGGTTTCTGGATAATTTTTGGTTAAATGTTTAATTTTATTTTTTCTGTTTAACTTTTTTCCAGACACTAAAAAAAGCAAATAGCTTATATGCAACTTATGTTTTGACTGAAAATTGAATACAGGGTGGATTCTGACCTTTGCACATAGGTAATAAAATTTGTTGTACCTGAGCCGTAACTTCAGTAACTGCAAATATATGGCTTAAAATTAATAAAATAATAATAATATGTTTATCCTGAAAATGTACATATACACACATGCCCCGACCCCCCATCTCGACACACACACAGACACACACATCCACACACAGTGTGTGCTGGCACCTACTACTGGAGCCCCAGCATGGCGATCTGTTGCTGCCTGGCCCAGGCCTGCGCCCACCCGCTTTTCTCCCTTCTCCTCTCTTGTTTGGATTGGTTTTATGTGAGCAGTTCCCATTGTAAATGCAGCCCTAAGTGAGGCCTAAGCTGAGTGAAACTGACACTTTTTTCATTTGCTGTAAGGTTAAATAATGTCTATTGGTCTTGTGTGGTCTACAGCGTAGAGGGTGTTGAACAAAGGCCAGATATATTCATTTTACTGTCTCAGCAACAGTCTTAGCCATTGTTATTGCTGTAAGCCAGTTATTGTTCCCATTCAACATGCTGATGTGTCAAAGTGTCAAAACAATGAGAGTAATATGCTGGATTCGGTTAAACTACAAGTAAAACCTTTTCAAAGGAGCACCTGGCCTCTTTTAATCCCCACACACTGCAACACTGGACTTCTGTCATGATTCAAGTGGAGACACGTACTACACAAAGATCATTCTAAACGTGTTACAAAGCATGACAGTCCGACATACGTTCTATAATTACGTGGGGCCTCCAGCGCAAGTGTGTTGGTTTAACCAGCCCCGCCCCATCTATTAGTTCAAATGACTTTTAATGAGTGCTATTAGGAGTTACTGCAAAGCCAGAGTTACCCCTGAATGACTGAACACACACAACAGCAATGAGTGTCGCTGGCCAAGAGGCAAAAGCCATAACCCTACAGGCATTTTTCAGACTCCTGACAAGACTAAACAGCATGGATATAAATCATTTCACAAAACACAGCCAGACAAAAACAAAATTATGCTATCATTCAGCAAAAATGGAAAAAATGAGTCTTTCTTAAACATATGCCAGTGTCAGTAGAGTCTATACTTGTGCAAGAGCAGCCTGACGATGCACAAAAAGTGATTCACTATGATAAATTGAATCTACTTAAATTAAAAGTATCCACATTAATAAATTACACTGGAATTATTCTGGGGCGGATACGTCCAAGTTTTACACGGTCATGATTTACTAAATAGTTGCAATTACCCTTTGGTGGCCATAATAACACCAAAAGAGCAGCTGCTACTCTTTTGGGCTTTTGCAAAATACTGGAAATATTCTGATTAACCAGCACTAATACTGAGTGTGCACTATTTCACTTCTCTCTTATTATTTCGGCTTACATGGCTGCCATAGGTTGTGCTAAGAGACAGAGATAAGAGGGGAATATATATATATATATCTCCCTCATCTCCTTCTCGCACCCCACCACCTCAGCTCCCCCTTCTTTTCCAACTCATGCTCGGCCTTTGCTTGGCATGGGTGAGTCTGGCCTCTGAAGTTGCAGCTGAAGTTACCCAGAACTCCAGCCCAAGTTTCTCAGAGTTCTTTTGCAAATTTGCTTTAATATAAAAACCATGTGAGTCAAGCGTGTAGCTACAATGCACCAGTTTTATGTTAAGGCTGCATATGCAGTCGAAAAGAACACAGTCTGAACACTGCCCTTTACATTGTGTGTGTGAATGGACCAATAGAAAGGACCCAATATCACTTGAAATGAAATCTTTGCTTCAACAGCAACAATATGGAACCTGGATTTGGTGACCTCACTGGAAGAAATGTGTAATTGCACACATCGCGCAGAACACTCTGAGAACCACCCTGGGCGGATACATCTGATGATTGCGAGCATGCTGGAGAACTCAGTCAAAACATGTTGAAAGATGGGTCTCAAGAGGAGATAAATTAATCCACTATAGTCATCATATCTGACACTCTATTCATCTGCTGTAAGGTTTCCTTTAACAGGTAAAGGAATAATTTTAGTTTTAACTGGACTCTTCAAAGCCTATGTGCTTCATTGTTGCTACAGGAACCATACTTTTAGGGATGTAGACAGTGGTAGGTAAAATATTCCAATGAGGTGGTAAATAATAAGGTTACACAGTTGAACATCTAGCTGTTTATTAGGAGGGACAGTGCAGCTAACGTGGCTGCTACAGCGTTTGGAAATAGAAACTAAGAAGTGACAACGCTCCGAAAAACAGCATCTCCGGTTCATTGCGCTTTACTTTTGCTTTGATGTTAGTACATTGGTAACAGAGTCTCTTAGACTTTTAACACTATTTTGATTTAGCGTTGGTATTTCAGCTGTGCACATATGGCCACTTGCTTGCTAACTCATCAGACATAGCTGATTGTCAACCTCGACTGAGTAGTGTAAGATTTTCTAACTGGAGATGTCTGAATATGACTATGGATATGGCTTCTGTAATATGAATATGTAAACAAAGCTTTCTTTTATATTAATAAAAGAAATGGTCTATAATACGGCTCCAGGTCTTCTTCGGCAGCGTGGAGCTGTGCAGCATCTTTCTCTATGTGCAGGGGAACTTGTAAGCGAGGGGGGCTGTGTTTTTGTGCAAAGGAAAGGGGGTGGTGGGGTTGGGCAGAAAGTGTCAGAACGGAGAAATGTCACCGGCACTGCTTTATGAAGCAACAGGTTATGTATTTTAATGCTACATTAAACTATATTGATATAACAGTACAGTATCGGCTCATTGTATATACTGGCAAAAAAATATACTGACATGCCCTAAAAAGTGGCTACACTGCCCAGCCATAATCAGTACAATGTTGATTTTGCAGTTGAGACCTAAACATCAAGCCGGACCCTCGTTTTGAGCTTGAGCATGTGAGGTTAAAACTTAAAAACATATTACGTGGTCTGAAAAACTCCTGTGAAATCCAACCCAACGCCTCTGACTTAGTCTTTACATAGTGACAGCAGTGCATGAAGACCATATACCAGTGTGTGTTTTTCTCAGACTCACCCCCAGCCCCCCCAAAAAATGCAGTTTTAATTATGAAAATTGTGCTTGTTGTCATTTGCATTGTAGAAAACCCACTAAATTGGAAACCCCTCATGACTGTCGGTGTAATAACTCTCTTAGTAAATCTTGTCTGTCAGTTTATATACTTTTGGCAATGACTGTGTTTGCAGATTTGAATGAAGTCGAATTGAATGCATCACATTTTTTCTACGTAACAGTGCAGATCTACTATAGCCAGCCTATGGCAGAGATATGCAAAGGGATACCATAAAAAAAATAAAGATCTTAACCAAAAAAATGGTGTCAGTGTGCACAGATGTGTTTATGACACCAGGCTTTCAACGCTCACGGTGCCCTTTTCACGCACTTACACATAAGCATACTGCCCTGGCGGCACTCACCCCTGAAGGGTTCATGAGGCATCCATCTGGGCCTATTTAAACACATAAACACATTAATAATGCATTGACTATGCTGAACTAATATCTGCTACGCATTCAGCGAAGTCTGAGAGGCTGTAGAGCCCTGTAGACAGACAAGAGGAAAGAACGCCCAAATGAACAGCGTCAGTATTAGGACACAGGGGCGCGTGACATAACGAGCAAAGGGATATTTTGAGTGAAAATGAAACTTTTTGTAGAAAAACATGCACATACTATTTCGAAATCACACATAAACGGTCTAAAGCATAACAAATATAATTGGCGACAAGTGAATCAGAAGAAGTGTTCTTTCAGGTGAAAATTTTCTGACAGCACACTGTTAGCATTGTCTGGCCTGGTGAGCTGGGCCTCTTCCTTAATTGCCCTCTCATTAACACCAATTGGAGGTTTAATGATGCAGAATCCCAGTGTTAAGGAAGTGCTGAAATACAACATTATTATGAGGGCACATGCCTTTCCGACCCAGTGATCACCATCAGCGACCCGTTATGCAACAGCTTCTCCGATCTGACCACCGCTTTCTTCTTCGTCTGTGTCTAATCAGTCCTACTGACTAGTTATTATCAATACATAGTGTTTGAACGGCTGCTGACTCCGCTGAGCACAGAGTTCGCTCTTGAACGCGAAAAAGAAATGTGAAACTAAAGTGTGGCCATTGTTTGACAGCATAATACAATCTAGAGTAATGTGTTCAGGAGTAACTGAGCACGCAAAAAAGACCTGATCTCTGAACATATCTTTTTGTCCTCTGAACCTCTCATCTGTTCCCGGGTACGATAACATGGAAGTCATCGGCCTCTTGAAAGTAGGCTTCAAGATGGGGCAGATGCATAGGAAGTCTTCAACATCAAAGAAAAGTTCTGCAATTGCTAGAGGCCGTTTTAATACAATGAAGAATCAAGACCATACAGCCAGTGCGCCCAAGTGCCTTCAAATACCAGGACCATATGTGTTCATTGAGACTGCAGTAAGAGAGAAGGAAGGGGAGAGAAATGTTGCTCGCGATGTGATAGGGTTGATTCCTATGCCAAGATGAGAGTATATATATATTTTTTTTTTCATGATAAAGTGAAACAGCTGCTCTCCAGACCAGTTGGCTCTGAAAGACGCAGTCAAGTCCTTTTTCTCCCACTATATTTTATAAGGCTCATTAAAATGAGCTGATGTTAGCACAATGGCACCCCAGAGGAGCCTCTGTGCAGTCTACTCCCACACCTACCCTGACAACTTGTTATGATCATGCTGAGAGACTGGTCAACTACCGGTTCACCACAAGAAAATTGGACAAAAATAAATCTGATTAAACTAATTAAGAATACCGTAAAATTCTGCAAATTCCACATACCGTCTTGTTTTTTACATCATTCAATCACTGAGATGTAAACAAAGTCATTCAGAGCAGTTTGACGTGAAATAGAGCATTTGAGAAAAGACTGCCAACAATACTACTGATAGTAACCAGGAATATGGTATTTTATTTATTGTCCCCAAATGTCTTTATATATATATATTTATATATATTTTGGATCGTGTGTATATACAGCTGGTAATGGTAAAATAATTGTATATTAAATAATGGAGTATTTATAGCCATTTCATGTAATAGCTTTCTGTGGTATATTAAATATTAAAGATATTAAAAAAATTCAGGTTCATATGCCTACCACTGTACATCCACCAATCCTGACATCCCTGACAATCCTAGAATGGATCACTCCAACTGACTATGCTGAAATTCTAGATTATTTTCTATTAAGACATATTGGTACAAAAGACTACAGAAAATGTACTGTATAGTGATAGTCTGAAACTGACTTTGCTTTCTGACAAATGAAATAATAGTGTAACTAAAACCAAGAGCACTGTGCTGTAACTCCACAATAATAACACAATAATTTCCCTGTTAAAAACATCTCCTGCCCATTGACCAAACTGTACTTAAAGTCATTTTTCTGTACCCTGATCATGGGCTATTCCTTTAAACTCTAAGGACCTGCTAGCAGCTCCAGACCTCTCTTCCTCCTCAATTTCATAACTACGCTAGATTTTATAAGATGTTACTGAATACTTAACAATAGTTACAAAAGCCTGTAACAAGCCTGAAGAACAAAAATTTGGAATCATAGTTAAAATCTTTAACTAATTTGTAGGATCCTGTGGAAAATGAAGAAATTTGAATTTTTTCCAGTATCATCAAGAGAGCTGTGGTTGATTCTATAATGGCAGGGAGAGCTGTATAACAATAAGAATTAAGATTTTAAAATTTAAATCCAGAATGACTCATTTTTGAACTGTTGTAATTGAATCTTAGGCTGGTGGTAACGTTAGGATAATTAGGATAAGTAAATAATTAAAGATTATTTGTTTAATTTTCATGTTTTAAAAAATCAATATGAAATAAAACATCTTTTAAACATCTTTCTGGTGTCTGACCTACATTACTTAAATCTGCACTGTTTAATTGAAAAGGAATCAAATAAAAGCCCTTGTTATGAGGACAAGTGATCCTGAACTTATTAAAGCCTAAAATGTGGCCGACAGTTATTGTTTAGACTTTTGTTGTGCAAGGTTTAATATGTAAACATCTAAACCAACAGAGGAATGGATGATGTGGGACTGAAAGGTCATACAAATTCAATGACCACAAACATGTAATGAAGTAGAACCACAGTGTAAGGGGAAGGTGTGTGTGTGTATGTGTGTGTGTGTAAAGACAGAATGCAAAGATGTGGTTAGAGCGAGCAGTGTGTAATATTGAGGGCCACTCACTCCTTGGCTCTCTTGGTCCGTCCACGGTCACCTTAATGGCTCTGTGGTAAGTGGCCACTTGTGGTGGATTTGTGAACACTGTAATCGTCAGGGTGAAGCTCTTCCCTGTGCAAACACAAAAACATTTACAGGCTTAGTTGCTGACAGCAAAAACACCCGTGCGTTTTACATATGTGAATGAAGTTTTTTCCAATCTAACCAAGGATATAAAGGAAGCTTTCTGCTCAATTAAATTACTATTTCTTCATTTGGGAAAATCCCTAATCTAGATTTGATCCCTTTGATGAGGGTGGCTGGGGAGGAGCAGCCTAACTAAGGATTATACAGAGTGGCATTCACATCAACAAGCCTGTCTCATCAGTCAACTTCCCTTAACAAGCGTCCCAGACAAATTGTACTCTCATGGGGTTTCAGAAGGGAATGCAGAAGATTAACAAGGCGGCCCAACGGTTCTTCCTCAGAAATGGCATTGGTTGGTTGAAGAGACAGGAAGAAGTGGGTGGAATGCTATGGCAACCTTCGGACACATCTGGCACAGCACATACAAACTCAACACCAAGAACACACACAGTTCCAGAGCTTTGTAATCAGACTCTAGGAAACTCAGACTCTAGGAAACTAGAGTTTTTTTTTAATATACAAAATAACGTGAAAGGTTCCTGGTAGAGCTGTAACATTTAAAAAGACGTTAAAGTAATATTCTTATCTGCAAATCTGAAAACAGTGTGACTGACACAATACCAACGTTAAGAGCTCCAGATTCCAACCGCCATTAATACTGTCTCCAATAGACTCCAATAGCCTTAGGTAGCTTCTTCTGCAGGACCCCTAGTGGCCATTACACAGCTTATATATATATATATATATATATATATTTGCCATGTAACTCTGTCATTATGTTAACTAGGACATGGTTAGCTCTCTGTGTGTGAAATGTTGCTAGTCTGTGTTGAGCTGCTTATGAGCAATGTGGGGTGATTGAAGGTTGTTAAGATCAACCTGCCAAGAAAACAATATACACCGCTTCACAAAAATGGCCATGCAGAAATAAAATGTAGAGCACAACTGTATCTTTTTTGATATCACAAATTGCATTTAATTACAAATAAAAGCTGACTTGCTGGCTGACTGATGAATAGAAAATCTATTTGCTTCTTGTGGTATAGTAAATCATCTACATTTCCACTTCAACATATTCCATCAATGTTTCTGAGGAAAGAAATGCATAACACAAAAACTGGAAGACCTCCAAAACAGGCAGAAATGATATTTTATGGCTATTGTGAAAAGGGTTTAAACCGTAACATGATTGTCAGGTTGTCAAATGCAAACTATCGAATACAACTACCAGGTTTCTGTTCACTTGCTTGTATTTCTTAGTTTGCTTTGGTTCTACTGATGTGCAGTGTTGTTGTGTCTTGTAACATGTGATAACATCTTTGCTAAGGATTGACTTTGGACTCCTTCCATGTGTTTTGCTATTTTAACCACAATGTTTTTTTTTGTCATTAATTTATTAGTTCAGTCTGTTTTGCTGTAATAGCTGGGTTCAGATAGTGGTTGGCATATCCCCTTAACCTTATTGACATATTATATATTAAGAGCTCCTATTCAGCCACAACATAGAAAAGTAGCTGGCTTATTATTATTGAATTCTTATTAAGTCTCATTAAAGGGGTTAAATACATAAACGCTCAGATGTGTTTAATTGTTACAAAGTAAAGTGACTCTAAATATCAATCACTGAGTTCAGCTCATACCCACAAATCTGCAAAAGCTTCATTTTAATCAATTACGCACGAACTAGTACATCAGTCTGGCAACAATTTGCACAATGTCCTTTCCTTCCCAAGGAGCATCTCGACTGGCTTAATAAAAAAAAATAAACCTGCTCGGCATCAAGTCTAGTCCACTAACTCCTGCTGTCTGACATAATAACAAGTCTCAACACAGAGAATAACTTTATATTAACAACATATTCTTCATGTAATTCTTCTCTTAATAATGCTCTTTATTCATTCATTAAGGAGGATTAAATCATCAGTAACTATCAGACAGGGATCTGGCATTGCTCTTAGGCCGAGTATGGAATGCACACAAACCTGCAGCTTAATGATCACGCTGTCTCTGGCACCTCTGTGATGTGGTTTTAAAGCGGCGTTGGCTCGTAACTGATATGGTAAGTAAACTCACTGGCTGTAATTATTCAGAGAATGTCGTGTGTCCCCATGTGACCGCACGAGCCCATTACACGTCCTCTCCTGAGAAACACTACTCTTAGGTGCAGGATGTGTGCAGGAAAGGGACAGGTGTGGGCAGTCACTAAGTACAAAAATAAATAGAAATCATTGGCTAACATTAAAAACTACCAAAGTACAGTGCACCCTCATTGTGTAAACCCCTCTTATCTTGTGTCAACACAGTATCCTTCACATAATCTAATCTACTTACAGATCCACTTGTGTAAACATCAGTAAATAGGCATTAAGTGGATCAGACCTGATAATTACACACAGGAGACAACCTGGCTTTACCCTACTAAACTATGATGACAGCTCAATGATAGCTGTTTTTTTTTTTTTGTTTCGCATTAACTGATCTCTATCTTGCTGCCAAAGCAGTGCAGCCAAGATTCTGACAGTGTTTCATGACTTTGAAAATAAATGTTTTTTAAAAAAAGTCCTAACTAAACTATGAAAATGCTGCCAAGTCATGATACGGACTGGTTCATGGCCAGAAGGTGCACTAACCTCGCCCACTACGACCCACAAAGCGCAGGTCATTGAAGCGCGCCACCTGGTTCTTCATCACCCCTGAGGCGTTCCGCAGCTCGGCCGAGTAATTCTCATCGTTTCCAGCCATCACGGTGACCACTGTCCCATCAGGAACCTCTCCCAGGGCCACTACCTGCGGTTAGACAGCACTGACTACAGCGATGAACACTTCCAAAACAGAGTATGTCATGTTAGGAGGCCTGGTACCTGCCTGCTTTGAGGAATACATACGTACATAATAATAATTAATGAGTAAATTAATTAATAAATTCATCCATAAAGTCTTGATTTGCTGCTGTTGAAAAAAACCTTTCCGTTTTTTACATACCGTATATTGTCCTTTTCATTGTGTATAATTATATAATAACTGGGTCAAAAAAGGCCCATTCATTGGAAAAAAAATCTGGTTCCATCGACTTACATTAAAAGAAAAGTATGTTCCTGTAACGTTATAATTTTGGAGATATACGTATTTGTTCCAACAGAAGCAAAATATTTAATAAATAGGATGTGTATGTTAATATAAAAATGAAACGATTAAAAAAGAAGAAAACAAAATTTTAATTATGTTAAACATAATTAAGAATGAAGAATTTTCTAACCTGCATGCTGATGTCATACATGTGGCATTTGGTAGATTTAGTCATCACGCCATACAAATGTCATGTTTCTAAACTTTAACTCTACAATATAAACATTACTCACAACAAAATTGTATATTATTAAAAATGTAATTATATGTATGATATTTGTTGTACTAGAATATGTGATATATATATATATATATATATATATATGTGTGTGTGTGTGTGTGTGTGTGTGTGTGTGTGTGTGTGTGTATTCAGGCCTCATTTTAATAGCAGAAAACATCACGAACAGGGTTACATGTCAAAGACCACGAGGAGAAACACATGTGGAACCCAGACCTGAGCTCACTGGCTCTCCATCTGCTCCTACAGAGTTTAAGATAAGATCATTTAATTCGCCAAACCCCCCTGAAAAGGCCAGTGTTTTGTGGCAAATAAACCCCCAAATAAAATTAATAAAAAAAGTCTCTGACCACATACGAAGGGCAGCCTGACAAAACCGCAAAAATAAAAAAAGAACAGCTAAAAAAGAAACTCATTCGCTCTGAGGAGGAAAACAACACGCAGCCAGAGAGTCAGAGATATACGAAGGGAATAAAGAGCTATTATACCTAATTAGAGTTCAAGATCATGAAGAAAAAATTGTAGATAAATTATCCCGCAAAGTAGAGCCGAAATGCGTAAACAGTGAACTTTGCGGTCAGTTTCCATAGCAGTAGTGAGGGGTCTGATAAGCGCCGAGTGCTTTTAAACAAGCGCACACGTTTGTTGGAGTAAACCATTTAAACAAGTTATCTCACAGAACACGGTCTGATCCACACTATTCTTTTACCACACTTTACACATCACTACATCACACGCAGCACATTTCTCTCCTCTGAGAAAGAAAGAAAGAAAGAAAGAAAGAAAGAAAGAAAGAAAGAACGAAAGAACGAAAGAAAGAAAAAGCACAAGGCTTACCTTGAAGGCGACGGGCAGAGTTTTGTTACACCTCCAGTGAGAGGGCAGCACAGAGCAGAGGAAGTTCGGGCTGTCAGTGCGGACCAGCTCGGCCGGGTGGTCGGCGATGATCTCGGCCATGGAGCGGTTGTCCGCGGGCCGGAGCCTCGGCCCCGACGCCTCTGGTTGCCCGGCGCTCGGGTTGCCCTCGTTCATCTTCACCGGCACCGGCTGCAGACTGCTGGACGGGGGGCTGAACCTCCGGCTGGCGCTCGGATCTACGGGAATGCGCATCACAGCAGTCCGAATGAGCGGAGAGAAGAGGAGGTGAGTTAAGGCGAGCCCGGCAGTTAGCGCGGCTGTAACGTACGCTCCTCTAAAGTTAGGCTACCGACTGAACTCGCTCTGTCTGAATAAGCAGCGATTTAGCAGCCGTGCCAGTCAGCCTCAAATGAGCTTCGGAAGTGCTGCGGGTGTCGAAACACACACACACATTCTCTCCCTCTCCCTCGCTCACACACTCACGCACACACACACACACACACACTAGTCAGGACGGCGTAGCTGATGTGCGCAACTACTCGGTTATACTGTATTAAAGCGCAGCTTGTTTAGAAACCAAAGACGTCCGTCACTATATAAAAAAGACGGTCACAGGAATGTTCTAGATATAATAACACGCTTTTGTTCGTTTCCCTTGGCTTTTTGTAACAGTTTGTTAAAGTTCAGTAGCAAGGTAACCTTCCAAGCAGATATAAACACTACAAATCTCTCCTGGCGCTTCGTGTCAGTGTTGCTAACTCGCGTTAGCCGCTATTTGGCGCCTCGCCTGTTCCGTCCTGTCAGGTTAAACAGGTAGTCTAGCTGAACTCACAGTGAGGGGCTGAACTCCGTATAACTGACACACACACAAAGGTTGCGGTCGGTGAAATGAAATGAGCTTATAGGAGGCGAGTGTTTGTTGCCTCCACTGTGGTTTGCCTTTGAAGGCGAGGGGTTCTCTGCGCTCCGCTCCGCGCTCTGGTGGGATGCAGCTCCACTCAGGCCCTCATTAGCCTGAAGCCACTTTAGCACGTGGAGCCTGAAGTCACAGCGAGGCTTACGCGGCAATGGCAATGTATACAGTGACGGTGTGACTGCATGGTTGACGTCATAGCCTGAGATCATATTTCTGTCAGGACAGGTCACATATCCTGCTGTTCATTAGCTGCTGGCTTGATTAGCTGCTCATCAGACTGCCGAACTGCTGCACATCCAAGTACACAAGTCCAGCAGCTGAGTGAAAGTATAGATACCTCAGCTAAAGTAGCCTATTACTCCAGAAAACTGATCAGTATATATTTTGTATATTTTGATGTTTGATTTTAAAAAGAGCTACTTAAGTGTAACACTGGTAAATGTAGGTACTAGTGTATTAAAAGTATAATGGCTAAAATCTTCTGAGCATTTGCTCTTCGGTGTCTTTGGTTTAGAAAATGGGAGGAAAATTTCACTCTTCATCCAAACTTGTGGGATATCAGATATTTGATTTAAAACTACCCCACTCAATGTTTTCTTCGACGTGTCCAGGCCTGGTCATTGCTAAACTATGACTGCCTGGCCTGTGATTAAGTGTGGTTTTATGTATTTGTGCACGTGCTTCATATTCTTAGGTGTGTTAAGGAAAATCTAGTTTTACCGCACAGTATTTAGCGGAATAATGCAGTGGAAAATGTAAATACTAGAAAAAATTTCGTAAGTACCATAAAGAGGTACATGTATGTGCTTGGCACACTTCAGCGTATGATAGATTTGGAATCAGTACATTGTATGGTCCTACAGAAATTCCAACTCATTTTAAATATTCAGTCATTAAGATGTAAGCACAGTCATTCAGCGAGAGAGAAACAATGATTTTGATTTCTTTACAGTGCTGGAACCTAAGCTTGCAATGTCTACATCACAGAGTTTAATTAAAAATCCCAAAACCAGCAGTAAACCTACACGTTTTTTTGCATTTTTTTATATACGTAATGTGGCTAATTGTGAAAAAGTTGTGTATTTTTTTTTTTTAAAAAGCTTTTGCCTGCCCCTTCATCATAAATGCATTTTGAAAGGTATGAACTTTAGGTTTGAGTGTTTCTCTCAAAACTACTATAAGACAAAGTCTCCAGCTTCAGGTGATGTCTGGTTCCTGTCAACATCACTATGAACAATTCTGAGTTGGCAAGTTTCTCTTGAATAAAGCAAAAAGTTACTTGTTTGCACCATGCTTGTATTATTAATACAGAAATCTAGAAAATCTATGGAATTCCCCTTTACAAGACACATATCAAATGCATAACATATAAGATAAAAAGCACACCAAGCATTCAGCACCTAAGGTGCATTTACAATGTACAATACAATAAAGCAAAATGTATGTAAACTTGGAAGTCGCTCATTCATAATTTGAAATAAATGAGCCTGGCTCTGCATCTACCACCTCAGTACATATCAGCTGTTCAGTTTATTATTTCCTTGTATATTAGTGATTATTTAGTATCAAAGGGAATTTTCTAATGTTTGCTAGTTCCCAGTTTTAGTGTTTTTGCTAAAGAAGGGAAAGAGGTATGAGTTTCTCACAGAAAATGTAATTAATTTAAATGATAATGCTGAAAAGGGCAGTAGATGTTATAGTTCATTTGTGTTAGAGATTAAGAAAGAAGAATTTTTCAAGGAAGCTGCATCCACATGCCCTCCATTTCTAAGTGTGTGGTTGGCATTACCAACTAATAAAAGCTTGTTTTAAGGCTCGTCCAGACAGACATATCAGAGAGTGAGTAAAGCATAAATACACAAAGGGGCTGACATGATAACAGGACTAGCACATGTGACTTATTGTGAAAGAATGAGTCTCTGCTCTCACTATGATACTGTAGATGGCAATCTCTATCTTCATTAAGAAGTACTGTGACCTTAGTCTTCCTCTCAAACTGCAGCTGATCACATCCACTGTCCCATCGAACGTAACCCAGTCGCACTTCTGCTGCGTGCACATGGATAGCATGTACAGCTATTTGAAAAAGGGTTTCAGTTATATAAAGTTATTTTCTCAGTGTTTCCCTAATTTCTCGTACGTCTCTAGAGCAGCACATTGGGGATAATCTCTACATCCACAGCCTTCAGGTTAGATTTGGCAGAGGGCTGAACGATCATCATTATAAGCAGAGCATTCAGACGCAGGCGTTTTTAACCTCTTGAATGGTCTGGACCCTCTGGAGGCTTCCTCTGTCCCGTAACTGAGGAGGTGAAAAAGGTCTCATTTTCTGCTTACACTAGACGTGGTTAATTAGCCCAAGTGTCCAAATTTAGCTTCTTTAGTTTAGCGCTTTAGTTAAGTTATTAGGCTAGCACTGTTCTCTCGACCACTTCAAAATACTACACTGGTCTTCATCAAGGTCACACAGGGGTCTCAGTGCAGGTTAGGACACAGTAGGTCACTATGAAGCTGAACTCTATGGTCAACAGGCGTTCTAACACCCACAGAATCTGAATGTCTTAAAATGCAAGCACATGCATACGTACCAGACTACATTTAGAATATGTGTTTTTTTTAATAAACATACATAAATTAGAAAAAATTATGGATGTAATCTATGATGTCCATATGCCTTAAATAGGACTCAAATGGGATGTGAAGTTTTGGTCATTTTAATAGTTCCCAGTTAGTCAGGCTGTGTTCTACACCACATCAATAAGTCTGTGATCTATTTATGGGAAACAAAAATTGTGCAACTATTGACTTAAGTGTTTGTTAACAGCGTTAGCCTTGAAGCTTCAATGTACTGGCTGATCAACTACATCTTTTTTTTTTAAATATACAGTTTCTTTGTATTTGCATCACTTTCTATGTAACTACTTAAAGACACAATTGCACAATCATACTGGGGATTTGGAGACCCTCACTTTGCAGAAGAACATTTTGTAACATCAGTTGTGCTCGGGACCTCTTCCCCAAGTGGATAAATCTAAAGTTTGTGAGTGCGTTGAAAAAGGATTCAAAGAGAACTCAGTCAAAACTTGATGGAGGATGTGTTTTTGTTTAGACTCAGCGTGTGACTTTAATACATAAAGCTATATAACGTGGTCTGAAAAAACTCCCACCAGACCCAGTCGGAGACCAAATTATTATTTAAAGCTTTACAGGGTGACGCTAAAATTGTGCTTACTTCATCTTTGATAATATAAGCTTAGGATAAAAAACACCTTTGAAATAAAAGATTCTAGTGCTTAATGAGACTGTATAACTCAACTCAGTACAATAGGTTGGTATGCTGAAGTGATCACTACATTTACTGCGTGTGCTGTGGGAAGTGTAGTGTGTGTGTGTGTGTGTGTGTGTGTGTGTGTGTGTGTGTGTGTGTGTCTAAGGATGTGGGAGGGATAGAAAAAAGTCTCAGGAAGCACTGACATGCATATGGCACGTCGTTATGATTGAGAAAAGAAAAAAAAAAAATCCTATTGAATTACACTGCGTCTCCTTCTGCCCAGAGGAGCAGAAATATGGAGCAGGTTGGCCAGCATTTAAAAGATGAACTTTAAATTTATGGACAGATAAATCAGCAGAGTCGTAATTAAAGTCGTAATGGTATTAAACATATCCATGCTAAAATTGCGCTGCGTATTATTCAAACAGTCTGGGGGCTCAGGTTTGCCTACTTATTGCTTTCTTCATCATTTAGTCGCTCGAGGGCAAGAAGTAGTGGGCCTAGTGGGAAAAAAAAAGAAAGAAAGTTGCAGTTTTATGTGGCTGCTTCACTGTGGCGACCTCTCCAGTGTAATTCTTCTTCAGAAACGTGCTAGTATCGTGACACTCAAATAAAACGATGGCGCAAATAAAAGTTAATAGCAGGAACAGAGAGGCTGTCAACATGCCCAAACAGAGCTGCGTGTTAAGTCATACACAAAGAGATATCAAAGAGCATTTGTCACATCTGAATCCACTTTGCCGTACAGTATGGGCGCCATCTGCCAGCAATATCGGTGCGGGGTGTACGCACTTAATTTCAATCATTCACTGTGCCTTGAGACCAGGGGCTCTGCCCACTCCTTTCGGGCTCGCCGTTTGATGTTCTAATGAGCCGCAAGCAGCCCACACAGCTGGCTGGCTGGGATGTGCCACAGAGGGTGAAGGGGTGGAAGCTGTTCAGCGTGAGCAAGGACACGGGCTTACTGTTCGCTGTTCATCACTTGTGTTTCTTTCTTTTTCTCTTTTTTCTTTTCTTTTCTTTTATTTTTGTGCTTTTTGTCTTTTTTCCAGTCCTCAACCCCCTCCTGTCTGATTAAATCTGGCTCAAACTCGATGATATGATATGCTTAGTTTGCACGGACAGAGAAAGAGAGGCCTCCCAGTGTAACGCGTCGAGGATCTTGGCGATGGCGTGATAAAGCATGAGACGGAGATGACACTAGTAGCCAGCTCATCAAGCAGGCATCCGCGGGAAAACGTACTGAATGAAACTCAGTCATAGTAGGTTCAGGCACAGCCAGACAAGTAGTTTGTTCTAAAGTCAGCGCTACAAACACCCTCCCTGCCTCCTCTGTACGGTGATCCACACCTTATTATAAGCGATGACACAAGACAAAGAAGCCATTGTTGACTGGTAATATAAACAAAAGGAGACACTGAGCTCCAGGGCCTGTAATGATATCCAAATGACTCCAATTGAGATTCATAAAGCCCCGAGATTATGTAACGTGCTACATGAGTGTTTTTCTGGGTGTTTTTTTTTTCTTTTTCTTTTTTCTCTCTCTCGTCCTGCTTTCTTTCGTCGGTCTGGAGGAAAAATACAGCCACTTAAGTCCCTGGATCAAGACTCCATTTCACAGTGGTGCATTTTTTGAGACACTTAATTATGGCTTTATGTGTGGAGCATTTTGATGGGGCCACAGAACCTTCCAGTTTCAAACAGTTACTTTCCATCCTTGGCAGGCTAACACTACATAAGGGCAGGGAGATGGGGAGAGAGAGAGAGAGAGAGAGAGAGGAAGAGAGAGAGAGAGAGAGAGAGAGAGAGAGAGAGAGATGACACATACACAGAAATCATATTCCTTACCTCATCAGGAAGACCTCCTCAACTCCTCTTAATCCCTAGATTTAATCTAAGCCCATAATTACTATTTGTCGCTGAATGGTTGGTGACATCACTACAGGAGACAGCAGCGCGGCCTTTAAAGCCCAACTTGCCAAGGTACGAACAAGTGAGGCAGAGGATCCGTCTACCCAGCAAATTGCAGTCATGCAGGGATGGCATGAGTGAAAGCACAGAAACGAGGCAGAGCAAAGAGAATTTCCATAAAGGGGGTAAAGATGGAGAGGGCGCACTCTGTGTGCCTTCCTCTGGCTGTTTTGGATGAGTGCGGCATGGCAGCCTGGTCTGGAAATCAGAGTGGAGATGGAGGCTTGCTGTGGTGGGCGGGTAAAGGGGGGAAGAAGTGGGGGGGAGACATTGGCTACAAAGGCAATTTCCTTTTTGCTCTTATTGGCATGACTGTCTGCCGCCTCCAGCCTTCGTGGAGGTCCTTAATTGAGATCACTTGTACTTAAAAATAGGAACAGAAAAGGAACTTCTGTGGCTTGGGAAGGGGAAAAGAAATAAAGGGCGTTGATATGTGACGAAGGCTGCCATTAAACACCCATAACGACGGGCTCCAGCGTTAAAAGGCTCGTGCTGCTCTGCCGCGGAGCTCGCTCGCCGTTCAGATTTTACACCGCCCTCACGAGCTTAGACCCGGGGTAGCTGTGGGGAGCGCCGGACTGGATGGTGTGTATAAATGTCAAAACTTCATCTTTTTTTTTTTTTTTTACTTTATACATTTTTGCCTGTGGTCCATCCAACATTAAACAGGCGGTTACTGTGACTTTAAGATTAATATGCAAATGAAGTCTGTTCTGATTGGCTGCTTCATTCAAAAAGCAGTCCAGGCTGATACACTGATATAGCACGAGTAGGAGGATATACGGAAAAACACTGGATTGAATCTCATCACAAAAACAGTTCAAAGCCATATGTGGACTGTATATACTGGGGAGACTGTACGCTTTGAAACAGTTTAGCTGGTATTCCAAAAAACAATGACAAATGTTTCATTTTCCATGATATAAGTGAGGTCTCGGGCTGCTATTGTTTTGACTGGGCACACTGTAATGAGGTGCTGTTTAGAGGCTCTACATATACGGCTAAAAAAATCTTGGACACACACACACACACACACACACATATATATATATATATATATATATATATATATATATATATATATATATATATATATATATATATATATATATTAAGAGAGAGAGAGAGAGACGTATAGATGGTGTCTATGCTTTACATTCAAACTAAAAATGTTTTGACTTTCTAGAGAAGTTCCCTATGGAGCCTTCAGGGTGGAAAGTTCTGTAGGGAATCAAAAGTGGTTGTTTTTTTTGTAGGTCTGCCCAAAGACAAAGAGTGACCAGTGGCTTAAAGTTGGCCATGCCAGAAAGTTTCTCACTCAGAGAAAAGCATATTTTGAAAAGTTGAAATTTGTGGTGTGACAATTAAAAAAAAGCTTTTATGAAGCCTCCTACTTTATTTGTACCATTATTTGTACACTATTCTGTCTTCTTGGCCTTGGCTCACTGCAAACATTGCACTTCGGCCCCCCAAGACAAATATTTGACCACCCCTGTTTTAGGGCATTGCTGCAAAGAGCCGCTTTTGGCACATTTACTTTTCAGGGTGTGAAATTTGAATATAAAAACAATGATACGTCCAAAATAGTGCATCGTTTGTGTCATTAATACAGAGTCATTTATTTTAAAATAGGTTTGATTGAGGCATAAGAGTAACCGGCCAATGGACAGCAGGCCCTCCTGAATGAAGACTGGGTGTCATTTTTCCACAAGAGTGTGTTTATTTTGGCCCAGAAAAAAGGAGCAAATTCCACCTAACACTTTTCCCTTCCGCTGTGGATTGCACCCGGCTACTTCCTCCCCACGAAACTGCCTGCTTAGTTGAAAAATATTTATAGTACATGTGCAAGACATGCTGTTCTCATGTATCCGCTGCTGTTCATTGCAATTCTTTGCGGAAGGTAAAAGTAGTGCCAGATTTATAGGGGGGATTTCATCTTGTCCCGCAGTAGATTGGGGATGATTTATTGGCGGTATAATGTGCACCCAGTGATGGATCGAGAAACTGGTGGACGACCCCAGCAGGCAGGTATCCAGAGCGTGACTCGCAGGGGAGCTATCGCCTATCGCCACTGACTTTATGCGGCTCCTGTTCGCACCACTTTATTTTCTACTGTTCGGATAGAGGAGGTTTCAGGCCCAGGTGCTCTAAAGGAACCAGATGAAAGCTAGAGCGCAGCGGCGGTATATCACAGCGGCCGCAGTCACACTTGCCGGGCTGGAGCTGGAGCTGGAGCTTGAGTCTGAGCCTGAGCAAGACACACAGAGCATCGCTCTTCCTGCACGTAAACCGTAGACAGGGGAAAGTATAATATAGCCATATGTGCACAGCAGTAGATTAAATGAATTATTCCAGGACGTCAGAAGTCTGTAGAAGCAGGTGATTTGCTTTGGCCACTGTTCTGATATTTCTATAGCGCAAAAAATAAGGCTGCCATTGTTTTCTAGAAACTCAATCATTCTCGTGGGGAGCCGGCCTGTCCAGTCTCCTATTCTTCTCAGACCTTGTCTAGGCTAGACTTGGTCATCATTACCAAAGCTTGCGGAAAAATAGTAATACAAAACTTAATGCTGTGGATAGTTTCTCTTTTTTAACGCACGCTCATGCGGGTAAGCCCAGCAGAGTGAATCGGATAGGGTGGAGGAAATGATGGTGAGCAAATGCTTCTGGAAGTGCATCAATACTGCCAAAGAAATCATTTTAAGGTTTGGGAGCATGTCCCTACTAATTTGACTCTGGCCTCTTGAAAGGTATCCGTCCTCTTTAGAACTCGCCATGCTTATAGTGTGTCTGCAGCGCCTAATCAGAGTCAAATGGATGTGGTCCTGAATATGTAGGTGGTTCTAGTAACTAATAATACTGAAGAGTTTCACTGTAGATTGATGTAGATACTTGAAAACACGTCTTTGTGGAGATACAGTATCCATTTTGTATAGTCAGGTCAAGGGCCTTTTGGAATCTCTGAATAAAACGTAGGTCGGCTGTTATGTTATCCTGACTAATCTCTTAAAACAAGCAAATGCAAGCATTTTTGACAGTTTCTACAGATTTTAAAACATTTATCTTCCAGCTAAAGCCTAAAAGAACCATCACAGTTGCAATATTCATCAATTTCACTAAACTATAATGTTTAATTTGACATTCAACAGCCATTTATTACTCCTCCATCATGCTCAACAACCACTGAAGCCCCAGACTACTCCTTATTGGCTGATACATCATATAAACATACACACATACAACATACTTAACTTTGTCAGTAGAAAACAGGGCGTAATTTGTACACATTTCATGCCTGTGGTCCATCAACCCATTGAAATCAATGGCAAGAGGTTGTGAACGCGTCCTTATAGAAAACATACATGCAGCATTCTCATGTTTGCAGTAGATGACAGCAAACTGGACATTCCATTGTTTTTAATGGGGCTGCAACAGTAGAATAAACTAAATTTAGAGCTTTTTGGACACAAAACGACTTACGATTGAAATCATTAGTGACATCAAATGCATTCAAATAAATGGTGGGTGCCAATAATAAGTGCATGTTCAAGAATAGCAAAGCTCATTTTTAGCCATTTCTTACACTCGATCTGCTCACAAAAGGGTTTTCCTTATTTTTACAATTCCCCCCCCCAAAAAACAAAAAAACAATGAAGATACAATGATGTTGGTGTGTCCAAACATTTGACTGGCAGTGTCTATAAGATGGCTAAAATGAAGTTAAGTATTCTTGAACATGCATGTGTCATCAGCACCAACTGTTTATTTAATTGAATTGAATTAAAGTCACTAATGCTGCATTCACAGGTCTGCATTTAAACAAACATCAATAGGGTTGTCCTTATTTTTACTATTATCTATCTATCTATCTATCTGTCTGTCTGTCTGTCTGTCTGTCTGTCTATCTATCTATCTATCTATCTATCTATCTATCTATCTATCTATCTATCTATCTATCTATCTATCTCCATATTGCACACTTTCTCTAAAGCAGTTTAATAAGGAGCAATCTGAGATGACCTTCCAACAGGCCTGAAGAAGATTCACTTTTCAATTTATAGCAAAATAGTTTTGTTTTGGAAATATTCTTATATGTAGCCTTTAATTAAATGTCTGTATTTGTCTTTGAAACAAGACATGCAAGCATTGTTTACATGTAATCATAAACCTTTAGACTGAAATGTTTTTAAGACTATGCAGGCTATTTAGTTAGGTGTGTCCAAACGTTTGACTGCTATTTCAAACATATATTACATTTCACTGAATTTTCTTTCTTAGCTCTGGAGGAAAAAACACTAATTGCTTTACTTTGTCTCATGAACATTCAGATTCCTGTTCTGTGGTGCTAGGGTTCGAACTTCAACCTGAATGTGACCAGCTGGTTCCTTGAGAAGCCTTTTCCATGGACCGCACATGACATAAATGATATTTAATCCTCAAACTCAGCAGTTAGTAGCAAGTCTTTTATGGGGTGTGCCCCTTGTGGGGAACTAAACTTCTTATGTTACACTTTGCGGACCCTCTGTGTAAAAGAGTACCCACCTAAAGCTCTCTCATCATGCGCAACGTAGAAACAGCTTTGGTAAAATAGTGCGTTTGCGCCACATTTTGAAATTCAAAATGAGATCTAATTGAGGCCGTTGAACCGAACTCAAAAGAATTTCAGGCCATGAGCTAGAGGTTGAACGAGTTCCCAAATCCCATTGGAAGAATTTATTTTATTGGTAATCGCTGCACTTTGGGGAATGATACGCCTGCGGTTTGAGCGTGACATACCGGTGCAATCTAGACAATCCAGGCAGTTTCAGAATTGAGAGAAATGACTGTTTGGCATTTTGACTCTGGGGGGTCTCATATATCTCGAGCTGAGTGCATTACTCTCCACCTTAATGCTGCTTTTAAACACCGAATGCTGGGAGGGTTAAACAGTAATGGTGCTCCCGGCGTTTGTAAATACTTAAACTCAGCATCTGACTTATGTAAACGTTCATGCGTGTTTAAAAGTAATATACACTGCGACATCAGAGCTTTTCCCCACCTCATACATAACAGAGGCAGCATCCATAAATCATAATTTAATAAGAAACTCAAAAGAAATTACATTTTAATTAAGCTAGTTCAGCTAAAGACATTCCACCATTTAAAGTTAATTGTATCACCATTTTTCTCCCTGCTGATGAAACGACTGTAATAGACTTTGATTATCAGCGTTATGCTTTAATAAATGCTTGCCCTCAGGGGCTTGGCTTTATGAAAAATACCACAATTACACATCTAATGAATTTTAGCCACAATAAAACAAAACAATTAAAAAAAATCATTGCATACTGTCTGCTTCACATACATTAGTCACCTCGCGCAGAGTGTTTACATGCTTCAGTCTGGGCTAGGTGTAGAGGTGGGCTGAGCTACTCCCTATGCTTGAATTTTACAGCTCTGATTTTTGTTAATTGTGCAAAAAAGCTTTGCTTTACTGTTGCATTTTGGATTTATACTTTCTTTTATTATCTTCACATGACAATACTTGTACTTCTACTTAAGTACAGTAATGCACAAACAGCCATTAAGTAATTCTTCATTTTCTCAGGCAGTAGTTTTGACAAAAGTAATTCTAAAATAGTTCACTTGCTTAAAGAAATTATTAAAAGATACAGACAAAATGGGACTCATACCAGCCATGCAAGAGCCGGTAGACAACCACCAAAACTGTCACCATCAGATAAACAGTACTTCAAGCTTTCATCTTTTGAGAGGAGAAAATCAAGCTCCACTCAAACTTCAGATCTAAAACCATCCACAAATGTTTCTCAACACTATAAGTCGGAAAGCGTGTGTAATTGGCAATTCAAACCAAGAATCTGCTGGTGTTCTCAATAGACTGACCATCCCAAAGTCCAGACATCAACATCCCTGACTGTGTTTGGGAAATCCTTGCAGATTTCTTTAAAAAACCTGAACACAGTCTCATAAAAAAAAAGAAAATTTAATAAAGACAAAAGAGGGACATGCTAAATATGTAGTTTTCTGTATATGTAGTATATGCTTTTTCCTGACACTGAAAACTTTGTATGTTTTGACTGGAAATTAAAGAAATAAAACACTGTTGTTTATTAGTTTAGCAATTTTTGCAAAATATCTGCAAAATTTTAGGTCAACAACCATCATTTTTGGAAACTCTTGTCTGTACAGTGAGGAAAGAGTTGCCTCTGACATTCGCTATACTCTAAATGTGTTATGAAAAGGATCTACTTTCTACCCTCTTTACCCAATATTGAATTCTTTTGCGTCAGAATATAAAAAATGAGCCTAACAAAGTTTATATATACAGTCCCTCTTCATTCCCGTAGAGACTCAGTACTACACTACTACTATTCAAGTTATTTTTGCTTCTCATTATTGCACCAAAGTCAACATAACTTTATTTGAGTGGAGGTCTAAGTTCTTCAAACCACCTCTGATTGTATCAAATATGGCAAAGCTGTAGACAGCAGACTCCAGTAAAGGACTTCCTCACACTCATATGAATGTGACTGTAACCTTGCTCGCTAGAGTCTTTTCTTCTAAACACACATTTGATTGGACAATGATTGTTCTCTTTTTATTCTATATTTCAAAAGGACACTTCCTTTCTTGTTTTATTTGTACATGACGTACATTCTTGTACATGTTTTATATAATTAATCACTTTCTTGAGTTACTTTGAGTTTATACTTTAATTAACATTCATTTCACATATAACACTGTACAAGCTGCTGGACTTCAACAGGCTTTACTACAAGAACACAGTTGCTTGTGAAGAGTCCCTCAAAGCCCCGAAATGAATTAAGAGGGAAAACATAAGGGCTGAGAATGTTGTTTTGCTTTAAAGTGCTTTGAAGTGCATTTTCTCACGTCAAGTGCCTGCGGTTACTAAAAATGTAGGGTGACTTGGGGGAAAAAATATATACTTGAAAAACAGTTTCTCAGAAAGACAACAGCAAGCAGGCCCTGGATGCCGACAATAAAAATGACAGATGTACGATGCAGAATATACAGCATTTGTTGTCCAAACCCATTGTTCTATAGCTATTTATTGAAACTGTGAGGAATCCCAACACTAAAGCATGTTCAGCTGACAGGGATTTTGATTGGAATTGATGTGTGGACTACTGTTAAGAGTTTACATTCCCATGATCCTGGGAAACAGACGCTAGATTGTCAAGTATTGTTAGACAAAGTTGATACAAATACCCAATAAGCTTTACACAAAAAGACTCTTATACTCTTAGAAGTAAGACGTTATTATTGAGGATACCCAGAGAATGGTTTAAATCATGACTTCCCCAAACTGCTTACTAAAAAACTGCAGAGATGTTTAGTTAAGGGTGCAAATTAACCTTCAATCAATACATTTATGTTAACAAGTAGATTTAATTAACAAAATTAACAATTATAATATAATTATTATTGTGCATGCAGGTTTGTTGAAAGACAAAACATTTTCATTAAAATATTTTGACATTAAAACATAGAGAAAAGTGTCAGCAAAGCAGATGTATCTGTTGATGCTGACTATAGAGCAAGTCTAATTGTAATTAAGTGTTGTAATTATGTAATTACATTGGAATAGTGTAGAACCAGAAAAATGATTATGGACATCAAAGCTAAGTCCTGGGTTATATATGTGGTTATGGGACGTTATCCCCCCCTCGGACACTGTGACAGGTACACCTGAACAACCAAGTGAAGCGACGCTTCCTCATCTCCCTCCTCCGGGGCATTTCAAAAGCATCAAAAATACCTGGCCGCTGCTACTTCAAAGCCAATTACTTAACACAGTATCAACGTACGCGCCCACTCGCACCTTTTTGTCTGCCGCATATAAGATTTCAGTGGCGGTAAAAATGTGTGTGTGGGTGGGTGTGTGCTGCTCATCAGTGCACTACAAAGCCTATTGTGTCCAGCACAGGATGCATCGCAGGTGCTGAGACAGTGATTCAGGGGCATTTCCAGCTAGTGGCTCTTCTGGCTGAGGGTTACTGAGCTGTTTTATTTCAAAACATAGCTCGTCAAAAGAAAGCAAGTCGTCATTTTGCTCTCAACCAAAGTGCAGATTAGCCGAGACATGATTAAGGTGTGAAGTTTTCTTCTTTGTCTTTGGTATGAGACTAGCCCGTAGCTGACGAGTAACGAAAGCTTGTATATGGTCGCTGTCCAATGAAAATCATATGTCTCGATTTTGGTCGATTTCTATTTTTCTACGTCAATAAAACGCAGCAAAAAGTTTACAAAGAATGGACCAATAGAAATGCTCTAAAATAGCTTGGAAATAATTCTGGTTCCATTGACTTACATTGAAAGGGAAGGCAGTTTTTGTCCTCTCCTGTAAAGACACTAGTTTTTCATTGGACAGTGACGATATATGAATAAGCTAAATATTTATTCACTTTGATCAAAAACTACACCAAGTACACAAGTAATCTTGAATCAATGTATGTGTTTTTTGGAACTGTATGACATGCTGCTATGTATAAATACAGTACTGTATATATAAATACAGTACTTTATTTTCAGGCAGTTAAATACTGCTATCAGGACAAAACGTCAGATTTATTTTTAGCTTTAATAAAAAAAAAATAATGTTATCCTGTATATGAACAACTATGACAACAATGAAAAAAGGACAATAGCTTTTTCATCTGCTGTAAAGTTGTCATTTTGGAGATTTAAACATCTGGAAATAATGTTATGCATTTCAATATGCAGTGTATTCTAATAATCTGCAGGAATGTTTTTCCACACCTCCAAAGTTCAGTTATCGGAGCTTTTTATACTTCTTATGAACCAAGCAATCTCAAACACATTGAATGATGTTTAGGTCTGGGGTGGTCAGTTCATTGTTCTGAGAACATCAGCAGCTTCTCTTTATTTAATTTGCTTATGTTCTTCTTTTTTGCATATTTTATTTCCTCCACAATGACTTCTTGACAGCTACACATCCTTTCAGACTCACTGAGCATTGACTTGTCTTGTCACAGTGAAAGGGTGGACAGAAATATCTGTGGATTTTTGAGATATGAGGCAAGCGTGGAGCTTTACGTTCTCCTTTCTTTAATAAATAGAGGAAAGTACTGTTTGTCTGATGCTACCAGTTTTAGTGGTACAAAATGTGTTGCTAAAGAGAGCAGAGAGGCTTCTCTCTCTCCGGCTCCAGCGCGAAAGTAAAGAAGCAAACACTGGACACCAACCATGTCTAGGCTGATTGACTACTTTTGGGCTAGGAGAACGTTCTCTTAACGCTTGGTTGAGGACCAGAGGCAGATGAGGGGGCATGAAAGCTCCCTGCCGCCCCCGCTGCAGCAGATGGGTGCTGTTTGATCCACAGGTGGGTCTCTTGTGACACAACAGCGCTGCACCTCTGAGGCGCAAGCTGATCCTGCTCTTTCTCCTCGCGCTCCTGCTCCAGTTACAGCACAAGGTTGGCGTGGGCGGCTACGGCCGGAAGCTCTGTCCAACAGCCACGGGGCTGATGTTCAGGTGTGCAACCGATCCCTCACATTTAACGCTTTTTTTTTTTCGGCTCATGGGGCTGCGCAGGGAGGTAACTCGACCGAATTCGGAGATGGCCCTCGTGGTGCCTTGAAACTAAGTCTGTCCTTCTTTCGGACAGTCATTTCCGCCTCTCTGTGTTATAGATGGCGCATATGCTGTGACAGTGACAAAGGGGATCGGTTTACCGTACAGTGTGACTAAGCGCGCTGATTAGGTTTTCACGGTTTTCATGTTCTAGCGAAAGACCTTGCGCAACAGCTTGTACTGGACATATGCTGTATTACTGGACACATTCACCATGCAGCATTTTCATCATCTGAATGAAATAGCTATAATAATAAGAGCCTATAAAAGATCTCTTGACATATCACTAGCAAATCATCACTTTTTGCAAGGCTTCATGATCTTTGTTTGAGTTTCAACCAAAGCAGCAGCACACTGCAGGGCAAATACCATAAGGGTAAGTTCAAATAATAAATTTAGTACTTATTTTGGACCATTTCTGGTGGTCCATTGATCAGGAAATTTTTAACAGGGGGCAAATAGTAACTGAACTTTTGAAATGAGGCAAACGAAAAAAAGAAGAAGGACAACATTAGTGATATAAGGCATGAAAGCAACTATGAAAACTTCTACTAGTCTAAAACACAAGAGCGTCTCACATTGGTCCCCTCACTTTTAATAAACTGATAATAAACGTGACACATTCCAGGGACGGCTCCAGCTGACGTTATCTATAAACCCCTGTTCAGATGAGATGTTTGCTCACCATCTACAATTAAACTGTGCTAAATAAACCTTCCTTTGAGGATGATATTTTTAGATGCCTCTCTCCTCTCAGAAGCCACCGCCGAGGACCTCGAGATTTTCCCCTCGCTTCAATTACCTATTGATGAGAGGGCTTCCCTGCTCTGGCTGTGCCATGGAAAAAGGATGTCTGGTTTGCTTTTAAGATGTCTCAGAAACGAAGCTCTGTGGTCGGATCTGAGGAGCCCGTGCATGCAACAGAAGCTGCCTTTTTAATTCCCGGCTTAGGTTCCCTCAATTACTGCGTATGGATATTTTGGAATGGGTCTGGATCTTGAGTCATCAGCTTCATTAAGCCATCCTCTCTGCTTTCATCAAACTCTAGTTTAGGTGTTTCTTTTTTCTCTCTCTCTTTCTTTCTCTCTCTCTCTCTCTCTCTCTCTCTCTGCTACAGTTTCTCTAAATGATAATTGCTACCATGGGATAATTGTCAATACTTGGGTTTGATTCTGATAGACAGAGAGAAAATAAGCAGCAGAATGTGCCCCGGAGAGTCTTGCCACACATGTTGACGATTATTCCACACCCATCTGCAAAGTTACAGAAGAATGTTTTCTAGCTAATTAAATCCAAATCTTTCTTAATGCTGGAGCCTGAATGAATTTAAATGTGCGTGTATGCATGCTGGTCTGTGCATGCGTGCATGCCAAAGAAGAGGCTACTGTAGATGCAGCGATTTTTTAGAGAGTCTATTTTGGGGAGGTGTATGTTATAAGTTGTGAATTTTAGCTCCAGTTATCTGGTGACAAAAAAAACATGCATGCATGATTCTGGATCATTCTGCATTGCAGTAATTCACACGTATTCTTTGACAAATCAATAACTATATCAACAGGGACGCTTGCAAACTGATAATATACGAGGTATTTATGATCAATTTTTAGTTTGTAGTATCATAAATAATGTATTTCTTATTTTCATGGCTATTCTGTTTATAACATTGTAGTTCTTACTAATTAATTACAGCCACTCAATAATGACTGCTGTTTTTAGCTAATTCTTATTGAATCATTTACAGCAGTTATTAAACTGGAATTAGTATTAAAATGAATCCCTTATTGCTACTACATCAATAGCATTCACTAAATTATAGTAACTACTATATTATAAGAGTGCTATTAACTGTATACTGAATAATAGAGTAGTAGTTACTGCATAACTGAAGGAGCATAATAAAGTACTAGTTACTGAGAAACGCAAATAAATATAACAGAGTAATAGTTACTGAGTAACTGAATTATGTAAGTAAAAGAGTAGAAATTACAGAGTAACAGAATATTAACAGTAATATAGTAGTGAGTAACTGAATAATAAACATAACATGAGTAATATTTACTGAATAAATAAATTTGAAGGTGTAATAATGTAATAGTTACTGACTAACTGAATAGCAAGAGTACAGTAGTAGTTACTAAACTAAATATAAGCATAATAAAGTAGTAGTTACTAAGTAACTGAATTAATTAGTGTAATAGAGCAGTAGTTACTGAGTAACTAAATAATCATAGTAGTAATAGTAATAACAGTAGTGAAAAAGTCAATGAATAATCATCTGTAAGATATATGCCTAAATATTAATAATGAATCCATCCCTCTTATTTTTTATAGCTATGACATAGTAGTTAATACTGTACTGTAGTTATTCAATAATAATAATTCTTCAGATTTATGTCAGAATAATCAGAATTATCTCAAACTCTCACTCTACTACATATATATAGCACTGGTGTTACGAAATCTTTTGCAGTAACTACTATGTAATGAATGTAGTAGTTACTGAGTAACTGAATATTAGATCAGAACATTAAAAGTATAGTAGTAACTGAGTAACTGAATATTAGATTAGAAGATCAAAAGTATAGTAGTTACTGAGCAACTGAATATTAGATCAGAACATTAAAAGTATAGTAGTAACTGAGTAACTGAATATTAGATTAGAAGATTAAAAGTATAGTAGTTACTGAGTAACTGAATATTAGATTAGAAGATTAAAAGTATAGTAGTTACTGAGTAACTGAATATTAGATTAGAAGATTAAAAGTATAGTAGTTACTGAGTAACTGAATATTAGATTAGATGATTAAAAATATAGTAGTTACTGAGTAACTGAATATTAGACTAGGAGATTAAAAGTATAGTAGTTACTGAGTAACTGAATATTAGATTAGAAGATTAAAAGTATAGTAGTTACTGAGTAACTGAATATTAGATTAGAAGATTAAAAGTACAGTAGTTACTGAGTAACTGAATATTAGATTAGAAGATTAAAAGTATAGTAGTTACTGAGTAACTGAATATTAGATCAGAACATTAAAAGTATAGTAGTTACTGAGTAACTGAATATTAGATTAGAAGATTAAAAGTATAGTAGTTACTGAGTAACTGAATATTAGATTAGAAGATTAAAAGTATAGTAGTTACTGAGTAACTGAATATTAGATTAGAAGATTAAAAGTATAGTAGTTACTGAGTAACTGAATATTAGATTAGGATATTAAAAGTATAGTAGTTACTGAGTAACTGAATATTAGATTAGAAGATTAAAAGTATAGTAGTTACTGAGTAACTGAATATTAGATTAGAAGATTAAAAGTATAGTAGTAACTGAGTAACTAAATATTAGATTAGAAGATTAAAATATAGTAGTTACTGAGTAACTGAATATTAGATTAGAAGATTAAAAGTATAGTAGTTACTGAGTAACTAAATATTAGATTAGAAGATTAAAATATAGTAGTTACTGAGTAACTGAATATTAGATTAGAAGATTAAAAGTATAGTAGTTACTGAGTAACTGAATATTAGATTAGAAGATTAAAAGTATAGTAGTTACTGAGTAACTGAATATTAGATTAGGATATTAAAAGTATAGTAGTTACTGAGTAACTGAATATTAGATTAGAAGATTAAAAGTATAGTAGTTACTGAGTAACTGAATATTAGATTAGAAGATTAAAAGTATAGTAGTTACTGAGTAACTAAATATTAGATTAGAAGATTAAAATATAGTAGTTACTGAGTAACTGAATATTAGATTAGAAGATTAAAAGTATAGTAGTTACTGAGTAACTGAATATTAGATTAGAAGATTAAAATATAGTAGTTACTGAGTAACTGAATATTAGATTAGAAGATTAAAAGTATAGTAGTTACTGAGTAACTGAATATTAGATTAGGAGATTAAAAGTATAGTAGTTACTGAGTAACTGAATATTAGATTAGAAGATTAAAAGTATAGTAGTTACTGAGTAACTGAATATTAGATTAGGAGATTAAAAGTATAGTAGTAACTGAGTAACTGAATATTACATTAGAAGATTAAAAGTATAGTAGTTACTGAGTAACTGAATATTAGATTAGAAGATTAAAAGTATAGTAGTTACTGAGTAACTGAATATTAGATTAGAAGATTAAAAGTATAGTAGTTACTGAGTAACTGAATATTAGATTAGAAGATTAAAAGTATAGTAGTTACTGAGTAACTGAATATTAGATTAGATGATTAAAAATATAGTAGTTACTGAGTAACTGAATATTAGATTAGAAGATTAAAAGTATAGTAGTTACTGAGTAACTGAATATTAGATTAGAAGATTAAAAGTATAGTAGTTACTGAGTAACTGAATATTAGATTAGAAGATTAAAAGTATAGTAGTTACTGAGTAACTGAATATTAGATTAGGAGATTAAAAGTATAGTAGTTACTGAGTAACTGAATATTAGATTAGAAGATTAAAAGTATAGTAGTTACTGAGTTATTAAATAATAAATTTATCATTTTACAACCATGCTTATAAAACAGTAGTTATTGAATAATTCTGAGTAGTTACTGAGTAATTAATAAAAGGGTTAATGAGTGAACAGTTGGGGGTTACATATATTCAAATGAAATGGACATTAGGTGCTGCTGCAGTGGACTTGCCTTTGATTAGGAGTGATCAGAGGCAGCACATTTGCACACATCTGCGGCAGCCATAAACGTAGCGTGTTATCGTTCCACAGGCGCTAAGCTTCCCGCCAGGCTGCTCTCATCCCTCTGTGCTCTCACCCCAGAGATGGCGGAGAGGGGCAGAGGTTAACATGGTAATAGGGGGTGCTGATTGCTACAAGTGCCTCTCTGGCTGTGGCCTCGCAAAGGGAAGTGTGCAGCACGCGCAGCACAGGGAGCACAGCTGTGTTTGCAGACTAGACGCCTTGACTTATTCAAAGCTGCCCTGAAACATTTCTCTTGGAGGGGATATGCGAGCCCATAGATCAAGCACAGCAAACGGGCTTTCTTGCTCCCCCCCCCTCAGTCTTGACATGGGAAAGTCATATTTCTTCATGCACAATAAAGACGTGCAGTGCGTTTGTGTATTTTGTATTTAATTGCATAATAGTTTTCACATCGTGAGTCATTGTCTTTCTCTTTGTATCCTCTCTTGGCACCTTTCACAAGGAAGAACAAGATTTATAAGACTTCTGTGTATAATAGTCGATGTGTTTAAGGCTATGATCATTTGATCACACACTGTTGTCTTTGAAGCAAGCAGTAAATCTGACAAAATATTTCAAAGCAGATGCAACTAGAATAGATTCAAGTTTCAGAAATGAACTGATCCCCCGAAACTGCGACGGATGGATTCTCAAGATGTTTAGAAGTGGTCATCAGGCGTTTCTTTCAAGTGTTTGGGAAGCTGGAAGGATGCTGTTTTGCTTTCCCAGCATAAACACACAATCGTGCACACTATTTTGATCCATGGTTCTTTCTGACCTGGTCAGCTCCAATGCAGACCTCCACACAGCTTTCACCTGAACAGGCCACTAGCTGAAGTGCACCCACTAATCCAGCAGAGCATCTCCAACAGTCCCATATTAGCTTTCATATTCTGCCTTGTTGCACTGCTCGTCCCTAAATGTGCGCAGCACGCCGAGTGAATGTTTACACTTGACGGAAATCTCTTTTGCGCGCCCCTTTTCCCCTCTCGACATCGCTCCACAAGCGCAGCCTTGAGTTGTACAAACATGTTGGCCATTTGCAAATGTTTGCAAATATATACGCAACATAAACGCTCTCCGGGCAGTATGTCCTTTGTATACCGTATGACCGTACAGGACCATACAGGCCCTTCTTCACGTACCCACTGAACTCTGACCTCACAACGAGATGCTGCTGACCACATAGATTTTTTTTTTAACCAGGAAAGCAAAGAGCACTTACCCCAGAAGAAGTTTTGCTGGCAAGAAGTCATCGAACTGAAGAGGCTGTTGGATGCCATCGCCGCCACGGACGGTCACTCCGCATACAAATTTTGTTTCTCTATGGTTTTGATGACCTTTGCGGTGTCCTCAACTTAGGGAGCGCGCATCATCATGCCAGGAGGAAATGCGAGAGGAGAAAAAAAAAAAAAACACATCCACAAGAATTGCGTTTTCATTTTCAACTATTTTCATGACCACAAGTAATGACCAGGTCTACGAAAAAAAAATAAAAAAAATGTCCCCTCACTGGGAGAGGATGGAGCCAAGCTCGCTGCATTTGAAGAGTGCGGTTGAAGCGTACTTACTGGCTGCTGAGGTCCTTAAGCCCGAGGCTGACCCGCGACAATTAACCATTTACGCGCCGCCGGGAGCACCGTGTGAAAAAGCCTTAAGCCGAACTTCTGTGGTTCTGTGGTTGCTCGGGAGGTGAGCGGAGCCTTCACACAAAACCCAAAAAGGCACAAGCTTTAAAAAATCTCCCTTTTTTTTCCTCCCTTCAAAACGCTGTCACTGGAGAGGCAGGGTCACATGCTCGTGACATCACCGAAGCAACACCAGCACAGATGAGTGGGCCAGCTTACTGCTGTGGCTTTCTTGCTCTCAGTCTCTCTCTCTCTCTCTCTCTCTCTCCTCTCCCCCCCTTCCTGCTCTCCCTCTGTTTTTCTTCTTGTGGAGACGCGTGGTTCAGCAGCTCTTCCTGGCACTCTGGGGGAAGCTGTGGGGAGGGAGGGAGGGGCCGGAGAGGGGACTGATGGAGCCTCTTCAGCTCCCCTGAGTCATGAGCGCTTTGGAGGGGGGCGCGAGCGCACTCCAGCCTCCCTGCTGCGTATGGGACGACTGCGCGGGACGCTGTTGCTGCAGTTCCTGCCCACACTCTTTTCCTCCACCTACTCCCTCTTTCCGCCTTCCT
Organism: Megaleporinus macrocephalus; assembly: GCA_021613375.1. NCBI lineage: Eukaryota > Metazoa > Chordata > Actinopteri > Characiformes > Anostomidae > Megaleporinus > Megaleporinus macrocephalus. Next base: position 31,749,801 of record CM038707.1, read on the forward strand.
CCCTGTGCGCTTCTTTCCAGTGCTGCCGGGTGGCATGCCGTAGCCTGTCACTGCCGTCATGTCTGAGGTGGGCTGAGGACAGCACCTGGAGCTTGGAGCAATGTCCTGGGCCTGGAATAGCCTTACTCTGCACACTTATTAATATTTGCCCAGCTCTACACGTTTAAAAAGCAAGGTGCCGAAAAGGCTTCTTGGAGAAGTTCCACAGAATAACCACTTTTGGTTCCCCAAAGAACATTTCCATGGACAGTAAATGCGATTGCTAGGTACTATACTTAGTAGAAAAGGGACTGGTTAACTTAAACCTAAAGCCTAAGACTGTATTAGTCACTAACCTTTATGAATAATTCAGTAAGAAGTCTAAAGTGTTCTTGGAGCAATTCCACAGAAGAGCCAGTTTTCAGTCCATAGTTCTTTATCAAAATATAAGAAATAAGATGTGAATGTGAAGGACCTCCAGGTCTATCACACTTAATGAAAGTACTGGTTAACCCCTTGAACGTAAGTCTTATTATTAAATTATTCTTACGAAGCAATTATAATTAATTTACATTCAGTTTTAAATTAAATAATTATTATGTTGGAAGTGTTCAGTAAGTACTACAGGTTTAAAATGTAAGTAATGTTCACTCTGTGGGTCTTTACTTAAATAACCATAACTAAGCATGTAATAAGCCAGGCCAAGAACCATTTTTGAAAACAATACATTTAAAATAGGGTCCATAGGATTCAACCCTAAGATTTTGAGAGTTATTACTGTCTTGTTGCTATATTATTCAAATGCTATTACATAGTTATGTGTGCTTAATTACACAGTTATGTAACGAAACACATTAAAATTGGATTTATATTCTGTATTCACAAGAGCGTTACCGTTTTAATTTGTCTCAATGCTGTTTCAATAGTAAAGTCGCAATAAAGTCATAATAAAACCTCAATATTCAGTCGCAATAAAACCTCTATTTTTTCCACTTTTACAAACACAATGTTATTAAAGAGTGAACGTTTAGAATCTGCAACGTTTAACAGAATTTCTCATTATTTTAATGAGCTACAAGTACGAAATATTATTAAACAACACCACCACACTGTTAAAAACATATTGTTTTGTTTACTGATTATAACTAAAATCAGTGGTTAAATGTTTTAAAGTTGAATGATTTACATTTTTATGTTAAGTATATGTTTTATCATTGCCCACAGTACAATGACTTGCAATGAAGGGTTCGTCCACTGTTGACTTGGATCAGGTGGGTTAGAACAGGGAAGACACTGAACTGTGCAAACTTTCCTGAGTGCATGATCAGTCTGAAGTGTCAGCATTTTTCTTTATTCCACTCTTCTCGACTACTTGTCTCTCTATTGCTTATCCATACAGGCCTACACAAACAAAACAAGGGGGTTTGTGGTGAAGCTAATGTCTCAGTGAGTGTGCATATGTGTGTAGTGAAAGCCAGCTCTCTGCTCTCTGTCTGTCTCTGGCTAAGGCAGGAGATGTAGATGATTCCTGTAAGAGGCAGTAAATCATGCCTACCTGTGTGTGTGGTGCGTGTCAGGAGAAGAAGAGAAGGCGGTCTCTATTCACCCCTTAAACTGCATGCTTATTATACGGCTATTAATCTTGTGACTTATTATTCAGTAAATACTGGGGCTGTAAATCTCAGGCTTTACAATGATTTAATGCAACTGTGATTCTTCAGGGAACAATCTGATCATTTAAATCTCAAATTTCCCCACACTTCATTTCTGTATGATTCAGAATTACATTTAGAACTAAGCTAAACTACACTGACTACACAAAACTACACTAAACTACACCCTGACTGGAGAAACACAGTATTGGGATATAGATGCTTTTCTATTACACTTTTATATTATTTTAATAAATTCATTGTGTAGCAAATACCTAAACTGATTCAGTAATTTCTATGAGTTATTAAGAGTAAGAAGTGAACTAGTTTTTGGATTTTTTCAGTTATGACTAGAATAATTTACTATTAGGAATTTTTCAGCAGCTACTCTGAAAGAATGGGAAACAACTTTGATTTCTGTAGTAATATTTATAGAAAATAAAATTATATTCAGTATCTTCTATGAATTACTCAATAACTAATATGAATGATTCAGTTCACTTATTTAGTATGGATTTTTTAATATTCTTATTCTTTTTTAGTATCTATTATGTTTTTTTTAGTAACTTATATCCAATATTCAGTACCTGCTAGAAATGTTTCAGTGCTTGCTAGGCATTTTTCAGTAATAACTATAAATAATTCAGTATCTGCTGTGCATAATTCAGTAACTACAATATATTATCCAGTAACTGTTATGAAGTATACACTGATTAAAATAAATTAATTAAAACCTATAATTACTCAGTGGCAATTACGGAATATGTAACATTTTTTGAGTAACTACTATATATTTTTAGTATTTACTACAAATTTTTTAGTAACTACTAATTATTCAAGAACTGCTATGAATTATTCAGTAGGCGTTAGTACAATATGCAGTTTATGCAGTTATGAGAGTGTGAGAGTGAGGAATTGTAGTGGGATGAAAGGGTTAATTCTCAGATCAAACCCTGCAGCCTGCCACACGTCTGAAGAACCACTATCCACTCGGGTGACTCATCAGTTTCACACACCACATAAAAACGCCGGCTGGGCCGTGGCTCGGGGCTGCTCTGTGATCACTGGTTACAGGCATTTGTTTTAACGGATAAAGTATGCAGACATTAAGGAGTATCTCACCTGCGCAATGCATGGAATGTGTCTTCTTTTCTTTTTTCTCTGTCTAATTCAGTCAATTAGAATGTGAGGAGGCATAAACAGCCCTTAAAGCTTTCATGGTGGGCTTTGCTTCAACTTATTGCTCTGCTTTACAAGGAGTTGCAACCTCAGTGTTTAATTTAGGTCTTGCTCACGGTGAAACAAAGTGAACTTTCATGTTGCAATATATGTTTATATTGTTGTTTTAAAGATATTATAAAGATATTTAAAAAGTCATCAAACTAATAAAAAAAATTATTTGTAACTCTTGATTATTTTTTTCTCCTTAGTTTTTAACTGGCATGTTAAGCCGACGTCTCATGGCTTCTTTTTTTACCAGTCATTACTGTCTGCAGTAAATTATTACACTAATCAGTAACATGGAGATCAGTAATTAACATCAAGACAGGTCTTGTGAGCCCTGGAGAAATAAAGTCATTACAAACTCCTGTATGTGTGTTTTGAAAACCTACACTACACCCACATCACAAACATTTCCCATGAATTTGAATATTTGGTTTGTCATATGATCACTTTGAAGGTGCTTGTGAGCATGTGGGTGGGACAGTTTCCTTCGAACTGGATATATATATATATGCTGGAATCTCTAAAGTATAAAAGGATAGTATCGCCAAAATGACTAAAACACAGGAGAAGGCAAAAACATACTTTATAATGTATGTCTATGGAACCAGACTTTTAAGTAAATTTTGGATCACTCAAATACAACATATATATCATTGCTGTCTAAAGAAAAATCTCTAAAAAAGCAACTTTATAGGAGAGACCAAAAGCATACTATTATCTAAAACGTTCATTTCTATTGGTCGCTTCATCATAAAATTTATACAGCCTATAAAATACAGCTGTCATGTTCCATTAGTACTGAAAAAAAATATTGAAGAATATTGAAAAAGAAAAAAAAATTGGTGCAGTTTATTTAGATTTCTCATCAGTAAATTCAGTACAAGTTATTAATTTTTCAGGACATACAAGTAAAATATTAGGTTAGCTTTCAAACCTGGAGTTCAAAAACGATTACTATAGGACACCTAACCAACCTACAAGACCTGGTAGACCACCAAAGCTATCACAATCAGATAAACAGCACATTATTTTCTTTGAGAGAGAGGAGAAAATCAATACGCCCATCGTTCCACTGTGAGTGGGCTCAGTACTATGGGCCTGAAAGGATGTGTAGTGGTAACGAAGCTGTTACTGCGAAAAGGTAAACATGCAATCCAACCTGTAAGACTGAACTTTGGAGGTGTGGAAAGGAATAAACGCTAAAATAAAGGTGAAGAGTGGAAACACTAAACAAATGATTGACAAATGATTGCATTCTGTTGTTGAAACTTAAATGAACTAAATGTGGTCTCTGACTTTTGCACAGTACTGCCTTTGGTGATCAATCAATAAAACTTCCTTTAAATAAGTTATTTAATAAATTAATAAATAATTTTATAAATCTGACTGAAATAAATGAATGATATACATTTATCCTGCATTCTAGGACAGAATTTGTACGTTTAAGTCGTAATAGTATAGTTTCAAGTTAGTTTAGCACTTTGTTTATGGGTTACAGGAATATTTAGTCTTTGAAATACTGCATAGCATGATATTTATTATTATTTTTTATCCAGACATATACTTTTTTGTGTGCTGGGTAGCGTAACCTCAGCTTTAAGTCCTGCTTGGCACAGCATAAAACCAACATGGAGAGACGAACAGGCAGGTACAGTGATTTATTTTAACAGGCTACATCTGTAAAACACCAGGCTAGTTTACACTGTGGCGGCCTCTGAATTAACATGCTTTCATAGGAAACAAACACCACTTGTAATCAGTTTCTGTTGGCCGGCTGCACACTGACTGCAACGACAAACAGGCAGCACGGGTAAAGGTGGGGATATGGAGCGTATTAAGAGAAGCAGAACGTGTAAAGCGTGAAAGCGCGGAGAGTTCACCTCTGCAGAGCACATCCAGGGCAGGGGAAACTCAAGATGTGAGGTAATATTTCCACAAGGATGTTTATATTCAACGTGAATTGTTCGGTATGGTCTGTAAGGTATAATTTGAATGAAAGTAGATATTTTTCTTTAGCTGTCCAATGGTGAGTCTACATCTTCCAGTGACCTCGAGGGCCTTTCTTGTGGTGTCTGCTCGACTGTTTTTGGAGTTGCAGCTTGGAAGGAAAATAAAATCGCCCTCAGAATAGGCCGAGGGGGGAAATGTTTAATATCTGATGGCATGCTTTCAAGCACAACACACATTAAAAATAACTCAGAGTCGAAATTAAATCAAAATTTTAAAAGACAGAAGAAGTCAAAGCAGATTGCGATGACATTATTTTCTTTAAGGAGGTATTTTAGGTTGGTGGCTTAACCACTGCGAACTCAGGCAAGTTTCTCCTTTCTGCCGTTTAAATCACGGATCGCATCCAGGGTAAACACAAGGCTACCTACACAGCACTTCAAAACACCAGAGCCCCTCGGGAACTGAGCGATGATTTCCAAGGTTTTCCTCTCACGACTTTAATTAGTCGGTTAAGAGCAGTGGGGGGTCATATGCTGTAAGAACAAGTGTTTGGTCAGCATACAGCCCACTAACGCGTGGTCATTTTTCACAGAACGACTGCGGTTCTTCATACATTTATTCGTTCGTGTTTTTAGGCCCGCGTCATGCCCACCTTTAACTGCATGCGGCTTTGAGTTTGAGACATTCAGTCCGACATGCAGTAAGCAGATATTTTCTTGCAGTTCTCTTTGAATGGTCATCTGTTATGTCACATGAAGGACTTGCTAGTTCATGTAGTAAAGATCCCAAACTGGTGCCCACCTTTAACTGTGTGTGGCTTTGACTTTTAGACATTCAGTCAGACATTTAATAAGGAGATATTTTCTTGCATTTCTTTGATATGTCACATGACTGACTTGCTATTATATACAATAAAGATCCCCAACTGGTTCTTGGCTTTCATGTACATTTGTAGCAAAAAATAATAATGGGTATAGAACCTTCTCCCAACTTTAGAAAGGTTCTTCACAGTCATACATCTCATTTACAAAAGATGTTGTTGTTTTTTTTATATTAATTGAAAAGTTCTCCTTGGATCTAAAATAGCCTCTTCTATGTTATTATTCACTCTAACAAGAGGATCCATAAGTGGTTCTTTGAATGATGCCATAGAAGAACCACTTTTGGTTCCTTCACAAAAAAGCACAACCTTTAAAGGCACAAAGACTCCTCACATTATGCAAAGGTTATTAACCAATTGAAGTATAACTTCTTTTGAACTTAAAATGGTTCTTGACACTCAAAGATCTACATTTATAAAAATGGTTCTTAAAGGAATGTCCATTTCAAGTTTCAATGGGGAACCATTGCAGTCATAGCAGTAACTAAACAGTTCATCATAAGTCTTAAATCATAAGATTAGTAACTTAATAATAATCACTTGGTTCAAATGGTTAACAAGTCACTTATTGAATTGAACCTTTACATTATGTAGAGGCTCTTTAAGCATTGAAAAGGGTCTTTAGACATCAAATTCAAAAATCTAATTTTCTTTAAAAAAGAACACACTTTAAAAAGATGACAACTGTTTATAATTGTACAAAGAACCTTCAAATAATGTAAGTATTTAATAGGTAAATTAATAGGTTCCTCCTAGAACCTTGAATTATGTGTAGCTTCTTTTAGACTTTAAAAGGTTCTTCACACTCAAACGTGTGCCTATAAATAGCCAATCATCCATTTAAAATATTTTTTAGATATATTAGACTATTATTAGATAGCAGTTCATAATAATCAATTTTCAAAGGATTAACAAGAAATTTATTGAAACCCAAATAATATGGAAAGCTTCTTTTCTAATTTAAGAGTTCTTATTAGAACGTTCACATTACATGTAGCTTCTTTAAACTTTAGTTTAAAATTTACTTCACATTCAAAAATGTAATTTACAAAACATAAACAAAATATCTACTGAAATGTTTTTGAGAGAACCCAAAATTATTCTTCCATGTCATCACATCTTTTTTGACATCTTTATCTTTAAGAATTTATACTAAACAGTAGTATTAGATATACGACTATAACAGTTGCTATATAATCCATAATGCATTATATTAATAACTAAATAATAAGGTTTGAGTTAAATGGGGTTAGCAAGTAATTTCTTGAATGGAAGTAGAACATTTAGATTATGTAGAGGTTCTTCAACATTTGAAAGGGTTCTTCACACTACAATACAAAAAAATGTTAGATACTCTTGTCACATATGATTTGATCCTTTAAATACCTTACAAAGCTTCTTTATTAGATTGAAGATGCATCTTAGAATCTTCATATTGTAGATAGGTTTTATGAATTGTAGTTTTAGTTTAAAAGCATCTTATATAAATAAATCATCCACTGAAAGGTTCTTTGGGGAACCAAAAATGCTTCTTCTTTGTCATCGTCCAAGGATTTTGTTTTCACACCTTCATCTTATAGTACTTACTTAGGCTCATAGTACTTATATAATTCATAAATAACTTAAGTATAAGTCTTGGATTAAAGAGAAACTGTTTTCTGAATTGGTACAACCATTTTAACTAGGTCCTTCACACCGGTGCATCTTATTTATAAAGATGGTTCCATCAGTTGAAAGTTTTGTGCAGAGAACCCGTTTTTTTTTAAGACTGCACTGAACGCTGCAAACAGAGTACTCTGGCGCCGTGGCTAGCTGTGTGGTCCAAAGCAAGTTTATTCAGGGTAGCCCACTGTTCTTGAATATAACATGTAATAGCGGTCTTTTGCCCACTTATCTCTGGAGATGCATTGTCGCCAGTCACAATTCTAAAATAACAAAAATCAAACTGAACTCTCTATAAATGCAAATGAGACTGCCCAGTACAATAGATCAATGTGCTATTGAAGCACATGTAAGCAATCTCATTCTTCAGTCAGATCAGGATTCTCCAGCGCCCTACATCTGAGTGGCACTGCGCACAATATTCTTATTGAAAGTCCTCGTTTGAAGAAAAGGGCAAACAAAAGTGCATGAATTACTCGAGAGACGAGCCTATAAGGAACTGCGATCTACACGGCACAGTGAACAATCGGATGAACAAAAAGGGCTCTGTCTTCTCAAAAAGTCTTTTGCCGAGGCTCGTATGACAGTTAATTGGCACCCTCACATGATGTTACAAGGGGAGAGGGATGACTCCCATTTCAATTCGTCATAATACAGTGATACCCATAATGCTGCGGGGATGAAAACAGTAAGTTCTGACACTGTTTAGGAGAACCCGTTGCTTTGCTACAGCGGGTAACTTTAGAAAGATGGATGAGGGTATGGATCTTATATTGCTTGGATAAGACCCAGGAATGTCAGAAAACGCAGAGTTTGGCTATTGCGTTTCTTAAATAACTTCCAGTAATATAAGTGAAGAGTTCGACATGTATTCTACTGTTTATGTGCTGCATTTCACTCACAGAATATGTGTGGAAATAAACATTCTAACTCATTTGGCATCGCAGTAGGCCAAACAGTGGACTATAGCTGCTGAGGAAAGGCATATTGGAAAATGAATCAAATATTGGAATTGGCCGCTGTAATACTGACTGAGATTTCTTTGCACAGTATTTTCTGTGTACGAGCCGTGTGGTGGGCTGTCAGTCTAAGGCACAGCTAATGTAAATTATATTCAATTTTAATTCCACGGTTAGTTGGAAAGTCTAGGAAAATGTATTCAAGACTATTATGATTATTTAAGACTTTTGCTACATTAAAATATTATGATGTCTTGGCAAGGAGGAAGACATGGGAGACGTAGTGCTTTAGGCAAAGTCTCTGTCACTGCCACTCAGCACTACTAAACCGCCAAGATAGTAGACACGTCACCAGCAGTGCTTCAAACTGCCGCTAGGTACCTACATGGCACAGCTACCCCACTAACCAGGCCCACATGCCTAGCACAATCTGGCACAATTAAATCAATTACATGATTAAAAGCATGTCAGGCATTCTCCCACTAGCTAGTAGTGGGTTGCTATGTGAAGTTAGTGCAATTGTAATAAGACAGATCATCCAGATCTTAATAAAGTGATAATCCATGATGACTGTATCACAGTTACAGGGTGTTGTTAGACATGGGTCTGAAGTGGAGTATTGCTTTTATAAACACCAAAGAATGTGCTAAAATATATTCAAATACATAAATGCTCAAACAATAATTTAGTGAATTTTTCAAATGGAACTTCAGCCACAAATATTTAGCATTTAATGTTTTTTTGTTATGTTTTGTTATGTGGTATTCCGCTGCACAGCATTACAGCCCTCAGCCTCACTGACAGAATCACTGTGGATGGTTCTGAACCATTTTCATAATTTCATCCATCAGTGTTCTTTCAATACAATACCCAGCATGCATTACGTAGATACATATATGCACTGTCATCAAAACAAAATCATATACTTTACACCTACTGAAAACACATACTGCACTGTTAATGTAAGTAAGTGTAAACAGAGCTTTTTCCATGTAATATCGGGTCATTTCTTTTACGCCATTCATCATGAAATGGTGTTTGAAAAACAATAGCCATTTTAAACTATGTCAAAAACTGAAAAAAGACTGTTCCCAACTAGGCATATCTCATCTTCAACTAAGAAAACCTCAGCTGCGAATTTCTACTCGGAAATCTGGGATGGTGGTCTCAACTCTGAGCTTATGACATTAATGAAGACTCTCAGAAGTAATAAAAAGCCATTTCTATACTCATAAATATGTTGCTTTAGAAATCCACATATATACAACACAACCTTTTTAATCTGTTACAGTAACTAGAAAGTTCACTTTTTTAAGAAAGACAATCAAAGTAACATCATATCACTAACTACAGGTAGCTGTCTTGGTGCTAACAGAGCTTAAACACACAGAGGTTGAAAATGCACCACTGAGCCAATATGTATGCAGTAATAATAGAAACACTGAGAAACTCTACAGCACTGGGAAAATCCTGGCTGCACCCACTGATATAAAAGTAACAAATACATCTGTTTTACTGACATAGAACTAAACATTTTTCTTTGGTTTGGAAATATTTCACTTAACCAGCTTTCCGTGAGCTCGCGTAAAAAAGGACATTCAAACAGCTTTTCCCTAAATAGTTACCCCAAATCACTTTCTCTCTCTTTCAAATATTTACTTCCATCTTCAAGATGCGTCATCAAAAGAGGGTTTTCTTAGTCAGTGTCTAAAATAGCTCACTCGTTTACTCTTTCACTGATCACTACATGGGCGGTTCTATGTAGAACACTATATATGGGGGCAATGAGGGACACAATTGCGGTAATTTGGACAACACCTACTTACACCGGTAAGAAATCATCTCGACCTTTCACCATTAAAACAATCCAGAACAATGGTGGCTTATAGCATCATCAGATTACATCACTGTAATGTTATTTTCTATGTTCTAATGTATTTTATCATGACTATAAATTTGCCTGTCAAATATTTGATTCTGTAGTTACTTCCATGTTTCAATGTAATCAATAAAGTACTGAGTGAATTATCGTTATGCATTGCCTTATTTCTTGAGCACAGGCTTTATTTACTCAAGCTTACTTGGTTATATTAACATTTTGTGACCAGTATTGTTCATATTCTTACTTCTGGTAGTCAAGATGTCCGTTATACTGGTCACCTTGTTAGTATTAGAGCTTGGAGCCCTTCAACAGAGATGAAGATGTGCTGTAGAAACATCAAATGAAGCTGCTATGCACTGTGGTACGTGAGCCTGTTAGTAGTGTACATCAGTTGTCCACTATATTTATGGCACATTGTGGGTAACAATATAGTAAAATATATAGGGAATCTAATTGTCCACTGAGAATTGTCCTTACTACAGAATGGCTGACACCTTGAATAAAACACTAAACAGTAAATAGGGTACGATTTCAGACACACTTCAGGAAGTCTCACTTTAAAGACTACCGTGGCACTGCTGTAAGAGGCGAGCAGCTAAAAGTAAGGAAGCAGCGATACATCACATTAATAATCGATGCAAATATGCCTTGACTGAAATCGATTAAGATGTAAAATGAATCGATATCCTTTTGAAACAGCAGAGGGCGCTGGCACTGTCTACTTCTCTTGTTTGATGCCTGTACGTTGCGTTAGTATGGCGACACATCAGGGTCAAAACTAGGGCGAGCAAAAACTATAAACCTGCACCTTTTAACATTACACACACATAAATATTTCACTCACGAGCACAGAAAGAAGAACTGCATGCGCATGCTTTAATGTTTTTTGCTCTCGCGAATTTATATTTTCCTTGCACGCACAAACTGTGTCACCAACGGTTGCTCTCTGCGCTCGAGATAACCTTCAACGCTCCAGTATTAACAGGGGGAGGTTTTGATAGTTTGGGGGCGGGACATGGGCCGAATGCTATTGGCTGATGGCACTTGGTTTTGTGACTGACTGCTCACTACCAACAGCCTCTCAAACTAGAACCAACATGGTGGACGAAGAGGAGCCGGCAGGTGAGGTAGATCAAAAGTTTGGTTTATTTCACTTATAATTGTGATTTAATAGTCTTACCACTTCTTATGAAAAAGTTTACTTTGATAAAGAAAAGATACAAAAATACAGCATTCTGTGGATTTGTTGTAAATAAATAGTAAGAAGAAACTTAGTCAGTCATAATTAGTGTTCAGTTTGACTTAGCAATAGTAGTAAAAAAAAAAAAATCTGGAGAAAATTGCATGGTGAGGCCAGCATCGTGAATCACACTGCACCGTAAGTAGAGTGTATCGTTACATCCCTAGGTAAAAGCAATGGTTACATTTTTATTTAGGCAAGATTTGCATTTTAATTATAATGACATATTGAGCTTTATCTATATGAATATTATACATCTAATCTTTTAATATCAGCTTGTCATTTTTGAAGAACCATTTTTGCTTACAGAGCTTTAATATAGGCTTTGTGAACACTCGTCAAGCATTGGTTCTACATGGAACGGAAAACTTTGCACCTCAATGTTGCATCATGTCTCATTTCTATTTTTCCTATTTTCTGTCATGTTGTTACAGAATACAGACCCATAAAGGAAACTGAGATTTTCTACAGACTATAAATCTTTCAGACCTGGTGTTCTATGTTATGTTGATCTGGTTCTTTAAAGTACAAGGAATCCTAATGAATTATATTGGAGGCAATGAAGTTCATGTGTTGTCAGTCACCTACAGAGCATTAATGGTAACCCTCAAAGAACACTTTTCTAACAAGAAGTAGGATGAGACGGGTGAAGAAGCGTCTTCATTACCTACCTTGTAGGTAGGAATCTGGCCTGAACTAAGTGAGAGGTATGCCATACAGTCTGTATGGATAGTGTTAACCTATATGGTATACTGTGTGATTAGGGGAGGCACTAGTGATCTTCAGGGGTTGTTGTCAGATGCAGACACTGACTATGAGGCAGTACAAAAATATGCAACTTCTGTGACTTTGCAAAGAGCAATTAAGGAGAAGGAATGTATTTGTACTCGAGGGATAGAACATTTCACAAGGCAGAGACAGTGAGATTTGGAGAAAGACTGGTGCGATGTGTTCAGACTTGCACAAAATGCTGCCCTGCAGTGATTTATGACAGTATTTTGGAAAGCTCTGTCAGGTAAAATTAATGTATATTATGTTTATCATTTATTATTAAATATGTCCTTTCAATTAAAAAGCGTGTGAACAACAGTTTCTTAACAGTGTACTGTGTGTGTTTAAGATAAGAAGCAACCAGCAGTACTATGCAATAGTCAGAGATCCTCCATCATTTAGTCTAAAGAGCCATTATGTATAAGATATTTTTGAGATTAAGTATAAGATGATTTACTTTCATAAGGAAGAGAGGTGCCAAAGAAAAACAAGTGAAAAACTGAAGACCCCGTATATCACCAGAAACTGTCTCCATCAGATAAACAGTTCTTAACGTTTTCATATTTGGAATAAAGAACAAAATAAAGCTCCACTCTGGATCTGAAAAAAACCACAGCTGTCCATTCTTCCACTGTGAGAAGACAATGAAACACACAGTTTTCAAAGACTGGAAAGACACTAAACTCCTTTGCTCTGGGATGTGGAGCAGTGTGGAACACTGTTCTCTGGAGTGATGAAGTCCCACTTGAATCAGTCAACATCACTTCATGACTTTCCTTATGCTCTTGTGGCTGAATACAGTCAAATGCTCATGGCAATGTTTCAAAATCTAGTGTAAATCCTCCCTACAAGAATAGAGGCAACAAAGAGGGGACAGACTCCTTAGAAATGCTAATGTTTATTTTAAAATGAGGTTAAATGATGTTTCTTAGTTTCTGTAGTGCCACCCTAAAGCAGAGCTGCTTGTGAGGTTGTGCTACGACTTTGTGACTGTAGCCCTCTTGTTAAAACACGACTTTAAAATGAGAACCGGGATTGGTTTATCATTGAAGTGCACCAAGTCTGAAGTATCATTTGCAAGCACACTGCTGATACTGGCAATACTAGCAATTCAGCAGGCCACTCTGGACTGCTTACAGAAGAACCATGCATAAACCAAAAACCAGCAAACTAATAAAAGCAGCAATTAAGGTCCCTTCAAAATAAGACATAGCACTGTAGTACGAAGAGCAAGAGGCTTAAATGGGTGTTTACATACACCTAATATTTTTAAAACTAAAAAGAATCTGATGTCGTCAGTAGTTTGCTCACCACAATTACATGCGCCTGGATGATCAGATAACGGGAAAACTCCAGATCTACATGAGTCAGAAATAATCAGACTGTATTTTGTAATAAACTCACAAAAGAAGACGTGACTTAAACATAAGATAAAAATAAAAAACATCAAGCTACTATAGCAGAAAATATAAGAACATTTAAGTCACTCATTTTATCAAATATTTTTTGAATATCTTACATTCGCTGTGTTAAACACTGCAGGCTGTTTCTGTTACTGTGGTCCGTTTTCACACATGCACAGACTGAGAAAAATGAAAGAAATCAGAGTTAGGGTATACATCTGCTGAAATGAATACTGAATACTTCCAGCTCTTTTCATCAGACTTCATCAGATTTCTAGGCATTAATCTGTGAACCCTTATTAGCACAATGAAAGCAATATTATTGAATTATTGAAAATAATAAATTAATTCTGATGAAGCTTATTTTCTTTAATTGTACTGTTATGACAAAACAAATGCAAAAAAAACAAATTGACAAAATCTGAATGTATAAATTTGACAAAATATAAGACAAGTGCGACAAATCACGCTTAACCATAATTATTTTCATTCACTTGACAGCGCTGCTTATTCCCACTGATTTTGGAAGAATTATTGGATTCTAGAAACTTTTGGGCATATAGAGCTGGTTTCCCCAAACCAGTCCTGGACAATTCAGCATTCTGAATACAGACTCTCTTTTAAGTATGTATGCATGTAAGTATAGTAAGTTAATCATTTGTTTCTCAAAATGTTATATTTCTTTCCAAAACTGGCAGACTGAATGTCACAAACTAGAGGGTTGAATGATCAAAAGTAAGACAGTAAGACAGACTATCAGTGAGAGGTACTAATAAAGGATGAATAAACCATTATCCAGACATAATGATTTTAGGGATGCGTTCTACTGCAAAACATTACAGACTTGTCAAGCTGTAAAAGTTTCTTTATGCCTCAGGACACCCAGACATTATGATTACAGGTTTAAGTTTCAGCCGTAAAGGCATCTCTTCTGTGCGCTGCTAATAGCATGAATACCTGCCTGAGACAACTGGTATGTGCTTATGTGATGTCTGAGCCTGGAAGGATGAAGAATACTCGCTGAGCACACTGTTGCTTGTCACATTAGATTGAATTAGGAGTAAAACTCCACATTCATTTATGCAAAACTGCTCCGCGCAGAATAAAAGCCAGCACTGTCACAGTGATTCATGGTTAACCCCAAAAGCATTGTGCAAGAGACATAGCAAACATAGTGCCAAATATTTGAGTCGCCACTAAGAGGAATGTTTTTTCCTCCCAAGCGCAGCTTGGATGTTGTTTTGATACCTATTTCTTCACTAATCCAGTTCTACTGCTAAGTCTTTCTTCATTGAAGAATCGTATTTTTTGTAGTCAGAGCCGCTCTCGTTTTTAATGTGTGCGGCAGTTCGAATCATCCATCTAAGGCTCAATTAGCCGTCTGAAACAGAGACTGACGCTCTGGGCTATGTTTGCCCAGTTCAAAAAAGATTTCCTCAAATCTCCTTGCACATTACCACCTTTAAACGATGTCAGGCTGGAGTTTAAGACGCCGGAGTCCATTCCTTACAATGAATGAGAGCTTGCAAGTAGGAAGACTAAATAAGAGCTTCCCTTATTAGTTTGTTAGCCTCAGGTCCAGCTACAAAAACGAGCTCTGCCCTTTAGGGACACAGATGCTGAAGTTGTGGTGATCGGTGGCTTGTGAATGCCCCCTTTTCACTCATTTTTGCCTGTAGTGGTGATTTTGGCCTGGACCCAGAACTGTACCTTCAGTATGTATTACTCAAATATTTACCCTGCTGCTATATTGAGATGGGAATAGGGGAGGATGATTTAATGGGCACACCAAAGAGTCTGCCTGGTGCCAACAATCCATCGTTCTGGTGGTCTGTTCAATCCAGTTCAGACACTTACAGACTGTTTTATCACCCAGAGAGGTCATGATTCAACGGTAACCACGACACCCGGTCAGCGTAGCGCTGGACTCCGGCTGAGGAAGACGGCCTGCCGAGAGCGCTGTTTGCTGTTGGACTAACCCCTGATGATAATCATGCATGACTGGATTTTGGATTACCCTGCGCTGAAATTCATAGAGACTTTAATTAGCTTGGATGGCATTACAGTATATTTTATAAACACCAGCTTCTGCGAAAAAGGGCTTGATGGATATGGATATTTCAGGGTGACCTTTTTTCTACCTTTGATTTATTAAGATGCCCGTACGGGCGAAGGCAAAAAGCTGCGGGTCTTGCTCCAACGTATATATTTGCCATACTATTTATTGACTGTTCCTTAAACGGTCTGACCCTGAGCAAACGACCGTATTGTAGACATAAAACACACTGGAAGTGTTGCTTTTTTCCTCAAACGTCTTCAATCAGCCCAGAGTTTACTACAAATACATACTTTTTTCCCTCATCTTGCCAGTTCAAAAGGCAAGCCTGAAGCAAAGCTGTGCTTTTATTTAGGAATGCAGCAAAAAAGTACAAAACAGCACTAAAAAGTGTGTCTCTGGGAATTTCCCCGCTTGCTTTACCCTTAACTCTGTCAGGTAGTAAGGACCTTGAAAGCTGTCATAGCAGGGAGACTGTGCAGGTCTGAACATTACTAATCTCTCACATCTCTCGTGAATGCTTTACGTCAATTATATAATCTATTTATTTATTTGGTATTTTTTTGTTTGATGATTGTCAGAACTTGAGTTATATGACATTGGAAAAGTAATGGCTTAATTTTTTATTTATTCTGCTTTGCCTGTGTTCTAAAACACTAATCAGAGAGTACCCTTCATTTATTTGATTTCCAGTTAAAACAGTCATTAAGTACAAGCACATATTTCTTAGAAGATTAGATAAAAATACACCAAACAAGCACTTTTTAGAAACACCTCCATGAACCTAAACTCATGGTTCATTTTATCAGCTCCATATATGAAACTTTGTAGTTCTACACTTACTGTAGTTCTGACTGTAGTCCATCTGTTTCTCTGCATCCCTGCTCTTTAGCGGTTAGGACCCCCAGAGTACCACCACAGAGCAGGTATTATTTGGGTGGTGGATCATTCTCAGCACTGCAGTAATACCAACATGATGGTGGTGTGTTGGTGTGTTGTGCTGATATGAGTAGATCAGAAACAGCAGTGCTGCTGGACATGAGCTAACATCTAGGACTTTACAACAACAATGGACAGTGAGTGGACACGGTGTAGTGTGTGTTACACTAGTACCAGTGGATCAGTCACAGCACCACTGCTGGAGTTTTTAAATAGTGTCCACTAGGGGTGTAAGAAAATATCGAAATATGGAATATTGGGATATTATGTTTGGTGATACTGTATTGATTCTCAAAAACACAGTATCAATACACAGATTCCTGGCAGACAGTGAATCATTGTGTGTTGTCTAGATGGCAGTGTTGTAATCCATTTTCAGCTCCACTCCAACATTAACAAGCAGCACAAGGGCGCAGTGCTATTGTAAGCATTGGCAAACCTGTTCATATAGTGGTGTGTTTTAATTGTAGAATTTGAAAAATCACAATATATTACTTTGCTTGCAATAATGCAGTATATCACCATATAGTGAATGGTGACTGCTGAATCACGATACGTATTGTATCGACAAGTTCTTGCCCAAACACAGCCCTAGTGTCCACTTACTGTCCACTTTTCTGCAAAGTTTACATTGGTCATTTTCAAGTCCTCCATCTGCAGTTACAGGATGCTGCCCACAGATATTTTTGGTTGCTGGACTATTTTCAGTCCAGCAGTCACACTGAGATGTTAAGAAAACTGTCTGATCTACTCTTACCAGTACAATACAGATGGACTACGGTCCATAATCGTAGAGCTACACAGTGCTCCTATATGGTAAGTGGAGCTGATGCAGTGCACAATGAGTGTAGATATAAGAAGGTGTTTGAATTCACTTGCATAGGAAAGATAAAGGAGTTGAAGGAAAATGAATGAAATAGACCTGGTGCAGCACCAATAGTGTCACCATCACATAAACAGTACTGAAAGTATCCATCTTTGAGAGAGAGGAGAAATTATGCTCCATTCTTGCTACAGGCCTAAAAAAATCTATGGGCGTTTTTGTCCTCCCTCAGCGCTGTGGGACTGAGAGGATCTGTTGCTGCTGTTGCTGTGTTTAGGATTACTTGTATATTAAGAGGGATAAGATGCAGCCTGCTTCTAAAAGTCAACTTTGCAGGTGTGGAAGAAAAATCCCTGCAGGTTTCTTAGAAAACCAGAAAGTAATTCTCTCTGTAAAAAAAGTAGCATCTCTTTTACCTCAGTCATTCAATGTTAGTACCGAGACATAAAATGAACTCCGAATGTTATGTATGATTTCTGTCTCTCTTTAGTTTGCACTCGTGTCACTGTTACTGCTATTGGGTGGCTCTTTAGTCGGAAAACGGACCGGTTGGAAACTGATATTCTTGGATTGCTTGCTTTGGAAGTGCAAGAGCAAACCTTGGAGGGCTTCGGACTCCGGATACAGTGTTCATTTCAAAAGAACCTCTATTATTACTAACCTTTCAAGGAAATGTGTTATTTTATTCCCTTTAATATTTTTTCCCTCTTTTACGATTACGCTTTACGTGTGTGGTCAATAAGGCCAAGCTCACGTACCTCTGCGATCCTCCTCGGAGACACGGCTAGAACACTGAAATGACCTGCAATGCCTGGGTGGTCATGATGAGTGGCATTTGACATTTACAACAGCTTATTTTCATGGCAATTTATTACATCATTTGTTCCTCTTTTGTAGTTTCTCTTGTAGTGGACATGCTATCATCAGTGGTTTGAATGTTTTTAGTACATGTCTTGCACTTAATCATTCAGTAATGCTGAAGTGTAGTTTGTACAGTGCAGAACAAGAGGGAGTCGTAGCTCTTGTGCAGTACGAGGCTGAGACTTGCTTCATCAGCAGTCTATAAGGTCTGCAAACATAATAGCTTTCCGTGCAGTTGCAGGAACACTCATTTTTTATCTCATAGACATAAATATATAAATATAGACTTGAATATTCCACAAAGTACTCTCTAGGTATGTAGAATACAACATTCAATAGTCATTCAAGATGCAGATAACAGCTAAAATGACAGATAAAGATAAAAACACCAGAGTGCTATTACAAGAAGTCCCATTGTTCAAGAAATATTTGGTAACACTTTACTGAAGGATTGCATTCATACATGCTACATGACACCTGCATAACACTTTCATAACAACTAACATAAACCTATACTTTTACAGATTTGGGTAGTTGTAAATAGTTTATTGGTTATGTAAATAATGCATAATTGTATATGATTTCTTAGATCGGATAAGAAATCTGATAAATGGAACTGAAATGTAGGTTCAAAGTGTACCTTTACTCAGATTTCTTTCTTATTTCCCAGTCAGCACATGTGCGAAAACACTTTTGGAGTATGGCAACAAAACACTTTTGGAGTAATGTTAAAACCAACTACATTCTTCACATTTTTCATAGTCTAGATTATATGTGTTCATATTTTTGGTAGGTTAAAAATGTAACAACCTAAAAAGTTTAAGAGTTTGAAAGTTAAAAAAAACAAAAAAAAACATCATGCACTGTTTTTAGTTTTATGTAGTCTTGTATCGCCAGGCACTCTAGGGAGAGTCTGATACTTCTTAAGAAACCGCTCAAGAACCTCTTACTGCTGCAGGAAGTGCATAGCATCTGTGACTGACACTACTGTTTGCTAGGCTGAACTTAACTGGAACAGCAGTAATTTGAGAACAGTCCACTAAGAACAGTGCAAATGTATGTATTTGTGGAAGTGCGGATAGCCAATCAGAATGCAACTGGCAGAATATTGAAAGTGTGAACAGGTTAATGTCTATATGTAGGTTAGGCATCTTTACATTATGTTTACATTACGTCTTCCTCTGTGAGTGTACTGGCCAGTTGCTAGGCAGAAATTGGTTTATTGCCTGACTCAAGTAGCCTCAGAATTATTCCATTATCAGATTACGTAAGTGCATATAAATGCATTAAATGGATTATTGACCAATTTAATTAAGTGCATGTAAATGCACTGAAAGCAGCAAAAAGTATTTTGCCCTTTACTGTAATTCACCAGTTCAACCAGTTAATCTGACATTCTGATTTTACCCTACAAAATAGTCCAAATTAATGCAAAGAGCTGTGAAATGAAGGTAATATTTTGTTTCAACGAACTTAAATTCTATTGTTACATACTATTTCTGTAAATTAACAACTGTTTTAAAATAGACTATATGTATGGCTCATTGATGTGTATTTAAAGCAGCACTACATAAGACACGTTTCTTTAAAAGTAAAAGAAGTAGCAGGAGGAAAGGATTAACACAGAAATATAATGTAAAGTGTAAAGGCTGACATAGTCATTTAAAATTAAATGCATTGTGCGGATTTTATGTAGATTTTTTAACCACGTCATGCATCTTTATGTATTAATATATGTATTAATAAAAACAACAGCACTTGATAATTGGAGAAGTCCACGCTTTATTTATAGCCAGCGTGTTCCATGCATCACATGCTCAAGTTAAAAGAGAAGCTCTGGCCACCTACATCCTTGAAAGACACATCCTACACCAAGTTTGGACCTTTTCTTTTCTTTTATTTTCAATACTCTTCCAACACAGTTGCAACAATGAAATTCATATATTCATTGGTGCTATTGTCGCATGTAATTACAGATTTTTACCACAGAAGTCTCCAAATCCCCATATGACCATATGTTTTTTTATTTTTATTTTATTTATAGGTGATGGAAATTTAAGCTTTTATTTGCTAAGAAAAACACTTTATTGTTTAAATATTCAAACAGTATTAATACAGTAAGTAGTGCTTTTACATACGTCAGTGTGTTTATTTAACCCTTTCCAAGCTTTTCCTTGTGAAAACAACCCAGCATTATTTACAGTTCTCATCTAATACCTGCTTTGACTTCTCAGTACTTCATTAAGCTAATGTCTGGGGTGTCTAGGAGAAATATGAAACTACACTTTGTTCTTCACACTGGCATACAAGATATTATCTACTTCTTATATATTCATTCATGCTACTTTGATATTTATTCTACTTTGTATTGTATTTATGCTTATTTACATCTGTTCTAATGATATCTGGTGTTCTTACTGGTAAAAATACATGTATTGCTAAAATGAAGGGTTTTAAACAAGAGCGTAAGACCATTTAATGTTAATGCACTTTCAGCAGCATTTTCCTTTTTTGCATTTTTATTTTATGGCTGTCAAAAAGGGCATGAAGTGGATGGACGCTCGGCCAACGAACAGAATATTGGGCTGAGAGCAGGCAAAGCTTAAGCTTTGTTAGGCTTATATAATGCAGATGCTTCTCAAATGTTAACAACTGAACTCACTGCTGAGAGCATAATGGACTAGTGCAGCTCACTCA
Source organism: Megaleporinus macrocephalus (assembly GCA_021613375.1). Taxonomy (NCBI): domain Eukaryota; kingdom Metazoa; phylum Chordata; class Actinopteri; order Characiformes; family Anostomidae; genus Megaleporinus; species Megaleporinus macrocephalus. The sequence continues at coordinate 31,770,782 of CM038707.1, forward strand.
TTATTAACTGTAATTGTAGAGGAATGGGACATAATAAGACATTCATTGAGGGCCTGAGTGGAACTAATAACATGTAAGTGAATTAGCTGAGCAAATTGTGTGAGCTTAGTTTCAAATCAAATCACAGACCGGCCAATAGACATTCAGGCCAATACATGTTTCCTCAAAGCAATCAAAGACAATAAACAAGAAAGTCGCAAAGTTGAAAGAAGGGAGGAGAGGAATATGAGGAGAAAGAGATAAAGCAAAGATAAAGAATGATGTACAGCGCTTCCTTGAGACATAAAAACCTTCTAATGAGATTTCATCTATGTCCTTTAGATGTGCTTATTACCACTATATACCCATATACAGTAGAACAGGAAAAATCATTACTGCTCTGAATGGGCTTTGAAACAAAGCTTTCCAAACAAGTCCAAGCTACTTACAGCTCAGAACTGAAGTCCCAGAACTCATTCTAAATGTTGTTATAAAGCATGTGTGAGCTTCATCTACAGGACTGTGCAAATGTCAGAGACTGTCCTTCATTTAGTCAATATTCAGTCAAATGTACCATTAAGTAACATTAGAAAAAACATCAACCTGTAACCTACATCTCATGAAAGTTGTGCAGGTCACAATTATTCTATTTTAATATTACAAATGAATAAAGTGTTTTGCAAAGAAGCTTTGACTTTGAGACCAATATTGTCTTTTCAATCATTTCATTGTTTCAAAGAAATCTTCCTGCATATTTTTGCACAGCACCACAATTCAGTCCATGTTTTGCTTTCAAATGATGTTGAGGTCTGGACTGGGAAGCCATTGGTTTGAGAATACCAGGAGCTTCTTTCTTTGATTCTTTACTCAGTAACAGCTTCTTGACAGCTACGTATCTTTTCAGACCCATAATATAGTATGCTGTTATTTTATCTTTGGCAAAGTTTTAACACTGTGTTCATTTATAAGTTCTGCTGTGTGAACAAAATATCATATTATTATTTTTGCCATGTTTAAATTTTTGACAGAAACTGAAATTACCCTTTACATTGTATGTATCTTCTATAATAAATGAACCAAAAGAAGTGACTCAAAGAAAAGCTCTGGTTACACTGACTTACGTTATGTTACGAGTAAAAAATTTTTTTCCTGCCTCAACAACTGAATGCAATTTCAAACATGTCAACATGTAGCAGAGATGATTTTCCATACCTCCCAAATTTAGTCTTAAAAGTTCTTAATTTTTTTTGTTCAGTAATAGGAGTGGGCGATATGTCCCTACAATAATATCATGATATTTCATGGTATTTTTGCTATAATGATACTCTTGGCGATATGACAAAAAACATTGAAAAAAAAATATTTCAAGAATACACTACTGCAACCTAAATTAAAATTTAATTTTATTATTGCATACGATATGATATGGCACACCTCTAACTAAGATATTAAAAAATATAAGAATTATCATCAGATTGCAACAGAAGTCAATGATCCAGAATGTCATAATACTAAATAATGCACTCCAAATGTCTCCATCTATCCAGGACTGAAGTAAAATGAATGATACTGGACAAATAAAAACTGTCTCTAGTAGATATATAATAGGAAATGAGAAAGTGTGCATTTTTCTTTTGCTAAAAACAGTAAAAAGTAGGACCCTGATGTGATAATTTGGGATGGGTCATATTGCACGATATTTCAGGGTATAATATCGTTCTTGATATTCAAAAATGTTGGCGATATTATTATGTACGATATGATATGGCACACCCCTATTCGGTAACAGCTTCTTGACAGCTACACATCCTTTCGGATGTCGTAAACTGTCGTCTTTAGCGATGCTTTGTTGGTGGCTTAAAGAATTCTTAGATGAGACTGACTTCATTTGTAAATATATAAAATTTAATATACACACAAAAAAAATACAATACATGATTTCAGACATTGCACTCAGTCTGGGAAGGCCTGTAGCCGAATGAGGACTTCCAAAGTTCCCATAGAGTTGAGATGCTTTCTCACAGTGGAACGATGGACAGAAACACCTGTGGATTACTTCAGATTTTAAGACTGAGTGGAGCTTGATTTTCTCCTCCCTCTCAAAGATGAAAGCTTTAAGTACTGTTTATCCGACAGTGACAGTGATGGTGATCTATCAGCTCTTGCACTTGTATTTAATGGCCGTTTTGACTGGAAATGATATAAATGAAGGGTGGTTTCTGACCTTTGCACAGAACTGGATGTCAAGCATAACCATTACAATTCAGAGGTGATTCTTCATGGAGCGAAACTGCCCCATCTATATTTTTCCCCCAACTCACATATGGTTTGAGGGCTGGAGTCCTTCTTTGGCTGTTGGCTGAAGAGAGAGCGCTATCTCTGAATTCTCAGTAAACCCGTGGAGTCACTGGCTAATGGGAATAATCAGGTCCAGACCGTGAGCCATGTGTCTCTGGGTCTTATCACAGACCTCCCAGTCCCGGACAGGGATTATCTTCCCAACCATCCTCTCTCCTCACTCTTCCCTGATTTATGGTGGCGCATTTGATGATTATGGTACTCACTCATGAGCCATTATTCAAGTACAGTGCAGATGTTATAATTAATTTTGGCATAGCGTTACTCCATGGAACTTTCGTAACCACAGAATGTGGCGTAGGTGGTACCCTGTAGTTCAGTGACTAATTCAGTCTCGGAAACATTGCTGTGGAAGATTTAGCAGCTTATGAGTATGTTGTACACTCATGTACGAATCTAGTGATCTATACTCTTAAAATAAGGATTCCTCTGTTTTCTTGCTTGGATGTACAGTTCTAGGGAAAAAAAATCATTCGTTTGATATTCACAGATCTCATGTATAAATTACATGGGTCTTCTATGGTCTCACTCTAAAGAGACATCTCTTTTTAAGGAGTGTCATGAGAGACAATCTACCAGGAAAATCTTTCATTAACAATGAAGAGTAGCTGACTAAGCCTGCTGTAGCACGCAACATGCACAATGTGTCATTATTTAGATGCTCCAGCGAATCTAAGCCCTAAAGAGAAGCAGTAAATCTGGGCTGATATCTAGTCCCACCTTGCAGATGGCCACTGCTGCTTTGAGAGTTCCTTTAATTGGCAACAGGCAGTGGCGCCAGATCAGAAATTTTGATCATGCAGAAAATGAATGTCTAGTGTGACTGTGATATGTGGATCATCTGAATGCTGGGGCAATGGGCCTCCAACCTCTGGAAGTCATTTCGGTCTTATTACTTAAACCCTACTCTACCTTTTTTGTTTTTGCCAGCTGTGGGAATTGCCAGAATCTGTGCTTACGTTAAATGAACTTCAGAGATACTGAATTTCATCGCACATTCAGGAGCAGGCCTCTTTTAAGCTTGGTCCAGATTCTTCTGCCTCGTGATTAGCATTGTTCCTGCAAAGCTTGTCCATGTGTTCGAATCTGCAAGTTGCAGAAAGAATGTAGCACGCACATTACTCATGAAGTAGCTAAATTATTAATGAACTAGATTTCCCAGTAGCATTGATGTTACAAATTATAGATGTGACAAAGTAATTTGAAAATAAAAATAAAATTAGATGATAGGTTATGCAGTCACAGCCCTACGTTTATTTTTCAGAACCTAAAAGCCAGACTATGATACATAGTACAGATAAATAGTACAGATGAATTGGTATGACAATTTAATGTCACAGGTACAGTGAGCAAAATGATCATGATGTAAATATTCCAAAATAAACTGAAATCATTCACCACATTTATACTAAACACTACAAATAGAGTTAGCATAGGAATTATGATAATAGCACAGTCAGTACCTTATATAAGCATGTGAAAAACATAGCACATGAGAATTAACATTAGACATGGCACCATGAGAGGTTTAAATCATTCAAACATGTGTTCAAACATTTTATGGTTAAGATTGTTATTGTTAAGATAAGCTCATTTAGACTGTGAACATATCCTAATTATTATTTTAATACGGGTAATATTTTCTGATACAGAAATTTAGACTATCAAACTCTCCTTTCTTTATTTTTAAAACAAGCTTCCTATGTACCAGCTTCTTGTATGAATTTTCTTCTTCAACCTTAAATAGTGCAGCTGTTATGTTCTGGTGCCTGATGTGTTATAGCAACTGCTGGAATATAGCTTTATAGTTTTAATGCTGGTTGGCTTACTTTATTTATGTAAAAATAGGAAACTACAGAAACTATGTACTATGCTAGGACATTTTGACAAGGTAGTACAAATCATCAGAATGCATTCACTCTAAAGTAGTGATGGATGGTCACAGGTCTCTTTTGAAATGATTTTCTTTCTGCATGTTTTTATTTAATTAGATGCTAAATGATTAGATACTTAGGGTGTGTCTCAAAACCTAGTGAGTGTCTAAGTAGGCATTGATTGTGTAGGCAGTGTTCTGTCTGACATCTCTCCTCATAAAACAGATTACTAAGACGCTCTAGTTAGAGACAGACTGCGTCACGGCTTGTTCCCGCCCACTGCAGCACGCGACCGGTGGTTTAGCTGGTTGCTAAGTTACCAGCCGGCATCCAAAACAATAGCCCGAGGCTTAAAAATCTGCTAGCATAAATGCTAATGGCTCGAGAATAAAACTGCAAAATGGTCAACGACTCGTTGAAAAGTTGCAAATAAAATACTGCTTTGTGTGATTATATGACAAGAAACACCAGAGAGACACCAGAGAGAATCAAAATAATTTACCCTTTAAAATTACTTCACTGCTCGTAGATTTGCCTGCGTTGCATCATGGGATTGCCTTGGCAGCTGAGGAAGCATTTGATGCTTCCTTAAAATCGGGCCAAAATAAGGTACCTTAGTAGAAAGCATGTTTAAGTATCTAAGAATTGGGACAGCCTACATGTCAGGAGCGCATACTATGACGTAAAATGCTGCCTATGTAGGCAGATCACTAGGTTTTGAGATACACCCATAATGTGATAATTAGTAAAAGGTCTTTTCTATATTTAAGACTGAGGGAATGGAACCTAGTCAAGAAATTACAATACTCAAATGAGTACACCTGGCCAGAGAGGTGGGAAGCCTTATCCACAGCACACAGGGAACAGTAGGGGGTTTGGTGTCTTGCTCAAGGGCACTTCAGTCATGTTTTGTCAGTTCAGCTAATCGAAATGGCAACCTTTCAGTTCCCTAACCTCCAACTCATGACCGTCCAAGTTAAGTTGCTTACCAAACACCAAAACCTGCACATTCAGTTGAACGTGACATCAGTCTGGGACAATGAAAAGATGTATACCAGCACAGTTAAGCTGATGAAAGTGATTTTCAAACAGCGCACCATGCTTCCCGGTATGTCAGTCAAAGCTGATTTACAGGGTGCTCAGCGTTCTAAGCTTTAAGTAGGTGGTATGAAGATCAACCGTGTTACAGATATTCTTCTGATTTTGCTCTGGGTTACATGCTCCCAGTAACTTTACCAAAAGTATGCAGATCAAGGCATTGCCATAGAGAGGGACTTTAACAGCATTAAGTCATGGCCTACTGAGGTCTGGCTATGTCCTGTTTCGGGGAAGAACAATCTAATGGCAATATTAATTGAGTTTGCTTCCTCTCGCTAATAGAAGTCAGTGGTCACTTGCATAAAACATCTTAAGTGAACGCTGGCCTCTCTTCAAGGAGCTGCAGAACATGAGACATATCTAAAATTGCCTTTTTAGTTTTACAGTTTCAGTCCTTTCAGTTTTAACAGAACATTTTCAGAACATTTAAACTCTTAATTACAATAATGTTATCTATTAAGGTGGTGGTCACCAGCCCTCACTCCTGGAGGTCTTCTTTCCGACCTGCATCTAATATGCCACTTAACATGCACCATCTGTACCAGCCAATTAGGATTTGCTCAAGAAAATCATTAGTGGGTTTAGGTGTGGCAAGCTGTGGTTGGAACTAGACTCTGCGGCAAGGTAGATCTCCAGGACCGGGGATGGAGACCACAGCTTCAAGAATTTAACTTAAGATAAATAGCGCAGAGCTCTAAATTACATTTTGTACAGAGCACACTTGGTTACATGACCAAGTGACCTTACTGAAAAAAGAGAGAGAGAGAGAGACAGAAAGAGAACGAGAGAGGGAGATGGAAGTGGGCAGCGAAACCAGACTTGAAAAAAGAAGCAAAGCTGTACTTAAAAATGCTGTTTACCCACATTTTATGCATTGCTAACTGTGACCATATCCTGTTATTGAAGGAATGGTGTCTTTATAGCATTGTGACAGACAAAGTGAAGCACAACACTCTGTCCAGCTTGCCTTGTTTGGATATTGGGCAGCATGTTTAGTCATACATCGGGGCAAAGAAAATTTAAGTGCTACCTGATGTTAGTGGTATTACATGTGGACACAGCGGGTTTTTCTAGGCGCGCCTCAAAATGGACGTGCAATAATTTCTCCATTTACTGCGGGTTCCTGATGGTGCTCTGCCGCTGTTATATTGGTTTGGAATGTACCGATCTATTTTTGCGCAGGCCCGCTCGCTGTTGGGTTGGACTACTTATCACCTCACCATATAGCAGAGCTGTCAGGACTTCAAGGTTTGGAATTTAGAAGAGTTGGCCTTTTCTTCAGTCCTTTGATTCACATTGTTTAAGTTCAATCTGTGATCCAGTAGTTCACTCAATAGTTCACATTTCCAAAGGAATTTTAAATATATCCACTGCACATTTTTTTTTTTTTAGATAACATGGCTTTCCTTGTTGGTGCCAGAGCGTAAAAGCGTGTCGTGCAGTGCTGGTGTCTGTTTTCAATGTTAACTGACATGGGCTTGGTATTTCTGTGCATAGCAAAATAAGCTATATTTCTGTAGCTCCAGCCTGCCAGTGGTATGAATGAAATAACAAGTTCACATCCAGGACCGAACACAGCAGCGATTAGTGTTTATTTTTCTGGACAGGGCACGTCTCTGGAATTTCAGCATTAATTGACAGTCTCCAAAACATTTACAAAATAGACTGAACATCAAAAAGCATTGATCGGTACTAATGCTAGGCTGCCTTTCCACTATTTAGCTGCGGGATCGTGTCAGTTGTGCCAGATTCTACTCCTTCAGTAGACATTATTCCGCTATATTCAGCAACACCCACATCATTTCCAATAATCCTGGTTTATAAGTGACTCTGCATCAGATAAATGTGGAGTCATGGACCCCAGTCTAAATTATACTTCTGTCAGTCTTTATTCATTGTACACTCTGAAAAATAAGGAGCTAAAAATGGGTATTCATGTGATGCCAGTGTAGAACCACTTTTGCTTCTCTGAACAACCCTTGCATGGCTACATTTCTGTAGAGGAGATGTGTGCTGGAACCTTTTCCCAGTTAATGTTCAGTTCAATGCCTATTTTTGCCATTTAATCTAACCTTGTATATTAATCTCATTCTTTCCCAATACAGTTACAGCATTTATTTGATAGCTGTAAATATGTAAATTTTCATTTAACAATCAGCGGTTCCCAAACTGATTTGTACCCTGAATGGGCTTGCATGCAAACTGCTGTGCACCCAGCAATAAACGACGCCTTGTGCGTTTTAAACAGTGATGTTAAACAATATAGCACACAGAAATCTCAGATTCTATACTCTAATAGAGATTTTTCTATGACCAACACGCACACACACATGACGTAACTATTCTGACAGTAAATTTAAACAAGTGGAAACATCAGTTTCAGAATGGATTATGGTGAGACACTAGATTAAAGAACCTCCACTTAATGGATTTTCTGTGTCAATCTCATTCATAAAGGGCAGGCAGGCATGGCTCTAAACAAAACATATCTATTAAACTGTTACATTTTCAGCATAATAATAATAATAATAATAATAATAATAATAATAATAATAATAATAATAAACAAATCTATAGTTCTTTCTATTGGCATAAATTACGATTCTATTTCAATTTCCAGCAGAAAACACCTTTTATACAATGACGAGAATGCACTGCTGGAGGTTTAGACCTAAAGCCCCTGTACTGAATGTGCAAGTGTGGAGGCAGCTAAAGAATGTGATTCTCAGTCCACATGAAATAGACAGACTTGTTTTTCATATAATTTAAAAGGTTTAGAGTATAATTGGACTTGAAAATATAGTAATCCCTGTTTATTATTCATATTTAGCTTTTTTAATACTTTTCTATAAGTGTAAAACACTGATCATCATCTTAGAACTGCGTGGGCGTGGCTAATGAGCATGCTTGATTGACAGCTAGATATTGTTTATACTACGTTAGCTTTACCTTGCTAAGTTTCTTTGACTCGGAAACTGTTTTGTGTGGGTGCAGCTTTGTGATTGGTTAAGTAAGCGTTACCCAACATTAAGACTGCTGAGTTTACTTGGAAAGAAGAGAAATATAACAAACATTTATTAGATTGTGGAAGATATTCATGAGACATACTATGTATATGTATCACTGTCCAAAGAAAAAAGTAATTTTATATAATTTGTCTACTAAAACTACAATTTTTAGGTTTATTTATATACGATTACTTGTATTTCTGCCCATTTACATGCATTTTTGTCTATTTCCTAAACAGTATCTCCTGCTAGAATGTATTAACTGTTGTTATAGCTGCTACCTCAGTGACTGCTGTGTTCATATACGTAAGCCTATCTGCTAATATGTTACAGTATGTTACGTCACCTCTTTACACAACTCTACATATTATCAGTACTGTATACATGGCTGGATTACTGACCAGGCCAGTGGGGCCAGCGCCCAGGGGCCCTTGAGGTCAGGGGGCCCCGAGGGGGCCATGGCCCAAAACATTTTGTGATGCCTATCAACATTTATGATACAATATATTTTTACTTCCTAGGGCCCTCCATTTTAAGGATCCTCTGACTTTTAGGGACTTTGACCCCTCAGCCTCTTGGTGGCCCTAGCCATGCTTTGGGCCCCTTATGAAAATCAATGAGGCGTTATGGCCAGGGGCCCAGACTATTCTTAATCTGTCCTTGACTGTATACTGTCTGGCTCGTGTCCGGTTCTTTTGTATTTATTCCTTTTTGTATTTATTGTGTGTTTTGTTACTTATTGCACTCTTTTGTCTACACTGTGTATATTGTATTGTTTTGTATTTTGTGTTGCCAATAAAACCAATAAAATGACAATAAAACCTCTTGAAACTCGAAACTAATGTATTGCATATTAAATGTATGAATCCAGGAAACAAAATCTTAATGCGGTAACAGTTTCTGAATTGAGAAACAGAGATATAAACACAACGTTTGTTTTACTGCAGCTTCAAAGATTACAAGTATTACAATCATACTTCTCTACAGCCACCAGTGCCTCCGTGGCAATGATGCAACGTGGAAGAAGAGCTTTATAACCCAGTGATTGTTTTTGGAGCCACTTTGGCAGCACAGAATGTACTGATTATGCTTTGCTGGTTATGTTCTTCACTGTCAACTTAGTGGAAACATTACTTCAACCAGCTGAATGGGGTCATATCAATTTATGTTGCTCTCCTTCTTCCTTTACGGATTTAATTGCGAGCGATTCTGTTTTACAGTATGGAATTAATTTAAATTTGTATCATGTAGGTTTTTTTAAAAATCTGTCATCTCAAATATGTAAACGTTTAAGACGTTGCCGTCTGTGCGTGGCTATGAGTAATACGGCTTCAATAAACTGGAGTGTCAAGTACGCCTGATTTATTTGAAGTGGAGGGGAAGAGTTTAATATGAGACACATGTTTCTAATAGATAGTTGACGTTTGAACCGATAAATCGCTGGAGGATGTAAAATGGCTGTAAAGCAGGCAGCCAGTGATTTGCTAGTAATGTAGGACAGACACAAAATGTTTTATAGGAATCACATCCACATTTTCCTTTTGGCGTCCATTTAGATTACTATTTAGAATCTATTTTAATTTCCAGCAGTAAATACGTTTTACAGAATGATGAGAATGCGCCGCTGAATGTTTAGACCTAAAGCCCCTGTACTGATTGCGCGAGTGTGGAGGCAACTAAAGAATGTGATTCCTAATCCACATGAAATAGACCAGCTTTGTTCTGTATGTAATTTAAGAGGATTACACTATAATTTGACTTGAAAACATTGAAATCCCTGTTCATTTTTCATGTTTAACCTTTTTATACTTTCCTATATTTGTATATGTTTTTCAAGCGGCTTTTCAGCTCCTCTGAGCTATCTGAACTTTGCTACCACATCTTTTCCACCCTCCAGCAATACCGCAGAAGGTCTCAAATTGTGGACAGTGGAAGAACTACATTAGCTGTTCGGAGAGCTGAATGAATTTTGCCACTCTTACTATCCAATGATTCCACTCTGGGGAATTCACACAAGCTACTGGTCTGGACTAATGGCTGATGTTTGTATCTGAACAGAAATAATTGTACAGCACAGTGGAACTGAGCGCCCCAGAAAAGTGCAGACTGAGGCCCAAAAAATGTGCCAAACCAAGCATGCCATCTGGAAGCTAATGTCTGTCTTCTTTTTTAAGGGCTACAGCCATGCTTATGGTGACAGACAGCCACAGCATGTTCAATTTAAAGAACACACTCAGTACTCATACTGTACACATAGTGAAGATTCTGCAAGTATACCATGTTATGCCTTACTACCCATATGGAAAAAAATTAATGTAAAATATAGTTACTTTTAAAAATACTGTATGACTGTAAATGTGCTTTAGTGTTGTTTTAATGTGTTTTACTTTGAAATTAAACTATGCATTTGTCATGTATTTTATACATCGTCTCTGTCCAATGAAAAACTCCCTTTTTTGTTGATTTTTTGATCATTTGAAAATGCCAATGGCCGTTTACAATGTGTAATAAAATCATGATGAATAGACCAATAGAAATGCTCCAAAACAGCTTGGGAAATTCAGGTTCTATTGACTTACATTGAAAGTAAAGTATGTTTTTGTTCTCTCCTGTGAAATTGCAATTTTGGAGATACGTGTTTTTCATTGGACAGCAACGATATACAAAAATATACATAATCATGTAGTAATGTAGCCCATGAGCTAACCAGCTAAGGTGCAAAGTGCAGTTTACCCATCGGGCATCTTGAATGTTACAAAATTAACAATCTGGGTGGATACCGCTTAAAAAATAACTTTTGTAAATATGGCTAGAGAGCAGCCGTTCAGCATGGAATCCTCCAAATATATTTAGCACACTAATTAGAACTGAAAATAATGAAAATGAACAACTAACAAACAAAACATCTTCATCTACTCCTGCATCAGTTAACCCCAGTGATAGCATTAGTTTACTGGTTCATCTAAAAATAGCCACTGCCTTATAGAAGCAAAACTACTAATTTAACCCAAAATATTGTGCTGCTGTTTTTAGAGTGCCTGTTAATCTACACTCACTGATACTTGAAGCTAAAAACTGACACCAATCAATACATCAATGAAATATACTTCAAATTAACCATTTTCCAGTAGTTTGTTTCGACTTTAGGTGTGACCACTGACAGTTTTATGTTCCATAAGTATAGATCTATATAACAGTTAAAAGATTGGAGACATGTTTGTCCTCTGATATATCATAAGGTATAAAGGTAAAGACCTGCAGTCAGTGACAGGTGTGAGATGTAGGGAAGCCCAATGGGACATAACACAGGGTAAATATACAAAAAAAGTTAAAAAGTAATAACACACTAAAGCATACTTTCTGTTTTCTTCTCACATTCCAACACAAATGTTTAAAACAAGTAATCTGTAACTCACAATGCTAGCTAGACTAAATTATACTAGGCTAGCTGTACTAAAATTTCCCAGTCTTATGGAACTCCCAAAATTCTCCCAAAATTGTTTCAATACAAAAAAGTTTTAATAAATAATTATTATGCAGGTAGATACATAAATACAAAAAAAAGAAGGGCCTGGGTTTCATTCCCTGGCTAGGTACCAGGGTTCCTCCTGTGTGGAGTTTGTATGTTCTCCCCGTGTGTGTGTTGTGTTTTTCCACAGTCCAATGACATCAGCCATGATGTAAGTCAAGTTGGAGATAATAATTAGCCCTGGGTGTGACTGTGTATGTCACACCTAGTGTGTCTGCCCTGTAAAGGACTTGTGAACTATCCAAGGCTGGCCAACCTGTATTTAGATGAAAAATCTTACTTGGTTAAACTAACAGACTTTTATTGAATTAATAGGGTTTGCATCAATTTACCAGAGAGAACCAGCCCCAGCCCCTCCGTCTGTTACAAATGACAAACGTAACTTTCCAGCTAAATTGTTTACGAATGGTAGGTACTTGAAGTTTATATTTTCATTTATAGTTTTCATTTTTTATTTAGATTCTAAAACCTGAACTCACAGGATATTACAATATTGTCATTGTCTGTTAATCATCTCTCATCAGCCCTAATCACCATGTAGGTCAGCAAACGTGCCATGGTAACACGTGCTATGGTATGAGTCTTTGTGTGTGTGAAACAGAAAGCTGAGTAAGACCATGTCTGCAGTTTTCCATTGCTTCTGAGTAGCTTTAGTAGTTTTCCATGTTTATATTAACATGCACATCTTGTGTGTCTCTCAGATCTTGAAATACAAATATTGTTTTGTTTCCCTCTATAAGATGGTTTGCAGTGATCCCGATTGGAAAGGAAAAACTGTGTAGGGCTGAAAGTAAGACCAGTAACAGAGAATGACTATTGGAACTAGGTTGTTGGTTTGGGCTATGAAAGGCAAAACTTTAAATAAAAAGAAAAAAAAGCTACTATTTGATTTCTTCAAAGCCCACCTCTGGGGTTGGGACTTTTTCTAAAATACAATAAATGCAAAAATCTGGGAAACAAATCCAAATACTTTTGGATGACCAACTTCACAAATTATTTTTACTGAGTCTGATGTCTGCAACACACTCAAGTTGAGACAAGGGGAAACACTGTTTTAAAACAGTTTAGTTGGGTAAATTGGTAACAGGTGAGAGTTGATGTAGAATAAAAGAACCATCCTCAGTCTTTTCTAGCAAAGATGGGTCGTAGCTCACCACAATTTAGTGAGCAAATTGTCTAACAGTTCAAAAAGATTATTTCTTAATGCAACATTACATAGAATTTAGGTCTTTCAGCATCTACCATACCAATATTGTGAAATGATTCAGGGAATCTGGAGAAATCTCAGTCCGTGTAGGGCAAGGCCTCAGACAGGACAGTGTGAGAAATTATCAAGCTACCTTCCTTAACATAGACACATGGTCTCGGGAGTACTTCCAAAAAAAGTAACTTGGAACTCTGTTATGCAAGGAGAAAGCCATACATAAGTTCTACGCAGAAGCACTGCTGAGTTCTCTGGAAAAACTGTGTAAATGTGTGCTGTGGTCAGATGATTCCACATTTCAGCGTGTTTTTCAAAACATGGCTGTCAGTTTCTAAGTGCCAAAGGCAAAAATGACCATCAAGAGTTTTATCATCATAACAAGACAAAAGCCAAAATCGGTCATGGTATGGGGCATCAGTGCCCATGGTCAGTCAAGCACACAAAGAGTGTGTCTCCTCCTGACAATGTATGACACATAATGAAGAGGAGAATCAAACAATGATGGCAGCTGAATTCTTGTACCAAGCTAAATTTCCACTTGAGAAACTACAATAATTAGTATCCTTGTTTCCCAAACAGCTAAACGTTCTCATTTAAAGGAAAGGTGATGTAACATAGTGGTCTGGTGGTATGTTAGTATGTTGGTCAATAAAAAACATGGTAATTTTTTTTTCTAAGAATTTAAATGAATTAATTAATTTAAATAAATTAAAATGAAAAACCTCTCAAAGAGACTGTGTTTGTTTAATGTTGTGTTGTTAAGACCATAAAAAAGCTTAATGTTTTGAGCCATGTTTGGCCATGTTTTATTGATCAGTAGTGCATATTTTACTTTGTGTTTCAGTTTTACAGTAACTCTAAAATGACCTAACATTTTGTTGCTGCCCCTGTACACCATTTCTAACAACTGACTGAAGGCTGACTGAGCCACCGGTCCTATTCAAGTATGTATTCAACATCAAAACATGATGTATTGATTTCACTGTCTTTATCAAAATATGTTCATTATTAATCTAAAGATTTAGGCTTTCAATTCAGCTCCTAAAGTTCTAACCACTGGGACAGTTTGCAAGGTTGTATTTGCCTACATACCACTGACCTCTTTGATTGGATGATTTTCTATTTGACATTTGACATTATTTTGCGTCCAATAAAACAAGACTATTGTACAGTTATTGGAAAGTTCACTTTAACAAACATGATGATAACAAACCTCCACAGACTTTATTAGGCCTTCTCTGAAGACTCAGAAGGCCTTGATGGTTCTTCACTGCATTTATCAGGGATGGCATATGAATAGAGTACAAGCTGCTGACCCCAAACAATTATGTTCTCAACCAGGAATAAATAGTAGTTGTGTACACAGCTCAACTCTATTCAAATCCTAGTTCTTTCCTTGTGATGGGTGTTTTGGAATTGCAAGAACATTGTTTTGCATGCACATTGAGCAAACAGTTACGTTCTTTGAAGAGCTGCCCACTTGTGGTTTCTGATAATCATATGATACAGGCACCTGGTCTATTGATGTAGCCCTAGGGATGGGCAGTACCACTGATTTTCTTTGCAATACAACACCAAGGAAGCAAAGAATAAAATACCAATTCTAATACAGATACAAGAACGTGTTCTTGTGCAAATTTATGTATAAAAATTGTAAATACACACATGAATATCCTTGTTGTCCAATGAAAAACATGGATCTCCATTTTTGTTGTTTTCTATTTTTCTACATCATTGAAACACAGGAGCTGCCGTTTACATTGTGGAAAAAATTAATGTTGAATGGACCAGTAGAAATGCTCTAGAATAACTTGGAACCGAATCTGGTTCCATTGACTTGCATTTAGAAGGAAAACAGTTTTTGTCCTCTCCTCTACAGTTATTTTTGAGATACTTGTTTTTCATTGGACAGCAATGATATTCAGTTTATGTAAATATACATTATACTGTATGTCCAAGTTCTTCCAGCGTATTAGTGAATTTAGCTACTGTACCTGTTATAAATCCTGCCACCCCTGGACTGAAGAACAGTGAGACTCTACTCTCTGGAGTGATACAGCTACATCCAGTACCTTTGTAATTAATTAGAGTTGAATTTGCAGCCAAGAACTGACCATTTAATATTAGTACTTGGCCTGACTATTGACCTTGTGATTAAAATCAAGTCTCCACAGCAATGTTTCAGTATGTAGTGCAAAACCTTCCCAGAATAGTAGAGGGTGTTACTCCACCAAAAGAGGGACAAACTCTATTAGTACCATTGGTCTTACATGAAAATGTTGGATAAGACAATTTAAACAAACCTTTGGTCATATAGTGTATTATATATCTATTTGTCAGGGTTGAAGCTGGAGCAGGAGCAGATGAAGGCAGGAGCGGACACACACACAAGCTTTCAGACAAAAATGGGATTTAATAAACAAACAAACGAGCATGTAGAGAACAACAACACTAACAACTTACAATGACTAAAAAACAGACAGTAGACAGAGAGTAGAAATAACAGAGGCTAACAAGAGGAAACAGGTGACGGGACTGAACACAAATAGGGCACAGGGGAGGGAGGCGTGGCAAGGGCGGAGACACAGAAGCAACACAACAAACC
Organism: Megaleporinus macrocephalus; assembly: GCA_021613375.1. Classification (NCBI taxonomy): domain Eukaryota; kingdom Metazoa; phylum Chordata; class Actinopteri; order Characiformes; family Anostomidae; genus Megaleporinus; species Megaleporinus macrocephalus. The sequence continues at coordinate 31,786,437 of CM038707.1, forward strand.
TGAGAAACGTAAACAGAGGCACATGGGACTGACAGGACATACACAGACATGCAGGGTGAAAAAAAAAATTCTAGGTATTAGTATTAACTGTCCATTTAGCATGTGCCTATTCGTAAACTTATTACTGTAAAATTCTTAAAAGAGGAGCAGAGGAAGAGACACAACCAGCAAAAGCAGTTTCTACCCTACAAATATTATTTGCTACAGCAATTTGTCATTTTTTCCAACATAAAAAACACCATTTCATTTAAAATTCAATAAAGAGACTACAGCAGGGCCAGAGTGGGATTTGCTTTACAGTAATTATATGATGGAGTCAAGCCCACCACAAGCTGCATGTGTTTTGTGGATTTTTTTTTTTATGCTTCTTTCTTTTAGGCTTTGTTTACACAGCAGGTAAAAGTCACCCAGACCTGATCTTTACTTCATCTGTGACACAGAACGGTTGACTATGTGGCAATGTAAGCAGAAAAAAACACATTAAATCTGACATTTTCAGTTCAGACCGAGGCAACTTTCAGGCAACTTTTACATTAATCCAACTTGACATTCATCAATTTCATGCTGCTAAGATCTCAAACACTTGGGCTGATGTGTCCGTGCAAACAAAGTTAATAGAAACTTATTACAAGTCTATATTCAAAGAGAACTGGTCAAACACAGTCAAAGAGAAGTTTAAAGCCTGAAAGCAAAGTTTAAAGAGCCGAAAGACACGAACCAAGGAGGTGTCTGTGGCCAAGTCACATACTGTTTTCGCAGCGAGCTCAAACACATTCTGGGTCACAAGCCCAGCTGGAACTTTGTGATCAGGCCTGTGATGCTGGCGAAGATGAGCAGAGCGGAACTGCATTCATCTGTAGTAATAATTGTGTAGCTGTGGATGAGCGTGCCATCTGAAGCATTGCTCTTTTGCACATGTGGGTCAGTTTAGGAGCCTGATCTGTTATGAGGAGGAGGGCCACACTTATAGTGAACGGCCCAACAATAAAATTGAACTTGAGCCACTTTTACCTGCTGTGAGAACCTGGGACTATTTATTGTTTATATGCTCCACTCAGAAGATGATAGTGGCTATATCTAGGGATAAAATGAAAACTGCTAAAATCTTTCATCTTAAATGTGACAATAGTGTGACAGCCAGTGTGCTACATGCTTGGGTATGTCTTTATCCTCTTTTTTAATTTGAGTTTACCTTTTTCTTGTCACTGTGCTTCCTCTTTACATGGTTTACTTATGAAATCTGCTACATTGGTTAATGTTAACTTCTTTCATTCCACCTTAAACAAGGCAGCAATGTTAGCACCTACACCAACATTGTAATACAACTGCTATATTATTTAAGGTGCAACGGACTATAAACGAGATACTAACTTTAATATGTATCCGCTCTACCAGAATCAGTTGTAGACATGAGCTTATACATTAGCTCACTATTACTGGCCCACCTCTCAGGCATTGCCCTACAGTACTATAGTGTTCCAATGGCATCCCTTTAGTTGCGAGATGAAAGTTCAGTGTGTGTTGACAAAATTTGGAAACTGAGCTAAAAAAAGGCACATTTAAGTACTTCTTTGGTGGCTGGTTTGCATCCTGTGTGAATCATGTATATATTCACAATAAATTTTGTGTTTTCTTTCAAGAATAGCAGTTAAATATCACCTTCTAAGAAACCACACGTTTCACGACATTTTGTTTTTGTTTTTTCTGTCCGTTTCCCATAGACTTTTAATTAGTCTCTTCATGCGTCCTCATATGTGGTTTCCTACATCTTTGTTCAGTCATCAGTAAGCGATTCATCACCTGCTAACTGAAAGGAAAATGCATCTTCACAAAGGGTTATTTTCTATTTTGGGCACACGCTTTTCGCTGAGAGTGATCACGCAAACAAACTGTTCCCTGCAATTTCCAGACCGACCATAAAAAATGTGAAGTTCAAGCAGTGTTTTTCAGTGCAGTTCTTGAGAGGCCCCCAGCAGTCCAATGTGCCTGAGCCAAGAACACTGAATATGTGGTACAGTTGTGTTCACAGATATAATGGAGAACATTGAATTATCAGAATTGAATTAGTTTTATTTGAAATAGTTCAGCCACCTGGCTGCCCTGCAACTGCGAGATCAATAAACTCTATCGCTATTTAACTTACCGACTTCATGCTTAACCAACCTGCCGGCTGGGCAAGTTGAAACTGTTCTCTGTACTTAGGTCTGAAGTGATCCCAACCCTTTAATGTCTGAGTATGTGTTTATGCTATTGCAGTCTGTCAAATTAGCCTATGGGCTTTGTCAGCATTCCTGTTGCTTGATGCGATATCATCCCACATCAATGCATAGCCCCTTATTCAAATCACACAATGACTGCCAGCATCCTCATTGTATGTCTCATTGTGTGTCTCAGAGGATGAATAAAGTAAGTGTGTATATGTATGTTTACACTAGGGCTGTCCCCCAAAAGTCAACAAGACAAATCATGTGTTAGAGGCTATTCAAGTTGCGCAGTCTACATTGCGTCATAATATATATTATGTATCTAGAACGTCATAATAACAGAGTAAAAAGACATCAGCTTACAAAAATGAACAGGGATCACATTTCAATGAGGAATCATAAATATTTTTTATATTCTAGCGAGACTGTCTGAAACAAAACATGTGACAACATGCACTGGTGGTGAACTGATGAGAGAAGCTGAAATCTGAGGCGAGAGTCAGACAGCATTTTAAACTTTGGCAGGACCCTAACAAGGTTAAATCTAATCACTTGAAATGGGAAGGTTGCATAGCTAGGCGGTCATCCTGCAATCATCTGGGCAGATGATTACCATGCACATGACGCATATTCACTATACATTATATACATATAATACAGACAGGGATTTACAAGGCAGGGAATGTCTAGCAGCCTGATATGCCAGCTTGTCCACTGCTTTAAATGTGGAAAATATGAGCAGCAAATATGGTAATGTATGGTAACACATAACAGGTCAGCAGTTCATATAGGCCACAATTTAAATCTTCCATCATATTCAGTGGCCTTTTATTAATCAATGATTTTATTGCTTAAAAATATGTTCCCAAGACTGCATTTGACTACTGTGATGAAATCATTATTAACTTGTTCCAGTGGATTTTGTAATTGATAAATGATCCATTTCACAGCTCTAGTTTAGTGTAAAGTGTGAGACCATGTCTCAATGGCCCTGTCTGAGATACCTGGAAACAGAAATGTTCAATCTTTTATTATTGAATATCAACAACCTTCAAACAGAACAAACCAGTCTTTCAAAGTTCAAATGTATGAGGCAAATGAGAATTTCCTAACTTGGGCTTTTTCAGGAGGCATAGTAAAGGTGGGCATAACAGTCTCCATGGGAAGTTCTTTGACATTATTATAGTTTTACTGAAACAACATAGTATTGTAGCATCTCGTTACAAGGTCACTCACCCATGGACACATGGGGCTGCCATGTGTGTAGCCTGGCGGGTGTGCCAGGCAGTAAGAGGGACTTGAATAATAAAATTGTTATGGTTAGCTTAAAGATGTGTGGGGTGTGCTATGTTCGCTGCGTGTTTGTGCATACTGTCAAGTTAAATGGTATGGCTAATAGTGAACTGACCGTTCACTGGCTCTGACAGTGGTTGTCCCTTTCTGTTGCGTTCAATAAAAGAGCATTCTTTTAAAAGAAGGCGTTTCCTTCATCTTCTTCTACTTTGGAATTACACTGCTGTCTGTGTTGGGATTGCGCCTCCCAGAGGACTGGTGAAAATTCAAAGGCAACATGGCGGAGAGGATCAAGCCTGGATGAGGACTGTGAGGAAGGAGCAGCAAAGCAATGACTGTGGAGGAGGTAAGGCAATGAGGTTTGACTGTGGAGCCCATCTGGAGAAAGGCGAAAGAGATGCTGGACAAGAATTCTACAGTAGACAGAGGGGCATGAGCATGCAATTGCAGCACCCTCAACCCTCACATGTTTTATTTACATAATATTGCTTACAATATGTTGAATGTATTATGAACTACATGCCAGAATATTTTATTTTGTATTTTTTGTAGAAATGTCTGGAAGCTGTGAAATTCTGGCTATACACTGTAGTGATCTTTTTTTTAAATAATTTTTATTTTGTTATTGGCCTTAAGATTTGATCTCCCTTTAAAATGTGGTGAATTTTGTATATTAATTATATTACAGCTTTATTCTTTAAGCTTCCTTGGCTCAATGCATTTGAATCTTCTGCAGCTTTTTATCATTCTGGATTCATTTAATTGTATGGCTTCCTAGAGTACTGTAATATTAAATATTAAATACCCCCCATAGCCAAACTGGTAGTATATTTTAAGAGGGAATAATGACAGTTGAACTGATTTGAAAATATCAAGTTAGAAACTTCGCAAGAAAGGAAGAAGCATCATGACAGCATGCATCTGTACTTTCACCAATAAGTACGTGTAAAATCGTCTGACTTTGTAAGCATGAAATCAGGTAAGTGTTTACTAGGCTGAAAAGATTCCCTCATAGGTCTGCGAGATGACATGAAGGATATTAAAGACGCCTGTTGTACAAAGAAAACCAAACAGTGGGAAGACGGGTATGAGCCAAAAAACAAGTGTCCCATTTATACAGACGATCTACTACACATACTTCAAGTCACTCTTCATAAGCAGCTTCAAGTATTAGTAACTACAGGCAGCCATGTATGTGAAGCAGTGAACACATGCTATAGGCAATAGACATATCTTTTCCTAAGCTAGACACAACAATGTGGTTTGGAAAATGTTTTAAAAGGAGCGCAGCTGCTTTCGTCTGCTTCGTTACAAAGATGTGGTAGATGTGGATCAAATGCAATAATGCCCCTTGGCTAGCAAAGCAACCACAATAACATGACAGCATTCAACAAGGTTTTTCTCCTTGTAACCTTGCAGCATTGTTAATGGGAGTTCATGGCAGAGCACACAGATAAATTAAACACTCAGCAAATCCAAAGAGGATGAAACAAACAAGAGGTGCAGTAAATGAGGCTGAGCTACGTAAGACTGGGCTTTAATCTTAGTTAGCCATGGAAGTTGTAATTCTATTAACTGCTAATACCACCATTTGAGAATGGTTCATGTTTAGAATGCAGTCATAATGCATTGCATTACTGCTTAAACATTAATGGCTTCCAGAGGAAATTAGTTCCGGAAAATACTGTGGAAGTCCAAAAAAGTTGGAACAGTATGTAAAATGAAAGTAAAAACAGAAAGCACTGATTTGTACAGTGGAAGCAAAAGTAAGTGGACTCTGAATAAAGAAAATATATGTAACATTTTATCTCATTAACTTGTTTTTATAAATATACACTCATTCTGAAATTGGTGGCTTCAAAACATTCCAAGAAAGCTTGGGGCAGTAGCAGTTTAAGATTAGGAACTTTGTGAAATGTCCAAAGATCTTAAACAGGTGATGCTATTATGCTTGGATATAAAAGAAGCATCCAGAACAGAACCTTTATGAGTAAGGATGGGTTGAAGCCAAAAAATGCTACACCTTAAAAATTGTTTCTCAGCGAGCCATTGCAAGTGTAGTTTTCCACTCTCCTCAGTGCACAATATTATCAATAGATTTTATAAATAATACCTGTGATTTGCAATGGCACTACAAAAAAACTGGCATTAATGGGTACCTTGCATGTCTGTGAAAGCAAAGCACCACTGACAAACACATTTTGGAGCAACATACGCTGCCTTTTAGTTGACATCTTTTTCAGGGACATCCATGCTTATTTCAACATGACAGCACCAAGAAACATTCTGCATGTGTTACAACAGCATGGACACATACTCAAAGTGTGGAATACAGGGGGTCCTTGGGGTCTGGGAATTCCTAAATTACATCTTGGACCCGATGAATTCCTCAACATTAAAATTATGGGGGCCTCAGAAAAAATTGTGTGTTTGGGAAAAATAAACACTCATCTAGAAATATCAAGGTCATTCAGTCTGTTTCACCCACAATCACTGAGTTTCTGTCTATGAGATTCTTAACTAACTAGAAATGCAGGACTTGTCTGCCTCAGGGTGGCGCTGTAGCAAATGGGTTTGTTCAGTTGGTCCTTCATAGCCTTGCGACAGTAGCTATATAGAAGAAACCACTAAAAATTCCCAATATGCCATCATGCAGTGAAAATCTAAAAACTTTGATGAAAACAAAAGTTATTACTCCTTTCTCAAAATGAAGTGCTATTGTGGGAAAACACTGTTGCATTATTTTTAACCTTCTTTTGCTATTTTTTACAGCTCCTTACATAAATGTTGTACTCCCTGACAAAAGTTTTGTGTTTCTTTTGCATTCTCAAAGGAATGTAAACTCGTTCCAAGGTCACATAAAGGAGTTATTTTGAGGTAACTCAAGATCACATACAAAATATATGTTTAACAGAAAGTTTAACAGAAGATTTATTGTGTCCAACCCCCTGTCTATTTTTTTCTGGAGGTTTATTGTGGAAGTTTTTCAAAGGAAATCAGCACTAAAAAGGTTTCTCCTATTGAAGTTGTTTTCTGCTTCTTATGATCCAAGTACTCATCAATACATATAAAGTCTGGACTCTATGGTGGTCAGTCCATTGTTCTGAGAACACCAGCAACATCTTTGCCTGATTTGCAGTTTTCTTCTTTTTAGTTAGATTTTTTTCCCCTCAGTAGCATCCTTTTAACAGCTACACATCCTTTCAGACCCATAGTGTTGAGCTCACAGTGGAAAGATGGACTGAAACATCTGTGGATTTTTTTTTTAGATCTGAAGCAGGAGTGAAGCTTGATTTTCCTTTCAAACTGTTTATCTCTCAAGTCCTGTTTATCTGATGGTATGAGTTTTGGTGGTCTACCAGGTCTTGCACAGTAGTTAGGAATCTCTCTATATCTTTGTTGGAACTCCTGTTGTTTCACTCATTTTCCTTTCATTAATTCCCCTTGCTTTATTCAAGAGGATTTTCTTGTATGCATTCTCCTCAAAAACATATGAGGATTAACAGTGCTTTATTTCTGTTTTAAGTGTTTGTCACTTTTGCACAGCACTGTATTTTATTTCTGCTTGCCACAGCCTTTTTGTCCATGCATAAACACATAAATTGCTGTTTTATTGAATTACATTTCAAGATGTTTTTTTACTCCGTACCAGCTTGCATAGAAATTGTTATTCTGCATTCACGAATTATTTGGTTTTATGCAAATCCACTACCAAGAACGCTTAAATGATCGTGGAAGAGCTTGAAAGTATTTTTAGGCATCGCAGAACAAATTCAGCACTCACCACACTTCTTGGGTTTATTAGTGTAGGGCAGAGGCCACTCATAGTCTCGAAGACTGGACCGTGACTGTGCTCACGCTACTTAAGCGGAGACCACACCAATAATAGGCCGAATTATGCAATAAATTCTCTCCAGATGTGCACATCCCCCGCCCCCACAGTTGATAGTGTGCACAGCATCTGCAGTAGCTTTGTGGATCAAGTCCTACACACACAGCACACATACACAAGAACGCACCCAGGTGGTGGCTCTGTGGATGGTCTGAATGTTTGCGTTTGTCCAAGAGATTGCTTCCATACTTGCGTAGGTCTGAAAGTGTTGGCCACTCTGCCTCCTCGGGCTCTGCTCAATACAGGCCGTATTAGCAAATAGTGTTTATTTAACCTCCTAATAGATGCACTATGTAGGAAGTTTTTCGGAGGCCCATTTCAAAACAGTGTCTTTGTCTCTTCACAACTGACACTTTGATTAATGTGTATTAACATAGCTGTGTGCCCCAATGCCGTCACTAAGGATCATAGCCTTCAAATGTGTTGCAAATGTGGGTTTTTCTATTAGACATCATGTTCTTTATGGATTCTGTAAGGGAACACGTGTTAACCAGTAACTAATCTATTTGCTACTCATCGGTTATAGTTGTACACACTTTTTTACATAATATAGCATGTTTAAAGCTATTTTTGCATTTTACCTTTTTTTATATAAAAAAAAAAAAAAAATTAATTATATAAGAATAATAACACCATCAATAGCTCACACACTATAGCATCATATTTGAAAGTCCTTCCTATTTACAGCAATGAATCAATGAAATAAGCTGTCTAGTTATTTACCTTTAGCTACTCTGTTGGATTATTTTATTATATTAGTGAATATTAAGGACAAGAAAGAATACTGATTCAAGGGTTATGCAAGAATAGTATCAGTAAACAATGTTTTTCTCTTAGCATTATTAACCACTTTTTCTGCTCTGGCTGTTAATTACTATATCAAAAAATGAATTACATATACTACTGTATACTTCTATTACCTGACCAATACTCATTTTCCTATTGCTTTCAGCTTAACTTTCATATATGCCAAAAAATGGCAAATACCACCCTTTCTCTTGTTCTAGATAACTCACTGTAAATGAAAGCTGACTGCAGTTATATATATCTACTTGCACTTTAATCAAACACTAACAATGCTATTCATCATAAACAAGTACAACTACACAGAATACAACTTATAAATGAAAGCTACTACTTTCTACATATTACACATGCAACACTACAATGATTAACACCTTACTGAGACTTCAAGTGGAATTTCTAACATAACTGTATAATGTAAAGGTATTAACATTAGTTCAATACACCTGTAAATGTGTGACCAATTACCTTCCCAGCTATGATGTCTAACATTAATAATGGTTAATAGATTATTTCTTGCAAATCAGCTCATTTTTACCAAAAAGGGAAGTTTCCATTTTATACGATTACTCATATTATTCAACAAAATATAATTCATTACCACAATGACAGTAATTGACATTAATATCATGTCAGAGAGGTGTTCAAGACTGAAGTGCTGGTATGGTGTTACGGTGGTACAATAATCACTGGCAGATCCTAATATTACACAAAGCTAGTAAGCTGTATATCTTTCTTTTTATTTTACATTTTCAGCATCTGAATTTTGGATGGAGCGTGTTTCCCGTCAATACTCAATGCTTCAGATGTCTGTGCTACCTGCTCCAAATGTCAGCATGGCCCTAGGATTATACTGCGAATCCCACAAGGGCTGTTACGGCCTGTCTAGGTAAGCCGCAACACAAAAAGGTCTCCCCAACCTTCCCACTTCAATCCTACCAGACCAAGTAAATCAAACGCAAAATCTAATCTCGAGATGTGTGTTTATTCGCAATAACGAAAGCACCAAATTTCAGAGGTGGTATATGTCCCAATATGAACTAAAACATTAACCTCCCCAGCTAACCTCCTAAACATAAACAAAGACAAACCCCAAAAGAAACTAGGCTATACCTCCTACAACTTCTAATATAGGAACTCAACTGTTGGTCTGAACTTTCTACATTTACTAGCATAGCTACCTAAATACACAAACACGAACACATACACAAACACGAACACACACACACACACAATCACACCACAGCAAATACACAGTCTGGCAGGGAAAGGCCACACAGGGAAGAATAAGAAGCTAAGAGAGAGCTAACCTCAAGCTCTTTAAATCTGTCCCTCTAAATTCAGTCAGCCAATCAGAGTATCGTATCACCTGCAAATCAGCAGCAGCACCTGAAACTCATAATGAGAGAGAGATTGAGAGAGAGAGAGAGAGTGAGAGAGAAAGAGAAAGAAAGAGAGAGAGAGAGAGAGTGAGAGTGAGAGAGAAAGAGAAAGAAAGAGAGAGAGAGAGAGAGTAAGAGAGCACAGCAAGAACAAAATATGTCACTGTACATAACAGGTGCTAATAATAATTAAAATATTTAAATGAAAGCAAATAAAAAATTGTGAAGCAGCGTAAAACATTTCTGCATTAAACATTTGCAGAATGTTGACTGTATCTGACTCTCAGTGTAAATATCATTAATAATTTTATATTCAAGTTTATGCAGTATTTCATGGCTCAGCCAATAAGATTGTAGAACCAGACCTACCAGTTCCTATTAGTCCTGACTGTAGACTGTGGGAGGGTGAAGCTGTGCATTATGGGGTTTGTCACTATGTGGAAAAGCACACACTAAATAGAAGTAAATCAACCCCATTTTTGTTTTATTTTAGCTTTAGGGTTAGGTGGAGTGGGCAGGGGTGTTGTTGGGGGCGTATGATTTTACTATGCAACAATTCAGGGTTAGCTGGGATATAGCATCTACAGTTATATAGTTCTTGTGGTTGGACTGAGCATAGATGCATAGACTGGTGTAGTAGCTGTAGCTGTCTGGTCCATTAACAAGCACAACTTAGGATGTAGAAAGACGTCACAGCGGCAAAAGGAAGTTTGCTTGGCTACTCCTTCAGAGCCAGGTGCAAAAGTTGGCCGGGTTGGTGCTCACAGGAGGTCGTTTTGAGTCAGCTTTCATCACCTAACATCTTTATCAAACCCGTGGGTCTATTTTGTGCTTTCTTGTACTGATGCTTCTTGTGGGGGCCACCGCTGTAAATTACAGCAGGGGATGCAGAAAGCTCCCTCGCGTCTTTACACGTGATTGATGCATTTAAAAGTGTGCATAAAACTTGCTCTGCAGCCTCTCCGCTTGATTACAAGTAGTTAAGTTGTAAAATGCCTTTAAGAAACGAATGTGCTTTTTTTTTTTCTCTTGAATTTTCCACTCAGTCTTTCACTCTCCCTTATGGTACATGACTACAAACTTAAATCACTTCATTGCATGAAAAGGATAGCCAAGAAATTTATTTGACTCAGTGGAGATTTTGCTCAGTAAGCTTAACAAAAAAAAAGTCCAGGTCCGTATTCTGTGCTTGTGAATAGCATTTTTCTGGTAAATCTAATTTTCTTTTACAAGGTGCTAATTTGTTGATAGCAGTCTCAACATTTTTTAAGGATGTTATCACGCAAATGGGAGAAATATACTTGGGAATGATCCAATAAGAGCGGTTACATGGACTAAAGAGAATGGCTGAGGAGTAATCAGAGCTGGATGCAGTTGCCTTAGGTGATATAAGGTAAGATCACAACTGCACGGACCTCTGCCTGTGAGTTATTACTCCTTCATCTGCGTTTTTCTAAATGTCCAGTATATCTCAGCTCTGCCCTCTGCCCTGAGCGAGCGACGGAACATCTGAGGTGTTTGTGTTTTTGTTTGGATGTTTGTAAAGTAAGCTTTTAAATAGTCTGTACCCAGCCCCCGTGGCAATTTGGGTGGCCGCGTGTCCTGCCAAAGATGCCCCAAGAATGTTTGGATTATAAGATTTATTTATTTGTGTTCTGGATGAATATGCATAATGGAAAGAGCAATCCTCGGCTGCACATCCTACTAACAGCAGCTCCTTCATCCTCCAAGACTGCGGTTGGTCTTTTCAGACACTGTCGGGCACATTCTGACCAAGAAGCACTCAATTTAGTACACAAACATTTCAACTCTAACATATGTTAAAGTGCCACACCAAAATAAAGTGCAGGTAATTGTCTATTGTTGTGGAGAAAGTGGGTATATTTAGATCAGTAGTGCAAATGAGGCAAATGAACTATATTGGCTTTAGTTATAATATTATACCATTTGCATCCATTTCAAGTGATGCATGTATTGCATAACCTATTACATTACATATATCTAGTACAATATTTACATGTTTTGGTTTTAAAAGTTACTGGCGACCTGTCCATGGTGTATATAGCTTTCTCCCGATGACGCTGGGATTGGCTCCAGCTACCCGTTACCCCAACTAGCACAATAAAGCTTAAGATAATGGATGGATGGATAAATGGATAGTTTTAAAAGTTGTATTTTTACACAGAAAATGAGAATTTATTTAAAAATTGGTCGCCAAAGAAAAACATCACAGAAGATTACAAAACTTTTATTAACTTTTAATGGTTTCATTCAAAGTGGAGCATTTTGGTGAATTTCTATTGGTCAATCCATCATAAACATTTCCAACACAGTTGGTGTGTTAAAAAGGAAGGAAATTATGTTTGATATAAGTTAATGTGTATTTATTTTTATTATCCCCATGAATGTGTTTTCACCCTACTTTGTTAATCGGAACAGTTAGATAATGTAGTGGAAAACACTCCCAGGCCATGCATGAAACACATGTTTCAATCTCGCAGTAAAAACAGGAATCAGAAACGTTCCTATAATAGTCATAGGGAGAGGTTGCATGCATTTGAATTTATTAATACCTCTACGAATAAATGCATCTATTAAATAAGTAAAGAATAAGCCCGTTTTAATGTTTGCCTACAAACAAAAATAATTGATGAATGTTTAAATGTAAATTATATTAAATGGTTTCCAGTTTTATGATAATCTGCGATAAAATTTCCAACTGTTAGTAGTTCAACCAAAAGTTTGAATTATCATTACAACCCAGGTTGTAAAAAAACACACATTAAATACCCTACAACAGGGGTATTTAATTAGAATACAGTAAGGTCCAGTTAGAGGAGATTTCCTCAGACCAAGGTCCAGACCGTCATCATTTCTAACTTGTGTTATGATTCAGTGCTATATCCTGTACATCGAAGCAGCCTAGTATCAGCATCTTATACCATCAGCAACTGAAACACCAACTGAATTAATTGCTGCTGAACTGAATTAATTTTTTATAAAGCTCCAAATATTTTATTTCCTCACTTCAATTAAAAACAAGGGCTACAAAAAAAACAGAATGCTTTTTAAAAAAAGTGCATCTTAAAGTGTTTATTTATAGAGAATGTAAAAGGTCGTAAAGCCCGTATACCGTACAGACAAGAAAAGCTCCGCCACTTAAAATAAACACAGTCAAAATTAAATCATTCTCAATAGTTTTTTGGTTTGGGTTCACATTGAACAACGTCTGGGTCCAGGTCCGGACCACAGTGCGCCTATTAGTGACCCCTGCTCTGCAACATCAACCAAAGTTAGCAACAGTCTCCCAGAAGCAGACACAGAGTGCATGCGGAATCCAGAGACTTTTCAGCCGTCTAAGAGGACTAAGTCTGAAGTGTGGTTGTTGTTTGGTTTTATAAGAGTGCTGAGGGAAAGTTGGTTGAAGATGATCATCTTGTCTTCAGAACATGCTGAAAGAAAATTGCTGTGAAAGGGGGCAACACTTATAGGAGTGCTCTTTGTGACCACCACCCACTACTTTATAGTGCCTTGTTGAAATGTCCTACTGTAACACATATTTATAGGCTGCTCCCTATACAACGCTGTAGATGTTTTCAGCGTATTCTAATATGATGTTGATTCTACTTATGATGTTGAATTTTATTATATTGTTTATATTTGATATAAAGGCAAGGTTTTTTCAAGTGCTGGTTTGTCTCCTTCACATTTTGAAGTAACAAAGTGTGACCTATGTTAGCGCTGTAGTTAAAACTGAAACGTGAACATATTGAGTCCAAGGCAAGACCAAGACAGATTAAGAACTCCTCTGCCGGCCTGTCTTTCTTTGCAGTCTGTCTGGACTACTTCTCCACTCATCTGGTAGACATTACCTGCTCATATGCTCCAGACTGCACAGGTTGACATCCAGGGTTAAACAAATACAACCTGTGTTCAGGCCAGATCAGCCGAACATGGCTGCACTCCTACTGGCTACTGTGCACATACTGTATCCTTTGTATACTTTATTATGTGAAACCTGGGGAAAAAATCACTTTGTTTGTTCCTCACATAGATACCTCAGAGAACCTTCAGTCACAGATGTTCTATAAGCGGCTGAGCAGACAAGTAGAAGCTGCAAACATAGTGGTTATTGAGAAAACCTTTCAATGCAGTATTAACACAGTTAATCAACGATAGTTACCTTCCTGTTCTTATGCAAACCCAAAGCACACAAGCATGCGCAAGTGTGTTTGTTTCAGAGCCCGCTCTGGTCGGCATGGAAATTTCTCCTCTATCTCTCCTCTTTCTGATTTCTCACTTCATCACATGGCGATTGGAAGTGACAGCACAATTATCATATCACACAGAATTGATCTCCATCCATGTGGGTCAGATCCAGCTCGCGAGGGAGGGGGCAGGAGAAAAAATGAAGGGAAAAAACATCCTCTTCGGAGAGTTGGCGATGGTTCAGTCGCCTTGTCAGTGAGACACGTATGGTTGAGGGGAGGGAGCCGCTTGGAGATTGCGTTGCGGGTGTTCCCTTGATGTACCCTGACAGGAACCAGATTGGGAGCGGAGCGGCGGCGTCTGTGCGCTTTGCTTTTTATTCGTCTGGCTCCGGCGGCTTTTTCCTGGCCCTGTAGGACCAGCTCGGAGAGTCTAAGGCCACTTATGCAGCATGGTAGTTTCACTGAGAATAACAAATGAAAAAACGAAAAAGAAAAGTAGAAATATAAGACAACCCCGCTATTGTTCAAGGACTAAAAAAGAAAGCCAAGTCTATTGCGAGGCTTTTCTATGGGTTTTGAGGATTGGGTATGGAATTTTTTTTGTGGTCTGTGTTGGAGAAGGTCATTAGTTCAAACAGATAAGTACTGCTCTGGTTCAAAGTTCTGATTTTCTGATTCTACAAGCAGGACAAAACCTAAAGACCTACTCTGACAAGTTCAGATGACTCTCAGTTGCCTTTAATTATCTTTCTGAGCATAAAAGCAAGTGTTGCTGGATATTAACAGCTGGTGAAAGCCTTTTTAACCGGAGGCCCCATTAATCATCACAGCGTATCAAATCCGTTTTTTAAATATAAATTATTGACCTTGTTTTAAGTGCATGGCATTTCATTTTTCCAGCTTTTTCTTGGAAGGTACCATGTTAACATTGCAGCCTTTTACTGTTAAGAGACTTTACACCGTGATCCCTGAGGCCTTCCATGCCTACATTAATTAGGTTTACAAGCGCAAGACTGAAATCTCTTTCGTAAACTCATTCTATCACTGATTCCTTCTCCCCCTCGCAGGAAACCTGTGGTTTGGCACCTTCTGAACTTTGCACTAATCCCTACTGTAAGAAGATGATGCAGTCGGTTGCATGCGGGTGCTGGATGAACTGTGCTGCGCTGCAGTGGAAGCTCCTCTCTCTGAGAGGCCTGAGTTACCACCTCCACCGCCAACTGGCTTATGTGGTGGGGGGGAACAGGGCTTGTTCTGTGCCTAATCAGCTCTGTTTCACACTGTTGTCAGTCGGTTTCCCCTCGGCTCAGCTGCAGAACGAAATACGCCCCGGTCGTGGGTGGCTTAGCAGGGGCAGCCCAGCCGACAGAGTGCGCATTTCATAAGAAAGCAGCCACTTAATTCCGAACCATTCGTCAGATTAGCTGATTTACATGAGGACAGCTATCATTTTGTGCAGACGCTGACATTGATAAATGAGGTGTTTCACTTAATAGGCAATAAAAACAAATGAGCGGTCTTGAGCCAGAGGATGTTCTCCATTGAGCTCCTGGTTTGTGTCTTTACTGGGGCTCATAGAGATTGCTTCCATATGATTGCTTCATTAATTTGAGTCAAGGCTGAGGGCAAAGATTTATACGCGACTTCATCGTGGGTCTCATGCAATTTAGAACATATAAAAGAAAAAATAAATACGTCTAATAAAAGAGGACTACATGTGTGCTTCCTGTGCATTCGCTAAATCTTTCAATTCGCCTCCGTTTTCTGCTTTCGAGGCATCGTGAAGTATTTCTAAATCAAATTAGCGCAACCATAAATGACCATCTGTAGGGATTCATGTGTTTTGGGATCGGATGAGAAATGAGGAATTAAAGAATAGGGACTCAAACACATCAGTGCTTTAACTGCCACAGTTTTTTTCTCCCTTCAGAGTGAAAATATTAGCACAGAAAGTCCTTATTAAGGGCGGCTATGTTATTTTTAACTAGTTTGAATCACTCTTGGCTTCGCTCAGTCCCTGAGAGCTTATAAGTTCTCTCGGGTAGCACAAGCAGTGCATGAAAAGTTTTCTCCACTGATTTAACGCAACACTACCAGAGAACAAGAGCTCTAATATTCTACACTTCGTGGCAGACGAGTGCAGCTCTGCAAATGACGGTTTCCTCTATTCTCAGGGAGTTTCTAAGAACACAGCTCAGCTTTTGATATACTTTTTTAAAGCACCTGCGCTCAAAGAAAGCAAGGAATCATTTTTAAACAAGTAATGGCACTTTTGGAAATAAACATTCTTAGGGTGGGCGTGTGGTCCAGGGGGAAACATTTACTTGAATTGGTATAACAGGCTGTAACAGGTTTTAAAATTTCAAAAATCTTCACACTTTCAAATCAGTTTTTTTAAAAATGATTCTTTAAAGAATCCTCCATATACTGTGCAAAGTTCTGAGGAGAAGCAAAACAGTTTTTTTTCCTATGGCATGACTCCAAATATCCCTTTGCAAATATCTCCACTTTCCTTTCTCCAGTTTCCTTTTTAATATGATTTTTATTTGGCAGACGCTGCTGTTCAAATAGAAAGATATACACTTAGTGTTAAAAGTAACATCATGTTATTTACACTTACATATTAAACACCTTATATTTATATACTTATGTACATACATTAAAGTTTGTATATTTATATTATGTCACATTCTTTTACTATTTTATACTATATTCATTTAAACCTCTGCCTTTCTTTCAAGTTGTATTTGAGATCATTCCTACCATCCACTCTCTTTCTCTCTGTGTCTCTTTCTGTCTCAGGTCACTGTCCCTCTTTGATTTGTTACTGCTACTGCTTACATCTACATTTGCTTTTTTATCAGTATTTTTTATCTAATATATCAACAAGACTATGTGCATTTTTATTTTGATTGTATTATTTTATATTTATCTAAAGAAGTAACAAAATGTTGTTCTATATAATGGGCAGTGCATAAGACTATAAAAACATTAAAAGACTAAAGTTACTTTCTTGACTCTCCCTTTAACTAAAAACATCCAATATAAAAAAGTTTATAATAGTAAAAATAGTTAAATTCCCATTTTGCCCAAGCAGGAACTCCAGTCCTAAAAATGAAGGGCAGTGGTGTTATCCACTACACTAGATCGACCACCTTTAAGCTACCGTCCTAGATAATGTTTCACCTATTATAAAACTGTAAGAAGTACTTTGTTGGTTCCAACTTTAAAAATAACATTTATGTGGTAACAAGCTATTAAAATAAAATTTTACCTCACGTTCATTTAAATTACATTTTATGTTGAATAAAACTAATTAAATTGCTTTGCTAACACATGAAGTACTTTATTATTTTGAACCAACAAAACACTCCCAGTTTAGTTAAAACTGTCAGATTTTAATTAATAACTAATTTAATGCTTATATGTACTCAAAGGAAAAATTACACTTACTTTTGGTCTGTATAACCTTACTCCCTTAAACCAATCTTCTCCCAATTGGTTTTATAACTCATTTGATGGCAAATACTAAATAATTATCTTAAGAAGAAATTTTTAAACATTTGAAAGCGTATTTTATAAATAAGGCCCCAAGCTGTTGGCTTTCTTTAGGGCTATATTCCAATTTAGAACTTTGACGCAAACCAAAGTGGGGTTTGGGATTCCTAGAGGATCTCAACAGTATCAGCTCTGGTTACATTTAGCTGCACAGTCACGTCCCTAAATGATGCCAGCATCTGTAATGAGCTCAGTCAAGGCACAGTTAATTAGAAGTGCCACGTTTAATCAGTTCCATACACTCATACACAAAATAAAGATTCTTAAATGGGTCTTGGCTTGAACATTCAGTTCTAAGAAAAAAAAAACTGATAGAGAATGTCCATTCATAATGTTTCTCAATTAATCACAAGGAAGGTTTTTTAGGGATCCAGAATTAATTTTATTTGTGGTATCGCCTTAAAAGGTCTTATTTTTTTTAGAATGTATCCCTGGGATGCATGGAGATACTTATGAACAGTCTCTTCCACAAACAGCAAGAGTTATCAATACCGTTTGCTGGAAAAATGAGAAGAAGTGAGGAAGTGGAAAATAAGCAAGAACTGGAAGCTCTTGAAGTAGTTGATGTCACTGGGGCATTTCATCACTAACCGCTAGAGGATGAATGATGGTAGCTGGGTTATGGCAGTGTTTAGAGAGCTGTCGGCCTACAGTCTTTTTCTCAGGAGCCTTTGTGTCTGTGCATCCACCCCTCCCCTACACCCCACCCCATGTTATAAGAGGGATACTTCATGCAGTCTCACTCCAGCCCTCGTTTGCATGCTACTAAAATTAGATTTCTGGAAGCAGACTGAATTCCTGACAGAATAAACTTTTCTTGACTTGATTACGTTGAGTCATTCCAAGTTTGTATGTTAAAAGAAAAAAAAAATAACAGAAGGGGCAATGGCGAGCAACCTTAGAAGTTAATCACCTTCTGTCTAGAGAACTTGAGGAGTATTGTGTTGAGGCCTACACTTGCGGTCCACTAACTTAACCTTGCTATGACTTTCAGAAATTTGTTAATCGTCTAATTGGTTGTCATTGTGTCGAGTCAATAATCAGTTATTTAACGTGAACTCTCCGTGTTTGAGATAAATAAAATGTCTAAGGCAATATATTTGGTTTTGTTTCCACCTGACAACTTGTCATTTGGTGACTGAAAAAGTTCTACGAAGAAGCGAACGCTGTGTCTGGTGATTTGTTCCACTTTCAAAAGCTGTTGCAATATTTTGGAAGCTGTTTAGCTTTGTGAAATTATCCTGGCTAAGACAGCACCGCATTTCTAATGAAGTCCTTATGAAGATCATATTCAGGCCTCAGTTTCTTTGTGTCACATTTCCAGCCATTGAGAGCTGGCGATTCTGATGTTTATGGGGGGATCATTTTGTGTAATTATAGTCTTGTTTATATATGAGTCAGAAAAGATTGACCAGAAATCCCATCACAATCCTTCTGGTCGCTCTTTAAATCTTAACATCCCCCCCTATGATAAATATACTTCTAAATATACATACTGTCGCTCGGTTGAATTAGACACCAACTCATTCAGAGATCCTTTGGTTTGAACATGAACAAGACATAAATCGTAAGGTTGTAAGAAACACCAGACAAAAGTATTTCCTTAAAAGCAGGATCTGGAAGTTTGAGTGGGAGTTTTAACAGCTTGCGCAGGCTTTGTCCAGGTGGAAACACACACACACATATTCACAGATGGACCTCACATGTGCCTGCTTGGCTTCCAACAATTCAATCTGTTGGAACTCCCTCTCTGCTTACCTGTGCAGACTCAGCAGTAGGGAGGGTTAGCAACATATGGCTCACCAGCCTAGAACACACAGTTATAACCTTTTTAAAAGAGTAAGATGTTTTATTTTATAGATTTCCAGTACAGGTATAGATATATATCTTAGCAATAAGTGTTTTGTCTCCAGTAAGAACACTAGATATCATTAGAACAGATGTAAACATGTGTAAATACAGTATAAAAAAACATGAATATCTTGTTTTGAAAGAAGTAGATAATATTTAGAAAATTGCCAGCTTGAAGTTCAGTCCCATATTTCTCCTGGATGCCCCAGACATTGTGTGAATTCATTCAATTCTTTCTGCAGCAATCATGATTTAGCTTAATGAAGTACTAAGTAGTTAGACAATATTAGATAATAACTGCAAGTAATACTGGGTTGACAGAAGGAAAAGGTGGGAAAGTGTTAAAAAAAACACTGGCATATGTATTCCTGTCTGGAAAAATAGCTTTTTAAATATAATGTCTGAACATTATATATATTTGGTTAATGAGGTCATTAGGCACCCAATATGTGAATTTTGCTATGTTAGCTAACTTTGGTGTTCACTGAATTGACATCTTAAGACACAAAAACACCCTAAAAACAAACCGGAAAGCTTTGTCAGTGTGGTAGTTGCCATAGCTATAGGCTATAGTAATCTACATGAGCCGTAACTTGTGTTATTATATAGTAGTTTTAAAGTTTAATAGAAGACTTGCATATGGAACAGGAGTGTTAACTTGTCATTAGGGTTAATATCCCTTTTTCAAATCTGATACTGATACTGATAGTGCAACCTTAAGTATTTGCTGATACTGATGTCACTCCAATACCATTTTCCTGCTTTTAAATGAATAAGCTGCTAATAACACATTTGTCTGGATTGTCTTTGTTTAACCAGCTAAATAAATAACATCATGTTCAATCTGTGAAACTAATATTATCCTTCTTTAAAGGAAGATATACAGATAAAAGTTTAGGTAAGCTTTTAAGCGATGGTTTAGGTTAATGGATTATGCCGGATTATACTTTCAATGTCTGATTCATTGAATTGGGCCAGTTTAGACCGATACCCATAGTGAGGCCCGCACCAGTGAACCTCTACCTACACAGATGTAGCAATGTTCATATTTCAAAGAATCCATTTACAGTCAATGGAAAAATGTGTGTAGCACCAAATGTATTGGGGTTGAAATCTTTTGGTGTACCACAGGACATGATGCACATCCTTTCAGACCCATTGAGTTGCAATGTCACTGTTAAGAACAGCTATAAATTTGTTCAGATCTGAAGCAAAAGTAGCACCGCATCAGTAAAATCTATCTTGAGTGTTTCTGAAATAGACTACTTGTATTTTTTCAGAGAAAAATGTAGAGAATAAAAGTACTTTTTACAAATCTTACAAACACTGCACATTTCCCACTCGATAATGTTTCACCTATTATAAAACTGTAAGAAGTACTTTGTTGGTTCCAACTTTAAAAATAACATTTATGTGGTAACAAGCTATTAAAATAAAATTTTACCTCACGTTCATTTAAATTACATTTTATGTTGAATAAAACTAATTAAATTGCTTTGCTAACACATGAAGTACTTTATTATTTTGAACCAACAAAACACTCCCAGTTTAGTTAAAACTGTCAGATTTTAATTAATAACTAATTTAATGCTTATATGTACTCAAAGGAAAAATTACACTTACTTTTGGTCTGTATAACCTTACTCCCTTAAACCAATCTTCTCCCAATTGGTTTTATAACTCATTTGATGGCAAATACTAAATAATTATCTTAAGAAGAAATTTTTAAACATTTGAAAGCGTATTTTATAAATAAGGCCCCAAGCTGTTGGCTTTCTTTAGGGCTATATTCCAATTTAGAACTTTGACGCAAACCAAAGTGGGTGTGTTATTATATAGTAGTTTTAAAGTTTAATAGAAGACTTGCATATGGAACAGGAGTGTTAACTTGCCATTAGGGTTAATATCTCTTTTTCAAATCTGATACTGATACTGATAGTGCAACCTTAAGTATTTGCTGATACTGATGTCACTCCAATACCATTTTCCTGCA
Source organism: Megaleporinus macrocephalus (assembly GCA_021613375.1). Classification (NCBI taxonomy): domain Eukaryota; kingdom Metazoa; phylum Chordata; class Actinopteri; order Characiformes; family Anostomidae; genus Megaleporinus; species Megaleporinus macrocephalus. The sequence continues at coordinate 31,807,625 of CM038707.1, forward strand.
TTTAAATGAATAAGCTGCTAATAACACATTTGTCTGGATTGTCTTTGTTTAACCAGCTAAATAAATAACATCATGTTCAATCTGTGAAACTAATATTATCCTTCTTTAAAGGAAGATATACAGATAAAAGTTTAGGTAAGCTTTTAAGCGATGGTTTAGGTTAATGGATTATGCCGGATTATACTTTCAATGTCTGATTCATTGAATTGGGCCAGTTTAGACCGATACCCATAGTGAGATACCCCTGCACATTTCCCACTCCTGTAATAAAGTACATTCAAGTCATCACTACATTCAGTGTAAATAAAAAAATCTTTAGTTAGAAACTAAATCTATAAACAGAGTTTATGATATGTGTTTGACTATTTTGAGTCTTTCATTTAAACAAGTGACATCATGAGAATATCGGACTAAGAGATAAGGAGAATAAGGTAAACATACTGACACTGTCATCAGCATGTTGTTGAAGTATGACTGAGGATGAGCGACACACTTTTCAGTTTTTTATCTGCAGCAGTCCCAATTTAAGGGAAGGATCAGATAAGAATCTCTTTGTACATAAACGAACAGCTGACTCACTGTCCCACCGCCGGATAAAGCAATTAGAGCTCACCGACAAGGATCTAAGACATGTCAGACTGCCCTAGATAAATAAATGTGCCTGGATTAAACAAAATCTCAGTCACTGAGGCTGTTCTGTTCTCTCCTCGAGGTCCACTTACTCCACTTTTATTGCTATTGTCATTTTATTGTGATGTTAAAAGACCATAAAAGGGTTCACTGCAGTACTGAGTATGACCTTCTACTTTGTACTGCTTAAACATGCTACAAATGATTAAAACTCCTGTGAAAAGTTAGGAGAGAGTAGGTCTAGCTTAGATTGAAATAAACACTTTTATATTTCATTTTTGTTTTATCAGAACCTTCTAACCAGAGTGAACATTGCATAATGGCAGGTCCAGATATGCTTTTCAACATTTTAAACAAGGTTACTGTATTATTTATGTTCTGTAAAAAAGTGGAGCAAAAGTTTGGGCACGCCAAGAGATTTTAAACCCCTTAATGAATTTTACCAAGATCTCAGGCCTTAACTAGTTTGTTAGGGCTATGGCTTGTTTACAGTCACCATTAGGAAAGACCAGAAAGGTGCATGCTCTTGTCCCAGCAGTCAGCAGAAATGGGCTCCTCTAAGCAGCTGCACACCACTCTCTGCAACCTCAAGTATTTGCTGATATTGATGTTATTCCAATATTCCATAATTTTCCCACTTTTAAATGAATAAGCTGCTCATAATACATTTGTCTGGATTGTCTTTGTTTAACCAGCTAAATAAATAACATCATGTTCAATCTGTGAAACTAATATTATCCTTCTTTAAAGGAAGATATACAGATAAAAGTTTAGGTAAGCTTTTAAGCAATGGTGTAGGTTAATGGATTATGTCGGATTATACTTTCAATGTCTGATTCATTGAATTGGGCCAGTTTAGACCGATACCCATAGTGAGGCCCGCACCAGTGAACCTCTACCTACACATGTGTAGCAATGTTTATATTTCAAAGAATCCATTTACAGTCAATGGAAAAATGTGCGTAGGACCAAACGTATTGGGGTTGCAATATTTTGGTGTACCACAGGACATGATGCACATGCTTTAAAACCCATAGAGTTGCAATCTCACTGCTAAGAACAGCTATAAATATGTTCCGATCTGAAGCAAAAGTAGCACTGTGTCACTATACTAGGTATTGTCTTGAAAATTTTATCTTGATACTAAAACAAGTGATGCCCAGAAAACAAGAGAAATCTATATGAAGTGTTTATAAGTTCCCATTTTCTCATTTCTTAATGCTATGATGCAAAAGCAGTGGAGGCCAAGTTGAGGTCGGGAAAACAAAAAAAAACTTTCGGAAAAAACTGCTTGTAAGATTGTAATGCAAATCAAAACTGCAAAAAAATCTTCAGGAAGATTTGGCAAATCTTAAATGGCGATGTCCTGTTTTATTGTGTTTACTTACGAGGGTGGATTGATCATGCTTTGGGCTTGTAGTCAATAAGATAGGGAATACTTTACAATACTTTACAACTCTGTAAAAAAAAAAGTCTGGGATGGAAACAGGATGGCTTCTAGAACAAGATAATGATCCTAAACACACCACAGAATCCACAATGGGCTACCTCAAGCTGAATGTTTTGCCATAGTTCTCACAGTGTCCTGACGTGACTATGGATAGACCTCAAAAGAGCAGTGCATGCAAGATAACTCAAGAACGTCACCACTAAAAACTAGAAGCCTTTTGTAAGATGTGTGAAAGCCTCCTAAACAAAACTCTTAGACTCTTAGTTTACTATAAAAAGCATTTACCAGCTGTGATACCTGCCATAGTGGGTGTTGTATTGACCATGCATGGCACCCAAAACTTTGCTTTAGGCCCTTTGCCTTTTTGGTTATTTTAAATCTGTGCCATCTTCAACTTTTTATCTTTTGAAAATAGATAAGTTACCTTTTATTCACTTAACAGGATATTTGACCAGCAGTGCCCAAACTATTAAAGGGGAATTGCTACACTACAGTAATTAATTTCTGCATTATAGAATTGTTTAGAGGTAAAGCCATTGAAAGTGGTTTAATGTCAAAAACTCAATTCTAGATAATCTTACAGAATCAGAATTGTTCACATATAAACAATTTTGCAATGTTAAAAAGGAACCAGACAGAAGTCCTCTATAATGCCTAAACAGTGGATACAAACAGACAGTCTCAACATATACCTAAAAATATGAAATGATTCCAGTGTACTTATTGCACATTGTGTCTCAGCAGATCATATCAGACCTTTTATGATGGCCATGCAAACAGTCCAGAGGTTTCTCTCCATCCAATAAGGAGATGAAATAAATAGGAGCGCTGTGAGCTGGATGAGTGATGATATGTGAAGCCGCTCTCTCTCCTGCTCACCGCAGGCAGACGTGTGTGGGGCGAGCAGAGCAGCACTGGCCTCTCTGATCTCCGGCACAGCCTGGATGAGCTCTGCCTGTCAGCGGCAAAACCTCTCTATCCCCCGGCATCCCATCAATCACTGCTCCAGGCCCTCTCAGATCTCCACACTAACCCCTCATTTGCTCGCTGGCTCTGTGCGCACACTCACATGGGAACGTTTAGGAGGAGAGCATCCCTGTGGCCTTTTCTATTTGGGAATGGGGAATGGCACTGCTGCTTTCACTATTTCACTACTGCATTGGTGTATAGGCCTATAGAAAGACCTGTTTTTTATTTGTATTTTATATTAGCTCTTAGTGCAGTTTGTAAAAATATAAACCTGGCCTGTAATGCTTCATGGTTTCTTCTTTTTTTGTGTGAATATACTACAGATATTCATAATAACATTTTCTAAAGTGGGCCCATATTTCAAATTCCTCAAAATAAAAATAATGATCTGAGATCAGCTTGCATGTTACACAACATACAAATATAACATATGATATATATAACACTGAATAGTACTGAGTTAAATTAGGGTTCTTGCTCCAATATGCTTATACTTCTAGGGTTATAATGGATAGTAAATGGAGGTTTTGTACTGCGTTGACATTTAAAAATGCTTGCTGTCCCTTTTTATTGTGTGTAAAATTGATGATGAATGGACCAACAGACAAGGCCCAACAAAGTCTGGCTCCATTGACTTGCCTTGGAAATGAAGGATGTTTTTCCTTCTACTGTATAAACTCTACAAACAAGAAATAAGGGCAAAACACACCCACAAAATAGACAAAACCTCAATTTAAACGCTACTCAAAAGAGTAATATAAAACCAGGTAATGCAGGTAATGTATTTATAGTGTAGTCTTTACGTTCTAGGTATTAATCAAGTAAATGTGAGGTACAGACCTTTGTACTTGGTAATTATTTTAGGTTACATGTGGTAAGTTACAAGCCTCTAAAGTACTGTCTAACTGCAATGCATTATTGTTACTGCAATATTGTGTCCCTGGTAAACAATAACAGCTTTTTTTATTGTTTATTTTTCATTCAAAATATTGAATGATACTTTTCAAATATTGAAAAGTACAGTCATTGAAAAAAAAAAAAAAGAAATCTGATCATTAATTAAATATGTGAGTAACATCCAACAGGAGTATTTTTTCTGTTCATATATTATGTTTAAAAGTATTAGGAACAAGCATTATTTATGATATGAGGTGAAACACAGGCGGAATTCATTTCATTCATCACTATGAGAAAACCATAGAATACAGCAGTGATATGCCACAAAAGGTTGTTTGCCGGCACAGATTAAGAAATTATTATAACAGTTAAACCGTTCAAAATGCCCAATTCCGCTGAATCAGGGCAGAAAATTCCGAAAATTAGGAGAAATCTCTGTGCATAAAAGGCAAGGCCGAAAACCACAAATGAATGCCTGTGATTTTGGTCCTCAGACAGCAGTGCAATACAAATCAACATGCTCCTGTGATTTATATTACCGCATGTGCTCAGGAGTACATTGAACATGTACTGTGGTCTGATGAGTCACCCTTTCTGATTGTTTAGGAAATGATGGACGTCACGTTCTTTAGGCTATAGAATCCGTATTGTTACCAGTGTAAGTTTTAGGGTGTTTTCACGCCTGAAAGTCTGGACCTAGGTCTGAGCCAAGGTTTGTGCTTTTGTTACATTGTATATATTTGATCTTGTTTGCAGTTTAGCAAGTGCACTAAAGGACTTTGTAAGACACACCCACACCCTGTTGCCATCACCTGCGTAGGCTGCACCTCACTATACTTGACATTGGTTGGTTTGTAGAAGGGCCAAGGTCTGGTGTCAGCATGTTGTGAATTGGATGATGCACCCCCATCCCCAAAAACACACACACACACACACAGACGGTAGGCATACCTGAAGCACTCCTGTTGAGCTCTCATACACGGCGAACCTGCTTAGCAAATCTGCCTTCAAAGTCATCAGGAGGTCCCTGGCCACACAGCCCATCATTTTTCTTGCAAGCAGATGTCAAGAATAAATGTAGCCTTATGTACTGCTTTACTCTTCCATCCTGTCATCTCTCTCATTCTCTCAGAAATGTACTCATTTTTTGCTCACGACTTTTTCGTTGGACTAAACTAAGCTGAAACCATGGCTCATTTTTACTTCTCTTCCTTTCTTTATCCATTGTTTAACATACAAATATGAAGCCTACCTTAACATCTGTAATTGTTCTAAAGTCTGAACCTTTCAAAAGGTTTTTTCAAACTGCACACAAACCAGGACCACCTCATTTATCTAGACCAGATCTGGGTGATTTGGTTCTGATCGTAGTCCGAGGCACTTTTCACACCCGCAGCTTTGGTACAGACCAAAATCGAAAGTCCAGAGCAAAAAAGGTAGATGTGAAAGCTCCCTCAGGTGCCATGTTTTTCAGGGACTCGCTTATTTCAACACTTGTTATAATAGCAACGTTGGGTAATCAGAGACTGTGAGTGCTAGACTGACCTGCCTTTAGTCCAGCACTGTCTCCAACTGAGACGAGTGGTGCATTATTCAGCTTAAGATATTAAGTATTAGGTGCTGTTAAAAGGGAAAGGTGATGTAACACAGTGGTAAACAAACCTTGTTGGAAAAGTGTAGCAGGTATCTTATATGGAATGAGCGTATATTTGAAAAAAGACAATGAAGTTCATAAGATAAAGGATTTGGATTGCATTTGTAAATTCTCCTGGAATTCACCGGCATGTTGGCCAAGATAACTACCTAGTACTTTTCTAGGCGTTTGTATCCAGAACTTGAGGCACTGTAAAAGTAAGTGTCTACCAAATAAATAAGCATGTGGATAAATGTCCAAACAGAATGAAATGTATAGCTATGGAAGGCTACAGTGCAGTTATAGTTCAAGAAAAGAAAACAAACAAACCAAATAGCAGCACTGTCTAGAAGATATACATTTACAGCAACATTTACAGCAGTGGGTGGTTTTGTAAAACGTTGGCAGCAGAGTAAAACCTTTTGCAATTGCAGCACAATGGTGGGCATTGTTTGATTGCATCCCAGCATTCTGAAATGCACAACTAAACATCTCGGTCCCGGATCAGTGGAAACAAGGCCTATAATCAAGGCCTCAGCACAGGGGAAAACGCTGAGTCAACTCAGTCATCTAAGCGTCATATGTTCACATCAGAGGGAGAGAGAGCGAGTCAGAGAGAGATTTGTTGCTTTCGCTGCATGGGCTATTATAAGCAGACCAGTGCTGACCTCATAAACTACAGGCCTGTTTACTGGAAGTGTGTCTCAGTCTAGACAATAAAAAGCCTGTGAGAGGCAGCTGCTGGCCTCAGCTCCCTGCACTGACCCCCAGCGCCCACACACACACTGACTAACAGGCAGAGGGGTCACTGTGTTACTGTTTCCATAGAAAAGGTGACAGAGCTGGCCATGACCCCTGCTGATGCATTCGCTGCCATGTGACCAGATTAAATATGCTGCTCACATGAGCCAGTGATCGCTGACGATGTAGATGAGATCAAGCCCTAATTTTAAGATTGTTATAAAACGTTACAAGCAGTGACAAAGCCTTTGTGTGTTTCATGTTTACTGAGGATTTGATCGCCAGCCATGATGATACATAAATGTACAGTCATGCAAGTCTTCTGTGCACGTGCTCAGCGTGCTGGTGCTATCATCAGGGTCTGTGTTTACAGTGACTGTGCATCCAGCGTGCATATGCATGGCCGCGTATCTGAGTTACGTGAGCGTGTTTTTATTAGCGCCGCTCTTTTGTGTTTTTCCTGTTACAGTGTACAGAAGCTTGCGGTGTGGAGGCTCAAAGAAATCGCCCACATCAAACGCACCCATTCTTCCCCAATGCCACAAGATGGCTGACCCCTCCCCCTCGCTCACAGTGTAATGACAGAGCCATCAAACCGTATTTATAATCTCAGAGCGGCCTGGTTTTTAAGTGGTCAGCTGCAAAAGTATTGGAATTGTTTTGAGCAATTTGCGGTTTCTACTATTCCTTGTAAAAGAAACATGCCCTGATGTACGGAGTCAAGCTGTAACCATTTGAAGCGCGCTCTGGAAATTATGCAAAAAGCCGTCAAATTGCTGTTTTATGCTAATTTCAGATGCAAATGATTTATTAATTTGGTTTGAGCACGGAAAGTTTACTGTATAAATTTTATGGTCACAAAGGTGAAAGCTATGATTTTCCACAGTACGCTTGCTTACGTCTTTGCTTACGCTGTAGAAACGATTTTGTGTAAAACGTGCAGGAATGCTATAAAGTATCGTTTCTGGAGACTGATCTGCAGTCGAACTGAATCAACTGTTAGTCTCGCAGGTCAGACGTGAAATTGCAACAAGGAAAAACATCTGAAGACAAATTCTTAAGATTTTGTTGCTGGACTGCAGCGCATCAGCTACATACAAGGGTACACCTCCTTCCAATGCTGTGTTCCTGATCAAGTGGGAACTTGGAAGTTTCAGACTTCCAAGTAGGTTAAATGCAATTGAGCAGACGTTCCAACTCGAAACTCCTACTCTAGAAGTTTCTCAAGTGCTATGACTTCTCCCAGCTGTAGTTCTGTGACAATACTTTGGCGGCCCCCAGAGAAGCTCAAGAAGTAATATGTTTTTGAGCAGACGTTTGAGTAGAACTGCAAGTGTGAGTCATTTCGTACAGACAGACAGTCCATCAGCTGCTTTTCATACTTTCTTAGCCCTTTTTTACTCTGTTGGTCAGGACCACCACAAAGCAGGTGTTATTTGAGTGGTGGATTATTCTGTATTAGTGAATGTTGGTCAGACACAGCAGTGCTGCAGGAGCTTTTAAACATCTCAGTGTCACAGCTGCACTGAAAATAGTCCACCAACCAGAAATACTCAGTGTCCTGTGACCACTAATAAAGGACTAGAGGATAACTAACACAAACTGTGGGTGATGAGCTGTTGTCTCTGACTTTGCTCATTGCAGTAGAGGTGTCTAATAGAGTGGACAGTAAGTGGACACAGTGTTGTACAGTGTAATAAAGAACAGTCTGTGGTTGTCCTGTGGGTGGGGGCGTCCTGACCATTGAAGAACATGGCATGCAGAAAAACTGAAAGACTACAATCTGTATTTGTAGAACTACCAGGTGGTCCTATATGGTAAGTGGAGCTGATAAAATGGGCAATGAGTGTAGAAACAAGGAGGTAGTGGCTGAAAAATGTTATAGAGATGTTCTAGCAAGTGGCAAGATACAGCAATAGCTTAGCATACTACAGCCCACTGTTTATTCTGGCTGAGTGAAGCTTGTGCTAATTTTGAGGATGAGTACTCAAATCTGAGTGAGTACACCTGCATATGTGTGTATGGTGCTGTTATCTTAAGTACTTTTCATTCATATCTTTGTAAGCACCTGAGGCTAACAGCTAAATAACCAGAATTTATTATAATAATAATAATAAGAATTATTATAATAATAATAATAACAATAACAATAACAATACTTTATTCTTATATAGTGTTTTTCTAAAACCCAAAGACGCTTACAATCATTAGCACAAAGAAAATAAAAACCATTGAACACACAAAGAGTATACATTAATCAGTTAGGAGAAACATCAGCCTGACAATAATAAAACAACTAGACATCAGAAATGAGTGATAGAGTAAATTAAACAGAGGGAAGGCCAAGGTGAGAGAGGAGAGGGGAGTCTTAAGATAAGGTTTAAATATGGAAAGAGAGGAAGATTGTTTGACCACAGTCAAGGAGCAAGTCTTGAGATCTCCAAAGCCACAGAAGGAAGCTCAATGTTTAAAAAAATCAATTTCCCAGTTATCATAAACATAAACCAGAATGCTTGTCTATAAGAGTGTCGATGAAAACACCATCACTCTCTACCTTGAGGTCTGCGTTCAGGTATTAGATTTGTGTTAAAATTTTTAATGGTCAGTCCTAGATGTTCCTGTTACAATATCATGTGTTACCTTGCAAGACTAATGAATTACTTGCAACTATTCTTTGTCCTTACTTAAACTGAAAAGCATCATCATAATTAATAATGGTCTGTGTAATGCTTCTTTGATGTAATGGCTGTTTTTCACCACAGGACAGTTAGCCAGGAGATACTGCAGCACATTCACTAAATAATTTGGATTGCTTCAGCATTCACATCAAGCAACCTCATTAAAGGGGCTTATAGCCTTCAACAGACAAATTACACTGGCTGTTAGGGAAACAGACTCTGTTCTTACAGATGACCTTGCTGACACATGCAAAAAAACAAATATCACTGTTTCTGAGAAAGATTACTCTTTCTTCCATTCTCATAAACGTTTACTTTATAGATGTGAAATCCTTCCTCCTCTCCTGGACTTAGAAGAAAGCTGTTCTGGTTTAGATTTGCTTCTGCTCGGCACACTTCATCCAAGTCAACAGAGAAGCAAAGGTAGCAAGGCCATATTGCAGCATGGGCTGCTGTTTTAGCTTGTTGCTGGGTTGTAGTGTTTACATGTTTGTGCCAGAATCCCATTTCCCCATATTTCTTCACTTTGTGTAGCTGTGTTTACTAGACTGTGCCATCTTATGCTATAGCCATGCTGCATTTGCCAGACTGCCCCCACAGTATAACATCATATTGGAAATGAGCTACTCTAGAGTGATAAATATGCCAGCAAGAAGAAAAGACAAACAACAAAACAACAAGAAAGGCAAAACAACCGGCAAATGACAAGAACATGACACCATTTAGCTTAAAGTATAGTGCTGTGCAAATGTCAAGGACCACTCGTCATGTCTTTCATTTGTCCACTTAAAAGTATATTTTTTTAGGTGGACGTCAGATATAAAACAATTCACTTGCGCCAATAGCTTTATAGCTGAACTTTAGAGGTGTGGAAAAATCACTGCAATTTTTTTTGAAAAACTGAAAACAAGTCTTCTCAAAAAATGGAAGCTGTAGCAAAGACCAAAGACACATTAAATACTAAATAATATAGAATATATCGTCGCTGTCAAAAAAAAATATGTATCTCCATTTTTGTTGATTTTCCTTTTTTCTTCATGATTTGAACACAACAGCTCCCGTTTACACTGTGTACAATTTCCATGATAAATGGACCAATAGAAATGCTTTAAAATGGCTTGAAAAAAGTTTTGGTTCTATTAACTTACATTGAAAGTGAAGACAGTTTTTGTCCTTTCCTGTAAAGTTACTATTTTGGAGATACTTTTTTTTTTTGGACAGCGACAATATACACTTTACTGAGGCTTCTGTCTACTTCAGCCTTGTTCCGACTGCCAGCCCATATCCATATCCAGATTGTATCCAAATAGATAGAAATAAACATGTGAAATCTGATAAGCAAAAAATTGGAGATGGTTTGAAATGTGATTGCAGTTGGATATTTACAGATGTGCCTCAGTCTGGATGCTCTGGCTCCTTAAATTAGATTACAAAGCTCTTGTGATAAACAGTGAAGATGTCAAATCCAGAATGACAGAAGTGCTGAGATGTACATTATCGCAGCAACCCATGACCACTTGCAAATACGAATGTGGACAGCGTCACAAAAGATCTGATTTGAGAAACAAATCTGATTTGCCTGCAGTCTGAACACAGCCTGTCTTTTACCCTGAACCTGAAAAAAGAATAACACATTCTTAATGACTGTCCTGGAAAGAACAGAGATGGAGGGTGGTCTCTGACTCTACATGTCTCTTTCTATCTATGTCCATTTTCTTATGAGTTTCTATAGCAAGGAGCTCTTTTTGCAGCTCTAATTACAAACTTTTCAAGAGCCAAATGGACTTCTCAGAAAAGAAATGAACCCTGCAATCACCTCGGAGAGAAACTGAAACATGGGAACCTGGTGGAAACTAATGGAGTCTGAATTAGAAAACTGTCTGTACAGGAAGGAAAAGGTCCTTTATACGCTGCACTATTACTTCCTGTTTAACATCCTTGGATTATAAACGAATAAAAGCAGACCGACCGTGATCTAAACACTGACTTCTTATTTATGTTTCTTGCCCTGCCCTGTACTGTAGGAAGCTGACCGCTGCCAGAATCCCTGTAGATATTTGCCTAGTGTGCTCAGGAGGATGTTATCAACATGCTGGTGATAAAGGATAAATGATGTCTCAGGGGGTTTTGGCCTGCAAATACCTCACACATGTGCACCATGGCTTAAAAATACAGCACTTTGAATACTACTCCCTCACATATCGGGTGCTTCATAAATCACTGGCGCGGTCCACACACACTTGGACACACATAGACGCTGCTGCGCTCTTGGCATGCAATCACACAGTCCTCTGGTGACTACTCCTACCTGTCATTCTAGAGTAGCTGGTAGACCGTGAGCTAATTAATGAAGCAATCGAATTTCTCCCCCTTATAATGAACACACGGTCTCTGTATCTTAGCCTTTCTAGGCTTATTTTTCTTGGTCCTTCTACATGTGTATGTTCAGATATTTTTAGCTAATGGATCTGTAAAAATGCAAGAGAGCGAATTAAAACTCAAATAAGCGCCACGGTGCTCGGACAGCTCCTGGAATGTTTATCCATAAGATTTGGGGTTTGATGTGTTTTCACAGGAAGCCTGATAAATTTATCAGCTTCAGTTTTGTTAGCATTACTGAAGTCCCGGCGCTCCATCATATAGGAGCACGCAGACGGTGGGTGTGTGAAGGCTTTTCAGGAAAGCACTTTTCCTGCGAAAGACGGAAATGTATAATTCAATACTAATACTAATTATTGAACATTTCCAAATGTATGTGCTCATTAGATTTCAACCCGAGGCCTGTATTATATACTGTAGACTGATTCAATAATGAAGCTGCCAGTCTTAGTCTTTATGTTGGTTATAGGGCTAGTGAAGCGGATATCACTCATGATTGATAAGTAACTTGATGACAATGCTTAATTGGAAATAATCACTGTTTTAGGAAACTGAGAGAATTAGAGAGGACCTAGTTAAACAGCCTGCTATCATTTTTGGATCATCCGTAAACTTCTGCATTCTTTAACAGGGAAGTTCAAATAGTAGTGTTAAATGACTTCAGTTTACGCTGTAAACAATCACTACTGCATGTCTAAATATGGAAATAATAGGACCCAGCGGTGAATGAGTTCATTATTCTCATCATGTGTTATTTCATTATGCAATTAAAAAGAGAGTAAAACTGAACCATAGGACTGAACAATAGGACAGTTTGAATATATGAATGAAAAATGCTCAGCTCAAAGATAAATAATAACCCACAGGTGTGTGTATTATCCTGAATATTGCTGTCACAACCTTGAGAAATACTGTAGATGATGATACCACAACATCACCACTATAACTTGAGATTTCATATTGTGTCTCTTTCTCTTTACTGGTTGTGTTGATATTAACAAAAAAAATGAATCCACTGCTGCTCTCATATATGCTGGTATATGCTGATATGTGCTGATATATGCTGATATATGCTGATATATGCTGCAGGTGTAAGTTCAAGCTGCCTGTGATGACACAGTGACAGTGAGGAAGGTCTGTTCACAGTATTCTGTTATGTCACTGAGAACACACTGCAGATGTTTGGTATAGCAACTCTAACTTGGATCCTGTTGCACTGTTACAGTTATAATCCTGCAGGTGGAGGAAAATCATACAAAATAAAGCTGACCACGAAAGAGATGAAAAAGTATATGGACAATTCAGATACAGCCTCAAACAATGCTACAATTAGAGGACTAGCTTGATTGGTGGTCTGCATCTGTATTATCAGAGCACCTCACAAAAAATCCACTGCATAAGTTTAGAACAAATAATAATAATGGCTATTAAAGTTAAAAAATAATGTTTATATACACATATATGAGGCTGATGTCTAATTTCTTTTGTTATCACTACAACAACAAATCAAATCAAATATAGCAATTAAGTCAAATCTGTTGACGTAGAACAACTATTTACTCTGATCCTGATATTCTACATGGTAAAGTAAATCCCCCACCAATCCTGCTGTGGGTTCTATAGAATGTGATTTATTATCTAAAGTAAATGACTAAAATGTGAAAATATTATACTACACAGTTTTCCAAATGCATCTATGATTCCAGAACTCCAGAGTGACTTTTGACTTGTAATGGCAGAGAACATCTTGTTTCTTAATTTGTAAAGCATGTGGTCATAGCTTTGGAAATCACTTACAGTCTGAAGTTCCTCCTGCAGGGAGCATCTTTGGCATGAACCAGAAGAAGCACATAAAAAAACCAAAGCTGCATTGGACCATGTGGGTGTCTGAAATTACCTACTACGTCAGTGGGTACTAGATAGGAGGCAGTGCAAACTGCTTGAGCGGTAGACGAGCAGGCAGTTTCAGTACGCTGGGTTTTAGTATCTAGCAATCTCGGACATGCTGCATCCGCCATCTTACCAACGTCCTTCATTTAAAAGCCCCCTTTACTGACATCATTTTAGATTCGTTTTGTGACACTGACCTGCGTTTTAGCCTGATTTGGAGATGTCGCTGAGAGTAGACGAATCAGTGGGGAAGTTCAATAGCAGTAGATATGTACACACAGCCGACATACTACTTGCCGACGTTTTTTTGCTACACTTTAAATTCATCTGCAGCTCCAGTGGAATTGTGGGATAGTACAATGTGCTGCAGTCACATACTTAAAAATGTCTCCCAATTCAGTAGGTCATCTGGGTAACGTTTGCATACTACTTGATGACTACAGAGCATTGGACAGGCGATTTTGGACCCACACCATGTGTATTAATAGTGGAATTGGGGGCTGGGGGGCTGTGCAGCAACGATACTTTTCTTCTAACATAGTGCTAACTGTATTTAGATATCAGCCAGGCCTACTTTCAATTTACAATTCATCTCAGTCTGATGTGTCTGCTATTATTATTAGTATTACTATCATTTTCCATCTCTGAGTTTCTGATTAGCCTCTAAACATCCAAGCCAAGTGTCCATGGAAGATTCAGGATTTAGCCTTAAGTCAGATCTTCATATCTTTTGTTGTTGTGAGGAACATGTAGCTGAATGTTTTTCCCCCCGCTTAAAGGAGAAGACAGAGCTCCCAGCTTGATCTTTTAGACAGCAGTAAAAACAAACAGGCAGGAACAGAGAGGCCTAAAAGAAACCCAGGTAGTGCAGGTCTACACCCACAGGCTAATCCTGCTAAGACCTGTCAACTCAAAATAAAAGAACATAAGCATTTGTTTATGTGCTGCGTGTGAGGCACAGATATGGTGCCTGCACCTGGGGTGGCACACTTTAAGTCTTTATTTATAGATTTTACTGTAAAACCATAATCATTTTTGAAAGGCTGGGGGCTAAGGGGGCTTCATGGGAAGTTATGTGTTTATAAATTATGGCCTGTATTGCAAACACAGAATTGATGAAGTGTCCTGATAATCAGTGCAAACACTGTTTGGCCAAATCATCATAATTAAGAGTGCATATGATAACTGTATTGTTACACGCAACACAAGAAACTGAGGTTCGCTCAGCATGAACTACAAACATGCCATTATAATCTGCGTAGTTTAAACTGGCAACATTAACATTCAAGGAGCAGTACGTGGGAAGAAAAGCTATAGAGACCCAGACCACTAACAATATCATTCTATAAACAGAGATGTGAAGCTGTTTGGTTGTCATATTGATACTCCCTCATTACCTCCTTAAAAACTACGTATTTATAATAAAGGTCAAGATATTCCGCAGGTTCTTGCAACAATATGCAATTTAAAGTTTGTGGCAATCTGTACATAAATATCTGGGCAAAAGTGTATTTAATTGCTTTAAAAGTTATAAAAGTAACTGTCAGTTTAACATCACCTGATTTAAGCTATGTTTTATCATTTCATAGGGATATTCTTAAAAAAGTTTAATGTACTTAGTCAAGTATTTGAATAAGGTCTGTGTTGAACAAGCTAGCACGTTTTTTTCCAGTAAGGATCAAAGTTTAGCTGTAAGTTGAAATACTTAAAATACTTAGAAGATGATAACATATAAAAGCAAGTGTCCATATCTTTGAACTTTGTGCTGAATATTAGCATTAAAATAGCATTATGCGTGCAATGGCAATCAAACAATGACTAAAATTACAAATGTGTTATGTAAACAATATTATGTAATGCATTTACCTTAAAACAACAGCTTCAAAACCATTCTACAGTGCTCTGGCTTGTAATAGGGAGGATGAAGTCTCTGAAATTGCCGCTTCACAGTGAGAACAAACTAGATCATTATTCCCAGCATGGACTTTATGGCAGAAGCTATAAAGAGAATGAAGATGCTGTCAGAAGACGTGAGGAAGGGAAACCGTGAGAGTGACAGAGTAAGAGACCAGACAAGAGGAAATCCTGGACTTTAATTTTGGCCAGAGATAAAAGGATGATAATCTTATCGTTAATGGGAAAACAATGAAAATCTGACAGCAGACTTGCAACAGACCTATGCTATTTATGAAAGACTGCAATGTAGGTTATAACCTTATCTGTGTCCTCCCTGTTTCACAGAGTTTTGTAGTTTCTGTAGTTTTTCAGATGGCAAAAGAAATCTAACCTCAGTCCCATTTCAGGCTAGCGTGCAAAGAAATACATTCATTTCACTCTAAAAGTTTGGTCAGTCTTGGTCAATCTCACACCAAATGTGGTTCGATCAAGGGCATAGAATTAGTATTGACTGAGTGACGTGTCCCCAACAATATCCAATGATTACTGAATTGTCCCCACCAATAATTTGATCCCCTTCGCAAAAAAATACCCTGATCAGTCAACGTCTGATCAACCCAGAGGTGCAGAAAGGGTTAAATCATGTTCTTTCTCTACTGGAGTCCTGCCTCGCAGTAACTCATATGGCCAGTGTGATTGGCTGTGTCTTTTCCTGCTGTCATGTGACACTCACCAAAACTGGAAGGAGAATTTTCCAGTCATATGCGAGACTTAATTGTGCAAGACTCAGGTGCAACATTGGTGACACATGGGTGTGAAAAGCGAGGGAGGATGGCAGGAAAAAAGCTGTTTTTCAAAGAAATGAGTAAGTCGCTTAAAGTCTAGTTCACTAATGAAATAAGTCCATCATAAGAACGTTAATGTATTGAGACATTAGGACATTACGAAAGATTGAATTATTTTCTGGGATTGTTACTTTGGTTTTATGGACAACAGCACCAGGTTATGCAGTGCTCTGTGTATTAACCCTGATGTAAACCCTGAAAGATAAAACAACAACAAAAAACAAGAAATGGGGCGTGGGTGGGTATGGTAGGGTAAATTCATAGGTCCCCACCAATGTCAAGAGCAAATCTACGCCCTTGGGTTTGATCATTTAAACCTCTTATAATAAAATCTTGTAATATTTGAGAGGGGTGGTGCTGTGCTGCCAGCTGCCACCAGGGGGACTGGTCAGCACAGGGTTAATAATGGCGGAGTTGGGTTAAAAACTCAAAGTCCCAGAATGCACAGTGCTGATCAGGGCCAAGCTGTGAAACAGAGCATAAAACCCAGCTTCCATCCTTGCTCAGGGTTGCACCTTTGTAAAGGGGTGACCGGTAAAGGTGGGTATTTAGAGAAAAGAAAAGTTGTCAAAAGAAAAGGAGAGAGAAAACAAACGATCTAAAAGAAAAGTTACTGAAAAGAAAAGCGAAGGTTTAAAAGAAAGTTAAGTTTCTGAAGGGAAAAATAAAGAAAGAGAGGGCTGAGTTTGAGCTCAGCCCGGTGTGCGTTTTGATATCGTTTGTTTCTTTCTGACTTCCGTTTTAGAGGTAGTTTTTATTTGTTTATGCTCAGATTGGCATCTCTTTTGTTGTTTTACCGCCTTTTGTTTTCACACCATATTTGGAGGGGCTTCACGCACCAATACACTTGCACTTAAGAATTAAATACACAAATTATTATTAATAAAAAGAAAATTAATAAATAAAAATACTCATTGCATTTGGATCCTCCACTATGCCCACCCATAATAATATTACTCTACTTTGTTAGTGGATATGGTCAATTCTCTTCTTATGTTGTCTTCCGAGCATCCCACTCCCACTTTGCATGCCCATGTGTCAAACAGGCATATGGATGCTTCAGATTATGCTTGTGATTTCAGTTGTTTACACATAGAAACACCTGAAACTACGACTGTAATCTGCATGCACACAAAAGTTACACGGATCATGTATCCTTTAGTTCATCAACAAATGCACGTGTACAGCTGTCCAAATAGGAGGCTCAAAGCACAATCTGTATCTTCTACTAGTTCACTATTGAAGTGAAATACTCTTTTCAACTGTAGGGAGAGCCCAAGAGCAAAGTCTACCAATTCTTGCAAAATGCCGCTTAAAAAAAAAGGGAGTGATCTATCCAGAAAACAAAAACATATTTAGTTTTGTCTCATATTGTCTCAAGAGACGTTTAGAAATTGCAAATGAATCAAATTCTTACACAGAGACATATGAGCTGCTGAAGAAGTTCTCTGAGGCTGTTTGCAAAACTGCGACCCATTATACTCAATATGTCACAAATACTACACTACAATACTACGTTAGGAAGGCACTGGTAGAAACAGAGACAAAACTAGGCAATAAGCAGTAGCTGGTTCTCAACTGACCTCAGAACAGCTGTTCTTTACCCAAAAGACTGTCCACTGTGTGTATCTCTCTACAAGATACTATGCTACTCAGAGTCGTCCTGAGTTGAAACAAACATACGACTTATAGTAATACAAATGAAATAATGCGGCCAGTTAACATGCTGGTAAAATGCAAACTCCACTTTCCACTTGTTTTTAATCAGAAATTTTTGGCCGCAAACTCTAAGTAAGCCCAATAAAGTCAAATATTAGAAATGAATGGTATTACCAGGTTCTGGTGTTACATACTTATTGATTTGATCGATTCTAAAGAAATGATATAAACTGAACTTGAAGGAATTTCTCAAGTGTGCTAATAAAAGAGTGAGAAACACTGTACGCTGTGCAGTCGGGTCACCCATATGGTAAACTAGGCCAGGTCTACCCATAACATACTACACAGAGCAAGAGAAAGTTACTAGCATATTGATGGTATAGTATCACAGAACAGAAATCAGAAATCAACAAGCAGATTAGGCTGCATTATGTCTTGTTAACTATGTAAGCAGCCCACCACCCTGTTAGCTGGAATTTGGCAGCGACAGCCTTTTATAACTTATTTTTAAAGGTATGCTTTTTCATAAGCCACGTCAAGTCAGGTTTATTTATATAACCTTGTAACAAAGCAGCTTAACAGAAAATCTGGGTCCAAGCCCCAGTAGCAAGCCAAGGCCGACAGCAGCTAGGAAAAACTCCCTCAGAGCAGGAGGAAGAAACCTTGAGAGGAATCAAGACTCAAAAGGGGGAACCCCTCTCTGGTCATAATCAGCAAAGACAGAGAGGCAAGTAAGAAAAGACAAGCAGGGAGAGAACGAGAGAGAAGTATGTTGAATAAAATCTATGTACAACTATCAATTCATTTCGTATATCATCACGGTCAAAACTATTTTGAAAAGTTATTTCAGAGCATTTCTGTTGCCCTGTGTAACAGGAGTTCACAAATTATGAAAAAAAGATGAAAAAAAACAATAAAATTGAGATTAAAGGATTTCAACATGATGCAAGATTTTTAGCTGAAAACAAATGGATATATAAACAACAGTTGACTAAATAAAATGAATCAGGGTAACTGGAGTCAAACTTGTTTATGGAACAGTAACAGCAGTTTATGGAAGATTGGAGGAATTGGAAGTGAACAGATGAAGGGAAAAGGTCACTAGACTAGACTAGAGGTGGGTGATCTGGCAAAAATATTGTATCACGATACTTCAAAACATTTTCACAATACATGATATATATACATATATGATGCATATATATCACAATATTAAATTTTCCTGAGGTTTAATGAGGTTGAATGTGCCAAATAGGACCTGCAGTACCACATAAATAAACATACAATGATTTTTATTCAGTGTTTCACAAACTGCAGTACATCCAGTTATACTGGCCTAGTTATCAGTCAGGCTTTTAGTACTATCTATATCCACAATATGCTCAGAAAAGCAATTTGTCACACTAAATAAATACATTTTAAATAAATAAACACTATAGGAGTCATTCACAGTTGGTGTAATATTCATGTTTAGCAGTTTTTTATTTGCTATGTGATGTTGGTCACGTTTCTACAAAGCAGCCCTCACGAAATTTGTTGACCTTTAAACCTGTGTGCAATTTGCTATTTGCATTAACATGTGTTTCATGTCTGCACTATATCTGGATACACTTTGGCCAGAAGCCATCAACACCTTTCACTAAAACTTATCCTCAGTTTAACAAGATGAGCTCAATTGTACCTTTCCTGCATAAAAAGCATGTTAACACATACATCATTTCCGTTTTACTTTTGTGTATGTTTCCTGTTTTTATAAGCGTAGACAGGCTGGACCTGGTCAGGTTCATCAGCCTGGAGTATATGTAGGCCCCTGGGGCTAACTCCAGCCTTGCGTATCCTCAGTCTTTCATTCCCTTGTTTATCCTGTCACCCGCTAGTGAGCTCTTGTCAGATTTAATCTTGTTGTAATTTTATATGCAAAGTGCGTTTACACTTAAACTCTGTCTTTGGCCACCGCTGAATGCTGTGTGAGAGTTCTAATCCTAATCCAATCACAATGTGCCCTGGGGCTGTTTACACCTGGCTTTTCATAGCACTGTCAAGCGAAATCTGAAGTGATGTAATTACCAAAAGCACATGTTAATGCCAGGTATATCCTGCTGAAATAACAACACCACCACTTCATGCTGGTCTAAGCTGGTCTATGTTGGTCTGGTGCTGGTTTATCTGGTCACTCCTGTGTGATCAAGCTGGTGGATCTGCATTCAAGTATCAAAAGCAACATGTGCTAGTTTTGGTGGTGATCAGCTCATCAGCTTTCATTGCTGCTGACCAGTATACGAGCCTCCAGAACACAACATGGGCTGGTTTTGGTGGTCAGCTCATCAGCTTTCGCAGCTGCTGACCAGCATACGAGCCTCCAGAACACAACTTGGGCTGGTTTTGGTGATCAGTTCGTCAGCTTTCATTGCTGCTGACCAGAATACGACCCACTAGAACACAACATGGGCTGGTTTTGGTGATCAGCTCATCAGCTTTCATTGCTGCCGACCAGTATACGAGCCTCCAGAACACAACTTGGGCTGGTTTTGGTGGTGATCAGCTCATCAGCTTTCATTGCTGCTGACCAGCATACAAGCCTCCAGAAAACAACATATGCTGGTTTTGGTGATCAGCTCATCAGCTTTCATTGCTGCTGAACAGAATACGACCCACTAGAACACAACATGGGCTGGTTTTGGTGATCAGCTTATCAGCTTTCATTGCTGCTGACCAGTATACGAGCCTCCAGAACACAACATGGGCTGGTTTTGGTGATCAGCTTATCAGCTTTCATTGCTGCTGACCAGTATACGAGCCTCCAGAACACAACATGGGCTGGTTTTGTTGATCAGCTCATCAGCTTTCATTGCTGCTGACCAGCATACGAGCCTCCAGAACACAACATGGGCTGGTTTTGGTGATCAGCTTGTCAGCTTTCATTGCTGCTGACCAGCATACGAGCCTCCAGAACACACCATGGGCTGGTTTTGGTGATCAGCTTGTCAGCTTTCATTGCTGCTGATCAGCATATGAGCCTCCAGAACACAACATGGGCTGGTTTTGGTGATCAGCTCATCAGCTTTCATTGCTGCTGACCAGTATACGAGCCTCCAGAACACAACATGGGCTGGTTTTGGTGATCAGCTTATCAGCTTTCATTGCTGCTGACCAGTATACGAGCCTCCAGAACACAACATGGGCTGGTTTTGGTGATCAGCCCATCAGCTTTCATTGCTGCTGACCAGCATACGAGCCTCCAGAACACAACATGGGCTGGTTTTGGTGATCAGCTCATCAGCTTTCATTGCTGCCGACCAGTATACGAGCCTCCAGAACACAACTTGGGCTGGTTTTGGTGGTGATCAGCTCATCAGCTTTCATTGCTGCTGACCAGCATACAAGCCTCCAGAACACAACATATGCTGGTTTTGGTGATCAGCTCATCAGCTTTCATTGCTGCTGACCAGAATACGAGCCTCCAGAACACAACTTGGGCTGGTTTAGGTGGTGATCAGCTCATCAGCTTTCATTGCTACTGACTAGCAAACCCAAATCCAGAACCAAGCATGTGCTGGTTTGCGGGCTTTCTTGCAGGTTAAACAGGCGAGACTTAGTCGAGACCCTGATAGCAGCATGCAGTTTTGGACCCAGCTTAAGTCTTTAATCTGCATATCTGTGGTGAGAGGTTAATCACAAGTCCAACTAGAAGTAGCCAGAAGAGGGGGCAGAGGGCATCTGAGGGGGAGGTTTTAACTGTTGTTTTATGTGAACTGGCTGCCACAGTGGGGAATGAGTGGGGAATAGCAGTCGGCAGCATGAAACAAAGGCTTTGTCATCTTCCGTGGCAGAAATGGAGGAAGTTGGCCATATTTCCAGTGACCTCCCACGGAATCCGTCTCCTTCCTGCAAGTCAGGCTGAGCGGAGCCGTGGAGTGAGCGCGCGCGCACAAACACACACACACACACACACGCCAACGACGCAAGGGTTTGCAGCATCAACTGTGAATGACGGCCTCTCGTCAGCTAACACCCTTGCCGGCGCCACGAGCACACGCCAAACCCTGTCGGAAAAAAAAGAAAGGAAGAAAAAATTCACTGCTCTCTGGAGGGTCCTCGCTTTGCCTGTTCGCTCTTTTTCTGTCTATCTTGGGCTCGGGTAGAGAGGTCTGTGTTTTTAGGAAAATTCCTCTGGCGCGACCCTGAAGGCCTTCGCGTCTCTTCCACGCGATCATTAGAAGCAGAACCCCCGTCTTGTGTTTGTCCTACGCAAACAGTTCACTTGCCACTTCATCCATCTCGTTTAGCCCACCACACTGCCCTGAAACTGCACCCCCCCCCTCTTCTTTCCGCTCTTTTTCCGACATGATCACATGGGCTGTCGTCCTCAAGGACGCGGACATGCCTGCTGCACCTCTCCAGAGCTGACTGCGCTTACTGCTTCAAATATTTATCACGGGACGTCCCGAGTATTTGTAAACCGGCGTTGTGTGTATACGTGCTGCGGAGCTGCCCCGAGTCAGTATGTATAGACGCCCTCGCTTCTCACATAATTCATCCCTTACTGACATCAAAGTGAGAGGGGAGCTTTGGGGCAGTCTGTGATGCTGTCACGTTTAGGTGATGGCGCCATCTCCTGGTGGGAAGCAGCTATATGGTCTGTGGAATCTGGGACAGTGACTCCTTTAAGGTCCTGAGGAATCACTGTCCTGTGCAGGTTCAGGTGTGCCAGCCTCATATCCAGCTCATCAGGAAATGATCAATCCCTTTAAGAGCACAGTTAGCTATGTTGGGTATAAGGAACATTTTAGGCAGAGCCAGGCAGATGGAATACGCCGCAGCAGCAGGGAGGCCGAGCTGTGGTCCTGGAAGGCTCATGTCCAGGACAGTTTGGTGATTTCCATGCTCAAACACACCTACTAAAGCTGGTCATTAACTGAGTTGAATCAGGTGTGTTTGAACAGGGAAACTGCCAGACTGTGCTGGACTCCAGCCCTCCAGGACCAGAGTCAGGCACCCCTGCCTCACAGCCTATTGTACATAGAGCGGTACTATGAACAACAGCATTAAAGCACTAAAATATAAAAAATAAGCAAAATGAGTACTTATTAGTATGATCAGTCAAGTAATTTCTGAATTCTTTCTCCTTACCCCACCTCAGAAGGAAAGAGGAGATTAATATAATCACGGAGGACTTTCTGGAGATAAATGAGAAAAACACAAGTTGTTTTAAGAGATGCATGAAAAGGGATAACAGTAAAATGAGAGTTCTGACACTTTTCTCATGTAAATATTCAGCTAAGATTGGGACGAGATCTATTTAACCAACAAATTAAAGCCAGCAGACAATATTACTCACTTTTATCTAAGTGAGACTTCAGTATAACCAGTGTGCTACAGAGTGCCAGTCTATGCAGTCTGGAAATTGTCTTATGCAGTCTGGAAATTACAAAAACAACCTGTTTTGACTGATTGATGTTGTTGTGATGTCATGCAAACCATCTCATACAAGATGTATTAGAAGCCTTAAAATAAATTCAGTTTTTATTGCAGAAGCATAATCTCACACTGAAAATTTTATAAAAAATTAACCTTTAACTCGAGTGAATTAAAAAACAAATCCCTGACAAAGAAATCATTATTTTCATAAAATCACCTGTTCCACAAATATTGGCACCCCTAACAATTCCTAGAAAATAAATGTAATCAAAGCATTTCTGTCATTTCTCCTGTAGTGTATAAAGTTGATCAGAGTATCTAGGAACCTTTCATTAGTAATTCATCACTTCCTGTTTCCCTGGAGTATAAATATGACATGACACAGAGGCCTATTTCTCTTATCAACTCTTCAACATGGGAAAGACATGAGAACACCCCACATCAGACCTTGTGCTTTGGTCAAATGAGACAAGATACAGTGTTTGTTGCCAAAAAGCTCTAAGTGGGTCTGGCGCAACACTAAAGATGAGTATACG
The DNA here is from genome assembly GCA_021613375.1 of Megaleporinus macrocephalus. Classification (NCBI taxonomy): domain Eukaryota; kingdom Metazoa; phylum Chordata; class Actinopteri; order Characiformes; family Anostomidae; genus Megaleporinus; species Megaleporinus macrocephalus. The sequence goes on from CM038707.1 coordinate 31,831,246, forward strand.
GAAAAGCACCTCACGCCCACAGTTAGCCTGTTTCTTATCCAAGGTCCCGGGAGCCTTGTTAGGGTGCATGCCATCATGAACTCTTTGAAGTACCACAACAATTTAAATCAAAATCTGGGTGCGTCTGCCGAAAAGCTGAAGATGATTCATCACTGGGTCTTTCTGCAAGATAATGACCCTAAACATGCGGCCAAATCTACACAAAAATGATTCACCAGACAGAAAATCAAACTCCTTCCATGACCATCTCAGTCCCCCGGCTCCAAAACCCAATTGAAAACCTGTGGGGTGAGCTGAAGAGGAGAGTGCATAGGAGAGACCCTTGGACGATTTGGAGAGATTGTGCAAAAAGGAATGGTTGAAGACCCCTCTCTCTGTATTCTCCCATCTTGTGAAATGTTATAGGAGACGATTAAGTGCTAAAGGGGGTTGTACAATGTATTAATATCAGGGGTGACAGTAGTTATGGCACAGATCATTTCATGTAAAATAATTATTTCTTAATGTTCTTAATTTTTTCCCACTGAATAAATGCACTTGAATGAGAGGTTGTATTTTTCTCTTTATTGGCAATATTTTCCCATATTTAAAAAACGAGGGGTGCCAATAATTGTGGAGGGCACTGTATCTGCCTGCACAGCCTACAGTATTTTAGCACTGCCTAATTTATAATAGTTATAATGAGAACGTATAGTAAGTGTTTTAGCCTGGTCTGCTTTTCAAATGAGGCATGATATAGTGTGGTCATTCTGAAAACTGTTTATTTACATTAATTACATTTATTTACATTTATTTACATCTTAAAGGTGCAGTAAACAGAAACAGCCTGAAGGCAAAACAGTGGTTGGATAATGGTTTGTATGAAGAATGTTTTACTGCTGCTTTTGGTACAAGAATCCAAATACAGAAAAAGAATATTGCCCCCTAATAAGACAACAACATATAAACAAAAACATAATCTAATAAGTAGCATTATATAACAAAACTGCATACATATGAGTATTGCCAGTGGGAGGATACATGTTTAGAGTTGATGTTATGCTTTTGCCAGAAGCTAAAATTGTCAGGCACTGTTCATAAGGCCACATGACCTAAGCTTGACATAAAAACTATGTATTTATGAAAATAAGCCTTAATAAACCTTGATGTGAAGCTTGCCAGATGTCATGACACATGGATGTTGGTGTCATGTTACCTTATTAGCAGTACCTGACAGTAAAGTATTGCCATTTCTGGCAATGTGTGCTCCAGTTAGCTGTTAAGACATCAAACATTATGACATTTGTCATGACATATAACAAGAATATTAACATGAACCTGTTATATTTGACATCTGCCATGACTTGGAAATGCCATGGGTATGTCAATGCTACATAGCAGGGTTCAAGAACAGTGTTTCCGGTAAATCTGAAACAACAATTACAAGTCATCAAGTTTAATTTTCACAACTGTGACAGCCCCAGTGTCAATACAAGTGTTAAAATATGTTCTGTTCACACTACAGTCAAATAACTGTGCATTACTGGTTGTGTTTCCTATTTGGCTTGTATAGATACTAATACAAGCCTATGCAAATATCATGAAGTCATGGCATTAACCAATTGCACACTGCAGTGACGCATGAAGAACAGTTCCTAAGCCAGTGCATTTTTCAGGCCAGAGGGTTGGGGAGGTGAGGTCAGTCCAGTTGGCGGGTCCCCAGTGTGGAGGAGAGTTCAGGTCCCAGATGAAGTGAGGAAATAAGTAAGCGTGTAATTTAGAGCTAAGCTGACTAAGAATCCAAACCACCACCAACTTTATTTCACTATTGTGATCCTTAACTTCAATCCTCCAGCCATCTCAAGTATAGATTATGCATATGGACATGACTCTTAAATACCTGGGTATGTAGCTGTGAGGAATCTTTTTCTACACATACATGAGTCGCATAAAATGTCCCAGGCTTGCAAAATGTGCTTGCGGCCCTCTTACGATGACAGATCCTTAGTGCTGCCCATTCAGTGCCTAAAACAGGGCTACATCGGCGGTGCGAGCAAGTTCGGCTCAACATGTGCAGCATTTGGATTTGATAAATCATTTACCTTGTGCCATCACCCCTTGGCAGAGAAGGGGAACCGACAGCTTCAGCTTTCTTGTTACTGCCAGCACAAGAGGGCTCAGTTCTCTTTCAGCTGTGGCACATTTGGAAAGCCTTGGAAGAGCAGCGGCAAGAAGAAAAAAGGGAGGGGCTGCTTTAAATCAGTTCCACTCTCCTGTAAATTACAACCCTGCATTTTTAATTTCCTTTCCACATACAATGTTATTCATTGGCGTCCAAGCCAAACACGGAGCCACGGCCATTGCAGCTCGCGAGAACAAACCGTCCTCTTTTGCGCAGTTTCAAGCTGTCAAAAACATGATTAAATGCACACGTTCCTTATGTCGAGCTGTAGAGGTCGGAGGTTGACGAACGGCAGTCAAACAAAAGGCATTGTGGCCATTAAAGGGACTGTGGCATTCCAGTGGCAGGAATCTCAGCGTTTCTCCAAAATCAACATAAAATATTGTCATATATTTAACTTGTTATATGTTTTGATAGGGCTCACCAGCCTACAGGCACATTCAAACTGTTCACCAGTCAATTCAGTGCGTCTGAAGGGGCTGCATTCATAAGCTGTTGTATGGTGCTTCTGGGTATGTACCATACATATTGTGATATTTCACGCTGATGATGCAGCATTTATATACATCCACCTGAGCCAAGACGTTCATTAGGGGTCCGCAGATATCATCTAACTCTTGAAATAACATTAGGAAGCTGCTGTCTTAAAAAAAAAAAAGAAACATAAGAGGATGTCTATTATAAAGTGTATCTAATTTCTGCATCGTAATTCCATCTGAAAACCAAAACCCCATTCCTTAAGTAATATTCCAGCCAAGGTTTTCTGAATGATATGCTATAATGAATTTAAAGTCTAAATCAATAACATTATGCAAGACTTACCTAGAAAAACCCTAGAAAAACAGTAGGCTGTATGATAGTCAAGCTATTACAATGTTGCTGATTTGCTTTTGAAACTGACAAAATATTGACAGAACATAGATTGAAATAGTTTGAGTGAAACTTTAGAAAGAAACGTCAAAGAAATAACTCAACAAACCTGTGGAGGAAAAGTCTGCTTTTTCAATGACAGTGCCTCCCATGCCTTTGTTTTTAATGACTGTAAACCAAACCACTGATTAAAACTTCAAACTGAGCTCAACATCAAATTCAATTTGAGGTCATGATCCGTTTTAGGCCTCGGTAAAATATGTCTGTCCCAATAACCTTTACCTTCCTCCACATGTTGGACAAGTTATATCTCATGATTTTAAATTCATATAGCCGTGTTCAGAACTACTTGTTTCAAAAGTTAGAGGTTAAGAGAGCAATTTGTAAGACGACACAACCTGTTGAGTTTGTACTCCAAACAAATAGGGGTGTCCAGGCACTGTCCATCCTGCCCCCGTTGTGCATTCAGCATCACATTTCTGTAGTTGTCAACAGCTGTCTCCAGCCACAGGAACGTAAATTTAATCGTAGTCCTTTTTAAAATATTTTGAACTAAACATCGTACAAAGTGTGCCTTTAGAGGGGAGTTCCAGTCACAGTGGGTTCATGTGAAAACGCAGCATTGTAAAAGCAGAACGCTGCAGGAGTTGATTTAAAGTGTTTGCGAGAGCTGCGCTGCTGATGAAACTGCTTGTGGTCAGTCAATGCTTTTGTTCATCTAAATATGTGTGTTTTGCTTTGCTGTATTTGGAACAATGGAAATGCTATATATATATATATATATATATATATATATATATATATATATATATATATATAGTCTGCATATCTACCATATCGATCTACATGAAACATTTTTGGAGGAAGAATGTTTATATACTTCTAAGTTACAGTTTAGAGAATTTTAACAGAATTCTTCAGAAATGATAAGAAAGATGTCTGATGCCTCTAAAAGCTTCTTTACAGGGAGCTATTAAATAAATTGTTAGAAATATGTTGCTGGATTAAATAGATTTGAGTGTGTTTTTATACCCACACAGGGCTTTGCAAGTAACAGCAATACAAACATATGTTATTTTGGAATAACCATAATTAGCATTACATATAAAACTCATACAGGTGCAGATATTCCTCCAGATAAAAAGTAAAGTGGCCACATTTGTGGACGTTTCATGTAAATGTTTTTTACTACATCAATAATAGACATTGGTACACCTGGTTTCTATCACCACTGTAAAGAAAATCAGTTTGTTTTTCAAACCTATCCCTGATCTGACCACTCTGAATGTTTGTCACAGTGATTTAATTAACTTATATAAGACAGTATTTAGAGACTGATTGTTGAAGGACGAAAGATTCTCAGTTAAGCAGTTAAATACATTTGCTTTCTTTTCCTCTGATCTGTGCAAGCATTTGACCTGATGATGAACACATGATGATTAGATTTAAATCCATGACTCAGAAATGTTTTGATATTCACAGAGGGAGCCGTCCCATATTTTCCTCTCGTTGAGATGATAGATCTTGATGTTGGATTATCACATATGCTATTCCTTTCATAATACATCCCAGCAGTATGTAGCGCTGAAGTGCAATGATTCACGTCATGTGTAATAGAAGCAAGTGGTCATCTGACTAGGCGTTGGCGAGGTTTTGTTAGTGTTATATTCAGTCCAGTTGGGAAGGACATCAACAGAAAAAAAGAAATCAGAAAGATACAAGAGGAGGAAAAAAGGATTTAATTTTCTTTTTCAAAACATCTGTATAACCTTTTAGCCCAGCTTGAGAGTGGAGATTGTTTTGGTTTAGCTGAGTTTAAGGAGTTAAACTCTGATGATCCTAAAGTAGTTGAATCAAGTGTTAGATGCATTTTTTAAATTAATTTGTGCATGTTTTTAGATACATTTTAAACTTCTGACAGTATTATATAAAAAATCTGACTTGTTGCTAAATAATTGACTTATTTCTAAGTAGCATATTGGCTTATTTATCTTTAGGAACTCAGTTATTAACATGAAATTCAGTAAATAAGTGTTTTTTCAACATATTCAATACTTGACAGATGTTCATCCAAATATATCTTTACATTTATCTCTACAACTTCACAAGACAAAAAAGTTGGGTTATAAAGAACAATTATAAAGCAACTATAAAAACAACTATAGTTTAGGACATTTTGTAGTATATACAGAAAATACACAGATCAGCCATAATATTAAAATCATCTTCTTTTATCTACACTTACTGTCTATTTTAGCAGTTCCACTTACCATATAGATGCACTTTATTGTTTTACGATAGATAGATAGATAGATAGATAGATAGATAGATTGCTGTCACAATGGTAACATAGTGAATAAATAATAAGTAATTACTTTGACATTTGAATAAAGTATTTTTGCATGTATTTTTCATTTATGTATTATCTTAACATTGCAAGGTAAATATTTGCTAAATAAATCAAAGTATGTCAAAACTATGAGAAAGTATTGGTGCCAGAAACAGAGAAATAATAATCTTGTCTGCCTGTAAGAAAAACAATCTGCATTTTCAAGCAGCCGCATTACTTAATTTAAAATAGAAAAACCTTTTATTGTGTATACATTCACTAAAACAATAACAAACTACCAAATCTCCAAGAAAAATCCCTTCGCAGCCAGTTGCTGAGATGTGTGAGATAATATGACATGAAATGCGGTGAATAGACATGGCAAACAATGTTGCTGGCATTCTTCCCAGTTTGAAAACGCTTATAATACCTGTGGTCTGAATACCAAAATATGTAACAGTAGTGGTGAGCTAGTTTACCTCTGTCTTTGCTCAGTGACTCACAGTGTTGAGTGATTTCTCTCACTATTTGCACAATCATACGTCTGTGACACTTGCTTTTAATGAGCATCACCCACCCTACCTCACTTTACCTTAATGCGTCAGCTCCTCGCTCTACCTCACTCTGCTTTCTAAGATTGGCCTTTCGATATTACCTTTGGCGATAGTGAACTGAGACATTACATCACACTGTATCATGAAATCATGTTTACTTCCCGAGTTTGAGAGGATGAAGTGAAGTAATCATGTGAACTATGCAGCCATGTTTTGGTCCATTTATGTTGATGATCATATTAAACCTGTAAATGAGAGGTGCAATGCTATTGGCTCTTTTCACCCAGCTCATGAAGAGCCTCTGCTTGTTGCGATTACAGCCAGATGTTTTGATTCAGGGTTAAGTATTTTGTTTTGGTTTTACATTTCAGCACCACTGAACTAGTACACCGGTTTGGCAGCCGCAGAACTGCTGAATTCAGCGGCTTCTGCTGCCGTGTTCAGGGCAGCGCACTAATGAGATCCATGACTGAGACTTGGCCAAACGTTGCTGTTAGAGCAATAAACATATTCTCAGTTTCGTCTGTTCTTTGCAACACGTTAAGCCAGGGGTCACCAATTTGCATACATTACTCAAGATAAGATTACCTAATGTTTCTATTCTGGAGCTGTGTTCTGATGCTTTGCCAGGAATAGCTTTATTATAATCACATTAATTTTGGGTCAGTTAGGTAAGGGACGCAAAGCAAGCTGCTCCTGAGCCGAGACAAGAGTGAATCAAAACAAGCGAGGAACCATATCCTGCTTAAATATCAAGGATATTACAGCGAGTTCCAGGCCTTAAAATCATGTTTGGCTCCTTCACAACCATCACAATTTAGTCAGGTATGCACCATTGCATTCATAAACAATCTGCCTTTACTCAGAAGACAGACATGTGACGCCAGTCAGACGCACAGCAGTCAAGAAAGAGAAAACCCTTAATTATCCATTGGCTTATGGATCGAACAAAGTCTTAATGGCTCGGAATGACAACAGTGGAATAAAAGTCTCCTCTAGCCACTTCCGTCTCCCATTGATAACCAGCAAGTCCAAGCGCTTGATTGGTTTTCCAGAAGGATATGAGGCTCATTCAACTGTAATTTGAAATAAAAGAGGGTGACCTTGAGTTTTAAAATAATGGATTTGGAAGGTTGTTCATTCAACTTTTTTTTTCTAAAATTGAGGGTATTAATGGAGAGTTAGTCCTCTGTGCTGCACCTATTCTATTAGAAAGGTTGTACACTAGATGTTGGGCTCAAATCCTATGAGGATTTGAACGCATTCATCCACAATTCCATTAGTGAGGTCAGGTCCTGATGTAGTAATGATTATTATTTGACCTCACACTTTAATTAATTCCAAATTTGTGGATGGTGCTCTATCAATGCTTCACAGCCTACTGCTGATGATCTCTTTACCCCTCAACACAACCCTTAGCATGGTGACCTTAGGCTCATGTGTGACTGCTCATGTGATTATATAGGCAGAAATGTTGGGGAGTCCAGGTTCTGATGTAAAATACTTGCGCTCTATGGACGAGTTGCTGGATAATTCCGTACAGTGAGTGTTTGCCATGAGTTAAACTGCTCCAGATATTCCGTTCGGGGAAAGTGCAAGGGGAGGAAATCACTGTTTTGCTTGTAAGCATGTCAGCACTCAAAGACAAACAGGAAATGCAATTACTGTTCATTTGGTTTCATAACTAGGCTCAATTTAACAGTAATTTCTGCTAGTCGCAGGTGGTAAGTAGTCATAATGACCACTTTCATGTCTCTCACACATGCAAAGCACCTTTCTACAGTTTCATTCCATGGGAATTTGATCCTTCTAATATTCAACAAACTGTTTATTCTGTACACTCTCAGTCTGAAGCCCCTTGTGGAAAAAGGCTCTAGCATGTGTTTGTGGAGCACTGTCGCTAAAGCCATGATCAACAGATATTCAGTTACTCTTTGGCAAATCCTAACAGGTCAAATCTAACCCATTAGATTTGCAGTTGGAATGCAGTATCTTGCTGCGATGCATTCCACTGTACTGGGGGCTATTACATCTCTCAAAGATGCTAAAGATTTGTGACTTGGTAATCATTAACAACAGTTAGACTTGAAAGAAGTTCATAGTCCCAATGAGTGAAAAGCATGAAAACATATCTGGCAGCTTTAGACTGTGTGGACATTTCAAACACAGCACAGTGGTTGACAGGGCCATAGTTATTGCATGGACCAAGGAATGACAACCGTAACTGTGAGAATTAGTTAACAGTATTTGCTAAAGTACAGTTTTAAATGTCCCGCCCTGCCTGTTGTCCCTGTCTACATCCTTTTGTTTACATTCCCTCGTCCTAGCCATGTGCTAATGTTTTTATAATGTGTGCCTCAGTCTCTCCGCCCCTCACTTTTGTTTCTAGTGTGTGTCTCGTGTCTTGTTCCCAGGTGTTTCGTATTCCCTGTGATATTCAATCCCTCTGTTCGTCCCTGTCTTGGTCGTTCTTCTTTGTATTCTTACCTGTTTTCAGTGTTTCTTCACTCTTGCATTTGTCTTGTTCTTTGTTTTCTTAGGTTTAGTTTTTGTTCTTGCTTTATTTGTTACTTTGTTGTATCGGTTTTCTGTTTCCGTTTTATTTTCATATGGATTCCAATGTATGTATCCGCCTTCCTCGTCAACTAAATGTCAAACTAAAGTATCAAGTAAAATGATTTAAGTCTGATTTTACAGAAAGAACTTCAAAGTAGGCAATCACTTTTATTTGATGGACAAAATAGAAGGAAATGAGTTCCTACTGTTTTACTAGAGCACAAGACACATAATACTGATTATATATTTGATTAGTCAGAGGCCTGGGTTGCATTCAGCCCCGACAAAACAAAGCAAAATATTTATTTAACTGGAAATGGTGGTGCGTTGAACACTCTGTTGGGTTACGCAAGCTTTGTAACTAAGGCAGATGAGAAGGCCATTCTTGCTTTTAAAAAGAATTGTCATAGCTTAAATAAAAAAACTTCACAAAGTGCCCACATTTGTAGAGGACCTCACTATATACACTTTTTAAAAAAGCAAGTTAATATACACGTCACTGCTGACTGGGTAGCACTGCTGACACACCCATCCAATGAGAGAAAATTAGAGAAATACCTTAAAGCCCATTGCACAGTGAGGGGACCTAGTCTCTCTGCCAAATGAGAAGACAATGACCTACGCCCCTAGTCTGAAAAACAAAATGCTATATTTGTTCAAACTTAATAGACTTGTCAGTTCACTGGTCTAGAATTCTGCTACACAGGTAGCATAGTAAATGGAAGTGAAACGACAGAAATAATAAACCGGAAACACAGACAGGTACAGTTCCGTTGCCCAGCAAATCCTTTGTTATGATTGGTTCAGTACACGCCACAATTAAAGGAACATATTGTATTACAGGGGCACAATTGCATTGCAGTATGGATTGTGTCAGCTTATCCAAACCCTTTGCTACCTGAGCCAAGCCACTGAACTCTTCAGGATTTTGGAGGACCACCCAAAACTGGAGGGAGGAAAAACCAACAAGGCTGTAGCCCACAGCCTTAACATAATTTCAGCCTCCCCCTAAAGACCTTGACAAAAGAGCATGCCCCCCTCGTTATGTCCAACAGGCCCTCGGAACTTCAGAAGATGTGCCATTGGAAAAAAAGGCTAACGTACACAGTGCTTCATGTTTCCATGAGCATGCAGTTTTGCAGCGATGCTGGTAGGACTGTGTGGTTGTCTGCTTCTGCCGCTAGCAGGCAGATTTTATCAATGCACGTACGAATGAGGCATTATTTGTTAATCTGCCCCAAAGAGAAAATCAAATACTTTCAGAAGTGCCAAATGTCACTCATAGCTGTCTCTCTTCAGCATACTCTGTACTTTCTTTTGGAATGGAGATCAGAGCTTGTCCTTTTCTGGCTTTATTTAAATAACTTAGCCAAAATGTTTGTGTACAGAACAAATATTTAAATGTGTAGGTGTATATGATTCTACTGTATCAAAGTCAGGGTCAGGGTTAGCAATGTGTATCTCATAAAAAAAATCTGCTTACATGACGTCTGTATCTGTTCTTTACAAATGTGGGCTGTAACTGTTTGACCTGCTTGACCTGCAGTGGTTCTCAACTAAGAACCAACTAATATTATCAGTTTGTGATTAACACTGATACTGATATTAATGAGCAAACAATTCTGATTAGGAATACTTTGCAATCGATATATTCAGATGTTCATTCTATATTCTCACGTTTTAATCGATATATTCAGACGTTCATTCTATATTCTCACATTTCAATCGATATATTCAGACGTTCATTCTATATTCTCACGTTTCAATCGATATATTCAGACGTTCATTCTATATTCTCACGTTTTAATCGATATATTCAGACGTTCATTCTATATTCTCACATTTCAATCGATATATTCAGACGTTCATTCTATATTCTCACGTTTTAATCGATATATTCAGACGTTCATTCTATATTCTCACATTTCAATCGATATATTCAGACGTTCATTCTATATTCTCACGTTTCAATTGATATATTCAGATGTTCATTCTATATTCTCACGTTTCAATTGATATATTCAGATGTTCATTCTATATTCTCACGTTTTAATCGATATATTCAGACGTTCATTCTATATTCTCACATTTCAATCGATATATTCAGACGTTCATTCTATATTCTCACGTTTCAATCGATATATTCAGACGTTCATTCTATATTCTCACGTTTTAATCGATATATTCAGACGTTCATTCTATATTCTCACATTTCAATCGATATATTCAGACGTTCATTCTATATTCTCACGTTTTAATCGATATATTCAGACGTTCATTCTATATTCTCACATTTCAATCGATATATTCAGACGTTCATTCTATATTCTCACGTTTCAATTGATATATTCAGATGTTCATTCTATATTCTCACGTTTCAATTGATATATTCAGATGTTCATTCTATATTCTCACGTTTCAATCTATATATTCAGACGTTCATTCTATATTCTCACGTTTCAATCTATATATTCAGACGTTCATTCTATATTCTTACGTTTCAATCTATATATTCAGACTTTTATTCTATATTCTCACGTTTCAATCTATATATTCAGACGTTCATTCTATATTCTCACGTTTCAATCAATATATTCAGACGTTCATTCTATATTCTCACGTTTCAATTGATATATTCAGATGTTCATTCTATATTCTCACGTTTCAATTGATATATTCAGATGTTCATTCTATATTCTCACGTTTCAATCTATATATTCAGACGTTCATTCTATATTCTCACGTTTCAATCTATATATTCAGACGTTCATTCTATATTCTTACGTTTCAATCTATATATTCAGACTTTTATTCTATATTCTCACGTTTCAATCTATATATTCAGACGTTCATTCTATATTCTCACGTTTCAATCTATATATTCAGACGTTCATTCTATATTCTCACGTTTCAATCTATATATTCAGACGTTCATTTTATATTCTTACGTTTTAATCTATATATTCAGACTTTTATTCTATATTCTCGCGTTTCAATCTATATATTCAGACGTTCATTCTATATTCTTACGTTTCAATCTATATATTCAGACGTTCATTCTATATTCTCACGTTTCAATCGATATATTAAGAGTTTTCAGTCATTTTATATATATATAATTATTTCCTTAACGGCTTGCCATAATATATATATATATATATATATATATATATATATATATATATATATATATATATATATATATATATATATATATATATATATAAGCTAAATAATTTTAACCTAATGAAGTTTAAAGATACAATGAGTCCTCATTGAATAAATTGAATTAAGTTGTATCCATGTTCTTAACTAAACACAAAGTGTCCACAGACAAGGCTTCAAAGTCTCAACACCCCTGTGTTAAGAGCAGGAGGTAAGACTCCATCCCTGTTCCTCATTGCCACATCAGGAGCAGCAGTTAGATCTCATTGTTTTGAAACAGACACTGAAAATGACTGTTCAGTATTATAAAACACATTTCTGCAAAGTAAAGTAATTTGTTGTGTCTTAATGAAACATGTTGGGATTTTGTATCAGTTCAGTTGTTTTTACTGTTGTTTTTATGTGTAATGCTGTGTAGCCATGAATTGCAGAGAGAGTTTTAACTTCTGAATGGTTTAAGCTGCAGAGATGAGCCACATATCAGCACAGTCAGCAGACCAGGGCCTGTCTAGCCAGCATGACATTGAGCTGCGATGTCAGCATCAGTGAGTGATCTGGCTTGAAAAAAACACCCAAAATCCTTAAAATAGTTCTCTTATAGAGTATTTTAAAGGGAATGTAAAGCATGAATGCAAAGCTAATGCAAAGCTAGCAGTAGAAAATCCTTTCCACTGCTTCATGTATTATTCATTAGAAGGTTTAAAGTCCACTAACATTTCCTCCTAATTACAGTATCCATCAAAGAGCTTATCACATAAGTGGTCATTACATATGTGTCAAAGGAAGTACTGTATTCTGACTGAACTTCTGATTTATGAACACAGTATTTCACTGCTGTTTAGTAGCTTGTGCCCACCGGTGGTATGTTTCTCTGTGGTTGTAGTTCTCGTTCTAAGTTGAGTCTGTCTCTGGACTCTGTCTTATTTCTGAAACCTACATCTGAAATTGGCAGTTGATCGTATTTACCTCTTTAGATGCAGAGAAAACTTGTTTAACTTTCATAGAGCAGCTGGAGATGGTTAACCGTACAGGGCAATGCTCTGTGGGAGGAAAGTTTGAGTAAAAACATTCTGACTTGCAATCTGCACCTGATATGTTTACAAAAGTGCTGAGCTTACAGTCGTATGTAGAAGTATGAGTGCCCGATTACATGTTTGTTGATTCTCTCAGTGTAAATAAGTAAATACCTCCCATATAGAGAACATACTTCTGCACTGCTGAATTGAACATTTTAGAAAATAATTATTCACGAATGACCTTTCCAAAAGTTCTGGCACAATTTATATTATATATTTTATTTTTTCTCCAGCATGTTAAACTGAGTGAATAAATAGAGTTTGTGCACTACTGAGGTTAATGCTAATTTAATTAATTCCTGTAAAGGACATACACAACTGTGTATGGGGAACTTTGTGATATGGGTTTCCAGTAAACCGGCAGCTGCACATTATTGACAGACAGACTGTAGTCCATCAGTTTCTCTGTTTACTTTGTTAATCCTATTTCACCCTGTTTTTCGATGATTAGGACCCCCACAGGGCCATCATAGAGCAGGTATTATTTGAGTAGTGGATTAATATTAGTGGTGGTGGTGATGTGTCAGCGTGTGTTGTGGATCAGACACAGCAGTGCTGCTGGAGTTTTTAAATACCTTAGTTTATAGATGAATAAGATTAAATTGTGTAGAGAAAATATGGTTACCTTGGAAATCACAAAAAATGAGTCATCTGACAGTGAGGGGTTCCAACTTAAGCTTATGATTGTATCAGCAAAAGGGCCTCCTCGTGAAGTCGTTTGAGAGAACGTCAGGAGTGTGTAAAGCTGGATGAAGGCAAAGAAGGAGCCAAATATCAAAAATCATAAATATAGTGATAGTATTACATTTTGTCAAGGGCTCAGTGGAATCAGTAACGTGACATTAAATATTGAACTGCTGGTGAAGGGTTAAAAGCATGAGGAACAGAGAGTTTGGGCTTTTGAAGCCATTTTTAAATCAACCACAATAACAACGCTGTGCTGAGATATGTAGTACCACACCGGAAGGATCAAACTGCAGATGGTGCAAAAGAAAAGAACAAAACAAAAGAACCACGCTTGCCTATCGTGAATCGGGATGGTGCCATTCTGGCTGAGGGAACTAGACAGAGTAGAGTCCTATGTGGTGCCAATATATAGGCACACCCTGCTTTTTGATTGGTTTAATGCTCTGTTCCTACACAAAAAATGAAAAATAAGAATTAGAATAAGTTCTTCTGGACCTTCTGGTGATTATAGTTACATTTATATAAAAGTAAGCATATTAAGGTATAAATATCTTCTTTATAAGAAAACATTTTGAAGAGCACAGTTATAAATACATGCTTAATACCCAGATATTCTATTAAACATTCCCATTCTATTTTCATCAAAATGTTCCATTCTATCCCGCTTTCATCACCGTAATCATCAAATTATTTCCACCATGTTTTTATGTTCTTTGTTTTGTGGTGCTCCTGCAAAACCAGTCTCCCTCTGTCTAAACCTCTGTCTAAAGCATTGCTATATTTTTAAACAATTACTTTATGCAACACATATTTGCATGTTTATGCATGGATGGCTACAGGCATTACCTAAGTCATAGCTATTTGGACTGCATTAATCTGCATGAATCCCTGTTTCTGCTCTGTCATTTATTTAAGTGATGGGTCTTGGTTGATGTTAACATGAATTAGAAGCATTTACTCATCACACAAAAAATAGGCATCAATATATTGTTCTACAACTGTTTTATCAATATTGTTGGCCTTGATTTCCACCTGAGATGATTCCACTCACATAGCCTCAAAACCGGCAGTAGTTTTTAGAAAGGTGACTGTCAATAGACCTTAATGCAATTTCGTAAAAGTGTCACCTTCCCAGAATCCATCAAACAATGTTTAATCTGCTCTGCATTAGACCAAACTCATCAGTCATTAATGCAGCCCTAAAGGAAGAACAAAGCTCCTACCATAGCCCAGTGCGCTGTGCTGCTTCTCTCCTGATTGATTACTGAGGATAAAAATAGTTTGCAATTTACGGTGGTCCTATTGAGTAAAACTATTTTAGGTCTCTTATGCACAATCTGCTAACGAATATTGTGGTGATATAGACATTTTTATTATTGCATCAGAACAAAGCTTTTATTATCAAATGGTCATAACCATAATTCGTGACTTTTTGATGATTTTAACACCCTAAACTCACAGAGCAGGGTCACTTGATGCTGAAGCAGATCGAACAATAAAATCACCTCTGTTGCAATAGTCACTACCAAACTGCCTCTGGAACCAATAGTGGACTGAGACTAGTCCACCAACTAAAACTGTCCTGTACTGTGGGAGCATGCTGTGACCGCTCATCAAGGACTAGAGTACCGACACAAACTGTGCAGCAACAGATAAGCTAAAGCCTGATTTAGTCTGACTTTACATTGTGGACTAACAAGGAGGGACAGATAGTGTCTAATAGAAATGCTACAAAATAGCTTGGAAAATCAGAATTGGTTACAATGACTTACATAAAAAAATTGAATATGTTGTTGCCTTCTCTTTAAAAATTGGCATTTTGGAAATACCTGTTTTTCTTTGAACATATATATTGTATATATAAATATATAATCCTTTAATGTTCCTATGAACTTCAGATGTACTCAACATGATAGTAGATATATGAACACTAGAGGGCATTGCATAGTGTCCCATGTCCTTCAAGAACACTGCTAAGGAGAAGTGTGTTGTGTAAGGAGGTCAGTCAGGGTGACGTCATGTCAGTACAGTTTTAGAACAACATAAATTAAACACACAAAATGTATACGGTACAACCACCAGTTCTGTGGGCAGAAGAACTGATTTGAATGAGTAAGTTCAGAAAGTTAGCTGTATATTAGCCATAACAATGTAATGCATAAATGTAATGGGTTTTTTACAGTGTATTGAATTAGAGCTACATTTTATGCTGAATAAACTGTAAAATCTAGATGTAACATCAGGGTTGAAGCAAAAGAGGTTTTATTTAGAACAGTCCAGTACTCAAAATTGTCATTTATTTTAGTTTTTGTCACTGGAGAGTTTCATCAAGTGGGTATATAAGCCCTATGAATTGTAGCACCCATTCAAATATTACACAAATTACACCCCTATATGTACTTCATACAAATATGGTACCAGTCTGAAGTAGGGGATGCTTCTCTAGTGGTCAGTACATTTAATATTGAAGGTTCAATTTTGTTTTTTTTTTTGAACAACTATATTAGAATAGCCAGGCTATTGCTGTTTGATTCAGAAGACCAGACTCATAGTCCTTGGACCTGTGACTCATTTTCTAGGAAGACCAGATTATGGAGGCAGTCGAGTGGAAAAGAAACCTTACATCCAGGTCACAAGAAAAAGGTCTGGCCTAAAAGCCTGGACAAGTTGTTTTCCTGCATTTTACAGCTGTAGACGTGGATGTTTTTGACAGTGCTCACAGAACCACAGTAACTGTTTCTCACGTTTCTGAAAAGAAACACCAGTACATATGTTTGAAGAGTGTTAATCATTGTTACTGTCCTTACACTCAAGCTTACTACAGTAAGTGCTGCTGTCGCAGTTTGTGGTATTGGTTTGACATCTGTGGTATTGTATTGCCATCTGTTTATCCTCAGTGCTTGCAGCGTAAGAAATTAGCAGTGATGGCTGTAGCGCTCATGCCAATCAGCAGCAGTACCAATTCACCTGCGGCAGTGGGCCTCCGCTGGATGACTCAACAACTGAAAGTGTCTGCTGAGATTAGAGCTCATGATTTCCTGACATGGGGTGCAAGTCAAAGAAGCCAGTTTTCCACATCATGTACCTCAAATGAGCAGTGAGGGAATGATTATGTTCCTTCTGTTCTGTAAAATAAGAAGGAGACAAGCCACAAATTCAGAGACAGCTGGAGGTCCTCTTCAGTGGAATGAAAGATGGGAAAGGGCAATATTTCGATTTTCTCTGAGATTTCCATTCACGTCAAATCAACATCTTCAACCTCAAATGTGGAACATTATCTTTCCAGTGGCTTCATTTGAAGCACTTTGGTCTATAATTTCTCATGTCTCTCATAAAATCTTTATTAATATTGATGTATTTAATATTTCCATGCCTGCCATCTCTATTTTGTTTAAGGATAAGTGCTTACATGACTGGAAATAAAGATTTCTTGAATTTCCTTCAGGAGCTCATTATCTCACTTTTTTTTCTTGTATTTTTTTTTTTCTTTTTCTGCTGACGTCCAGTAATGATGTATTCACATTTGCTTTTACATTACCTACTTGCTATTTTCTCTTAGAATTAACAGGTTGTTGTATTGCTGTGACATTAGGACATATATATGTAAAAGATCTCGGTTTTGTTTGGCTGCCCTGTTTTGCAGAAACAGAAACAGTCCTTCAGAAACAATGGCAGCGATGAACTGCTGTACGCTGAATACAATCTCAGTGTCAGACTGGCTGGCATTCTACGATAAGATTGCATTTATTAAAGAAAACTGTAAAACCAGGCACGAAACATGAGATTATCTACCTAAATTAAAGACATTCAGACTTAGCAGGTCAATACCTGAATTTTTGGTGAAATCACAGAAACATTGGATACAAAACAAACTAGGTTTTTTCAGTATAGCTTCCATATGTGTACTGTGTGGTCTTGGTAATTAGTGAAACATTTTGAAACTGAAGTATTTCCATATGACGTATGTTGATTGGACCAACAGAAATGCTTATTATGTAAAGAAATCTTATAGGTTTAATTTTTAAGGAAAGAAAGACTTAATTTATATGCTGCAATTGTCCATACTTCACAATGAAAATTAAATAATAATGTAGGCAGCACTTAATAATGCTTTATTTCAGTTATGTAATGTTATTGCAGTCTTCTATAGGGTATAATTAACTGTCCATTCATGTAAGAGCCAGTTAAGGGTTAATGCTTTGGTAGCAATAATTTAGTTAAAAAGGTTAAAATATGGTGAAAATAATTTAGTAAGAATTCATAATGGATGTATTTTCTAAAAGCAGAAATTAGTAATGTATAAATTTTGAATAACTTTTCTGTACGTCCAGCTTCCGTCCGTTGTTTTTTTGTTTTGGTTTTTTTTTTTGCACTGCTTGCACGTTAAGGCAGATGGCAGTTAGAGACATTGGAAGCAACACCGTTTTTTGACCAAACCATACTAAGTCCAGTGTAGTATCTTTTGTATTTTATAAGTAAACCTTTAAAAGAGGATTCGGTCTCACACGCATTTTTTCAAATACTTGTTGTTACCCTGTCGGCAAAGGTGGTGCAAGGGACTTGTAAGAAACGAAGCGCTATTACAATTTAATTGACTGCATGGTAGCAAGCTTTTAAATGCATTGTAAATTATCATTGACCTACTGTGTCCTCACGTCCTCTGACACATTGATTATGGAGCAGGTGGTATTTACCAAATGTGGTAATGATCAATACTCTGCCAGTCTTGAGGAACCTTGATGGATTTTATTGTATGTTTGGGATCATTATCCCTTTAGAATGCCAAGCTTCAGTGTTTTTACAAATGGTCTCACAACCACTGTCTGTTATGGTAGAGAAGTCATAGCCGATTCTAATGTCCCTGGGTTTCCTCCTCATTAGCTTTCCCCTTGTTGCTAACCAGAAAGACTGAATATGCTAGTACTGTCTGCAGCTGGCAAATACGGTGTTCAGACTTGAAGACCACATTCAGAGGTGAAACCTCCTTTACAACAGATCAACCTTCCACATACATTGGACTTTTTGTGTCTTTCATAGTGCAGCCCTGCTAAAAAAGTACAGGTCCAGGCAGACTGCTGCGTCCTTACAAACATATTTACCAGTAATCACTATTATGTATTGCATATAAGCATGTATGGTTGAAAATGTGTTTGTGGTTGTTATCAGAGGTCAGTTCAAAAGCCAGCATCTGTGGTTTTGGGGTGCATTGCTGCACATGGCGTCAGTGACTTAATGATGAACTATATCAAACAATGTCAAACCACATATTGTACACATTACAACAGCATGGCTTCATAGCAAAGCTGTTAAGTCCACACCAAGAATATGACAAAATCCTATATCAAGCAAGAAAAACATTTTGTTTTAAAACTACAGCAATGCATCTCTTCAGTTCCTAAATGCTTACAAAAGAAGATACGATGAACACCTGGTGGTAAACATTCAGTTTACCACAGTTTACTATTAAAAATTGGCTTATATGTTTAAAAAGACAAACATTCCAAGTTTTAACGTATGATATGTACGATATATAGAGGGGTTAATGGTTTCCACCTCACTGCATTCTGTTTTATTTTTTTTAAACAGGGTTGTAAGTACTGCATGACTCTTTGGGGGTACTTTTATATTTCTTATAATTTGCTAAAGCACCTTTCTACCTGTATAGCACTGCTTTTTCAGATTTTTCTGCATTTTCAGACCATTATAAAGCTGTGATTCTCATTCAAGAGTGAACAGATTTGATTGTTAATGTAACACTTGAATGAAAACTGAAAAGAAAGAAAAGAAAAGGGCAAAGGAAGTAGGGCATATTATTCTTTTTATGCAACCAATAACTAATGTTCTTGCTTTTCTTCCTGTTTTATTAGCTCCAATTCAAAGTTACATGTGCTCACTTTTTCTGCCATCAAGGCACTCTGTAAAAGAGTGGCTTTCACTTTCATGCTTCAGCTCACCTGCAGAGCCTGAGCAGCACTAACCGCAGTGTGAAGGTTTTTACAGTGTCATGTTCAGGCTCATCAGTGCACTTCAGTTAGAGGGTTTGCTTTACGCACCAAGGACCACCTAACGGAGCTGACTGGTTTAAATTAAACAGAAACAGATAGTCTTCCCTTGGCCACACTTCAGTAACTCCACACGCTTCCATCTCAGTGACCTGAAAAGGCTAGGACCTCCCTGAGCCTCTGCCTGCTTTTGGAGGAGCAGCGTGAGGTGAGGCAGAAGCAGACAGCGAGTGGCAGCATGCTGACATGCTGTCCCATCCTGACAGTTGTAGTTCTAATGCAGATATGGGGTGTATTTTTAGCTCTGTGTGCATATGTCAGTGATCAAGGAGGAAGGGATTACTCGGCAGAGGTAGAGAAGCAAATTACTCCACAAGTTCTCATGATGACTACGATTGGAGGATGTAAATCAGGAGTGTGGTGGAGGGGAGATAAAGCTGGAGCTGGAATTCTCAGGACCATGTCAGCAACTGGCTCTGATTGAAAGGCAGAAATGGATGAACGATACACCTCTAAATTGTCCCCGGCTGTCGATTATGGTGCTGGCTTTTTCTTGCTTGTGGTGGGTAAGTATTACATTTCCATATTGTCTTTGAAATTTCCAGTAGATGCAATTCTTTTTTACCTTCTTATATAATAGGCATAAACATACTTTCAGAGAGTAATTACACAATCCTTTACTCAGGTATAGTCAGAAGGGGTTAAAATACAGCTTTAATAAAATACCACATGACACAAACGTTCTCCCACAATTGCAGAAGAAAAAGTCTGGGTCATTATAGTACCATATGTAATTAGTTCACTTACATACAACAGCTTATGTGAGAATAATAAGAAAACTAGTTCTGATTGACTTATAATAGTGTAGTTGACTTGTATTTGTATTTTGTATTGGTTTGTAGCCCCATGTAATCAAAACACTTAATTTATTATGAAGCATTTATGAGCTGAAACCTGCCCATAACTTTATCTATATAATTCGATCCATTTCCCAGCGAGCTTACAGAAAAGATATCAACATAAATGGGTTCAAAGTCATTTAAACGAATGAATGAATCATTCATACACACTCCCTCACAGTGGCAAACGTCTGAACTGGTATGCTTGCTTTAATTAGATCTTTTGAAAAATATCAATGATCGAAAAATATCCATACTTTGCTTTGACTATTTGACTATTTTATGTAGCACTTGTTCTCCTGTGTACAGTATTAATGCTGATCATGTTGACTTAATGCTGATCATGTTGTGAGCATGACTGTGTCTGCTACATGTGCAACTGAGTAAATCCAACAGGGGACATTCTCTATGAGTCTGTGAAGTCTTAACTGACAGCAGTAAATCTTTTAGTGTCATGTTTGTGCAGTTCTTCAAGTGAATACAGAAGCATGACATAAGCTGAATTTGAGACACACTTTCTTTCAGCAAAATAATAGAGCCTGTTTCTCTGCAGTATTAAGGTGCATTTATAGTTGTGTATGATGTGATAGTCATTTAATGAAATAGTCCCAACAAAAAGGTTTCTAGATGTTTTTGTTAAAAAAATTATATATACATACATATATACTCTGTAGAGTGTTTTTTAAGTTTAAAAGGTTCATAATACTCATAGGTCTCATTTTAAAAATGACTTGTTTGAAACTGTCTTTAGGGAACCAAAATGTAATTCTGGAAGAGCATAGTTAACATCCACCATCAGGAGTGGGGTGCAACAGTATATAAGGGTTTGGATTAGTATTCAGAATACAGGAATGAGGCTCCTGAGTTCAGTCCCCTTTGCACTTTGAAACAGCAGTAGTATGGACATGGTAACTTTTAAACAGAATGCTTTTAGAAAACATTAATTAAAATGCAAAGATGCCAGATGGTGTACTCTATAGACAGGCTCAGTAAATAGCTTCTTTTTATACTAAAGCATGGGTAGTCTGATAAATCAGTATGAAGAGTGTTACTAAGCTTTTTTGAAAGATGACTGAACTACAACAAACGAAAACACAAACAATATAACAGTATAGGGTCTTGTGGGGTTACACAGTTGTTCCAGATTTGATAATTTCTTGAGGATATCCACACCAGCAATTATGTATGGTTTAATCTATTGACAGAAAACCAACTGATGTACCTAAAGATATTACACTATATGGAAAAAAGTATTGTGACACGCCTCTTAATCACTCAATTTAAATGTTTAATTTAGTCTCAGTGCCACAGGTGTATAAAATCCAGCACCTAGCCCTGCCTTTGTGAACGTTTTTGAAAGAATGGTTTGTTCTAAAGAGCTCACTGAATTTGAGACTGGCACTGTGATAGGATGCCACTGCTGCAACAATTTCATTCAATTTCTTCCTTCCTTGATATTCCACCATCAACTGTGAGTTGTGATATTGAAAAGTGGAGGTGTTTAGAAATGACTGCCACAATGAAGTGCAATGAAGTGGCAGACCATGTAAAACTATAGAGCGGGGTCTTTGAGTGCTGAGCTGCATAGTGCGTAAAAGTCACCAACAGTCTGTAGAGTACCAAACCTCCTCTGGCATTGACATCAGTGTAAACATCAGCGTTCTGAGGAGTGATGAATCACGCTTTTCTAACTAGCAGTCTGATGGACGAGTGCCAAGAGAACATTTCCTGTCTGACTGCATTGTTACCGCCTGACTGCATTGTGGTGACTGTAAAGTTTGGTGGGAGAGGGATAATGCTAAATTCCCTTAGTTTCAGTGAATGGGAATGTTAATTCTTTAGCATACTAAGACACTGCAGACTACTGTATGCTTTCAACTTGGTGGGAACAGTTTAGGAAAGACTGTTGTCTGTTCCAGCATGACTCTGCATCCCAGTGCACAAAGCAAGGTCCACAGCGGCTGGTTGGGTGAGTTTTGTGAGGAAAGACTAGACTGACTCACACACAACCTTGCCGAATAAGTGGGAGCTGTTACAGCTGTAAAGGTGGGACTGACTCCACATTACTGCCTATGGATTTAGAATAGGATGTCATACCAGCTTCAGTAGGCGTAATGTGCAAAGTATAGACAATACTTTTGTCAAAATAGTGTACATTAGTGTACTAAATTAAACAAGGACAGCTGGCAAAGCAGGGGGTGCCTCCTCATCCAGAGTGTTTTAGTGGACAAACCTTAATGGAGCAGTGTGTAAGATTTGGGAGGGATCTATAAGCAGAAATAGAATATACTGTACAAAACCAAGTTTTTATTGAGGGTGTGATTATCTGTAACTACAAACCATTATGTTTTCATTACCTTAAGATCAGCCCTTAATTTTACATAGGAACGGGTTGTCTTCCACTGGATGCTGTCATATGGAGCTGCATATGTTGCTACAGTGAGAACAGAAGAACTACACACTGGCTGTACAGAGTACCTTTCACACCTTTTTTAAGGGTGAAGCAGGATTATGACTACTTATACTTATTAAAACTAAGAGTCTAAAATCAACTTATAATTCGCCTGTATCTTGTTCATATTTTCCCAATCCACCATAAATGTCGTAGCAATTACATTCTGGCGCTGAGGGTCAGCTTTTTATTTGCCAGATTCTTGTTTGAATTTTCCCATTGCCCCCTAAATGGTGCAGCAGTTATTATCACGTATTTAACACTTCACTGTGTCAGAATGTAACTGCAGCCCTATTTCAGTTGGAACAGAAAACAAGAAGCTGGAGAATGTCCTTGTTGGAAAATGTTACCAGTATTAAAATAATTATTAGGATGTGTTGATAGCCCAGATTAGTTTTTCAGTGGGAAAGTAGCCATATTAACTAAATTGGCATTAAAACACAATAAAACATTACTGAGCTACAACGCTATGCTAATGAAATCTGCACAATAGGTAGGACGCCTCAGTAGAAAAAAACAGCAGTGCTGCCAAAGCATTCGTGTTGTCACAATCGAGGGTAGAAATCATATGTATTATTTGGCTTTTCAGGGAAGGTTGGGTCTAAAAATAACATTACTGTACAATTACTTATGCTAATCGCGATTAGCATGCATTAACAGACAATCTACCTCATTGTTAACCTTATTTATGTTCAATCGTGGCATGTTTAGTTTAATTTGTGGTTTACATACACAGTTAGTAACATGTAACAGGCCTTAGCCATGTTTAATTAATTTCTGTGCAATGTTACTCATGTCCAAGTTATAGCTAGGCTAATTACATACTGTAGAGACAGGAAGTTTGTTAAAGTACACTAGCCAATTGTCTTTTCTTGCCTTTCTTTGTTTTAGAACCACACACACCCATACCTACACACATACTGGATGTATTGCACTGAGCACCGTACTGCCTATCTATTGCATAAAGGCATCTTATTACTACATGTGTGTTGTGGTTGTGAAGCCTCAATAAATCTTCTCTGTTTGACAATTTGTTCCGTGTTCTGATTGGACACTCTGTGGAGGTTACCATCTGAAGCTAAGAATCAGCAATCACGTCACCAAACTGTACACCTTTTGGACATTTTGTGAAACGTGAAACCCTTTGCACTTCATATGCTACACCACGTAGTTAGAATAGCCCAGGAGTAACTTACTGGGAATAATTAATTACAAATTCCAGTTGGTGTTTAGTATTTAGACTCAACAAAATTACGACTGACCATTTACTTATTTGCTTTGGATTCATTTTTTTTAACATGTGTGATAATGTCCAGAGAAAAATGTGTATCTCCAAAATGGCAACTTCACAGGAGAGGACAAAAACTGTCTTTAATTTTAACATTGGTCATTGGAACCAAATTTTTTTCCAAGCTATTTTAAAACATTTCGATTGGCCTGTTCATAATGAAATTGACATATAATATAAATGGCAGTTGCTGTGTTCAGTAATACAGGAAGAAAATGGAGATTCAGATGACATTATTTTCTATGTATTGGAACAGAACATTGAATTATGCAATTGAATACATTTAGGACACTATGTGCAGTATATAGCCATTCCTACTATTGTTTCTTCTATTAATTCAGTGAAATTTCTACCCACAAGAACTTCTACTTTGTATTCACAGATGCAATATATTAAATTGATTTGAGTGCTGCCTCCAATGCAGAACTTAAATAGACACATCTCCTGAATGTTTGCTTCTGCATCTGCTTGATGTGTCATAAAAAAAGATTGCATGCTACATAGAAATAGCCCTGCACCTTACGTCAAACAAATAAATATACCATTTCTCAGAACTGATCCTTAACTTGTTTGAAGGTAAGTCTAAAAGGGTCATTCAGCATGACCTTCTTCCTTCTGGGAAGGAAGGTTGAGGTGCTTCACTGCAAAATAAATGTGTGCAAGCACACACTGTGCCTGATGTCTTTGTTATAGATCCCCTACTTGTGCTTGCACATATAGG
This sequence comes from Megaleporinus macrocephalus, assembly GCA_021613375.1. Classification (NCBI taxonomy): domain Eukaryota; kingdom Metazoa; phylum Chordata; class Actinopteri; order Characiformes; family Anostomidae; genus Megaleporinus; species Megaleporinus macrocephalus. Next base: position 31,856,006 of record CM038707.1, read on the forward strand.
ATAATTACTGAGATGTCAGGAGGGCACCTTATACAGCAGTCTCTGGAAAGACCCTGGCTAATGGATGAGATGGTGTTATGATTTAATGAGCTGTAATCACCAAGATGATAAAATATTGCAACAGTGTTCTATTGCAATGTGACTTCAGAGAGCATGCGGTTGATTTACCTTCACTAAGAGTCACATCATATAATCATGGTATGTCTAATTGCTGTGACATTATATAGCATTGTTTCAACTAGACATTGTATTGGAAAGCAAGTGCATGTTTTTACTTTTTATACTTCTTCCTGTCAAATGGATTAATCCATTTTGTGCAGATAAAGCTGCAAACTGCCATGTCAAGCTTTTTGCCTGATTAGTCAGAGAAGGATTTAATTAATTAGAACAACAGAAGAATAGAATTCATTTACTTAATTGCTCCAAAAAACATGGAAATCACTGATGCATTAAACTCAATATGATTCACAATTAGCACATATGTGTATAACAACCACCTTTCAACCAGCCTCTCACACATTAAAACACAGGCAGTCACCAAAGTGTATGTACTAAACACAACATGATCTATGAACAGTTTGAAGTTTAAGTTTGAAGATGCATCACTAAAAAAATCTTGTTAGTCACTGTGATAGAAGAGTCGAAGTAAATAAATAATAATTCTTTTGTTGTTATACATTAAGTTTTATTTCATGGATACTTTTTAAGCCAGTTTCGTCATAATTTTGTATTTTTATTTTATTACCAAACCTATTTGGACAAACATATTAAAACTTCAATTCAATTCAAGTTTATTTATAGAGCGCTTTTTACAACGATGTTGTCTCAAAGCAGCTTTACAGAGTTTTGAAAACAGACAGTTACAACATATATCCCACTGTGAGCAAGTCAGAGGCCACAGTGGCAAGGAAAAACTCCCTCAGACTGGAGGAAGAAACCTTGGGAGGAACCAAGACTCACGAGGGGAGACCTATCCTCCTCTGGTTAAACAGTATTTACAGTTTAGTAAACTAAATACCAAAGAAAAGAGTCTCTATTTGAAATCTGGATAGCAAAGCTTTAGAAGCTGTACAGGTAGAGGCAGTCTCTGACTGAGGCAGTCTCTGACTGAGTCTTTATGTAAAGTGGGCGTGAGCTGAAACAGTCCCACCCTATCTCAATGCTGATGCATCTTGATGGCACAGTGATGTAACTGAGAGTGTAGCAGTTTGCACAAATGGGCAGGAGAGCTGGCTGGTGATGGGTGGGGAGGAGACCCTAATGGTCAGTCTTGCAACAGCAGCGAATCTTGCATGGCACTTAATCAATACTGTTTCTATTATGAAGAATAACCTTCATAAAACCCTAAGCTCAGGTTACTTTTTAATGGTGCTGTATCTTTTATCTATCTGTTGTATCTATCTGTATTTAAAAGGGGAAAAAAAAGTTTGAGTTGAAAAGAGGAATTGAAAAGAGTGAAGTGAGATGAAGAGATGAAGTGACCTGTCAAATTTACGCCAGAGGGGGCAACATGTCTGCAGAAATTTGTGGTGTCCACCGCTATCATAAGAGATAAGGAAGACCCTCCTCCTCATTTTGCCATAAACAGCTGTTTACCAGTCTAGAGACACTAATGCAAGTTCATCATCAAACTTCTAATTTCTTTTGTTTGCTGCTGGCCAGGAACTAACAGAGGTGCTTTCAACATGATTGACAACAGGTTAGAATACATAGTTGGGTCAGGGCTACGTCTTTCTTTTGGATTTGACTGATCTGACTCAATGCTACAGTATCTTAAATCGTATAAATTGTCCTTTAAAAAGGTTTTCTTGCATTGTATAATTCAACATGTGTCTGATACAAAGGCAAAAGATCTTATAAGGTCATATAGCATAATTATTTACCACCTAGATAAACCATAGCACGTTAAATGTAAGTGTAATCACTGGTAATTTATGTCATAAAATACAGAAGAGGACTGGGTTTGTGGTCATAGAAGAGAAAGAGGTCTTTTTAGAAATAAACGTCAGAGGGGGATGGGAGTTTGATGTATGGAGTCTATGTGATACTAAAAAGAGCCTTCAGTGTGAAGTGTGGTAGTGGGTTTATGAAGTGAGGACATTAAAAAAAATTCCTGGGAGTAATGTTAAAATGCAGTGGACAGCATGGACTCAGAGGATTGTTTGAGAGACAACACTTTCTTTAAGGATTATTGGAAATGGTTGCATCCTTGGGTTACAAAATCTCTTAACCCACTCTCTGAGACCTGCATGCCAATAAACCTTTTGTAAGGTTTGCTAGAAGAAACCTTATACCGTGCATTTGAATCACGCAGCACATGTGACAAGAATAGAGTTATGTGGCAGGAGTGTCCAGTTTTTATGTGTATGTGCTTATTTAAGGCAGGTACCCCTGATTATACATGTTTGGTCGGTTGGCTGTTTAGTCGACCAGTTGTGCTGCTGAATAATCTTAAATCACATCAAGCATTTGCTGATAAGATTTTACACTCCTGTTTTGTGGTCAGATGAGATAACACATCAACAACCTAAGAAGCTTACAGAAAAAAACCTAATCCCCACTATTGATGCATGAAGCGATAGATGTTTGTGGGGCTCTTCTTCTCTCTAAAGGTCTCTGAAATCTTCATTGGATTGGCATTATAGTATAAATCTGAAAGTCCGAGCTTCTTGTCCAGGAGGCCTTGGTCATAGGTGGATCTCCCGGCAAAGACACTGATCCAAAAATGTCTCCAATCTGTCTATGAACAGTCAGTCTATGAACAAATGATTTCAGAACCTCGTTTACAAGTGTTCCTCTACTTCATTCACCATTGTAAGACTATTAGTCTGAGTTGTAAGCTTGGCAAAGAAAGCAAATAACTGGGCCAAGAATTTCTCCCACGTTTAGTGTGAGATCATGTTTTGTAAAAAGGATTGCTGCTGCACAGAGACACTGTCCATTTCATCTCCTTTTACTGCCCTCCCCCATAGCCATCCTGTCTGTCCTGGGAAATGCTGCTGTGCTGATCACATCCGCTCGACGCCACGGCCTCCTGAAAGCCCCAGAGCTGCTCACTGTCAATTTGGCTGTGACTGACATCGGCATGGCACTGAGCATGTACCCGCTGTCCATCACCTCAGCCTTCAACCATGCCTGGATTGGAGGTGATCCTTCCTGCCTGTACTATGGACTGATGGGAATGATCTTTAGTGTGGCCAGTATTGTGACACTGGCTGTCATGGGGATGGTGAGATACCTGGTGACTGGAAACACTCGCAAATCAGGTACCAATTTTAATAGACCACACATCACACCTTGACCTGCAAGGTTGGTTTTCATTTGAAAACATTATTTAAGTAGCTTGGGAACTAAGCCAGTAAAATTAGCTTAATTTCATCTTCTAGGTGCTTAATAAACCATTTTAGGGGTTAACATAGGCAGTGCATACAGTATATATGATTATGCAAGTGGGATGTTATTATGGAAATGCAGACACCTGTTTATTAAAGGGTCGAAAAAGGTAATGCTCCAGCATCTGAATGTGAATCGAATAGACTTATTTCTACAGATTAATCATAATTGAATGGATTGAACAAGCATCAGAGTCAGGGGCCAGCTGAACAGCCTGATAGCCTATTTATTTATGACATGATGGTCTAACAAGAAAAAGAAAAACAGATATTCGGAAAAATGGATATTCTGGGTCTACATATAGAATTGTTTAGGAAACCTTTCATTTATTTAATACCCACTAAAACAGAAACATTTTATTTCTCAGCATGTTTACAGGGATGTAGCCAAGGCATGGTTATGTTTGTTATGTTCACCTTAAGATGGTAAATGAAGTGCAGAGGAAGCAACACGTGGACATGTGAAGTGGAGTGGAGGGAAGGACACAAACAATAGTAGCTCCAGTTTAAGTCGATGCTTTGTACTTTACAAATCAATGCTTTTGCTCATCCTTTGTACAAGGTTAAGGTGTTAAGGTGAATGAAGTGCAAAGAATTTACTAGACTATGATGTAGTGTCAACAATGAGCTTCCATTCTTTTTTAAGATTTTCTGCTTCTCACAATACAAGTCATCCCAAACACATTCAGTGATGTTGCGGTCTGGACTCCCTTTTACTTAGAACATAAGCAGTGTGTTTATTTCATCTGTTTTCTTAGGATCCTGTTTTTTCTTAGGACTCTTTTCTAAAAACTACTACTTGACAGCGACAGTCCTCTCAGACCCATAGTACTGAGCCTTCAGGAGGGACAGAAAGTGGAACTTTTATGGCTGTTAGGAGTCCTATGTTCTATACAGGCCAAATGTTTTGAAAATGTGAAAACAAAAATTTGTGCCAAAGTTTGCTGCTTCAGTTCCTAGGTGGCAATTTGTGTTAACTCTAAATTGTGAAGAGTGACCAGATAAAAGTCACTCCCTGCCATGAAACATGACCTTATCACAAAATGAATTGTATTTCAGTCCGATAAAATGGCCTGCAAACATCATTTCAGTGCTGATCTCATTAGCTCAGGAGAAAAGGTAAATGAGGATAAGATAGCTGATATCACTTTATCTTGCTTGTTAGAAGAGCAGACTGGTTGCTTTAAAAGGGTAGTGGTGCTTTAAAGTTTTCTTCTGTTAACCATGGACTGCAGAGGACTGGGGTTATCTTCTCTGCCGAAGCACCCTTCAGACTGTTTGGGACATCTGGAAAACAGACTGTCCAGAGAGGAAAAGATGAGTGCCACCATGAGTCCTGTGTCATGCCAACAGTAAAGCATCCTGAGACCATTCATGTGTGGGGTTGCTTCTTATCCAGGGAAGTGGATTCGCTCAAAAGTTGCTATGAGTAAGAAATGGTATCAAAACATCCTCCAAGAGCAACTTCTCCCGACAATCCAGGAACAATTTGGAGATGACCAATGCTTTTTCTAGCATGATGGAGCACCATGTCACAAGTGGCTCAGTAAATAAAACACTGAGAATTTGGGTCCATGGCCAGGAATCTCCCCAGATTGAACCAGTGGTCATTCCTCAAAAAGAGGGTGGACAAACAAGAGCCCACAAACTGTGATCAACTCTAAGCACTGATTAGGCAAGATTAAGTTGCCATCATTCAAGATTTTGCCCAGAAGCTGCTGTCCAGCATGCTGAGGCAAATTGCAGTCCTAAAGAAGAAGGGTCAACACTGTAAATATTAAGTCTTTGCCTAAACTGGCCACGACTGTACATCAGTTAATATTTTTTAAACTCTAGTCTTGGATTTATTTTTATTTGACTATCTTTTTTATTAAAATGCATAAATGCATAAGGCATAACACCTGCATAACATCACACCCGCCATTTAAACCACATTCACTCACTGCAGTTTTTTCCAAGCGTAGTTTGCAATCCTGAACGTTCTTTCATTGTCTCTTGTCTTAATCTCTGGCTTTTGATTCTCTTTGTTTATCGATTCTCCCTTTTGTCTCTTTCACCCTTTTCTGGTTTTGGTGGCTTGGCTCAGTTTGATCTTACGGTTTTGACTTCGGTTTCGTTTCCTCGGCTATTCTCCTGTCTCTCCCTTTCCTGTATCTCTGACTTCGATCTCGCATTGCCCTTTTGTATTGTTTGTTCGTGTCTTGCTGTTCTGCTTGATTATCAGTCTTGTTAATAAATCCTGTGCGACCCTTAGCTCTGCGTACAGAGTTCTTTGACTCTGACACTGCCTCCTTCTTATCTAACCTTGACGCATGTGATCCAGTCAATCAGGAACCTATAAAGAAGTAAATTAGTGGGAGTGGGTCAGATAGTGGTTAGAATTAGAAGCTTGAAGTAAGCTAGATCTCTTGGACTGGGGATTAATGACTTCTGCCCAATGGTATAAAAAGTCCTTCTGTCATTCATCAGAATGAAAAATGGAAGGTCAAAGAATCAACAAAAGAAATGAAATATTTGAAAAAAAAAACAACTTATTTACTCTCAGTCAGTAAAAAGAATGGAACCAGGTCCTGGTTCTATATGCTTTAAATATAGTGGGAGCTGTTTATTTACCTAAAGCTCTTGTGAAGGTCACTGTTGTTATGAATTCTCTGAAGCACCGAGATAGTTTGGCCAAATATCTGGTAGCGTCTGCCAAGACACTGTGTTGACCAAAGGCTGCCATTTCAGTGTATGAACAATCAAATCAATGAAGAAACGGCTCATGGATGGCTCTGCATGGAACAATGGCCTATGATCTATGATCTAGTTTTTCACTAGCACAACTGCTGTCAAAAAGTACAAAACACTGAAAACTGTGACTGTAATTGATCATGCTAATTCATTTTTTAAAGAAGTATGAATAATTGTTGAGTATTGTATTATCATTCAGTAATTCAGTTCCACAAACAGAAACTAAAAATGCATTTCTCGACTCTTATACAGCGTAATAAAAACAAATTTTCTCTGCTTTGTTAAACTAGTTACCCGATTAAACAAAAAAGGAATTAATTAACCTAATTTCCTCTTTTTAATTTCTTCATTTATTTAAGGACAATAAAGCTTCTAGATTAAATGCTTATAATAGCAGAAAATTGTGCTCTTTCATCTGTTTCCTAATCAACATGCCACCTTGTGTGCACAGATTGCACAATATGAGCAATCACAGACAGTACAATTATGGAGGGGTGGGGGGGGGAGACAGAAGAGCAACATTCACACACTGTACAATAAGTAACTGGGTAATGATAAAGATTTTGTAGTGGATTTTAAACTTTAAAGTACAGAATGTCTATTTTAATTTTGTTTGTTTTAATGTACATCCATATCAGGAATGCACCAATCACAGTCCTTTTCATGTATCACATTCACATCACCAAAAAGCAAGTGGACAGTCAGTTTTTTTCTTTCTGTGTGCCGTGGCTACATAAGAAAGCTATGAAAGGTCTATAGGTGATTGTACGCATGGTATTTGCATCTGAAGTCTGAAGACCCAGGAGTTTTAGTGTTAATAGAACGCTCCAGCGCTTGGCCATAAAAACAGCATTTAAGCACAAATTAATAATTAGTCTCCCAACAATTATGCTAGAATACCAGGGCTGTCACCATCAGACAAACAAGCTTTCATCTTTGAGAGAGAGGTCTGGGTCTAAAAAGTCTGTGTTACTGTCAAGAAACATAAAATATCTCTGCAGATTTCTGAAAAAAACCTGAAAAAAACCTGAATGCGAGCCTCCTGAAAGGAATGAAAATTGTAATAAAGGCAAAGGACAAAATGAATCTAGAATAAAATACAGAGTAAATCAAAAGTCTCAGGATACCATTTTATTTCATAAACGAAAGGGAAAATGACATAACTGAACACCCCAGCAAGTAACAGGTGATGGGGCCTTTTTTTACACTATATCCTGAACATGGCCACCAGCTTTAAAGCCGCTATGTTGGATCAAGGGAAAGTTTGTAGCATATCAAAGAAGACCAGAATTGTCTCAGAAATCAATTGATGTAGATTTGCAATATCTCTTATGGTTCAAACATTATCAATACAGAAATATGCAACATCAACCACATTGAACAACATGTTCAGTGTGCTGTCCCTGGTGCTGAAAACATATCTTAAGCCAGAGTTCAGCACATGGGACAGCACACTGAACATGATGTTCAATGTGGTTGATGTTGCTATATCTGTGTTAAATATTATATTTAGTTGTTGATGTTTTTGCACACTTTTGGTGAATGGTGATGAAACGTTAGCCATGTAAATATCAACTTTGTAGCACATATATTTTTGATAGAAAAAGACTATCAGTAGGTGCAGACATGTCGAACACAAATACAGAAAGTACAATTCACAAGTATAGCTTTTGCACAGATCCTGGACTTGGTTTTAAGGCTACTCTTGCTTCCCTAGGAACCACCGGCTTAGACTTTTGGATGCTACTGTTGTTTAATGTTTAATATCAGCAATGTCTGTTTGTTTTTTGCAGGAAACAAGTTTCAAAAAAAGACTATAAGTATTCTGATTGCATTCATCTGGCTGTACTCACTGCTGTGGGCAGTGTTACCCCTGCTGGGTTGGGGAGGATATGGACCAGAGCCGTTTGGCTTGGCTTGCTCTGTGGACTGGGCTGGCTACCAGCACTCCTTGAATGGTTCTACATTCATTATGGCTTTGGCCATCTTGTGCACCATTATCCCATGTGGAGTCATCCTATTCTCCTATTCTGGCATCGCCTGGAAGCTTCACAAGGCCTACCAGACCATCCAGAGCCACGACACATTGCCCAACTCTGGCAGCGTTGAGAGGAAAGTCACACTGGTAAGTTTTCTTTTTTTCCCCCCACAAATATCAGATATTCACAAATCTGGACCCCCACATACATATCGGGACAGTCTTATTTTATGAAGTGAAATTTGTACGGTGAGCTATATTCTGGCAAAATGGACACTGTAAGTGTATTAAGGTCCTTAATTTCTAAAATATCTCCACCACTATGGAATTTAAAAGTTTCCATTTCAATTTAGTGGTAAAGCCTACATGTTCTGTAGAGCAGTTTGTACAGGTAATGTTATGTTTATAGTGCGTAAACAGCCATACCGGTAGCGTAAATATTGTAAAAATATCCTATAAATAACGTAAAAATATCCTTTGTGTTGTCTTAGGAGTAAAAATGCCCAGCCACTATGGTTAACAACAAGCAAACCCCCTTTAATTATGTTCTTTTAACTTAACATGATGACTTTTCCTTGTGCGGTGCCGACATTGAAAAACATTATCTTTGTTTATATTTCAATGATATTTGTGCCCTGGTGCTGTACAGTTGTCTCCTTAGTGTCATTTTTGACATGACAGGTTTAAAATCATTGACACACCACTAAAACCCCAGACTCACATTATTGTTTCTATGAATAATGAGGCAATAACATTTATCCAAACCTTAACCAGAACTGCTAACTGTAACCTTACTCTGACAATAAAAATGAATGTTGTACAGTCATGGTCCCCACAAGAACAAAAAGACCAAAATGTGCCCCCTCCACACACACACACACACACTCTGACACTAGTAACAACATTATGGAACGTGACCAGGGGACAGCAGGTAGTCATCCTCCTGAAGCTATAAGTTCCAAATGTTTTGTCCAGGTAGGTTGTCCAAGTCTTTTTTGTTGTGGTTGTAGTCCAGGATTAGGTGATGTCTCACCTGCGGGGTTATACTCTTCCCCATCTCTTTCAGATTCCTCCTCCTTTTCTAAATCATTGTTCTTTTGTTTTTTTCCTGGACATCTGATAAAATCTCATTTACAACCTGTCATAAATGTGCATTTGTGGCTTCGGCAAAGAACTTTGAGTGCTGTCATCTACAGCACCATATAGCCTCTGACTGCTTTCCACATTAGCAGTAAGTTTTATCTCTTGCTATGCAGTACCTTTAGCAATAATAATAATAATAATAATAATAATAATAATAATAATAATAATAATAATTAACCTCTACTTTAGTAAAGAAAACACTTATGACAGGTGTGTCGTATTCTGTGTCCACAGATGAAATGCAGTCTTTCTGCATTGTGAAAGGGGGAAACACTTGAAGTGAAGGAAGTGAGCTTCACAGTCATAAATATATTTTATATGCATGTTTGACTTTAGGTTTTCCCTCAATAAACCCACCATAAAGACCTTTTTTACAGCTCTCCTAGTTCTTGCTAGTGTGTCTAATATAAGCTCTTCAGGCTGTATCAGCTGAGCAGTGCCCGCTGCCTGAGAAACAATGGAAGTATTGTTAGTAGCATGTTATTTTATCAGCAATCTTTCTCTGATTTTTTAGATGGCAATTCTAATCAGCTCTGGCTTCATCGTCTGCTGGACACCCTATGTTGCCATCAGCCTCTGGACCATGTTTCACTCTGAGGGGAAAGACAGTTTGGCGCCCATCGTTAGCATGCTCCCCTGCCTGTTTGCAAAATGCTCCACAGCATACAACCCCTTTGTCTACTACATCTTCTGCAAGTCTTTCCGGCGGGAGCTGAAACAACTCCGAAGCTGCTGCTGGTGCCACCACCCGGAGGCTGAGATTCCTACCGCAGAAGAAGAGCACCATCCATGGAAGATCTCAGTAATACTTAAAAGTCCAAGAGAACAGGGAAGTCAGTGCACTTCTAAATTCAGACAAGACGGTCAAGTAACAAGTTTATGTTAGTACTGAACAAAGCTCCCCAGAGTGCACATATTTGACTTTTATGCTACACTGGTTTGCTTTACTTGTTTGAGAGGACAATGATCTCATCCACACAGTAGCTTCTAGGCCTGTGAATGAGCAGCAGGCAATCAGGCCTCTTGTATGAAACTGTGGAACAACTGTGCCCTTTACACTGGACAAGGGCAACCTTGACTTTTAAGAGAACATGAAAAATGTGAATTAATAATGTGGGTAAATGTCTGCCCAACCGGACTTAGTATGCCATAAGCTGCTGTAGAAATGTGAGAAAAAGCCATAGAAACTGTATTTCTCAGAGAGCTCATAGCTACAAAGAAAGCTCCAAGCTGTAATGAAACATGTTCTGCTTGGTTGTGGATGGACATGTGTTTTGAGGGCTGAATGAATTTGCAGTGAATTGGAGAATTTGAGCACTTAGGAAAGTATCTGTTGGGATAATTGCTGGGTAATTTAAAATCATATTAGAGTACAGGAGACAATGTGCTACTAACACATCAGGCCACAAAGGCCACATTCTACCAGCCAGTTATAATGCAGGAGAAAAACACTAAGCTGTGCCCCATATGGGACAATATGTTTATTATTTACACTTTGTGGTTGCATTTTGACTGATATCCATTAACATTTATGAGAATATTTGCATCTTAGTAACTGCTTTTATGTTTATTAATATGAATGATTACAAAGAAGATCAGTATACATAAGCTCTGGGAAGTTCATTAAAGAAATAGAATGAAGTACCTTTAAATAGGTGTTTTTTTACAACACAATTGGTAGACCTGTTTAACCTGCATTTGCCATTATATCATGCACACTTCTATGTATTTTGATAGGTCAGTTATCCACATTGCATTTGTTCACTGCTGTAGACAGACATTGTAAAGTAGCAAACTTATGTCAACTACATTTGTAAAGCTTATTTTACTCATTTGTAATTTTCCTGGTATATTTTATTACCAGATGCACCAGATTTCCACTTCCTCTTAGCCAAAATGTGAATGTTAAAGATACTGGTTAGTGTCCCCTAGCATGGTTGGAGTTTTGTCATCTAAAAGCTACTTAGATGCACCTGTAGAATAAAATTAGTCCAAAATGTGACACGTTTTGTGAAATGCACTAGGCAACCCTGAAAAACAGCACCATTCTTATGTTCCTTTGGAACCTGAAGGGCAGAGAAAGCACCAGGCATAGGTTACCATGGCCTTGCATAGTAACATAAGCCAGGGCGTAGATTTGCTCTTGACATTGGTGGGGACCTATGAATATGAAAAAAATAAATCTCTCTCAACGTGTCAATGAAAGCAGAGTTAACAAAAACAGGTCCCAAGGATATTCCCAAAACAGTCTCATACATCAAGTCTCATACATCAGAGTTAATACACGGAGCACTGTGTAACCTGGTGCTTTTGTCCACAAAACCAAAGTAACAATCCTAGAAAACACTTCAATCTTTCTTAATGTCTCAATTAAAGTACAAGACATAGACTAGTTTCAGCCAGTTTCAAACCAGTAAACAGTGAGTTTACATCTAAAGACTCATCAACATTACTTCAGCAATAGTGACATCTCTAATACATTAGCATTAATAAAAGTAGGAACACTGCTTGTTATTTATAGCTACAGACGATGATAGCCTGCTGGATCCTGTGTGTCAAAACCAAGTGTTGCCATTAACGTTATTATGATGGGCTCATTTCATTAGTGAACTAGACTCCCCCCCCTCTCATTATCAGTAAAAATAGAAGAAATAGAGCCTACTCCAGTGTTGCAGCCAATACTTTATAAAAAGCAATCTACATTAGCCTGCACTAACCTGTTTCACTGTGTTGACATAATATTTTTTTAAAAATCAAATGACTGCCAATACAATGAGCTCACTTCATTAAACGAAATCATTTCTTTATATATAGAATATTATTTCAGCAGTCTCGAATAGACAACATTTTTTGACAGGCAGATGGTTGTGCCATTCATGAGTTCATTCACTTTGAGCACTTCTACTGGACCAAGAACCACTAGTTCTGAGATTCATTACGTCAAGTGTAAAAGCTGTTTGTGAGCGTGGAAATGGTAAAGAGAGCCAATAGTGGAGCTGCTTTGATGTACCTCTTGTATCTTCTATTTTTATGTGGTAAAAGAATTATTGTGGACAAGAAACACTGTTATTTTTGAATGTTTGTATCCAAGGAAAACAATAAAAAGCAAAAAAGAATGAAGGTTGTGCCTACCACTTTGCAAACCTGCAAACAGACAAAAGTGACAAATAAAAACTGCACAAAGGATCTATGGTTTGGATGAAGCTTGGATCTTGGTTGGTGTGTGAAAGCAACCCGGTGCTAATGAGGTCCTCCCCCAAGGTCCTGGTCAACTGTGAAAATGCCCTTACACATGTATATTCTGGGGGTGGGTCGGGAGGCAGTCCCGTCTTGCGCCGAGGGTCCCTGAATCATAAAAATACCGTCGGCTGTGTTTTAGCAAATGCTCATTTCAAAATTCTAATTGGTATTCAAGGAAAACAAGCTTATTATTTAATGCCAATTTATGGAAGAAAACAAACCTTAATACTCCAGTTGTTTCTCTTTGATTATTTAAAGATACACAGCTATGTGGCATGGCAGTTTTATTGATAAAATATAATGATTGCTAATATATTCCAAAGGTTATGTTTACAGCTGATGATTTTGTGCTATTGATTCTTTGAAGCTTAATTAATATTGAACAAGCTAGTTAATATTGTTTGCGCTAAAAGCCAGTTTTCACAAAGTGTGGGTCTTTGTGAATGCCTCCCAAATTAACAATGACAATTATTTTTTTATGCAAATGTATGGATTTTTTTTATTAAGACAAAAAGAGCTAAAGATGTACACATAGCTGCTTGTACAAATTGCCTTTACTGTCCCCGTAAGAAAGCAAGGGATTGGTTTGTCTCAGGAAGATGGTGGTCACAGCACTATTTACCGGGGGGGAAGTGTCCAGAATCACTAACATAGAAACATAAGGGCAGAGGTCATATACAGTATGATCCTTTCATTGATGTGATTTCACAGCCATTAAATCCAAGTTATTCATTTTTCACTGTCAGAGAAAAATAGCATGACATTTCTCAGATGCTTCCAACACAAAACTGAATTTGTCCATTCCTTACATCTATGTACCCTACAGGCACGTTTACTCTTCCAACCTCCCAACAAAAGCCATTCCAAATAGAGTCCCTGACATTATGTTCCTTTTCAAGGAATCAAATAAAGAACATATTACCTGATATAAAGAGAATAAGGCTCCTACGTGAGATCTGGAGGACCATTAAAACTGCCACCAGCAGATAAACAGCATTTAATTTCATGTGAGAGGAGAAGCTCAGCTCTTGCTTCACACTAATATCCATAGCTGTTTCTGTCCATCGCTCCACTGTGAGAAAACAACTCAACAGTATGCTTCTGTAAGAATGTGTAGCTGTCCAGAGGCTGAGAAAAGAAACTACACAGAAACGCTGAGGCTGGACCTCTGCAATGTGAAAGAAGGTTTTATGGACTGATTAGTCTAAATGTGTTTGGGAATATTTAGGATTATGTGAAAATCATTTGACTTAATTTGTGGGGAAAAAATCTTGCAAACTGAAAGCAATTCTCCTGAAAAGAATGGAAGCTGCAATAAAGGCAGTGGACACACTAAATACTGGAGAACTGGACACTATATGTAGTTGTTGAGACTCCTGTATAATATCTCCATTTTTGTTGATTTTGCATTATCTACATCGTTTAAACAGGCCAACAGTCGTTTGAGTTAGATCTCAAAATTTTGTTTATATAAAATATTCCTTAATGTTCATGCTTTTTCACTTTATTACACAGAATGATGCTGTATTTATGATAATAAACCCCATTTTGCCAAACCTAATATTTCATCTTGCTAAAGAAATGACTACAAGATGTCCTACACATTTCATGTAAAACACTCTGAAGTTCAGCTGCAGCTTGTTTTGACTGTTGTCTTTTTGTTTGTTTGTTTGGTCATGTGCTCCTCTTGTCACACTCCTCACCTGCTCTGTGTTTGTCTCCTCCCGTTCCCAGGTGTTTCTTGTTTCCTGTGTCTTTATATACCCTCTGTTTTCTCCCTCTGTCTTCGTTGTTCATTGATGTTTCTGTATTGATGTTCCAGTGGTTTTCTTGATGTTCCTGTTTATGTTAGTACTTTCTGTTAGTTTGTTTGTTAATTAGTGTGTTGGTATCTCTGTTTGACTTTTTGTTCTTACTCTCACCATAGCCTTAAATAAAAGACATTTGTGTGTGCATCCACCAATCCTGTCTCCTGCAACGTTACAACAGCTGATGCTTTGGTTTATTTGAAGGAAGGAGAGAATAATTGCTTTTAACATTGCAATTGACACATGGCTGGATCTCAGTGCAAATGGAAATGTTTATGAAACAGCCTAAACGGAATATCACATATTCAAATGACAGTCTGGCTAAGTACAACACAGTGGGGCTTAACAGTCAGTGTTGATACTTTCATTGATTCTATGACCAGGGAGCTAGCCAGTGCCCAAATTTATGTTCATTATCTACTGATGTCCTACATACGGAACTAGTGAGAGGATTGAAGCACAGCCTAAGAGGATGTCTAATTTTTATAGGGCTGAGATAATTGTAAACAAGTGTGGATAATGATGCTGTGATTTTGAAGGTCAGAGAGTGCTAATTGGTGTTCTCTGATGGAGGCATGACATCTTATCTCTCTTTGTGTTTAATCAGCTGTTATGCCTGGAAAACACAAGACCCTGCTATAATAAAGTACAGGGTGAGTCAAAACTCTCCGGACACCATTTTATTTTATTATAAAATAATAAAATCAAAATAAGAATTATTTTATTGCAGAAGTGAAAGGTCCTGACAAATGACATGTCTGAATACCCCAGCATGGAATGGGTGTGGGGGCCTATCTTTTAGGCTATGTCCCGAACATGGCCACCAGCTTGAATGCCGCCATATTGAATCAAGGGCAAGTTTTTTTCCAACGGGAAGGTGGTCATGCAGTATATAATGGTAGAAGAAAGGCAAAAATGTCTTGCTGATGAGCATTATGCACAAAGATGTCCTGAGCACCAAAGAAGACAGAAAACTACAAATGGTCTTGGACTACAACAAGACAAAGGGAGGGGTTGACAATTGGACAAGGTCATACACATACTGCTGCAGACATCTGACTGCCTTTTGGCCCTTTGTTATTTGCTTCTACATCATTGATGTGAGTTCCTACAATGCCTTTGTAATATGGAGTGAAATAAAAAAAGGACTGGAACAGCAGGAAACTGAGTCGAAGGATGATTTTACTGGAGCAGCTGGGTAACACATTGGTGAAACCACGTATCGAGAGAAGGAGGTGCCTTCAGGTTCAGCATCTGCTGCAACTGTAGTGAAGGGTATCCAAACAGGGACATACACTCTTCCAGTGGCAGGTGCCAGGTCTGAAGGGAAAATAAGATGTTGTTCATATTCAGTATGTTTCTATTCTGCCAAACTCATTTTAGTAAGTATGTAACTTTGTTTTTACTCACACATACATATTTGAATACAGTAGCATAGAACAGTCCCTAACAATGCTCAAATGTAATTTTTATATATTGTAAATAAATAATTGTTATGTGTTACTTATTGATTGTGATGATGATCTAGGCTATTTAAGTAGTCAACAAACAAACAAAGTATGTAACACTAACTTGTGTAACAATTTTAATTATAAACGTTTTCTGCAGGTTTAAATTGCTGGGGTCAAATTGAACCCAAGGATAAAAGATTTTTGAAGGTAACAGGAGGGCTAAGTTTTGGATTGAGATTAAGGTAAGAATTACCACCAGGTTTACGATAAGGTTTTGAGTTGACTACAAGATGTCCTACACATTTCATGTAAAACACTCTGAAGTTCAGCTGCAGCTTGTTTTGACTGTTGTCTTTTTGTTTGTGATATGAGAGCAAGAATGAACAAGCTAGTGCTCCCCAATGCAACACCATTAGATTACTTACTTTGCCCATTACTGTATAAACAGGCTGGAGAACAGGGATGTGTTCTCGTGTGGGTTAAACTTACAGAAGGCAAAGCAACTGCGTGCAAAATGTAACTGTGCTACTTACCCTTTCAGACACAGCCTTCTTAAATTTGCATGAACAAACCTTGGATGCTTGTCGCTGCAGGAATGTTAAGTACTGCACATTTTCTTTGGAACTGATGTCTATATTTGCCTTTATTTTAAGCTTGTTTACATTTTAAATGGACATTTTAGTTAAAAGGATAAAGGGTGGCAATGTTCTTATTTTTTATAATAGATAACATATATATAACAGATATATATGTATAAAAGTACATATTAAATATGAAACCTGGCTGTAAATGCAGATCGAGATCCAAATACAGGTGGAATTCCCAGACAGATGCAGGAAAACCATAAAAACACAGTATTACACACAGAGGAAACATGATTTTAAAGATGCTGTGTCCCAAAAAACTGTGCCCCAAATTTGTTCCCATTGTAAGACATGTTCTAGTGCAGTGGGACTTTCACTCCCTGAGAACTATGTCCTCTTTCCTCTTTGTGTGTTTGAGCTGAATGGAAAATATCTGGACACGTCCATGATGCATGTATTGTCTGCTACCACCGGACTGGCTAATGTGATACATGTAATACAATATGACTTTCATATTTGTGATCTATTTACAATCTCAAAGGAATGAACGCCAAGGTCAGTGTTATACATTCAACTAACTACTGTATGTGCATGTTGAGAAATAGAGGAGTGTAGAGAAGTGGTTCTTCATTACTATTGATTGTGTGACCAGCCATGTTTATTGGCTTCATATGCTGAGATCGGAGTTGAAAACATCAATCCGATATTGGAATTCCCATTTGAAGTGGGATTTTCTTAGATTTTTCCCCAAGTTAAAGCAGAAACAGCATTACGTTTCTAGCTTAGCTGTACAAATGCTAATCTCACTTGCCTGTCCACCTGGAATAAAAGTATTAAATGTTAATTTTTCACTCTTGCAGGGGTGAAAAACAGAACAATGGTCACATCCTAGCAAGTCATTTAACTATTTGAATTGAAAATGTTCATAGCAACCAGTTAGCCAGTCAGTTGCACTTAACTTTACTTATGTGCTTTAATGTTAATGTTTGCCTTTACTCTTCACAAAATCATACATAACATGCTATATGCTGTAAGTACTGTAAGTAAATTATTTCTTTTGTGAAAAAATATAGGCCTGATGGTAAAGTAGGCACATATGGATGAAAATTAGTTACATTCTTTAAGTTGAAATGTTTACTGAACATTTACTGAAATGTTTATGAGATGTTACTGAAACTTTAACTGAATGTCTAATTAGTAATCAGTGTTTTAGCTACAGCTGTCATGCCCTGCCTTTTCCTGTCTGTCTATGTCTTTGTTTACATCCCCTGTCAGTCCCATATGCTCATGTGTTGTTTTGGTCATGCGCTCCTCTTGTCACACTCCTCACCTGCTCTGTGTTTGTGTCTCCTCCCGTTCCCAGGTGTTTCTTGTTTCCTGTGTCTTAATATACCCTCTGTTTTCTCCCTCTGTCTTCGTTGTTCATTGATGTTTCTGTGTTGATGTTCCAGTGGTTTTCTTGATGTTCCTGTTTATGTTAGTATTTTCTGTTAGTTTGTTTGTTAATTAGTGTGTTGGTATCTCTGTTTGACTTTTTGTTCTTACTCTCACCATAGCCTTAAATAAAAGACATTTGTGTGTGCATCCACCAATCCTGTCTCCTGCAACGTTACAACAGCTGATGCTTTGGTTTATTTGAAGGAAGGAAACAGCCTAAACGGAATATCACATATTCAAATGACAGTCTGGCTAAGTACAACACAGTGGGGCTTAACAGTCAGTGTTGATACTCTCATTGATTCTATGACCAGGGAGCTAGCCAGTGCCCAAATTTATGTTCATTATCTACTGATGTCCTACATACGGAACTAGTGAGAGGATTGAGGCACAGCCTAAGAGGATGTCTAATTTTTATAGGGCTGAGATAATTGTAAACAAGTGTGGATAATGATGCTGTGATTTTGAAGGTCAGAGAGTGCTAATTGGTGTTCTCTGATGGAGGCATGACATCTTATCTCTCTTTGTGTTTAATCAGCTGTTGTGCCTGGAAAACACAAGACCCTGCTATAATAAAGTACAGGGTGAGTCAAAAGTCTCAGGACACCATTTTATTTTATTATAAAATAATAAAATTAAAATAAGAATTATTTTATTGCAGAAGTGAAAGGTCCTGACAAATGACATGTCTGAATACCCCAGCATGGAATGGGTGTGGGGGCCTATCTTTTAGGCTATGTCCCGAACATGGCCACCAGCTTGAATGACGCCATATTGAATCAAGGGCAAGTTTTTTTCCAACGGGAAGGTGGTCATGCAGTATATAATGGTAGAAGAAAGGCAAAAATGTCTTGCTGATGAGCATTATGCACAAAGATGTCCTGAGCACCAGTGAAGACAGAAAACTACAAATGGTCTTGGACTACAACAAGACAAAGGGAGGGGTTGACAATTGGACAAGGTCATACACATACTGCTGCAGACATCTGACTGCCTTTTGGCCCTTTGTTATTTGCTTCTACATCATTGATGTGAGTTCCTACAATGCCTTTGTAATCTGGAGTGAAATAAACAAGGACTGGAACAGCAGGAAACTGAGACGAAGGACGATTTTCCTAGAGCAGCTGGGTAACACGTTGGTGAAACCACATATTAAGAGATCGAGGTGACTTCCAAGAGCTTTAACATCTGCTGCATATGTTGTGAAGAACAAATGGAGACATACACTCTTCCAATGGCAGGTGCCAGGTCTGAAGAGAAAATAAGATGCTGTTTATATTCAGTATGTTTCTATTCTGCCAAATTCATTTTAGTGAGTATGTCACTTTGTTTTCATTCACACATACATATTTGAATACAGTAGCATAGAACAGTCCCTGACAATGCTCAAATGTAATTTTTGTATATTCTAGATAAAGAACTATTATATGTAGGATTAGGTTTTGGGTTGATGTTGAGGTTAGGTTTAGTGTTACAGCCAGGGTTAGGATTAGGTTTTGGGTTGAGGTTGGGGTTAGATTTAGCATTACAGCCAGGGTTAGGATTAGGTTTAGGGTTTTGGGTTAAGGTTAGGTTTAGTGTTACAGCCAGGGTTAGGATTAGGTTTTGGGTTGAGGTTGGGGTTAGGTTCAGCATTACAGCCAGGGTTAGGATTCGGTTTAGGGTTGTGGTTGAGGTTAGGTTTAGCATTACAGCCAGGGTTAGGATTAGGTTTATGGTTAAGTTTAGCATTAGGGCCAGGGTTTTGGATACAGTTGGGTAAGGTTATGTTGTGCTCAGTGAAAGTAACATATAAAGTCTACTTCATGTAATGTGTAAGCCATACATTTACCTAATGTAATTTGTACCTCTGAATATATACACTGAAATGTATTCAAATGCCTTACATGATTCTATATTCAAATAAGAAGACTCTCATTAGATGACTCTAGCTCCATTGTAAGATTGTGTAGTGCCACGTAACAGAGCCAAAAATTTATCCCAATTGGAATCAGTGTAGTGCATTTTTACAAACTTGCTAGGCTGCTAACATTAGCTTAGGTACTAGCATTTGTCTTCAACTGTTTACCTTAGTTTATCTAAAAGACTGACTGGTTTCTTTGTGAAAATTTCAAGTCATATCTACTAGGCAAAGTGTTTACTTGCATATACAGTTTAGGGCTTGAAAACATACCTCAGTGCAATACTAGCATCCAGTGGGCACATATTTATTCCTGCTTACGTTAAAAATGGTGTGAAGTCACACTGGAAACAGTAGAGATGACAGTACGGTAGAAATAAGAAGAAAATCCCAACAGCCTACTGATTGGCATGCCTTTATTTGAAAAGAAAAATGTCAACAGCATCACATTACATGATTTCCTGATTAGAATACATTTAACACCTATGAAATGGCAAGGAAATAGCAAGAAATACTTTTTTACTTGTTCTCCTTTTCCATTTGTCCAACTACTTAAGGTATACATTATCAGTGTCATAACTATTCTTGGCGTATTCCCCCTGGGGTCCATGGTGCAGGGAGACCTATGGTGACCACTCCCCCCAAATAGTTTTTTTTGGGTTCCCCTTAGGTTCAAACTTTCAATCCACTGTAGGAATTTCAAGCCAGTAGCTTGACCTGTCAGTTAAACTGTCAGCTGTGCTTAAGAGAAACTAATGTGAAGTGCAGTATAGCTGCATACATTAAGAAACCCCTCCATCCACACCCCTGGTCCCTAATTTTTTATGTGATTGGTCTTCTAAAAGCACATACGTATGCATATGCATAATAAATGGTTTGAAATCAAAGGCATGCACTCAAGCTTGCTAGTGAGCTAGCACAGTTAGCCAACTAGGCTACAGGATCATGGTTTGTGTTCAGTTCACAAAATGGATAAAAAGAAAAGAATAGGTTGGTGCTGGGAAGGAAAGAGAACATGTGCTCAGAATGATTTATTTAGCAAGAAAGTAATAGGTCAGTCTCTATCCTCCTCTACTCATTTCATCACTGTAGGCAGCCACATGAAAAAACTAATTTAGCTACCACCAACCGAGATCATTTCCACTTTATGTAAACAATTTCATTATTGATGCCACAGTCTGTGTTTGCTTATGAAAATAGCCCAGATTCTGTTTTCTAGCATAGCCATCTTAAAACTGAATATGTTTATCACATGAAATGGTACATTTTTACACCAGAATGTTTTGGTGATGATATACTTCATAGATGGGTATCATAACTTGGTAGGGTATTTATATTACATGATACATTCACACGGTTTAATAGTTTAAAATGATTTCTTATTATAAACAAACAATAATATTAATAATAAGATACACTGATCAGCCATAACATTGAAACCACCTCCTTATATCTACACACATCAGCTCCACTTACAATATAGGAACACCATCTGATTCACTGCATACATTGTTGATCACTTTTCACCCTGGTCTTTAATGGTCAGGACACTGCAGTGACACTGTTGTGATATTGCGCTGGTATGAGTGGATCAGACATAGCAGTGCTACTGGAGTTTTTAAACACCTCAGTGTCACTGCTGGACTGAGAATAGTCTATCCAAAACTATCCAGTCCTGTGGGCAGCATCCTGTGACCACTGATGAAGGACTAGAAAATGACCAACACAAACTGTGCATCAACAGATGAACTATCGTGGAGCGTAAGGTGGACCAGCAAGGTAGGCATGTCTAATAGAGTGGACACTGAGTGGACACAGTGTTTAAAACTCCAGCAGCAATGCTGTGTCTGATTCACTCGGACCGCCACTAACAAACCATCAGCATGTCAGTGTCACTGCAGTGCTGAGAATAAGCCACCACTCAAATAATATCAGCCCTGTAGTGGTCCTATAGGGTCCTGATCATTAAAGAACAGGGTGAAAGGGGGATTATAAAGTATACAGAGAAACAGATGGGTTACATTCTGTAAGGGTAGATTTATAAGGTGCTCCTATATTACAAATGGAAATGAAAAAATGGACAGTGTGTGTAGATACAAAGATTGATTTTATGGGGTGGTTTTAATGTTGACTGATTAGTGTAAATGCTACACATTACAATCTAATACCTGGTTTATGTGATGATTCCTTTTTTTAAATCATACAGCTGTGCTTCTGATGGAATTAGAAACAAATCCATGCAGAGACTGGAGTTAGAAAGAAATCAGGAAGCAAAACTTTGTCTTTCTAACAGTACTCATCTAATCTATATAATAAATATCTTCATTACAAATAACAGATATCAGGTCACAGCATCATGGGTTGTGTTCACTTGTGTTCATTTCACAAAATGGATATGAAGAGGAGAGAAGGCTGAGAGGCAAAGAGTGTGTGCTCAGAATGACTAATTCAGAAAGAGAGCAAAAGGTCAGTCTTTATCCTCCTCTACACACCTGACCACTCTAGGTAGCTGCATGAAAAATCAGATGAATGCACCACCAGGCGAGATCATCTCCACTTCATCTAACCTATTTCACTGTACTTTACTATGTCTGTGTTTATTTGTATTTATTCCAACATAATATATAAAAACAAATAGTCCAACAAATATTTAGACTAGTTGGTGGAGGGTGAGTTGGCATGCGTCTATATGGTTCACAGCACGTGTATGTCAACAACATTATTTCCTTTGGAAGGTGATTCTATGGAGCACAACGGCAAAAAATGTTATTCCTTCTCAATTTCTCACACACTCGCACTGTAAATCCATGTACCCAAGAATAGAGCAGTTACTTCAGCCATGTCAGAGTTGATCATATTTTCTTGCTCCTCTGCACCTTTATTGGCTAAGCCTATTTGTGAAGATCGGCTGTGGTCCAGTTCACTAGGGGATTACGCTTCAAACTAGGGGATTACAGATCAAACAGATGAGAGGTGATTATTGCAAACAAGCTGGCTGTAGACTTCTGCACTATGGACCTGTGTATCATTTGTCACTGATGTATGGTAAAGATGTGTCATTATATATATTAAGCACTGCTTAATATTAAATAGGCATTAATATATACTCAGTAGGTGCTGACATATATTGAATAAGCACTGGCATCTTGTTGCTGCCCAAAGAAAAAACATGTATTGCCAATTTTGTCCATTTTTATCTTTCTGCATCATTTAAACCTGGCAGTTTACAGTGTGTGTGTGAACATGGTGAAGGAAACCCAAAATCACTTGTTACATTAACTTACATTAAAAGCCCTCTAAGGTAAAGCTTCCATTTTAAAGATTTATTTTTCTTTATATAGACTATACAATAAGTGAGCATTGATGTTATTTTTAGTAAGCATTAATGGAACATTGGCATATAAGAAATGAACACTGAATAAACATTAATACATAAATTACTTTAAACTCAGAGTTGAAAACCCATTTCAGGGTTTAAACTGACTTGGATTTAGACTAAAATGTTTTTGCTTTGAGTGACCTTATATCTTAATTATGTTATTTCATTTAAAAAAAGTGACTGAACATTCCATTCTGTCACTCCCAACGCAATTTCAACACTACTATTAAAATTTTATCAAATGTTTCAGCGTGATAGTGATTCCAAACTACTGAATTAAGCTCGGAGATGGAACTCATGGCAAAATCTGAACTGAAGGAGCAAGAATGCTGCTGTTTATTAGGGACAGTCAGAGGGAGCTGCCATTGGTTGATTGCTGAAGACAGATGCATTTACACTGGTACATGATTTACATCTAGTTTTATGTAGATAATCTCCCTTCAGGCTTTGCGTGCCACCAGGTATTAAACATATATAAACACATACGCCTAAAAAGATTTTAACCAGGAATCTCAGAAACAACACCACAACAGCCCCTAACAGCATACTGCACGTTTTGGTTGATGTTGTCTTACACTGTTGCCAGGTGCAATGATTTCTTATTAAGGCATTTACAGCAAATACATTTACACTGCAATGTAAACCTCTGTTCAAACGTTTGACTGATTTATTTCATAACACATTATAACTTCATTCTTAATGCTATAAAGATTTCTCAGCTGAAATGTCTTCATTTGTTACAATTTCATACAAAAATGCTGAAATCTATCACATTCCAGCATCACATCAGTAGCATTCTGTAAGTGTATCTTCACAAAACTTGTTTAATGTCATTTTAATGTTTAATATATAAACTGCCCACTGCAGCAATATGTGAAAAGAAGAATTGTACTGGTTCTGTTTTTGCTTACCAGAGTGACAAAAACTTCATACAGCAATATTATGTTTAGAACAAACCTGAGAGGATCACTTGAGATGACCACTGAGGCATGTCTATTTAATGGATGTGAAAATAATTTGCTGCAGGGTGTCTGCATTAGTCTGGGTCACTGAATCATATGCCCACACAAGAAGTGTAAGTCTCTCTCCATCAGTGAATGCAATGGTGTAGGCAGACGGACTGCCATTTATCAAGGATGCATTGTTCAAAACCACAGGAGGCAGTGACTGTAGACGCCTGATGAGAATGAATTGTGAAGAGAAATAAAAGTGCTTACCTCCCATCAATTATGTCTTCTCAGCATGTGACAAATAAGAGAATAAAAGGAGAGGCTTCAAACTGGAGTTCAATTTAAAGTTCTGATCTTAGCCACGCATCATTTAATAATCTATACCTCGAATGTCTTTAGAAAAAGAAAACAAAAAAATATGTGTTAGCCAACATATTGTAGTAAAGCACCACAGAGAACTCATAGATCAGTCATTTTGATAACTGGGTATACTATTGAGATATCAGTTGGGACTTTCTCTGAGACTTTCTCACAAAACTGGTGCCCACCCAGTGGAAATCAGAATGTCATTAACTGATCCTTCTACCACGTTCTAATTGTTCTAAGCAATGTATCTGACCTATTAGGCTTTCTGTGTAGCTCCTGAGGTTCCAACCAATGGGAGAGCTTGCTGGGTTGCATATACCAAAAAAAGTAAAGGAATCATTTTTCATTGTGTGGTCTATTGATTTAACCGTTATGTTTCCAATCACAGCTACACAATAACATTAGGCTTTCTGAGTGATACAAACCCTAAACATCTCAGTACAGCAGTGATACTGAAACCACATGAGCAGGTCAGTATTTTTTGGCACTGGTACAACTGTATCAGGCCCATTCCTAGGTTTTTACACATTTTGTGCACTTACTGACCATTTTATCAGATACATCTATGTTGTGAATACACTACTTGTACAATTAAAGAGTATAGCTGATCTTTTTCCATAGATAATTTATATCAGTTATTGTAAAGAGCAGTGTAGAAGAGGGCTAGTGGAGTATTGCCTTTGTAATGGGCAAATAAGTACCTTAATAGAGAAATTTGTAACATGATGCAACTTGAATTTTGAAATCATACTCCAAACAAGAGGTTGGCAACATGAAATCAGAAAGCTGTCGTGTCAACTCTTATCGCAAGAAACAAGAAAAGCACAGTCCCTCTTTCTCAATGTTAACATAACATTAGCTGTTTACTTATGAGTCAACATCAAACTCCATCTCTTTACTCATCAGGAGTGTCTCTTAATGGAAAGCAACACAATGTTAACTCTTATTCTGCTTCTATTTATATCACTTCCCTATATCACTGTGTTTTTAATGGGAGCGGCCGGCTGCAGTCTCAGTTATCATGCATTTACTGACATTTACGCTTCAATTGACAAGAGGGTAGAAAATGGGTAGAGCATATCGCCTCTGGAGGTATACAGTGGTAATACAGGACAGGATGGACCGGGGCTCGCTGGCTAGTATGCTAACTTCTCTTTGACATACCAATAAAACTGTTATTTCTTCACATTCTTTTAATAATTTTCATAATTTTTTGAATGTTTTAACATCTTACTAATAGCGTCTCGCGTCCAGACTCATTCTCTGTCTCTGACTTTTTGGACTCCATTTCCCATAAAACCCCCACACATCCGCCACCAGCCAATGACAGAAGCTCCTCACCTGCTTTCTAACCACTCACAGCTGGCCTTCATTCGCTTCACTTGTTTTGTTTATAAACTTGTATGTGTGTCTTCACCATTGTGTTTTGCCAATTGGCTTGTCGCTGCGTACTGAGTGTTCTGTATTGTTTGCCTTCCAGTTTATGACCAGTTTTTCTGCCTCTTGATTTATTCTCTTTTTGCTGATCCCTTTCTGGATTTGTCTGGCTTTTGGTTTTTGCTCTTGGATTTTTCCAACAATATTAAAGTTTGCTTTCCTTTAATATTTGCAAGCGTTTGCTTCGTCTCAGTCGCATTACAAATTGATCTGTTTTCTTTTGAAATCAATCAACAAACATAACAAGAGCCATAAACACGGAATGGTCAAGACAGAGGAGAGAAGAAAATAAAACAATAATTCTATAATTATCAATAATGTGATAGTACTAATAAATATAAAAGATAACTTTATTCAGGGATTGTGATTTGTATTGCTATACATCCATATTTGAACGCATGTGTACATCTGTGTTAGTTTGTACCTATATTTGCTGTGTGTTAACACCAAGCAGCCACAACATTAGAGGCCCCCCCCACCCCCCCACCCCAAAAAATGCACATCACAGGCCGCAATCCATTAATCTCTCTACACTGTGCACCTTTAATCTGGCAAGCTATAAGCAAAGATGGAAAACCATCTTTCAGTACTAAAAGTAGTTACAGAATAAATAGCACCAGTGCCAAGGCTACTTAAGTTCTTGAACAGAATTTCTTACATCCAGCATCTATAAACAGAAGCAAGGCACTATTATGCTTTCACTCTTCTCATTTTGTGCTAAAATGATAGACGTACAGCTAAATGTGAATGATCATGTAAGTCTGAATAGCCTTTCCTCAGAAACGGGCTTAACAATAAGCAGAAGTGGCCTATTATGTCATTGTAAAGTATAAAAAACAGCATTCACAAAAACTGCACTCAAATATAATTTAAATCAAATGGAACTCATCTGTATCCACCTCAGACCCAACAGAGCCAGCGCAGATCCTCTTCAGCAGAGTGGGAGTGGTGGAGCTTCATCTAATCATGGGCTTCACCGCATTCACTCTTAAGTCAGATGTTTCACTCACAAGACAGCAGTGAAGAGCTCTCGAAGAGCCGTGGCTTCATCTGGACTCTTCCTCGCCTCTTGATTGCTAACCACACACACACACACACACACTCAGAGAGGCTCGGCTGAGGGGTGCATGTCCTCACAGCGCTGCTGGGATCAGCCTGTCTTGTTTGGCGGCAGAGAGTAGAACTCCGACCCCTTATGGATATTTATTCGTCCAAACTGTCCCCCGCGGTGGATTACGGAGCCGGTACCTTCCTGCTGCTCATAGGTAAACTTTTCTCTTCTTCTGCCCGAGAACACGCCGTCCTTCTACCCCTCCATCCATCTATCAATCTATTCATCCACAGTGTCCTGCTAGCAGCGCGTCTGCACACTCTCATCCTTTCGCAGTGGGTTCAGAAAGTCTCGTTCGCGCGTGGATCTGTCGTCTTTTCTGAAACCTTTGCAATTCGAAAGCCACTGGATGTCCAAAAGTTTGTAGACACCTGCTCATCCAGCGTTTCTTCTGAAATCTATGATATGAATAAGGGTTTAGGTTTTATTCACCACTTTCTTGCAATAGCAGCCTCTTTGCACTAGATGTTGGAAGAATGCTGTGAAGATTCGATTAGAAGCATTAGTGAGGTCAAGCCATGATATTGGTTGGTTAGTTCTGGACCATAGAGGCCACTCCAACTGACTCCTAAGGTATTGAAGCCATATCTCTCCAGAGAATCACACCAGAGAATAGTTTCACTGTTCTACAGCTCAAAGCTACTAGGCTTTCTACTCCTCTTGACCCTTGACATTAGGCATGGTGACCTTAGCATCCCATTCTAGAGACAATGCTTCTTTCCGTGGAATCACACAAGCTGCATCTGTGCAGTAAACACCTGTGTCAGGAATGTGTGCACCTGAAAGTGACTACACGTACTCATGGCAAGTGGAGATGGATGGACAAAAATTGGATATAAACATCTAAACTAATGTTTTAAAGCATCTCTTTTGAAAATATTAGGAATTCTGCACACACATCAATGTGGCACTGCAAAGGAGAGTCTCAGAAAAGCACATTTATTAGGCTTTATGATTTACAGTGTTTGGATGTCCTGAGCATTACGTTTTTCCAGGTAGAGCAATTAGAGTATGGTTTTTAAAGCAGTGAAGCATAACACTGTGTATGGTTTGACATAACCTGAATTATTAAGCCTGCCCGCAGTTGTTGTAAGTAGCTCATCTGCTGCCTTCTCCTCATAATTAATAAATACAAGAATCAATGCATACATATATATATATATATATATATATATATATATATATATATATATATATATATATATATATATATATATATATACCCAACAGGAGGCTATTTAAAAGGTGTGAGGTATCTCTCTTTCTTTCTCTCTCTCTCTCTTTGTCTTACGAAGGCCATGTGCCCTGAAGTTGAAAGCACCTTATGATGATATTCTCAGGGTCATGTCTCTTAAGTTAAAAGGGATATCGTAATTGCAAATAAAACGTTTGCTAGGAGGCAGTAGTGGGGTCTTCAAACCTCAGTAATGTGCATAGCAATTTGGCATTAAATGTATTTCAGTGTATGTACTAGCTACAGAATAAAGCAATGCCTGAGCAGTTGGATCAAAAATGAATAAAAAAATTATAAAATATCAAATCAATAAACACATCAATAAAAATACTACTGTGCTCATTGATTCCCAAAATCCTGTAAATTTACTACAGTGATCACGTACTGTTGCCTTGGACTTTGAGTTCTTCCAGTTATCTCTGCACAGAAAAGCAGGGACATTCATTAAGATTTCATATTCACGCATTCACACAAGACCTTGTTGCTGCCGAAGGTCGGTGTAAAATACATCAGCATGTCCTCAAAGAGTTCTGGGACAAAGACTTATGGGCAAATGAGATGGCATGAAGAGAAATGAAATGTATAGAGGTGAAAGAAACTCTCCAAATTAAAAGAAATTGGAACTCACTCGGTCACCAGAAACGAATGCTTATGGAAAATGTGAGCAAAAAGTGAAATTTTGTTAGCGGTCCAAGTCTTTTACTCAATATGAATTACATTGGTTGTGTACTACTAAATACTAGATTGTTAGTAAAAATGCAGTGAAACAAGCAGAAACTGAAAAAGACTGATGTCTGAATTTTGTCTCTGTCCAATATAGTAACTTTACAGGAGAGGCCACAAACCATCTTAACTCTCAGTTTTAGTGAATGTAAATAGATTTTATTCCAAGTTTTTTGGATCATTTCTATTAGTTCATTCATTGTGAAACTTACACAGGATATAAAGGACAGCTGTCGTGTTCAAATGATACATAAAATTGAAAATGTCCAAAATGGACATGTTTTTTTTTATATTGACAATATGTATATGGGTCATTTGTTCAGTTGTGCTTTTGGCCCTAAAATATCAGTACCCTATAAAACAGATTCTGATTCCCGAGTGTAATAGTGGGCTTAGGCCAAACAATTTCTTGCATGGTTAAAAATAAACTGTTGAGCATTTTGGCATGTATATTATCGCTATCCAAAGAAAAACATGCATCTCCATTTTTTTATATTTCTTTTTCTGCATTATTTGAACACACTGACCTTTACATTGTGTCAGGATTAGTGTACCAGCAGAAATGTACCAGAATAGCTTGGAATAAAATCTCTGAACAGTGACTAACGTTGACAGTAAAGAATGTATTTGGTCTCTCTCTGTTTTTTTTCTTTGGACAGCGATGATATGCAAGTTAACCAGCTAGGCCTGGTCTGTCCTATCATCTGCCATCAATGTAGAAGCTTCTAGCAAGCGACTGCTGATGTTCACTCTTTTCATGAACCTTGTTCAGCAACAAACAAAAGAAATGTTTCTTAGGATAGCAGTGGCTACCTGTTGTTTGGCGTATGAATTTTACAATTTGCATTATTTTACAAATCACACTCGTATTGTTTTTAGCTTAACAGAGGCGTTTTATTCGCTTTTTAATACGAAACGTTTTTAACAACAAAAATAAATCTGAAATATTTGAATAAATAACACTTATTCATTATTGTTATGTCCCAAATTAGCTGATGCTTTGCCACTTCACTCACTGTCTTCTAACGTTAAATGTCTGTTGGACTAGATTTGGTTTGATAGTTCACTTTGATATAAATACAAATAAACACAAGTACAGTAATGTACAGTAAAAATAGTGTGCTGTTTGTCAAAGAAAGGATTTATTGATGAGTACAGTGATGTAACTTCTTTGCTTGCCATCAAAACAAAAAGGGAGACCGTTTCAGAGTATAAGCTTTATTCTTGAGAATACCACAGTACAGACATTCTTTGAGAAAATCTAAACGTGGTCTAACATGGTCCCGGCAACTGCACGGGCTTATAGGCCTGCCTCCATGTTCCATGTGGCCCATGCGATCTGTCTGGCTGAGTTGTTATCTCGTGGGCTTGGAGGAGCTTCTTGGAGGTTCCTGTCATAAATGACGAAATTCACTGAACCATAAACTTCTTAAAACCTCTGTAGCATTCAGTGTGTAGCATTCATCTGTATGAACAAGCTTTTAACAGACGCTATATGATGTAAGAAATATTCACGACAGCAGTTAGAAGAATGCAAGTTTGATTCTGACCACTCTTTCTGGATTTGTTCAATTTCATAAGCAGCATCTGATTTAACTAGGTATTGAATGGTAACTGTAAATCCTGGAGAGACTTAGTTAATCTAACAGACATCTTATCACAATATATTAGTTTGTTTATTTATTCGTCTATTTGCTTGTTTATTTAAATGTTAAATTTCTATAACATATAAACAGCTACAGCTCAGATAAAGAGTTTGAAGCATGACAGTACCATAATCAGCTCAGGCACTGTGTACTGACGTTAGCACTCCTCAGCCAATCAGATCCGTGCATATTCGGGTGTGAAGCACGCACACAGGCAGCCTAAGAAGCGAGAAGCTGCATATATGAAGCAAGTCAGAAAGAATAACGTGCTTTAAGAAAAGTCAACAGCGAAAACTGACTGTTTAACCAGGAATGGACCGAAACTTGCTCACTTAGTTTTGGAGAATACCGCTAATCAACATGTCAATCTGTGAAACTGAGTTAACCTTTTTTTTCATGTAGCCCTTGTTTTTAATTGATGTAAGTTAAAAACATTTATTAGAAGTGTATAAATAATTCATTCAGTTCAGGATTTAAACAGAAAATATTCTGAAATAAACTAAACAGTATTTGTATTTGTTTTTCCTTCAGTTGCTGTTAGTATAAAATGCTGATACTAAGTAACTTAAATATACAGGATATGGCACTGAATCATAACACAAGTTAGAAATGATGACGGACTTTGGCCTGAGGAAATTTTTTCTAAGATGGTTTAAGAAAACCAATCGTGTGCGAAATCTTAAGCTGACCTGGATGGTCCAAATGACAGCTCAGGCCATACTTGGATGGTCCCAGTGTGACTGCCATTATTTCATCACCTTACTGTCGCAGTGTAATGAACACATTCTAAAATATGACAAAACAGGCGCTACAAAACAGTTGCACACATAAAGCTGCGTTTGCTCCTGACACTGCATCCTGGGTGATCCGCTAGTGATTGGACAGCACTAAGTAAAAGTGCAGGTGGTGTTCAATGCATCTTGAAAACTCACTCTGATCTCTTAAACCCCCTTCAAAGGTGGTCAAGGATACAAGACCACATAACATTCGTAGTGTGAAGGTTAAAGGCATCCAGTTGCATTGCTTCAGCAATCCATGCCATCTAAAATAATTTAACATGACTTTCATTTGCACAAACAAATACTCACAGTATATCTTCATCTAATAACATACACAACAAGCAAGATCTACTGATGTGTATTAATCTACCTGTAAATGTGTCTGAAATCTGGGTTAACCATGCAAACGCAGAGCTTGCAGCATCATTTATGGTAATAACAGTACAAAGAGTTCTGCACAACATGTAAACACATTTTTGTGACAAACAGCCTGAATGCTGCTGCTTCTGACTACCTGCAGGGACTAGATATGTAAATAATCTTTGTTCTGCATCTCTGGGCATGTGTTTCATGAAGCAGGATTTGTGGCTTGACATGCTTTTTACTGTAAAACAATGTCAGGTTCAGGATTTCAGATCATAAACAGCTCTTGATTCAATGGGGTCTGAGCTCCTGTCCAAACAGGAGAGGTAGGGTTTCTTTTCCAGTGATTCTCTCCAAAGACATTTTCTTTCTTTGTGACGTTTGTGGTGTCAGGCATGTGAAGAATACCGCTTTTTGGCAGATGAAACAATAATTTATACACCAACAAGCACTAGCAGACTATCGCCATGCTTTCATGAGGCTGAAACACTCCTTAAAACTTCAGTGTGAACTTGTGGCGATAAACTGCTGTAGGCTAAATGACTGGATGATATGTAAATGCATTGTTTTGTAGCACCACAAAAAACAAGTTCAAATTTTAAACTCAAACAAAAATATTTTAAAACATAATTTGGAAAATGAAGCAAATCTTACATAATTTAACTTTTTTATTTATGTATGTATTCATTGTCTTGTAAATTAGGCTCTTTAGAAAGTATGCTGGACAAGTTGATAAATGTCTATAAAAGCTCATTATGATAAAAGCCTTTGAAGAGCTTATCTATGCTGGCTTGAGGAAAGAGATTATTTGAATCCACAGACCCATCTGAAATGAAAATGAATAAATTCTCAGAAATAGTAAAGTTTTGTCTCCAGATCACATTACACAGACAGGCAGTTTATGTTATAGCTGTATATATATATATACATATATATATATATATATATATATATATATATATATATATATATATATATATATATATACAGTTTATGTTATAGCTGTATATATATATATATATAAATAAATATATATATATATATTTATATTATATAATATGCACATGCATTTAATTTTATTTATGTAACTCATTAACAAAACATAAAATATCTTGTTGTATAAACACGCATATACGTAGATCTGGTCTGTAAGGCACCAATGACAAGAGACTATAGCCTACATTCTTAAGTGCAAGACCACAAAGACAATGTAGACCTGACATGATAAGTAATGCATTTTAATGTCAGTATTAAAACACAAAAGCAGTATTAGTAGGATAGATCTGTAATCTGTTTTGTGGTATATAGTAAATGTTCCTTAACATATATATCATCACTGGCCAATAAAAAACAAGCATCTCCAAAAGGCAACTCTATAGTAGAGGACAAAAATTTTCTTTACTTTTAATGCAAACCAATGGTAACAATTGATACCAAGTTATTTTGGAGCATTTCTATTGGTCCAAGCATCATGAAATGGCAGGTGCCAAGAATGTAGAAAAATGTAAATAGACAAAAATGGAGATATATGTTTTTCTTTAGACAGCAACAACATATATGTATGAATGTTCGAACATCTGACAGCTTATTTGCTGCTTAGTCACTCTAAATGAAGTGTCATATCTACATATCTTTAGCTGAAAAGCAATAACAGACTGCTTCAGGTGGCCAGCCAACAAACATAGTTACTAATACAGCACTGATATCCATACAAATCCTGTACTGATGTATTTTTTATGCATTATGATATCAGATTGATCAGTATGGGCAGATTACAGAAATCAGTGTTAGAGATGTTTAGATGTGGCCGCTATTTCTAACTGATATTTAATGGTCTATTTATTGCATTCCAGGAAAAGCTGAACGTTCAGCCGTTTTATGCATTTTACTGCATGTGTAAAGCATGTGTATTATTTTTTGTAATGCTAAGCCAGGTAGATCTATTCCCAGTGTTGACTTTTTATGTATGTTTAGGCTGTACATTGGCAATGAAGATCAAATATCAACAGCAGTCTTATATCAGGGAATCACTACCTTTCCTACTGTTTTCTATGGAATAAATATCACATATTTTGTGATGTAATTAGACTTTGAATCATTCATATGCCAGTCATGATTGTTTTGTCTGCTGTAGAAAATGTACAGAAAAATTGGACTACAGCCCAAAACCTGTGCAGACAATTGAATTCTGGGTTATATCATAAAGTGGACGAGATGTTATCTGCTGTGGAAAAAGGGAGACAGTTCATTGTATTACCTTCTTAGACAAAAGAAATCTTTCAGTTCTTTTATTTGTTCTGTTTATGACTTTCATTAAGCGATGTTCCATTATTCCATTTCTTTTTTCCTCATGAACAATGCAATCAACAAAGAAATGATTTTATTCTGTATATATATATATATATATATATATATATATATATATATATATATATATGAACATACTGAGAGATGTAATTTCAGTAATAACAGTTTGATGGATTTCTGTCACATATGATTTGTCAAACAGGCTCTAATTGTGTTCTTCTTTTTGTCATGATTAGCTATTTTGTCAGTCGTGGGGAACCTGCTGGTCCTGGTTATGGCATATAAGAGATCTTCTCTTATGAAGCCTCCAGAACTTCTGAGTGTGAACCTGGCAGTGACAGACCTCGGGGCTGCCGTTTCCATGTACCCTCTGGCTGTGGCATCATCATGGAACCATGCCTGGTTAGGAGGCAATGCTACCTGTATTTACTACGGCTTGATGGGATTCTTCTTTGGAGTAGCCAGCATAGCAACCCTGACAGTGATGGCTATAGTGCGCTTCTCTGTGTCCCTGACTCTACAATCACCCAGTGAGTACCACCAGCTTCTTTCCTTAGACCTGTTTTACATTATCTGTTATTTTTTACTCAGTGGAGTAAAGACCACCTGAACATCAAATGTGCAATGAGCATGATGCTTGTCTTAGAGGTTGAGAGCGCCAGTAGATCACAAAATCTCAAGCTACCATTTCCAAAATTTCAATTGCAAAATTTACCAATATGAAGAGTGTAATTATCATATGTCCAGTCATTTCTAGTGATAGTAATAGGATTATTATTTTCTTTAAAAAGTTTTTATTTCATTATGAAACAGGTAGCAGGGTGTGGGGCACAACCTTAGAATGTAGAACTCACAGAATCCACACCTATACTAATATTAATATGCAGTAACACACCAACATGTGAGTGAGTGGTTCAGTGAGTGGTTCAAAAATTACAGGAGCACAGCTGTGTCTGATCCACTCACACCAGCGCCATGTGTCACTGCAATGCTCAGAATGATCCACCTTTCAAATAATACTCTCAAATGTGATGTGTCTTATGCTGAATTAGTCATGTTGGCATTGATTTACTAGCTTTTCGAGCAGTTGTCCGTCATCTGAATGGTTTCCAGATGGTAGGTACTATAAACAAAGTTTATGTTTTCATTCATAGCAGAGATGTGTTTGTACCTTGTGTAAAAATATTACTGTTGCTCAAATGCTTCAGATTATTTCGAAAAAACTGTCGGTTCCAGTGAATTGTCAGTTCCAGATTTGCCAGCTCCCTGCTGAGAACCCGAGTGGTTGCTTGCAGTAAATATTTTCCAGATGGGCTGCAGGAGAGAAATACAGCCGTTTGCTTTCTGAGAATGCTGACTGATACGGACTGTCTGATTGACACCCCAAGTTAAAAACGAACCCAAACTTTACAATGTTGTACAAAACGTTGGCTGGTAGTCTAGTTTTTGCAGGAGCCCTATATTATATTCTTATACATTAAGCTTATGTTACCATCTTTCTGACAGTAGAAATGTGGTGATGATCTTCTGTTATTTGTATTGTATAATGTTTTGGGTTTCATTTGGTAAACCAAAACATGGAAATGGAATGGAAACTTTAATAATGCTCTTATTAAGGGTGAAAAAAAAATGTTATACATTATCAGTGAACTGCAAATATGAACGTTCAAGATAGTACAGCAAAGTTTTATACTGTACTGTTGATATACAACTTAGTCTCTGCTTGGTCTGTCATTTACATTTACAAAAAACACTAGTAGTGAATAGTGTGACATAAATTGTATATGGTGGTATAAGGTTGCTAAGAGTTTCGGTATGCATTACAACATAGTGTATTTATTTATTTGTTATTATTTTTTACCATTTTGAATGAGTAGGTAAACAATGACTGGATTAGATTAACAATGGCGCATTGCCTGAAACAGCTGGCTAAGCAAGGAGCACTCTAAGCTCTATGCTGGGTTAATAGCTAATGACTAATCCCAAGAGACTGGCTTTTACTTCTACCCTCTTTTTCTCATGTAACTCATTACATTCTGATGTCTGCTCCTTAAACAGTCATCTGAAGTAACATAAACTGCAGGACATTTTGTGTGTTCAGTCGTGTTTGTAAGTTTTGTGTATTTCTTTGTGGGATTCTGAAGTAGCTGTAATAACAAACTGAATACCCCACCATTTGCTTTTCAATGTTTGTATTAATAATTGGTTAACATGCCAACACTGTCATTCAGGGTGGCTTTGTGTGAAATTATCCATTCTGGAGAAACTTACAAGACAGAATTGTTCACAGTGGTGGTGATAGGACCTAGATATCCACCTCTAATAGCTCCCTCACATAAAGTTAGATAAGATAAGATAATCCATTATTAGTCCCACAGTGGGGAAATTCACTGTGTTACCGCAGCAAAGGGATAGCAAGGCACTCAGTACAAAAAATATATAAATAACAGTACAGTATATACAATATAAATAATGAGTCAAAAACAAGAATATAATTAGAAATAACATTGCCTCTTAATTGCACAGCGGGAATGGAAAAATATTGTGCATTATGTTACACTGAAAAAATCTATTCTTGTTGCTTTACTTTTTAGTTACTTTAGTAACATTTACATAAAAACATAAAAATATATTTGTATTTTACATTAGGGCATTAGGACCCCTTGTTCCTGACACCACCACTGTAAAGATGTCAAATCATGTCAAATTACTCTGAATCTGAGTTTATTTTGAAAGAGAAATTTTGAAATCTCAGCTGAATTCCCCTTTAGAAAGTATTTCAACCAGAACACTGCATGAATCTCGTATATTGCCCACTACTAGATTCCACTGTTACTGATCAAACCTCAAAACTATCTCTATTTTTGTATAGTTATAGCTCATTGGAGAATTTTATAAGACCCCCATTTCGGGCATGGACATGCTCATTTGCTGTCCATTGATTTGAAAATAAAATCTCAAAGATCAGATCAAGCCTTGAGCTGAAATATGTGTACTGTTTCATCTTTATTGCTTTCTTGTTGATTCTTTGTAGGAGTCATCCATGGTTAGCCCTGATGACATGCATGTCTCCCCGCAGTCTAAACAGATTTGGCTTATCAGAACCACCTAGCTTGAAATAGAGCAGTTGTTCTCTAAAGTGTACTGTTATGTAACCCCCCTAAACTGCAGAATATAACAGCTGAACTGAAGCTGAAAAATATGCACTGAGACACATCACAGGCACACGTCTGCGTACAAAAGCCAGTCTTTGGTCTCTGTCACCTGACAATAGAGATAGTATAGCTCATACTTTAATGACTTTAATGACTACCATGCATATGCATCACCCTGTGGCCACAAAAGAGTGTCACAGTCTTTCAAAGATAAGCATCTAAAAAATAAATTCTGCTGATTTAAACAAAAGAATAACTAATTCATGTAACTCAGTTACTCATAAAATATTATACAGCTTAACAATACTAAAATCATGTATGCTATAGAACAGGCTTTCTCTTTCAGGTTTTGTTTTTCTGTATCTTGCTTTGGGATATTGTTTTGTTCTACATGAAACTTGATGAGCTCTGCTTTGCTCTTTGTGATGTGTAGACAAACATCAGATGACATTTTAATTTCTCTCTCTCTCTCTCTAAAATACCAAGAAGGAAGGCGCTGTAGAACACGCTGTCATAGGAAAGGCTGTCACTTGAATTTTCATACTAGGGCACAGTGTATAGGCTGTGAGTGCAGCTATTACAAAGTTCATTCTTGCTTCTCACAGTCCCTGTAATCCCAAACACATACAGTCATGCTGAGGTCTGGACGCCAGTGTTAATTTTGATAGCAAATTTTGATTTAGTTTTAGTCACAGTCTTTCGACTAAAATGTAATTTAGTTTTAGTCATAATTTAGTCATCTGAATTGTTTTTAGTTTTATTTATCATGAGAATATAGTCTAGACTACATCTACAGTCGATTCAGTTGACTAAATTAAAAAGGGTGTAAAATGTAAATGCTTTTTCTTCAGTTCCCCCTTAATTATTTAACTATTATATATACTTTCATGAAATGAAACATGTATTAATTAGTTATGGAATATTATTTACGTTTGATAGACCAATACACACAAACAGAATTAACAAACAACATCTAAGCTCTGCCATAACTGCAAAGTGAATAAGAGAAAACTGTTATTTTATCACCTTTTTATTTATTATGTCTTACTAGTGCTGTCAATCTACTTAAAATACATGATCTGTAATTAACTAATCTACATTAATTGCATTTATCACTTTGCTATGAAAGTATTTTTAATTGTGCAATTCAAATAAATTTTAGCATAAAATTTTACATTTTAATTTTTTTTTTCAATGAATGAAAAACTGCCACATCTCTAAGTAACAGTGTTTACTAGCGATACACACTGCACATTACGTGCACTAATTCATTGTAAATAAAACTTGCTAATCTGTTTTGTGCACTTTCTAGTGTGTACAGAGAGATTTGGGACATGATCATCAAATGCAGATGGTTGGAGTTAGCTAGCTAGTCTCCGGACTCTGGTCTGGAAACACTGCCTGAACATATAACGTTTCACCTGCTTCCCACATACCTGATCCAACTAATCTGACCATTAACACCACCTTACTGAGTTAATACAGCGCTTCACCTGCTTCCCACATACCTGATCCAACTAATCTGACCATTAACACCACCTTACTGAGTTAATACAGCGTTTACAGCAGGACACGCTCTGAAATGTACAGGGCAGTGTACTTTCAGGACTAGGATTAAGAAAGGCTAAGATAGCGTTAGCAGCGGTAAAGCCAGCTAACGGTGGTGCTGGAGTGCTGATGTCCAGTGTGGTGGTGATTTTCTCTAAACACGAACGCTAAACTCTCTTTCTCTCTGCTGACATTGTCTAGATAACTTAGTTCCATCATGAGTAACGACAGTTCACAGGCTCGTATGGTCTTCCCGGGTTTAGACCAAATTTGTGCGTTTAATTGGATGGCTACCCAGCTTGTCTCGCCTCTCCATATACGCTGAAGTAGTTATAATTGGATATTTTCCTAACTTGTCCCTGCCTTTCACAAAACTAAATCAGTTCTGATTGGAATTCGTCCCGTTTCCATCTCGTTTTTATTTGTTGACTAAAGTGTCAATATATTTCATCATAGTTTTTGTCCTTTTTTGTAGTTTTTATTTAGTTATCATCTCGTTTTCGGAATAAAAAAAAAAGGCCGTTGACAAAAACTATGACGAAAATAGAAATTAACACTGTTGGACACTGGTGTTAAGAGTCCGTTGCTCTGAGATCACCCGTAGTTTCTGCAATTTCCTTTTCTCAGTAGTGGTTTCTTGACTGCTACACTTCCTTTCATACCCATAGCATCAACTTGCCTTCCCTCAGTGGAGGGGTGGACAAAAACACCTGTGGATTTTTTCAGATCTGAAGCAAAAGTGAAGCTTGATGTTCTTACAGTATTAAGTAATGTTTATCTGATGGTTTCTAGTTTTCTGATGGACAGTTTTGGTTATCGAATCACCTCAGAAATATCTACTCAACACTAAATGCTTGTACATAATGGCTGTTTTGGCTGGACATTAAACAAATGAACGGTGGTCTCTGACTAAAGTATTTCTTGAATAATCTTCTGTGATAGCGCTGTACAGATCCTGTTGACAGCCACCATGGAACAGACATGTTGCTTGGGTTTATATAACACCATCTAACAGGTTGACCTTTAGGTTGCATTCATTTTCAATGGCTTATATCACATCAAATTATGTATGTTTATCTAATTATACAGACAGCCTATAGCTTATCATAAAGTAAAGTTTTAAGTGTATCTCTGCTTTTAACATATTCTTCTTCCCTATCTGTTTGTTTGTGTTTAGAGGAGAAGATCAGTAAGAGGAGAGTTCATGTGCTGCTGGCAGGCACGTGGCTATATGCTCTTTTATGGGCTCTGTTCCCTTTGCTGGGCTGGGGCAGGTATGGCCCTGAGCCATTTGGCCTATCCTGCACATTAGCCTGGGGTGAGATGAAGGAGCACAGCCCGTCCTTCGTCATCAGCACATTCTCTATGAACCTGGCCATTCCAGCATTCATCATTATCTTTTGCTATTTCGGAATTGCCCTCCGGCTTTATGTCTCCTATAAGTCCGTGGACCGCGGCAACTTCGTCCCCAACACTGTGAAGATGCAGCGCCGGCTCATGATGGTGAGTCAAAGGTGTATCAGCCACATGTACCATATCTATATTTATTCATCTACATGAGCAACATGTTTACATGTCTAGCCACGTCATCGCGACCTATGAATCATTTATGTCAGTGGTTCTCAAACTGAGTTTTTTTTGCTAGAACCCAGCTTAAAGGCATAAAGCAACAATAAGAACCCTCTGTTTGGCCCTCAGGGAAAGCCGTTGATATTGTGTATCGTTCACTGTCATAACAAAACGTTTTATTTTGAAAGTAGTAGGTTTATAGAAGAAAAAAAACCCATATTTATCATCAGTGTGTCTTAATGAAGCAAGATTTTATTCCAGTATTTTTTGTAAATATATTAATCATAAAAAAGTTCACACAATGTGCAGGACAGCTGGTGTTCTCAAATTGTGCAATATAATAAAGGACATAAAATGGAGGCACAAGGCTTGGAGATGACAGTGACACAGTAAAAAATAGTTTTAATCTAATTTGATACAATTATTCATACCCTGAGAAAATATTCTAATCAAGATTTACATGTATTGCTTCTTAAAGCAGTACCTAAATCTGTAGTATTTCAGGGTTCATGGCTCCAGAGTATATATTTAATGTGACTTGCAGTCCAAACACCCTTAGTCATCCGTCAACATGTGGAACATAAAGGAATACACAAAAGAGCTGAGACAAAGGGTTGCACATCTGTGTAAATCATCACAAACATTCTCCAATGATAGCTACAGATATTAGTGCTTGGGGTTCATTAAAGATCACTAGTAACAAGGTTCTGCAGTCAGATGAAACAAAAGCAGAGCTTTTGGTACAAACAGCATAGCTGGATATGGCATTAAAAATGTATGTCATTCAGTCCCTGCTGTGAAGTACGGAGGTGGCTCGGTGATGTGTGTTGTTTTTCTTCCAAAGGTCTTGAGAGTCTTCTTAGGTACAGGCCAACAGGCACACAATATCAGGAATTCAAAATCTTGGTGACAGTGGATGCTAAGTCCTCAGGAAAGGGTTCACTGACCACAGAATGAAGCTTTTGTGGTGGTTACACCAGTCCCCTGACCTAAACTCCATTGAAAGATTCTGTTTTTGTCTGTGGCTTCTTTGTTCTTTGAAGTTTACACACATCTCATATGCATTTGCAGTAGAACATGTATAACATACCCCTTATGACCATCTTTATATCCAATAATCTGGATTGTACTGGAAATGTAACACTCAGACGTATGCATTATCAGTGAATTCTCAATTGCTTATC
The DNA here is from genome assembly GCA_021613375.1 of Megaleporinus macrocephalus. Lineage (NCBI taxonomy): Eukaryota > Metazoa > Chordata > Actinopteri > Characiformes > Anostomidae > Megaleporinus > Megaleporinus macrocephalus. Next base: position 31,897,423 of record CM038707.1, read on the forward strand.
AACCTTATGCTTCCATCGTTAACAATGTGAAATGTCTATGTGAGGTAATTTTGCAAGACACCCGGGTTTCAAAGTGTTTTAAAAGTGCAATAAAAACACTGGACTATTAAAAGAAATCAAAGAAATCAAGCCATTTTGGTGTCTGTTGAAAAGGAAATAACTCACAAAAACCAGTTACATGCCAGCACATGATATGAAGTAATAGTCTTCTCTACTAATAATTCAGGGGTCTAAAACCTTTTACTAAAGAGGAAATGATTATAAACAACCTCCCTTTACTAGACTGCTATAAAGATGGGAGGATTGGATCTCCAAGATCTACTTAAACTAAATATGTAAATGATTAAAATGTGGTGTTACAATTAAGAGTTTAATTCAATAACTAGCTAATTAAACCAATTCAAATCAAAGTTTATCTGTTACAATTATAGGCATACACAGTACAACTGGCAGTAAAATGCTTTGACAACTGCCCGCTCATATGAAATAGTATAACAATAAAATAGTTATTAAATTGTTTATTAACTTGTTGATAAAGGTATTCAGTTATTAAAGGTATTAAAGCAGTGTATCAGTGAATTTACTACACTTATGTTCCAAGGATAAAAATAGTTATGTTAACAAATTACATTCACCTGTAAATTGTTTCATTTTTTTTTACAACCAAACAACTGAATGCATTTCACTAGGTGTTTAATCATGACTTATTTACAATTGAAATAAAATTAAGCTCCTAATTTGTTTTAAGTATGACTGCACGATATATTGTTTTAGCATTATGGTCATGGTTGGAAACAGTTTGTTCTTTTCATATCTATTTTTTACATAAAATAAAACTATTAAGTATACTTAAGTATACTTAGGTACGTTTTAAGTGCATTTAAGTGCAAGGAATGTCACATAAACTGTGTTGGCTTATGCAGTAGTTTCATACAAAACCCAGAGGTGGAATGCAAAATCATCTTTGCATTTGAAACAGAAATCCTAGGACATCAGGCCACATCAACTCCTAATTAATGAATTAACTGATGAGTTTAATAAGACAGTAGTTGCAGTGCTTTGCAGAACAAGCACTGAAATTTGACACATACAGTATAGAAGGTAGACGACTTATTGTGCATGACAGCAGTCAAGCCACAGAGTGTAACTGCACTGATACACAGTGGAACACAAAGACAGCTGAACCTCATTAAGGAGTGGAGCTAACGAGCTTCTACAACATTTCCATGAATCGATGAAAAATGATCCTACAGCATGTTATCGTATCTTGATTTTTGCAGATTGCCATTCTGATCAGCGCTGGTTTCCTTGGATGTTGGACGCCCTATGGGATAGTGAGTTTGTGGTCAATCTACTACTCAAGTGCCTCTATTCCTCCTTATGTCAGCATGCTGCCCTGCCTCTTTGCCAAGACCTCCACCGTATATAATCCCCTGATCTACTACACCTTCAGCAAGACTTTTAAACAGGAGGTTAAGCAGCTTCTCCATCAGTGCAGCAGACCTGAAGCGTCTCATGCCTCTCAGCCAAATAATGGAACAGAGAATACCATCTACCTGGTGTGTGAAAGAACCAGGCTCAAAGAAGATCTTCCTACGGCACACTCGTTTGAAAACAGCAGAGAGAAAGAGACACGATTCAACTGTACAGTATATCACTAGTTTTGGAACTTTCTAAATGGTCAAAGGTTTTGCATCAGCATAAGATTTTATTATTTGTACAAAGGGAAAAAAAACAAACCATACAATGCAAGACTTTACAAAGAAATGCTACTTCAAAGAACTATGCTGACTCATGAGAACACCTGAGTTATTTATTGAGGGGGGGAAACAATGAATTAATATATTATTTAATCTCTATTTTTTTCTCCCAGTTGAATCTGTTGCAAATTAAACACTACTGTACTAGACGGTATGAGAAGTCTACCCTGTCAGAAAACAAAGTACTCCACAGGTTTTGTGTTTAAACAATGTAAATGTACTCTCAAAGGTACAACAATAATCCAGTTGTGTAGCTGAAATAGGTTTTTCTCAGGGGAAGGTACATATTTTTATAATGTAATATTTTAAAACACATCCATAAAACAAAAGCTTGGAGTAAAGCCAGCGTGTATGGCATCAATGCAGCTTACAAATAGAAAATCGCAATTACGATCTCAGAACCTAAGGTTCTGAAGACGTACCTTTGAGGTTACTACCACAGTGATGTAGCCATGTATCTCTTCTATTTTCTGAGATTGTACAGCACATGATCAAGAACAAGGCACTCTTCAATGCCCTGTCTTTTCTTTTTTTCATGCACTGGATGAAACGCTTACAGGTCATGAATCCATCGCAATTTTTTTAAAGAGCGCTCTGTAAACCTGTACCTCTCGGTTCCATGCTTCGCTGTATTCATCTGGGCTCAATTTATGCACCGAATACATCTGTGCTGATAAACAAGTTGTCACCAATTTAGTTTCTTATACTGTTGGCTAAATTGTCATATGTGGTAGTGTTAATGGGTAGAGTCAAGTAATATCAATCAAAATGGCCAATTATGTTTTTTATTCGTCTGCATAAGGAAAAGGGCAAAAAAACAGTACAAAACCCCCAAAAAGGGTTTTCATTCCTTATGTAATTTGAAAATTCCAGCTTTAAATTGTGTAAAAAATACTGACTAATGGACCATAGAAATTGGCCAAAATTACTTAAGTTAAAAACATATGTCTCTTCTCCTTTTTGGAGGGTTTTGTTGTAGCCAGAGGAGCTCTTGGAAAGTCATTATATAAATATCAACCTGTGTGGTTTCCAAACACACCTGCTTTCAACCATTTATGCTTATGAATAATAAGCAGCATGACTCCACATGGAAACCTGAAAACCTAAGACTGAACAGTTGTTTGGCTGTTGTTACTGTTTTACCCAAATTATGCACAAAGTTTATGAAGAAGTAAGCAAACCCACCTTAAGATGATCTGAGAAAGCTAGTGGGGCTCCAGTGTTGCACTGAGTGAAGCAGGATTTGGACAAATTTTTTTGGTTGTATAGAAAGGCTAAATCCAGAGTTATTAAAATATCCAGGTGGTTACATCAGTGGTTATGTTCTCCTAAAAGAGCTCTGTTGCATTTTGGGTTGCAGTATATCGTAAAGAGGATGGTGGTATAGTAGAACATTTTGCCAGAGCTGTTATGTCATCCAAGTGTCTTTGGCATGCTGGGGAAATGAATTTTGTTCACATACTGACTTCCACTTATTGCATTTAGCCACAAACTGCATATTGTCAGCTATTTTGAAAACAGCATGTGTAATTTCCCCCAATTCACTCCACATAGCCCAGATCAAAACATAATTGTGTGGACATTTACATTATGCAACTGGTGACACATCTGAAAAATAACAGCATACAGTATGCTATTAAAGTGGGTTTATTCAGAGTGCCCCCCACAAGACAGAAAAACACAAAAGTTCTGCATATTTCATTTTGTCACAAACTTAAGGATTAAGGAATTGGGTCAATTCAAGCTCCATTTAAGACGTTAGTTTTGTCTTAAGGTCATAAAAAAAGAAAGAAATGGAGGTGCACTACATTACTGTGATGTTGGTTTAAAAAAGACTACTATTACTGAGGGAGCCTTGTGTTCTGTTCTTTTCTTCACTCAGCAGATCAAGAATTTATGAGCTTCTGTCTTATTCCTAAAGCAAGACTGAGCTGTAACCTCATGCTGTATAATTAGAATGAATCCTGGGAACCGACATGAATGACTCACATTCATTCAGCAAAAAATCCACACATCTACAAAATGCAGACAACAAATGTGTCTTGTGCATAAACCGAGGAACCTCCAAATACTTCACCTGACATATCTCGAGTGCACTGACCTTCTCTTATTTTGCTTGGTTTGAGAGATTATAAGGCCAATAAAATGTTTTGAGCAGAATAAGGCATCTGGAGCATGAAATGAAAAAGATGGAATAAAACATTCTAGGCTCCAGGCACTAGTGTGCGAGGGGTTTTTATGCTTGTATTGAAATCCACATCTGGGACATGTTTGTGACTGTATTCATGTTCTATGTATGCTTGTAAAGTATCATTTTTAAGAAATATTTTGCATGTTTTTGTTTCTCAGCATTAGTCTGACTGGGTTTAGTTGGCTAAGGACTCTTATTCTAGAGGGTGGGGCTAGGTCCGCCTGTGAATATTTGTTTGGGAGCAGAGTGTCAGATGTAAGCCTCTGTTAATAGCAGTGATGCTGCAGTATTAATACGCCATTTGCCAAAATAATCAAAATGCATACGTACCATATCATTTGGTAGGCAGTTAACTATGCAGTGAGCATTTGAAGCTGTTTTGTCAGGGTCAGCAGTTAGGAATGTAAACTGACCTGTACACTAGATGCACAGATTATATTGCAGTAGCAGCAGCAGTAATATATTGTCTGGATCACTAATTAAATTTTCAGTCTCTGAATAACAGAATTATTATAATATGGAGATATAGGAACATGTATTAAACAACTGTGTTAATCTAAAAGTATAAAATAAAACAGTATTCACAAAATAGTAACTTTACAGGACAAAACAAAACTTTACTTTCAGTGTAAAATCTTGACACGACTGGACGACTGTAGCGTTCAAATGATATAGGAAACTAAAAATCACAAAAATGGAGATTTTATTTGGACACTGACGATATATTTGAGTCAACTTACTCATTTAGTTCTATCATATTTAAAGTGTTTGATGTAGGTACAGGTGCATCTCAAAAATGATAATATATATAAGGCATATATTTTTATTACATTAAGTGCCTTTTCTTTTTTGTTTTAATGCTGATCCATATGGCTTATAGCTCATAAAAACCAGAAATCCAGTACCTAAAATGATTGTATTGTATGTATGCTTGTGTTTATCTGTTCTAATGATATATGGTGTTCTTACTGGTGAAAAAAATACATGCATTGCTAAGATAAAGGGGTGAAGCTTAGGCTAATGAGCTAAGACTTTTGCTTAGTAGTGTATATGACAGTTGACCGTTTTTGAATAAAATTCTGAATAAAAATGAACTTTTTATACTTATTTAAATTTACTGAGATGCACCTGTACAATTGGAAAAAATAGACTAAATATTTATTTTGCCAGATCCAGTTACGCAAGGTAAGATTTGGGGATTTAGAGAACACTCTGGTGGAAATGTATAATCACACATGCTAAGTATGGAGAGGTTGTAACTTCAGTTGTGCTTCAGATCCCTTCTTTAAGCAAATGAATCAGATGACTGTGAAAGCTGAAAAAGTATTCAATGAGAACTTAAAACTTAGTGAATGAAGTGTCTTCTGAGGATTTAAGTGAAATTATCTGCTATTGTCATCATCATCAGTATTATGTTGATGTGGTATTCGAGCCTTAAACATTCAGAGGAAGTATGACAGGGTGCACTGTAAAATCTGATCACACACCTGTGACCTAACCTGAAATTAGTCTTTCAGGCTTTGCAGGGTGATTTGCAGCTGCACTGAGCGACCTTATTTAAACTTGTTTTTTTCTCTTACTTAAAAAGCATTAGCACCTTAGAGTACAATATAGAACACAAATACATAGAACAGAGTTATACTAAACGGACCTTAATACTCTAAAGTCTCACTCATTGGTGACACTGGCATTTCATTGTGTACATGTAGCCTAAGTCTAAGGTCACCATGCACAATGCCAGTGCCAAAATCTTCCCAAAAAGAGTAGAGGCTGTTTCTGCAGCACGTTTGGAGGACAACCTCCCTGTTAATAACCCTTATTTCTGAAAAACCATTGAATGAGCAAGCATCTGCAGGCTTTTGGACATGTTAGTGTATGAGCAGGTTTTGAACTACAGACGTATAAACCACCCACCCCAGAACTGGGCTGTAGAATATTCCCTGAAATCTGGAGCACTATCCAGTACCTTTTAGGTTAGTTGGACTGGAGTTCAGACTGTGATCCAGAACGCATTATCCAATATCAGTACATGACCTCACCAAAGCTCTTGTGGCTAAAAGCAATCAAATCTTCACAGCAAATTTGCAACTTCCAGTGTAAAGCCTTCCCAGAAGAGTAGAGGCTGTTACATATTTGGAGATATAGCGTAGTACTGAAATATTACTTAGCGATGTCAACTGACTTGAATATGATCAACACAAAAGAACCCAACCCACTAAACTTGTATATGTAAGCCTTAATGAACTAGAAGCCTAAAACATGGTTTAAGTGATTAGAATGTTCTCAAAAATATGTGTACCTCTAAAAAACATATATGGTGGCTTTGGACACCTTCTGTCTTGTTTCTGTTTATTTTTTTATTTTTTGGTCTTTGATATTCTGACTCTTGTTTATTAATGAAGAATCTAACACTGAATTGAAGAGTGTCTGAAAACTGAAGCATACCATATGCAGTATGTGATAATGAATGGGGATATAAAATGGTTTGGGTATTGTGATTGTGTTCTAGCTATTGTAAATCTTTCTGATTTGTACTGCAAGGTATTACAATACAAAATTAGCATAAATTACTCTAATCACCTTTTTACAAAATAAACACGTCCTGCAGTTTGACTAGCTACGTATGTTTGTATGAATGCCATTTTGTAAATCAGTTACAATCTTGTCACAATCATCTCATCTCTTTGCTCTGCCGTTATTGTGTTTGGTGATTTTACCATCTGTGCTAATACTAAATGCTGTGACACGTCCGAGTTCAATTTAGGACTTGATATAGCATGTCAACTTTCCATCTCACAGGTCATATTCATAGTTTTACGGGATGGAATGAGCTCTCTGTGATCATAAGCTCATCAAATGCAGTTTCCTCATTACTAGTCTTCCTCTTTTGGAGAAAATCTATCATCTATCATGACATAAGGCCTGTCAATCACCATGCATTTACTGCTTCTCTACTGCTTCTTTTCAGACTTCACCTCTGACCTGCATTACCTATCATCCATTGGCATATGGCATTCTGGGTTCTCTCTTTAATGACTCTATCTCTGGATTGCGCAGTGACCTAGCCTCTTTAAAGACTGAACTAAACTGAACTAAGAATAATGAAGGCCACTAGCCAGCATCTTGAGCGCCTTCATAAGGGTGTCTTCATGGCCTTACGTGCACTCACTACAGCACACTGAGCACATACAGTAATGGATTGCCATGCATAGTACTCTAACTACTACTCCTGTCGTTTCTGGAAGCTCTTAGACTCCCTATCCATTAACAGCCTCTCAGCAAAGCTCTCCTTGCTTGATCTGAGAGAAATCGGTCATAATAAGCTCTTTGTTAATCCCCATTGTCGTCATCATATAAAAAGCCTTCCTACAGTCTTGCTTATTAGTTGCTTATTAGCTCTGTGACATGATAACATAATTTCATTGGTTATCACAGGCATGACTACCAATTAGACTTATTAAGGAAATACATGGGTCATCTTTTTTAGTATTAAATTTAAAATTTTATTGGCAGGAGTCTGCTATCCTGTGACTAGATAAATTGTATCATTCTGACCCTCATTCTTACGCTCGCTGTACAGATTATTTCCATACGGTTTATCACAGACCCTAGTGTACCCTAACAGTCTGGTGCACCCCTCTTTAGTCTCATGCTAGCTCACTTTGAAGCAAGGATGCTACCTAAATTATCTCTGGACTGGGGTTTATCAAGTCTGGCTGCAGGCTGAGGGAATACTGGGAAGGGGCCAGGTTCTACCTCTGCCATTGAGACTTAAGCCCTGCTGATAAGTGCTATCCTTCCTTAACTGGGTCCTGCTGAGACCCTAAAAGCATCCTTTGCCTTTGCTGATGTGAAGCCCTGTAGGCAATTCTCCTGTCCTTGTCCTGTGGCAGAAATCTCTGCCTCTTCCACCTGTCTGGCCAAATCTGCCCAATTTCTGTATAGATCTGTTATTATTGCATCTGCAATGGCCAACTCCTGTTTTAATTTGGCCAGTGACTATGAGGTTTCATTTAGCCTTTTCTCATGCAAGCTGCTGTTCTGTTGCACAGTACAGTTTGTATACAGCAAAAGAGATACAACCCAGTTTCTGAGCATGTCATTTGCTGACACCTCTTTATAAGTTAAACACTGCTTAGCTTTTAAATCCTCAAAAAGGCTATTATTTAATTTGTGCTGGTTTAGCTGTTTTGCTAAGGAAACTGTTCTTTTTGCTTAGCTTAGCTCATAGTTTTGGACAGTACATTATTACACAACCAGGAAAAATAAGGTAATAAAGGCATAAATGATCTTAAAACAAAATTAATAAGGCCTAAACATGGCTTGTTCAGTGCTCTGCCTCCTTCTCTTTCCCAAACACTGATAGTGGCCTATTGCCATTGACCCAAAGCATCTCCAGCTACCCTCTGCTAGTCAGTAGATCTGTCTTCCCTAAAGACTCTGCTTAACCATTTTTGTTAAGCCTGTCTCTCTCGTATGAGCCTTTTTGCACAATCACCTTGGAGTGTTTTTTGAGCCTCTCAAGTGCACCAGCTAAATAGATTGGAAAGATGCCACAATCAATCATTCTTTTCATATTATATTAGAACAAGCTAATCTCAGCAAATCAATAGACATGTGTATCCATAAAGGTATAGACTAATGTAGAATAATGAATATTAAGAAGGAAGACAAAAATAATGAAATCTTGTATTGATTACTGTATTGCCCTTATCGCCCTCCCTGTATAGTCTTTACAAAAGCTATTGTATATTCATATACCCATACTAAGCATTCAGCTCAGATCAGTCATATTCTTTCTCAGCTGCACTGACTACTGGACTTGGTACATATGAAATTAAAAATGTTGCTTCTCATAACCTTGCGTCCCTACAGGTGTCCTCTTGATTTCTCACTCTGCTTCTGGCTTTACCAGGTTCATCCTCTAACTATCTACTCACTGGATTAAAATATCTGAGTGACAGTATTAAAATAACAATTTGCCCTCAGGAAAAAAAATCCATCTCTAACCATCTAACTAACATCTACAGCCAGTTCTTACTCAAAGATACCAGCACTATGTAAATGTAAATCAATGGTTGCCGACCTGGGTCCTGGACGACTGGTGCAACACATGAAAGGCTTGTAATGAGCTGATTTGTTGGATCAGGTGTGTTGGGAGCAGACAAAACTCTGCAGGACAGGGGGTCCTCCAGGCCTAGCGCTGGGAATCACTGAATTTAAAAAAAAGGGAATTTAGAGGTCTGACTAATTTTTTGTTTCATTTAAAAAAGCAGTGGGGCTGCACTTAAACTTATCAATACAGTTATGTAAAAGGCAATAGAAAAAAAAAATAAAACTTGGTAATTATACTGTTGGTTAGCTCACAATGAACAATGAACTGACCACCCCAAGAGTGCAGACCTCAACATCACTGAATGTGTTTTTAATTTTTAGATTTCAGATTTCTTTGAAAAACTGAACGCAAGTCTCCTGAAATGAATGGAAAATGTTATAAAGACAAATTAAGGCACACGTACACTAAATAGTGGAAAGGATATACTTTCATGCAATTTCTTTCTGCTTTTTTACTAATTATATAATAAATAGCTTGTATTTAACTGCTAGTTTACGTGGAAATTAAATATATGATGGGTGGCCTCTGACTGTTCTACAATGCCGCAGATGCAATTTCTACGAAGACTTAGACATGAAGTCAAATTTGAAAATTATTATTCCCACGGAAGCTGGGGAAACTGGTGTGAGTGCTATCAGAACTGGACCAGACAATGCTGAGGGAAGATAAATGCATGTTGTTAGACTCTGCAGGAACACTAAGAAAATACATAATTCAAACAAACAGACATGGTAAACAAAGAGCCAACCATGATCAATTAATTAACTCAGCAGGAAACACACACTCTGGTTTACTCTGGTCTGTGTGAGTGCAGTATTACGTGTCTATGAATACAAACTCTTTGTTTTCTGTTTGAGGTTTTCTTTCTTTGTATATTGTATTAAAACCAAAATCCAACTGAAAATAAAGCTCTGGTCTCAGATGTGTCCTTCCCCAGCATGAATACAGAGTATGAAAGTAAAGGTACTAAAAGTGTTCTTTTGAGTGATGTTGTAAAAGATTTACCTTTAGTTCCGTAAAAGATCTTCTTTAAAGAACAACTCTAGATCATTTACCTTAAACTAATAGACAGCTGCACTATTTGGAGAAAAGTATTGGGACACATACGCATTACACCTACAGGAGCTTTTATGACATCACCTCCTAAATTTATAGGCATTAATATGGAGGTGGTGCTGCCTTTGCAGCCACAACAGCTTCCACTCTTTTGTAAAGGCCTTGTAGATTATTAAGTGAGTCTGTGGGAATTTATGCCCATTTATCCTGAAGAGCCGAGGTCAGACACTGATGTTGGCTTGCAATCTCCCAATGTTCATTCCAGCGTGGTTTGATGGGTCAGGGCTCTGTATGAGCCAGTCAAATTCTTCCACACCAACCGGCCTTTGTATACCTTGCTTTGTGAGAAGGGAGACACAGAAAGGCTCTTCTCTAAACTGTTCCCACAACATTGGAAATATACAATTGTCCGAAATGCCTTGGTATGCTGAAGTATTAAAATTGTCCTTCACCGGAACCAAGGGTCTGAACCCACCAAAAAACAACCCCATAGCATTATACCTCCTCCACCAAACTGTAAAGTCAGCAGTCAGGCAGGTAACATTCTTCTGGCATTTGCCAAACCCAGACTCGTCCATCAGACTGCCAGATAGAGAACACAATATTATACATGCTTTCATTCCAGTAGCGGTGTTCTTTACACCATCTGATGCTTGTCATTGTGCTAGGTGATGTAAGCTTCTATACAACTGTTTTGCCATGGAATTAATGCCACAAAGCTCCCAGCACATTGTTTCTATGCTGATGTTAATGCCAGAGGAGGTTTAAAACTCTACATTTATTGAGGCAACAGAGCGTTGATAACTTTTACGCACCATGTGCCTCAACACTCTGTGACCCGGCTCTGTGACTTTACGTGGTCTGCCACTTTATGGCTGAGTTGCTGTGGTTTCTAAAAGCTTCCACTTTTTTAAAAATACTGCTCACAGTCGATCATGGAATATCTGGCAGGAAAGACATTTCACAAACTGACTTGTTACAGTACCACGTGTGATTTGCTCACACCGCTGTGCATCACACGTTTGCTTGGAGAACATGGATGAAATAACTGTTAGTCCTATTTTTGGCTGCAGTTTTTATTTTAGGCCAAAAAGCCTTTAGCATCCAGCATGTTTACAGTTCAAAAACATTCCTAAACTTTTGGAGACCATTAAACTAAAACACCACTAATTTAGAATATTAATAAGAAATCAAATACATATATAAAACATATACCGACATTGCAGGACTTTCAATTGACTATTTAAAAAAAAAACTCTGTATCTGTCTACATTACTAAAACATTGGCTCTAACTTGTTGGATCCAAACTTGTTTCAAACCAAGGAGGCCACATGTCTGTAGAACAGATCTTTATTTCTTCTGCAAGCTGTCATACATTCAAACTGACCCAAAACGTTATTCGTCACACCCACTTTACAAGCATGTGTTTCTCACGCCTTTGTGTTAGAAATTCTGTTCAGCTAACCAAAACGAATACAGTTATATGGGATAAGACCAGAGAGACAATAAGAAGTTTGAATGGGACAACACTGTCTCATCCAGGGTTAATAACACAGTGGGTGGATTTTATGAAAAGTTATGAAAAGTATGACTTGTTTAATTACTCCGTACTCTCGGAAGGGGTAGACGGTTCGCCAATGAAAAACTATACAAGCAGTGAGGCGTATCAGTACCTGCACAGTGGGACAGTCGGTCGTGTACTCCTACACAAAGACGGTGAGTTTATATTTCTAAAAGCCGGTGTAAACCCAAGTCAAGCCAGCTGCCCGAGCCACTCTGCGTGGGTGTTAGCAACAGCCCAAATAGCCTAGCGCGGTGGACACTTACTTAAACAGTTACTTAACTTGCAAGCATGCTCAGATGTTGGTTTCCCTCCACAGAATGGTAAGAAAAGCTGACATACGGAGGTTTCGGTGGATGTTTTAAATTTAGCGCCTTCAGCCACAGACGCAGGTCCTCTTCTTTGGAAGGTGGCTTTACAACACTCTGATCTTTATGTGCTGTGTTCGTAACTCTGTTGTTCAAGCCAAGTTTTACTCTTCATCCTATTTCTGTGACTCCCTCTAACTGAACATATTAAGCTAGTCAATTTATATGTTTGTTGTCGTTTTGCTTGTAATTAGGGCTCAGCGGAGGTTCTAACACAAAGTAAACAAAGATGGCTGCCCCAGTGTTGTCATGGAAAATAGCGTGAATAGGCTTCGAAACATCAGGATTTGGCCAGTTGGCAACAATAGGAGCAACAAAGCACAGGCAGAATCAGCCTTATAAGGAAATGCAGAAAAAGAAAGACCCCCTACACATGCAATACACACAATTTAGAATATATTAGCATGTAATACAGCATCGCATTCGTTCAGACTGCTCATGTATACGAGTTCTGACAGCACTCGTGGCGTCTGGTGCTACTCGTGCTAATGCAAAACAAACAGTGCTATAATGTTTGCTTCTGCCAGTTGAGGTGAAGTGAACTGGGCACCGTGGGAAGCTAGCCTGTGTGGATACTAATACTGCGCCTCTAAACATTTATGCCAATGCTTGAGTTCACCTATCAAATCCTATTGCAGAAAAATCATCAAGAGTAGATCTGACAGATTTGATAGGTTGTGGGAGGCTTACAAAGCTGACATTGACATTGTCCATTACCTTTTTTACTGACCTCAATATGACCATGACACCGTTAACACCGTTGGAAAGTGGCGGCTTCTCTTCACACTACCAACTCACACCCTTAAAAAAGCACACAGAAAGCATTCTCTGCTCTTTGCTGCAAGCTGTTGGATGTGGTTGTTAAATCAATTCGATCAGTTTAACACAGCCAAACCCACATGACCTCATCTGAGCTTTCATCAAGTGAAGGCCAGAGGACAGCAGCATGAATCACAATCATCAACCGCTACCATGGCTGTATCTACCACACAGCTTCCACCGCAAGTCATCTGCATTTAGTACATGTCAATTTTTGCCAATGGACAGATAGATCAATATCAAGGCATTTTAGAGGCTGTTAAATGAAATGTATTAATGATATTGACCTTCTCTGAAAGCTTTTCAAAGACAGGATTAGAGACTAAAGTGATTCAGGAGATTAAAAGATACTCAAAGTCCCTTTAGAGGCCTTAAAAAGCTTGCAGTGTGACCAATTAATGGTGTTTTTTTTATTTTATTTTTTATTTAAATTACACAATGACTAGACAAACTGCATACTTTGACAGAGTGGATTAATAAAGCTAGGTGTAAAATAAGTACAAATGTTCACTATACAATTTTTTGGTTGCTGTGTGAAAGAAAACATATGGACTCCATAGATTTGTGTTTTTGTCTTGAATTGCCCATACTCTTTTTTACCTCTCCAAGTCCACTTTTAAATTGTGATTTTATTCAGCAAAAATCTTCATAAATAATTTTTACATTACCATTTTCAAACCTTTATTCATCCCTTAATTAAAAGTTTTTGGTAGCATACACTCAAAACCATACCACTCAAAAGTTTGACGTGGCCTTTAATAATTATTATTATTATTATTATTATTTAGTAAAATGCACAACCAATCATCATTCACAGTTCACAGTATTTTGGGTAAAACAAAGTTAGGACATGTTTAAATATTAAATGGTATTAAAGTGTTCTTAAATAATAAACTAGAACATTTTGTGTATTGGAATTTGTTGTCACAAAAAAAACTATGAATAGCAGTGTAACTAGAGAAAGTTTGATATCAGGTTTTACATCTAAGGCATTGTGGATGTCAGGTTATTCTCAATGCTGTACAGATTTCTCAACTATTATGAAATTAGTTACAGCTCTGTTTACTATCAGCCTTCATTTTTACCTGTTCCTACAAACTGTTTAAACCATGTAGCTTTAGAGAAACTGGTTTCATATGAATGACGTTGTAGTGTACCTACAAGACTTATAAATGTAAACGAGCTCTCTTCTATTTGGCTGCTTTGTGTCGTCCCTCATTCCAGAAGCAGTCAAGGTTGAAAGACACCTTATAAGTTCAATGCTAATGGCGGTGACTAAACTGGTATAGACTACATTGGTTTTTGATATTGTACAATGAATTCAAACAAGCTGTTTTTACTTTAATGCTCATATTAAGTGAAGTAACAGTTCATTTTAAATATTAGTAGTTATTAACAAGGCAAAACAACAGCTAAGCATCAGGCAGTATCAATAGTACTGTAAAATGTGTAAATTGTGCCACTACAGTAACAGAATCAGACAAAGATTGTAAATTATCCAAAGTATATTGTTTATTTCCACATACATTTTATGCAAGAGGGAAAAAATCATCACATAAATGTTGTACATCTACATGCCTCCATTCATTTCTACTGCCTGGAGAAAGAGATAGCAGGTAGTGCCACATGTCAGAAAGATTAAACCTAAAATAAACCCATAAGGCACAGTTTCTGCACCAAACAGACTGCATATAGAGAGCAAAATATCTAACATGTTAAACCAGCAATCTATCTTACAGGAATTTATCATGTATTTATACTCAATCTCTTTGTTGTGCAGTGAATAGAAAATAACTGAGCATCACTCAGTAAAACTGAGCTGTTTGAGATTTCTTGTAACAGCTTAACAAATGCATACATTACTGTTCTAAAACTAGAGATGGTTTTAGTACAAAATGGCATGAAGAGCAAAGTTAAAGCAGAACTTGATAGATTAGTAGGAAGAGTTCATGTTAACTAAAGTGAAGATTCTTGAACTCATGAAAATGCACCAACTGAAAATAAATCACTTCATTTGTGTTTATTTTTGCACTTAATGTCCCAATATCACACTGTTGATGATTATTGACAGATAGGAGCTCAAACTGGTGAATTTCAAGAAGACAGACAGTAATGCTTAATAGCCATAGTGCCATAACATTTCAACATCTTGTTCCAAGATAAACTCCGACCCCATGACTTTTCAAAGATGACCATGAGGACTCGGGCATTTCAGATCTTACATAGCCTGGCGATTCTTCTCCAGACTCTTCTCTATGTTGTCAATGACCTCCACTGCTGCTTGAGGGATTCTGGTTCCTGGACCAAAGATACAGCACACTCCACTCTGGTACAGGAACTCATAGTCCTGCAGGTCATAAGAGAGAAATACAGTGCAGTGAGATGTTTTGGCTCTCTAATCATTTTAGATCTAAAATGAAACAATGACTGAGTGTTGAATGTCAGCTTTTGGCCGAGCCCTGATCTTTAAGAGGTTGTCCCGTTATTAATGGTCAGTTATGTGTAACTGCATCATTAAATAAAACTGTCAGTGGCAACATTGTGGACATTCAAACATTAAATATTAACTCAATAAAATGCTAGTTACAAATTAAACTGTAGTTATATGAGCAGTGGGTGACCACCAAGGATGCTACTTATAGAATGGATATTTCCCAGCATTTGCAGCCTCAGAACAAGTCATGTATCCCAATTAAGTCACAAAGTGACCCCTGGACAGATGCTACACAGAGGTCAACAATAGGGACCCTTTTCAGGCTGGCCAAGGACGAGATGATGTGAGAGTGCTGCTATGATGGTTCACTTGATAGACAACAGATCTGACAACATAATCTGTGGCCCCTACAATACCACTTTAGAATAATGGACTGTGACTATGCATGTGTGTGAAGTTTTATATGTTTCGTGGACAGAAATGTCTTGACTTGGCTGATCAATATGAAATGGCCCTTATTTTCACAGATTTTTTAAAGTGAAAATAAGATACCCGCTAACTATGATAAAACTCTACCATCTTTACATTTCTCTAACTTGCCATTGATGTTCCATCAGACAGTAACACTACTAATTCTGTAGAATTCCATCAATTCTGAGCTCGGTTTAATCCTGCATGTTAACACAGTCACTAAAGTAGTTGTTATATCATTAATGAAATACTGTTAAAGTTTGAATTCTAATAGTTTGATGTTGAATTAAAATACATGACCCTTTCCTTTTGCAAAGCCGCGTCAGTGCATTTACCTCTTCGTCACTATCTGCGCTATCCCCACCCCCGACTCTCCCCACCGCTGCTCAGCCAGCTGCTGTTGCTCTCTTCCTCCTAATAAACAGCTTCATCTCCTATTTATTTATTACTGTAATCACTGTAATAGTGCATCTGTTTGGAGTTTTAATCAACACATGGAGGTTATAAGAGGAGACAGTGGTGAAGTAAATTCTGCTGGTCTACTACATCCTTAAAAATATGTTTCTTGTAGCAACAACGGAACAAGAAAGCACTGAAAAAAATAGCAGTTGCTTGGAGACAACTAAAATTATTCATTTATATGCTGAAGGAAATGTTTCTGTTTTAATAAAAATGCTTGTGACAACTCACAGTGAGCTTTGACTTATAGATGAACACATAGTCCCTTACAGAAATCTCAATATATAAATTATGTATTGCCATTCAGACTAAAAATACTAATATATGTAATTCTCATCATACTGAGCTTCTTAAAATACAAAACAACAAAAAAGGGGGAGTTCATTTTACCTCTGTTTATGAAAAGAACTGCACTGGTGTCCTGTATCCTTTAGAATAGACTCCAATGTTTTGTTACTAATTATCAAACTTTAAATGATCTAGCACTCACTTCCCTGTTTTCGTTCCAACACATGATCTTAGATTGACAACTACTGGCCATCAGTAAATACCTTCCATCAATACAGAAAACATGAGGAGCCCGCTCTCGGTTATACTGCTTCTGAACTGCAGAACTCCATTCCACCATTGATTACACAGTCAAGCTTAGTGCACACATATAAAACATATCTCTTAACATTTAGCACTTCATTAAAATTCTACCGTGGCACGTGGTCTAGTGGTTAGCACTGTCGATTCCCAGTCCGGGCCATTCTTTTTGGAGTTTGTATGCTCTCGAGTGTTCTTGAGTGGGTTTCCCCCGGGTACTCCAGTTTTGTGCCACACGTCCAAACACATGCGTGTTAGGTTGATCGTTCACTCTAAATTGTGAGTGTGTGCGTGAGTGCGTGTTGGCCATGCGATGGACTGGCGACCTATCCATGGTGTATAGGATTGGCTCCAGCCCCCCATGACCCCAACTAGCGGTATAAAACGGAAGATAATGGATGGATGGATAAAATTCTACCTTTGATCTGTGTTATAGTATTTTAACTGAATAAGCATTATTTTTAGCACCTGTCTTTAAAGTACTTTGCCCTATATTATTATTATTATTATTATTATAATTATTACCACATATTGTGAAATTGTATAAATGTGTGTGCGCATGTAATAATACCTGGAGGCCACATACAGATAGAATTAATTCTAGTAATTAATTGTAGAACTTTACTGTAAGCACACTGTCATGCTTGTTAACTCTCACTTGTGAAGCAGATCAGTGGTTTTTAATTTGCTTAAACTGGAAGTCGCTCTGTGGGTCCTAATATTTGAGATCCATCTCATGATTCACATTTAAAGTACAGAGTACTTAAAAACTGTGTCTTCGCCAAGACTGCAAGGTCCATCAAGCAGCCTTACCTGTGGGGGGATAACTCCTCCGCAGATGACCAGGATGTCCGGGCGGTTTAGGTTGCGCAGCTCCTTGATAAGCTCGGGGACCAGGGTCTTGTGTCCGGCCGCCAGAGTACTGACACCCACGCAGTGCACATCTGCATCCACAGCCTGCTGAGCCACCTCCAGCGGGGTCTGTTGCCATGAAAACACCACCCAGCGTACACACAGAGAACCAGAGAAATTAGGAGGCTTAGTGTGGCCCTACTAATCTGGTCCTATCAGGTTTTGAAGCCAGTTAAGTAGCTGCTTTGATGACGCTCAGGGGGAGACCCAAAAATATGAAATGCATACAACAACATGTAGCTTCTGTTTAAGGATAGCAAACAAGCAATGGACGTATTAGAAGCGGATCAGAAGGTGAGATCATTTGTGGGTAACGGTCAGATGTCTGTTCACAGAGTGTCTCATAATTAGCCTGATAAGTACTGACTGTTGTGGGAGGTGAAGGGTTCACTGAATGTAGCTGAAAGAAGAGGATTATCTTAACACAGCGGGATTAAGCTGGGTTTTGATCTTCCCAACACAGGAAATAGGTGCATGGTTGTTCTGGAAAATAGACTGTAATAGGTGTTGAATTCCAGGTTTAATTGTGTACAGGGTAAACACGAGAAAACAGCAGGAACCCCTACAGAGACAAAGCCTAGAAAACTGTGAATACAACATGCTCTTTCATTAAACCGACCCAACTAGTTCAATACTGCATTACCAAGTCCCCCTGAGACCCTTTCTCAGACCCTACTATAACAAGCAGGCCATACTTTTTAAATTCATATCTGTAACATATATACTTATCTTCTCAGGAGTTTGCTCTGTAGACCGCCGACAAACTGAACTTTACCAGCACAGGGCAAATGCAGCACTGGGCAAATGTCAGAGACAAACCTTCATAGAACCCTTTACAGGAGAGAGGAACAACCTACTTCACTTTTAATATAAGCCAATAGAATTGGAATTTAGATTTTGAAGCATTTCTATTGGTCCAGTCATCACAAAACTTTACAATTCAAACGGCAGCTGCCAGCTAAGTAATTGGGTACTGTAAAGTAAGCAGAGTTAAATATCCTTAAAAAGAAAAACGTTACAGGGAGATTGAGCTCTTTAAATTGTTTCGAAAAGGGGGCCAGACCAGTCAAAACAACTGAGGGCCAAAATGTTGTTCATAACATGCACCATTAAGACACACATCAGAGCTTTCTGTGTTTCTCAACACTGTGTAAAGACGCAGGAGGCTTATTTTATTGTTGGTTTGCTCAATCAAAGCACTTCTAACTGAAATGATAAAATTGTTTAAGAGTAACAACAAAACATGTCTAGTGTCTTACACATATTCCTATTTAAGTGTTTTAACTTTAAAAAAAATATCATTTGTAAGACAAATTATTGAGAAACCTAGAAATTGTCGGGTTTGTTAATCATCTATACAAATCAAATCAATGCAGTAACAGCAAAAAAAAACAAAAAAACATTTAACACCACAAATGTTTTTGTACTACTTTAAATACTTACTGAAGTACTGAACGTCTAATAGGTAGATGGTGCTGTGCATTCTGCTCAAATAATGTTGAGAAACTCGATAAAAACGAAGGTACATGTTTTATGCTGGACAGTAACAATAAGACACTGTTTTGTCTCTTGATGAAAAAAATATTTCCATCTTTACAAATTGCCGGTTCTCAATAACAAGTTTGTGTTTTATGCAATGCAACATAGTCACTGGTGCGCTACTAGCAGGTAACACAATCTAAAACAGAGCCAATTAAAATCTAGCCAGGGGCCACATTTAGCCCTGGGGCAGGACATCTCTGCCCTAGGCTATAAAGAAAAAAAACTAACTAAATGCTAAAGAAATCACATGCAATTTGCAGAGTGGAGCGGTCTCACAATTCCTGATTCTTGGAAGACTTAGAAATGAGAAGTACAGGAGTTATACAGCAAAATGCAAAGCTTTCATCAACACTAAGAACAGAAAGGCCAGACTGGAATTCTGAAAAAAGAACAAAAACAACATAAAAGAAGTTCTACAACAACGTTTAAGCCGCAAATGATCCTAACCGCGCGGGGCGGTGTCATGAACTGGGGCTGGTGATTGCCTCTGGCAGCAGCTCACTGGATGTAATTGATGATATGATGGATGATGAAAGCAGAAGGATGAATTCTGTGCATCTTATCGAGACAAACAAAAACCTCACATGGTTGTTTAGAATGCAGAAGTATAACGAGGCAAAGCCCTGCACACTTCACTGAATGGTGAATCAGATAGAAGATGCTGTATTCTGGCTAAGTCAGTCTCCTGATTTAAACTCACATGCTAAAATATTACAAACTCATTAAAAGCTGACATTCGGTACATCAGCTTTATGACTTATCTTAATCTGAAAAAACAAACTGTGTGAATATGCAACCAAAACAATCCATTGAAATTCAATGCCCCTTCTCTAATTGTATGCATGCTGAATCAAATATTATTTAAATTTTGGATGTAATGATACTAAATGTCGAATCCATTACACACGACCGCTTGCTCTTGTGTTTAGATGGTTCTGTAAAAGCAGCTGTTAATACAGTTAATGCAGTTTTGTAACTCCTGCAGCAGTTATAACAGCTTCATTACTGCAAAGGAGTTTATATTTGCTATTGTTCAACCCACCTGAAACAGAGGCCCAATATCCACATCGAATCCCAAATCTGCAAATCCTGTGGCGATGACCTTTGCACCCCTGTCGTGACCATCCTGCCCCATTTTTGCCACCAGCAGGCGGGGATTCCTCCCTTCGTGCTTCTTGAACTGCACAACCCTGAATAAACGAACACACCACCTACAGTCACTCATACAGGCATTACAAGCACGTCTCTAAAACATTCCCAGCCCGTTTTGAAGCAAGGCCGTGTGTCGAGCAAGCACTCTGTGATCTACTTTAAAAGCACTTTAAAGTTTCACACCGCTCGAGGCAGAACACCTCTTAAGAGCAGAGCTCCCTGGTGATTGCATGGTGATAAGCTGTGAGTGAGGAACATGTTTCTGAAGGATGTCTTTGACCTCTTACCGGCCGTGTGCGAGAGCGATTTCCTCATGCTCGCCAAACTCGCTGCGGTACGCTCCGCTCACCATGCGCGTGCTGGCCTTGTGCTCTCCGAAAACCGCTTTCATCGCATCCGTGATCTCCCCCACTGAACACCTGCACAATCCAATTCAGTGTTTAATCAACAGGCAATCATAGTATTTTATATAGCAGTATATTAAAAACATATTATATTATATACAGTTTATTATCATATTATTATTATTATTATATTATATACAGTATATTAAATACTGTAGTGGCCCACAAATGTGTAGAGCTGCATTCTTGTACATCTTTACCCCATAAATATTACATTCCTGAATAAAATAATATTAATATGAGTTATCTGTGTCCTCCTTGAGCACTGAGAGTCAGTACTGGCCTGAAAATACCATGTCAGTTGACTCTTATTTTGTTTCATTATTTTACTATTTCATCTTTCTTTCACACACGCACACACACGCATACAAACCCACAAAAACACATACACAAATGCACCAATCTAATAAGCTTACAATGTTTTTTTGCCTAATTGGTTTCATTACAAAGGTGTTGATGGGAACCAGGAGTCATGAGGTCTTTAATGGAAACACAGGCATTTTAATTACTACATCTTGTGACTTTATATCTAATGCATGTTATGAAAAAATAAAGTAAATCTATTCCTCAGGTACGATTTTGTCTGGCCCTGCACGTACATCTCTGCCATTAATGGTTTCAAACCATTTCAAGCCAAATAGTCTGAAAGCCAGTTCTCAAAGGCCATTATTATTCTGTCCAAAGGCCTGTGACATGAAAGCCACAACATGAAAACTTTACAGACCTGACATAAGTGATCTTAACTGAGGCTGACTGACCGTGCTCTTGCAGCCTGGACAGCCAGTTCCAGAAGGTTACCATCCCTGGTACGAGCGCACTGCTCTATAGCCGTTAAGCACCTCTTCACAGCGACCGCATCTCGGCTCTCCCTCACCTGCAAACAAAGCAAACAGCAACTCCATCAAACACCACACACTGGATGAAAGTAATCAAGACAGAACTGCAACATGTTTCATAGGACCTCAGCAAACGTACTGAATTTTACTCTAAATGTGGGAATTAAATGGCTGAAATTCAATCAAATAACCAGAGAGCACAGTCTCTGCAAGCTCTTTGATGTTTTATATCTAAGTTTATTGCACTTGTAGCAGTGTTTCATGCATCCTGAGGCAGCACACTAATACTGTGGCTGCAGTTAATACACACTCATACCGATATTCTGATTTAATGCTCACAGGAAAGCTGTGTGTTGACACAGGGAGGTCTCGGGGTAGGGTCATAAAAAAGAATTATATAATGATAATAATACTTAAGTGAGACAGTTTCAAATGACATCATGTTCATTTTCATTCTAACGTTGGATTTCACTTCAAAATCGACAAACTTTGTGTTCATCGTACAGTGCTGATGACTGCACAATTGCCCCCAACTCTGAGCTCCACCTTCACAAACCAATGGATTGGTTTAGAAATGTCACACTCAGTTTGTTCCCATCCTAACAAGTCTACGTTCCCACCCACATTTAGCCAAGAGCTCCTCATGGATATCTCCAGAGGTTCTTCTGGCCCTGCAAGATCTCAGTACTGGTATCTGAAATCTAGGCCACTGAAAATGATCAGAAGTTGCCCTGACACCCTGACAAAGGAAAAAATAAAAATGTCTAAAATTAAAGAAAAAAAAACTAGAAATGCTAACAATACACAGCAACAGTTAATGCTATAATAAAACTACCTATGTGCACTGCTGGCATTCACAACATACCATTGCTATGCAAAGAAAAACAGGCATCTCCAAAATAGAAACTTTAAAGAGACTGAAAACATTCTTAACTTTTAATGTAAGTTAATGTAAAAATAGATTTGGGATTTTTATTAGTCTATTTATTAGGAAAATGGAGATACGTTTTAGTTGGACAGCGACAATATAAATAGTAAGATGGTGCTGTTGATCGGCTAATATGAAGCAACACAGTTTAGAAATTAAGTACCTTATATGTAGCATATGACATTTTATCCCTGCAGCTGAATTAGCGTAACAATGTTGTTGCTGGTTAAAATGTGATCACAGCCATGTTGGGAAAGAACATAGAAAACTGTAAGACTAAACAGCTCTCAAATATTAAAAATATTTTTAAAAATATTAGCTTTATAGTTTCCCAAATGGATCTAAAACTGAATTCCGAAGCGCAGATGGGAAAACATCTCATTTTTTAAACTGTTAAGCACATGAGCATAACTTTGGGACTACTGTCTAGAAGTGTGAAGTTCATCTAACAGGCGGCTGTTAACACCCAATACTTTAACCTATAATGCAAAGAAACAGTCATAAACATCCACAGGACCTAACAAAAAACTACTTCAACAGCATTACTATACAGGTTTATTAGCAAAAAATTATATAGACATAGACCTAAACCACAGCGGACCGCGTGCGCTTCACTGCTGATCAGCTTTCGCTGTTTAAATGTCCAACAGAGAAATATATAAAGAGTGCTTTTACCCACTGTTTACATTTTCATTTTCATTAGGATTATTTGTTTAATGTAAGATGTTGACACTTAATTTTAGACATTTTTCTTTTTTTCTTTTTATGGCCCAGAACTGTCAGAGCAACCTGACCTGATCGTTTTCAGTGGCCAAGATTTCAGATGCCAGTACTGAGATCTGTCATGGTAATCCATGTCTTGCAGGGCCAGAAGAACCTCTGGAGATACCCATGAGGAACTCTTGGCTAAATGTCGGTGGGAACATAAACTAATTAGGATGGGAACAAACTGAGTGTGACATTTCTTAACCAATCCATTGGTGTGTGAAGGTGGAGCTCAGAGTTGGAGGCAATTGTGCAGTCATCAGCACTGTACGATGAACACAAAGTCTGTCGTCAGCCCGCGTCAGCAAGCACAGCTTGAAAGTCCTCAAAAAACTCCAATTAAGCTTGTTTACATGTGTTGTGTGTGAGAAGAGCACATTAAACACACCAGAAAACAGTTCCATCATTCACTGACATCATTTTGCCAGCTAACTTGATTTGTTTGCTTTACTGACTACTCAGACATGGAATACAAAAATATAGGAGTGGGTTTTAGAGGAACTGTGAACTTCACCACAATCCAGCACCAGAAGTTTAACAATCAGCAGATATGCACATATAATTATCAACACAACCAAGAATTACATAAAAAAAGTCCATAAAATATAAATACAACATTGATGGCTCCAAAAAAAGTTTGTTTACTCTCCATTTTCAGCAAATAACCACAAATGCACAATACTGAAATATTGGCACACCCTGCTTGAAAGGTCCTGCTCAGGGACCTGGCATAGCTAAGCCCACCAAAGCGTGAGTGTAGGGCTGGGTGATAAAACGATAACGATAATTATCGTGAAATAACATTTGCTCGATAGAACTTTAAGACGTAGTCGATAGAAAGTCGATAGAATTAAGTTCTGTCCGTGTTTTGAGAGACAACACGAACAGCCAATGAGAATGAGAATAGCGCCGACCCCAGCCAATCAGGGGGCTGAACTGGAGTTCCAGCCACTTCGTGTTTGGTTGAAGCACACAGCACAGAGTGTAGACGTAGCAGCAGCTTAACCCACGCGCTAGTAATAAGTTACTGCAGACACCACAGTCGAGCAGAGAGAACGAAATAAGGAAAAAAACATGTTACACGTGTTAATAATCTTAAAATAATCTGCTAAAATAAGAACAACTAGTAAACAGGTGCTGTCTTGCTGCTGTGTTGATAAAGCGCTACGAGGTGTTTGAGCTTCAAGTGCTGGTGTGTAGCAGCTGTACTGTTGTGTTGTGCAGAGCTGACAGAGCACCACACTGTTGTGTTTCTGTGTAAAATAGTCCCACAACTTTAGATGTAGGTGAGCGATTGTTTGTAGCTGTAGCTTGCGCTCCGGATAAATCCATGCTTTCTGTGGGCGCGGCCACCTTAGCGACGCATCGACGCACGTCATGCTAATCGACGTAATTTCGTTATCGATAAACATAAACATGTATACTGTATGAGTTCGAGTGAGAACACTGAAACAAAGTTGACTTTATAATCAAAAAACCCGAGCGGGGAAACCTTTTTTCTACCGAAACAGAACCGCTGAACCAACTCCCCATTTGAGCCGATAGAGAGTCGACTCACCGCTACGAGTCTTTTCCTTTCCCTTAAAGGGCCAGCAACAGCCTGCTTAACACAGAGTCTGTGTGAATACTGTTTATACGAATACTGCCCCATATACACAACATTACACAACTGTATTACACACACACACACACACACACACACACACACACACACACACACACACACACATGTGAGTGTGTGTGTGGGGTTAATACAGTTGTGTAATGTTCTATAGTATATTTGTCTGAAAATAAAAAACAATTCAAGAAAAAATGTAAATTTTGATACCTTCATATCTTACTTAAAGTAAAAATAGTGATTTGATTTATATCGTGATATATATCGATATCGACTGATATGAAAAAAATTATCGTGATAAGATTTTTTCCCCATATCGCCCAGCCCTACGTGAGTGTTATTATTTCGTTTTTACAACATTACACCAGAGGAAAACAAATGTGTGGCTCAATAGACCAAGGCCAGTCTTTCTCTCTCTCTCTCTCTCTCTCTCTCTCTCTCTCTCACACACACACACACACAGACAGGCAAATACATGTAGCTGAGAAAATCAGGTTCAAAAAGGATAATCATGGCAGCTTTATAGTTTGGCAGTAAATACAATAAAAGCTATTCTGACGGTTGTAAGCATGTCAACACACTTCGTATGGTCCTGTGATGTATTAGGAGATGTGGAGAAAATGGAATTTTAATGGAATTCCCCTTTTAAACTGCATCACAAGAATCTCAGTGTTATGAAAGCTGCAGTCTTAACATCTAAGAACATGATTAGAAATGCTGTAGCGGCACCAAGTTAAGATCTATGAAAGAAAATGTATCTGATTAGAAAAGCCCAGGAACCTCGCGTTGGCAATAACACCAGAGAGATCTGACCGACCTTCTCTGTCTAATCATACGTCCAGTTCAAGGCAGAATGTTAAGTGACCTTGGCAGAAATGCAAGAAATATGCCGTAGCCCGGGGCACATTGGAGACATAAGGACATTGTTGACATGAATCACTGCTTGTGACTGTACGTTTACTAAACCAAAGAGAGGAAGCCTTTAGGATCGGACAGCTTTCTGAAGATGATTTTGTTGTTAGTTCAAGACTAAAGCTGAAAACTCTAAATTATTTATTTTGTTCCAGAAAGCTGATATTCACTCTTAAACAATGTGGCATAAACTGGCATTTTCAGGAGTAATCCAGCTGAAAAACCACCCATGAAAATGTGTGTGTGTGCGCAAAACAGCTACAGAAAAACCTATTTACCCATGTCTACCTATTTATCATGAATAGTCAACTGATTTTGAAATGCAAGGATAGTGTTTCATTATTTTACACTGTTACCATGTATAAACTTTAAATGAAATCTTTTTGGTTATTTCATAAAATGTTTAACAAAATTAGGTTAAAAAATTAGCTTGCGAGTATCACACTTTCAGCACAACACCAGACTGATGGCAGACTCTATGTGTAGAGAAGTCCTGGAGAAGAATTTCACCCAGACTGCACTAAGTATACTTTAAAACACAGAGGTGGAAATATCAATATCCAGGGTTGTTTTTGTTGCAATAGGGTTAGTGTTATATATATTTTTGCACTTACATATCTAACATTTGTAGCTTTGAGTATCTGCCACAAGAGGACTAATACATATTTTGCTTTCAAAAACAAAACTAAGCTTTAAAATAAGCTATATTAATAAAGGCCCTTCACCGAATGTGAGCAAATAAAAGCACTTCATCGTGCACATGACTACACAAACGCTCTACTAATAAACAGAATGAAATTCACAGCCAATAAAGTTTATCCCACAGTGTGAGTGTGGATTATTTAGGAAGATGTGCTGGGGATTCTATTTTCCCCTTTGATAAGCAATCCAACTGCTGATTTCAGTCCAATATCAACATAACCAACAAAAACAATATACCCATCAATATCTATATACACAACAGGGCATATTTAACTTAAATTATTGGTAATATCTTATCAATAATACCAAGCAGTAACTGTACACTATATGCATATGCTATAATAGCACTGCCAATAGAATGAGTCAGCAAATTCCCTATAACACCCTTTATTTTAGAAGAAATATGAAATTCTTTTTTTAAACCCGCATGAAGTCACTGTCATAAAAAGAGACACAATCCATCACTTTAAACTGTAAAATCTTCCATTGTGCCTTAAAACTTCAATTACGCATTTCAGAAAAGGTGAAAGGCCATTAGAGTTCTCCTCTCTCTCTATTCATCCATCAGGCATCAAACCCAGGAGGACACTGACCTTCCGAAGCTTCTCAATCTGCTTATTGCGAACAATGGTGTTGTCGATGGCCAGGACCTCCACAGTTTCTTCGTTTTCTAGCCGATACTTGTTGACACCAACAATAACCTCAGTGCCTTAGAGAGGAAAGAGCAGACAACATTTAGTTTTTTTCATTTCTGCCAGAATAAAGGAAATAGTAAATAAGCATGTTTCTCTTCGTGTTTAAGGCCCTGATCAACCTAATTTGAATTGTTCGGAACTTTTTCTTGCTGAGCTAGTCAACTAGCATCATAAATAAGAAGAAAATTAACATTTTAAAAAAATGATGCACAACACGCCATAATGAAGACCCCTGTAACTCTTATCTAGTATTGTTAATGAGTGTTAATTATTATATAATATTTACATTTCTGTTAATAAATTGTATTTAATATTTTCATTAGTACACAACGATGAACAAAAAGTATAAATAGTATAAAATTCATTACAGAGAATATATTTTTAACATATCTATATTAATTAGTTAATTAGTTAATAATTAGTTAACCATTCTTAAGATTAACACATATCTTTATAAACATAGGACCCCTATTACAAAGTTTCGAAATTATAATGTATTTATCATGCTTTGGAGTGCTTTAATTATTTGTAGGCAAATAAAGTATAAGTAATTGAAATGGTATTATATAATTATTATCCATTACAAACAATAAAAATAGTACATAATAATTAGTTAGCTATTCTTATATTTTCTTTCAAACTTAAGGGCCTAAATTTGCATTACTTGGATAATGAGGAGCAGAAATAAAACCAACATTTAAGACAAAGTCTCACTAAAAGAATGGAAGCTATAATAAAGGGGAAAGATGGACAAATAAGCATCAACTGAGCTATTTGTATTTGTCTTGTAAATAAAATAAAAATTGAAATATCTTTAATAACCTCAATATCTTTAAGAAAAAATGCTTATTCGGTTTGCTGTGTCCAAACTTTTGATAGATATACTTTGAGAAACAACGACCACATGTATAGTGACTATTCAGAAACAAATGGCGGATTGTACAGTTAACCATTCTATGATTTGTATAATTTATTTTACCCGTTTTATTTGTTTCTCCTGCTTCCTCTTAAAAGCATATTTGTCATATCATCTATCTTTCTTCTAATCATGAGTATCTTCTATACATCGTTTACACTCTAGGAAATGTTAAGAGTAAGAGTTCCTCACATCCAAAGAGGCACCACTCTGACTTATCCAATCTTTTTTTTGCCTGATGGGCATGACAATCACCTTTCTAACATTACGTCTACAGTTCAGAGCTTCGTTTAAAATCAGCTTCTGCTCTCAGGAGCCTGACAGGTCAGTTAGAACGGAACTGCTAATGAGCAGACCAGAGCAGAGCAGTCCTTTTACTGGACACATCAGCATTCACCACGTGACAGGGTCCACAATGCTTTTCCCTGACAGTGAAGGAGATAAGAGAGTCCATTTACACAGTGAACGATGACAGGTCGTGAATGTTGTCTTTCATGCTATTAGAGTTCCTCCACCCTTCCCAAAACTACTCCTCCTTTCCAAAGCTGGCAAAGACGTTATTACAGGCTGCTGACGCAAGACTGAATCTCTGGCTCCTACCCCAGCGCTGGGTGTAAAAATGGCATTAGATAAGGCAGCTGAGGGGGCGGTTGAGAGGGTCAGGAGATAAAAGCACAGAAAGTGCAGAAAACGTTGTTTGGGTTAAGCTTTAAGAAGCCCCAACACACTGAGAGTGCACAGAAACGCAGAGAACAGATTAATGTTTGCTGGATGTATTTTGGGGAAACACATTTCTAATTAATTACCTACATATACACACTTAACAGAATGCAATGCAAGAATTGATTTTAAAATATTTGTTCTGTTTGCCAACAACCAACACATAAGGCATGTTTACTGACATCCTATTTAACCTGGCTTTTTAATCTTTCACAATGTCTGTTAATAACAGCTCCTTATGTTAAGTTTTTAATAATTTTTCAACTTTAGGTCTGTCCTAATCAGAACGGCCAAACACGTGAATACTTAAATTGGGCAATAAAATGGACTAAATAAAAACAAGTTTTTAATACACTGCTCCACATTACTGCACATCTTAGTGCATTGTTTCAAACTTTATTCTAGCAATAATTGTATTTTCACCAGTAAGAACATCAGAACAGATGTAAATAAGCATGCATACAATACAAAGTAGCTTAAATATCTTATTTTTTATTTGAAAAGAAGTAGATAATATCTTGTAAGACCTGGACGCCCCAGACATTGTAAAATGTATTAAATTCCTTCACCAGCAAACTTGGTTTATCTTAATAAAGTACTGAGAAGTCAAAGCAAGTAAAGAATAATGGGTTGCCACAAAAGCTTGGAAAGGGTTAAATAAACACACTAACATGAAAAATGACGACTTACTACATTAAATGTTGAATATTTAACATAAAAAGTGTTTTGCTGAGCAAATAAAAGCTTCTTGTCAGGAAAAATAGCCTTATATATAATAATGTCCCCAAGTATCTAAAATCTTGGCACACTACTGTAGCTACATTAAAATAAAATACTGTGTTATTACTATAAATTTACAGTTTAGGCATGTTGTCTTTCACCAGCATACACCTATTTAATACATCCTATTTAATAAATCCTATTTAATAAAATCCAATTTAATAAAATCCTATTTGACAGACTAGCCCCTTCATTAGTTGGTACTAGAGATGAGCACATCATTAATATAAAATAGAGCACACAATTTAACACAGCTCGATGTTTTTATTTACTTAAGACAAGATAATAATTTTTATTATACACACAAGTCTTTACTACAAAGGGAAACATTGTTTAGTTTGGAATAGAAATGTTGTGTTTGTGAATTTGTGTTCACATTCTCCCACAAGGCAAAAAACACAGGCAGGATGATTTAACAGGACAAGGCATTTGCGTCACACTGCAAATGGTTCAGATCTCTCTCCTGTTCCGCAATGTGCTGGAACGTCCCTTCTTTAGTGGGGAAAACCCAGATCTCACAAAGTAGCACTAAATCCTTTCTAAACATGACAGTCCATTCGCTAGTCATCTCTCCGGTATGCAAAGAAGCACAGAGCAACAAATTCATTCTCCAGCGGCTGCTGATCTGCCCCAGCTAATACACTTGGGCCACCAGCCTACCACACACAAGCTGTGCACAGGTCTACAAAATACCTATTAATGATGGTTATTTCTTGAGTGAGAAGATGACATGACTAAGACTTAAGAAACTAAGACTTGTTCCAACTTACTGAATCTAATATGAAACAACAGGAGGTTCAGCTGCAGAATATAAACGACCAGTGCCATTTGTTAGTTATATGCAACAGCGAGGCAAGACACCTAGCCCAGCAAAGCCTACACTGTGTGCCCCCTTGTGGCACAATGCAAGCACTGCAACAGAGATCAACTATTAATCGCCAAGACTGTAACTAAATCTTGCATATTCATTTATCTCTTTAGCCTGTAAAAATACAGCTTTCAGATACTTCACTGTCCTTTCCTCAACAGTTATGGTGATATAACAGCTGCTGGAATGGCCTAAAATAATATTCTGGGGACACAGAATGTTCCAGGTCCAGCTACAATGCAACACATCTACGGCATGAGCAAATTTGTTTAATACATTATTAAAATCCACTACGAAAACAATAAACACCCACTTTTCACACTGTGTTTCTTTTCCTGCAAATATATCCAGATCCAAATGAATCCAGACACCAGCAACAATTTTTTTTCTTTTTTTTATGACTGCATTGCTGGTAAAATTTCTTCTGGTCCTCACACAAAACAAATCTTTTTGACATCTACATCTGTAAGGGTTTCACCTGGGCTAACAATACCAGTCACCAGCTTTTTTTCTGCAAAGACTCAGATATGTCAGTCTAAACTGGGGAACTTCTACAGGTGAATCATTGGAAGTGACCCCCCCGGATCCATCTGTGCGTTATGGAAACAGTTCTGCGCAGGACTACAAGCCAATAAAAGCCAACAGCTCTTTTCCACCAACGGAGCTGTAGAACTTATTCGCCACGGTTATCATGGCCCTGATGACTGGGGAAAATTATTGACCTGTCTAAAGCATTTGATACAGCCAATCATAGCACCCTGTTACAGAAATTACAATATTATGGTATACGTAATATGGAGTAATATGGAGAATGGTTCAAAACTACTTGTGCATCATGGAGGAGTTCTCGTTCAGAATGGATAAACATAACATGTGGGATTCCTCAAGGATTGATACTTGGACCCAGTTATTCTTAATATATATAAATTATCTTTACATGGCAGTTAATGTTTCCTGTATCTTGTTTGCTGAAGACACCAATATTTTTCTCTCTGATAAAGAGACTAATATCATCCATCAACCCAACTTAATCACTTAACACAAAAAAGTACATACATGCTATTTAGTCCCCAAAACAGGAAGGGTATTGAAACACTTCCACTGGTGCATATATCTAAAAATACAGTAACTCAAGTCCATTATACCAAATTCCCTGGAGTTGTCATAGATAAACACATTAATCTAATTACAAACCTAATAGCAAGGAATACTGGTGTAATCAGAGGAATAAAATTTCTCCTCCCTAAAACAATACTTATCAACCTGTATTATACAATGATTAATCCATAACTGTCTTACTAGTAATATTATGTATTATATTATCACCTGTTTACATATACTTCAGAAACACTTTGTTAGAATGGTCATTGCCTCAGACAGCTCAAAGATAACACACTTCTCCCAACTTGCAGAGGATACTGGAGAGTTATGAGATCATGAGGTTACTGAACAGTTTCTATCCTCAGGGCATCAAGACTGTGAATGATTCTGACTTATTGGTGTTCCATACAACCCCTTTAATACTCTGTGCTGTACTGCTACAAACATCAGACCTGTGATGTGAGATGTGCCCTGGTCTTTACCCCTACCTACAGTAAGCGTGTGATCTCTGGTCATTAGAATTACAGAGCACCTAAGCTTTATCTTAGCAATAAATGTATTTGTACTAGTATTAATACACACACCACAGCTGTAATGCACCATCACAAGGACAACCACATCGGTGTCACTGCAGTGCCAAGAATGATGTACCACACAATAAAAAAAAATCAATTAATAATAATAATAATAATAATAATAATAATAATCCTATGAGGTAACTGACACTGAAGAACAGGATAAAGGTGACTAATAAAATATCTATATATTATAGTGTTTTTCATTTGTATTTTAATTTTAATATATTAATAATTATAATAATTATTAATAAATAACTCAATTTACTATAAATTGCAGTATCTTTACCATTACACAGTTTTTTTCATTAATACTTCATATAAGAGAATATCAAGCTCATCATTAATGGGTTAAAAATTACTAAAAGAAGTTAGCAGTTGTGCAATCTGCACATTTGTGTTTGTTTAGCTACAAACTTTGATCGAGCCACCCTTCTTTGTGAATATGTCTATACCTGAATCAATGCGAGCTTGTCTACGTGCAGCGCACTCCTCTATGCGCAGTTTGGGGATTCCCTCAGCCACGGCTCGTGCCATCCCTCCCATCTCCTCAATCTCATTGATGAACTGATCGAAGAAAAAAAGGAACTTGTATGTAAAAAGTGCTGTAAAGCTGTATAAAGTAGTGGAAATGAGATATGAGGGTGATCTTAAATGTCTGGAGACTGGTGTAAAGATTCACACCACATACTCCTGCATGCAGCATGTATTATGTACAAGTGCATTCATTATTAAACACTGAAGGGTAAAGTAACACATTTATATTTAACCAATAACTTCATTAACACTCGAGCAATATACCTAACCAGCTCATTTAAAGTTTATGTGTTCTAGGATGTACCAAAAGTTTGGGCAAACCTGGTCACATGCTTTACTGATTTTCTAATAAAAAAGTAAGTTCACATAGGGGTTAAGACTGGCACCATATTTCTGTATGTAGCATGCATTACGTATTTATTATATATTTATTATGTATGCATTCAGGCCTGCTCTACTTTCCTGACCTTGAGAGCTGCATTGTACACGTCATTAGTGAGCGCCTCCATCATGTAAGAGCCACCCCAGGGGTCAGCCACTTTAGGGATGCCGGACTCCTCCTGGATGATGATTTGGGTGTTGCGGGCGATGCGGGCGCTCTTCACCGTGGGAAGACCCAGCGCCTCATCAAACGAGTTAGTGTGCAGGGACTGCGTGCCTCCAAAGACTGCAGCCATGCCTTCAATCACTGTCCGAATCACATTGTTGTATGGGTCCTGTGGGTAATCAAATCAAACGTAAGTATGGAATGAAGTCATGTGCTTTATCACATTAAATACACTGCGGTGCCATTGTGTTTGCTCTTAACTCAACTGAGAAAGCTAAGAGCAGCGTTGCATGAATGGGCTACATATGGGGTTTCATCAGCACACTGACTTACTCAGTTGGAAACCAATATGGACTAAATAAGAATTACAGCTTCTGTCAAGTTTGGAACTGCTTATAAAGCAGTGAGTAAAGCAGATTTAGCCTGCAGTCTGTAACAGACCTGCTCAGTCAGAGACCATCCCGACGTCTGACAATGAGTCCTCAGGAGCAAGGATTTGGAGTTCTTTGGCTGGAACTTCTCCTTAATCAGGGTGGCCCAAAGACGCCGTGCTGCTCTCATCTTGGCGATCTCCATATAGAAGTTCATCCCAATGCCCCAGAAGAAAGACAACCTAGAGGCCAAGCACAACAGAGTAAACAAAGTAAACAAAGAAACTCAAACATTCAAGTCATATAAACTAATGTACTTCTTGAATTTATGTTCACAACATTTTCATACGACTGTAAGTGTGGGGAGGACTTCCTGGGACGTGTGAAGTGTCCAAGTTACATGTCTAACTTTACACATTTTCTATGGAAAACTCACTTCTGCACAATTTAATGTGCAATTACTGGAATTAACCTACTGAAAAAGATTTTTAAAAAATCTAAATGTTTACAAGTTTTAGCACATTATATGACATTTTATAGCATATTTTCCAACATCCTAAACTCGATACATAGAAATCGCACACTGAACTTATTGCAAAATGTCATATTTAAGTTCACTGTAGAGAATGTGCTAACTTATTCCCACTTATTTGTTTTCAAATATATTTATACAGTTTTTTACAAAGTAATATGATATAAAACAAATATTTAATACAATTTTTTGGGGACATGGGAGCTCTGTAGCTCATGCTATATATGTGCAAAAGTGTTTAAGACACCCTTTTAAATTAGTGACCTATACTATGACCTATACACAGATCTGCAGTTACACGTACACAGTTTATATAATCTCCACAGAAAAGCACTGGCAACAGAACGGGATGCTCTGCAGCAGCTGCACATGAGTTTGTCCCCCTTTGCTGCAGTAACAGCCTTTATTCTACTGGGAATGCTTTACACCAGATACAGGAACGATGCTTTGAAGATTTGCATTCACAGCACTGCTCACAAGAGAATTATTGAGGTCAGACCCTGACGCTGGAGTAGTGATTGTAATCCCTTTAGGCTGTAAGCTAAAGGGGTTTTTTAAAAAAAAAAAAAGGACCCCAGCATTGTACTGTGGAGCAGTTGAACTGCAGTCTCTGAAGTGATGGAGTGGCATTTAATACTTTTGGGATAAGATAGAATGGCATTTGTGATCCAATGCACATCCAACATCCGTACCTGACCTGAATGCAATCAAGTCCTCATAGCAATGTTCCAACATTTAGCGTTGCTATGCTACAGCATGAAAAAAGGGGGACAACTCAAATCCTTTATTTCAGAAAAAGCATTGCATTCTAGGTCTGTGCAAACGCTCGGTCATACAGTATTGACTGAAATACTTTTGTCAAAGCCCACCTGGGTGCAAACTCATCAATGGTAAGACCAGCCTTTAGGCCAGTTCTGCAGTACTCCAGTCCGTTGGCAATAGTGTAGGCCAGTTCCAGGACGGCATCGGCCCCAGCCTCTTGTATATGGTAGCCGCTGATTGAGATGGAGTTAAACTTTGGCATGTGCTGCAAGAAAACATCTGCACAGTCAGTCGTTAGATAACAATGGTTCCATTTATGTGGACATGCCTACAGAGTCTAAGACACATACATATTACTCTCCCAAATAAACAGCATCGCGGTTCAGACAGCTATTCCAAAATCAACAGACAGAAAGTAGAGATGACACAAACACAACAGCTCAGTGTTTTGGCCCGTACCTTCGACGTGTATGCAAATATGTCGGCAATGGCATGCATGGAGGGCTCCGGAGGGAAGATGTATGTATTTCGGACCATAAACTCCTTCAGGATGTCATTCTGGATGGTACCAGTCAGCTTGGCTATGTCCACACCCTGCTCCTCACCAGTCACTATGAACATGGAGAGGATGGGAATTACTGCCCCATTCATGGTCATGGACACGGACATCTTCTCCAGGGGAATGCCATCGAACAGCATCTTCATGTCCTCCACGGTGTCGATGGCCACACCCGCCATACCCACGTCGCCATGCACTCTGGGATTGTCTGAGTCGTACCCTCTGTGTGTGGGAAGGTCAAAGGCCACGGACAGGCCCTGCTGACCCGCTGCGAGAGAGAGAGAGACACAGGTAATGAGTGTGTGTGGAAAGTTTTCCAGAGATCTTAAACTATGTAATAGCTCTTTCACTGATACAACAGGTACATTACCAAGCTTTTTCCACGAAACTCTTCCATTAAATCTTCACACTCGTTGTAAGCAGCTGCATGATTGAAAGCACATGCTAAATCTTTGGGGGGGGGGTTTGGGACAAGTCGCTGCTGTAACTGTGTAGCAGGTTATTTGGCTACCTTTAAACTGCTGTATGATTATTGGTTAACCACTGTTATACTTTAACGTGTCCAGATTTGTAACACTAGCTTTCAGAACAAGGCTGTCAAAGAGCTGCTGGATGTTTACGAATATCCCCATGTTTCTTAAAACCCTAATTAAAGCCAAAATAAATCAATGTTGTTTATTCATAGTCAACAATGACATGTTAATTGATTTGTTTGGAAGCTGTTGTGTGTGATAAAACAACTCCTGGCCTAAAACGCTCAGCAGAAGGTTAAATATTTAAATGAACTTTTTCAAACTTTTTTTTTACTTGTAAAATATGCTTTTTTTAAAAGATCTGTCAATAGTTGGTGTTGAATATTATACTGCGAGTTTTAGTTGGCATGAGGTGCACAGTAGGGTCATCTTTGTGCAAGCACAATTAGTTTTCACCCATCCTCTAGATCTGGTCTCTTTATATTAATAAACAGGGTACTGATCGGCTGATAAACAGTGAATACCAAAATATTGGGCTTCTGTCAGTAACTGGAAACCTACAAACAGCAATTATAAACCTACAAATCACTAATCACACAGCCAAGGAAGCTAAACATTAGAGGAGCCAAAAAAAACTAATCAGAGCAGCATCTTATCACAACCTATTCTGTGGTTTCCCCGTACGGATGCCAAGTATTTATAGTGTGTTACATAAAAAGCAAATAGGAATTAAACTTGGTACTTTGGTACTTACTAAAATCTAATTAAATCCCATTTTGCTGCAATTCCAAATGACTAAAGACGGATGAATAGACTGAAAACATCACCTCATTAAATAAAACAGATGTTAACATCTTTTAAGAACAAAAGTTTAAGTTGGAAAAGCCAATATATTGCAACATACCTCATGACAACACTGTCAAAATGTTCTCATACCTTTAATATTGTCTCTGTAAAACTTGTTGCTCTCCTCCACTGTGCTGAAGCCAGCATACTGTCTGATAGTCCAGGGTCTGAAGGTATACATAGTGGGGTAGGGCCCTCTAGTGTAGGGGAAGACACCAGGCAGTTCATCAGCAACTTTAGCCGTGTCTGTCTGTGTGTAGACAGGCTTGATGGAGATGCCCTCTGGAGTGCGCCAGATCAAGTCCTCTGGGTTTTTTCCTTTAAGCTGCTTTTTGGCCAGGCTGGCCCAGGCCTCGTTAAGCTGGACCTCATCCCTGTGTGGGGAGTCTGTGTGGAAGAGTCGCGGGCGGCACTGCCGGTCCAGTGAAGGACAAACAGAACCAGATGCACCCAGCAGTCGTCTAGCTGCCAGAGCCGAGCACGCCTTTCCTGCAGTCAACATGCTGCGAGCCTCGTAGACTTAGTTAGTCATGGGACACCTGAGGATGAAGCGTATCAGAAACAGCTTTAGATTTCTACCTTTATATATATATATATATATATATATATATATATATATATATATATATATATATATATATATATATATATATATATATATAGTCCTTCAAGTTACAAGCTTTAATACTTTCTTAAGTGTTAGTAAACATGAATGTTTTAAATGAAATTTTAGCTTGACTTAGTTAAGCACCATAGACATTGTGTTAGACAAGTAAGCTCTGCATATTAATGGGGTTTCCATCAAAAAAACATTAATTATAAAGCTATCCACAGAAACAGCCCATATAAGAAAGACTGGAGAGTACATACAAAGGCTGAACGAGTTAAAGAAAATATCTCATTGAGATTTTTCCAACACGCATCACAACAAATGTGACTATTTTTTCATTCATGCATTTATCTTCTAAGCCGCTTATGCTCCTGGGTTGGAGGGGGTGCTGGAGCATGTCCCAGCGCTTACTGGGCAGAGAGAAGGAAACACCCTGGAGAGGCCACCAGATGACTGATTCAGATCTAATCACACAACATCAGTGCCTGACGTCTCTAATGCTCTTGTAGCTATAAATGCAATCAAATCCAGAAAGCAATGTTCCATCATTTGGTGTAAAGCCTTCTCAGATGAATAGAGACTGTAAATGCAGCAGATGAGAACAAACTCTCTATTAATGTGTGTGATTAGAACAGAATTTGAGATAGAGGAGTTGGATGAGCAGATGAACACAAACCGTTGGACCTACAAAAAAAAAGAGTTACCTTAAAACTCAGACTCGCTTGAGGCGCCAAAATGTAACTGCTGCACCATTTTAGGTGGAAAATGTCATTAGATAAGAAGCTAGCTGTACCATTTAAGGTGGAACGGGCAATTCAAATAAAAAGCTAGCAGAACCAAGATAGCTAAACCATTTAAGGTGGAACAGGCAAGTTGAATAAAAAGCTAACACCACCATTTAAGGTGGAGCGGGCAATTTGAATAAAAAGCTAACTGCACCATTTAAGGTGGAACGGGCAATTCGAATAAGAAGGTAACTGCACTATTTAAGGTGGAATAGAAAATTCGAATAAAAAGCTAACACCACCATTTAAGGTGGAGCGGGCCATTTGAATAAGAAGCTAACTGCACCATTTAAGGTGGAATGGGCAAGTATACAGGCGCTCTTTTTAATTAGTGTGTTCAACTACTCCACACAGGCACGCGTCATCAAGTTATCAGTTCCTCTGATGGTATAGTCTGCACCACAAGGCTTAATTCCAGACAATCCCACCACAAAACAGGTGTTAATACTTTGCTATAATCTATATACTCTATAGCCCACCCAGTGCTGACCATGACTGTTTAAATGAAATAGGGTGGTTTACTCTAGACAACACTGAGCTAGGGGCGTAGAAAGGCCCAGTCCACCGAGCTGTGGAGCTGTAGAACTGTGTAATGTGGAACGATGAAGCTTTATCCTATACCTTCCAGCTGGAGTAACGTTTGTGATTTAGATCTAATCATTCAACATCAGTGCCTGACATCTCTAATGCTCTTGTAGCTATAAATGCAATCAAATCCAGAAAGCAATGTTTCATCATTCAGTGTAAAGCTTTGTAAATGCAGCAGAAAAGAACAAACTCTCTATTAATGCTTGTGATTAGAACAGAATTTGAGTTGGATGAGCAGATAAATACAAACTTTTGGACCTGCAAATAAAATCAGCAAAAAAAGCAATTAAAATAAGAAGCTAGATAAACCATTTAAGGTGGAACGAGCAATTCAAATAAGAAGCCAACTGCACCATTTAAGGTGGAACGAGCAATTCAAATAAGAAGCTAGCTAAACTATTTAAGGTGGAACGAGCAATTCAAATAAGAAGCTAGCTAAACTATTTAAGGTGGAACGAGCAATTCAAATAAGAAGCTAGCTAAACTATTTAAGGTGGAACGAGCAATTCAAATAAGAAGCTAGCTAAACTATTTAAGGTGGAACAGGCAATTCGAATAAGAAGCTACCTGCAGCTACGTCTTTCTTCAGGTTTACGTTTAATACCGAATCCCATAAGTGACATGTTTAGTCGTGTGCCGTGTAAGATACAAACGCATGCCCGCCAGCAAGTGAAATAGCCAGAGGAGCAGTGGTTTAGGTTAGGATCAGTATGTATAAATGTATAAATGTACAGCCCAAACCAAACAAATGTCAACAGTGTGTAGTTTACAGATTTGGGACGCGAACACAGACGTTTCAGTCACACACACAGACTGTCTGTAGCGCAATCAGCTACATTTCCACATCCGCTACGACTCCGTTTAAATAAGTCGATACGCAGAACACAAAATACACAGCGATTAATCTGAGGAGAGAGTTTAACTGAGTCTAACACAGATACTTTACAGACATCTGTAAAACACATTCTGACCTTGTATACGTCTCGCACTGTCCGAACAGAGCGACAGCGCTGCGGCTCTCCAGCCAATCACACACCACAGCGAATCATAACAGACCAATCAGCGACCGCACAACGAAACCGCCTCCACCACTCACAGAAAAGCGCCCGCCCCTTTTGTGCGACCTCAAACGGTACGGGTATGTTTTGCTCTGATACACGAACGTTCCGTTTGTATGAGTATGTCATGTTCACGCAGCTCCAGCAGGCGGCGCTGTATCTCCCTTTTCTCGCTTAATACGAGGAATCTAACTGCGCCCACAGCATCGCGCTGTACTAGACCTTATTATCACATGACGGGCAGTTTCACTGGCTGTTTTAAACAGTTAAATAAGAGCACTGTATTTGAACTGTAGACCCCTGGCTCGGATGCCCACCACTGTAAAGAAACTACAGTCAGTAAGACTCTGAATGTTTCATCATTGGAACTCTAGGTGATACTTAAGACGTTTAGAAATGGCAATGCAAACGATTAGTGAACAGCAAGATCTGTGAGCTTCTTTAAAAAGAGTAAAAACAGGTGGTCAGTGATTACAGTGATTAATCTGAGGAAGAGTCTGGAGTTTAAGGAATGGTAAGTCTGGGTGATTACTCTAAAGTCTGGGTGATTACTCTAAATCACATTAAAGGAGCAATATGTAAGATGACACCCAGCAAACACAGAACAGTGTCACAATGCTGTCTAATTTCTTACAACGTTTCTACAACGTCATCAAAAGGTGGTGCTATTTATGTTGTCTGAACAACGTTTTCACAATGTTGTCACCACGTCATTGCTCACATTGTTTTTTATTGTATTATGACTACTTTAGGCAACTTATTCCTTGTAGTTTCATGCAGAGATAATGGAACGTATGAAGGATTCTAGGAGGTTGCAACAATGAACTGATAACACTGTCACAACATTGTCATAACGTAACTGGGTTTGCCAGCATGTACAATTATTTATTTAAAACATTGCAAAATTACCTAAAACTATAAACAGAATGTGAAGAAATAACTTGACAGTGTGTTAAATACGTCTTTGTACATTGTTGCAGAGATATCAACTGAACTTGGCATGCAAACCAGCTTGGCGTTGCTTTTCAACACTCTGGTGTGTAATGTTGTAGCAAGGTTGTAAGATAACATCACAACTTTCTGAAAAATTACATTTTAATGTTGTGGGCACTAAAACATTACACTGTCACAACGTTGTCACAAGGTTGTCACAATGTTACTGTGTTTGCAGGGAGGATGAGAGATTGTTTGGAGTATTTACCTGACTGATTAGTTCATCTTACATATTGCTCCTTTAATAAATCCTACATTACCAGGTAGCTGGTAACTATTATGGTAAACTTCAGAAGAACAGGTAAACAGGTAACACACAACGTATCATGTGCACAGACAGTTCCCCCGTGAAGAGTATTTACACTGTAATGAATACTAATAAAGTGTAATGGGCTAATAAATGTAGTAACAATGATGATGTACTAATATTCTACATATTTAATGTAACATGGTAGAGTGATCTAAGTGGGCTGGTACTCACCGGCAGTTCTGCGTTTGACTTTTTTGTGTATCAGGACTATTTCTTACATACTGGCACTTCTCACAAGAAGCCCGTGTTGTATCCAATTCAGTACCCTCTCAAATTCCCTTTCCCATTTCAGATCCTCAAGCTCACACACGGACCAGAAACCAAGGGCAACACACGAACCACGGGAAGCGAAAACTTTCAAAAAAGCTGGTGCGGCCTTGCATGTTATATATATATATATATGTTTACTGTGATTAACAATAATCATTTTGATTATGCAGTGTTTATCTCACAAATTAATAAATTAATAGGCATAATTGATTCCTGATTAAAAATGACGCTCATAATAAACATTGCTTTACTGAATAATTCCAGAAACACTTTTTTATAAGCAGACTAGCACAATGAAATTCATAACATAATTCATCTGCGGACAGCCTACTTAAAAAGAAGTCAGTAACCAGAAATACAAAAACATTTTTTAATTAGTATATTATTATTATTATTATTATTATTATTATTATTACTACTACATTACTATTACTACTTTTATCATTATTATTACTATTATTATTATTACTACAACTATTATTATTATTATTATTATTATTATTATTACTACTACATTATTATTACTACTACTACATTATTATTACTACTTTTATCATTATTATTATTACTATTATTATTATTACTACTACAACTATTATTATTATTACTATTATTATTATTACTACTACAACTATTATTATTATTATTATTATTATTATTATACAGGATACAATTTTAAAAAATAGTTTAATGTTGTGAACATATCTCCTAATATATCAATGATTTGCTGATACTGGCCGTTACACACGCCAACATATGAATAAGGACTGTTTCTCCACTTCAAGTGCTGGTGTGGTAGTGAAGCGGTTTTGGGTGCAGCCTGTATTTAGGGAGTGTGTTAGTTACAGTAATTCATTTTGGAAGGATGCTAACATCTGGTTCATGATTTGGAAACCAGAAATTTCGCTGTTATTCTGATTTGGCGCCATGAAAACATTACGCTGTAGCACATTTAGGTCAGTAGGCATTTTGTGCCAAATGTGTGAGTCATTTCAAAATCTTATTTACACACTCTTACAATCGATAGCTTTGCAATGCAGTGAAGGAAAACGGAGACAAGTTTCAAAGAGCTCCAAATATTATTATATTTATTAAGAGTTGATTGGTAAAATGTTCATAGAAGCCAAAGCACTCCATGGTACAGTATTCAGTTTTGTTCCAGGCATAGGCAAAAGGTTTTGTGAACTCCTATGATACTTGCAGCAAATGTTTAATAAGGGATACATATAAAACACACTAAGTACAGAAACATTATTATTGTTTCATATGCGTACAGCAGGACATATTCATTTTTATCAAAAGTGGCAATGCAGACAGTGGTTTGTTAATGCCCCTCAAAATGCAGAATTGTCATGTACTTTACACCCTACCTCCACTTCAAAAACGGTAAGGCAGTGGTTTAAATCCAAATATTTATGATGTGGCGATGCTGATTTGATGCTTCTATGTCATTTTCAACAGAAACAGAACCTAATATGAAAACCAAATGTTGCTCATGACCAAACTAGGGCTGAGGTGTTTAGAACCTTTTCAAAGAGCTAGATGGCATATATAACATAGGTTGGCGATGAAGCAGTGGATATGTTGAGTGTCTAGTTCAAGAGGCTAAATTTGCAGGAAGGGTTTCCTTGGTGGGGCAGGGGCTAGAGTTTCCTCCACTCCTTAAGCTCACTCCAGCTTTAGCAGCTCCACATCAAAAATGAGCGTGGCATTAGGAGGGATGACCCCAGGGTGTCCTGTGGCTCCGTATGCCATATCTGGAGTGCAGGTGATTTTTGCCCGCTGGCCCAGGCTCATCTGAGAAAAAGAGAGGTTCGTGTTAACATATTGAACACAAGGATTACTGTCTGGTTATTATACTTAAAATGTAGTAGCTGCTATGAAAATATCAGGTTAGGTAATCAAACGTCAATCATGTGCGTTAAGAACAGAGCTGTGAGCCCACATACTACAGACCATTATAAACCCCAAAGGAATTTCATCTAGTTCTCCGAATTTCAGAATAATTACAAGTGGTCTTTTGTCAAAGGCCACATCAGTTTACTACATGAAAATGAAGTAAGAGTACCCGACAACATTGTATTATAAAATTTATATATATATATATATATATATATATATATATATATATATATATATATATATATATATATATATATATATATACATTTATATATATATATATATATATATATATATATATATATATATATATATATATATATATATATATATATATAAAATTTGTTTTATTTAAAATGCTTATTAATTAAATTAGGAAATTAACCCTTTGATGAACAACCTGGATCAAAAGTGACTAGACTGAGATTTTTTCTACATCGTCACTGTCACACTCTCTGGCACTCCCTACCTGTCCCACTAAATCCCATGCACTACAGTTCCCAGAATCCATCACACCACGATGTCCCTACCACACATCCCCCTCCAACCAATTGTTAAAGGTTTCATAGATCCAGTTCCCCTGAGTACTAATTTGCATCACCTGTTTGTTATTTCTTTGTGTGTATTTAAACCTGTCTGT
Source organism: Megaleporinus macrocephalus (assembly GCA_021613375.1). Lineage (NCBI taxonomy): Eukaryota > Metazoa > Chordata > Actinopteri > Characiformes > Anostomidae > Megaleporinus > Megaleporinus macrocephalus. The sequence goes on from CM038707.1 coordinate 31,941,456, forward strand.
TTTGTAATGTCATTGTGAAGTATCTGATTCTTCCGTGTCAACACATGCCTGTTTTTTGACTTCGCCTTTGTCTCTCATGGTTCTGTTTGTCGTGCTTATAGTTTCTGATCTGGACTGGCCTGTATTACGGTTTTGATTCTCATTAAAGATTCCTTTTTAAGATCAACGCGTGTTTCACTCATTTAGGCAGCATGACAGAATTTTATCATTATCATTTTACTTTTTAATAATTGGTATCACTACACTACTGAACTGATTTCAAAAGATATGCCAAAAAGATACTTAGCAATACATACATTAACATACTAAATGAATGAGTCAAGTTTGACCCACATTGTACATTAGAAGGGGTTTACTCAGGGTTAAATAAATAAAGTGCCTCTGGTCTCTAAGTACTGTAGATTAACAGTGAAGTGTTGTTGGTTTTGTTACCTGTGCGACTCCTTCCTCCCAGCCCTTGATGACCTCCTGTCGCCCAATCTTGAATTTGAAGGGCTTGTTTCTGTCTCGTGAGGAGTCAAACTTTTTTCCATTCTGCAGCATTCCTGAAATACATTTACATAAGTAAACATGATTATATGTACTCTATAAACAGACAAACATCATATTATTTTATTTCCTTTTTTATTTTAGCCACAAAAAATATATGTATGTTTTTCTGTACGTCGCGCCGCTATCAACAGTGTGGACGCGGTGGAAGTAACTGTACTCAACCAAGATATTTACTGCATGATGTACTATGACAAAAAAAAGGAAAAAATGACTTAATCTCCGGGAATAACTCTTCTAAAAACAAGGTCAGTGAATTTCATGAATAAAAGAGAACACAGCCTTGCTCAGTCGCTTTTACCCACAAAGGACTTAACCAGTGTGTCTTAACCAAATTCCAAAACACAGGAACAGTCTAATAGCATACGGCTGGCCTCAAGAAGCGAACAGTCCTGCCCTTATCTAAATCTCCAGTGGCCCTCAAGCCCTCTTGATCCAAATGAACAAAAGGAATGTGAAATATGAAACATTGGCCTAATTCAGCGGATTATTCTGAGGTTTTAAGTAGGCCACCTTTTGCCTGCATCTATATCACAGGGGAGAGAACAGGGAGGAGTAAAAAGCACTAGCACAACAGTGTGCACACAAAAACTGCCCAGTCAAGCATGCGGAGGATCTAAGCCTTAAATAAGCAGCGCCTTCTCTTACTGCACAAAGCCTGTGCTCATTCTCATTAACAAAGGGGACTTCCTAAACTCTGAAGCTCGGGGCTAATGGATCTGCACTGCTTTGAGTGGGTTACATATAACATGGCATAAAAGGAGAGGAGTGGAAGCTTGTGTGTATTGACCAAAGACTACTTCCTGATGTATCTACTCAAAAAGAGAATCCCTACACATCACATACAATATATAACATGCATAATGTATAACAGACATCACATATTTGCATGACAACCAACGGCTGTTGGAAATTTAGGCTCCACCCATCATGTATATATTTAAACTGCTTAAATTACCACTCATTCAGAAATAGCTGGGGGTAAATTAGCCGCAGGATGGCTATAATGTTTATGACCTATTCAAGCAGGACAGAGAAGAAAATCCCACAGTTCATGCTTGGGACCTGCAGATTTGCTTTAACGAGCATTAAATGCTCCAAATGTATCAAAACATGTAGAGGAGTAAATATTAAGAGTTCCCAATTTAAAAAAAATGTCTACTGCCTAGTTATGGTTATGTCTATGCATTTAGCCAAACAATCTACTGGGTATTTTAGTCAATAGTTAAAATTTCCAATAAGTATAGGTATACAAAATATGATTCTAGGTGGTCACCACTTTTTTGGTTCCATGTCCCAAGAACCAGGAAACACAAAGTAAAACATTTCAAATGTTCGTATGATATTGAACTTCAGTTTAGCTTGATAGACAGCTGTCTGTTCAGCAGTCTTAGTTTGCTCTGCCACCCATACAGAATCAAAACTGAAAAAACGTACATACTAACAAACATGCAGATGGACAGAGGAATGGACAGACTGGCGAAGAAACAAACACAAAGACAAAGCAACATGCAAAAGAAACAAGGAACAGATACGAAAACAAACAGAAAAATTAATGGATGCATGAATGAAGGAACATATGGATAATACATATTTGTTTGCTTTTTGATAACACATGATGGCCCACAGACAGCTACAGACAACTTTTGGTTATGCTGGGTTAGCTTTAGCTCATTAATACTCTCTCACTCTGAAAGGGCTTTGTGTAAGCTGTGATGGTTAGGAACCCAACATAAAGACTGAGAGGAGATCAATATGTTGAAATACAGCACATATTTATTAGAATTCTATTTATTAGAATATTGTGTATTGTGGCCCAGAGGAACAAGTTCATTACAAGTTCATTACAAAGAAAACACAGATTTAGATTCCCTGGCGTTGTTAATTGTACTCGATACCTACGATTAGGAGTGTAAGAAATATTATGTTTTGTGATACTGTATTGATTCTCAAAAACACAGATTCCTGGCAGACAGTGAATCATTGTGTGTTGTGTTTAAACCTCTGACCACTAAATGGCAGTGTTGTAATCCATTTTCAGCTCCACTCCAACATTAACAAGCAGCACAAGGGTGCAATGCTATTGCATTGACAATCCTGTGCATACAGTGTAATGTTTTAATAGGATTTGAAAAATCACAATCTATCACTTTGCTTGCAGTATCGCAGTATATCATAATATACTGAATCGTGACCTCTGTATCGGCAATAGACAGCCCTACCTACTATGGTCTTTCTTTGTAGCCCAGCTAAACGTGACATGGCTGTACTTCTAAACATACAACAACTTTTTATGTGAAACTAATATGCATGTGTTGCACACACTAATTTAAGCTTAATGCAGCAACGTTTGATACGACTATTTTCATTACACTGGAAATCTTTGTGAGTGTCTACTCAGTTTACATATCCTGTCAAACAAAAAAAATGTTTGATATGCAACAAATTTGGCTGCTCCCAAATAAAAAAACATTTCCCAAACATTTCAGTGAACACTTATTTGATTTATCCTGTCATATGTTCATGCCATGTGTAGTGAGAAACATATAAATGAAAGTTCAACATGTGAGAACTACTGCACATTTTAAAGCTCAAAAAATATTGGCACAGAAAAATTGGTGTTATGTCGTCTCCAGATAAACATACTTCAGGGTAAAATCACTGAACACAGAGTACCAGCATAATAAACAGAGGATTCCTTTATATTTACCGTACAAACAGAACAGCTCTCACTTTGATCACCTAAACTCAAACATGAAAATAAATGCTAGCTTTACTTCACCGCATTATACCAATCAGCTCAGCAATACCCAGCTAACAGATAGATAATGATAGATAGTGAGGGAAGGAGAAAGTGCCAATGCTCAGTGAAGAGTCTTGTACTATACTGCATCTACCCTGGCACTCCCTATACTTAGAAGGATCTAGGGCTTCCAGGAAGGCCCCCTTGCCAAGATATCTCCCGACAGTCTGGGACCCTGTCCAACATCAGTCAGTCCCTTATTACGAGGGGCGTTTACCATCTGTTAATTCTCTCATGAACATGAATTGCAATACACTGTCTTACTGGTTCTGTTTTACCACCATAAACTCAGTGAACAGGGGGTTATGTGGGTTACAACCACACTGCTAGAAATGCTGAGTGCTAAGTATGTAAGGACTACTGAGTTTGCGTCAGAGGTGAATGTAATACACCTTGAAAAGCAATCCTACACCCACTACATCCCATTGCACTGCTTGGGGATTTCAATGTAGCAAAACCCAACTCACAGCAGCGTTTCTTTCCACTTATCATTCATTTCTGTTAGCATAAGAAATTTGGTTAGGCGCCGACTCTGAATGGGGGAAGATCCAGAGAGATTAACTGTGACCCAAAACAGCAGCTTCTCTTAGCTGCTTCACTCTTGTAACATTTCTTCACTAATCCGAGCTTGTACTTCAGATTCAAAGAATGGATCTCTTCTTTGGAGCCGGCCTGAGCTTCGTACCAGCTTCACTGTAGAATCTCTTCATCCCAGACACACTTGAGTAGCGTGAGAGCTCAGTGGGCCCGAGGCTCAGTCTGCAGTGCAGGCTGCCACTGCATGCGGCTATTTTTACCTCTGTTTACAGTATCTGTCCAGCAGAGCCAGCAGCCAGTCTCCCCAAGCCTGGCTCAAATGTAACCAGATCAGACGTACATACGCTAGCTGTCTGTAAAGAGCTCTCGCAGACATGTTAGCACATTTCTGCATTTAAACACAGCGTCAGGAAAAGATGTGACCCCCACATCATTCACACAGGATGGGCAAAGCGTTCTGCATAAATCCTCTGGGCTGAATGTTCTGTCAGGAAAAGCTATGAAGCAAAATTCTGATTGCCCACAACAATCACTGATTGACAAATCATGTGAATTTCTATCTAATATTTTCACACAACATGGAATTTAACTTGTACTTACAAACTTAGATTAGGATCTATGGAGAAGATTCCACGCCAAATGGTAAAAATGGAAAAAACGGCAAATGCAATACATAAATTTATGCTACATAAACAATGCTACGTTGCAAAATGCATCTCTTTTATGGAAAAGGATTGGCTTTGATTAGCTAAGACAGAGATGCTTAATTTTTGCGTCATAGTTGAATGTAATACACACTGGGGAGCAGTCCACACAGGGCTTATTGAAGTCATGTTCTTTGTTCAGTAAAGTGTAAGTTATTGCTTTTCACTATGTATTTAGATATATTTGTATGTAACTAGAGGTTTGTGATGGAATGTGAAAATTAATAGTTGTAATTATGCACAGAAAAAGCTTCATTAGATCCTTGTTATGCAAATGATGCAGAATTATATCTAATTGGCAGCACTGAATTAATTAAATCAAGTTAGCTTTACATGACTTGATTTTTTATTTTTCTGTATTTTAAAGCTAATTCAAGTTCCCTAAGTCACTAACTAAATAGATTTGTTTCATAACGTCACTGTTCAAACAATCAATCAATCAATAAATAAATAAATAAATAAATAAATAAATAAATAAATAAATAAAGGGGGTTGTACTATGAAACCAGGATGGAAGTCATGTCCAAAATTAAATTAGTTAAAAAATTATCCACAAAAAGACAGCATCCTTAGAAAATGCCTTTTGATCCCAATAGGTTACAGTCTTCTTAGCTCTTAAGTACACTCTAACAAAATTAATATTATTATTTGAAGTTTAATTAACTTAAAAACAGGCTACTTTATTCTTTATTAAAACACTAATTCATATTTTAAAGTGTAAACCACTAAACTTGACACTTCCTAAAACTTGAAGGAATCAAATGCTGCCAATTCTACACCAAAAAGATGTGAATTTAGCCAATAATTCAAGCTCAAAAACATTAATATTTATTACTACCATATAAACCAATTACTAGTGGCTTTAAATAACACACCTGTAATTAAATACTAATAGAGGTCATAATAAATAAAGCATAACATTTCCATTTAGGCTTTACTGAACAAAGAACAAGACCACCACAGAATAAGAACATGTTCAAAATAAAATGATAAAATAATTCTTTGTATTGCTTTATATTCTTCATGGTAGGTCCAGTGTGGCTTTATGTGCTACACTGAAATCTAATCACCTTCCGATCGCGACCTTTTGCCGAACTCGAGGCGTCATTGCGATCGGTCTTGAAAGCTCAAGCGTCAGGATCGAGCAACGCCAGAAGGTTTGCTTTTCAGTTTGGCATGTTTTCTGCACATCACTAATGAAAAATAATACCTCTGTGTACTGCATTTCATACTTTCTTTACTGTTATGACAATCTGGCACAAAATCCTTTCCATAATTCTTTACTGGTACATAACTAAACAATCTTATTCACAAAGTCTCTGTGAAGTGTGACTACAGGCTTTCATTCCTACAAAACCAGAGTACACATGATCAGCTGTTTGAAAACTGAGACCAGCTGATTTAACAAGTGGAATCAGGTGCTTCTGCTTGTCTGGAATGAAACCTGCAGTCACGCTAACCCTTTGTGGAGCCCCTGTGCTCTATCCTTCTGTGCTGTTGTATGGTATTGACCGGTCATCTTTTCATTCAGCTCAGTTCTCTCTCTTTCAAATACACCCTTCAGCTGTAGCTGCTTATATGTTGCTCTTTGACCACAGAAGACTTACTGTGTGCTTGACGGTCACAGAAAGATACAGTACATGTCACTGTACAGTAGGACCACTGCTGATCAAGTGACCATTGCCTTAAATATGCACATGAACCTTTTGACAGCCACTCACTCCTCAGCTTAGCAGCCAAAAAGGTATCGAGGATATCAGGTTGCTCATTCCAGTGTGCTGCGGCAGAATGAGTAATGCCATGGCATCTGCCAAATTCAAGCAGAACGTCTGATAAGTCTGACTGTAGAGTATTAGATCTGTTAACATACATATATGTATGAGGGCTAGAAGAAAAAATATATATGCTATCACTTATTTTTATGAGGGTTAAAGAAATTTTAATATTTGAAAAGTATGATATTAGACATAAATCATAGACTGAAAGGGTTTTATTGTATTCTATTAAAATACCACACTATATTCCTTAAAGAAACAAACATGAATATAAGAAAAAGGCTTTTTACAGCTGCAAAAGAATGTAAGTGAACATTTTAGAGTGGCCTGGATTTCTGCATTGATTACTAATAAAATGCAGCATGTTCGTTATCACTCAAGAACTCAAGGTTTGCTGCAAAAGATGTACAGAAGATTATACAAACTGCAGAAACCATTGTTCATGTGTCGACTATTAAAAAACACTGAACAAGGTTTGTGTTCATGGAAGGACACAATGAAGCAAGTCATAACCCGTGTCAAGATTGCCCAAGAGCACATGGATGATCCACAATGCTTCTGGGAAAATGTTACATAGACACATGAGACAAAGGTGGAACTCTTTAGCACACATGCACAACGCTATGTTTAGAGGAAACAGAACACTTCACACCAAAACCTCATGAGAACTGTGAAGCATGGTGGAGGGAGTATTGTGGTTTTCTGTCAGGCCTTGGACGCCTTGCGACCATCAAACAATGAATTAAAATGCATATCAAAACATTTTACAGGGAAATGTAGAGACACTGAGTGATGCAACAAGACAATGAGCCAAAGCACACAACTAAAAATTATTGAAAAACAAGATGATGCATGTTTTGGAATGGCCAAGTTAGACTCCTGACCTTATATGCTGTAAAGAGGACACAATACAGAAACACTGATGAACTAAAACACACTTTTGAGGGGGGAATGCTTCAAAATTCCTTCTAAATGCTGTGCAAATTAGGAAGTGTTTGGTGGAGGTGATTGCTGATAAAGGGGAATCTACAGGTTAGGGTTGAACCACATGGATCCCAAATCATATTTAGGTATTTTCAGTATATTTCAGTACTTTCTGTAAAGTGGGCTAAATGTTCAAGTCAAAGCTCTGTGCAAGATGTCATAATCACTGTTTGTCTGTAATGAGTTTAGTTAGTTCATGTTTGTCTGTAATTTAATAACCTATAGAACACAGTTTATTAGTAATCAGTACAAAAATCCAGATAATTTAAAGGTTTTACTTACTTCTTCTTGCAAACTGTACATTAATTCGTACATATGTTAAATGAATCATTCGTGTTAACTATGCTTTTATAAAATGCCACAGAAATGTCTTTGGAAACTTAGCCTTGATCAAATTCTTATAAAAACAATGATGCTATAGTTTTTTCATTATATATCAAAACATTATTTCATATTTAAGGGGAAAAACAAGTGTCCTAAAACTAGAGAAGGCAAAAACATTACATTAACTTAGATTACAAGTTAAGAAAGAGCCATTCTGAAGAAAGAGCATTTCTATTGGTGCATTCATTATGATTTCATACAATGTAAAGCTTCAGACCGCAAATGATGTTAAAAGTTTAAAAAAAGGAATACTGGTTTTGTTTTTTTGCTTTGGGTGTGTTACACAAACAAACACATATACTAACACCACGTCTGCACTAGGAGTCAATTGCAGACTTTGCAGAAGATTAAAGTGTGTACAATGGTAAGGCCTATAAAACTTTCACTTTCAACCCAAGCTGAGTATTACACAAGCTGTGTCTGTTTGAGAAAACATGGACTTTGCCTACAAGAAAGTTAAAGAACATCCCCTTATTTAAAAATGACATAACTAGTCTGATGCCTGAGGACCCCTGACCAGATGACCAGAATCTGACACCGGAACGTGTCATAGATCAACAATATCATCAGAGTGCTCTAACACTGGAACTCAACAAGGGTCAAAGGTATCGCTTATGTAGGCCCCTGCTTGGAGCCCGTGTATTATTAGCGTCAGTATTGTTATTAATAGAGCTGACGGGGCCAGAAGAGCACAACTGGCTTCCTGTGCTCCTAAAATAAAGCCCAGGGGCTCTAGTGAGAGTGGGCTAATTGATTTGTTCTGCCTGGCTGGGTTAGGGAAAGGTAGGTGTGTACTGGGGAGGGTCCATGACCATGACTAATTTAGGCATGGCCTAAGATAAGACACATCCTGTTTCCCTTGGCTCAGGAGACTGAGAAGCAAAATGTAAAGTACAGAGTGTTGCACATTCACAGTTTAGCTTTTCCTTGTGTCACTTTAGTAAATCATGATACTTCTATCAAAATGGATTACATGGAAATAATAGCTGTTTTCAAGAAAGTGAAAAAGGGACCCACTAAGAACTGCCCATGGTAGACCACCAAAATTGCCCCCATTAGATAAACTACAAACTTAAAGGAAGATAGGAAGAAATCAAGCTCAACTCTTGTTTTAGATCTGAAACAATACACAGGTGTTTCTGTTCATCCTTCCACTGTCAGAAGACAACGCTATCGGTCTGAAAGGATGTGCAACTGTTAGAAAGCTGTTAATGAGAAAAAAAAATTTGCAAATCATACAAAGAAATTGATCCATTTTAGAGTCCAGAACTCCTTAAATGTGTTGATTGGGATTACTGGGATCATAGGATGTGGAAAATGCAAACAGCTACTAAGACTGTAAGTGTGGGAAAACACTCGAGCAGATTTCCCTGAACTAAGAACTGATGTCTCCCAAAAAGATGTGAAGCTGTAATAAAGGCGTAGACACAGTAAGTACTGAAATATTTTCTGCTTTTTTCTGGCACTGAAAAAAATACTTAATGGACATTTTGTTGAAAATCAAAGAAATGAACGGTGGTCCCCGACTTTTGTATGGTACTTTATATCATCTTGTCCAAATTCTAATTCCCTAAAATAGACCTGTGTCTTGTGAATCCATAACTAACACAAAAACATAATTTTCTTTGACAAATTATATGTTGACACGCTCTTTATTAAAGGCTTCTGTTGTAGTGCATGGAAGTTTGTTTTCTTATTTTCGTGCTTGTCTCTCATATGATGCTGTGTTTTATTAGAACAGTGGAAACCAATACAGTTTATGCCAGCATGTCTGATATCATGAATATTTTTATAGCAAGAAATCTGCATTTGAGTTACGGGATCATCTTGCAAACCCCATTAAAAGTGTACTACACGTATTGTAACACCCATAATTATCACTCATTTGTGAGAAACAACCCCCACCCCCACCCCCTCTGCCCCCCCACCAAGGCCCGCTGTAACAGCGTGTTCCACTCTCTGTCAGACTGAGGCAGACAGAGCGGATCTGCAGCACAGCGCAGTATCACCCAGCTCAGGAAATGTAACCCAGCCACTCCCCTAGCATTCTGCACTAATGCTCTCCAGCTGCCCCACATTAATGCACTGACTTGTCCATTATTGGGGGAGATCTGCAGATGCAACTGAATTGGAAAATAAACTGAATTCACTTCTGCGTTAATACATTCTGTTTAATTCTTAAAAACCCAGCAATTACTGCAGACCAGCTTTTGGAACTGCAGAGCCAGAGGCTTTCAAATAAATGCAGCACACCTTCTAAAATATACAATCTGTATGTTCACTATACACTGTGATAGCAAACCAAGCACTACCTTTGATACTGCTTTGGCAATTCCAGACTGAAGCTATATGACTATTATGTATTTATATATATATATATATATATATATATATATATATATATATATATATATATATATATATATATATATATATATATATGCTGTTATATTATTATATGACTTTTGTGACCTTATTTATTTTCTCAGTCTCAGTATTTTGCCATTGTCTATTATTTTTGGGGTGTACATTTCCTACATTGTGTTGTGCCGCAAAGCCTATTTCATTCATCTGCAAATAATATCAGCCACAGACACCTCTGTGAAAACCTCAACTTGTTCTCAGCTGTAAATTCAACAACTATTATGTACATGTTTGTCATTCTAAAACACACACACACACACAATCACTATGTGTGTTTCCCCAGGAGTCAAAAGAAATCATAGGACTAGGGCTCATATTCAGAACTTGTGACTGAGCTCAATTCTGTAGTGCTTAGAGACAACAGCTGTGGATGGGCCAGACAGCCAGAGAATGAGAGATCAGACTGGGCATTAGCACTCCACCGCAGCTCTGCAGCCCCAATATAGCAGCTACTGCGGGACTGAATTTGCTATGCAGCACTGGAGAAGAGCAGATGCAGCGCGTCAAAGTGGCACATAACTGCAGACACATTCACTTTTTCACTGGTGCAGGTGGAAATGCAGGCACTTCAATGGAAGAGCAAAGCTCATCCTCATATTCTCCTACACCCAATGATGTTATTACTTATATTAAGCTATGTGATTAGGAATTTCACACTGAAGTGTTGTTAAAAGAACACTTAAACAGTAACAGTTTTGTGCTGAGGTAGCTTTCATCACTAGCTATTTGGGACTGGTTGGCTTACAAACTGGGAAAAACATAACGGAAATCAAAAATTTTAGTTCCAGTTATGTAAACAAAGTTCTTCATAGTGGTTTGACTGTGGATAATTGTGCATTGTAGGGAAACTTGCTGACAGTAATTTCTTTAAAAAAAAAACAACTGGTGGTAATAAAAACCAAGGGGTGCAACATGTACAATGCAAACTACGCGTTGGGAATATGTTACAAATGTAACCCAAAGGACTTCAGGACATTTTCGCAATACTTAATATTCATCACAACAATTCTTTTTCCAGAGGTTTGATTGTTTGGAACAGAGAATAAAAATACAATCAAGAGCAAAAAACAATTGACATGTTTAGTTGGTTTACTAAGTGAAAAATCTGCAACCCGTAAAGCACAATGTCTATGTACTGGTGAATTTAACATTAAAAAAAGAAAACATAAAACATGCTATAACTTTTGTACAGGCCACATTTTGTGTTAAGTTCAGCACATAAAGAGTCATTGTGCATTAAATGTATAGAAGTGTTATCTGTTGAGGATGAATTAAAAAATCAACAACATCCAAACCTTTGCACATGACTGTATGACCACCAATTCTGAATCAGTGTTTCGCATACTGCACTGAATAAATCTGACAGGACGAATGATACTGTATACTGGACATGCAGTTGGCCAGTGTTCTTTAGGTAATAATGATATCCACAATATGCTCTAAAAAGCAGCAGATAAATATCATCATATTGCCTAATATTAACATCAATATAGCCATATCGTTTCACTAATGTAATCTGATTATATAAAAAGTTATATATAAAGTTAAAAAGCGGTGTAGCTTTTAGAGGCATCAAATGCTTTAAATGTCTACAATGAATAACTACACATCAAGTCACTCAAAGTTAATTTGTTTACATCTTAATGATTGACTCATGCAGCAAATTTGGTGAAAATAGGTGGAATTACACTGTGATTGCAACTGTATTTTATCTTGAGGTAAAAAAATGAAATGGAACTGAATGGGAAAGGAAATGTGTGATATGTTTTAATTACAATTTCGAGGACATGTGCTCACCAGATTTTACCTTGTATACTAAATAACAATGGTAGGCATTGCATGTTTGCTGGGAAATCGGTGCATTTATTAGTACAACTCTGTACAGCTCTGGTAAGGTGAGTAAGCTGTGGGCTTACTGCAATGCTGCTCAGCCTATTTCCCAACTATTTCATATCATATTGAACTGTCAGATTACTCAGTCCCTATGCAGCATAGCCAGCAGCAGGGCATGTTAGACACGACCTGTCGTATCATTGCCCCCTTCTTTCTTGCCTCAGGAGCAACAATAAACAAAATAGACACTGATCTCACAATGTAATAACCTCATAATAGCCTGGGCTGTTGAGCGAAACAATTTATGGCTGCTAGGCTGTGCAGAGTTTCACTTCATGAGACGCGCCACTGAAACTGTAGACCATACATGGCTTTGGAAGGGAGGAACCACATGCTGGCCATATACACACATAAATAGATTAGCTATAGTAAACAATTGCTGGCCATATGTGAGCTTTACCCAAAAGTGTTGTTGAACAACAATCATAGTTATATGATAGTAATGATAAAGAGTCTATCATCTTGAACATCTCTCCTGTGGTGGTTGCTCTACAAAGATTTGCTGTCTGGATTGTTAGCCAAAAAAAACAAGCAAAAAAAAAAAAAGTACAATTAAAACACAATTAGGAGAAACTTGTTGATGCCAGACAGGAAAATGACCTCACTCATAAAATCGCCCTGTGTATTGCAAAGGAGTTATCAAAGAGATGCATTTAGATACAGAAGGGGGGAAACATTAAACAAAGCGCGCTAGAAAGTTTCCTGTTTCCTGTCCGTCTAACCTGCGAGTCTAGGAGGGACGCCAGCGCCACATTAAAAGTGCCCACACTCAAAACAGAGACACATTCAATTACAACAGCAGTGGGGTGAATCTTTACCTATGTAATGCACTACACATGTCTGCCCCTTCTTTGGAAAGGTTCTTCCTGCGAACAAAAGACAGAAAAACAAAGAAGACAATGAGACATGTGAGTCATGACTGTCACGAGTTACAAACTAAGCCAAATGCTGGTGATTTCTTTAATTGGCGTTGAAAGAAACTATTGCACCTATGTTTTCATTGAACATTCAAAAGTGGTGGCTTTTAGCTGAGGGGGCAACAAAGAATAAGACAAATTAGGCCCATCAAATTATAACCCGTAATTTTATTCTACAGCATCTCCAAGCAGGCATGTTTATTAAGGTTTAATGGATAACACAAGCAAAAAAACAAACGTTCCTATAAGAGTCATTATAAAAATGAATAACTGAAAGCATGAAAGCAGTCATGGTGCAGCAGTTATGATTGTACAACAATTAGATTTGTGAGTATAAAGAACACTTTAAATAATTCTCTATCAAATCACTCAAAGACCCCTTTGTGGCACTTTTATTTTTGAGAGTGTGTTTATCAAAGCAATGTAAAAGTACGATATTTTAGTTAGAGATGGAAAGATCGATCGGCCGATATTTCTCCAGTTTAGCCGATCCCGAGAGATGATCAATGGCGTTAAACAAATGAGCCTAATTTCTGTATTTCCAGCTAGCGTTTCGTTGAAACCCCCTCCGGTGAGGTCCCTGCAATTCCTATCTGAACCACTAGGTGGAAACACATACCCTTTCATTTTCCACAGACTGACTAAAGTGACGCGCCTCGCGAGAACAGTTTTCCTTTGCTTTGCTTTGCTTTGCTTTGTTTTGCGTTGCTTTGCGTTGCGTTGCGTTGCGTTGCGTTGCGTTGCGTTGCATTGCTTTGCGTTGCTTTGTTTTGCGTTGCTTTGCTTTGCTTTGCTTTGTTTTGCGTTGCTTTGCTTTGTTTTGCGTTGCTTTGCGTTGCGTTGCGTTGCTTTGCGTTGCTTTGCGTTGCTTTGCGTCCGTCTGGCAGCTTGTTACTGTATGTGACACAGACTCATCCAGAGCGTTTTTAAAATCTGTAAAATTAACCGTGTCTTGTTGGAGAACCAAGACAAAGACATTTAACACTTCTAATCTGGTAAGGTTTTTAGAGTACACCCGCGTCTGAATACAGTGAGTATCAGCAAACAGCAGAGCTAGCACAAAACAAACAACCCAGAACACCGTGCAGACCAGGTACGAACAGTACAGCAGCAACAATTCAAGATCTACATTTAATGATTGCAGTTTTTTGTTTAAAATAACACAGAGTCTGCGTTTAAGGACTGCAGTTTTGACTGCGTTTTAAATTAAGGGTCTAAATGTAATGATTGCAGTATTGGTGATATTTGTTTGATTTACTTTGTTTATTTACTGCTAATTTTGTTAAAATATTATGCTGTTTCACATGAGCTCATTAAAAATGAACCAGTTTAGACCATGTTTCATGACTTGCTTACACTAATAACTACATGTAGCCCCGCCGTGGCATATAGCCCCGCCCTCTAACGGTATCGGCTATCGGCCGACCGCGCTGAAAGGTGATCGGCGATCGGAATCGGTCTCAAAATTGCTGATCGGTCCATCACTAATTTTCGTGCAGGCCAATTGCACATCAAAAATCAATTATGAAAGAACATCATTGTAATGTGACATTTTATACATATTATGTGGCCTCAGTACCAACACACATGTGTGAACATGAGTAGGTGTGCATGTGTATGCATGTATTGCAGTCTGCTTCCTCTGTGGAGCTGAGAAGAATTCATGCTGCATGACAGCAGGCTAAGGGGGGAAAGCTAAGATGTTGGTCATGGAGAGCGTGCGGATTCAAGACAGCAGCCAAGATGAGAACAGTGAAAGAGATATTACCAGAGAGGGTTTACTATTAATGCATGACACTGAGAACCCCTCGCATACAATACTAAGGTTTTGTTTCAATGTGACATGTTTTGGTTATATGCTTGTTTCTTCTTAATGTTGACCAAGCCCTATTACTGCTCCAAGACTCTACTTTCATTTCACTGCAATTTTTACATTCCTGGGCCAGAAAGGCTCATTGTCTATGGATCATGTGGTGTGGTTTGCCCTGCTTAGAGGTGGGCAATATGACTATATTTTACTGCCCCAATATACACCACATTATGCCTTTCTGCACATATTGTGGATATGGTCAGTGCCTAAAAACAATGACTAATCACAGGTTTCATTGCATAAAGCCAAGTAAAATTCCCTGCACTTCTAGTTTTTTACGTCCATTGGCATTGCACTAATGTACCATGTCTATTCCCCAAACTTAAACGTGCTATAAAACGAAACACTCGGATTGGAACTTGGCATTGGAGAACTATCACCCTGTGAACCTCAACATCTGAGCCAATTCCAAAATCCTAGACTGTTACCTAAACAATGGCAGTGAAAATGTTGGCCTATGTGCGGAAATATGTGCGGAGGCTAAAGTTGGCTTCCTATTTGTTAGCTTCTTAACTGAATGTGCCGTTCCACCTTAAAAGCTACAGCTTGTACAGGCGCCTGAATAAAGCTGTGGTACCACTTAAGGTGGAACAGAAAATATGCAAAACAGGCTGGCAAACAGGCGGAGAACTTCAGTGCTCCCCTTCGAAGTGGTTAGATTGTTTATTGTTTGCTTGTTTCTCAAACCTTGGACAATATCGATCAGCTTTGCTCAGTGTTTAACACTGAAGAGACTGAAGAGAGGACCAGTTCCACCTTTATTAGCATTGCAACACCACCTTTGCATTGCTGTCAGGATTGAAAGCAAATAGCTAAGAAACACTGGCTTAGCAAGCTCCAAGTAACTAACATAACTAGTATAACAACCTGGCTTATGCTGAGGTTCATTTATTTCTACTGCTTGTGTACCTTTTGACATGTTGCTTCTCTGTGATCACTGTAATGTCTCACTGTTAATGCCTGCCACACTACACGACTTTTTGATTGTACAAGTCTTTGTACCGTTCACACTTCATGACCTGTTGTCCTGCGAGTCTTTCAGTTGTTGTGGCTTTCACACTACATGACTGATCGGCGACACGGGAACACGAATTACACGATTTTCACTCTGGAGAATCTCCGACTCTTCTGGCTGCTGTCCAAAAACACGTTTTTTGTCACGAAAAAAAAACAAGAAAACTAAACTCTCATTAGAACTAAATGTATGTGAGAACTAGCAATAACATGTAGACCATACGTTATTTCCAAAACTGACGTCAACAAACAAGCAATACAAGTTGTCACTGCGCTGATTTGCAGTGACAAATGCAAAAAAAAAAAGAGCGAATATGGATGAGACGATAGATAAAGGCACGGGGTCAGCAGGGAATGTCTGTCCTGCAGAGAGAGTTAGAGGTCAATATTTTATCAATGAAAGCGTACGTGTCACCCGCAGTTGCAGTAAGATTGCATGAACGATGACGCGGTTCTCTCTCTACTCTATCCCATTGGCTGTAGCCGACTAGATATCAAACATGCTAGATATTTGCTGAGCGTCTGCGATTAGTCGGCGAGCACTCAGCGACAGGACGGCGAGCGTCTTTCAGTAATTCACACTACACGACTGAGCGAGCGCCGAGGGATCGCCGATTTGCCTCAGAGCAGAGGTTTTTGTTGCCGATTTACAAAAAACAGTCGCGACTGAAAAACCATGCTTAATTGGTGTAGTGTGAAGTAGGCACAACTGGCCAATCAGAGCAGAGTTCATCAAATTATTCATCAGCTCACCGAACCAGCACAATTCATTATAGGACCAAATCCTATGGGTGTAAATGATGTGTAAAACTACATCTGCTCACTTTGCACCCCGACCGAAGTCACATAACTTCTATGTGTACTTAAGAAAACAATTTAAAATGATGGCACCTTTAAAAGATATTGTCATGCATCATGAAAATGTCTATAAGTTTTATGATAACTGTATTTTGATCTGCTTATTAATGTGAATGTGGTGAGTCTGATATCAAAACCCACCCTCTATTAATCTTGATATTAATTCGGAGCATATCTGATCCCATTATCTGATCTTACAAAGACATGCATGGCATATATAGTACATTAAATCATTATACATGAATTTACATCAGTATTTTAATGGTTAATAAAGTAAATACTGACTGGCTGCACACACATACAAATCAATAGTATATAATTGTCAGTTACAGCGAGTGGTAGGTTAATGTAAGAAACCAATGCGTTCAGCAGGACAGTGCGGAGTGAGAAACGGAGTGCAACAAGTGGTCGCAGCACTGGAAAGCCCGTCGTGTGCAATGTAACAGAGCGGTGGGCTACCAAGCCCAGCCACTGCAGCCAAGTTAGCTCGACTGCAGAGCCACGGATTAGCCATCAAAGCTCCTGTCTAGCCGAGACAAGTCCGTGCATTTGCAACAAACAAGTTCACAACATTGTTGTAATAGCTTTTTACACTACTGAGTAAAATAATAAACACATCAGGACAACAGTTTAAAGCTTTGGGGAAATACAAATGGGAGCAGTAAATGTACAGTAGTCTACATCTTCCATTCATTTCTGGTCCAGTCGTTAATTCCCTGGCTAGACAGAGCAGAGACCTCCAGCCCGTAACCTAATATGCCCGGGGAGTTAACGTCGACCGGCTAATTGATTTGAACTGCACGTTATAATGTAGTATATTTTTCATTAAGCCATTAGCATTCAGGATTAAGCTGTCAGCCGCACACTGCATACACAGCCCGATAGTAAAGCCAGCACTTCTGAATTTCTCCTCACAGTGCTGCATCTGTGTCCATGCGGTGAGTTAACGTTATTAGCCTGTTACGGTGCAGGAAAAAAAACAAGACCTTCTTCTTTTCTAGCTTCTTATCTGCTAAGAAAATGTGTTGTAGTGCATCAACTTACCATCTCCTGGAGATATTGTTTCCACTTCTACGCCCATTGTGGTAAAAGGCTGGTTCCTTGACCATAAAACAGAGAGAAAGAGGAGCAGGTAGCCGTGCTGATGGGGGACCGTGTTGTAGCTACCGCTACACGCAGCCCGAGCACTCCGCCCACTGGGTCATGGAAAATCAGCCAGGGCTCCGGGTAATGAAACGGGAGTCCCTCACTCTGCTGTCCCGTTATTATTCCTTCACCCTACGTGTCTGCAGCGAACCCACTCTATTTTCCCTCAGGGCCGCCAAAACGTAAGACAAAGCTCAACCTACATACTCGGTATTTTCCAGAAGGTTCTTGAATACAGCGGCTCCCTCTTTTCCTTATCATCGTTTGTTTGCGGTGAACCAAGACGTAACTTGACCATTACTTTCTAGAAACATAACCAATAGATTCATTTTAAATCCAGTACTGCTAAAATGATCCGTAGACCAATTTCAGCTTTTCTCTGGACAGAGCAGGCGGATAACCACAATGATTAAAGCATTACAAGACGTAATAAACACGTGTATTAATACATTAGTACAGATGCTGACTCACCACAAAAAACTACCATTGTTTACCAATTAAATAGCAAGTCCTATTCTATTACACATACTATTACCACCACCACCACTACTACAACCAATAATAATAATAATAATAATAATAATAACGTTCACTAATCAAAAGTACACAAGTACATTGTATGCACTATTTAATTTCATTGTTTTTTTCTGGTCTTTACAAAAGGTAGGCTGAAATTTGGCTCTACCACCACCACAACCAGTACTACTACTACTACTACTACTACTACTACTACTATTACTACTAATACCAATAGCATCACTCCTCCTAATACTTATACCATCACTCCTCCTACTACTAATACCATTACTACTACTATTAATACCACCACCACTGATAATAATACTAATATACTAATACAATTACTACTACTACTACTAATACCACCACCACTGATAATAATAATAATAATAATAATAATACAATTACTACTTAAACTATTACCACCACCATTAATAATAATACTAATACAAATACTACTAATACTATTAACACAACTAATAATAATAGTACTGTAGTAATAATAACTAAAATAATCATAACATTCACTAATCAAAATACATTGTATTCACTATTATTTAACTTCATTGATTTATTCCGGCCTTTACCAAAGGTAGGCATTAGAGGTAGCTCTAATGACGCTACCACCACTACCACCACCACCACCACCACTACTACTACTACTATACTACTACAAATGCCATTACTACTAATACTAATACCATCACCCCTACTTATACTACTGCTAATACCACCACCACCACTACTACTACTCCTAGTAATATTACTACTTCTATTAATACAATTACTACTAAAACCACCACCACCACTACTTCTACTACTACCACCACCACCATTACTGCCACTACTACTACTATACTAATACTTATTCTACTACTAATAATAATAATAATACGACATGAATGCTAAACATATGTTGAACTGCTTAAATATAGTTTATAAAACATTTATCCCTGTCAGAAGCAGCCTAGTTCACGATCTTATATAATCGTATATATATATATATATATATATATATATATATATATATATATATATATATATATATATATATATATATATATATATATATATATGTTTGGCACAAACACTACAACTCCCAGAGTGCTTGGCTTTTTCTTAAGCCGTTTGTCCCGCAGTTCAAATGGGTCCGTGTGGAAACTCTCCGTTTTAACACGCCGTTTGTTGTGGGTGGCAACGCGAGTGATGGTATGTTTATACTTCCATTAGATGTAAACACTGCTTTATAACTTCAGTTTTCAGAGAAATGTAAAGTTCACCATGAATTTTTAATGACGTAGTTATGATATGTAGTTATACCGAAGCTTAATGTGAATCAGTGTGAACATTAATTTACTAGCATTAAGCAGGCTAGCATGCATGTGGGACCCGGTGTTGAAGTAAGACGTGGCTGAAGTTAGCTTCTTATTCGAAGAAGGCTCCAGAATGTAACTGCTGCACAGTTTAAGGTGGAACAGGGGAATTCGAAAAAGAAAGCAAGCAGTCGAGGTCTTCCAGCAAACTGATAGCGAGTCTGAGTTTTACGTTACCCCATCATGTACATAGTAACAGTACCGATAAACTTTTTTTCTGTCGGTTTTGCATTTCATCGAAAGTTTTATTAAATAATGCGTTAATATTCTTACTGGAAAGGAAGACTGAGAGGTAAAGAAATAACTTTAGTTTGGAAAATATAGAACACTGTTGGCTTGAAAGCAGGAGTTTACAGGGTCATGCCAGACTAATCTGGTCATCCTTGAGTGCAGGTTCTCTCCCGATAGGATTAGGGATTTCACGTTTCCGCAGACCGGGGCAAGAAGCTTTAACTATTCTGAGTGTGTGCGATACCAGTCTTTGCGTGCTACAGAAGACTTGAGGAGTTCTCTTTAGATCTATAGAATAGATCATATCTGGATTAAATGCTTTTCGCTAATCTTTGTTTTTTTATGTTGAATTGATACACAGGAAGAGCATGGACCTGGGAAAAGCCAAACTTTTGAGGACTGGATTAAATACTCTGCACCAAGCCATTCACCCTGTGCATGGGATAGCCTGGACTGATGGCAGACAGGTTTGCCTCACTTCTTTCTACTATGTCAGCGGTGAACCCAAATTCGGTGACACGAATGTCATCGGACAATTTGAACACGTCTTTGGACTTTACTGGGGTCCCCTGTGCTGCTCCGGTTCTCCTGCTCTGCTTGCTGTGCAACACAAGAAGCATATCACGGTGTGGCAGCTTCAGTTGAGTGCCCTGGAGCAGAACAAACTGTTATGCACTCAGACCTGTGAAATGAGTGAGCCTTTCCCGCTGCTTTCTCAGGGCTGCGTGTGGCATCCCAGACTAGACATCTTGTCTGTTCTGACCAAGCGGGATGCCTCAGTTCTGTTTTCTGTGCGTGTGGACAACCGGAGAGTGAAGGCGGACATCCGGGGCAGCGGTCTGATCCACTGTGCATGCTGGACCAAAGATGGAACCCGGTTGGTGGTTGCAATCGGCAGCGCCCTTCATTCCTACATATGGAACGACATCCAGAAAAGCTTGGTGGCCTGCTCCTTTTGCCCCATTTTTGATGTGGGTGGCTATATCTGTGCTATCGAGTCCACGGATGAGGCTCAGGTCGCTGTTGCCACCGAGCTGCCGCTTGACAAGATCTGTGGGCTTAATGCAGGTATTGCTTTTGACTTGCCGACTGAGTCTGAGACGTCGTCCTCTCAGCAGTCCCCAGTGGTGCTGGTGGACGAGGATGTTTCTGTAGATATCAGGAGAAGGTCATTTGATTCTGAGCGCTCGCTGCCTCTGGGGTTCATCTCGTCCTCTGGTCCCATTGACCTCACAAACATTTTGGCTAAGCACAGGAAGTCAGACCCCAGCCCTCTCATTCACCTAAGACGACGGGATCATCTGACAGGAACGGGTCAAGACTCGTCTCATTTGATTTTGGTCAAGTATGAGCGGAAGGTCACCACCACCAGGAAGGTAAGCATCCCTGGCATCCTGGTCCCTGACATCATTGCTTTTGACCCTCGCGGGAGCACCGTAGCGGTGGCTTCCAACACTTGCAACATGGTGCTGGTCTACTCCATTATGGCATCCTCCATGCCCAATGTTCAGCAGATTCATCTACAGAAGAACGAGAGACCTAAAGGGTTGTGCTTCATCAGCAGCAAGATGATGATGCTCATGGTTGGCCGGCAGCGGTCCAATGATCCAGCCTTTCTTCCGTCCTCAAATACAGACAAATATGTCCTCAGGCTCACAGCTAAAGAGCTGTTGTTCGATGAAGACACAAATTCTCCAGTTGTACAAAAGTCGGAGTCTCCCAGCAATTTTCATGGGGTCAGAAGGCATTCAGAGAACTTCTCCAAAGATCTTTCAGTTAAGGACCTTGTCCTTCCAGGAGGCTCAGTAATCCACTCCCCAAACAGCAGGAGGAAGCTGATTGAGGAGTTGCACAGCTCAGACCCCAGTCCGGTGCCAAGCTCAGCTGACTTTTCAGATAGAGCCACATCCAGCACCTCCTCCATTACTGTGGAAAACTACGACATGGATCATGTCAGTCGCATGGCCACTCTGGCAGTAGCTGGCCAGGCCAGCCGCGAATCCAGTCGGCCATGCTCTCCGCGATATGAGCCTTCAGAAAAGCTGCTGTCTGATCCTCCTGCGCCACAGAACAGCTGTCTTACAAAAGAAAAGAATCTGGAGCAGCTTACGCACAACATGGAGAGGATATTTTCCCGCTTTGATGAGGTGAGGCAGTGCCTCACAGAAATCAAAGACTTCACTCAGAATGGAAGAAAGGCCATTGTCAGTTACCCAGCTGCCTGTGAGCCGCAGTATGTCCACGTTACTTGTCAGGTATGAGATTAATTACTACATGTTTTCACTTGAGAATAGTTGAGGGGTTCTAGAAGATAAAGAAGTACACAGTAAACATTCTTTCAGGCTTTAAGAGCTTTAAACATGGCTCGTCATGACTGATTACTATTTCCAGTTCTACACTACTACATTTCTGATTTAAGCACAGCACTGTTACCTGTGCATACTTCTGTGGCCATTGTCGACAGATTGACTTTGTTGACCTTGAAAGGGCTTGTCCGAGGTGGTCCGTTGGATTTAATCTATATCCCATGACTGCTTTTGTGTGGCTCATGTGAAAAGTGTACACATGGTAATCCTAAGTAGCCCACACTTCACTAAACTACTAAACAGTGGCTTATCAAAATACTGGCTTATCTATTCTCAGCCTCTGCCCTTTGTGCATATTATCAGTTGGAGGTTTACGCTCACCCATCATTTCTCTCCAACAGAAACAGCTGTCAGAGAATGTGTACACAGATCAGAGGAGGCCGGTGCTGTTGTGCGAAGGAAAGCTCAACCTTCAAGTAGTTCAGGAGCTCTTCAACCTGACCGTTGTGGAAATGATGCATGGTATGTATCTGTGTTCACAAGTCTGTTTTATTTTTTATAACACCTATTGTTTCCACATGAAGACCAGTCAAATTAGCTCCATGTCCAGCGTTGCAATGCATACAAGAGAAGCTTGATTCAGTAAGCACATAGTTGTTGACATGCAAGAGATTTTTTGATCAGCTGATGGCTGATGCTAATGGGTTTGGTAGAATTGTGAGGACAATTTGTTAGACTAGATTTTCAAAATAGCTTACTGGAATTCTGTTTGTTCCACACACAAACAAATTGCAATTGTTATTTATTTCTGGAGACTTTTACAAGCTGTTTGACCGCAGTTAATTAGCAGCGACTGAAATAGACAGCGATTATGGGCATAAATCCGATTGAGGGTTTAAGTCAGATTAAAGCCTCATTTGTGACGTGCACCTTTGTAGATAATGTACACTGAGACCATGCTAACACCGCCATTTATGATGTGACCTGATGTGACTATGAGTTTATAATGCGAGATTTGTGCGTTCAGGTTTTCTACAGTAAATAAACATAATGAGTCTTGAATGGCACGTGTGGTTTAAAAAAAAAAAGAAACTGATGTCTTTTGTGTTGTGATATGATACAAAAGGTATTTCTATGTGTATTTTTGAGGGAAAATGCATTTAAAAAGATTATTCTGGTGGCATTTAAGAAGTGTATCCGTCTTCTTTCAGGACCGATGTGGATTGTCCTGGTAGCTGATGCTGACGGATTTGTACCGCTCACATTCAAGCACAAGGAGGAGCTCACGGTACGGAATGCAACAAGAAAGTCTCCCTACAAGCCCCTCAGTAGCGCTGATGATGTATTCCCTGAAAGTCCTAAATCTCCAGAACACAGAACAATGATTTCCCCTCAAACACAAGCCTGAGGGATGGAGATTTACCCCTACTTCCTGGTAAAAGGCTTATGTTGAAGACAATGCCTCATAATTCATGTTTACAAGGCGCTAGTAGTGCTGCTGTTGTAAATCTGTACAGTGGAAGACCAATATGAACGATTCTATTTTTGTATTTCAAGCAATTAATTGAGTGCCTGCTTCGATGAGTTTCTCTTGTTAGTCTAAAGCCAGTCATGCATAAATATAAATTATGAGTGTTTATTTTTGTAGAGATGTAAAATAAATTAATGTGGTATGTGTGTGTATATGTGTATATACGAGTATTTTTAAGATATGCTAATATCACTTGTAGCAATTAATGTATCCAATAGCTGTGGATGTATGAATCCAAATCTCAAGTCTATGCACTGTGAACCACAACCTGCTTCCAACAAATGAGCAGCAAGTGAAATCAGGTTCATTAAAATCAAGTTATTTATTATCATGGTACTGGTGTCTCTTATATTTAACAAAGTAATAACATCCCGCACCATTTAATCTTTTACGTCTCCAACGCTGTATGTTTGCATTGACCTTGGCGATGACAGAGGATCTCAAGCTACATCTTACCAGCACCAATATATTGTTTATTATTGAGCATGAAATCAAACAATTCAGCAATTGTAACGTCTATGACCTAATACATCCCAATATAGCTTACTTGGAGGAAAAAAAGAAATATACAGTACATTCATTTATATAAATTAGGTACAGCATATTTTATATATTTAATGCAGATACATTACAACCTCATGTGAAAATACAGAAACAAAACAAAATGTTTACTTTAAAACATAATCGGTTAGGTTTGTCACAGTGTAATATACACTAACACGTCTCGTCCCAGGGCCAAGCTGGAATCTCAGTCTTTGCTGTTTGAAGAGCCTATACGCTTGTCGGGTCTTCTCTGAGGGCTCTGCAGGTTATGGTTTGATTTCTGAGGAGAGGAGGAGGGAAAGAAAATAGTTTAGATTCATACACAGATCTGCTGATAAGTTTAAATGCGCAGGGCTTAATCTGATATTTATTTTAAAAAAATGTAAGTTTAATCTTTCACAGAAATTAGCATGCAGTATATGACTCCTAATAATAAAACTGAAACTACAGAATCAAGTTTACATACGCTTGTATGTTGGGCCTATTAAAATGGAACTCCACCAGATTTTAACATGTATGTATAATTCAAAATGAAGATTAACAGTAATTATTATTATTATGAAAGATATGATATGAAGATAACATATGAAATGCATTCAAGTCAAACTTCTAGACAAAATTGTTTACAGCAGCAAAAGGAACCAGACGCCTGAAGCACTTAATGTCTCTTAAAAGCTTCCACACAGGAAGCTATTACATGAAGTGGTTATGAATACACTGACTGTAGCCATTGATTTAGGATAATGTTTTGACCTACACTGTATAAAAAAATCTCTGCATCCTTACAAAAAAAAAATGGCACTGCATGCCAAACCAGCACCCAAAGAAAACAATACCCCACCTTTCACCACCATTGTAAAGACATCGGAGTCTGTAATTTTCTTTGCAGCAAAACATTTCACATCAGACCACTCTAAAGGACTTCCATCTCAACCACTGAGCTGTGCAGATATTGTGATATAAATTAAATGATTCCTAATTTAGTACATGCTCAAGTACACTGAGATGTGCCATGTTTGACTTCAGCACTTCAAACTGCTATATCTGTGGATAACAAACCAATATTTATAAGACAACCTTCAGGAAAAATAGAATACAAAAAAAGCGACTTCGAATCAGATGCTGCCCTCTCCGCAACAGAGTAGTGTGGCTGTTTTGGAGTATACAGTAAGGATATACCAAAAGGGGCTTCATGGTAGCGTTTCTTCATTATGAATAAAGTGATGTAGAGTACAAACATTTCACTATTTATTATTATAGGACTATAATAATATATTATCACTATATTACTATAGGAGTCAAAAACCTCCTTGAAAAGTAACACGCCATCCCTACCCTGGAGCTTGGAGCTGGAGTTCTGCCGTTTTGGGGGGGCAAAGGGAATTCCATGTAAACTGATGGCAAAACAATTGCGCTGATTATCACAAAATACTGGAGGGAAATGTGCACGCTTAGCCTAGAAGCTGAGCATGAAATGCAGTTGGACTTTCCATACAAGGCCCAGCTGACCCCTGAGTGGCTGCAGTCGAGTAAAGGGATAATTCTGGAGTGGTCCTTGCAGTCCCCTGATTTCAACATTATTGAGATGCTTTGAGAAGAGCTCAAACATGAGCAAGACAGCTAAAGAATTTACAGAACTTTGTGCCCAAGAGAGTCAACAGCTTTACTGCTTTTCCACAACTATCACAAAAGGCTGCAAGAAGAGAGCATCACATGATCTTAAGATCCAAAGCAATGCAGAATTGGCCGGTGTTATTATTCATTATTATTGGGATTCATTAATACATGCAAATTCATATGATGAGAAAGAAAAGTACTTTGGTATGAGTGTTTCTAAAAACTGTAAATATCTTACAGATTCAGATGGATGTATGTAAATGTGTGAGCAGAACGGTCCCGAGCGTCAGATGGAGGTACAAAAGAATAGCACAGAAAACAAAAGAGTTTCTATATATGATCTTTCTTTTTCACAGTCCTAACCTTATAAAAACATGAAAAAATCAGTTAAAGTAGCATCAGTATTTTTATTGTTCTGCAGAAGTTGTAGTTCACCTGAGCTCCTCCAGGTCTAGTTTGTTTTGCAGTCTCACATCTTCGCTGATGGGGTACAGCAAGAGGATCATCAGGCCTGTGATGATGAAGGCTACTGGGGCTGCGCCAATCAGGAGCTTCAGAGTGTATGCTACGGCATGAGGCTGTCTGCATGCTCCTGTGTCATAGCCAGCAAACCTACAGCACAGGCAAGACAATAATTACTGCGCTTATAAACGAAAAAGAAAAGAAAAAGATGCTGGACTGGAGGCCTAGTCTAATGTATAAGCCCCCTTAAAATAAGCCTATTGCTTAATTACAGGGGAAAGGGTAAATTATATGTGCTTTGACAGAACATACTCTAAACACAGTGTGGACACTCCCAGAGAGATCCCCGCTGCGAACTTGGTGAAGAAAACATAGAAGGAGTAGAATATTGCCTCGTGGCCTTTAGAGTTGCGGTTTGCCAGCCTGAAATCATCCACCACGTCTGGTAACATTGACCTGGGCAAAAAAGTGAAACAGCGTGAGGAAAAGAGTCCTGTTCATCATTCTTCATATTATACTACATTCAGATGGGTCTTCATAAAGTCATGAACTTTCCTTAAGTTCAAGTTGCACTTGAATGGCTGACAAAATTAATAATACAAGTGGTTTCATGCAGGTTCCATGCCTTCCTATGAGTTTGTGTGTGACCTGTCATCTGTTGGTACATTCTTTTATACCATGTGACCACAGCACACCAAGCTGACATATGGCCTTTACATATGGTTCATGTTAAACTGGTGTTTTGTCAGATGCTGATGACAACCAAAATGCAATAACTGTTTGCTGACATGGCAATTATTTTATATTTCATTAGATATCAGAAAGCACTTTTAGGAAATAAATTCTATAAGTCAATACTAGGCACAGCACCACAATGAGAACCTATGTATACATACATACATATATATATGTATGTATGTATACACACATCCATCCATCCATCCCTTATATTCTGCTTAATCCCTAAAGCCAATCCCAGCTTCATCAGGTGAAGGCGGGGTACACCATGCACAGGTCGCCAGTCCATCACATGGCTAACACACACTCACTCATGCAGGCACTCACACCTATTGCCAATTTAGAGTGACCAATCAACCTAACATGCATGTGTTTGGACTGTGGGAGGAAACCAGAGTACCCGGAAGAAACCCACTCTAAACCCACTTAGGCATAGTGCCACCCATATATATATACATCAAAGCTTGATCAATTAGTGTTTTCAGTCCCTATACAATTATTGGTAGAAGGAAAGGTGATGTGTAACAGTGGATGATCCTGTCCTAGTCTTTTTTTAATCTATGTATATTTTAAAACAGGTGAAACTTACTTTACTGATTTTATTAGCACTGCACATACTGGAACTGATGCATCTACAGTTTTAAACACACTACAGTGGGCTATACAGTTTCTTTACTCAGCATACGTTCTATTCATTTACTGTGAAAGCCTAATGCATGACAGACTTGTACTGAAACTCAATTATGTATTTTAATTATTTAGATAGGATCCCTGTGCAACTGTAGTGAGGAATAAGGAATGAGTTGAACCTCCTGAATTATATAATATATATAATTAAACTAACTAACACAATTCATTTTAAATAGGAAATGTCTTTTTAGCATGGATGTTTAAGTCAGCACATATTTTGGACCTTGCTTGTTTTCACCTGATATGCCTAAGAGAAGTATTTACCATTACATGGTCGTTGATTACCTCATTAAGGTGTGTTAGAAGCTGGAACAGAATTATATCGGGAATGAACATATAACAGGACTGAAAACCCCTGCTTTAAAAAAAGTAACCACAGAGGGGCACCATAGAGAGATGTAACCCATCACTGCTTTCAGTACTCCATCATTTATGCTCATGCCATGTAAATAACAGCCTTCAAGTTAGGAATAGATTTATTTTGGCTTCTTATTTTACTCTGTGAGCTTTCAGTATATCATTCATCCATGAAGAGAAATTAGGCCAAGCCAGTTTGGAGTTACAATTATGTATATATACTTGTTTTCCCCCGGCCTGAAATAAACCTGACCATGAACAGCAGGCATTCTATTGTATATCTCCAAACTCATCCCAGTACTAATCTTATTTAATTGTGTGATCAAATAGGACATGTATGTAGTGTACATATTTACTGAGTATTCAGAATTGAACCACAGAAAATTTGAAAATACCCTGAGTGTAGGAAACACTGCTGAAGGAACAACCCAAATTACAACACATTTAAAGTTTGTTTCTATAGAATAGCACTTCACAAATAAGCAGACTATATACAAAATCTAACTTCTAACTTTTTTATATAGTAAAGTATTTTCATTCTGATATTTTAGTGCATTCTCAGTAGTATACGGTATTTAAAATTTATAAAATCACAAATCATGGGTTGTATTGATATATCGATATATATCATTTGGATGAAAAATGTCAACAATATAAGAATATTAAGTTGCATTAGAGACATACATTTGAGTGAACAGTAGCTAACCTAACATTTTCCACATTCTAAATACTTGTATAACTTAAAAAAAACTTTACAAAACTTCTAAATACTGTTATAACTTAAAAAAAGCCTTACAAAACATTCTTAATTTTCAATTTAGGTTAATATAAATTAAAGTTAATATATATATATATATATATATATATATATATATATATATATATATATATATGTGTGTGATCTGAATTGCAGTATGAATATTACCATACTTAGTAGCATGCTGCTGTTTAAAGAACTCACCATGGTAAAAGTAGAGATGCAGCTACACTGAGTCCAGAAGACACAGCGACCACATACGCCACCACCAGGTTAGGAATGAACACCAGCATTACCGTGAAGGGCATGATCCACTGCAGATACACAAAAAAATCAGCATTAAACACATCACATGGTTTGGTCTCTGTAAACATATCTTTTGGTTAACCCCTTTAACTCAACATTAGTTTCAAGTAATTACTTTACATCACTTTTCAAACTGCAAGTACAAGACAATAACACACAACAGAGCAGATGTATAGTCCCTGGTGGCAACGACTGGCATTAAAAGAGGCAGTACTCTTTTTGTCCACACTGTGGCACTGTACGTTGATGCGCACACTAGGGATAAAGGAGCACTGCTGATAGAAGGCAGACATGCACAAAAAGGTAGACTAACTGTTACCGTAATGCCGCAGAACGCCGCTGTCTTCTTGCCAAACCTCTGCAGGAACCACTGCCAGAAAGGGATGCTCACAGCTGCAGACATCTGGAGAGTGGGCGACAGGGAGGACTTAAAACAATATATAACAGCCTTTTGGAAGCAAGTGCAAAAGCAAAAAAAGTTTAATTCAGTCAATCATCACTCTCATGCAGTATCAACATCTTTTAGTGCTGTTCCTTAAATACAAAATCCCACCAAGCTGTATACTGTTGCCTTACACACTATATGAATTTATTTAACAAATGAAGTCTAAAACTATCTGGACATCCCTTCTAATTAATGAATGTGCTGAGACAGGTGTGGTACAATCTCTATAGATAAGCTTTTTGAGTAGAATGGGAACCTGAAGCAGCCAGACATGAGCCTAACATCACCATTGCCAGTGCCAGGTGTCAGCATTAGGCCTGTGATTCAGTGAAGCTTTGGACCACCCTTAGAGTTAGAGTTGTGTTTGCTATGTAGAATTAATCATGCAGCATCCATACAGTCGCATATTGGTTACACTAAATGTATTTTTTATGAAAATATATTATGTATGCAGAAAAATAATTCGAAATTAATTAGAAAATAAGAAACTTTAATCAATTTTCACTATTGAAGGAAAATATGTTACATATGTAATCCAGGTGAACAATTAAATGCCCCCTGAATTAATTACTGGTTAGGACACCTTAAGCAGCAACAACTGCAACCAAATGCTGACTAGTTGTTTATGTTATCCCTTCTTCATAGAATTGCTTAATGCAGCCACATTATAGGACTTCCAGGCATAAACTTTGACTAGAACAATAAAAAAAAACTAATTTTGTTTTTTTTAGGCATTCAGAGGTCAGCTTGTGCTTCAGATTGTCTTGCTGCATAGTTAAAATGTATTTGAGGAGAAATCATGATCCTGTCAATTAGATCATGTCACTCAGGCCCTAAAGTGTGAACACATCTACATACTACCACCACCATGTTTTACTGTTGAAAAGTGAACAAACTGAAACAGAAATTTTGTAATGCTGTGATAGCTTTACCCCAAATGTAATGGCACTTCAGTCTTCCACATATGAATCCATAGGAAATCATTTTATTTGACAGTCAATAAGATGCTTTTTGGTAAATGTGATACAAGCCTTTATATTACAGCAACTATGGGGAACTGCCTATGAATACCTTTCATTTCAGAAGAAATGATAAGACAAGATGATAACTACAAAATCTGGGACGCATTGTGTATTCTATCAGTCAGCCCACTAACCTACAGGGCTAGGTTATCATTACATTAGAATTAATGTGTCGTGAATGCCGTGAACACTCACCAGAATTGTCAGCACTATGTTCTGAAAGTGATCTCGAAGGTCCACTGCATATGTGCAGAACAGCACAAAGTTGCTCTGCACCAGCTGTAAAAGTAGAAGTTGATATCATAAGAAAAGCCCTTTGTTCAGGAAGGAGCAGTTCCAGTTCGTGCTCGGTGACTTTATGATTAAGCAAACCTGCAGAGCTCCATGCTAAGACTTCATTTAAAGCAATATCTTAAGCATGAAAAGAATGTTTGAAGAATGAATGCTTCTGGCTATTGCTACTGGATCCATGTCTTAAAAAAGCTCCCTCTGTTGGTAGACCTCAGAGCCAACAATCTCTTCACTGATCAAATAAATATTGAATGTAAGCTCTTTACCTGGATGGCTACGGATATGAAGAGGAAAGCTGCAGTGAGCGTGAGATACGGCCCATGCTTCATCACCAGCACAAAGCCTTTATGGAAAGGAATGGGCTTCTCGGTCTTGGGCGCATACGGATCTAAAAAAAAAACAGTATGAATTTGCATTTTCAGTCAGATGTCTGATTCAGTCAGATTCAATACATTCCTAAAAATAAAGGTTCCTAAATGGTTCTTCAATGTTACAGAACTGTTATATTATATGGAGTTTTTTTTTACTTTATAAGGTTCTTCACATTCATTTATAAAAATCAATCTTCAAAAAGAAGTGATTGGTTCTTTAGATAACTGAAATTGGTAATGTTGCAATAGTAAATAATAATAATGTCTGTCGTCACTGCCAGCAAAAATGTCTTTGTACATCAGTAGTATGCTACTTTTACTACTACTGATAATAGTCTGATAATAATTCTTCTTTCTCTTCTTCTTCTATTATTATGATTGTTGTTATTGCTGAAGATTTTGTATTATTAATGCTACAAAACAATGTTGTTGTGGTTATTATTTAAACGTCTGATAAAGCTGTCATCACACCGAACTGTATAAATACTATATATATTTCTCTGCCAGGGTGGAGCAAAAATGTGATGTGGCTGTAATGATGAAGAATCATGGAGGGAATGTATACTTTGGTCAGCTTGCCCACTCTGGTCTAATTGGTCAACCACCAGAGTGGGCATCATGCTACAAGTTCCGCTCCCACACTGCTTGGGCTATTCTTAAAATGCCAATGGCTCTGCTGTAGCGCTTTAAGTCCAATCCTTATCTCCCAGGTAGAACAAATTGGTGGACCCAGTTAAGATTTACTGTTTCAGCTCTCTGTGTGTGGTATGAGGGTGTGCCAAGCTTGTCGATAGGTGGGCAATAGGGATGTGACATCATCTTGCAACAAAGAAAAGGGCCGGAAGGGCATTTCAAGCTGCTGAGAAAAGTGGCTGGGACAGCATTTCTCCTCTTGTCATATACTTTGAGCTTTATAACTTTGCAGACTATTTACATGCACAAAAAGCGACAAAGCACAGCAATGATAGGGGAACAGCGTAGCAGTTCCAATCCTTTTTAACTGCTATCGTTAGCGCATTCCTTTCCCATGTTCTTACAGTCATTCCAACTCATTGGAATTGGCATCAGGAAAATTACATCAAGCAAGACAGAAAAGGACAATGACAGAACACGCCAATTTTAATACCAAGCTTAAATAATCTTAAAGCTTGTCCCTAAAGCTAACACTTACCATCTCGTTCTTTGACTCCCAGGAACATCACCACTGTACAGATGAGAAACAGTCCTCCAATCACTCCTGCAGCAATCATGTACACCTCCTTCTGTAAGAAGACATAAATGTTATTATACTAAATAAAAAAACTGTTCTTGTTTTGTATAAAAATGAGCTTTTATTATGAAAAATTATGGCATATGTTGTGAATGAAACGTACTATAATAGGTTCTTAAAAAAGTTCACAGCAAAACTTTAAACATGAACTATTCTAAATGTCACATGCATTTTTAAACACACAGGTAAACCATACAACAGTGGAGCAAAGCACTACGTAAATTCTTCTTACACAGAAAGTGCATTAGTCGAGGGAATCTCATGCAACCCGTTATGTGCAGTGTTCTGTACTCAAGTAAATTATCCACTGAATTAAATGCATCCTTCAGGATAACACTAAAACAGTCATTTTCACTCTGGATGGGTGAAATTCTAAACTATAGAAGTAGTGACCTGGGAGCTGGATGTTGAGGAAGACATGCATCTCTGTTTGGTGTGAATAGAAGACATAAAATGACAAAGAGGGAAGAATTTCTAGCATATAATATTATTCATATTATTTAAGTTTCTGGTATTCAAATGCAGAGGCTTTTCAGAACTGTGCAACTCTTTCAGGAATTCTGTTTAAGCCATTGAGGAACACTGTCATTTGGTGAAGGCAACTGCTAGGCAAGACATGCTGTATGGCCTTGTGAACCTAGACCAAATTAGCTGGAACCCCAAAAAGAGGAACTTTTCAATTTATTCCCCTCAAACAGGAACTGCTCTGCCCTAAACAATCACTGACTTGTTTGCTATTTTTCCACGCACGGCAGCGAAGCGCTTCATTACTCATCCAGATCAAACAGAGGCCTGTTTCGGAGGGCTTGGCTGGCGCACCCAAACAAGCGCGCCGCCCTGGGCCTGGGCTGCCGAGGAATGCGCAGTGGCTACAGAGGGCAACAGTGTGGCGGAGACAGATCCAACAGGCCCGGCAGGGTTTACCCAAAGCCAGTCGTGCTGGTGAGACACAGAGGCTTGCTCTGAATAGCTGTGGCTCGCTGTGCTGATGCACGAAGGTTTTTTTTCCCCAAAACCATCGACGTCGGCCACAGGAGAGCCTCAAGATTTATTGGCTCACTCTCACTTCCAGTATGGCTGTCTGTGGAAGTGAGCGATGCTCTACTGGAAATAGACACCCTCAGCTTCTTAACCCAAGCAACCCAAGCAAGCTTGTTTGTTCTAGGGTCTCTTCTAAAGTCTTGTGTTTACTATCTCAGGTCAGGTTCTTCACAGAGGGGGTCCTGTCTGTAGGCTTATGACTAGACAGAGAGCAAATATACTCAGTTTGAGTTCTGGAAATGGGCTCATCACCTCTGTGGTAACATTTGAACACTTATGTGTGCAGGTTGTTAAAAACAAAAAAGAAGGAAAAGATGCAAAATGGTGTGATGTCTGCTTCCACTGAAGCTGTGAGGCAAATGTAGCTGAAAAGCAATGGAACCTGACATACCTTACATATCAGGTATACAGGTATACCCACATATTGCATATACACGCAAATGGTGGCAAGCTCTAAGCAATCGCAACTATATTTGCTTTTGTGGTTTCCATCAGTGTGTGACCCTGTTATCTATTAAAATGCCAACATTCAGGCTTCAATACAGCAGCAGCTATTGTATTGTAGCTAAGTAACAAATGGATGGTGTCCAAGAAACAATATGTATCTCCAAATTGGTAACTTTTATGGGAAAAAAGCATTCTTAACCTTTAATGCAACTAAATTCAAGTGGATGTAGATTTAATTAATTTCAATAGGTCTATTTATGAAGTGTCACACAATGTAAAGGACAGTCATTGTGATCAAATGATGTAGAAAATAAAATTCAATAAACAAAGGACAGTAATGAAATCATTGACTATTTCTGTAGATAACAGTCATACACTGAAAGAAACTACATCAGCAAGTGTGCTGGCAGACTTGACACAACTGTTTAATGATTTAGAGACATGGTTACACAGTTCCTACAGTCTAAGTCTTATTATTCTGTAATTACATTGAAAACAATGCAGGGAGTTATTCCTAATAGTCAGTCTTAAACGATAGGGGTGAAACTGGACATTCAGCCCACTTTAAATATGACATTGTAGACCAGGAGACCAGAAGAACTTGTGCTATTTGTGTTATTTTTGGCTGAACTATTCT
Organism: Megaleporinus macrocephalus; assembly: GCA_021613375.1. NCBI lineage: Eukaryota > Metazoa > Chordata > Actinopteri > Characiformes > Anostomidae > Megaleporinus > Megaleporinus macrocephalus. Next base: position 31,976,268 of record CM038707.1, read on the forward strand.
GTGGTGCAGGTACCCCAACCCACCTGACAATACAGTGCAGGTTATTTTCATTGTGCAATGTATTTGATACATACTGCATGTGACAGGAAGTCCTGGGACAGCGCCAGGCTTTTGATGACCTCTGCCCCGCTGCTGTTTCCCAGGTGACCCGCTGACATGTTGTGATGGCGGCAGTGCTTCAGAGTGTGAGCGCTTGCTACAATCTGGCCTTGGATGGCTGCACCAACCAACGTGCCCAGAACCTCCATGGTCATACCTGCAGTGGAGATAATTAGAACATTTATTCTAATTATTCTGTTCAAACACAGACAACATTTATTAAAAAAACTTACTGCACAATTAGATAATTTATTTATTAAAAAATGCAAAGATCAAAGTGAAATGTTCTGGAGAAAATGAATGAGAATTATTTTACAGTGGTGGTGAAAGGAACTGAACAGTCACTGTCTCTAAAGACTTCCTTACAGTAAGTTATTATATACTATGGTTAGGAACACATTGTTTTATAACAGTAAATGTATACAGTCATGGTGGAAAGGTACATGTCGGTACATGTACTAAGTATAAGTATATAGTCCTAAGTATATATATATATATATATATATATATATATATATACACATTTACTCATGAGACACTTAGGAGATTGACAGGTGGTTTTGGATAGTTAATAAAATGGCTACATTTGTGTTATAGACATTGCGACCTCTGGTGATACTCATCACCACTGTAAAGTAATCTGAGTCTGTGAGTTTTTCGTTCTTTTCGCTTTCAGATTAATCTGCATCTAAATAATTCAAGTATGCAGAAATTTGTTCTAAAAAATTAGTGAAATCCTCTAAATTGATTTGCTTTAAAGCAAGTACATGGCAGATTGAATTCCTCTCATGCTTAAATGTATTTAAAGTGTAAGCAGTGTCAGAATGCATACATCACTGTTGAAGCAAAACCCTGTCTCTGCATCTTTAGAGACTTTAAACATGCCACCAGCACTTTGCAAAGTGTTTTTACAAGTACAGAACATTTTGTCCTTCTGTGAAGTCTACATTGGGGAGACACAAGGTTTAGCAAAATGATGATTTGGAGACTTTTAAAGGACCTTTGGTTTTGTGTGCATGTACAAAAAAACCAATATGATTACTTTGATTTTGAAAGTCACAGACATTTCTCACATCTACAATTCTGATTATTTACTCTATACCCTTTAATCACATCACAGACCTGTGTTGTACAGTGTGAGTGCAGATGAGCAGTAACCTTACGGTAGGCTGTAGCTGAGTCTCTCTCTCGCTGATCTGTACTCAGGAACATGGTCAGGGCTGAGTAAGGCACGTGGAAACACTGCAGAGGAGAGAGAAAGGCTACTGAGTGCTAACGTACACCACTGTGCAGTCCTTATTTGTGCTAAGTTAGATTAAAAGTCTTTCCTTAAAAAATACTGACCACTGTGAATATGGCAATGCAACTGAGGCAGAGTAATGTTAATCTAAAGGAAAAGAAGGCTTAGTGCTTCATTCCAGGCTCTCAGGAGTGAAAAGGTGACACATAAGGATTAATGAGTATGCAGCATGTCATAAAAAGAAAAGTGAAGGGTAAAATATATCAAACATCTCCAAATTAGAGGCGGGGAAAGGAAGGAGATGGATGAAAGAGTATATAATGTCTTCTGCACATGGTAAACCTTAGACCTTCAAACTGAAATTCCAAAGCATTCCATAAATCAGGTTTTATTGGCTCGTGTGTTTTATATTGTGATAAATGTCAATTTTGCTGGAAAAAAGAAAATGCAAAATGAATGCTTAATGCATGAAAGAGTATTTTGTGACTGGATGTATTTTCACTAAGTATAACTAATGGTTCATGAGCAATATATATATATATATAGAAACTGTTACAATACAAACCTTAAGTGGTGAAACTGGCTGATTATGTTACTAAATAACTATGTTCAATTACCTATACTGGTTGTGCTGTTGAATCTATACTCTGCATATACTGTTGTACAAACCTTATAAATGTGTAAACACACCAGGTAACAACATTTCTGTTAGTTCCATGAAGTCTTGATAAAAGAATTTACTGCTTCCTTTGATATTTCATTTATTTGCCTCAATTCACATCCAGATTACATTTTTTATTTTACAACTTAATATTATTGTGAAATCTAATATCTGTACAAATTTGACTGCAGTCCACCTTTTCTCAAACTTCTCTCCGTTCACCTCAAATAACTGTGATGAAGCGGTTATGATTATTAATTGTGACGCTTTCATGCTTTTATTGGCTCACGTTCATTAGGCCGTTTATGCAAATGACATATGGGTAAATCAGTGTGTGTTGAGTTTGTACATCACTCCAGGCACTCCAATCTGCGCTCGCTTCTATGTGATTTTGAATAATAAAGTTGGTTGAGAATCACAGGAAACAAGTGGGGTATGCTGTAGAGGTCTGCATTCCCAATGGCCCTCTCGGCTCCCGCCACAATATCTTGCAGGCTGAATTTCAGTGTCACGTGGGAGAGTCCAGTGCACACAGGAGCGGGACAACACATACATGTAATGATTTGTATCTATGATAAGCGTATGTGTGTAACATAAGCAGAAAACAGATAAATAATCGATGAGAGTACTACAGAAATGGAGGAGCCATTAGAAAAGCAGTCAGCCTCAGCCTTTCTCCTGACAGTTAAGCCTCAGCCTTTCTCTAGACAGTTAAGCCGACTAATGTCAGCAAGTCTTGAGATACGGCAGTCATTTACTGCCATTATTATTTCAGGAGAAAACAGTTTACTTGTAAACACAGTATGTAAAATATTGGATGTCAATAACGCTCATATGGGACTGCGGGCGGGAGCAGGCTGAAACATCTACGCTGCAGGCGGGGGCTGAACAAATGTTGATGAGTTCCAGCAGGAGCAATATTAAAAAATGAGTCCCCGCACAGACCTCTACTCTATCCTGCTCTACGAAACATCCTGCTTACTGAACATGGCTGGTTTTCCCAAAAGCACACAGATGGTTTTTGAATGGTAGAGGGATCATTACAGTGAACATTCCCTTTAACGGTTAACATGATCTTAGCAGTAAGATGTTTTCGGGAAAGGGTTCAACAGTGTTCGCTGTCTTTACTTTGTAATTTACACAGAAATGTAAAGTCAGCACTGGGGCAGGACAGTGGCCCAGTGGACTACCGAAATAAATCCCTCCAAAGATCCAGCCCAGCCCTCCCTGTTCCATAACAGTAACCCTAGTCATTTGCCTACAGAACAAGCTCTCGCTTTCCATTTAGAATGCTGCTTCTGACACGTTTCAGAGAAGCTTATTTGCTTAAATGGAAAACAATCAGTCTCATTAGGAGAAACAGGGCGCTTACAAAGACAACAATACTCAGGACTCCGGCTGGACGGCCCTTGATAGTGGAAGCAGATGCTGGTTCTCAGCCTTGCACTTAAAGACAATGGAGAGCGCTAAAAGAGGAAAGCAGCATTTACCCTCTCTGGTGGTTTCTGGCTGCATCTACTGTGTACTTATCGAGGAGTTAAAACGACTTGTCATTACAGCGTGGGTTACTGCGGTCAGAGCGGCTTCCCCATTCCAGCACATGCCGGTGGGTTCGACTGAAGGCAGCGGCTACAGATTCGGGCTGGGCCTTAGTGACAAAGGGCACAAACACAAATAAAATCTTGGAAATAAAAGATTAAAGCAACAAAGCGGCTGAGTTAGAGCACAGCACACACACACACTGAGGAGAGAGACATTTGAAAGCACTGTCTCGTCTCTTTAGTGGACGTATTTATGATCACTCACTTATTGTTTATTGTGTTTATTGTTTCTTTATGAGACATCACTCAGGTTACTTAGCCTGACAGATTTGCTTGGCAAGGCCAGTAGAGGGCCTTCTCGACCACAAGCCCACGACCAGCGCTGCACTAAAAAGCCCTCTGAGCTAAATGTAATAAAGCTGCCAATATAAAAGTACCTGAGGCCCAGTTAGTTTAGGATCACGTTAAATACTGCAGATCATATATAAACACCCTATCATCTTCCAGTGTTCTTTGTGGTTTTGTGGTACATTCTGTTCTGGAAACAAGATCCAGATCGAACAGACAGAAGCATCCCTGCCTGCTTAATTGCTGAATAAGGTCTGCATATGCTATACAGCGAGAAACCAGAAGAGTAAACAAGTATTAAAAATAAGATGCTCTGAAGTTTGCTGCAGTAAGGTCTGAACTGTAAAGGCTGAGCTATGGCATGTGATGTACACTTACTGTGATGAGGGTCTGATAGAGGCAGTAGAAGCCCAGATACCAGATGAACCTTCCGTTGGTAAAAGGGGGCACAAACCACAAGTAGAAGTAGGACACTACCACAAATGGGGTGCAGCCCACCATCCTAAAAGGAGAAAAGAAGAAGAAGTTCAAATCTGACTGTGACTTATCAAAAAAAAAAAAAAAATAATAATAATAATAATTCACGTCAGTCCATTCCGAATGCCTAACAGCTTAAACTTAATGTCGGCTTTACTATGACTACTGCTTATCATGCAAACTGCACGTAGACCCACTAACTGTGCTGTCATGAGGTACAGGGTTCAAAAGCTGCAGAGAAATAATGAAGACTAAAGACACAAGTTCAGAAGTTAAGAGATGAAGGTTTACATAATTGAAGCTTCCCAATAAAATATTCCACACAGGTGTTATTTAGCTGGCTACAGATTGTGAATCAACAGCTTGGACTATGTGCACATGCATTGCAGCCACATTATGACATGTTTTGTGCCGTCTTTTCTCACATCTGTACATCTTCTCTATTTAAATTTAAACCATGTTATTCTGATAGTAAATATTCATTCAGTGCAAGGGGGTCCAGGGGTGGTCTTTGTACTAGGCAAAGGTACTGGCCCTCCATTAGCAAAGGGACCCATGAAAATACTTACTGTGTGTTGATGTTATTAAAATTTAAAGGCAGCCTCACTTATTAAAGTGATCTTATTCTGCATTACTTTACTGTATTGTCAGATCATTTGGCTTGCTTCATTATCGCATTACTGCATTATTTCTTTAAAAAAATACCTCAATTATATATTATATTTATATTATATAATAGTATATGTTGCTATATATACCAACATAGTGAGAAAATGTCAACAAGAGATTTAGATTTTTAGATTTAAGATTTATATCATTTTAAAATTGGTATTTGTCTCTGAATTGCTGAAATGCTGCCATTGTTTAAAAAAGGAACTTTTCAACAACATGTCCTCTAATTTCATGCCTAGTTTTAATAAAAGTTGGACAAAATGTAACACAGGAGGACCACTGTGAGGGTCTCACACTTTAGTTTAATATGTACTCAGTTATATGTGTAATATCTACTTTTTGTACATGCTCCTGATTCCTATTAGAAGGTGAGTCTTCTGCTGACTTCTGATACTGAGAGCTCTTTGTGCCCTTAAAGTCCCAGTGTGTTAATGAAATACACACAAATCACTCATATAGAAGCTTTCTAAGCAGGCTTACCCTGAGTTCACTGACCTCTGCTCTCTGGCTATGTTATAGAGTTTCACAGACGCTAGACAAGTAACAAAAAATAAACCACGAGTGCCTCAAACTTTAGTACACAGAGTTGATATATGTACTCAGTTATATGTGTGATATCCACAATTTTTGCATGCTCCTCCCTAAAATGTACGGTCTGTAAACTCACATCAGTTTCATGCGTAATGTGAATGCGTCTCCTGAAATTGCTGCAAAAGGTTTAGTACTTTGGGATCTCAGTCTTTATGGTCTCCTCTTGTTTGTGCCTTGAAATACACAGTTCTGGTCATTTTATTGTCTATTAACGTCTACGGGCCTAGTATTCCACCCATATATTGAATTTTTATTATAGCAGCAGATATGAAGTAACTTTCATTGCATCTTAATCTGAACCTATTATTTACTTTAAAAAATCTTATTATCCAGTAACCACTACGAATGATTCACCAACTATTATGAAACTAACATGTAAAATATTAGCTATGGAAAATAGTCGATGCCAGATCCATAGACCATAGGCCAGACCATAACAGTAGCACTTGGTTATTGCAGATGTTCTGTCTGACTGCAGCTTTTACCACAGATGCCGCACTTCCGGAAATGCTGATCTGTGTACGTGTGAGAATGTTTACTAAAGGACATCTGCTAGTGTAGTGTTTGTCAGGATGCTGCTGTACACATCTAATCCTGTCAGCCGCAAGATTGCGAGAGGCTGCATAGCCGTGTGCTTAATTCGGCATAGTCGTCAAGATAGCATAGATCTGGACGGGAAGGGAAATTCTGCTGCATTCGAGTCCTTTCAGGATGTGGGAAGATGTGTGGGCCATGTATAATTCATGGAGATACAACTTCTCCATATCATTATGGTCTAAAGAGCCAGCTGCAGACCCATGCTGGGACGAGAGGGAAGAGTGAGAGCTGGTGGAGCCCAACACGTCGTTTCACAATCCGTAATGACAGATTTATCACTGAGCGTTACCAACGGTGACAGGCGCAGTCAACTCAGAGAGATTTAAGCCAACGATTGCGTCGCATTAAGCAACAATTAAAGAACACTTCAGCGATTCTCAGCCGCCGTCTGCTGCATCTGTTCCATAATATCAATTAGCACGGACCATAATTTCAGAACGTTTCCTGTGAGCTTCAATCACAGCACTTTTTATTTTAGATGTCAACGGGGCGCGTGCTGAAGCTAAAGCTCTTTGTGCCTTTAAAGTCTTTAAAGTCCCAGTGTGTTCACGAAATACACACAAATCACTTACATAGAAGCTTTCTAAGCAGGCTTACCCTGAGTTCACTGACCTCTGCTCGCTGTCTATGTTAAAGGGTTTCACAGACGATAAACAAGTGACAGAAAAAAAACAAAACACAACAACCAGAAAGGGTAACAGAAAGCAAGGGAGAAAAAAAAGAGAGTGGCCAATTCTGGCACAGTCCAGATGCCCCTATTGCAGTGTGAGCCAGCCCCCTTGCTCCCCCAGTGATTGTTTGGACACACAAAGGGCCGCCAGTACAGGGGAGACAGAGAGAGAGAGAGAGAGAGAGAGAGAGAGAGGGCAGAGGGGTTAATGTGAATGGATGACTCCGAACGTTCTGCAAGATGGCTCAAATGATGGGATGGGCTAGAAATGACTGGTCTGAGTGAACTGGGGGGTGGGGTGGGGGTGTTGGTGGGGGGGGGGGGTACGACGCACGTGCAGGTGCAGTTCATTTACAAGTGTGCACAGGAGCAAAAACACAAGCTGACGCTACTCACTCACGCATGTACATACTGACACAAACATGCAGAAGGAGTTTCTAGAAATCAGCTCAGCTGTTGCCCTGCTATGACCAGGGATGCCAGATTGCTTCTATAGTCAAAACCCACCAAAATGCTTAAAAATAGTTAGTTAGTTAGTTAGTTAGTAATTATGATTGAAGCCTACAAGTATTCAATCATAACTACTAACAATGCAGCATTATACCAAAGTGGCATCATTATTAAGCTTCTAGATACATTAACTGCAAATGATGGTCAATTAAAATCTTTTATCACGGCTACGAAGAACGTTGGTACATCATTGTGTACATCAGTCACAGTTTTGATAGGTGATTAGATTGGGGGGGGGCGTTATTCAGATTTTCAGGGGGCCTATTCAGATGTTAGATAGATTATTAAGCAATGCAATTTGTTTATTGTATATGCCTTTTTAAACACCCAACAAAATGATGACAAACCAGTCCACCCACCAAAGTACTTATATCCCAGTATACATCCCAACCAACACTGTTCTGCTCATAATGGGCTTTTATGTGAATAAGATATTAGTTACAAGTTATTCCAAATCTTTTGGGTTGCAAGCCCCCTAGTGTCCATCCAGTTGGCAGAATGGAAATCGATTTGATATACATGAATGAATATAATCAAATAAAAGCATAAACATTTCCACCACAATATATCTAATCAGTGTTAGTGACGGGTTGAGGAGTGCTATGAAAAGGGGGGTTAATTAAACAGCCTGTGGGTTTCAAGAGTAATTGCAGCCTAAAGCCAGTTTTGCACGAAAAGAAACTGAAGTGTGTTACCCTGTGATAATGATTGACATTGTCTTGTTAGAGTTAAAAACACATCTTTTCAAACTGTTAAAATAAAGTAATTATTGTGAGTTCAGCCTCTGCAAGGTCCCCCGGTTACACTCCACTACCAACATGAACAACATATCTCAGAGCACTATATCACAATATGCAAATTAGTCAACCAATCCTCCCACCCTCTGATCAGGACTCCTGTTTCCATTTGCACTGAATAAACGAGTAATGAAATTTGAGAATGTGAGAACACAGTCACAATTAACTGAGCTGTCACCGTGTGAGAAACTACTACCGCAAATCACACGAAGGATCTGGAAAGAAATACGTTTTTTCGTGTATTTTTACCTTCTTTCCACCTCTTTTGATTCCAGTCTATGGGGTTTTCAGTGTTATATTAGTTAGCTATGGAGTTTTCTTCGGTTCTCATTTTTGAGCATGTTTTAAAGTTACACTATAAAATGAAGATCTATAAACTCCTATGACATAACGGTCTAACCGTTTCTCAAGACATAAGTGTTTGATTACATAATCCTCCTTTGAAGAAACCTCAAGATTTCATAGGTCCTGTCAAGCAGACTGGGGAGCTCACTGTGGAGATAACACAAGCTGTGATGAAAGGCATGTCTGATGATTTCATGTCTGAGTTAAAATTTTGATTTAGATGCTTTTAAATGCTCAGCTCTGATGGGAGATTTTTAATGTGTGCTCCCTTGATGACGTGGGCGCCTGGCAGTGGAAGCAAGAATCTGGAGCTTTATCTAAATGTTCCCTCCTGATGGTTCGGTGGGGCTCTAGCATAATAAACAAGCAGAGAAACCCTGAGGTCCCAACCCGGGCGAGGCTGTGATGTTCCACCGTGACACTCTGACAAATTCCTTCTTACCACTGTGATGTTACACCTCAGTGAAACAGGAACTTCCTTTCAGGACCCATAGATCATTGATCTCAGAGAGCGTTACAGGGAAGGTGCATTCCTTGACTTTCTGGTTTCCATTTATAAATACAGTTGATCTTCTCCACGGCAATGAGCGTGTCATCACACGAGTGTCTGTTCGACTCAGTGACTTCACACACAAGGATTGTAGCAAGGCGGCGGCAGCACAATAGAATTCTTGCACTTTCTCATCATCGAACATAACCTGGGGGCAGGGGCGTGTTGCGTTTGGGCACGTTTCAGATAAATGGCATGCCTTCCATGTAAACAACAGAATAGCTGAACTTGGAATAAAGGTCAGAGACTGCCCTCTGCCACAGCGCTGGATTTTTTTTAGGTCTGCCTCAGCTAACAGAGAGAATCTTCCACTCACCATGGCATGAGTCGGCCGATTTTTGTCCATCTGCTTTTAGTGACAAAGAATCCGACAATGGGGTCACTAACTGCCCCCCAGGCTTTACCGATGAACAGCACCATGGAGGCCTGGAATGGGTTTATCTGAGGAAAGAAGAGGAGGAGCGCTCATTACCACTGGACATTGATTCTACTGCCTTGATCAAGTCACAAAGCTAGCTCGAGATCACTGATGTTTCAAAGCAGGGTATACAGTCATCTATATTAAATAAGAGAACACAGCTTGTGCACATTTTAGTGCAGAGTCAATGTTTTAATTGCTGCTAAATTCTTAATTTTTGTCTTTGTTCTAGCAAATAAATTACAAACGTGCATTTAATTTTGCAGAAAATTGCCCTACTGACATTAACGTTTGCTCCCTGTACACGATGTGTTAACTAATTAACACCTAGAACATAAACAAAGCATGCACTCCAAAAGGTGTAGCTGTGAATTTATTCGATTGTGCACTGAATGATACTGTAATTGTATTACTCATTTTTGCTAAGAAATAGTGTAGAAATAGTGTAGCTGTGTTGATGTAATTAACTTTTTTTGGCACGTAACCAATGTATAAATTTACAAATTTATAATTAAGTACATTAAAAAATACACTTTTTAAGCTTATAATTTATAGCCAATTTTTCATACAAATAACAAATAATAATTTAATTGTATTTTTTGCTCACTGTATGCAACTATTAAAGTACATGCCTAAATATGGCAAATTAGCAGTTTAGCCATCTCGCTTCACAGCTGTCATTTTGAACTCAAGTAAACAAACAGCTCCCTGCTGCCCTAATGTTGCTACAGCATATTACCAAGAAGTAGAACTTGTGTAAGACCCATCACGTGTCCCAATAAAGGTGTTTCCTGTGTTACATAGTCATCAACTGTGGAAATAACTGCAATCAGCTTAATTAATTGTGTGCAGTTTAAAGAATTGCGATTATGGTAATTATGTAATTATTGTGATAGGCCTGGCGAGGCATGGCCAAAATCTATGCAGCAGCAGTAGATAAAACCCTTCCAGGTTATTCTTAGCTTTTACATAATGGAAAAATGAAATGTGCTGCATTAGTAATGAGATAATTCTTTATGCTCATTTCCTTGGGTGATGCTGAGCACATTAAAGTATTCATGTAATTAATTGACATCTTACCTGAGCAACATCCAGCAGATATATCTGCAGGAAAAAAGCAGTAGCGCTCCCAGCCACCTGATTGGGCGCCCCTCCGATAGCAAAACACAGTTTGCTACATACAGAGAGCTTCTGCTCTGGATAAGTCTGTGAACACAGATAACAGAACAAAGATCTTAACAACATGAATTTATAAACAAGTCTGCATTCACGGCATACATGTTCTCATATACCATTGTGCAGGTTATTTATAAAAAATGTTCCACTAATGGAGAAAAAGGGCCTCATGGTATAGAAAACCCCATATACACTGCCAATTCTGAAGCCTTGATAGATAGAAATACATTAATGGAACATATAGGATGTCACAGCAGTAGCAGATAAACAAATGGTTCCAGAATAGAGGTGTCACAATACACATATTCCAATTACTCTGCAATACAATACAATACATGCTGAGCATCTAATGCATTTTGAGATAATATTTTATACTGTTCTAATAAAAATCACTCCATAATACTCTGTGTTGAGCAGCTAGTGAGCAATGAGGGGAGATAGTGGGTGGGGGGGGCCCTCGTTGTAAACTATTCATGCCTTTACAAAAAGGCAGCCATGGTAAGATAAAACAGAAAACACAACTGCAGCTTATACTGTACAACATTAACAACATTAACCATAATAATAATAATAATAATAATAATAATAATAATAATAATAATAACAACAACAATAATAATAAACCATTTAAACTCGTTAGAAACACTTTCCTTAAAGATTTATAAAAAAGTATTTTTTGTAAACCAAAAAACATTTCACATTCTGTCGCAGTCGATCACATCTCCATATTTGTCATTTCAATTTTTTTAACAATTTGAAAATACTCGATTTCCTTTACACTGTGATACAACTTTGTGATGAATGGACCAAAATTAACTGGAAAAACTGGTTTCATTCATTCTTGACATTCAAAGTTAAGAAGGTTTATGCTTCTTCTGTGTGGCGATTTTAGGCATTTGAACTTGTGAAATGCAAAAAAATATTAAATGGTAATAATAACAAAAGTGATGTGATTTCTTTTTTTCTTCTGTATTGTGTTATCATAACCGGGAAAAGATCGTATCATGGAATGTATATTGTTAAACCCCTATTCCACTGAAATCACACATTTTTCCACACCCCTATGTAATTCAGATGTATCAGTAACACAAAGGGCACATCTGATGTTAATATCTGATTGCCATTGTACAGTCTGAAATCTAAGCAGGCGGTAAATGACGACTGAAGCTGTTTATTGAAGTTGGTTTTATAGTGAAGGAACGGCTGGTTAAAGGTCAGAGACCAGGCTTATGTGCAGCCATCTCTGAAGCTCATTATTGAGTCTTTGGGTGATATGCACAACATATGGTTCTCTGATGTGGTGACCATGCACTCAAGCTCACTGCTCTCAGTTTTCCAGCATTTGGGTGGGATGTGGTAGCCACCAAGACCCTGTCATCGACCCTCTTTTACCGCCTTTGCAAGGTTTAAAAACACAGTTTCACCGTGCCTGCCAATCAAAGAGACCGACTTCCAGCGCTACAAAGAGACTGGGTTAGGAGTAAACGCGCCTCTGTGTACGTCTGTGGGTGTAAATGAATTTTCACACATAAAAGAGGACGCCGGTCTCCCGAGGAAGAAAAAGCGTGTGTTTGTATGAGGGTGTGTGTGGTGGAAGCAGTAGCGGACGGAAGGGAGATCCTTTTTACACATTAAAGTGCAGCGGGTTTGGAGCTAACCACAGCCTGGAGAGCCTCATATTTATGACTGTTTCATTCTTCAGATCCTGGAGACAGACAGACAGACAGGCACGGCTGAAAATACTACGCGGGACTACACCGCGCGCTCCTTAAAGCCTGTGTTTCCACAAGCCGTCCCACTCCTTCATCTGCGTGATGTGAGCCAGCTTTGGACGTCCCCGTGCACTCTCGCTTCCCTCGGGGCCGTGCCTGAGAAGGGCAGCAACAAAACAACCACAGAGGGCAAAGCCAATCGACCTTCAAAAGACGCTATAATTAACTGGTTGATTTTTCATTTTCTCTCTCGCTCGCTCTCTCTCTTACTTTCTCCATCTTTAAAAAAAAAAAAGAAAAAAGGAAGGCTTATAGAAGCACAATTACCAGGAGGCTGCCATGTAATTATTCAAGAGGATGGCGTGCCTGACATGAAGATCAAAGAAAGTACGTGCTCGAGTGACTTCAAACTTAATCTCCTAAGTGCAATCTCTCTACTTCCTTACACCACAATTACTCTGCAATGGGAAGCTGGTGGCATTGATACTAAACTCAGACCTGCATTCACCAACTATAATCTTCCCAAAAGCAAACGTGTGCTATTTTTCCTGTAACCTAAATATATGACTTATTGGTGCCTAAATCGTTTGTGCTGTTAAAGGAGCAGTTAAAGGAGAATTCTCAAGAAAACCTATACGGTTATTTCAGTCAGACCCATGCGGTGTGGAACGCTCTGGTCTAGAGAAACAAACTTCCAAGCAGAGGTGACTGGAACCAGACGTCTGAACTATTTAACATCTCTAAAAGCTCAAATGGTTATAAATGCACAGTGTTTGGATTATTGTCTCATGATAGTATTTGCCTAAAACACATTTTTTTATCCCATTCATGAACACTGTGAATCAAAATAGTACCCAAATAAAAGCATTTTTTACAAATGTACCACTACTTTACCATTATAAACATTAAATATATACCCTGGTTATTTTAGATAGTACATAAAATGACTAGATTTGCATTGCAGACCTTACAACTTCTACTTCCTATGACCACTACTGTAAAGAAATCAGTGCTGGTTTCTCTTATCTTATGATACACCATTTCATACCAAACCACTTCGAAATGACTTTACAACCATTGTATTGTGCAGATATTTGGAGAAATTTCTTTTCAAGTAATATCAAACAGATTTGCTTCTGTGGTTTCTAACACATGACGGATACAGTTATCTATGGAAATGGACACAAAAGCTAAAAACAGCAATACTGGCCATGTTGAAGCTTGATTTCTTAATATAGATTTGTCCATTTTTATAGACTGTATGTCATATAATATGTGAAACCACCTAAGCAAGGCTATATGATTTAACAACTCGGTATAATTTGATTTGCATTGATGTAGGCATGAATACATACGCTTCCAGCACTGGTCAGCTAAAGTTCAAACACCTACTTTTTGGCAGCTCTACTTCTGGAGTAAGGGGTGGGGTGAATTTGATTTATCATTTGATTTATCAAAATAAACCTTGAATTTTCTTTAAACACTGCAAAAAATGATATATTGGCAAAACGATCTTAAAGCCTAAAGACATTGTCTTTCTTTTTTTTCATTTGAGATGGTAATAAGATTGTTTAACTTACTTTTACTATGCTGACAGAGGATTCTGCTTATTACATTTTTTTAAAAAGGCTTGAAACAAGCTCAATTATCTGCCAATAGGCTACTGAGATCATTTTACTAATAAAATGACTGTTAAATAATCCCATAATATTTCTACAAATATCTTAGAATGAGAAACGTTAGCCACATTAGCAAGATTCAGGATAATTTACTATATATTATTTTATATTATATCACAGTGTGAAAGTTTCATGGCTAAAAGTAGGAGTTAAGTGAGTAGGAGGGTCTAAGTTTGCCCTTATACCTGGAGTTACAGATAGAGATATACAAATCTGCTTGAACTATCTTTCTTTATTTTTGCTCTGGAGCTTCAAAACTTATATAGCTATGAAGTAATGGAAGCGTAAGTACACTAACTAGCATTGTGTAAACTGCCCACTTCCATCACTGCACATTTGCCTCAAATCATGCCGAGTTTGCAAGTCATTTCAAATAGACTTGCTCATGCGGGTTCATACATAGCATGACATACAATCTCTAAAATTGAACAAACCTACATTCAGAATTCAACATTGTCAACATGGCTGATGCTATAGTTATTAGCCAGATATCATTTCTGAAGTGTACTTATATACATATACATAACTTGTAGATATATTTCGATAGGTGAAGCGATTTTAACATTAGGATGAAGACTAAACTCACTGCCCAGTGCATTGATGTGAGTCATTCAAGAAACAGATCTATAGCGATCCTTCAGCTCTAACCCTAACTGCTGCTTCTACTACAACATGGTTCTAACATCTGATCACTCTTTCTCACAGACATTTTGCCAAGGTCTTATCATGACAGACATAAACAGGAAATCCTTCAGTGTCTGGGCACAAAATATCTGACTTCCTCACAGATAGGACACAGCACAATCACGACAATATGGCACCAAAGGAAAAGCCTTGAGGAATCAAGGGCCACGCTGCTAAACTAGGTACTTTCCAGACGGCTAGCTTGATGCGCAATCAGAAAGGGTGAGACTGAAAGATAATGACGCATCCAAGACCTGAACTCATAGAGATCCAGTCTCAAACCATTAACACTACAGCCCAACGCCCTATGTTGGGTGTTTGTTTTTTTTTGCTTGCCAGTCAACACTGGCCCACCGCTGGTTGTGTGTCTTGTCACATAGATTGTCTTTAATGTTGCTGCATGGACATTTTTTAGCCTAGGCTTTCCAGTATAACCAGATCATCTCACGTCAATGGGTTTTCAATTGAACAGCCCTCTCAACAGCAGCATCTAGTCCAAGCCTAAGGCTTAATCTGTGTCCAGAAAAACCAATTTAATTACACAGAATCCATTTTATTCTTTGCTTCATATCCCACAGATGATGCTCTAAGCTGATTGTGCAGGCCACATGTTTGCAGAGCGCAGCCTGGGATGACATAATAGGGGTTTAAGGGTTTATGACTGCTGGGATTTACCAGTGCGTTTCGTCAGTGGGCCAGGAAAGTCAATTTCACCTTGAATTTTCACAGCATATGTCCTCTAGTAGCACACTGAACCAGATGAAATGCCAGTGCTAAGACATCACGTATACTGAGGCATTTTGTTTTACATATGCATATATTGGATATGTGGCAGTATATGTACATAGATTTGTCTTCCACACGTCAACACTATCCAAATGAAAACATATATCTATATTTTTGTGGGTTTTCTTTTTTTTAATATCATTTACACATGACAGCTGTCCTTTGTATCCTGTGCAAGTTTCATGATGAATGGACCAATAGAAATGCTCCCAAATCACTTGGAATAAAGCCTCTAACACTAATAGTTGAGAACGCTTTGGCCTCTCCTGTGAAGGTACTATTTTAGAGATATATATAGAGACTGTACATGGGCTTATATTGCACATGCATTGGGATATGAAGAAAAATGGAAAGACGTCACATATTTTGGGCACATATGCTTTGTATATGAGGAAATATAGCAAAACACATACATATTTCTTGTATGGGCTTAGCTTTTTTTTTAATCCCAACATTCTTCCATGTTCTGAGCCGTAAAGTGGTCTATGTTTTGGTGTGTAAATCATGAGTGCAAAAAACAGATGATCACGGCTATTGTGGCAGATGCTAGCCCACCCGTTTATGCACATGCAGTGGCCTTTCTGCGTTAAGACTCAAATGCCCCCAGATTAACAGTATGCAATCCGCAATCCCCAACACTTCTGTGTAAGGACATCCTCTACATTCCTCTTGCCATAGTTAAGTATCACCTCTGTGTGAAAAGATTCTGTGTTGATGTAAGAGATGCTGTCACCCCGTATTTCCAGCTTTATACAGATGCTGCCTTTTGCTTCTTTCAGGGTAATTTGATTTCTCTGAATCTCGTCTCTACTGTGGCTGTCTAAATCGTTCTACGCTCAACCACAAGGGGTCTCTTCTTCTCTCGTGATGAGATCTCAGAGAACAAGAGATGCATTAGTGCTTTTCCCCATATATTATTGACACATGCACAACTAATGTTTTTTTTCCCCGTGCTTGCTCAGAGAGTAGGTCACATATACAGCACAGTGTGAGAGAAGCTTATAGATAAATATCACCCGGCAGCCTCGCGTGCTCTCTTTTTTTCACCCTCCGCATCTGAAGGTCACATTGCTTTAAGATTTGAACGGTGGTGGTTATGCGCTGCTACTTCCTTTAGAATGAAATGGCATGTTTTTTAGGAAGCAAATCACTATGTGCTATTTTTAAATCTAGACACACTGCATTTATTTGTCTCTTGAGCGGCTCCAGTCTTAGACAGCGTTTCTCTACATCCTGCCGAACAGAACAGCTTTCTCTCTGATCACACTTGCACTGTAGTACTGAGGCCGGGTACAAATTTCGGAGCATTAACCTAATTTGCTGAGCAACCATGACTAAATATAACAGATGGCTTTTTTTTATGTGGCAGAGAAGATGATCACAATGTGAGTAGCATTTGGCATTTCACATATTCAAGGATAAACACATAACACATCCCATGTTTACACAGATTCGTTCTTTGAGTTAAAGGGCAATTCCACCAAATATTCAACTTTTCTGCATTACTACCCCGTCCTTAAGAGTCATTCACATAATTTTAATGTGAAATATCCCCTTCAAGAGAGACTTCCAGCCTTGTTCGCAATGATCATGATAGGAACAAGGAAAGTGGTTTATCTCTACTTCACAGCTACTTCACAGTAATCATTACCAGGAATTTGCTTCCTGATGGCTGAGACACTGTTTCACAAGACAGGTCTTTTTTGGCCTAAACCATTTCTTCTACCTATTCATGGTAGAGGGGTACATGCAGGCTATTGTAAAGCAAACTAGTACCCCAAATATTTTTTCAGACGTATTGCTATTTTACCCTAATCAACAATACTTAACACAATACAACACATAATAAGACATCAGCTGTTTGGATAGCAGCTGTATTTGTGCTGTAGGTTATATCACCACAATTAAAAAAATATAAAACAAATAAAAAAAAACTTGTCCAGTCAAATCATGTCATAACAGCATAACTATCAAGATGTGAAAGCAGCAAGGTAATCACCTCAGAGATATTAGTCATTTCAATGGAACTAGACAGTTATACATACGATTCAGCTTCACTCTTTATCTATCATCTAAACTGCCCGAGGGGAATTAAGCTGGAAAAGCATCAGAAAGCACCGCAAGCATTCCTTCTACGCATTAAAACATAGCATTCCACATACCGTAAAAAAAAAATACACCTGCATACCAACGCTCAGGTTTTTGTCATACCATAAATGTAGCAAAAACAAGTCTGTAATCTTCAAAACATGTTCTCCGATCTTCTCATACAGTACCTGTATACTGCTAACACAATAGCACAAAATCTGCATTACAGAAAGATGCCCATATTATGCAAGACTGGAACTGAAGTTGAGAAGTTTTAGAAGGTCTTACCTGTACTGGGACCTTGGTGAAGGCAGACTCAGAGTGCTTCATTATTAGCTTGTCCCCTGAGCCAGCCGGTGCCTTCTTCCCCTTCGCCATGACTGTGAGAGTGACAGGCCGAGCGACAGGCACTCGTGTCTTTTGGCCCTCAGTGATAGCTGCAGTCCTCCCAGCGTCCATTCACATGCTGCTTCCCAGCCTTGGCCTGGGGCCAGAAAGGAAAGAGCAAACTCAGAGACATCCACATAGCACCATAACTTATATATATATACACACAAGATCGCCACAAGAGTACACAGTATTGTATATATTGCTGCTGTTGGAACAAAACCTTGTTTGCCCAAAATGGTAACTACATATATGAGAATGAAAAAATATTGTTAACTTTGAATAGAAGTTAACAGGACACATTTTTTCTTAGAACAAGTTCATTTTCATTTTTTCTAGTGTCTCAATTTATGCTGCTATGTTACTGAATTGATACTAAAATTATCATCACCAAAACTAGAATTTGGTCATGAAAGGCTCCAGAATTACTTGAGAGAAAATGTGTTCTGTTAACTTCTAATCAGAGTTAATAATATTTTTTATTCCCATATATATAGTTACCATTTTGGACAGGTTCTGTTCCAAGAGCAGCAAAATATACACTCTAAAGATGATCTCTTTTTCATTTTTTAGGAGATATTTTTGAGATTAGATTCAAGACAATCCACTTTGCCTAAAAGACATTTTAAAAAAAGGGTCTCCAAACAATCATGCAAGACCTGGTGGGCCAACAACACCATCAAACAGAGAAGCTGCTGGTGTTGTCAGAACACGACCTCGTCACTCCAGACATCACTGAATATGAGTACTTAGATCATGACAAGCATAAAATGCATACAAGTTCAATTTAATTTTCAATTAATTCAGTAAATATAATGATACATAATAAATATTTATTGAACAGCACATTACACAGAAGCTTTAACAACCAACTATAATATAAAATGACTAATTACTATTTATATATTAAATGTTATTACCAAATATATTCAATGTTATTACTGGCTATAACAATTTACTATAAAGAAAAAGCATTAAGATCAGCCTTTACAGTCTGGATCTTGTTATTTGTCTACTATGGCAGTAAAGGCACTACATTACACTCTATTCTACTGGCTTAATTAAACATGCCCTTTTAAACAAACCCAACATATCCACATACATGCTTACACAAGATGGTATAATAACACACTAGAGATTGAAAACACCCCACCCCCTATACACCCCCCACGTACAAATGCCTATCCACAATGCAAACACATAGGCAGTGTGGAATAAAATCCCTACAGCTGCACAGCAACCTCAAAAATGACAAACCTCACAATAGTCAACAAGAAGCTCACAACAAAATACAGGCTACTATAGTGCCTTTGGCATGTCTACTGCTACTGACTGTTCAGTAGGTGTCTGGTAGCAGGTATATCCTCCAAAATTACAGCAAAGAAAGCAAATATGTCCCAGTACTGGGCCTTAAGGTAAACTGATAAAATAGCATTTCCCAGTATAGGCAGAGAGAAAGCTGACCTGAGTGATGGAGCTACGGCAGCGTCCCTAACCAGTGTGCTCATTCCAGATGAAGCAAAGAGGAGACTGCAGGGGGCAATGTGTAATTTTTTACCCACCCGCATTCCGACACGCCCCGCCTCTTGTGCCAGGATTGGGTAAGAGTATACGGTCGCTTGCTGTAGGATTGGCTAGTAGTTGGGGCTCAAAGGCAGCCTGACCAATCGGGCCGCAAGGAGGCGGGGCCTAGCGAAATGCGGGTGGACAAAACACAACAGCCGGGGCTGACGGTGCAGTTACAACTGACGAAAGTCTTAGACAGAAAGGCGCCCCCTTGTGGCAAAGCGATAAATAGGACGTCACCATATCGCATGTAGAGTTTAGTAACTCGCTCAGGAGCGCAGGTGTTTCATATTTTCCATATGTCTAGTCTTGGCCAGAACCTACAGAGGGCAGTCTTTTTCCTGTCGCTAATCAGATTGTAGGTCTGTTGATGTAGGATAGTGTTTCCCAGCTCCAGTCCTAGTTCGACCACATCAGTGTTTCCCAATCCGGGTCCAGGAGGCCCCCTGCTCTGCGCATTAAAGAGTTTCCCAGTTTCTAAGGACCTGCTTCAACATATCAGCTAGTTAAGAAATCTACTGAGTTGCAGCAGTGGCAGGGAAAGCATCAAAATGTGCTGGGGAGTGGACCTCCAGGACCAGGGCTGGAAAACACTGATCTATATAGCACAGTTTATTGTTTTGCTATTTCTCAATCATGAGCTAATTATACATTATGATGTTATTACATGCCATAGGGCTTGGCTGGCCAAACCTGCCCTTACCCTTAAACAATAAAAACTCCTCACTTAGTCTTATATACCATCCAAAGGTCTGTAGACAGCTGCTTGTCCAACTCTTCTGAAATCAATGGTTTAAACAGGAAGTTTGCCAAGAACCAATGATGGATTAGCTGATTAGTTCTTGTCCCACAGGGATTTGATAGTGCTCCACTACTCCCCAATCCCAGAGTTGATAGATCCTTAATCCCTCTAGCTGACGCTTGGCATTGAGCATGACAATCTTAGTACTATGTGTGGCTGCCTCGAAGTAGAGCCATTCTGTTACATTACATTTAAAGCATTTGGCAGATGCTCTTATCCAGGGAGGCAATGTAGGCTAGTCAAATATAGCTCCAAAGGTCTTGCCCAAAGACCTTTACTGGTATAGCATGGTGTACTAGTACTTCACAGAATTAGACCCATGTTTTCTGATAAAAAGGGCTGTCTATTATATCAAAGGTGCCCAAACCTGGTCGAGAAGAGCCACCACCCTGCAGAGTTTAGCACCAACCACCTCCAATCTGGCATGCCTGGTACAGGTAATAAAGATTTTCAGGTAAAAACCCTCTTCTGATGATGTACACTGAAAATGGGAGGAACTTCTGAAAATCTGTGATTTAGGTTGAATCCATGTATGTTTGAAAATAATAATTTTTCGGTTATAGTTAACTAATGCAGAGAAAAGCCAGAAAACATTACTACTGGGAAGCTCAATATTATATTATATTATAGTTCTGCCTCACTAATATATCGTTAGTGGGTCTCTTTATCGCAGTGGCTGTATGACATCCTTGTGTAATGCATATTTGGTGCTGCAAATTCACATCAATTGATGAAAACTCAAAAAAGATACAAAATCTTGCATTCTATCAAACCCACAAGGCTGAGGGATGCAGTGCTAACATGTAGAATATAAAACATAACAGATTTAGGTTTGAATGTGTCTTTTTAAAGTAGCTGAATTAGCTGGAAGGGGGATCTGGACCTGTGCACAAGTCTACATGTCCAGATTAAACCAAAAGTCAGGTCTTATGCAATAGATTACAAAATAAGGAACATTTCAATTGACACTTTAATGCTCCTCATTTTAGACTTGCAGAACTTACACTGTACTGATAAATCCTGCTTTGTGAAAAACACCCCTAGGATCTGACTGCATTTAGGTATGCAGGAACTGAATGTTGCACACTTGTAGATCTACAGGAATGTGGTTTGGTGTCATTGCCACCATAGGTTCCCACGGGTTGTTGTCCTTACAAATTCGCATGCGACCTTGGAACATACAGTACTGTGCAAGAGCTTTAGGCACTTGGAGACATTTAATTTATATTTGAAATATTAGTAGTAGTATTAGTAGTAGTATTAATACAGGTTTTTACATGTCAGTGTGTTTATTTAATCCTTGTGGCAGCCCACTATTATTTACAGTTCTCATCTCATCTTTTACTACTCAGTACTTCATTAAGCTAAATCAAGATTGTTGCTGAAGGAACTCAATACATTCATACAATGTTTGGGGCGTCCAGGAGAAATCTGGAACTAAACTTTTTGTTTTTCAAACTGGTGCACAAGATATTATCTACTTGTGCGCCAGTTTACACAAATCATTGAACAGGCATGTTGTCCGTGGCAGGACACGACAGAGGAAGCCACAGCTTTCCAAAAAACATCACTGCACACCTTGACACTCCACAATGCTACTGGGAAAATGTTTAGTGGACTGATGAAATTGTTCAGGAAGAACACGCAGCACTATGTATGCTGTAAAAAGGGCACTGCATACCAACAGAAGGGAGGTCACTCTCCCCTTTACATCAACAGGGCTGAAGTGGAGAAAGTCAGCAGGGTTAAGTTCCTCGGCATTCACCTCTCTGATGACCTCACCCGGTCCCTCCACACCTATACGATTGTGAGATCTGCCCGTCAGCGTCTCTTCTTCCTGAGCAGGCTCAGGAAGTTTGGACTGCCTCCTGATATCCTCACCAGCTTCTATAGATGCACTATAGAGAGCATCCTAACGAGCTGCATCACTGTCTGGTACGGCAGCTGCACTGCCTGCGACTGCAAGGCCCTAAAAGGAGTGGTGAGGACAGCAGAATACATTGTAGACAACAAACTACCAGTCTTACAGGACATCTACCAGTCCCGCTGCCTGAGAAACAAACCACCAGTCTTACAGGACATCTACCAGTCCCGCTGCCTGAGGAACAAACTACCAGCCTTACAGGACATCTATCAGTCCCGCTGCCTGAGAAAAATCCAGAGGATTAGGTTAGACAGCGGTCACCCAGCACACGGCCTGTTCACTTTACTACCATCAGGCAGGAGATTCCGCAGCA
This sequence comes from Megaleporinus macrocephalus, assembly GCA_021613375.1. NCBI lineage: Eukaryota > Metazoa > Chordata > Actinopteri > Characiformes > Anostomidae > Megaleporinus > Megaleporinus macrocephalus. The sequence goes on from CM038707.1 coordinate 31,998,901, forward strand.
TCCAGGCCAGAACAACCCACCTACTGAACAGCTTCTACCCACACGCTGTTAGGCTTCTGAACAAACTGCGAGGCTGAAAGACCCCAATATGTGTCCTCCTGTATATGTTATGTTTATATCTTGTGTATCTTTTGTATATTCCCTTATATATTTCAGTTATTACTAAATGTATGTATTCTAAATGTATATATTCTAAATGTGCTGTAGAGTTAATGTCTGAGCCTCACCCCAAGCATTTCAATGCATGTTATGTCCTGACATGATGTGCAAAGGACAAAAAAACTTGAAATTTGAAACATGAAAACATCATCCTAGCGGGGGGTGCTCAGGGCCTAAATCCAAGGGTTCACTTACTTTTTCCACCAGCACTGTGAATGTTTAATGGGTGTGTCCAATACATAAATGAAATATTATAATTGTGGTATTAGGTTAAGCACACTGAGTTTGTCTGTACTTGGGACTTAGATGTAGATCAGATCACGTTTTATGACCAACCAGGTAATTCACATACTTTTCTTGCCACTGTAATGTTCCAACTGGTGAAAATACACTTATTGATAAATGGGTTTTAAACAATGAGCTTAGGTGCTTTTGCACAGTAGTGTACAAAATGCATAGCATCCTATAACAAGACCCAAGTGAGTTCTAAGAATTCTGCAACCATTTAAGTGGCATAATTACTAAAACCATTTTGGTGTTGATGCTGAAATATAATTCCAGTGTAGCTGAATGTGGTCTGATGAATGTTTTTTAAAACCTTAAAGAAACATTGCAATCTAAATGTATCAGAATGTATCTAAACTCTAAAACATGTGGGTGAATTAATTAAACGTGCTGACCAAACCATGTCTCGGTGTAACATTTCCTGTTAAATAAATGTGAAAATGACTGCTGATTCTTGGTAGACCGTAAAAACAACAGCCTGTGCCAAGCCAGCACAATACCTGCTCTACAGCTTTCAAAGATGAGATCCCACATGACGCTAGAATTCCTTTAAAATTCCAAACATTGTGTCCATCCAAGGAAACCACCTTTATTGCAAGAGCTATGCCTGGGCCAGGAAATTATCCATATGCTCTGCATTATGGATGTAGGTCCACAGATGATCCTCAACAATGCATGAAAATAAAAACATGCAGTGCTGGTCTGTGGGCTATACTGGAATCCTATACTGGATTTGAAACGTACTGTTACATTCATACCTCAAATGCATTGTTTTGCAGAATATTCATGCCCATCAGCCCATCCAAGTTTAAAACCTAGAGTTGAGGAACGTTTATGAAGTGTTAACCACCTAATATGCTCAGACACAGGGCACTTACTTTCGCCTTTCCACTTTAAATTTTGAGTAATGAGGCATTACGTTGTAATGGGAGGAAAGCAATCCAAGCCTAATATAGCATAACAGACTACATGAAGCAAACAATGTAGGTTAGAACAGACTCATCCTTTTAGAAAAATGAATTATAAGAAACAAGCAGGTCTCAATTGTTAAATAGGTTTATTGCACGCAGAGTTCCTGTACAAAAGAACTTCTCGCTTAGGCAAAGTGCATACACATGTCTGCCAATCGCAAATAAATTCTGCCTTAATGCTTACAACATACCAGCAAACATTTTAACACAAAAAAATAAATAGTCTCACCGCTATGGTAAGGCAAAACGCAATCAAGCCTGTGCTAAACACAGAGAAGTGCAGTCTGTGTCTTACTGTCCAGACAGCAGTTTCCGAGATACTTATTGAACGCCGATATTAAAGACGTGGCTTGTGCATACTGCGTTGCATCAGAGGAGGCCAAGGCTTCCAGCAAGGGAAGAATAGAGAATGACAGTCAGAAATAAGAACTGCACCAATAAAGTTCTTAATATTTGCAAGGTTCAAGCTATATGCAGCAGCATTAACATGTGACTAACAGGCCAGTGAGTCCTGATTATTGCCTTCCTTCTGGTGAATTAAAACCCAGGGTGCGAGGGATGGGACTTCTTTCATTAATGTCCTTTTTCCATTCATCATTATCATAGTAGAGTTCTTAGGAACCATATTTTCACTGTACTGAAGAATGAAGACGTTTAGGATGGTAAGGGCTTTTTAAGCAGCTTTAAATACTGGAACTTTGAATACTGGAAGCTGTTGTGCTGTTGAAAATGTCGTGAAGTGTTTCTCCGTGCTTTATGGTGACCAAAGTGGCTGACCAGCAGATCCGAACATTTCTTTTTCCGTTGGCTTCAGTCAGGATTGGCCAAAGGGTGCTTGTGTGTTGAGTGGCCGCTGGACAATCACAGCATTTGTCAGGTCAGCCTCCTCCAGACTCAGACCCCCTTCTGTCAGCTCCCGAAAAGGCAGAGACGTGGTTAAGATGAACGGTGAGCTCGTCCTCTGGGCCTTCTCCACAAAGTCTTGGACATCGCTGATTCTGGAATGGCACATTATGGACGTACATTACTGCTTATGGCCCAGCGGCACAACAACAACAGCAACAACATGTCAAAGCCAACTGCCAGAACATCCTTACATGCTATGACGCCACATGTTAAATCTTCCCTAAGCTGATTTGATTTGTGGAAAGGATGAGGCTTACGCTTTTTTCCCTCCATTTTCAAGGGGGAGCTTATATTACATAAAGGCTGAACTGAAGTTATATAAGAGCTCTTAGGTGTAGAATTTCAGAGCTGCTCCATTACAACCTGCAAGATTTGATTCCAGCAACGTTCCGCCCAATCTGCGCACGCTACACTCACCGATGAGAGAGGTTAAATCTCTGGACGAGCCGCCGGCCGTCCGCCAGCCAGATCTGAAGTGAGGTGATGGGCAGGTTTTCGTCCAGCGGCACTGGAGGGACTGCGGGGCCAGAGCAGTCCTCGTGTATTGACCGAGACCTGACCACTACGCGTGGCGCCACGCTGAGAGAGAGAGAATCAATGCAGCATGAATAATTCCAGGAGGCACAGCAAGCTTTACAGTGTTTGTGCTTCAATCTTGGCTGCCTTTAACTGTTGTAGTGATATCATTTTACAAACCAATTCTGGTTTAATATTTAGTAATCGATAAATCGATTAACCTTTAAAGTCTCAGGGTCTACATGTGGACCAAAGGTGAGATCATGGGGTCATGAGGCCCCTTGTGTTTATATGCACCTAATGGAATGTGACAGGACCCAACAAAGTTATAAATGTTCAGTTAAAGTGTAATAATTTGTAATGGCCTATTATTTCCCTCTGCATGCTTTAGTTTTAAGGGGCTTTAAATTATTCTAAACACAGTGGCTGTAAACTGAATACGTCATAGCCACCGAATAATAAGGCTTAGGTTAATAACTGACATATAAAGCTGAGGTTTATTCTTAAGCTGACCCTTATCTTAACACAGCAGCAAATATGACAACGGTTTAATCTCAAATAAAAGTGCCAAGAGGCCATCTAGTGGATTTTTAATGTACTGACAACTCAAGGAGCCTAACTCGGAATCTTTATTCAAGCATAAACTAAAAGGCAAGCGTTATATAGAAGGAAACATAAGACAATGAACAGTTTTAAAATACACTGAAAGAAAGATCCCACTATGGCAGAAACATTGTGGAGACCTCATTTCATCACTGATACTAAAACACTGAACTATGCATTTTTGATACATCCTTTTAAATTCCAAACATAAAGTGTGTGTGGCTTAAACCAGAAAGCATGTGTGAGGCATGGAAAGACTGTGAGGTGCTTTATTGGGTACATTCACTTACTGCAGTCATTCCCTGCAGTATCAATATCATAAAAGTAATGCATTTCGATATATAGTACCAGCTCTAGCGAGGATGCTGAAGCAGTGAGATCTGTTTTCATGGATGACCAAGTATCCCAAAGCGGAAGATCTGAGTTTCTGTAGAGGATACTAATTTTAGACTACGGGTTGTGCATAGCAAGGAACAGTGGATTTCAATTGTTGGAGGTTGAATAGTTTTGTACCTCACTGCTGTAGCTTAGTAAAAAGCATACCTGGCAAAAAAGTCACACTTTTAGTTTCACACTCAATAGAACCACTAAAACGGTTTTCCTTACCTGCCTAGTCTATAGCCTTTTCCAGTAAAGGGAAGAAATGTCTTCTTTTTCCGAACATAGATTTCATCCTTCATGTCCTCCACATTGACCTCCAGCTCCTCATCCTCTGCTCTCCCCTCCAGTTCCAAAGGTAGTTCCCTACAAACAGATGTTCTTGCTGACCACACTGTGGAGGAGGCTTGGAGATGTGCATTGAATTGAAATACAGTGGATAAGGTATTTGTGGTTTGTGCCTTTGTATTTATTTGTACTACTAGTTTACTATTTGTATTCTAGAGCTCAGTGACCGTGGGGTGTTGGGGGTTGGATGGATTCTGATTTAAACAGATTGCTTTCTGTAAATTTATAAGCAATAAGCCTAACTTATTATCTTTATACTTTAGGCATTTTGCACCAGGAAGGGCAGCACATGCACTTTTTTGGACTTTTTCTGGACAAAAAGCTGATTCTATTGCGCCATCCTGCCAGGTCCACCAGGTCCACAAACCTCCCCTGCAAAATTTTCTCACATAAATGTGTTGAGCCAGTGTTGAATACTGCAAGATTCAGTTGTAGCTCTTGTGATTTGAAAATTGCTCGCGATTGCATGCATCTTTACAAATATACACACCTTCCAAAAGGATAAACTCCTGGTACATGTACGCACGGTAGGTGAATCCAATTCTGACAATCCATTTCCCATGAATGCTTTCAGATATAGTTGCATTATCAGCCTTACCCTCGTTTAATGGCTTCAAGGAACTCCTGGTTCTCCTCTAAGGTGTAGCTGCGCAAATCCTCATCATTCACAGTAAAGCCATCTTTCCACAGTCTTACAACAATCTCCACCTGCATTACGAACAGCGGTCGAGCAAAGCATTCGTAACGCAAAAACAAAAAAAATCACAAGCAGTATGGCTTTAGATTTTGATGCTGCCAAATCAGTCCAAGAACTATTCATTACACAACCTTCTTGCCACCCGTGGAGACGCTTCCAATCTTCTCCACCTCATCCAGAAGATCCTCCACAGAGAAACTGGGCCTCATGGGGGTCTCCTCCTCGTCGTCGTCATCATTCTGAGCACCATCACACCTAAGAGCTCATTACATAGTAAGGGTAATGCTGGTGAGACAATAAAGTATGACTTTGAGAAGCATGCACTATATGTCCAAATGTTTGTAGACGCTTGCTCATTCAGTATATCTACTGAAAATAAAGGGAACTTCCAGTAGTTTTTAAAACAAAAAAACACACACAATTGACTCATTTAACCAGTAATTAGAGTTTTTTGATGTGGAATGCTCCATTGTAGTCAAACTTATTAGAACTGTGGAGAACTCCAGTCCTGGAGAGCTGGATTTCTGCACAGTTTGATGATTTACCTATTAAAACACACCTGATTCAACTCATTCAGATAATTACCAGGTTTAGTTGGTGTGCTGGAGCAGGGAAAGCACTGAACTATGCTGTGGCTTGGCTCTCAGTTCCCCACACCTGGTTTAATGCTTTTAAAGGCACAGTTTGGCAAAATAGTTTAAAAAGAAACCTTATTTCCTCAGGGTTACTATGGGGGCTGGCATCCACGGAAGTTTAACAACCCTTTTTCAACTCATTCGAACTGTACAGTTCCACTGCCCCATAGCCCAATGCTGGGGGGGGCTATATACCCCTCTAGCTGACACTTGGCACAATGTGTGGTCATTTGAAGCGTCCTAATCTATTGGCAATGCTTTTTATGAAAATTATACCAACTGTGTGTGTGACACTGAACACCTTGTGTCAGCGATGGTTGCGCCGTAGGTAGTGGATTCACATGTAGAGAAAGAGGTGGGGTTGGTGTAGTGAGATACATTGGGCCACCCCCATGCTGTAGACTGGGGTTCGATTCCTCACCTGGACAACCACCCTACCAGCTGCACCACTATACCAATTAGGGGCCTTAGGCAAGACTCCCAACACTACCTTCATCTGTGTAAACATAAACTGTAAGGCACTTTGGATAACAGCCTCTACCAACTGCTGTAAATGGAGAAATTGATGTCTGGATACTTTTGGACATATTGTGTATATTACAGTAAAATTAAAAAGTCTTCACAGCAGATAATGGTCATTGCAGGGAAAAGGGCATCTAATTTTGAAAGCTAATCCTGAAACAATGTAGGAATTTTAGACTCACCATGGGCCATCTTTGCCTCTATCTCTTGAATCAATATCTTTCATCACGTCTTTTCTTTTCCATCTTGAAATACAAAAAGGATGCATTGGTGACAACACAAAGAAAGTAGAATTGAGGCATGTACTCTGAAATGGTTGAAAAAGGTGACACAGTGACAGGTGACACAGCCAGGTTACTGGTTTTCCAGGCTTGGGAAAACAACATGCCTGTTCGTTTCATGTTTCATGAGGGTTATTGCGAAGTAGCTCCTATTCTGTGCCTTTAAGAGGCCAGGCTGCCTCTGCCAGTCATGCACCCTCTGTGATGACACCTTATTTCAAGACAAATGTCGATTTAAACCCAATAAATTAACAAATACGACAGTGAAAATGCTGAAAGCCAGTAGGATTGTGATTATTCACACGAACCGCCTGTATAGCGATGGAAGGTGGTGGGGTTGGGTCTATGTACGCACGTTAAGATGCGCATGGCAACACGCCAGGTTTCGACTACGCCCCATACAAAGCATAACCAGAAAATATGCGTTTATTACCAAAATCCTCTCACACACTGTAACCGGTGCGCCAAAATTACATAAGGTGACAGAGTGGAGCACGCAAGCGCAGTGTAGCGCCTAGCTTAGCTCAACTACACACAGCTAACAGCAGCCGCTCAAAACACACCGACTCGGATAAAGTAACTACGAATCTTTACCAGTTTGTGATTCCATTCATATATTCATACTGCGGTGTCTTCAAAGTTTCTGTCAGCAACGCCACCATTCCCCCACACTACAGCCACACAGCCATTCCTCTGACGTCAACGACCACCGCTGCCTCCAGCTGACGTAATATTTGTTAATATCTGAAATAGACATAAAATTGAGGGTTATTTTAAAAAAATGTTTCTGTCATAAGATGGGATTTTAAATTAAATTAACCGTTAATTATTAATTCAACAAATAAATAAATACTTATTAATCAGTTAATTGTTGTCGTTGGAAAAAATAACTACAATTAATTTCTTTTGTTTGCCTGTTTTTAATAATTTGTTTGTTTCTAACTTTTTTTTTTCTTTTTGTAAGCGCTACTGCACTTTTTGTAAGTGGACTGCATTTCTAGTGATAGACTGCATTTCTGATCAATAGATAGATAGATAGATGGATAGATAGATAGATAGATAGATAGATAGATAAATAGATAGATAGATAGATAGATAGATAGATAGATAGATAGATATGTAAAGTTTCTGATCATTCTTCTTATACTCCCTCCAATTCACACATGTAAATGTAACAAACAAATTATATTTGCATTAGTTTTAAACAAGAATTTAATCTATACAAAGTGTGGGAATCAAAGGCCCAATGATATGATATTATTAACATATTTGAGTCACAATATGACATTACTGCGATTTTGAAAATATACTGTGAAAACTTCGTCATCATGTGTTTTATCTAGTTAAAGTTTTCTGTCACATTCTCACTTCATCTCACTTCATTTCACAGCAAAACGGGATTATAACTAATACTGTCATAAAAACCTTACTTTTTCTATAATAACATATTGATACTTGGCGTCTGTGTAGCAATACAGTATTGCCATGCAAAATATTGTGATACTATGTTGTGATGAGTTTTTTCTCCCACCTCTAATATCTACACAGTTCCTCTGCTTCAACCAATGCAGAAGAACTTGAATATTTTTAAACCAAGCATTTAAAAAATTGCTTTACTTAATGTACTTACAACATGTACTGTAAAAGCTTGTTTGCCAGCATGTATGCTAGTGTTAACATCTAGGATTGATGCTGTCCCATGCACAACATATACCTTTGTACAAATAACTGGTTTGAAGTTGCTGTAGAAGAGAATGTGTTCCAGTTTATCCACTTCTCCTTATCATTATATTTGAATAACTACTAAAAGTGCTCAAAGTAAAAGAAAAAACAGGACATTTTAAATTGAAAATAAACTACACACAAAGAATGTATTCCAGCAAACAAGGTGTAGTTTTAGTTTAGCCAGTGAACAGTTTTAACGTATTAGAAAGAATACATCAGTCAGCAGAGCCCAGGCAGAACCTGTTTAAATTTTTTTAAAGAATTTAAAGAAATTTGTAAAAATTTTAATACATACATTTTAAACATGGCTGCAATATTCAAGCCTACATATGCAGCCCATACTGAATAGGCTGCAATATAATGTACAGACAGTGAATTTTTAAAGCCAAAACATTTAGCCTTGGTTGGGGTTCGCTTTAGAAATTTCTGGAAAGAGCCGGTTCTCATTCTCGGGAGACTCTCTGGAGTTGGTCTAGCACTTGTTATGAAAAGGCGGAATAAATAATATTATATATTATATTCTAATCATATATATATATATATATATATATATATATATATATATATATATATATATATATATGTAATATTATTAATAACAGCTCACTAGATGAGTAGTGAAACTCTGCAGGTCATGTGACCAAGTGATTAAAACTGAGCAAAAGAGCCACATTTAACTCTACAACAGGGCTTAGGGAATTGGCTTTCTGGTTCTTTAAAATGGATTTGATTTTTAACAAACAACGACGGTATATGTGCGAGATAATTTCGGTATTTTTTTACATTTTCTATAGCAATTCTTAGGCGGAAGTGGGCTGCTGGATAGTTTCGCTTGCCGACGGTAGAGGGAGAGAGCGAGAAAGAGAAATGGCGCCTCGGTACTCTAGCTGAGACAGTCATACGAGGGAATTGACAGAGCTGAGGAGATTCAAGACGATAGAAAAAAAAACTAAATCATGGTGAACACGAGAAAGAGCTCCCAGGAAAAGCCACGCAGCCCTTTCATCTCCACGCGGACGAGGTCTTCTCTTAGGAACAATCCTAGGTTGGAGGAGCAGATCCATGTAAGAGCCGGGTCCTCCTTCTCCTCAGCAGCCGGCTGGCTAGCCACTTCAGCTCGCAACGAGCTGCCTAGTTTGGCCTGAAGATTGATTGTCCCCTCATAGATGGCTAGCTAGCCGCCTCTTTTGTTCACGAATACCGACAATGACACTCACCGACGATCAAATATTTACGCTGCTTGTGAATGACATGACAGATATTCTCACTGCCGGTCTTTGTTCAGTCATAACAACACGACTACAATGGCTAGCCTAGCTAGCTCACTAGTTTATCGCACTCAGTGCCCCAAGTTCTCTTTGTGTTGGTGCTGTGTTGGTGTTGGGTGCCCGGCTGCTCGGAGAGAGGAACTACCGTTAACGTTAGCTGTAGCCGCGCTAGTTAGCGACTTGATGTTTTTGTCATCTGCTCAGGCAAACTGACAGCAACACGGGGAGGAAAACAAAGAACATTTTTCTTTGGTCGGGCTGTTGTTCACTTGGTGGTGTTCGCACTCGTGCAGCAAGAAAGCGAGGAGCGTACAGCCGAAGCAAGAGCCCGTTATTGAACGTAAACTCGATAAAAAGACGTGGCTGAAGTTAGCTTCTTATTGGAATTGGCCGTTCCACCTTAAATGGTGCAGCAGTTACATTCTGGCGCCTCAGAGGCGCCAGAATGTAACTGCTGCACCATTTAAGGTGGAACGGCCAATTCCAATAAGAAGCTAACTTCAGAAGGCGAGCAGCAAAACTGATAGCGAGTTTTTACGGCAACCCCCCTTGTGGTTCAAAACAGACAATGTTTTTTTTTTTTATTTAGCTACGAAGTGAAACTCCGTAAACTTGAGTGTTGTCACTGTTGTCGCTGTGTTGGGGGAAACTTTGTTGAGCTTTCTCTGAACGAGTTCCAGTGATCGCCTCGATGGCGGTAGTGTTGTGGCTGGCTGGTCACGTATGTTAGGGGTGAGTTGTGGTGGAATCAAGCTGAAGTCAGCAGGAGTTCAGGTGGCTTGTTTTCAATGTAGATTGCTAATAAAAGGTGGTTTCGTGGCTTTGTTAATGTTAATACCCCAGATTTGCATGCCTCTCCTAGAAAAGAAAACTAAACCTATATGCAAAGGAAATGTTTTAATTTAATTTTTATTTTTTTTTCCTCCAAAATGTGTGTCCAGTTTGTCACTGATTTGCATGCACATATGTAAACATTGCAAATATGTGTAATAATTATTTGATGTATGTCTTCATATACATATGGTTATGGGTGTTTATGTACAAATATCTTACGCCTAAAGATTTATATATATATATATATATATATATATATATATATATATATATATATATATATATATATATATATATAATATTGAAATTGATATGTGCAATATTTAAATATAAGACAGTATTCATGAATGTATGACAATATTTGCACATATGTAAATTAAATATGTTTAATAAGGTATGTTTTTAATGTTTTTAATCTGTAATGAAATGGTAATATATTGCAAACACACACACAAACACACCCACCCCCACACACACACACACACACACACACACACACACACACACACACACACACATATATATATATATATATATATATATATATATAGATAGATATAGATATATATAAATAAATAAATAAAATCTCATCACTGTCCAATGAAAAACATGTATTTCCATTTCCATCAATTTTATGATGAATGTACAAATAGAAGTGATCTAAAATAGCTTGGAAAAAAATCTGGTTACATTGACTTACATTGAAAGTAAAGTATGTTTTTGACCTCTACCGTAAAGTTGCAATTTTGGAAATACTTGTTTCTCATTGGACAGCGACAAAATATATATAAAAATATATATATAGTCTTGTATGTTTTGATTGTGCATGCAAGAACTTTGGAAAGAGTCAGCGACTGCTGCAGTGGACAGACAGCTAAGAGAATTGGGAGAGGAAAAGAAAATTCACAGACTCGTGAATCGTGAGAGCTCCTGAGGCAGTTCCTTGCATGATCAGTGATGTGTTTATTGGCAGGTCTGCCATCCTTTGCCTTCTACTGCTTGCACTGATGACTGAAAGGAAAAGTCCATTATCTCTGTCGTTAGCTCTGATATGCTTTAATGTAAGCGGTGATGTTGCTGAAGAGAATGCATTTTGTAACTTACTGATGGACTCACAGATTTTAATTTTGTTATTTGTATCTTAATCTCCTCCAGAAGGACCCCAGCAGTGATGTCAGCTCTGGTACCCCACGTTTGTCCCCACCGTCTAAGCGAGCACGCAGACAAACACCCCCTAGCTCCAGTGACACTTCCCCCAGTCCCCAGAGCAAAGGGCAGAGAGTTACATGGAATATCACCAAACACTGCACCAGGTGAGCCTATCCCATCCAGCATCCCAGAGGGTTCTACTGATGAGCTAGATTTATGGGTGTGCAAGCTAACAAGGGAATCAGCTGAAGATGGTGCAGAATAAAGATTCTTTTAGTTCAGTTACTGAGTGCAGTCATTATTTCATACATGAATAGCTACATTAATAGCTTCGGTTTTGTCCTCAATCAACAGTTGCCTCTTAGAAGTGGTCTAAGAGTGCTGTGTATACGCCAGTGTTGTTTGAAAACGAAGACTGCTTTTGACACACGCTTAAACACAGTCTTAGAATTTACTTATCAGAGGCTTCATTTCTTTAGCAAACACAGTCTCTCTGATGCTGCTTTTTTTAAAACAGTCAGCAGAAATATTGTTTGTGAATAGATTAAGTTGCGACTGTGCATGACGGGTGGTAGCAAGTGACAGCGCTGTATAATGATGGCATTTTCGAATGGAAGTAAACACAAACATATGCAGCAAACTATTAAACACATGTCAAAAGTTTGCACAGCGTTCCGAAAAACAGAATAAAACTGAAACCTCTCGAAACTGAATGAAATCATTATGACTGGTTAGGTTGGTCAAGAGATGCCATTAGGAAATATCAGCTGATGACAATTCAAGAGCACAGTGCTCTTCAAACCTCACGCTAACACTCAGTACCCATGGACTTCTCTAAGCAGCTGGCAGTTGTTCTGAGAATGGAGCTAATTGATGCCTACAAAGATGGGAAAGGCTATAAAAAGTCTAGATTGCAGTTTCCACCATCCAGAATATCATTAAGAAACTAAGTATTAGCCAGTTCTGCATGCAGATTTCACTCTATGCAGTCATTAAACATAAAATGAAAAGATGCTGGCTTCTACAAAAGAACAATGATCTGAAGCACATGTCAAAATCCACCATGAGCTACTTCAAGACTTGCAAGCCGAATCCTTCGGAATGGCTCTCACTGTCCTCTGACTGTGGGTAGATCTTTAACATGCTGTGCATGCCAGACGGCCCAAGAGTACTGCATAGCTAGAAATGTTCTGTAAGGAAGAGTGGGTGAACATTTCTAAAACGAAAACAGAAAGGGTCTCCGTGAAGCAGGCCTCCCATGCCATCAGAAGTGAAATTCAAATACCATTATTCATTTGTGCTGCGTTTGTACTGGTTTGTGCTGCAGGAATCAGCGTTGGTACTGGCATTCTTTTTGAGTAGTTAAGCATTTCATTTTATTGCTTGTGAGGTCACTCAGAACATCGAGACCTCACCAAAAGATCTTGTTTGTTTCGGCGATGTTAGTTCTGTTGAAAGAAACGCCTGGGTTGTTTTAATTCTAAAGCTAGAGAGAGCAGTAGAGTTTCCATTAATGACGCTCATCAGTCTCCAGATCACACCAGATCTGTCTTATTTGTTTGTTCAGTGTCTGTGCTGGTTCCTGCTGCTAAAATGAACATTTGTACTGTTTTAATTCTCTAATTATTAAGGAATAAGGCTTGATGTGTTTCGTCGCTCAGCCTCCATCAGTAGCTAAATTGCACTAAAGTGATCTCACTGGTTTGTAATGCATCAGTCCTGATTTATGCCCTTAAAATAAACGTTTGTGCTATTTTAATTGGTCAGTTATTAAGCAATAATGGTTTGACAAGTACTTGTTAAGTTATGATTGTTAAGTGTGTGTGTGTCTGTGTAAATCCTTTGATGCTGTACAGGTCGTAGTTAGGTTGGCTGGAACTAGAGATGGAAGGATCGAATGGCTATGTGTTGTATCGGGCGATTTTTAATCGAAATATACGATTGGCTGATATTTCTCCAATTTAGCCCATCCTGAGAGCCAACAATTAAACAAATGAGCCTCATTTGTATTTCCAGCTAGCGTTGCAATTTCCAGCCTGCAATTCATATCTGAACCGTTAGTTGGAAAAATATACTGTTTCATTTTTAACAGATTGACAAACTGACTGGCTGGCAGCGACCTCGCTAGAACAGTTTACGGCGTTCAATGTGCGTCCGTCTGGCAGTGTTTTATCTTATGTGACACAGACTCATCCAGGGCGTTTCTCGTGGGGGAACCAAAACAAAGACATTTAACACTACTAATCTGATACGGCATTTAAGAGTACACCATGGTGTTGAATACAGTGAGTATCAGCAAACAGCGGAGCTGGCACTTGCAGCTAGCACAAAACAAAAAACCCAGAAACCCGCGCAGACCAGATCTGACCGGTGCGAACAGTACAACAGCAGCAACAGCTCGAAAGCTAAAGGAATCACAGTCAAAGTAATTGAGTTTATAGCGCTAGACAACCAAGTTTTAACCATGTTTTATGACTTGCTTGCGCTAATAATTGCACGTAGACCTGCAGTGGCATATAGCCCAGCCCTCGATCAGTATCATCAGACGGCCGATTGCGCTGAAAGGTGATTCCAGTCGTAATCAGCCTCAAAAACGCTAAACGGTCATTCTCTAGTTGGAACCTAAAGTGAAAATCCAAGAGAGAAAAAAATGTCCAGACCTGTTATTGGGGTAAAGCCTACAGGACCATTTTAACAAGTTACAAAATAAAATGATCGCACTTGATCCATTGGAAGATAGAAATGACAGAAATGCTTGCATTCTTCTACCTCATGCAATCTCAAGATAGCTCTGTTGATTGATTCACTTTGTAAATGTGTTTAAACAGCTAAATAGTAATTTTATTAATCGTGTTTAGTTAGTTCTCAACTTCTACTCAAAAAGTTTAAAAAGTCAAATAAATCTGTTGTAATCATGAATACTGGAGGCTCCTCAGGAGCCAAACAGATTTATGTTACCAGCTGAATGATGTTATCTCTCATGATGCAGATTGCTTATCCAAGTACTTGGGAATTACAACAGAACAAACATTTCTTTAAATGGCACACGCCAGCACTCGCGCACTACAAACGAATGAGGCCATTTTGGAGCGATGGGAGACTGAGTGACGTCATTCATGGAAACTTTGACTCTATAAGAGCCATAGTTGATGTGTTATTTCTCAAGTAATATAATGTAATTTTCACTTACTCGTAAATTCTTACAAATGGATAGTAGCATTTTTGTTTCTTTTCTGATCACTTTACGAAGTATAGTAGTAGGTATACAAGTATCACTCAGAAGCTGTCATATCAGCCGAGAGTGACGCTACAATGTAATAATTTGATGATATAATGAAGTGTCCAATTTTTTACTGTAACTGTTTTTTAAATTGCTATTTGTTTATTTTGATTTTAAGGTTATGACATATAAAATCACTGTACAGTTATGTTTAAAGATCAAATCATTTGCTGAAGAAAATTCAGTATTTACCGCTGTTCACAGTAGAGTCACCAAAATAGCTGTTTGCCCAGAGGTGCTTTTCCATACAGCTTTAATATTCACGGTATTTTTCACTGTCAAAGGTTTTTTCAGTACAACTTTGGGCGTGTTTTAACAGAAGTTCAGGTTTTGCTGTACATCACTGGGTATGTGAACCCTTTAAAATTAACTGGTTTTCCACATGAATTGGTCATAAAACATGATCTGATCTACAGTCCCAAGTACAGACAAACTCAATGTGCTTAACAATTATAAAACAAACAATTATAATATTTAATGTCTGTATTGGACACACCCATTAAACATTCACAGTGCTGGTGGAAAAAGTAAGTGACCCTTGGATTTAATAACTGGCTGAACCTCCTTTGGCATCAATAACCTCCAACAAGCGTTCCCAGTAGCTGCTGAATGTTCAGGAGGAATTTTGAACTATTCCTCCTTACAGAACTGCTTCAGCTCAGCCATATTATTAGGGTGTGTGGTGTAAACAGCTTTCTTGAGGCCATTACCCAGCATCTCTATTGGATTCAGATCTGGACTGGGACTTTTAAAGCCATTCTGTAGAGGGTTTACTTCGTTGTTTAATGTCCTGATGCATGATTCAATCTCTACTAAGCTTCAGCTGGTGGACAGCCACCCTGACATTATTCTGTAGGATACCTTGATAAACTTGAGAATTTATTTTCCCTTCGATGATGGCAAGCGGCCCAGGCCCTGAGCAGCAAAGCAGCCCCAAACCATGGTGCTCCCACCACTGTACTTCACCGCTGGGATGATGTTTTCATGTTGGTATGCAGTGCCCTTTTTACGACATACGTAGTGCTGCATGTTTTTCCCGAACAATTCAACCTTGGTTTCATCAGTCCACAAAACATCTTCCCAGTAGTGTTGTGAAGTGTCAGTGTACTCTTTGGCAAACGTCAGACATGCAGTGATGTTTATTTTGAAAAGCAGCGGCTCCCTCTGTGGTGTCCTGCCATGGACACCTTGCCTGTTTAATGATTTGCGTATGGTAGACTCATGAACAGAGATGTTAACCATTTGTAATGATTGCTTCAACCCTTTAGCTGTTATTCCAAGGTTCTTTTTTTAACCTCTCTGAGCATTCTGTCTTGTGCTTTTGGAGTCAACCTGGTGGGCCGCCCACCTCTAGAGAGAGTAGCCACAGTACTAAATCGTCTCCATATGTCTTACTGTGGATAGGTAATACCTAAAGTCTTGGAGATTACCTTGTAACCTTTTCCAGTTTTATACAAATCAACAGTTCTTGATTGTAGGTCTTCGGAGATCTCTTTTTTGCAAGGCATGGTTCACATAGCAAACTCAAAAAGTATCAAACTCAAAGAGTGTCTTTTATAAGTCAAAGTAGCTCTACACCTCGTTCCAATCTCGTTTCATAGATTGGACTCTAGGTTTGCTGACTCCTGACTCTAATTAGCTATTGTTGAAGTCATTAGCATATGGGTTCACCTATTTTTCTCCACCAGCACTGTTGACAAGTTTAATGATTGTGTCCAATACAGTTATGAAATATTATAATTGCTTGTGTGGTTTTAGGTTAAGCACATTAAGTTTTTTCATACTTGGGTAAGTCAGATCACACTGTATGACCAATTATTGCAGAAAACCGGGTAATTTCAAAGGGTTCACATACTTGCCACTGTATATTTACATATAGTTCTCCAAAGTTGGAAAAAAATTGAGCTTTTGATGGAAACCTTTGCTGTTGCTGCTGGTGCTGGCATAATTATTCCTTTGTGGCTCCTTTGGGGCAAAAAATGTGGACTATCCAGTTTGCCATTTTTCATCTACCGATGTATTGCAAACGCTGTGTTACAGTCACATTATTAAGAACAGTGTAATATATAGGCTTTTGCCTCTTCTGCGGCAGCTTTTAATGACCATAACAAAGTCACACAGTATGCTTGACTGGGGAAGTTAGTGAGGCATAGCTCATTTGCTCCCTTTACTCTGTAATTGCATGTCCACTCAACATCATTATAACTATGTTTATGGTTCAAATAGTTGCAAACATTTTAAAGCTTCCATGCCAAAAGGCATATGTAAGCATGATGTTTTTTGGGTTTTGAACAAGGCTTGTTGTAATAACTGTATTTTAACATTAGGAAATGCCGTGTACTGCTGTTAACTGTGCATGTCTTTGTGCAGTGATTTGTAAAAGATGCTCTGATAAATGTTTCATTGATAATCACCAAAAACAAGTCTTCTTCTGAACAAGATTAATAATGATAGTGATGATGATGATAATAAAAGTAACAGTGGTCATAGTGGATGAACATTAACAGTGATGGTGGAATGTAATGGGTTGTAATCCAGTTTGAATTGGTTTATCTCTATAGCAGTTGTTATACAGTAGAATGTCAAAGTGGTATTATTTCACTGGTTTAAAATAAGTGGTTTGTTTTTTCGCATGGCAATTATGTGTCATTGTGTTTTCTTTTTATGTTGCAGGTTGTCCACTGGGGCCCTACAAAATGGACACAGTAAGCAGCTACTTTCTTATTGTTAGGTTATGTAGAAAACTCCTTGACCACATTAATTTATCTGAGATACGTTGTGTTTTTATTTCACAGCACTTCATTGGTGTCTGTGATATTCATAGTTTGTCATGTTTGTAATATACTTTTCTTGGTATGTATCTGTAGGCCGAATGACACTGCGGGGAGATGACAGTACAGATGGGGACGATGCTCACGTAAATGGTCATGTTGAGCTTAAAAGGAGCTGTCGCTCTAGGAAGAGCCGATTTGAGCACCTCAACCAAAGCCTACTGTTCGACCAACTAGTCAACAGGTAATATGTTTATTTGAGAAGCTACAGTTTTGAAGCTCTTGAACATTTTAGGATTGTAAGGAGGAAGGGCTTCCCCCTGACCGGCGATTCATCTGTTCCAGACACGTCAGTCAACCTAGTGGCTAGAGTTTAAAATATTTTTTATCTTAACATAATTCCAATCTTAATTTGTTAGTTATTGACAATAAATGTCAATAAATTTCATAGC
Source organism: Megaleporinus macrocephalus (assembly GCA_021613375.1). Classification (NCBI taxonomy): domain Eukaryota; kingdom Metazoa; phylum Chordata; class Actinopteri; order Characiformes; family Anostomidae; genus Megaleporinus; species Megaleporinus macrocephalus. The sequence goes on from CM038707.1 coordinate 32,016,681, forward strand.
AGACAGGGCTGTGAATTTATTGTGAACTGTGTTGATTTGTTTGCTCATTTATTTACACATTGTTTGTTTTTTATATTTATAGAGAAGTATGAGCTTGATTTAACAAAAACACGCACGTGCTGCCTGTCTAATTGCTTCACAGATCCATATGGTAGCCAGACATTAGCCAGAAATTATCAGTAATTCTTATAGGCTGCGCTTCAGATCTTTCATTGTATACAGTTGTCTCTTATATTGGTTTTTAAATGCTTTAATATATATGTTCCCATCACTCTGCTGTTTGTCCACTTTCTTAATGTGGTCAAAACCATCACTGAAGCTCTGATTGTTACATAATCTAGATGCTAAATGAATATTTTGTTTATGTTGGAAAACAAGTTAAATTTGTTTGGTTGGAAATAAGGTGGTTTTCCGCATGCTCTTCCTAAGTGAGAATTGCCCGCCAGACACTTAGATGGAGTGGAGGAATCACTAAATACATGTTAACATTCATAACATTCCATTTGTGTTGTCACTTTTTACAAAGCAACACTGTTTTTACTGCATGTTTACTCAAATCTTTACTGTAATATTTTTATTAGGGTTACGTTTACAGTTTTGGGTATTTGGTTAGTGTATGCTTCCTGCAGTGTTGGGCCTTCTTTTAGTCTTTCTTTTGCACCCATATGTTGAATACGCAAGCTCTGCACGTAATGCATGTCCTGTCAAACCTGCCAGTAACTACGTTACTGTTCTGTGTACAGATTATATGAATGTTTATGTACATTTAAGTATTTGAGCACATTGTTCCTCATAGAGAGTTTGCTCTGCTCTTAGTCAAAGAAGCACTGCTATCATGCTGAGTTCAGGAGCTACTTTGAATAACGTTATGTGATATACTTCATCAAGATAAATCGTTCCTGTATTGTAAAAGGCAGAGAGCAGACATATACTGACTTTGCCAAAATCTTTTTACCAGGTTACAGAACTAGAAGCATTAAATTCAGATGAACAAAACTGAAGTGATGATGAACAGAAAGTCTCTGATGTAAACAGCTAATCTGACTAAGGTCTCTCAGCGTGGCTTTATGGTTGAGATAGCAAGCTTCTGGTATAAGACAGATGGCTGGACTGTATTGGAGAGAGGAGACCTGCTGGAGTTGGAAACAGTAGAGGTTTTTGAGCTGTAGTGGGTGATGTTATTGCATTAGTACTGGATGACATGCATTTGTTGGTGTGTGTGTGTGTGTGTGTGTGTGTGTGTGTGTGTGTGTGTGTGTGTGTGTGTGTGTGTGTGTGTGTGTGTGTGTGTGTGTGTGTGTGTATGTGTATATATATATATATATATATATATATATATATATATATATATATATAGTAACTATATATATATATATATATATATATATATATAGTAACTATATATAGTTACGGTGTGGAGAAGCCCCAAAGAAGCGTACCACCCAGACGGTTGCATGCCCAGAGTGAAGCATGGGGGTGGATCAGTGATGGTTTGGGCTGCCATATCATGCCATTCCCTTGGCCCAATACTTGTGCTAGATGGGCGCGTCACTGCCAAGGACTACCGAACCATTCTGGAGGGCCATGTACATCCAATGGTTCAAACATTCTATCCTGAAGGCAGTGCCGTGTATCAGGATGACAATGCACCAATACACACAGCAAGACTGGTGAAAGACTGGTTTGATGAACATGAAAGTGAAGTTGAACGTCTTCCATGGCCTGCACAGTTACCAGATCTAAATATTATTGAGCCACTTTGGGGTGTTTTGGAGAAGCAAGTCAGGAAACGTTTTTCTCCACCAGCATCACGTAGTGACCTGGTCACTATCCTGCAAGAAGAAAGGCTTAAAATCTCTTTGACCACTGTGCAGGACTTGTATGTGTCATTCCCAAGACAAAGACGCTGTATTGGCCGCAAAAGGAGGCTGATATATATATACACACATATATACACACACACACACACACACACAGACATACATATTTTAACTGCAGATTTGTAATTAACTGTTGGAACCCCATTTCTTTCCCTGTTGACAGTACGGCAGAAGCAGTGCTTCAGGAGATGGACAACATCAGCAGCATACGACAAAATCGGGAAGTGGAGCGGCTACGTATGTGGACAGACACAGAACTGGTGAGGGCTGGCTCATCATCCCCACATCCACCCTCGTTGTTCACTTGCCAAGGGGTGATTTCTTGTCTTTTATTGTATGCTGTTTTATTAAGTTGTGTAGTATGCTGCTGTTTTGGTTTCTGATGTAGTCATTTCTGAGGTAATAACAGTGTTCTGCCTTATGTTGTTTATGCTGGTTAACCCTTCAGTCCATGATTTAAGCTTAATTCATGTCCAGGAACCTGGGCTCCTGTGACGTTTTATCTGTATATTTGATGGACAGTGAGCATTATGTCCATGATATATTTATGTCCATAAACTATTCTGCTTTACTAGTATCCTGGACTACACAGTTAACTGCTATGTATGCTGTTCACTGGATACTGCAGACTGTTTGTAAATTGATTTAAAAATGGAATAAAGCCTGCGTTATGTAGGACTTTGCTATGGCATAACGTTGTTTATTGACTTTATTGCAAACCAAAATATGTTGCCCAAGAATGTTATTTGAGTATATTGTGATATCGAAACTTAGCTATATCATTATAGTTTTGTTTTCTTTGTACTGTTGTTTTTGACTTTTGTTTCATCTGTCTTGACTTAACAGGAAAACATGGACATGTACTCCCGTGTAAAAAGGCGGAAAGCAATGAGGAGGAACACATTTGGAATGCAGACCCACCATAAAGTCATCAGCAAATCCGAGGCACCTGAAGAGGAGGAAGGAACTGAAGGTACACTCGAAACCTTTAGGTTTACATCAGCGAACACCTGATACACATAGTTTTTAATGATATTTATATTCTTTTTTTTGTACCGTCCTAAAATGACCGACTGGCAAATAAAGATGTTTTGGCCTGCTGTCTGTAAACGTGTACATGAAAGTAGCTGTTAGGGTTAAGGTGCGCCAACGTAATCGATTCCGAAATTACGTCGATTAGCATAACATAAGTTGATGCACCACAAAGATGGTCGTGCCTCCTAAAAGCATGGATTTATCCGGAGCACAAGCTGCAGCTACAAACAATTCTGTTCAACACAGAAACACTGTTTCAGCTCTGCACAGTGGAGATGATCACAACAGTACAACTGCTATTCACGAGCAGTAGAAGCTCAAACATCCCGTAGCGCTTTATCAACACAGCAGCAGGACAGCACCTGTTTACTTGTTTTTCTTATCTTAGCAGATTATTTTAAGATTATTATCGCATGTAACATGTTTCTTTCAGTAGTGTCACTTAAAAAGTTGCATTGCTAACCGTTTCTTAAACGTCCAGTGTAGATACCTATGGCTGGTCTCAATACCACAGGAGCTTTAAAACACATGCAGCTGCCAAATGTTGGCGATATTATTGTGTACGATACGATATGGCACACCTCTAGTTTAATGTACCCTTTAATACATTAAGTCTAGAATGACCATGCACTTTCCTCATGCTTCTGAGCCCCCCACAGCGCAATATGTATATACACACTCTAAATCCATCCAAATCCATAAGAAAAGAATAAAAATTTTAATTCCGAACACACTTACATTAGAGTACTCCAAAAATGAGTCTTTAGCATGTTTATGATTGAATTAACTTTTTTATTATACCCTAATGTGGAGGCGTCAGTTCTTGTAAACTGGCTGTGAACTCAACTGAAAATATTACAAATACTCCACTGATTCTTGAGATTTATGACTTGAGATTAATTATCATTAACAACATTTCCATTCTTTGAAACGTTTGCCGTTGTGTGGGACGTTATCAGAATCACATGAGGAAGGAGATGAGGATGATGACGGGGAAGATGAAGATGATGATGAAGGAGACGAAGCAGAGGAAGCAGGAGAGGAGAATGACAGACCGTACAACCTCAGGCAGCGCAAAACTGTGCAGAGATACGAGGCGCCACCCATAGGTATTCACCATCAGTTGCTATTTAAGTGTTTTTGAGGTGTTTTTTGCAGTCGTCTTATATTTATGTCCTCTTTGCAGAGCCAGTGAACAGAAAACAAAGCAAGAACACACTGTTTGACACTCACAGGTCCCCTGCAAGACGAAGCCATATTAGGTGTGTAACCTTCTCTAGTGGTGTCAGTCTGAATGAGAATCAGTTCACAGCGTCTTTTCTGATACAGATCCTACTTTATGTTCAGTATGTTTAACTACAAACTTTCATCATAGTGTTTTTCTCATTATGTCTTAATATCAGAATAAAAAAGCATGCCATCCACAGCAGTGACACGACGTCCTCATCAGACGAAGAGCGTTTTGAGCGGAGAAAAAGTAAAAGCATGACTCGTGCTCGGAACAGGTGACCTTAAACTCCTTACTTAGATACTGGGCTTTCAGGTATTAGTTATTTATACAGTGGAAAATCATATGCTTTGTGGTAAAGCATATAATCAGTTTATGCGTGACTGTCCATGGTGCTGATTAGGCCGGTATCTGGCAGTTCACACTGCGATAACGATTACGATCACAATAAGAAAAACAACTGAAGTCAGAGTGAAGATATACACTAAAGAAAATCTTATTGCTGAGCACAAATACAGCTTTCTTTGAGATATATATATATATATATATATATATAGCATTCAATAACACTTTAATCAGATCAGATCAGAGTATGCTGTTTATGTAATTACTTGAAAATTTGTAAAGTAATTAAGTAATGTGCACATCCCATACTGAATTTACCTGGTTTGGCTATTTACTGGTTATAATGTGGTTATAATGTGGTTATTATGGTTATAATGGTTATTTTCCATACATTTACCCAAGTAAGTTGACTCAGTGTGCAACACAGGCCTATTGCTCTCATTTCATGACTCATTAGAAAATTTTCAGAGAAAATTCAAGCCTATTTATATGTAACGAAACGTCTGTTTGTATAATAGATGTCTGCCGATGAATTTGCGAGCGGAGGACCTGGCCAGTGGCGTGCTTCGGGATCGAGTGAAAGTTGGTGCTAGCTTAGCTGATGTGGACCCCATGAATCTGGACACCTCAGTAAGTCTTAGAACTGTGGTGTGGTTGCATGTGTAACTAAATGAATACATGTTCCGATGAAGCTGGGCAGTATGATAACATATATCAGCGGTCACTAATAGGCGGTCTGGACCCAGACGTTGTCCAATGCGGACCCAAAGTGATAAACTATTGAGAAGGGTTTAATTCTGACAGTGTTTATTTTAAGTGGCGGAACTTTCCTTGTCTTTATGGTATAGACATCGGTTTATTCTTCTCACAGGCAGCTACAAAAAACATGTCTCATATGTTCTGAGATGAATTAAAAATAGCCTCACATATCATACCCAGTGTGAGAGTGGCCCTGACACCATTTCAGCCCAGGTTTAAAGACATGGCAGGGTTAAAGAGCTCATTAAACAAGAGAAAGGAGGGAAAATACAAGAGGGAAATAAATTGTTTTGAGTTAACAAGAAGACTGTTTGTTTCATTTACTTTTTCTGTAAATAAGCACTTAAAAAAACAACAACATTGTTTTTTAACATTGAAGTGAGCAACAAACATTTATTTGTTTTATAAATAATTCATTCAGTTTAGCATTTAAACAGTAAATATAGCTGAAATATACTGAACAGTATTTTAAAAAAAAAATTCAGTTGTTTATGACATAAAATATACAGGATATGGCACTGAATCATAACTAGTTAGGAACTATAACGGTCCAGACCTTGGCCTGAAGAAATTTCCTCCAACTGAACCATAATTACTTCTAATTAAATACCCCTGATATAGATCAGGGGTTTTTAATTATATATATATTAAGATTCTGATAATTAAGTCACAATACAATACAATACGATACAATCTGCTTTTCTGATGTATATGGTGGATATTTGCACTGAACACGCACGTTTCATTATAAGAGAGCAAAATTAGTGCTGTTTAACTGGATTTCATGCAACACAGTTTGACAAATATACATTAAAAAACAGTTTTTGATAGTATTTCCTAAATGTAGCACACCTTGTTCTTTTTATCATATCTGTAAAACACATATCTTTACATTATGTATTACAATACTGTATTTTTGCCGTATCGCCCTTCTGTATGTTCAGTGTATTATTAAGGATTCAGTGCTGTGAGTCTCTTACTGTATATTTTACTTTATCTTTCACTTCAACCCAGGTCACCTTTGACAGTGTGGGAGGACTTGCAGATTACATTAAGTCTCTCAAGGAGATGGTCGTCTTTCCTCTTCTTTATCCCGAAGTGTTTGAAAAGTTTAAGATCCAGCCTCCAAGGTGACAGCGAAGGCCTTTAACGGAGAGCCTCTATTTTCATGTGTTTATACCTGCATTTAGAGTCATGACACACAGAGACTTAAAGCATTTACCAAAAAATGTGCTTGTCCTGCAGGGGTTGCCTGTTCTACGGCCCTCCAGGGACAGGGAAGACTTTGGTGGCACGGGCGCTGGCTAACGAGTGCAGTCAAGGGGACAGGAAAGTGTCCTTCTTTATGCGCAAGGGTGCCGACTGCCTCAGCAAATGGGTGGGGGAGTCAGAACGGCAGCTCCGCCTTCTCTTTGACCAGGTTAGCCAGTTATGCTAGTTATGTGATAGTTAGAAACAAACTCATGACTCATGATTGTTGGAAATGTGTGTGACTGTTGGGAGAATATGCACTTAATAGGTGAGACAAGGATTGAAGGCTTTAAAAATGTCCTTTGTCCTGCCCAGACACAGATTTTTTTATATCACTTATGGCTTATCAGTATACTAATACTCTTCACACTTACTTGCAGGCATACCTCATGAGACCTTCTATCATCTTTTTTGATGAAATTGATGGCCTTGCACCTGTTCGTTCTAGCAGACAGGATCAGATCCACAGGTAATTCAATTAGAGTTTATTTCCTGATAACAAAAACTTTGAAAAGGGATTATCTTATGGGTCATGGTTTTTACACTTTCTGTTTCTGTGCTTCTTTCAAGCTCCATAGTTTCCACATTGCTGGCTTTAATGGATGGTTTGGACAGTCGAGGGGAGATAGTGGTCATTGGTGCTACAAACAGACTTGACTCTATCGACCCGGCACTCAGGAGGCCCGGCCGCTTCGACCGGGAATTTCTGTTCAACCTGCCAGACAAAAAGGTGCCTAAATGCTCTTAATGCTACTAATAGATGGAGCGTGCGCAAAATCTTCCTCTTTCCTCCTTGTATATTACTGGTCATGTCTTTTTATATATATATATATATATATATATATATATATATATATATATATATATATATATATATATATATATATATATATATATATATATATATATATATATATATATAATCTGAAGCATTTCAGCAATTCAGCACAATGGAACATGTATCATGCAAAAGTATATGATGAAAATCATGGTTCATTATTATTTAGAAATAAACTACACTTAAATTATGTTCGGTATAAACAATATGTGAAGACTGACAATATACATACAGGTCAGTTTAAAGCAAAACCTTATTCTTAAAACCATATTTATATAAAGCAAATATAGGAGCTCTTTAAAGGTGCCATATGATGCATTTTACATTGTTCTCTGATTTTAGGTGTAATAAAAAAATCTAGATGCATTATTAAGCAGCCATTTACAACCTTATGATTTGGGCCTAGGATGAAACAAGCTGCTTTACTTTTTTTGATGTGCTCCGCTCTAACTGCCTACTTTAGAAGCTGAAGCTCAACACTACATTGAATTTGTAGCTTGCTATGAAACGTTCAGTTTAAGACGATTTGGCACAGTGTAGCTGCTACTGACAGGCTGCTGCTGGGGTTGTGAAGATGGGTAAGATGGGTAACCCTTCTCCCTCAAACAAGGTATGAAAAGTGTCAAATTTCCACTTCACAGCCTAGACAGTATGCTTCTGCACAGTCTAGCTGCGCCTGTACAAGCTGTAACGGTCAATGCTGGAGCAAAAAGAATTAGCTGAATTAGCCTTGTTTTAAGATGAACATCATCCATGCTTGCTGACAGTTCATTGAGAGGGGTATGAAAAGATTTCTGCACATAGAGTTTGTCATTGCTGTTGCTGCAGTATCTGAATATGTACATTTTCTGCGCATCTGTTTTGAGTCAGGACTGATTCATTTTACTGACGTCTGGACCTGGGATTTCTATTTGTAGTAGGAACATCAGTGTTTCAAGTTAACAGTAGGTCAGTTCTATGCAGAGGTGTCAAGTAATGAAGTAGAAATACTTTGTTACATTACTGAAGTAGAATGTTGGTTATTTATATTTTACTGGAGTAATTATTTTTTTTAAAGTAGAAGTCTTTTTACTTCTACTTCTTACAGTTTCTCACCATTATCTGTACTTTCTACTCCTTACATTTCAAAAATAACCTTGTTACTCCTATTTCATTTTTGGCTTATTTTCATTTATGTACATTTACATTCTAGTAAAAGTCATTTTTGATAGCATGCCTTTGAAGTTTGCACCATTACAGTACTTATAGACAACTAGTCATCATATCTTCTGCTCCATGAAACACATGTTAATGCTCAGTAGTACACAGATACGCTTCTTTAATATATTTACATTGTACTAAAATACATTCATTTTCAATGGGCGTATATGCGGCTGAAACAGGAAGCCTAGCGCATCCCAAATTTATCAACATTAACATTTTAATATAATATTATAGTCATTATGGCTTTTAGAAGAATTATCTTTTTTGGGGAGGTGGGCTAGTGCAATTAGTTTTGAAAGCAGTACTTTTACACTTTTACGTGAGTAAAAAGCTTGAGTTGATACTTTAACTTTTACATAAGTATTTTTAAACCCTAGTATCTATACTTCTACCTGAGTAATGAATGTGAATGAATGTCCTCATTCAAATATGACGATGTAAATATCTATTTTTTTTTTCTTTGACCCTTTTAAGGCAATAAACTGAAGATTTTTTGTGACTAATAAGTAGAAAGTTGCAGTCTTCAAGTTAATTTTAAAACGTTCCTCTTCAGAAATCAGATAAAAGCAGTGTGTGTTTTACACTTTAATTCTGACTAAACTCCTTTCTGGGAACATTGCGTTGCCTAAGTTTCTTCTGGGGCTAAAGCCCCGGATATTTTTTTTAACCAGTCTGAACAATGTAAAACAGTTCAGATACATACAGAAAGTACACTAGACAATAAATATACAGAACCTAAATACACAAGACAATAAATACTGTACAGGACAGTATACGAACAGGGAATTAGCATATAGCAACAGCTCAGTAACAGAAAGTAGTGCAAACATTGTCATCTGTAACCTGTCCAGTGAAGTAGAGACTTAGCAAGTTAAGAAATAAAGTGCAGGTGTGCAGTGATGGTGAGTAGTTGTATCAGCAGTCAAAGGTGGGTTTAGGAAGGGGTCTAGTTATGTCCTGGTGTATGTTAGGGGTGCATCAGTGGACATAGAGATAGAGAAGAAAAGAGAGCACTTTAGAAAGAGGGAGTGAAAGAGACTGCAACACAGTAGAAAGAGAGAAATGAAGAGAATACAAAGAGAGAAAGCAGTGTAATAGAGAGAGAGAGCTTGTTAAATAAAGATGAGCTCATTTTACAGGTTAGTAAAAAAAAATCTGGGTGTCAGTATCTGGGCTGATATCTGGATCTTTGTGTCCAGCCAGCGCAGTTCTCAGACTTTTTTGTACATTTTGCTTTGAAAGCTTCTGTTAATTAAGCTGTTTTAATTTGTTTTTTTTTTGTTTAAGTTTATTCCTATTTCTAAATCCAGTGTGTGTTTTTTGTTTACAGGCCCGAAAGCACATTTTAAAAATCCATACCAGGGATTGGAGCCCGAGGCTGGCAGAGCCCTTCGTGGACGAATTGGCAGAAAAATGTGTTGGTATGAAGGATTTTGGGTCATTGTACTTTCTAAAATCTCATTTCTCATCATGCAGTTTTTCCTAAATATTTTAGCTCGTAGGTGCTAATGTCTGAGTTCATGAACAAAGCAGGTCAATGTTTGCCTTTGAATTCCAACTAATGTTTGTAATGAACGTTCTCACCTGTTTCCAGGCTACTGTGGGGCTGATATCAAAGCACTTTGTACAGAAGCTGCGCTGGCAGCGTTGCGGCGACGATATCCTCAGATCTACGGAAGCAGCCAACGCTATAAGCTGGACGTGGGCTCCATCGAGCTTGGGCCGCAGGACTTTGGCCGCGCTCTGCGCTCCATTGTCCCTGCAGCTCAGAGAGCCCTTGCCCCACCAGGACGAGCGTTGTCCTGCACGCTGCAGCCCCTGCTGGAGCGATCTCTGGCCCATGCACTCGACTGCCTGCTTCGAGTCTTCCCCCACGCAGAGCTCCCGCACAGGGAACACGGCCACGGTACCACAGTCTGGCTCTGTTTTGACCCATTTTGTTATTTAATATTCCTTCTGTGCGTATGTTCACTTCAAACTGGTGCACACATTGCCTTTTCACTTGATACAGTTGCAATCAAAATGATTCAAACCCCATTGCAAATCAGGCCTATTAAGAAAATGTACAAACTTTCAGCTGTTTGCGATAAATCAATCAAACAAATGAAGCAGCTCAACACAACTTATATAACAAGTGTTTTCAACGCAATTCAACACAATCTGCAGTCTCTGAATGAATCAGCCCTTTCATGACAAGCGTCTTTAGTACCTAGTAGAGCACCCTTTTGCTGTTATTACCTGCTACAAACGTGATGCCTAGCCAGACACCAGCTTTTGGCAGAGGTCCTGAGGAGGCTTAGCCTATTCCTCATGGGCTGTGGCCTCCAGTTCTGTAATATTCTTGGGTTTATGTGCTGCAACTGCCTTCTTCAAATCCCATTCCGCTGATCCGCAAGCCCGAAAAGTTTTGTTTCGTAGTTCCACAGAAGAGAATTCCAAAACTTCTGTGGCTTGTTTGTTGGGTTTTAAGCATATGGGAGCTGACTTGTCTTTTGCTTTTGGGTGTCTTCTTGGAGTTGAGGCAAGTTCTTCAGAGTTTAGTATGTACCTTACTGTGCAAACTGAAACCTCAGTGCCTGAGGTGCCTAGAACTGTGGTAAAACCTTTGACCGGTAGTGATCTAAAACTTTTGACCAGTAGTGTATGTCTTTTGGTCTCTCCTCAGTCAAAGAGATAGATGTTTGCTCTTGTAAGGCTGGAAGTATCTGCCCAGGGCAGCTACAAAGATGGTCACAAAGATAACAGACTTTCTGATAAAAACTTTTATAAACCACACACAGTTGAGCTAGACCCCTTGTCTCACGTCATACAGCGCCATTGTGAAATTGTCTATGAGAGTATTTGATAGCAACACTGATTAATTAACAGTTTCTTTTGAACTATTACTGTATCTTTTGGAAAAGACAGAGATTATTGTTAAGTTTCAAAAGTATTTTTTTTTTACTTTTGGTGATTTGCCAATGACTAATCCAGCATGTTGATTGGTATCTAGTTTAGGAGTATTCTGTTCCTAGAGTATGCAGTGATGCATGTTTTGAGGCAGTTTATGGCTAAGAGGTGTTTTGGTATGCTTAGGAATGATAGAACATTTGAAGCTTCTTTTAGTTCGTAAAAGCTAACCTGCTGCCCAGTCTATCACTTTCCATTCACATACCATTTTCTTGAACTCCCCAAACCTTGTTACGCTAGCTAGTTTCAGTAGATTACACTCAGTGATTTAATTCCTGCTCCATATTTCTGCAGGGAATACACCTCCTGCTCCTTTTAATGACTTCAATTTGCTGGACTGCTCTCGCCATCTCAAATAACTCATAGACTGACTTATAGCTCTAATAAGCCATGAGTTTTTTTTTTTTCTCTGAAGCAATTACTTTAGTACATAAATGCTAGTTTAGAGAGGGAAGTTTTAAATAGGTTCTGTCAAACTAATGAATGTGGCATATGTCTTAATAGAGATGGTGTAACATACTGTACTTTGCAATTAGACTAATGTCTTCAATTTTCTCTGCTCAGATTTGTATTACTGGAGATTTAATGGCAAAATCAGTCTAGGCACATTCCAACTGTTCCAACATGACAGTGCGTTTAATAATGGCTCTTTTTTTTTTTTGCTATGAATTTCATAGACACTGACAATCAGCTGCTTGAAGAGGACTCTTACAGCGAGGGTGAGGATGGGGCTGGTGCTCAGTCCATTTACGATGCTAAGCCAGGGTCCCCAAAGAAAACAGACTCCTCCACAGCGCACAAACCCTTCCTTCATTTTACCACGTGAGTCACAGCCACAAGAACACCCCACGCTTCCACTTATTTAACAACATTTATTTTTCAGATTTCCTTTATATTTGTTAACCGTGTGGCTTGAAATGCCTGGAGTATGACTAATAGATTGACTTGTATGTCTTCAGTGGACCTTTACCATGTCAGATTTCAACTGTTTTGCTGCCCTCTGTTGGCCTGTTCCAGAAAAACGGCTCCATATCATCAGTTGTGTACAAGGCAAAGAGAGCAGATGTTCTTCCATTCTCATTTACATTGATTTGTCTTGCTGTCTGCCTTTTCTCAAGTGGCTGAGTAGACCGTAATGTGTAATAAAAAAGCTACTTTTTCAGGCGTTAGCTGTTAGGCACTATTTTTTCTGTTTACAGATGAAGCTGTTTAGACTGTAATAAGATGTTTGTGACATTTAGATATTGATACTGTTCCAGATATTAGATGCAATAAAAAAAACTGTTGTGTTTTGCTGGTGTTTGCAGATATCTTTGTTTGCAAATGTCTTACATTTACTAAAGAAAAAACACCAGTAACAGGACTTGAGCCATGTACAGTGTTCTTCCTATCAGCTGCTGTTTAAATTGAATGTTATGGAGTTTCAAGTAGATGCAGTGACTGATGCAGCTGCCTCCAGTCTGTGACCTGGACCTCTCTTGGTCCTGTCTTTTAGCATCTCATGTAAAGAGTTTTATGTTATGGTGTTATTTTAATTTCTAGTTATTTCATTGATTATTTAAAGATTATTTAAAATTGATTATTTAAAATAATCAAGAATTCTAATAATATGGCAACTTTTTACCTAATGTCTATTATTTGCACCTTGTCAGGACTGGCACTGGTGTCCAGTCCTTTATAGTAAGCTGCACATTTCTAGGCCTGTTTTGGATATATATATATATATATATATATATGTAGTTTGTGTGCGGCTGACAGCAGGAGTTTAAGTTAATATAAGTTAATATGTATATATATATATATATATATATATATATATATATATATATATATATATATATATATATATATATATATATATATATATATGAATGAATGAATGAATGAGTATGTAATATATACATACATATTATAATTTATACATACTTTTTTTTTTTTTTTTGGAGCAGGTCTGCCTACCAGCAGCCCACCTCGTACCGGCCGCGGCTGCTTCTAACAGGGCCTCAGGGTTCAGGCCAGAGCACGCACCTGGCTCCTGCCCTGTTGCATCACCTTGACAAGTTCACTGTGCACCGCCTCGACCTGCCCACCCTCTACTCAGTCAGTGCCAAGACCCCGGAGGAGTCCTGCGCTCAGGTAAACACACAAGCTCCCCTCTATCTTTTGTTCTCTATTTTGAAGGTTAAGGTGTATATTTTTATTAGCGAGTTGTTGATTGCTGTTACGTAAAATGATGCAGTGTTTTGACTGTTAAATATGTTGCTTTAGGATGTAATTAATCTTGCTTTTAAAATGTCAGCCACAGAAATGTGATGATTTGACTCATTTTACTGTCTCGTGTGTCACACCTTGTGTCCAGATGGTTTGTTTAGACCTAAAATTGGTTGCTGAGGTTCTCAATTTGGTTCATGGTGGATCATTTTGATCCCAAATAATAATTTGAGTCTTAAAGAATGGTCATAGTCATTGTAGCCTAGTCTTTGCCTGAAAATATATCATCTACTTTAGTAAGACGTGTGACGATGTTCAGAAAAAATGGCAGTATTTAACATGCATGATATTGTTATTGTGGACGCTTTAAACAAGTTGCAGTTTCACTAGAGATTTACTAGATTTACATATTTATAGGGTTTAAAGTGACATCTGCACACCCAAGCTGAGGTATTGGCCTTTTATTATTTTGTTTATGGCTAAACTTAATGCATAATAAAATGTATTTTCTTCTTAATTTACAAGATGCTGCTTGTAAGATTAATGGTTATGTCTTGGTCTTGCTTATTAAGGGACCCTATTTATTTATTTCTCCTACTGAAGTTTATATATATGTATATGTGTTTGTTCTTGTATTAAGGATATCAGATAATATCAAAATATTGAATAACTAGATATTATGTTTAGTGATACTGTATTGATCCAAAAACACATTATTGATACACAGATTCCTTGCACAGAGTGAATCGTTGTGTGTTGTGTTTACACCTCTGACCACTAGATGGCATTGTTGTAATCCATTTTCAGCTCCACTCCAACATTAACAAGCAGCACAAGGACGCAGTGCTATTGTAAGAATTGGCAAACCTGTTCATACTGTGGTGTACTTTAATAGTAGGATTTGAAAAATCACAATATATTACTTTGTTTGCAGTATCGCAGTATATCAAAAAATATTGAATCATGACCGCTGTATCACGATATGTATTGTATCGCCAGATTCTTGCCAATACACAGCACTAGTGTGTGTGTGTGTGTATAAACTTTATATATATATATATATATATATATATATATAAAGTTTATATCACCACATGCCTAATTTATATACTCTCAGTCTCTGTCAGTTACTGTAGTGACTGTAATGACAGAGTTGGTACTGATACTAGGAAATTCTTTCCTCAATGATATCTGTATCACTGGCGATTGCAGCCTAGTTTTTGGATAGGTAAGGCCACCATAGCAACAGTGTAAGAATAGCACAGACTCATGTTTGTTTGCAGTCACTGAAAGGATTGTGCATGTTTGTGCATGTTTTAACTCCAGGTGTTTCGGGAGGCGCGGAGGAGCGTGCCCAGTGTAATCTACATGCCCCACGTTAGTGACTGGTGGGAAGCCATCAGTGACACAGTGAAGAGCACCTTTCTCACGCTACTGCAGGACGTTCCCTCCTTTACCCCAGTCCTCATCCTCGCCACGGCTGAGAGCATTTACCAGCAGCTCCCTGAGGAGGTGAGGAAGTTAACATAATGTCTAATCTGCCTAATCTGTCTAGTCTCTATTTTCATAATGGAGAAATTGAATTACCAGTAGTCTAAATTCAGTCTGTACTCTAATGATAATTGATTA
Source organism: Megaleporinus macrocephalus (assembly GCA_021613375.1). Taxonomy (NCBI): domain Eukaryota; kingdom Metazoa; phylum Chordata; class Actinopteri; order Characiformes; family Anostomidae; genus Megaleporinus; species Megaleporinus macrocephalus. Next base: position 32,032,009 of record CM038707.1, read on the forward strand.
CTTGTTGATTAATACTCATCTGATACATTTCATAATGGCTAGATGGATGGATAGATAGATTGATAGATGAATTGATTTTCATTGAGCTTTATAATATAGGTAAGATGCTAGCCTGACAGTTAATAATACTGGAAAATGACAAGTTTTTAGTATGTACACAGTGTGACATCTAGGACTTTTTATGAACTTAATGATGGCAACAACTTGGATTGTCCTTTTTATGTTCCTTCAGCCCAGATCCAGTATTTCTGTAAAGTAACTGAAGGGTTTATTTCTCACACCACATTTCCACTGTGAGTACATTTTAGGTGAGGTTGAGCCCGGAGACGTCAGCAGTGTTTCAGAATTTGTTTTGATGTTTGACTTCCTCTGTGCCTAGGTACAGTCCCAATGATCGGTGTTTATTGACACGGACAGTGTTCTTAAGCCCGTACTGTCTATCACAAACTGATTTGGAATTGCCAAAGCTATTGTAGGAATAGCCACGGGTTGTTTTCCAGCTGCATAGGAAAGAAGCGAAGAAGCCTCTGTCTGTAGATTACAAGACAAAGATGGACTGCTCTGCAGGTGGACTAATCAGAACAAAGTGGACGAACTGACCAATCAGAACACATTAGGTTTATCAGGAGGTGGGCCTTAAAAGACACAGGCTCTCTTAATAGAGTGTTTTAGAGCAGATAAAATAGTACAATATGAGAAAAATGTGTTTTTGGAAAATTGAATTATGTGGATTAGTTCTTGTAGAAAAAAGTTATAAGCATTTGAAATGAGCATACCCACATTCTAGTTCAGCATTTCACCACATGGATGTAATTAGCTTTGAGAGCAGTTCACTTCTTATTTTTTCCACCATCAAACACTTCTTAATAAATAGCTTTATTAAGTATACATATCTTAAAAAAAATATGTATCCTTTAAATGGCTTTATACTTATTTTTTTTGCTGATGCACTAATGACAAAGTGGTCTTACTTATACAGGCTTTTGGACACTCCTTTTATACCTGAGCGTGACTGCATCACCTGTTTACTTTACTTTCTTTTTTTATTTTTTACAAAGTATACATTGCTCATGTCTCAATGGACTGGATCAGCATTTGACAGAATTACACATCGTGTGTTTGTATTTCATTCAAGTAGGGGTCAAAGTGAATTTATAAATCACTGCTTTCTTTTATTATTTGCATTTCACCTGCTGTCCCAATAGTTTTAGAAATAGGTTTATAGGGCTTGTGAAACTAAAAACTTACTTATGGCAAAGATTATTGTAAAATGTTTCAGAATTTATACAAGCTGCTGTATTCTTGTAGCTTGAGAGGAACTTAATCTGTTTAATCTCTTGAAATAATTAAAATAATTTCCTGATTGATGTGCTTTTATTAGTTTTGGAACCCCTGCATTTTGATGGTCTGAGGGTCTTTTCTGTGCTGTTCGCTGCTGCTGTGTTAATTTAGCGTTCATTTCTTCGTGCTACTTTACTCTGGCATTTAAAACCAAAGTGCCAATTAAAGTTGGAATTGAATTCACTGAAAGTCTGTTCTGAAGAAACATGCCGCTCCAGCCAGACTTGGCATCCCCATTATTGCTGGAGCATCACATTGAAGAAGACTACTTTATATACAAAATCCATCCATACTAGACAGGATAGCTGTGATTCACAGACCACTATAAACTGTTATTATATATATTTATTAAGTAAATATATATATATATATGCACACACACACACACACACACACACACACACACACATACACACATTGTTTTACATTGGAATTTTTATTTAAAATGTTTCCAAGCTGACTGTTTTGTAAAAGCTTAACAGCGCAAATATGTTTTTTGCGTGTTTTTCTTTTTGTAGTTGTTTGGTTGTTTGTGCAGAGTAATGACTAGTGGTTTAGTAATTTTGTGATTTTTACCCTGCAAACAACCTTTAAAATGCTCTTTCATTCACTCTCATAACTACACGCCTTACAGAATGGTGTTGTAGTAGTTACTGAATAATAATTGAATAAGTAAAGATTGAGAGAATTGAATAATGGGCCTGCAGGTTAAGATATTAAAGGAAAAGTTACAGTAATGCTCTTTTTATTCCTCAAACAGTAGGAAACGTATATTGGGTAGGCAGATTATTGTTTTTACTCTTGTCTACTGCTTAACAAATCTAAAAATAGTCAAAAAGTAATGAACAAATTACAGAATTAAAACGGCCTAATATAAACATATAATAAATACTTTTGAATAAATCTGAATAATAACAAGACAGTTTAGTTTTCTGTGCTACGCCTTTCATTTATATACAGTTGTGTGTTTTAATATACATTACAGTATCTAACAGCTTGCATTTTACATTACATTACATATTCTTACATTTTTGGTTGTCGCTGTTTTCATTTGACTGATTTTCTCCTGACTGGGTGGCAGGGGGCAGTAGATAGCCTTCGGCTTGACCCGTCTTGTTTTTTTAAAAACTACTGAGTCATTATTCAGGTGGGATACTGAATGCATGGGAACATGAATAAACAGTATTAGAGAGATTCACACATATCCGTTACCTAGGCACGAAGCTTACTCACCTTGTCCCTGACACGTACATTGGTGGGTGGTGACCTTGTAAATTTCCAGCTGCTTACATAGGCCGATGATCTATATTCTGCTTTGATGTTTACAAAGTTATTTATTTGACTGCCTTCATGCATTTAGGTTTTTTGGATTCTGATCTTGGTTAAGGCAGCCTGTAATGTTGCTCGATTTGATCTGATGCTGTGTTGCTGTCCAGGTGTCCAGGATTCACTCATGTTTTCAATTAGTTGAATCTTCTCACTGTGGATGTTTAGGCCTTCAGGTCTGCTGAGGCAGTGGACCCTGTGAATCTTACAACGTTAAACCTGTTTAAATGACAATGCTATACTGAACAGTGGAAATTGTACTGGTGATGCGACCGCTGCTAGTTTAGATTGGCACCAGAAGACACAGCTGTGCTAAAAAACACAACATGTGAGTTTTAGCCAAGGTCAGTGGGAGCTAAGTCTTGACTATCCTCTTTACTCTTTACTTTCTATTTTATCTCCTTTCTCTCTTTTAATTTCTGTATGCCTGTGGTGTCTCTCTTTGCTCAATTGGTTAAAGTGAATCATTATCAATAGGCACACTCTTTCATTCTGAAGTCCTCCATCTTTATTAAGTCTCATCCCTCTTCTTCATCCTCTGACACACCACTGACACTGTTTTCCACACTTCTCTCTTTATTTTTGATTGCTTTTTCCCTGCCTTTGTTTTAGTCTCCTTTTTCTTTTTCTTTTCACATATGTCATTTCTCTTCCTCCACCAAGGACAATGAGAGCTTTGCAATCAATTCAGTGGTTTAAAGTGAAATGGGGGGGGAGTGGGGGCTTGCAGTGTGAAAGCACACATCAAAAAAGAACCTCCCTAATTACGCCAATGGGGTGCTGCTCTGGCAGGGCCATGATTTCACCCTGCGAAGAGCCGTCAAGAGCCTGTAGAATCTCACGCTGTGAGCCCAAGCTACCTAGGGTGCGCTGCTGGGGGCATGATTGGCTGGTGGCGAAGCCCTTGATCGTAGCCCTGCCAAAGAGAGTACTGCCCATCAGGTGGGCACGGGAGTGCAGGGAGGGAAAAGGCCACTAATTTTATTGACAGAAGCTCCTTGCTCTAACCCTCCTAGGTACGCTCATTAAAGGCTAATTTATTCCTCTCAGAAAGGAGGATTTATAATTGATTGTGGATGAGGTTGTCTCGGTTATTTGCTTATAGTCTCCGTTGTTGCTTGGGATTCTGCTCCTTTGTTTCCATATGGATCTGATCCATGCTGGTTGAGCTACTCTGAGTCAGTCCTAGGATTTTTCTGGAAAGGAAGAGATTTCGGGGCAGATTTACTGAAACAGGTGCTAATTACTGACATTATACTGACACTTTGTGCTGCGAGAGAAGCCAGTCTACTATGAAGTTTCAAGCAATCCACTCAGGGAACGTATCCTAGAGCAAATGGGAAGTGCCGGAAACAATAGCCTATGCTAAAACCTTGAAAAGAACAGTGCAAGTGCAATACAATGCATTTTAATAGGTACTTAATTTAGTTCTTGGTTAATTGCTTTACAAAGAGATGGACTACAGAGTCTTCCCACTCTACTGTTCAGATAGCCAATGGAAATTAAAATTTTTGGGAGCCCGGACAGAGGAGAGTCTTGCCATCCAGACATCCAGACAGACATCCAGACAGACATCCAGACAGACATCCAGACAGACATCCAGACAGACATCCAGACATTATACCCTGAAATATCGTGCCATATCACCCATCCCTAATTATCACATCAGGGTACTACTTTACTGTTTTTAGCAAAAGAAAAATTCACACTTTTCTCATTTCCCATTATATATCTACTAGAGACAGATTTTATCTGTCCAGTATCATTCATTTTACTTCAGTCCTGGATAGATGGAGATATGTAGAGTACATTATTTAGTATCGTGACATTCTGGATCATTGACTTCTGTTACAATCTGATACATTTTTTTTTTTTTTTTAATATCTCAGTTAGGGGTGTGCCATATCATATCGTATGCAATAATAAAATTTGATTTGATGCAGTAATGTATTCTTAAAATATTTTGTTTAATTCAATATTTTGTCATATCGCCAAAAGTATTGTTATCGCAAAAATACCATGAAATATCGTGATATTATTGTAGGGCCATATCACCCACCCCTATTACTTACTTACTTTACTGATCATAGAGGAAAAGTGAAGAGCTCTGTGCAGTGAAACACTCACATATACAAACACACTTATGAACATGCACACTTGCCCGTAGTGGTGCGCAGCCCTATCCACTTCGCCCGGGGAGCTGTCAGTAGTTTGGTGCCTTGCTCAAGGGCACTTCAGTCGTGCGATCGAACCGGCAACCTTCCAATCACAAGCCTGGTTCCCTAACCTCCAGCCCCCAAAAGTAGTAGACTGACAGACAGACATCAGAGAATCTAAGTAATGACTTAGTAAAAAAATGCATTACTCCTTAATGTGTGTAATTACTTATGAGAGAATCTGCTATAAATATTTCAACATAATTCCTAGAATTTCTAGACAATTGCTGTTAGTTTTGTTACACATTTGCTATCTAAATAGTAGTTTTGGTAATGCAGGGATTGCACAGACAACACATGATTTAATTCATTTCGAGATGTGTGCTTTTAATTTTACAGGCTACGTTAGCATCAATTGGCCTCCAGTCTGGAAATGTTTTTCCTTATAAAAACACCCGTTTTTACCACCCAGTTTGAAGTAGAAAACAATGTCACAGCCATCCTTTGCAGTTGCTGCCCACTCTTATCCAAGCTTTGAGATTGCCTTAAATTTTGTGGTGAGCAAATACTGAGAATTGCCCCTTTGTGTCCTAACAGGCAGTCTGCGCTTCAAAAGACCTGTGGGTCCTCCTTTATAGGAGTTGTATATTCCTTAGATTGCCTTGCCTCGGACCGAGAGTCCACTCTTCATCTAGGTGGGGGTCCAGTGCTGAAGGTACAGATCAGTGTGGGAGCTTCACAATAACACCAAAAGCTCACCTAATAAGAGAGCTGAATCTTGGCGTGTATAGAGCAGATCATCCCAGTTTCACCTTTCATGTCCACTCATGCATGATGTGTTGGAGATGTGTGCCTGTGTGTATGTGCGTGATGTAAAGGACATGTTCAGTCGATGATGGACCCCATTTTCAGATGTGTAGCTTCAATAGGAGAGGTGTTGATTTAGTAGGTGGTAGAGCCGTCAAAGGTGACTGTGAGCTTTTAGGCTTTAATAGATCTATTATTGGAGGGGTTACCAGCGAGTGGAGGTACAAGAAGTAGACCGCTGCAGATTTGGTTGCTAACAGTTTGCGGGGTCGCTCGGCTCCTGGCACATTCTGCATGACAGCTGTCCTCTCTGCAGTGCTGCCCGTCAGGGGCAAGGCCTCATTCTGCCTTGTGATGGAATATTTAAGAAAAGCCTGAGCCTTTCCTGCTTTGTGCGTCGGAGAGACGGAACGCGTGCTGGCACCGGGGGTGAACATCTGCAGTGAAAAAAGACCGTGTGTCATGGTTTCACCTAGAGTTAGGTTTTTGGAGAACTCACCTTTGTGCATCACACCTTGTGGTGGCGTTCCCACTAAGCGGTGACCTCTTTTCCATGAGACTTGTTTAAAGGCGTTACAGATATAATTTTTTAAAGAGAAACTCCTTGCACATTGATTTTTTTTTTCTATAAACTCCCCTGTTCCCAAATGATGGCAACAGCATCAAAGACTTGCTGCAACATCTTACCTGTTTTCTCTTCCACTGATATTGATTCCGCTGTCTACAAGGGGAACCACTGCAGTGTTTGTGGAGTTAATATGAAATCCCTGTTTTGCTGTGTGCTTGCGTCTGTGGTTCGGTGGGATCTGTAGGTTTCCTCGCTCCCCTGGTGTTGCGAGTACAGTTGAGGCAAAATATCTGTAGGAGAAATCTCTCCTCTGTTTGGACGATGTTAATTGTCTTTCTGTTGGAAGAAGGTGTTCACTGGTCTTTTCTGTGCCCAGGAGATCTGGGTTATGTCAGTATCTTTGGCACTTATCAACTACGAGTGAGCAAAAAAACTCATTCCCTGCTATGCTTGGCTGTTACTTCCCGAAAGAGTCTAGACTACAGGGCTTTAAAGACAAAGACAGCAGAAACAAGTCTTCGAGAGAGCTTTGGGGTGCAACGTCTGTGGTTGTTTAGTAGAGAGTTCGTTGTGATAATGGTCGTGCCATGTAAAAAGCAAGAGCACTACAATCATTGTTATATCAACAAAAGCCACAGAGTTCTGGGGGATGAAGGGCTCAGGGCTTTAGCAGGAAAAGTGCAAAAGGCATGCCGGGGGTTGTTGGGGATGCACGACTAGAACAATGTTAAGTGTTTTGCTTAAGGCATAATAACAATCTCAAGGGGTTAAACACCTGATATTCTGTGACCCAACAGCGAGTTCATTTCTTGTTCTTTGCACTTGAATTCACTCATGACACACTATTTCCAAGGCACAGGTATGTCTAAAATCTCAAAAGTATGATATAAAGAGAACTAAAGTAGTTAAATGTAACTTGTTGTAACTTTTTGTAACCCTGTTGTAACTTTTTGTAACCCTGTTGTAACTTTTTTTCTTGACCTCAAAATGAAGACCAGTTTAGAGTATGAGCTTTATTTTTCAGGATACTAGTGCTGTGTAGGACCTGCCAATACAATACGTATCGTGACACAGCGGTCACGATTCAATATATCGTGATATACTGTGATATTTGTTAGCCAAGTGATATATTGCGATTTACTAATAGAACACGCTTCTATATGATCAGCTTTGCCAATGCTCACAATAGCATTGCGCCCTTGTGCTGCTTGTTAATGTTGGAGTGAAGCTGAAAATGGATTACAACACCGCCATCTAGTGGTCATCTAGTGGTCAAACACACAGTGATTCACAGTCTGCTAGGATCAATGCCATGTTTTTAAGAATCTGAGATTCGATACAGTATCACTAAACATAATATCCTGATATTCAATACTTTTACTCTATATTTTCCTACACCCCTAGAGGTTACTGCAGTACAGACCTTCTTTGAGGAGATCTAAACTTGGTCTAACATGGTTTCAGCAACTGCACAGTCTTGTAGGCCTGCTTCCATGTTCCATCTGACCAAGTCCTTATCTCCTGGGCTTGGGCAGCTTCCTTTGGAGGTTCCTGACATAAATTACGGGATTCACTAAACCATAAACTTCTCGTAACCTCTGTAGCTTTCAGTGTGACCATCTGTATAAACAAGCTTTTAACAGACGCTACTAAGGTCCAGTCAAAGTGAACGTTTTCGACAGTTTTTTAGCAGCTGTAAATTCACATAAGCGACGACGTGCAGCCGATGTGCTTTAATATGGTTAAAATTTGAGTGGGAAGCAGTAGTTTTAGTTAAAAACACTGATAGTTTGAGTTTCTGCTGTGACGAGTCACCTGTGTTTTTGTGTTTTTGCTATGATCATATTCTGTGCTCAAGGTGTGTTCAATCTCAGCTTGTTGAGCCTGTTTTGCTTAGAGATGAGCGGTGACTGTCAGTTCAGTGTGCAGGACTTGCCAGTCTGAAGAGTGATCGAGCATGAGACCAATTAAATCCTTTCAGTGAGTGATTTTTGTAGTCTATGCAGCTGCACATAAAATTGATCTGCCTTATTGGGCTGTAACAAATCACAATCCATAGGACAGGGCGGCGAACTGGAATTTGACTAAAATTCTGATAGCCTTCATGTGGTGTAGTGTGTGGGCTTAAGCTCCTTGATGATTCCAACATAAATGCTCAACTGGCAGTCAGGATGAGTTTATTGTTGGCGAAAGAGTTATAAGACACACTAAAATAAATCATATTTGTCTTGTTTGTCTAGTTTTTTTTCTGGTGAACGTCCTTGTCAGTCTAAATGCGCTTCAGAACATTCTGTACCAGCGCTTGACAGTCATATTGTTTATTGAACCATGCCTAAGCTTCTTAATGAGATAAAGCTCTCCCGCCACGGTCCACCCATGGTATACCTTGCCTTGCAAGATGTGGACGAAAAAGCTTAAGTGAGCTATTTTGTTATTGTGGTAACATGAATGTTAATAAAAATAAAGATGCTAGTTATTGTTATTAATAGTCTAACAATATTAAAAAGATGCTACAGTACAGTAAAGAAAAACTACTGTAACCTGTGGGCTAACTTGAGGGTGAGCTTTAGTGTTTTTTTTTTTTTTTTTTACTGTTTTAACAAGATGCGATTTATAGGCTGTAAATGCACAGTTTATTAAACCTACAGTAAAACCTATTAAAGCATAGCAAGAACTTCTGGACAATGATATATTGCGCACAGTCTCACGCCTAATGGTGTGCTATTTTACTGCAGTGTGGGTTTTTTTAATTTAATAGCAACACCCTGGCATCTCGTAATTCCGAGGCAGTCCCTATGCGCTGCCTTCTTAAGCTCGATGGAGTATTTGAAATGCTTCTGTCTAAGCTTGATAAGAGAGTGCTGTGATATTTGGATTTCATTACACCCGAGTCATTTTTATAAGCCTTTTGTTTTGGCCTTGTATTTACTCTTGTATAATCTTCAGATGGGGACAGTTAGGAGCATGCTTTGATCCAGTAAAGCAGCACACACGTCAGCACACAGGCTGCATGCTAAACTTTATAGACAGAATTAATTTTTTATATATATTCGCCCCATAACTGTAAAACGGAGCTGCGTTCATTTAAAAAAAAAAAAAAAAAAAAAAAAAAAAGTCCTCTCTGCGATAGAGCACAAACCTGAGGCTTCTGGGATTTTCAGGGTTTCTGATTTTTATGTGCTGTCCTTTTCACTTCCTTTGCATGTTTTGCTGAGCTTCACACTTTCTTTCTGTCCATGATGCCTGCCTTTCACTACACCCACCATCCCCACCCACCCCCGTCATGATTAAAACCTCTCTGCTCAAATGTGCAACTTTTCCAGGCTGACATCCCTGTGACGGGAGCCTAACGGTGACTGGAGTAACTTCTCCAGTGATGCTTGATAGAGGATGCCTGGAAGCTCTCAATTTGGAGCAAGTGTACACATATGAGGGAGCACCCATGTCACTTAGCGCTTGCTCTCGCTTTAGATCACTGCCTATGAATACTGCATGCTTACAAACAAACGTGCCTTTTGAAGTGTTAGCTGAGCGGAACACTGCTTCTCTCTAGGAGAGAGGAGAAGGCGTGGGGAGAACTTGACACGTCACCTGCTATGCTCTTTATTCTACAGGAAAAAATAAATAAAATAAGAAAACAAACTAATAAATATGCTCATCGTCCACAAAGTCTGATGGGGAAGGAAAACAAGCTGATGGGACTCATCAGCCGACTTTTTTGTTGTTGTGAAGGTTGCTTCGGAAATCAGGATGATTGTGTTAACTGGCAACTGATATGCATTGATTCTCAAACTTTGTTTTGGTTACAGATATGTTTAGGCACCTTTGCTTATGTATTTATGCCTTTGCTTTGTATATATGTTTAAATTCTGAATGCTAAGCTACCTCATTACTGTAAGTTTTGGGGGGGGGGTTAACTGTGGCCCTTGCAAAAGGTATAATGTAAGTGTTGTCTGTGAGTGACTGTGGATTATATTTATGTGTGTGTAGGTAAAGTGCATCTTCAGCCGATCGTATGGGGAGGTGGTGTGTCTAAGCACGCCAGGAGAAGAGGACCGCACAAAATTCTTCAGTGACCTCATATTGGTGCAGGCAGCGAGGCCACCACCCCGGCGGAGGAAAAAAGGTACGACCGAACATGAGTTTGTACAGTAGGGGTGGTTATTCAATTGAATTAAATTCAAGTTTATTTGTATAGACGATGTATACCTCGATGTTGTCACAAAGCAGCTTTACAGAAGTTTGAAAACAGACAGTTACAACATATATCACTCAGTGAGCAAGCCAGAGGCAACGGTGGCAAGAAAAAACTCCCTCAGACTGGAGGAAGAAACCTTGGGAGGAACCACGACTCACAGTGGGAGACCCATCCTCCTCTGGTCTATAAGTATTTACTATAATAAACTACATACCAAAGAAAAGCAGAGATAATCTCTGTTTGAAATCTGGATGGTAAAGCTTTAGAAACTGCACAGGCAGAGGCAGTCTCTGACTGTCTCTTTATTAAAGTGGGAGTGAATTGAAACAGTACCATCCTATCTCTCTACTGGTACATCAGAATGCCACAGTGATGTGATTGAGGGTGCTGCAGTTGGCACAAATGAACAGGAGAGCTGGTTGGGGATAGGTGAGGTAGAGGCCCTGACGGGAGGACATTCATTATCTCAATAAGTTCGGCTCAGGAGTATGACTAGAAAATATGGAAGAAATAAACCGATAAAAACAATTTCAGAGTGTGGCTGGTGACTCCAACAGTTATCTGTCACAGTTTAGTTTGATTTTGATTTTAAGGTGTCAGTATGAGATTTTGAAAAACTTTTTGGTGCCTTGTGATTTTGTACATTTTTTTAGACTACATTTCTTTTTTTCCTGGGTTAATAACTGAGTCAAAAAAAGAAAACTGTGTGTGTGTACATATATATATATATATATATATATATATATATATATATATATATATATATATATATATATATATATATATATATATATATATGACATTTTGCTTAGTCACGTAGCTCGTAGTGTTCAGTTTTCATCAGCAGTGTTGGGTAATGATATAATATTTAATTATTAAAGACTCCCTGCCTGGAGCACTTCAATATAGCACACTATAACTGATGTCCAAACACAAAACAACATCTAGGACATTTACTTAATAACAATCATTATCAATCAATATTCATTAATAATAATACATTCCTATAATCCTAAACATTTATGTAGATTTAATGTAAAGGTAGAAGAAGTGAGATTTCCATATGCACCAAGTATGCACCAAGCTGATGCTGCTGTACTTCATATTACTTGTTTTAATTAAGTTACAGCTGTTCTAGTTTAAATGTCAAAGTTTTAAGCTTTTAACAGATAACAGAGATTTTTTTTTACATCTGTTACGTCTGTCTACGTTTTTACAAGTATTTACTCTGGTATTTTATTACATATATGCCCAAATATAACATTTTCAAGGGAGTTCAGTATCAGTTAAAAGATAAAACATGCCCAGTTTATAAATGATATTTCTAAGTGTTTTTATAAAAAAAAAAGCTTTGTTTTAAAGACTTGTGCCTAAACAACTGAAATATAGAAAAGTCAGAATGCTGCCCATGTATGAATTGATATTTTCTAGAGCTGAAATAAATGAAGAAAGTTTTCCTTCATAACTGCAGTGAAATTTAGAGTTGGAAAACGTTGAGCCACCACCATTACGCTGTCCTAATTAGTAAAATATGCGGCTCATTAAAAGCAAATTAGTTAATTAGACTATCTGCCCTCGTTAATGTGTCTGAGCCAATCAGTTGTGTTGTGATGAGTGAGGGTGGGTCTAATTAGCTCTGTTTGATTGAAGGTTTTTGTAACGTTTTCTTCGCGCATAGTTATAGGTTTTGGCTCTGAAAAATCTTATCACATATGGGCAACACAAGAGGCCCAAACGTATGAGCGCACGTGCTGAGAGAGTGTGAAGACGTACATGCACACACAGGCATCGCAGATTTTACGTTATCAGATTGTGATAAGCAGTTCAAAATAAAGAATTGAAACCAGTTTGCTTAAGACACATAAACATGCTGCCATGCAAATAACTTACTCCTATTGTATAAACAACTTGGTTTGGGTTTCACTCTACTGTATGCAGTCTTTTTCTCACTCCCAGCACGTGTGCCATCAGCATTCTACGAGAGCTCCCTGTTCTCCCTGCTCTGTCAGTGTTGGGTCTGTGTGCAGTTGGGATGACTGTGGGGTGATTCGATTTACTGCCAGGCTGACCAATGTTTAAAAGGATTTCACACACCACACACTGTCCCTCCAGCTGCTAAGCAGGCCCTGAGAGAGGGAGTGGAGCTGGTAATGACCGTGAAGGTTTTCGCGTGTTTGTGTATGTGTGAGAGAGACGGGCAGACAGGCGGTTATAGGGATATGCTGGAATATGACGGGGTAGAAGAAAGAGGGATGCAACAGCACTTGTTCTGTTTGTCCAGAAGCTGCACTGCTTGGTGTGATTGTAGCATCTAAGTGTTTAGAAACAAAAGAGCTTTTTTTTTTTTTTTTTTTTTTGGCGCAGCTTTCAGAATAATTATTAATATTTACACTCTACCAATAAGATTCTTTTCTAATAGCGATTATTAGTAAACAATGATACCAATAACCAAATCTTTAGTGCTTTAAGCTTTGGGCAGCAATGCTGGGTACTGATAAAATATTGAATTATTAAAGACTCCCTGCCTGCAGCACTATAAGATAGCACACTATCACTGATGTATAGACATAAAGCAACACAAGGGACATCACTTTATGAACTTTTAATTCATATAATCATAAAAATGTATGTAAATTTAATGTAGAAGATTACTCAGTATAAATTTTTATCCCAGTTACACTACAGCATTATTGATAACTTTTTTAAGCACCATAGTGAGCTTTCTAAGGTTAAGTATGCACCAAGCTAATGCTGCTGCATTTCAGCTTACCTGTTTTAATTAAGTTACAGCTGTTCTAGTTTAAATGTCAAGGTGTTTAAGTGTTTGCTGTGGTATTTTTTACATGTATACCAAAACAGAACATTTCAAGGGACTTCAGTATCAGTTTAAAATGTAAACATGCCCATTTTAATGTGTTTTTTATTATAAGCTTTGTTCTAAAGACTTATGCCTTAACAACTGAAATATTTTAGAAAAGTGAGAGTGATGCCTATGTATGAAATTTTCATATTTGCATACACTTGACCAGTATGATTTTTTTCTAATACCGATTATTAGTAAATAATGATACCTGTAACCAATGTTTTAGTGCTTTGAGCTTTAAACAGTATAGACTGAGGTCTATGTTAAGAGACGATTGCCTTTTTAATATATGGTGGAAGCGAGAGCATAGACGCAGAGTAACTATATAAAGCCTAGAACTGTAAGTGTATTACAGAAAAGGCAGAACAGTAATCTGAGTAGTAATACAGGAAAACTCTTACTGCCTCTGTGAACATGTTTATTAGTGATTCCTCCACTCCCTTCTACTTCAATCTGGAGCTTCATCTCCAAAATCAGAATAATTCAAAAATTGATTTTTTTTGTATCTTGTTTGGCGGGTAGTGGCCTTAATGTTTTAAAGAGTTGCACCTGTATGTGCTTTATTGAAAATAGAAATAAATATGACCAGACATTATGTACCCACTATCCCTCAAGATTCATGGAAGACATGTGACAAGACGCTTCTCTGTCCTGGCACTTAGATGGTGGAACGAACTTCCACTGGCTGTCCGAACAGCGAACTCTCGCGGTCTTCAAACGCAGACTGACCCATCTCTTTGTAAAGCACTTATAAGCACTAATCTACTAAAGTACTGGTATAAACTGTAATTGCACTTTATCTTCTAGGAGCACTGGATAAGTATTGCACTTGTACTGTATGTAGTCTTGTTCTCTTCTCTGTAGGTGTTCCTGCCTTGCTAGGTGTTGCATTGTGTCTTTTTTCTAGGTATCAGCATTGGCTCTGTGTTTATAGCAGTGTTTGAGTATAAGAGTAGTTTGGACTTAATCCTGTTGTACTAGATAGAGATACATACTCTAACCAAACACTAAGCACTTTTGTAAGTGGCTCTGGATAAGAGCGTCTGCTAAATGCCGTAAATGTAAATGTACATTATGACTTTATAAAAAATTAACTGCTTTCTCGAGGCTTGCCTGCGTTGTTGGGCCACTGAAGTGCTGCTGTAGGGCTTTTTTTCAAAGCATTTTTTCTTTTTCTTTTTACAGACACATAGATAGACAGACTACAGAAGTGCTGTTGGTTGTGTTGGTTGCACTCGATGAGTCACCCACATTTCTGTGAATCTAGTAACACTGTGGATGGGACTTTGGGCCAGGCTATGAAAGAAATGTGCATAAATATATAATCGGTATAGAAGTGAGTTTGTTTGTTGAATCTGATATTTGAAAAAAAATGCTCCGATTATAGGTTGGCCTGATTGTTGGACGACCCCTAATTAGTACTACAAAAATGATGATACAGACTCCCGTCTCTTTTAATTTACTCCTCTGAGTGACTGTTCTTCCCACTGTGACCTGATTAATATATCATTATCGATGAAAGTCTTGCCAATGACGTGCTGGTGATTGGCAGCCTTTGTGACTGCAGTAATTCCAGGATTTGAACTCTCAATCTCCCAGTGATTGGTCGTGATACTGGGGAGTCAGTTTTTCATATTTATTTTGCGATGATACATTTTTTTCTGCAAATCCTAAAGTGGGTTTTCAGGCACAACGCACAGCTCTATTTTTTTTTTACGTCTCTCTTTTAAAAATTCTTTCCATGCAATCCATTACTATGTTTGTGGGTTCTCCCTCGGTAGGGGGCACGATGGCAGAGAAGGGCTTTCAAATGGTAATGCAGGCATGAAGGCACAGTGATGCAAGACAGGGGGTCTTCCTAGGAGCAGCTTGAAGGTCTCGTCGAATATAACAGCTGCCCTACTTCCATCAGCTGCAGTACGGCTGGGGTTGGAGAGACGATTGTATTCACCATTATACATAATTACGCTCACTGTTAGCGTGGCTGCTTTTAGGCTCTTGCCTTTCCAAAGCAAATTGCAGATGCTGATGCAGATGCAGGGGAGCAGGCACTCTGCCTAGACCGTACTAGTGGCTGCTCCCTCTGGCTGTGCGAAAGTGCCAAGAAGTTTATCGTCAGCAGATTCTTTCCTTCACATTTATTAGTTCACTTACTTGCGTTGATGTTTTTACTCTTTGACCTGGTACACTTTAAATTGGCCCCTGGTTCAGTTGTCTTAAATTCTCACTGATGTTGGAGTGCATGAGCAGAGGGCTCTAAGCAGTTTTACGATTCAAGCTTGTATAATAGTTTTGAAATGCGCGACACCACTCGGGCCCAACCACCACTATGTTGTTTACTTTTTTTGCGGTAGTCTTCTTCTCTCCACTAGCAGTTGATAGCAAAAGCGTTCCTCGTACTGAGAAAAAGTTGACTCTCCTCTGGCGAAATAGATGTTGGAATTTAAATTTGTACTTGTTTGAGGTTTGCAATTGGTTGCATCAGCAAATGCAATTTAAAGCAAATGAATAAACCCTCCCGAAGGGCGAGGATATCTTGCATTTTGGAAGTACAGCAAATTCAAGAAGTACCATCAGGGCAGATTTGAAATTATATGAAGTCAATTTCCGAGAAGACGCATTAGAGGCCCGCATGGAGTGAAAAAAAAATTGTTCACACTTTGCTGTACTAGTAACATGTGGAAGGTGGAGTCAAGCGTTGCGTATGTGCTGTGTTTCCAGTGTGCGACTATGAGGTGCTGCCTCTGGCGGACGATCCCGGCCCTCGGCAACTCTCTCCAGAGGAGCAAAGGCGACTTGAGGAGCAGGAGGAGAACACCCTGCGCGAGCTCCGCCTCTTTCTCAGGGATGTTACCAAGCGGCTGGCCACAGACAAGCGCTTCCAGATATTCAGCAAGCCTGTGGACATCGAGGAGGTGGGTTAGTCGAGCCGCTGCCGGGCTTCTGTTGGTGCAAACCAATGCCAAGCCATTAGTGCCCGAGGCCCTAATCACTCTGTATCGCTGTTACTTAAACATGAGAAATATTTGCATACCACAGGCCAGATTAATTTCATGATTATCATTAAAAATGACACATACAGCAGTTACAGTAATGTACTGACACAGAATATACATTTTCATACATGCAACTTTTTTTAGGTGTCCGATTATCTTGAGGTCATCAGAGAGCCTATGGACTTGTCCACTATCATGACGAGGATTGACACCCACAAGTACATAACTGCCAAGGATTTTTTAATGGACCTTGACCTCATCTGCAGTAATGCATTGGAGTACAATCCAGACAAGGATCCAGGAGGTAAGGGGCAAACACTATATGTATATGTGAATTCTCTTGTTTTCAATGGAGTAGCCTTCCTTCCTTAACACAACAATGGACTGACGGGTCTCTAAATAAAGTTGTTTCTTTCTGACCGTTTGGAGGCGGTCAGCAAGCCATCAACTGCTGATGCTTCAGATACTAAACTAACCTAGAATGTTGTTCTCCCTTTTATACTCACATATTAGTAGAATATTTTTTTAGCAGTGCATCACAATTGAGCAAGAGTGTCCCAACAACCAATTAGCCCAATAACATCCTTAACTTGGATTGGCGGCCGTACCAGGAGATTTAGACAGAGAACTGAGAATTACTGATAATAGGACTATATGTAAAATAAGCCTCTATACAAAAATAGACTTTTATACAAACAGTTTATTCTTTAAAAATCATCTGGAAATGGACAATATTGTTTGTGAATTGCATGAAAATTGCGTGAAATTCTAAAGTGATTCTAAACTTTTGAGCGGTAGTGTGTGTGTGTTTATATATCAATCTATCAAACTGTCAAGTCAAGTGGGTTTTATTGTCATTTCAACTACATACAGAGTACACAGTGAAACGAAACAACGTTCCTCCAGGACCATGGTGCAACATAGACAGTGCATACAAGACACAAGTGCAACACGAACAAACAAGTGCGGACAGACAACACAACACAATACAGACAGAGAATAATAAATAATTGCCGGTAGTGTGCAAATTGTGCAATGTGTAATAAATAGAGTCCAGTGAGGTAGTAAAGTTATTAGTGCAATGCTTTGTGCAAAAATGCTTCGCTTTTATATCTGGGGTAAATGGTTGGAGAGAGAGAGAGAGAGTGCACATGTACCAGAAGATATCAGGTCAGACGCTGAGTTGTGTTGAGAAGTCTGAAGTCTTGGGGGAAGAAGCTGTTGCAGAGTCTGGTCGTGTTGGACCGGACGCTGCGGTACCTTCTTCCTGATGGCAGGAGGGAGAACAGTCTGTGTGAAGGGTGGGTGGGATCATCCACAATGCTGGTTGCTTTGCGGATGCAGCGGGTGGTGTAAATGTCCAAGACGGAGGGGAGACATTTACACCACCCGCTGCATTCGCAAAGCAACCAGCAATCAATCAGTAATTTTTAAGGGTAAAAATAAAGATACATAGTGTTTTTAGTAGTGATTTTGAGTTTGTCTTACATTCCTGCCTATCAGTGTAAACTCACCTGTTTATTTTACTGTGTCCAACATTGAGTTCACTTGAATTTCTAACCATACAGTATCCTCTTCATTGAGGATATTTCCTTTGTTATTCAGATAAAGATGATAAATGTATAACGTTATGCAAACCTTGCTTGAAAGGAGAGTAAACTGCTCAGTCTAACCTACATCTCAATCAAACATAAAGGATGCAGCCCTTTTTCTAGCTCGAGCAACTATTTCACAAAACGGTAATAACAGGGGATACCATGGCTTTCAGCTTATTTATCTCAGGGTGATTGCGCTTGCTTTCAGGAACCAAGATAAAAGCATCAAAAGAGGGCTACAAAACTGCTTTTCCATGGCAAAGTATTAATGTGTTGTGTTTGGTAAATAATGATAACATACCGTTACATTTTGCTTATTTCAGAGAGACGGTTTTATCACACTATCCGAGTATTCTCCAAACACTAGTTTTTTGTGTAGCAGCAGTGTTTGGCCAAAACTAGCATCATATGCGTCTCCTTTGTTTGATTCTATAAACACTTGGCGTTTGGTTTGTAGTAGTTTGCTGCTTGAGAATTGTCAAGAGTGTCTTTCTGTGCTGTTGTTCGTTGTAATGAGCTGGAATATCGCCTCCACAGCAGCACAGCTGAAAGTTTGAATAAGAATCCAATTTCATTTTAACCTCGTCTAGTTAGCTTCATTACTTGTATGTAATGCAGTTGACTACTATCATATAAATATAAATGAGAAGGTGATTCATTTAAAACATGTATTTCCCCGCCGTGGTTTCTTAGCTGAGGAGACAGAGGGTCTTATTAAATGACTGTTAGGAGGTCAGTGTAAACACAGACAAGTGCTCCCCTTCATCCTGCAGTTTCTAAAACAAGAGTTTTTTTGGACACATAGTATGCTTGTACAGATTCTGTTACTAAAAGTTATTATGATGTCCTCAAGCCCAAATCAGAAAACGTTGGCACAGCATAGACAATGCAAATAAATGAATGCAGGGTTTTTTAGATTTACATAGTTTTTTATTTCATTTCAGACTGTTTAAACCCAAACTATTGTTTTGTCTGGTCAGCTACATTTCCTTTGTTAATATGCATCAGTTCCTGCACACATTTCTAATAAGCTGTGATGGTAAAGCATTTACCACTTCTCACAACACTTCCTGCAAAAGCTTTTTGGCATAGGGGATACCGGTGAAGTGTTTTAGGTAGAGATGGACGGATCGATCAGCTATGTATTGGTATCAGGCGTTTTTTTAATCAAAATATGTGATCGGTGATCGGCTGATATTTCTCCAAGAGCTGATCTATGGCGTTAAACAAATGAGCCTAATTTCTGTATTTACTGCTAGCGTTTTGTTGAAACCCCCAGGTCCCTGCAATTCCAATCTGAACCGCTAGGTGGAAATACATACCATTCAATTTTCCACAGACTGATTAAAGCTGAGCGCCTTGTGAGAACAGTTTGTGGCGTCCACTTCATGCGTTGATAGAAAACATGTCATCCGCCTGGCAGTTCTTTATCACATGTAATGCAGACTCATCCAGGCGTTTTGTAACGTTTGTAAGATCAACGTGTCTCGTTGGGGAATCAGACATATAACTGTACTAATCTGATACGGCACTTAAGAGTACACCACGCAGCTGAATACAGTGAGTATCAGCAAACAGCAGAGCTAGCACACCCAGCTAGCACAAAACAAATAAACCAGAAAACCGTGCAGACCAGATCTGACCGGTACGAACAGTACAGCAGCAACAATTCAAGATCTACAATGATTTCATTTAATGACTGCAGTTTTGACTGTATTTATTTAATTAGCTTTTTTGATTTTAAATTAAGGGTCTAAATTGAATGATTGCAGTATTGGGGATATTTGTTTGATTTACTTTGTTTATCTGATAATTTTGTTAAACATATTATGCTGTTTCACATGAGCTTGTTAATAATGGTAATAAACCAGTTTAGAGCATGTTTCATGACTTGCTTGCGCTAATAACTACTTGTAGCGCTGCCGTGGCATATAGCCCCGCCCTTAATCGGTATCTCACTGAAAGGTGATCGCTGATCGGAATCGGCCTTAAAGGCGCTGATCGGTCCATCTCTAGTTTAGGTGTTATTTTGTGACAAAATTCTCCACAAAATTCTCTTGGGCACATGGTTTTTACTGTGTGATTGTCCGTTCATAATATCTTTGAGCTCAAAAAGTCAATGCTTTTTCTGGAAATGGTTAAGATTCTGTTTTGCGCAGTAAAGTTATAAGTGGCGTTTGTAAATGTAACTGTAGTGAAGTGCTTGGCAAAGGTTTGCCAAAGTAATGCCTTGCCCATGTGGTTATACCAGCTATTGTTGAATGACTGTTCTTGATGCAGTGTTGTCTGAGGGACCGTAGATTATGGCTGTTCAGCTTTGGCCTGCACCCATGCCCTTTACGCACTGAAATTCTTAGTGATTCTTTAAATTCTTTGAAAAAAAGACTGGCTTGCGTTTCAGAATTTAAGAAACAGAAATGGAAAACTAGCCACAGACACACAAGGTCATCTATTAATAAAACCTAACCTATGAACCTGTTCCAAAACAAACATACATACAGTGTCCTAAGCCGCCTCTCTGGATAGCTCGAAAGCCAATGAATAGACTGAAAATGCACTCTTAAAAATTCCAATTAGTGATTAAAAACATCATCAGGCATAATCAGGATGGAGCTGTAAGGCCTTCAGTTATGGCTATATAAAGTGTTCAGTTTTGAACAGCATTAAATATTTCTATTGTTGCTTAATTGTCTCGGCCTCTAGAAGTAATTGCTGGCATATTGAATGATGGTGGGTAAACGCAGACTGAGATCATGAATAAATCATGCCTTGCCTTTTAGTGGGACAGTGTGGGTCATTTGTTTAAATGTAGTATCCACAAAGGAGCAATGAAAGGGACAGTGCAAAATGCAAATAGCCACTTTAATGAGGGAACCAAAGCAGCTTTGGGTGCATTTGGACCAAGGGAATATGGATCCCAGTGCCCATCATAATTCCATTTGTTGGCATTACTTTCTCACTCGACCATGAATATTATACTCACAGGCTGAAAACCAAAGCGTCCTTCTCTTCCATGTCCAGACAAAACCCTAACTGATGTAGGATTTGCTGGGGAGTCACTTTGGCCACTTGTATTCAAACCATATTGGAGGTTTAGGCTCAGCAGTGTCCGAAAAATATCTCCGGACCAGAGTTGCTGCTTGAGAAGCAATTGTGTGGAACCTTTCTGTGTAATGGATTTAGTGAGGACTTTTAAAAAATGGATTCTTGTTCCTTATGTTCATATGTATTCAAACAGTGTTGGGATTCTTTCTTCACAGATAAGATTATCCGGCATAGAGCCTGCAGTCTAAAGGACACGGCCCATGCGATGATTGCCTCCGAGCTGGACCCAGAGTTTGACCGCATGTGCGAGGAGATCAAAGAGTCCCGCAGGAAAAGAGGTGAGAGAACAGAAACAGGACGGCCGCACTTCGGTTGTGTTTTTCTCTCTTTTTTTTTCTTTTCTTTTTTTTTTTAACAGGACAAAAACTAGGACAGTAATTATAACTGTAACAGCAAACATTGGCCAGTAGGGAATATAGCCAAACTGGTAGGTCAGAACATTAGCCTTAGGAAGCTGTCTTCCTGTTCTCTTTAGCTTGTTCATCACAAGGTGCAAAAACCTTCCGAATAGGTGTGCTTAAAGAGGAGCTCACCTTGAAGACCAATATATGATGACAAGCCATTATTAAGACATTTCTTCTAATTACTTAACCACTCACAGTTCTGAGTGACTGAGAGCAACAAACAGACGCATGTTCCTGTAGTCTGCTCTAGACTCATTCTTCGATTTCTTTTCATTTGGTCTGCGCAGAGCTGTAGGAATTTTACTGGCCGCGGTGTGAACTGCTTAAGAGACGCGGTGCTAAATATTTTATGCAGCACAGTGGTGATGTTAAAGGTATCGATTATTAGAGTGAAGGCTGATGGTCCTGCTTTTTGGTTACTTTTACAGTGTATCACTTCAGTACTGGTCGAAATTAAGCAGAGCCCAGTCTGTCTCTCTTTGTATCAGTGGGAAAGACTGTCTCACTTACTTTCTATTCATCTCCTTGTCTTACTTGTCTCCTTGTCATTTCTCAACTTTTAGAGATAAAGTACATACGCATAGAAACTTTTGTGTGGTCAGATCCCTGCTGACCTCGGCCTGTCTGTATCTCTGTGGTAAGTGCTGCCTCTATACTATGCTGCTTCTATAACTCCCCCAGGAATCCAGACCCCGCTTCAGCAGGCACCTGCTCCAGCTGCCGTAGCAGGCAAGAGGCCTGCAGGAGAAGAGGCCACTGGGAGCACCTCTCAGGTCGATGGAGTGGAGAAGCATTGCAGCAGTAAGTACACACAGCACACACCATTACAGCAGCTCTGGGTCGCCGGTCGGGTGTTCAAACTTTCACTCGAGTCTCACAAGCAGGGCTTGTGTTTGTGTATCTAGTATGCTTGAACGTCAGAGAAGTTAGTTTGCTTTTATAGTAACAAGAAAAGAATTCCTTCCAGTGTCTAGACATTCACTGGATTACTTAAGAACAGTTGCTCTCACATGTGTGTGAAATGCAAATCAAAACAGAAAGCAGCGGTTTTTCAAAGCCACTTGCGTTTATGACTTTCAGAAATCGATGCCCGCAAAGCCGAGGAAAGGGCGATTTAAGACCGACAGTGATTGTATGTTCAGAAAACATCTTAAACAGCTAATGCAATCATGCTTGGCTATAAAAGCAGCAGTCATGAAAGGCTTAGTCCTTTATGAGCCAGGATGAGTTTAGGCTCGCAATTGGATAATGGATGTTGGGTTCTCTGGGCCGGAGAAGAAAAGTACTATCCAGGATGGTAGCAGCCTGAGACCGTCATGGGATGGGGTGGTGAACTAATGTCCATGGCATGGGTAACATGCACTTCTCTGAAGGAACCATTACAACTGAAAGCTATGTACACCATATACACATTGGGTCTTTTTTCAGGGGCATCCTTGCTTATTTCAACATGCCAGGCCACGTTGTGAATGTGTGTGTGTTACATGAGTATGGTTGCATAATCTGAGAATGCAGGTTGCATAATCTGAGACTGGCCCACCTGCTGTCCAGACCTTTGTCCCATTAAAGACGTGCAGTGCATTATGAAGCACAAAATAGGACAACAGAAAGGCATGTATGGTCACACAGATGAGGGCTTGCATATTGTAAGAATAGCAAGAAAACAATTGAAATGGAGTTTTTGAGTGTTGTTGAATAGAAAAGTAACGTAACACACAGGTAAACATCCCCTTTTTGGACTGTGTTGCAGGCTTAAATCATTATAGGTCATATGCTCAAACATAATTTCATTTTCACTGCTTTTGAACTTTTTTTTTTTTTTTTTAAGAAGTGACGTTTCTTTTAAGGGGTCCTTTCTAGTGATACTAGCGAAACTATCGTTTAGGACTGGAGCCTCACGATAACGCAATTACGCATAACGTACGTCGATGCGTCGCAAAGATGGCCGTGCCTGCTGAAAGCATGGACTTATCCATGAAAAGTTGCATTGCTAACCGTTTTTAATCGTCCAGTGTAGATAGACTAAGACTATTCTTGATACCGCGGAAGCTTTAAAAACACACGTAGCTGCTTCTCAAATGACTCTTTGCCAAAATAAGTAGTCCACAAACTTTCCGATTCCTTGTGTGTGAGGCGTGTAGGCTACGTGTCATTTGTGCCTCTAAAAGTCCAGTTGGGGCGTAGACTTGTAGTCTTTTTAACCATTTATAGATCACCCTTTACCCTTTATTACATTATGTCTAGAATGGCCATGCGCTTTCCTTGCGTGCGTGTGTGTGTGTGTGTGTGTGTGTGTGTATATATATATATATATATATATATATATATATATATATATATATATATATATATATATATATATATACACACACACACAATCATCCATTGGTTACAAAACCATTACAAAATAATACACTTACATTACATGAATCTAAAAATTAGTCATTAGACTAATCCACTAATCGAAAAAAGCATTGTTAGAGTAATCGATTAAGAAATTAATCGTTAGGCGCAGCCCTACTAGCATTTCCTTTTAATGCTTGGCTTGATAAAAATAGTCATTTCTGCTGTTTAACCTGGTTTACGTTTGTTAAAGTATGTGATTTGAAGTATTGTGTTTAGTTTGTTATAAAATAATTATGTGAGCAAGAAAATGCATCAATAACCAAATACTTCACATTGGTGTCATTGTATTGTTACTCTAATTAGACAAAATATCTGGAATAATCCCCACATAATGTGAAGGTTCTAAACCAGTTGTGTTTTTTTTTCCTGACAACCTTTTAAGCATTTTTATGTTTGAGGTTGTTTAAGAGTGAAGTTCATCTGGATAAGTGTGTAAGAGCCTAGAAGCAGTTTTTTTTTTATTTGTTATTTTTTCACCTTCATAATCTGTCACCAGGCAAGTGCTGCATCCATAACAGTGCAGAGCTGCTTGGGGCCACAAAAGACCTCCTCATTACACTCACTCGCAGAGGCCCCACCATGGAGCCGAACGCGACGCTATCCAGCACTCCTGCGACAAGCCAGCAGATGGGGAGGGAGGTTTTTAGAGGAGTGGGAGGGTGACACTACAGCAGTCAGGGTGTAGGAAGGAAGATTAGTGTATTCTCCTGATCTGGTTTGGAAGCTCAACACAGAGCCAGGATATTCATTTGACTGGGTAGAATACATCTGTGTAGTACTTGGTTTTAGCTCATCCATGGGATGATTTTATTCCTCAAAAGACTTTTGTTGGTTTTGTGCAGACTCCTCACACTGCCAGGGCTGATTGAGCTGTAAGGCTGTTCAAAGCTGCTTTGCATTGCCAGTCTAGACTAACTAAGCCAGTACAAAAGTGTCTCAGTTCTCAGCCAATATGGGCTCATTAGATTGAGAAGATTTCAGATGAAGCCAGAGTAGGACTGGATGTGCTTCAGGAGAGATCAATTAAGGGAAACCCTAAGGCCTCAAGAAAGTGTGAGGGTGTAGTATTGTTATATCTCAGTGAGTTTTCTGCAGTGCTTTGACAATTCCTGTAAGATTGGGGAAGCCGACACCTGTTGCATCATTTTTTTCTTTTATACTTTTATGTGATATGCTATAATATTGTATCTTCTGTATACAGGGAAAATGTATCCTGAGGTATGACATTCATTATAGGGTATTATATTCAAACTACTTAGTGAATCGTAATTTACATTACTAATTTAGTATGCTTTTAATGGTTTTTCATAGTGCTTTTGTTAGGAAATAAATCAATATTAATAATATTTTAAACATGTCCCTGCAGTAACATTGTAATTTATATATTAAATCTGCACATTTATTTTTTTTATTCACTAATGCTAACTATACTCTAGAAGACTTTTAAAAGACTCTGAAAAGTCTGATGCTCTCTTACATCAAAAGACAAAAGACTTCTTGGTCACAGACTAGTTACAGGCTATGATTTTGCAAAGACTGGGGATCTTTCAGAGTCCCTATTTACAAGACTACAACTAGATTATAACTAGACATTAGATATTACATATAGGGCTTTAGCGATTTCTATCCCCCATTTTTCCTTTTTCATTCTGTTGTGGTATAAATGGGAAGACACGTCAAAGACTCTTGCTCACTCCACAGCTCCACCAGTTTCTCCTCCTTTTGTACAGTCCAGGAGAACCGCAGTTTCCGAACCTTTTACAATAGGATGTTTCACACCTACTGTCTCTGGATTAAGAGAGCTATATGCCAATGTGAGTGCTACAGCATGTACATGTAGGCCATTCAAACATAGTGTTTTCACTGTGGAATAGTACAACAGGCAGGTTCTACAGGCATCTTATTTGCAAATGGATAAATAGTCAAATATGTTACTTTTCTCAATGCAATATTCTTTATAACAAACCCTAATATATTTGTTTTTTTTTATATAAGCAGTTTTCGGTCTGATTGTCAGCAAGCATTTCTAGCCTGGGAGACTGTGTGTATGCAGTGTGAAATGTTTAGCCAGTAATTTATTTGATCATTTAAATGGTAGAATTTGTGTTTATTGGGCTTACTGTTTCTTATTTTTAGTGCATTAATAGTTTATTTCACAAAAACACCCCAAAACCACATGGTCTTAATGCGTATTCAATTAACTGAATAATCAGCCAATCAGAAAATCAGACTTAAGGGTTATTGATAATGTAATCAATACTGTGATGTGTGTTTGCTGCTGCATGTTGGGCAGGTAGGTCATCATTCTTTCTTCTTTCTTGCCGTCAGTTATAGTTTCTTATACCAGTTCAGAGTATAAGCTTTATTCTTAAGATACCGCGGTACAGACGTTCTATAAGCTCTTAAACCCTGGTGTAAACAAACTAGCAAACACACTGTGTTTTAAGTCCTGCTGACAACAGGTCAACTGGCCTCCACCCATCTCATAGACTTAGGGCAGATGTTCTCAGTTCTCAGTAGGATCTGCTGGGTCATATACCTATACGATGGGGGTAACTAAACCATAAACAATCTCTCTGGTTTTCAGTGTGTAATCTGTATACACAAGCTTTTAACAGACATCGTACGGTATATACGAAAACTTTCAACAGTTCCAAAGAAAGAGGCTAAAGCTCCATGATGTCCATAATATAGGTCAATATATATATACCAGACAATATGAAACAGGCGTTGCAGATCTTCCATATATTAATTTTTAGAATGGTAGGTTCTGGGAAAACATTTTTGGCAAACCGTGTTCAGTAACATTTATGATAACTGATTTGGGATTTAGGCCGCACCAGCGTGTGTATTGTGTTGGGCCATAAGAAGAACTGGCAGCATTTAGCATTACAGAGATGTCAGTTACTTTATTCTAGTTACTTGGTTTTTTTTTATTTATTTTTTGTTTTTTTTTATGAATGTCAGTATGAAAGGCCCAGAAATCGAGTCAAAGGGAAAGTGTGCTGATGTTGGCAGATGCAGCGTCTTCATTTCCTGGCTATAAAACATGAGTGAGAGAATGTACACTGAGCTGGTGGCTCATCATCATGCAGAACAACGTAGTACTGAACATTGTTCTACACTGCAAAGTGGTTCAATTGTTTCATTTTAATTTACATGTGCTCAGAAACCATTAAGACCCTCTTGTGACCCCATTCAGGATCCGGATCCCAAGTTTGAAAACTCTCAGTGCTGTCAGATTGCTCCCTGTATTCCATGCAGTTCATTATGTGTACATGCCTTTGCATTTTGCTGCCTGATTGATGTTGCATAGTGAATACGTTCCCTCTACTCTCGCAAATATTAGCGTTGAATGCAAGCAGTGACAGGTGCATGCAGTAAACTTTTATGTGGCAGGCGCAGTGTGTTATATCATTGTTGTATCATTAACTGTGTCTTTCACGAGGCACATCTCTCGCTCCCTCTCTTATCAGTCTCAAGGCAAAGACTGTCTGCCGCCTTCAAAAGAGGTGACAGAATTCATTAAAAAGTAGCTCTCTGTTGAGGCGCCCACAGATTCTAAATGTGCTCTAGTTCAGGACTGCCCAAAATGTGGCCCACACCGACTTTTGATATGGCCCGCAGGAGGTTACAATACCCCTTACTCTCAGAGATCATTAGAAAGCTATATTAAAAAATGTGTTTTACATCTATTTTTTTTCCTTTTTAGTTTTAAAATGATACACGTTCAGAGACAAAACATCTTGTTAAATGTAAAAATGATACTGTGTGGGTGTAACAATGCATATGTACCAGTGTGAAGATGTTTTTTTTTTTTTTTCTTACTGCTAAC
This sequence comes from Megaleporinus macrocephalus, assembly GCA_021613375.1. Classification (NCBI taxonomy): domain Eukaryota; kingdom Metazoa; phylum Chordata; class Actinopteri; order Characiformes; family Anostomidae; genus Megaleporinus; species Megaleporinus macrocephalus. The sequence goes on from CM038707.1 coordinate 32,059,609, forward strand.
CATACGCTAGAAGACTTTTAAAAGACTCTGGAAAGATGTTTAATAGACTAAAGTCTGATACATCTAAAGAACAGTCACAGACTTTTTGGTCACAGGCTAGTCACAGGCTATGAATTTGCAAAGACTGGGGATCTTTCAACGTCACTATTTACAAGACTGCAAATAGATTATAGAGATTTGATTATAACTAGATATCAGATATTATATATAGGATTTCTGTCCACCATTTTTCCTTTTCCACTCTGTCGTGGTATAAATGGGAAGACACGTCAATAAGTTTCTCCTCCTTTTGTCCAGTCCAGGAGAACCGCAGTTTACAATCCCTCGCTGGACTCCCCTCCATGTCTAACTTCTTTACCCGCCAGACATTCCTGTATTTGCCTTGCGGCTTCCCAATTGGTGGTGAAAAGAGCTCTCCCGTTGGTTGACAACAAGGATTACGTCACTATTTGCGTGAGCCAAGACTTAAGATTTGTGATAATATTAAACCCGGTTGATTTTATTCCGATATCGGAAATTTGTCCACGACAGTAAAATCGCTTGAAACGTCGTTTAGTGGTGTAAGGTCAGCATAAGTGTGAAGTTAAGACGCTGTGCGTTATATGTAAGCCACATGAGTATTGTGTTTAAAGGTTGTTGTTAAAGTGAAAACATAAAGATTGAGCTGCTGGCTAACTCATTCTGGCTCTCGTCCTGCCTCAAATATTCAGTTTTTGCCGCCCAAGACAATAGGTTTGTACTCCCCTGCTTCCCTGTAGTTCGGGCTAAATTTGGCTAGTTAAGGAAAGTGTTGTAGAGGGGATAATCAGTCAGTAATAACTGAAAGTAGGCTCATTACAGATTAAACATAAATACAAACATATTGATTCATTGTATTTTGTCAGAGAGAAATCTAACGTATGAATAAAATTACAGAATTTATCCCTTTCTATAGATCAACATGGAATTAGTGTTGTGTTCCTCTTGAGCTGTTATTGTGGACACAGTGGATGGGATGGAAGCAGGTACCTTCAGGAGTAGATATTTCTGTTAGAACTTGCAATTACGTCGCTGAGCACTTAGCGCTTGTTACAAATTGATTTTTCTGCACTTTGTGAAAATAGAGTAAACCCTTGTCTTGGGCTGTTCTTCTGGCTGCCACAAGATGGCGTATATTCCTCTGGAGATTCTGATTTAGTGAGCCCATGCTGAGACTGTAAACTATTGCAGTCCATTGCGCCCCTGGAAAAAGAAATAGTTACATCCTTGAGAGATGAGAGGGTACCTGTTAGCTGTAATAAATACTGTGGGATGAGACGCAGCGATCCGAGTGTAATAGTGTGTAATATTACTTTTGGGAGTAAAGGTCTTGATGTAATCACCACGCTGCAAAAAAAAAAAAAAAAAAAATGCTGGCATTACTGTTAGGTTACCTTGCCAGGTTTGGTTGGCCTTATTTCTTTTGTTTTACCTTCGTCCAGCTCATTGATCATAATATTATTCAGTTCTTTTTAGGAATATGTGGGACAGTGCATCGTTTCAGATTTCTATGGATATGTTGATTTCCATCAAATCTGTGTGAATATCTGATGGCACCTCAGTGAACTGTGCTTTGAGGTAGCAGGCTTGGCTATAGGTTTGTTCTGTATTCTTTTGGAAGCTAAAGTTGTCAAAGGTTGTAGTATGTTGTGAAGACCTTGAAAGTATGTTCGTTATTAGTCTCTTTGCCTGTTTGTAGGTGATGTTATTTTAGATTTTCTTGGTTGTCCTAAAACATGCTCATGTTTCTACGCAAGTCTGGACGAAGTTCTGCACCAAGCTTCATGGTTTCGCTACGTTGCAATTGATCTGCTTAGTTTTGGTTTCACTTTGCAATTTGGCGAACGTCCTAGAGAATGTCACATGTGTGCTGCGTCTCCCTGTACTTTACATTGTTTAACTTATAGAGGTGCGCGCGTATGGCGTCTGTGTGTGTCAGTTTGGTGGCAATCTGATGGTATCATAAGACTCGCAAGGTGTGTGAACCTGAAACTATTCCACTGTTGTGAAATACTCTGTGAAATGATAAGATAGAACAAGCTCCTGTAGAGGCTGCAAAGCAAATCTCCCCTCGAATACGAAGGTGCACAGCCGCGTGCTGCATCATAAACATAGCTATCTAACATGACCTGTCTGATCCAGACCGAGACCACCTCTTTTGGTCGAACCAAATTTTGTTCTTTGCTCTGGACTATAGCCCGACGTACCTAAAAAGGTCAGCATGTCCTGACCAAACAGAATAGGTTTGAGGGCACTTTTAATTGTAAGGTTTTTGTGATGACAGATTTGCAAATAGTTGCTCAAAAATGATTAGCTCTTTTTTAAATTGAAAGCAGGAGCAAATAATCACAGTGAAATACAGTGATAACATTGGCAGTAAGTTCTGGCCCTTGCTGTTTTTTCCCATCCAATTTAACAAACAAACCCCACACAATCCCCATCTTGCGTTTATGAAAATATACTTGTGTTGATTAAAACATATATCCAAGCCCACCCCAGACTAACATCCTGGTGAGCTTAGGATGTTTGTCTGAGTTTCAGACTTTTCAGTTATTGGGACTATGAAATACAGGAGTCCTGTTGTGAGGCTCTGTTCTGGTTCAGCTGAGTAGATATTTAATAATACTAATTAATACTAATAAAGGTACAAACTGTGGACTAAATCGAGGTCTAAATCAGGTTTTGATATGGTGATATGTTTGGCAGAGACAGTCAAACATCGAAGCGTATCATTTTGTTTTGCCATTTTTATTTGCTGATTAATCAGTTGTACAGTCTAGTGTATGAACACTTCACAGGCATTTACATGAATATGAATGTGCTTCATGAAAAATCACTATTGTCTAGATGACTCATTTTCACAGATGTGCTCACATATTGGACTGTGTTGCAAGCCATGTTTTTTATGGTTATGAGGAACCAAATGTCCAGAAGTATGTAGATGTCTGCTCATCCAACATTTTTTACTGAGATCAAGGGTAGATATAAGAATTTTTATTGTTAGATGTTGGAGCGTTTGCTGTGAGAATTTTATTGCATTCATCCGCAGGTGTATTAGTGTGGTCAAGTACTGATGTTAGAGTATAAGTTCTGGATCGCAAAGGCAAAGCGATTTGGATGGTGCTTAGTCAGTGCACAAAATACAGTTCCACTGCTTTACAGCCCAGTGCTGGAGTGCTTTGTAGCCTTTTAGCTGACATTGGGCATGGTGACCTTAGGCTCAAGTGTGTCTGCTCAAGATAACTGTCAGTGCATTTCTATGGAAATTACTCAAGCTATGCACAATTAAACGCAGTGGGCACCCCTTCACATAGTAATCATGACTTTATATTGAATCGAATGTGAGGGAATAAAACAGCATGCAGACACTAACAGCTGAAACATTGGTCCTAGTTCATTTTAGTCATTTTTATTTCTGCTCCTGTCTTCTTTTATGATGTAATGATGTATTTTCATGGGTGCCTAAATGAGGAAGTTGAGTTCATTGATATTTCTTCTGTTCCATAGTTATTAGAGTTGAAGAGCCCTCTCAGTTCATTTCTGTTAACAATAAAATCGTCCATATTATAATCCTGAAGCTGCATGTACGTGTACAGAGTACATGTTCCAGTAAATGTTTCTATGACTAAAGTAGCTTTTTTCAACTATGCAGAATTTTGGCATCTGCTTTATTTCCTTAAAACCGTCAGAATCCTGTTTTCCGGTAAACAGCATTTAATTTCATTCCTCACGACTTCAGTAGGCGGTGAAAACAGTGCGCATCTGTGCATAGGTCAAGATCTTACTCCAGCAGAGTGATGCAGACAGTAATGCAAATACCCTGCTCACACAGGAGATGTCCTCATTCCTCTTGTTTCAGCGACTCAAGTCAACAGCTCCGATTGCTCACCTTCAGCTTGATGGCATTGTTATATTCAGGATCCTGCCCTGTCCTGTATGAGTAATGGCCAGCTAGTTGTCCGTTGGCTTGCATCAACACCAGCTTATGTTGGTCATGTGGTATTCACCAACATATCACTTTGGATTGTCTTCTGGTTTCCTGAATAGCACCTTTGCTGGCTAGACTTGAGTACCCTACTGCTGTTGATCTGATTAACCCCATGTAAGAGACCTACCAGCCCAAGGGGTGTAGTCACCCCTTGCTTACTCGACCACGAAGTTGCTATTTGGATTGGAAAATGTGAAGGAAAACTGGACGTAGCTGCGGCTGTTGCCAAGGAGGACTCCGACCATGTGGAGTGTAGATAGTGTAGATATTTAATTCTTTGTCTCTGTTGGAATTTTGCAGAACTGCAACTTGTAGTGACTCGTTCATGAGGCATGGGAGAGATTCCTCTGGACTGTTCTTTCCCTGGAGGTTCCATCCTTAGTACAGTTGCTAATTGTGTCCGCCTAATCCAAAGCGCTCTACTCTTCTTATATATTTAGGAAGTTGGCTTATTTAGCTTAGTACCTTGTGTCTGATGTTCTTCATGCCTTTGTTCCAGACGGGCCATAGGAAGTCTTTAAGTATGCTTATTTACTCGCAGAGCAGTCAGTGTTAATGAATACTACCTCGGCAGAAAGCATGGCAGAGCTCTGCACTCGGGAGGTAAGCCACTGTGCTGAAAGCAGCTCAGACATCACAGTATCTTCAGTCCAGTGTTCCTTTTTGTAGTTTTAGGCAGAGATTGATTTTTTTGTTTTTATATTGGCTTTGGTCTGTAAGGGCAAAGAGGAGAGTGTCTTTGTCCTGGAGAGTCATAACTGCGTGTATTTATTTGAACTAGTTTTGAAGCTAGGAAATATGAATTTAATAATAATAACCTGAAGCTGATCTGTGTATTTGAATATCCTGGAGGTAGCGTGGCAATACAAAAGTTGACAATAGCTAGCAGAACCCCAGCAGAATCTTGTTTGTGATGGGTTAAAGTGCTTGATTTTGCAGGAACTTTCTCAATATTTGTTGCAATGTGGTTACTGTGGAGACTTTACTCTACTGTAATCAGTTGGTTTAACAGTAAAATGGAATAAGACATTAAATATAATCATTATTTCAGTGTATTTAGTGAGCAGTTTAAAATGAAATTAGTACTCTGCAGTTCTTTATCTCTTCCAACATGGTGGGTATTGCTTGCATTGCCTGCAGATTATTGAGTTCAGTAAGGTCCAGTTAGAGGAGATTTCCTCAGGCCAAGGTCAGGACCGTCATCATTTCTAACTTGTATTATGATTCAGTGTCATCCTGTCTACTAAAGTATCAGCATTGTGTACAATCAGCAACTGAAAGAGAAATTTATTACAAATACCGTTTAGTATATTTCAATTTAAAGTTTAAATGCTGAACTGGATGAATTATTTATAAAGCTCCAAATAAATGTTTTTTTCCTCACTTCAAGTAAAAACAAGGGCTACATTAAAAAAAAAAAATGCTTTTGAAAAAGAGTGTATCTTAGTGTTAAAATGTGCGTCGTCTTCACAGCTTCACAAATTGACTGCTTAAAATAAACACAGTCAAAATTAAATAGTTCTCAATAGTTTATCGGTTTGGGTCCGCATTGGACAACCGGATCCGGACCTCGGCCCACCTATTAGTGACCCCTGATCTATAAAGCCTACTCTCAGCTACTTAGCTAGACTAAACCCAGCATCTAATGTTCTTTGGAACAATTATCGCAGCACAAATTCCAACAAAACTTGCACAAAATATTTAATTACGTTATGTTTCATGGCGGCCGTCAACTAACGAATTTCGTTTGTGGTCCACAGCAATGTTGCTTGGTGTACAAAAACAGCAAAGTGGTTTGCATTGTCTTTGGCTGAAATATTTCTGGGTAAATGTAGTCATCTCTCGCCACTGTCTGTGGCTTTCCAACATAAAAATAGCAAGATCTTGCAGTAACTTTGGTTAAATTTCTGCCGGTTTGGGATCGCAAATTCCTGAAGGGGTCGAAGAAAATAAGGGTGACATTTGAATTCCTGTGGGGCGTACTGGCTTGCAGTGTGGTTAAAGAAGATGACGCATTGCTCTGCCCTGACTTTCCTGCAAGTCGTATGAGCACTGTTTCTGAGAGAACCAATGCCCCATATGAAGGACGCTCTATTTCCTCAGGGAAAGTTGTATATTTGAGCACTGCCCTTTGAGGGCAGGCGTGAAATGCTCCGTGTGATGTGCTGTGTGCTTCTGCACCTGCTCCTACATGATGGAGGAAATTAAGTCTTATGAAAGTTTATTTAAATGCCAGGGAAAACAGCTATGTCCCCATCAACTTGAGCATCAAGACACATTTTCAGGGCTATGTTTAATTCGTTGTCCTTGGAATGTTCTGGCAGGGTTCTGTTAGAGCCTAAGCTTAATCATTGTATGACTTACTGCTCTTGGCAGCTTTAGTCAGTGTTGTGGTTTAAGCTTTCATGAACACGACCTCTGTGTTGATATTGCTGATAAGTCTGCAGAAAGTAAAATGTTGCAAGGTCACAACTGTCAAGGGATTCTGTGCGACCTCAGTTTTCCTTTTACGTGATTGTTTCTTTCTCAGCGAGCGCAGGGTTTCTAGCAGTTACAAAATTAAAAGTAAACTTTTTAAACAGTGGCTCCTTGCCTGGACCAGACGAGCAGAACAGCCAAGTTGCATAAAGCACTGCACACACAGTGAGACCTGAGCTGTAAAGTTCTCGTCAAATCCCCATTTGTTCCAGGATATTAAGCTCAATGCTTCCTACCCTCGCCTCCCTCAAATATGGATAGGTTTTCTCTCCCTTTCTCTCCCTTTTTCTCGTTTTGTCTCTGCCTCTCAATAGTGGGACTTTGTGAATACAGAATGAAAGGGAGTCGTTATCTTGTCAATTTTAGTCGTGAAACAGTTGCGTTTATGGCCAAGATATGAGAGCTAGCTTTCTTTGTCCTTTTGTTGTAGAGTGGTTTTTTGAGGTCCTGTAAATTCAGTTGCTTTTGATGTGGAATTACTGCCATCACAATATTTTATGGCATCACTTGCTCACATGCAGATTCTCCGTGCTCACTCCCTTTGTTTAAAACCAGGTTCTGCCCCGTGCTGTGAAAGGAGAAAAACACTGAAGGAAATATCTGAAGGAGATTTAATGGAATCTGCCTAATATCTTTCCGTTACTCCACTGCTGTAGTGTGGCATTGTGCATGAGTGTTATACTGAAAATGCTGTGTCAGGTCGAGTTTTCATTGCTGTCCATGCTGTGTTTTGTGAGCTTAGTAATTTTTAGTAATTGCTTTCTTTGTTTGTGCATTCCATTTAAGTAGCCTGTTGGTTTGTAAATGTGGCTTAATCGAGTTTTTTAACTTAAGCTAGGGCTGGGCGATTTGGGAAAAAATCCTATAACGATAATTTTTTCATATCAGTCAATATCGATATATATCACCAGATAAATCAAATCACTATTTCCTTTTTACTTTAAGTGAGAAGTAAAGATATCAAAATGTAAACATTTTGTTATTGTTTTTTTAGAGAACATTGCACAACTGTATTTCAAATTAAACACACACACACACACACACACACACACACACACATACATACATACATACGAACAGTATTCACACACAGACACTGTGTTAAGCAGGCTCGAGCTGCATCTAAAAACAATCGCTCGCGTGCAAGTTGTGGGAGTGTTTTACACAGAAACGCTTTGTCAGCTCTGCACAGTGGAGATGATCACAACAGTAGAACTGACCCCAGCACTTGAAGCGCTAACATCCCGTAGCGCTTCGTCAACACAGCAGCAAGACAGCACCTGTTTACTTGTTGTTTCTATTTAAGCAGATTGTTTGAAGATTATTAACACGTGTAACATGTTTCTTTAAGTAGTAGTAAAGGTTTTCTGTCCTCATTTTCTTATATTATTCTCACTGCTCGACTGTGACGCCTGCAGTAACCAGATTACTAGCAGGTGGGTTGAGCTGCTGCTACGTCTACACTTTGCGCTGTGAGCTTCAACCAAACATGAAATAGCTACAACTCTAATTCAGCCACCTGATTGGTCTGGGGCAGCACTATTCTCATTTTCATTGGCTGTTCGTGTTTTCTCTCAAAACATGGACGGAAATTCTATCGACTTTCTATCGACTACGTCTTATAGTTCTATCGAGGAAACGTTATTTCGTGATGAGTCTTGTTATCATTTTTTCACCCAGCCCTAACTTAAGCCCATGGTTTTATTGCTGTGTATTTGCTCTCGCGTTTGTATCTTGGCCTTATGTTGGAAGGCTTTGTTCTGACCAGTGCTATAATGTGTTTGGAGTGGCATTTTGAACTGCCTTTGTTTATTTATGTATTTATTTTTGGACTGGTACATGTCTTGGAGATGTCGCTTTACAGTTACAGTTTTGAATTCCTGTGTTTGCAGTTTCTTGTGAAAACTGAAATCCTTATCATTAAGGATCATCTGATGTGTTTGATCTTTGATTCAGGTGAAGTATGAGCCTCCAGTAGTTTCTGGACTCTGTTAGCTCCAGGCTCCCAGCTGGATATAATCACACCTGTCCAGAGTTTAGTGCTGGAGTAAACTCCCTCTTTGAAATGTCAAAGTCAAACTAGAGTCTCTCTCTCTTGTGCGCTCTCTCACTCTCTCTGACTCATTTCTTGCTTTCTTTCTTAAATTCTTTCCTTAATTGTATTTATATATTTATTTTTTTTGTTTGGGGGGGTTGTCTTCAAAAAAAGTGGATGGTAAATGGCTCATAGACAGATAATTTTTTTTCTCAGTTCTCTCGCTCTCCCCTCCTTCTTTTCTTCTCCCTTCTCTCTCATTTCCTGGGCCTCAGGTAATCACAATCCCAGCTTGGCGTTAATCCGAATTTCATGGCCTCCTAATGGTGTCCATTAAAAGCAGCCTCTGTAGCCAGTGTGCCTCGTCTGTCATGTTGTTCTGCACAAACGTTAGTGTGGAATGGAAGCATCCGGCACAGCAGTTGGCAGTGAAACCAATGAAAACCTCTGAGCCAGCCAAGTGATTACAATATATCTGAAGTCAGAGCGGTGCTCCAGGACGATTGCCAAGGGGACTTTATTGCAACCTTGTCAGTTCCTCACTGTAGATCGCATCTTAGTGAAAGTGGCTCCCCTCCTTATCACCATTTGAACATTTGTCCTGAAAAAAAAAATTGCGATGTACATTGCTCATTACAAAGGTGTGTAATTAAGTATGAAATTATATTTTTTGGATGAACGCCTACAATTGCGCTCACATTTATGTCCGTTTTAAATGAGTTGAAGCGTACTTACACATCCCTGTCCAAACTTTGGCAATGTTATTCATTTCCAGAGATTCTCTGTCTCATACAGCACTGAAAAGTTATTTCATTTCCAGTCATAACTGCCATTAGGTGCAAGTTATTTATCAAAAGATATTTTAAAGGGGGTTTGATATAAAATAAGGAATCAGAAAGCAAAGGAAAATAAGATAAGATAATCCTTTATTAGTCCCACAGTGGGGAAATTCACCGTGTTGCAGCAGCAAAGGCACAGCAAGGCACTCAGTACAAAAAATAGATAAATAAACAGTACAGTATATACAATATAAATAATAAAGAGTTCTTAAGATAGTATTTACAAATAATTGCACGTTGCTTCTTAATTGCACAGGGGGAATGGAAAATATTCACATTGTTACACTGAAAAAAATATATGTGTAGTGTTTAAGTGTGTGTGTGTGTGTGTGTATAGTCCGCTGTGTATATGTGGTCTGCTGGGAACAGTGCTGGTTGTAGAGTCTAACAGCAGCAGGAAGGAAGGACCTGCGGTACCGCTACTTCACACACTTTGGGTGAAGCAGCCTGTCGCTGAAGGAGCTGCCCAGTGCTGCCAGAGTCTTATGCATGGGGTGGGAGCCGTTCTCCAGCATGGATGCCAGCTTGGCTAACATCCTCCTGTCTCCCACCACCTGCACAGGGTCTAAGGGGGTTCCCAGGACAGAGCTGGCCCTCTTTGAGTTTGTTCAGTCTCTTCTTGTCTGCCATCGAGAAGCTGCCACCCCAACAGACCACTCCATAAAAGGTGGCAGATGCCACCACTGTGTCAAAGAAGGCCCTCAGGAGTTTTCCCTGCACTCCAAATGACCTCAGTCTCCTCAGTAGTAGAGTCTGCTCTGGCCTTTTCTGTAAAGTGCAGTGGTGTTAACTGAATAAGTGTACGAAACAGAAGTTTATAAAAGTTAAAAACAAAATAAATACAAGTACAGAGCAAATGAGTCTCCCTGAGGTCATAGGAACAGTTGTGTAAGACCCAGTAGACTACCAACACTGTCACCATTGGATGAACAGTACTTAAAGCTTTCATCTTTGAGAGAGTGAGAGAAGAAAGTCAGGCTCCCCTCTTGCATCAGATCTGAAATCATCTACAGGTGTTTCTGTCCATTCTTCCGCTGTAAAAAGACAACTGAGCACTATTGTGTAGCTGTCAAGAAGCGGTTAATGAGACAAGGTTAAACAGAGATGCTGCTGTTGTTTTCAGAGCACTGAACTGGTCAGCTCAGAATCCAGAACGCAGTGTAATTGAATGTGCTTTGGTTTACTTGCGTCATAAAAACAACAACAAACAAAAAAATGCAACCAACCAACTGAACGTTAAAGACATGGAGAGATATCGCTGCAGATGCTGCAACTTGTGATAAAGTAAACTATTCTATAATACTACTTGACCATAGTAAGGGGTATCTTGGCTTATTAAGAGTGATTAGAACGATTGCCTTTACTTTAGTTGAATCAGGCGGAAAGGAACCGGTAGTGCCACTTAAAAAAAAATAATGTGTGAATACATGAATTATTAATTAATTACATATTAATTTGCACACTGTATTAAATCTATTCATGCAGTATTCATTCAGCTGTCTTTGTAATGAAACCTGCAGTGGGTCAGTGCTTTTTCAGTACAAGTGCCATCCATTATATACGAAGAAAAACATAGCGTGGCATATTGTGATTTAATTTATGGTAATAATGATAAACACATTTCACAGTAACTGTGGATTTCTAGTTAAATACTATAAGGCTGTAAGCTATGAAGCTGTAGCTATTTACCCTTAAGGGTTTTTTCTCTAGAAGGAATTTCTAGAACCTTCTTTGCACACACTATAGACCACATTTGCTACATAGGTGGTCTAATGGAGAGCTTGTAGGATTTTTTTTTTCTTGAACCCCCGTGTGTGAGTTTGAACCACATCAGTTCAACAAAACCACAGTATAAGCTACAATAATTAATTTATTAACCATAAAAATGGTGGTTTTCATTTCATAAAGGGGACCGACCACACTGTCATGATCCTCCTAATAAATATTCATATCTACATTTACAAATCCCTGATATGGCACACTTCACACTTAAAGGAGCCAAAGAGACGGCCCCCCTTTAAGATGGGTGTAGTATTTTAAGTTAGACTTTAACATAAACTATTTATAAGCATCCCTCAATATGATGCTGTGCTGTTGGGCCTTAAACATGCTTAGGATGTCTATTTTCGTACCTGGGTACTTAAAGGTCTTTACTAGTTTCACCACTTTCCTATTTAAGGCTTAAAAACTGGTTGGGAGGTATTGATTGATCACTTTCTCCCACAACACGGCTCCTTGGTCTTTGAGAAGTTTAATTCTGTGAATTTTCTTCAGTGGGGTCCATCAGACAGCTCACACACTGGTGCTACACAGAGAAGGCTCATCATTCCTTGTTCCACTGTGTCCATGTTCTCCGCATATTAAGAATTAGGCCACTTGTTTCCAAAATCTTTTTTTTCTTTTCTTTTTCTTTTCCTGTTCCTTTTTAGTTGTACGCCCACACATATACACACACCCACAGTTTGAATGCCCTTCTGAGTTTTTTTCTTCTTTTGAGCTGTTGTAGCAGCTGTAGCGCGGATGCTGGGGAGATGCATTACCTCTGGGCATGTTAATGTGCGCCTCACTGCAGTAGGCGAGAGGAGCCTTTGACTGATCTGCTTCATTTCCAGAGGCATGGACTGAATCATCTATCGATCGAGATGCCTCATTAAGTGCCACCGCTGTGTGATGCAGGGCAGAGTGACAAACAGTGTCCTCTCTCGGGGATGACCTTTTTCTCCCACTCCTTTTTCTTCTGCTCTTACGCTCTCACGCTCGCTCCTGCCCTTACAGCCTTGTCCTCTTGCCAGCGCTCTCTCAGATGCCTGTTGGCAGATTTACGTGTTATCTTTTTCCATTATTTATCTGGTGTTTAGAAAAGGTGTTACATTGAGCCTACAGGCATTGTTATAAAACATTCCTGTTTTTATTTATTTATTTATTTATTTGTGTGATTCATTTCATCACTAACATACAGATGCGTAAATGCACACATGCACTTTTCAGAGAGCTTTCGTTACAGTAAGCGTAGACTAGGTGTTAAAAGCACAGTGATTAATGAAGCAGTACTAATGTACTGTGTATGCACATTTACAAGTGTGGAGCTTCTTAATGTGAGCTCTTCTAAGCAGTGATATCTAACAGCCATCTTTAAACTATAACTTATTCTAATAGCCTTTAGTCACAGTAAGCATGCTCCAGTACCACTTTCTGTTGAAAGGTTGGTAGAGAGTTGTTTAAAATGGCTGTATTTATATCTGAATTTTTCATTTTAGAGGTACATTCACGCTTAATATTATTGGAGGCAGTATAATGGTTGATGTGAGTGTAAAGCTGTGTTGATGATCTCCAAATGTAGGTATCTACATTGTTATATATTATATATATATATATATATATATATATACTAGATATTGTTTTTGCCCTCTCCTTTAAAGTTGCTACTTGTTTTTTACTTGTTTTTCATTGGACAGTGATGAGATTGATATATATATATATATATATATATATATATATATATATATATATATATATATATATATATATATATATATATATATATATATATATATATATATACACACACACACACACACACACACACACACACACACACACACACACACACACACACACACATATGCCATCGATTTTTATGGACTTAAAAGTATTTGAACAGTTGATGTTGTCAGTTTCATTATTTCATGGCACATTAAGAAGATACTGCAAGTGTTGAATATGGGTTTGGTAGCTGTTCATGAGAACTCTTCATATAAGTTGCAGACAAGTCTCAGTGCAAGTGAAAATGCCATCATTAGGCTGCCGAAAACCAAACAGACCTTTTCAGAAAGATTGCAGAAACTTTCCAAGTAGCCAAATCAACAAGTTTGTACATTCTTCTGTGCAGTTCTGCTCAGCAACAATGGAAAGCTTGGAAAACTTCTAAAGTGGATGATAAATACTATAGAATTCTGATGAGGTTGGAGTTTCATTGTCAAAGTCAACAATGAAGTGTCTTTATGAATGCAAATACAGAGACTTTACCGTAAGACTTAAACCACTGGTAACTCTCACAAAGAGAATGGCCAATTTAACTGTGCTTGATACGCCTGCCTATTTTTGGGTAAATTAAACCAAGATTGACTTCTACATGAATGAAGGGAAGAGTATGTAGAAGAAAAATGGCACATAATCTGAACATAACATACCATATTAACTGTCAGACATAACGGAGGCAGTGTTATGGCATGAGCTTGTACTGGGTCACCGGTTGTTTATTGATGATGTGGCTGCTGATAGAAGTAGCAGGAAAAGTTTCGTGAGCTATACTTGCTGCTCAGATTCTGTCAAATTCTGCAAAACTGATATGATCGAGCTTTGCAGTACAGATGGACAACAAACCAAAACAGAGTGAAAGGCAAATGGAATGTCCCTAAATGGCCAAGTCGGTCAATGGACCTCAACTCAATTGAGCATGCTTTTCACTTACTGAAGGCAGAACTGAAGGCTGAGCTGCTATAGACAAGCAGCACCTAAAGGCAGCTGCAGTAAAGGCCTGGCAGTGCATCTGAAAGGTGATGTCCATAGGTTTCACACGTCAGGCCGTCATTGGCTGCCTAGTATTTGCTTTCAAGTATCAAAGCATGATTATTGTCTTTTATAATTTTTCTGTTTTGACCAATTGATTTTGATCTGGTTCAGGAGGGGCTATTCGAAAATGGCTGTAATTACTAAAAAGTTAAGGCAATGTTTTTTTGTTAAACCCCTTAAATTAAAGATGAAAGTCTACAGTTTAGTTTCAACCTCATTTCGAATCCTCTGTGGTGTTGTACAAAGGCAAAATTACAAATATTGTGTCATTGCCTACAGGCTTATGGACCTGATTATATTTAGCAATATCAGTAATTAATGTCAGCGCAGAATTTTCACTTTGGCAGTAGTAATAGTAAGAAATATCATTAACAGTGTTGTGGTTTGGCCTCGGCAGTTATGTTTGGTCAGTGTATCATTAATGCTGGAACCAGCCAGTGCAGCATAATGGGTGACGCTGATATGCTATTTACTTGCTTCCATTTAGAGTGACCAAACTACATTTGTGTTCGTTTTACCTCGGCAAACTATGTCCTTAATATTTAAAAAGAAATAAATCACAATCTAGCCCAGTTGGAGCTTGAGACGTGACCTCTGTGATTGTGAGAATAGTCCATAGGCTTGATCTCCTTGCGTTTCCAGTAGATGTCTTAGAACAGACGGCTTAGCTGATGTGGAATGTGGCGCTCTTCTCTGTGCCAGGCCTCCTTGCCTCCGCAAAGCTCATTTAACTTGAATGTGCCTCACCCTGCTGCCTCCTTCTCACCCAAACGCTTAATAACATTCACAGCGTGGTACATGCTACATGCTAGCCTGCTATGTGGACTTTTGAATAACGCTTAGCATTAGTGTCGTTGCACTGGCACAGAAACAGATCACATCACCAGTGGAATAGATGAGTATGTCCAGCTGTATACTACTACGAGGCAGACGGAGGCTTCACATTTTGTTATGTTTAACATGCCTCGTATGCTGCAAAATAGTCCTGTTTTTTAATCCCAGGTCAGTCCAGTTCTTAGGAATTAGTTCAGTGTTTTTTGTACAACTATACCAACAACTTTTCTTTTAAAGGCAGATTAAAGGCAACACACTGTGTTGATGACATCACCAAACAGTACCTGGGCATTATTGTGTTGTATCACTGTATTTTAGGGCTGCATGACATGGACAGAAACATTTTATATATGCTATTATGGTGATTGTTTTGAGACCAGCTGGATAGATTGGAAATAGCCATCACGTTTGAAGCCTTTTTACATGTTCGTAGTTCCATAGTTCCATAATCCTATAGTCCATGCAGGCACATGAAGTAGTAATATTTTAATACGCAGATATGTGACCTTAGATTACTTATAGCCCTCATTATTTTTTTGGTAATACAGGGCCTTTGAGTAGAAATGGGAGTGGCTGGGTGTAGAGACTTAATATCCAGCATGCCGTGTGAGGGACAGCGCTGCACAGCCTCAAAGCCATTGCCTCGCATTATCTTTCAGGAGCATCACAGTACTGGCACAATTTGTTATTAATGGTTTTTTCCCCTTAAAATGTTATCCTACTGTTTAATAAATTTAAGTAGGGAACTATTTTGGCAGGTACTGGCAGGGGGGACAGGGCTAAATATTTCTGGCGCCGCATGAAATATGCATGCAGTGACGCTTTTAATTATTACAAAGTGCTGTGCTATTCCAGGCAGAGGATTCCAACACACACACTGAGTCGCACACAAACTCTTTACATCAGCTGTCTAGGGCTGTGCTCGTGCTCCAACAATTACCATGCATTATTTAAGAGTGGGAGACAACTCATTTTCTCGCACAGCACTAGGCCCGATCACCCCTCGCTCTCAGGTAAGGACCACTGTAACCACCAAAGATCGCAGCTGACCCTTCAGTGCTGGTCAGCCTTGCCTTTAATGGCTGACTATGTGTGTGTACACTGGAGCTAGTTGCATGTAAGCTGTGCTACTGGCTGGGCTTGTTTATTCTGGCTTTGTTATGAAACCACCTCACGTCCTCTACAGCTCAAGTTTATGGAAATTCAAAACATAAATTTTGAAAATAATTTCATTTCCTGTGGAAGAGCAGAAACAGTTGCCTGTATACAGACAGTCCAGGCCGGCCATGACTAATTTCTGGGTTTAGGAAGGTGACATTTATAAATGAACCTTCAATTGCAAGGAGCAAATGCACATTGTTGATTAAAAAAGGCCACGTCTGTGAGCAGAAGGGGTTTTATTAGGCTGGGTAACACGTACGCGTACACACTGACCTGTAAACACTATGGTATTGTGTCCTACCCCCTCCCCCCGTTTTTCCTTCTTGCTCTCATTTCCTTTTCTCTGTCCTTATTGCTCTCTCTCAAAAACAACCTCTACTTTTTTTCCAGTTTTCAATTTTTTTGTTTGTTTGTACTGTTCAAAGTGAACTGAACACCTTTTCCATTCATAGTGTAGAAGCAGTGCTAGGCTGTGAAAATCACAGCTTGCAGTGAAGCTTGCCTGGCGGGCTCCTCTTCGTCACTCTGGCTCATAGTGCTCAACAGAAAGGCTGTAGTCAGTGTCCATTCACGTGTGAAGGCCAGCAACTTCACCTCAGATCTCTTCCAGTCACACCACAAGCTGAGCCTTCTCAGGCCGCCAACAGCCTCACACCTCGCCTCCAGAGAAGCAAAGCACTCCACTCCATAGGACATACAGTGCTTTTTCCCTTAGTCTGCACTTGTCTAGCCCTTACCGCTTACCTCCAAGCTCGACTCATGATTTGGCTGGTCAGACAATTGACCCTCGTGTTTTCTACAATCCAGTCTGGCGCTAGGCTGTTTTCTTGAGCTTTGCAGAGTGTCTTCTCACTCGTGCACTTCTTCAAGGTTTTCTTAGCCTAACTTTTCAAGTTAACCATCAACAAGAACCGGTAATCTGCATTCATTAAAGTACGCACCCTAAAACTAAACTTGAAGGTACCACCCAAGCGACAAGAGGGGAAGTGTCTAAGAGACAGTTTAGTCCCATTTTTTGAAGCATCAGAAATTTTTGTGTTTATTGTAATAATAAAGTTGCATTTATATTTGTCTTAAGAATGTACATACATTTACATACATTTTTATTCAAAAGATTGTAAGTAGAGGAAACCCCTAGTTTTACATTGACTAGATTTGGATGTTTCTCGACTGAAAATTCAAACCCTAGTAAAAAGTAATCTAGCACATTTTTTGCAGTTATTTTTATTAATTCATTTTATTTTGTTTACTCGAGACTGTAAGAGTTGCTATGGATTTGCGAACTGAGCTTAATCTTTCCTTTCAACTGAGAATCTCATTAAACTATTGAGCTTATTACGTACAGTCCCAGTGGCCTGATTTAAACCCCATTCATGCAACTTTTATATTTCTCAGAATGACCATCGGTCCAGCCTTACACTCATTGCTGTCCTGCATATTAGTACTATTGTAATTCTGTCGTGATCTTTGTGGATAGGTTACTTCTCTGGCGGGATGATTTATTTTTGATTATTTTTATTAATATATATTTTCCCTTCTTTACTCAGACTGGCATTTTTCTGACTCATGGATGAATACACACAAATTGCGCACAGAATCTGTCTTAGTGGTATTAATTACACTTCCTTAAGGAATGATATGTTGCGGCGCTTTCTTTGAAGCCAGCTGCCTACATTGTTGCAGTGTGGCTGAAATGTCACATCAGATTGCATACATGGTCACTAAACATGCGTAACAAAGAAACTAATAGCCTTCTTTTTAATTGCTTTCTCTACGTAGACTGCTTTTAGACAGTCTCTTGTCTTAGGTAATTGGGTCTTATCAATTCTGCTTCATTTGAAATCCATCTGGATTCATAATAATTTATCAGTCTGTTGGGTTAGAGAGGTAGTGCTCCTGCTTCACCTTATTATGCTCGCTGAATATCCTTGGTGGGTTGCCTATAAATGCTGATGTGGTGCACATATTGGCATCAGCTGCATGAATCATTAATGTATTTAATGCTCAGTTTCGGCCAAGTCAGGTCGGTCTCCTCTGATGTGTTTTACAGCGTGTTGTGGGACTACAAGGATTGTGTACCCTTTACAAAAGTAAGTCTAATGTCATTTGTGCTGGCAGATAAAGCTCTTTTGAGATGAAGTTTCTCACTTTAATTAAGGACAATTTGAAGTTGATAGTTATTTTAGAGGAAATGGGTAAATTGGAGGCAAACAGTGATTTTACTTTGCAACTCTTTGTTGATTTGTCTCTGGAAAAGTAGATCTAGTGCAATTGCAGGGAGTCCACTCCTCCAAGGAGTCTCTGTGATAATCCCTTATAAAAAGACATAGAGAGATGGAAGGATCGATCGGCAATGTATCGATATCAGCTGATTTTTCATCAAAATATGTGATGGGTGAAAGGCAGCGGCCTCGCGCGAGCAGTTTACAGTGTTCACCGCATGCAACAATTCAAGATCTACATTTAATGATTGCAGATTTTGTTTAAAATAACCAGAGTCTGCGTTCAATGACTGTTTTGACTGCATTTATTTAATTTACTTTTTTTGTTTTGAATTAAGGGTCTAAATTAAATGATTGCTGTATTGGGATATTTGTTTGATTTACATTGTTTATTTACTGCTAATTTTGTAAAAAAAAATTATGCTGTTTCACATGAGCCTGTTTTATGACTTGCTTGCGCTAATAACTACATGTAGCCCTGCTGTGGCGTATACCCCCCCCTTGATCGGTATCGGAAACCTCAAAAACGCAGATTGGTCCATCTCTAATTACTACCCTGTTAAAGTTCTCTCTGTGTCCCATCCTTTACAGCCCTGTTATTACATTTTTCTCTGTTTCTTTTTGCTGATCTGCTTCACATTCCTGCCGTCTACCTCACCCGTGCTCCGTCCTAGTGTCTCTCTGTATCTCATTCGACTCCCGTTCTTTACTCTATCTCTCTTTGATTACATCTGAAAAAAGAGGAGCGGGAACAATCATGAGCGCAAGCGTATGATATTTAGAAATAAAACAAGAGGGGAGTGGTTGTTCATTATATGGAGTGCAGCGTGACTGCACAGTCAATGAAGGCCAAATAGAAAATGCTAGCAGCCTGAAGAGAAAAGTCCTTTTGGGCTCAGATTTATGGCGTACATCTGGGCCGCCTTCCATTGTTTTCAATTAGAAGTTAAAACACGGCCTCCAGTGTGCTAAGCAATGCGTTCCCACCAGCTCCCTCTTCTCCGACCAATTACACAGTGGACAGGTGCCGTGTGCTTCTAACAGATTGGCCCTTCTTCCTCTGCCCATTTTTCTCCCTGGTGCTTTGGAACATAGAGTACAAGCTCCCCAGTGTTGAATGACTTCCCCCCAAAATCAGGGTTTTGAGAGTGACGCTAGAACGGGGGTGGGTGGTCAGTGATATAGTCAATTATGTCTAATAAACAGCTTAGTCTGGCTTCAGTGCACATGAAGTTAGAAGATTATTTCATACAATAAATGAGAGATAAAGAAAGTGCTTATGGACTTTGAGAGGTTGGAAAATGAGAGCTATATATAGTAAAAGCCATAGCTTAAAACCAAGAATCCAGACATCTTCAAATCCGGACATTGTGTCCAGTTTCTTCAGTAGGTCAGTTAACTACTAGTGGCAACAAAATATAGGGCACTAGATCCAAAGTACAGTTTTGAAGCCTGTAAATGACCCTGTTAACACTAATTAACAGGTGATTAGAGTTACATGCAGAGTTTTCAGAAGCATAGAACTGAATCCATGCCCGATGGTCTGCTAACTCAAACTCCTTTGTCTCCACAGATAGTGTGAGGCGCAAAACTCGGCGCCGACCGATTTGGGAGCGGGGTATCATTAGAAAAAAGAAGAGCAGCAAGAAAGAGGAGGCAGAGGAAGAAGAGGAACCTGAGGAAGAGGAGGGGGCTGACGACTCCGCTTGTGCTGGCCAGGGCGAGGCCAGTCTAGTTCAGGATGAGTCCTCCTGTGACACCATGGAGCCCCAGCCCGAAAAGCAGCTTCCCCAGCCCAACGGATACGCCCTGTCCACTGAAGAGGAGAGCTCCAACGAGCCCATCGCAACTAAAGATCCTGCGGACCCAGATGAGGTTAAGACTGCTACCTCTAATGAAGCTCCTCCTGAAGAGGAGAAAGAGCCATCTGTGGTCTCTGCTCCTCAGGACTGTGTGAATGGAGATGAGTCCATGGACAGTATAGACAGTGAGGCCCACGAGAAGGAACCAGAAAAAGATGGATTGGAGGTGGTAACTCCTTCTAAAGGTGATGCGCAGGATGGGGTTGATGAAGATGTCCAAGAATGCAAGACAAATGAGTGCATGTCAGCAGCAGAGGGAGCAGGCAGCGATGGAGATCATGAAGGAGAAGGTGCGTTTATATATGTTAAACATGCGTCTGCACGTATTTGCTTATTGACATATATGACTGTTGCATGTTGTCTTGCATATATACATATTTAAGAAAAATCATTTTAGTCTTTACTTCTTTTACATTACATTTAATAATATTAATAATAACCATCATTTAAAGCATAATTACTTGTCTCTATTAGGAATGTAAGAAAATATTGAAAATATCGAATATCGGGATATAATGTTTCGTGATACTGTATCGATTCTCAAAAAAACAGTATCGATACACAGATTCCTGGCAGACAGTGAATCATTGTGTGTTGTGTTTAAACCTCTGACCACTAGATGGCACTGTTGTAATCCATTTTCAGCTCCACTCCAACATTAATAAGCAGCACAAGGGCGCAATGCTATTGCAAGCGTTTGCAAACCTGTTCGTATAGTGGTGTGTTTTTATAGTAAGATCTGAAAAATCTTAATAAATCACTTTGCTTGCAATATCGCAGTATATTGTGATATATTGAATCGTGACCATTGTATCACAATACGTGTTCTTGCCAATACACAGCCCTGGTCTCTATGGTTATTTTGTTTTTGTATGTAGCATGAATTGCATTAATTTAACTCTAGTCACTAAACTTATTAAGTAAGTAAAAGTTTTTACACTGCTTAAGCATATAATCAGAACCTGCATTAACGGTGCTACAAATTTTCTTTTATGCATCATTTTATTGTTTTCTGATGTCTACATAGATGGTTTATGACTTATGGGGTGCAAGATGCAGTATTGCATGCCAATTTGTAACCCTACTGTTTGGTCCTGTAAAGCAAGCAGTTTTCCCCTTTTTAGCTGAGCTCATGACTGCTAACATTAGTTACTGGAGCTTGCTAGTAGCTAACACCGTTTGTACTAGACACAAGGTCAATTAAAGTTGTGACTCACTCTAGAACTTTCCAAAAAGAAAAGAAAACAAAAAAAATCAAAGCATGTCTGCTACTTACAGGCTGTGGTTAGGGTTGTAATGTTAACTCTTCAGTCTCTTCAGGGTCAAACAATAAGCGAAGCCTGCTCAATATTCTTTAAGGTTTGAGGAACTGATTAGTGAAATGTGAAAATGTGCAGAGCAAACTTAATAACTTTGTCAAGGATCAGAAAGTTGTCCGGGATCTAGTTTTTAAAGATATAGGTGCTGAAGTTGGCTTCCTGTCCTGTTTTTTTGCTTATGTTCTCTACCATTTGCATTCTGCCGGCTGTTCCAGCTGCAACATTTAAAGAGGAATGGAACATTCGATTACTGATCTGGCAAAAAGGAAGCCAACTTCAGCCTCGTTTAAAGATGAAAATCAATCATGCCTGTTGACAGTTCATGTTTTTGAAATGGGTATGAAAAGTGCATTGACGTTGCTTCACAGCCTGCAGTCCTAGAACTTTCTACATAGTTTAGTTTTCGGTGCTGTGGCTCCACTGTTGTATGTACATTTAAGACTACTGAGTCAAAACCTTTACAGAACAGGCTAGAACTTTGAAATGGGCCAGTTTTACCAGCCGCTTTAATAAATGCAGGATGTATGTTTGAAAGAGGAGACAACATTGTTTGAAGTTTATGGTGTGTCAGTTTCGTGTAATTTTTATTTAAGTATTAACTTGTAAACACAGTTTAACACCTTCACATTCAGCAGTGTCAACTTTAATCGTCCAGTCTGGACGGACGGACGGACAGACAGACAGACACATACATTCACATATACACATACATACATATACATACATACATACACTACCGCTCAAAAGTTTGGGATCACAGTGAAATGTTCTTGTTTTCAATGGAGTAGACTTCCCTCCTTAACACAACAATGGACTGACGGGTCTCTAAAGAAAGTTGTTTCTTTCTGGTCATTTTGAGTCGGTCAGCAAGTCATCAACTGCTGATGCTTCAGATACTAATGTAACCTAGAATGTTGTTCTCCCTTTTATACTCACTTATTAGTAGAATGTTTTTCAGCTGTGCATCACAATTGAGCAAGAGTGTCCTAACAACCAATTAGTCCAATAACATCCTTAACTTGGATTGGCGGCCATACCAGGAGATTTAGACAGAGGACTGAGAATTATATGCTAAATAAGCCTCTATACAAAAATAGGCTTTAATCGAACCAGCCACCTTCCAGTCACAAGACTGGTTCCCTAACCTCCAGCCCACGACTGCCCCTAAATAAGTTTGCTGTAACAAACATTTGTTTCCCCTTGGAAGTATGTGAATTCATAAAAGTGGTTCAGGTGTCTGTTATTTGAGTGATTTTTTTTTTAATGATTAATTTGTAGCTTTTTGCAGTGGTACATATGCAGAGGCAGATATTGAACAAATCAGTGTTAAATTGTTTAGCTCTAATAGGATCCACAGAGATTAATTTATTGCATAATAAAACGCTTGAACATAGTCACTGGTTTAGCAGTGAAGTGAAAACTCTTTTCAACTGTTGTGTTGAACACTATGTAACTGGCTGTTGGCCTATAACACACCATCTATTGCAGTTTCATCTGGGACAACAAAGCCTTTAGGAATCTGTTACAACTTTAATGTAACACGCTTTAGTATTTTTACCTGGCCTGTTGTAAAGCCACAGGTATTTGAAGAAACAATGATGTAATGTTATACTCATTCGTTCTTACAGGCACCTCCAAAGGGAAGAAGTTCCAAAAGGGCCAGTCAGCGCAACAGAAGGAGGTTGTTGGAGAAAGGCCAGAAGAACCTCCGCAGCCCCCGCCACCACCTGCTTTAGTTGTCGACCACCAGCGGCTCAAGGTAAGAGACCAGAATAAGAATAGCAGGAATGGCACTCCTTTAGCCCCCATTCACAAACTTTTTACTGTGACTATTCTGTTCTCATAACATAGTCACATGTCATGGCTGACGAGGCTTACCTACCAGATACATAGGTAGTAATGTATTACCAGTAATGTGTTCTCTCTCAATTGACTGACCAACAAGTGAAAAGCATCAGTGTATAGCTAGCTTTCTTCTCAAAGGACTGCACCTTTTTAATCAATTCATCTATCGATTTTTTTTCAATTAGTCATTTAATCGAATGACTAATTTTTACATTACTGTAATGTGAGTGTGTTAGGAATTAAAATTTTTATTATTTCGTTATGGATTTGTAACCATTGGATATGTATATGTTTATGTATGTATGTATTTAAAGGAAGTATGAGGAAAACGCATAGCCATTCTGGACATAATGTATTACAGGGTACCTTAAACGCATATGATCTATAAATTATTAAAAAGACTAGAAGTTTACGCTCCAACTGGACTTTTAGAGCCACAAATGACACGTAGCCTACACGCCTCACAGACAAGAAACCGGACAGTTTGTGGACTATATATTTTGGCAGAGAGCCATTTGAGAAGGAACTACATGTGTTTAAAGCTCCAGTGGTATCGAGCGCAGTCTTAGGTATCTACACTGGATGCTTAAGAAACGGTTAGCAATGAGACTTTTCAAGCGACATGTTACACGTGTTAATAATCTTAAAATAATCTGCTAAGATAAGAAAAGATAAGAAGTAAACAGAGCACCACACTGTTGCATTTCTGTGTGAAATACTCCCACAAGTTTAGATGCACGTGAGCGTTTGTTTGTAGCTGCAGCTTGCTTTCAGTAGGCACGGCCATCTTTGGGACACATCAATGCACGTTATTCTAATCAGCGTAATTACGTAATTGATTACGTCAGTTACGTTGACGCGTCGCCCCCGCCCTGCATTGCATACAGCTATTATTTAAATGATCATTTTATCATCCAGGTCTAGCAGCTGCATCTCCACTTAGATTCTCAGGTTAGCCTTTAACATATAAATGGAGATTGTTTTATCGCCCAGCGGTATTGTGATGGTGTAGAATTATTGATATCCCATTTATAGCCCTGTAGTACGAGGACAAAAGAGTAAGAGGACACTAAATCTTTAATAGTAACCATAGGTGCTGCGCTGCTATTATTACTCACTCAGCAGTGTTATATTAGGTTGCTTTAATTGAATTTCAATCTTATCAAGAATTCATCTTTTAAAATCTCACTCTAACGCCATCTTTTTAACACCTGTCCATATAGTGCACTCCTGATAAAACACAACTGCGCTGAACTGTGCTTATTTACCCTGAGAGGGTGAAAAATAATCATACAGCTGATGTTAGAGGAAACACTTATCAGCAAAGTGAAGGCATCATCATTCTTTCCTCCGATCATTTTTATGCTCTCCGTTAGACTCGTGTTTAAACATTCTCAGCGTTTTGCGGTGCCATTGTGAGGACTGTATTCTCTCCCAGCTCTGCAAATTGTTTGCATTATTGCTTTCCACTCATTGAGACCAGATGAAGCTGCTAAGACAAACAGATTATGCTCGGTTAAAAGACAGATCTAAAATCTGGACGTGCATGTGTGAAATATCTCGTTGGCAGTGACAGAATTACATCTATAACCGTTTCCCTGATGCTTTGAGTACAGCAAGTGGCAGCTGTGCTGCAGATTCACCTCGCTAATACCCAAGTGGCAATTGGAGTCACAGTTTGAAGCGCTGCTCAAAGTGGTGGCCACACTGTCGAAAAAGAGAAAGAAGTCGTGGAACAACAAGGGCAAAAAAAAAAGGAGCAAAAAGAGTTGTGAGGGAACGAGCGCCACATCCGCCTCCACATTGGTTATCGTTGCCTTTATCTCCCCGCAGAACGCCCCCGAGGGCTTCAATCATGGGCCCTGCCTCTAGGATGGATTGATGGTGCTCGGCACCACGTCAGGCGCCACGCTGGCTGGCGAACCACGAGAGCCGAGGGGCGCGGAGCCCGCGAGCGCTTGTGGCACTAATCTGAGGCTTATTTGTTCATTTAGGGAGAAAAAGCAGATATCTTTAAGAAACAGATCGTGAAGTGACGGGGGCTGTGAATAATTGCTTTTTCATCCCTGGCTTATGGAACAAATTGAATTTCCGGTGAAGTGGGGTGAGAGTTGCCGTTTAAGCAGATATCTCCTCCTGGTTGGGCTGGCAAACTGCCTGACACATATTAGGAATGGAAAGTGGGCTATTTCCTCGCTTTTCATTCATATTCATCGACTGGAGACACGCTCATTACTATTGACATTTTTGTAGCACGGCAGGGCCCTGAAATACCTCCGGAATTAAACAGCGTCGGAGAAGACAGGGAGCTTTGTTTCCATACCTACCTTCTGAGCGGCGTCAGAGTTTAGCATCAAATCATACATCGCTTCTCGTGATGACTGTGTAAGTAGGATGATGCCCATACTGAAGAGATGAGGAAACATCTGGTGTCAGTCTGCAGGGAGACTTAACGAGGCTGTTGATGCTTTCGCAGAGCGTCCTGTCGGCCCGAATTGATCATACAGCTTTGGTATTACCTCTTATCCGGAAGACGCGGCTGTCAGGGTTTGCGTCGGACCAGAACACAGGAAAGGTTCATTCTCACGTTGAAAATATTCATTAAAATGTCCTTATGCAGTGCGGTCACCGTCTCAAATCAGCTTTTACCATGTCTAAAACCACTGGCCCAGTCCCAAGATGATTTTTTTGTTGTTGTTTAGAGTCCTGCTGATGACACATTCAATAACTGAGTCGTTTCGAATGCTTGTTTAGGTGAAAAGGACTGCATAACATTGCGGACTGCTGCTTGATTGTCAATAAAAGTAACTTTTTCCTTTTACAGTTTGAGTGCTTTCACCAATTTCTTTGTTCCTGCCGATGCCCTTGACAGCACAACTATTTGCATTCACTAACAGCTCGGTGCTTGTGTGGACGTTTGAAAGGTCTCCCATAGACGTTGTGTTTTCCTCATGATGGAGAATGGCTTGTCGGCATGCAGGCTGCAGAAAGAACCCAGACTATATATAAATTTTGTCTTGAACATTTACAGCTCAGTCGTATGTGCTTTCGCATTCATTACCGGAATCTTTGGAGATGACAGGAAAAGCGCTGCCTCTGATTTTGATTGGCAGAAGGCGCTTATTCACATCCAGACTGTGAAGCTGCACTCAAGTGTCAGGAGAAAACAGTGGGATTGCTTGTTTTTATTTTAATGAAAGATGTGGGAATTAAAAAAAAGAGCAGAGAAGTTCTGTCCTACCATAATGTAGGCTTTAGTTACTGAAGCTAGGCTGGCACATTTCACTCCTTCCCTGTCACTTTTTCATTACTGAGTAATGCTAAGGAATCGTATTTCTTGTGATGAGTGAAACGCAAAGTGATAAACAAGTGGGTAAGTCAGTGTTTAGATATGTATCGAAAGGCTAAAGTGGAAAAAAGGAAAGAAAAGAAGGCTACAAAAGAAGTGTCTACAAGAAATTATCTGAAATTTTAGGGTTTTGTTTGCACAGGCATTATTGATTAGAGTCAGGAGTGATATGTAGCTTCTTCAACCTCAAAAATCAGCAATGTCAGATTCCATGATTCATCAAAACAGTGCTTCTTTTTAGTTATTGCTTTTCCAGTTATGACAGTATGGGTTGGATTGACAACATACTGTCTGCCAGTATGCTAGAATGACCAAGAGTCCAGTCTAATGTTTAAGTTTTTTACACGTTATGGGTCTTGGTGGTTAACACAGCACTGTATTCAAAAACATATCAATGGCTGGGAGGTTTTTCTGCCAGTGTTTCCAAACTGACTAGTGCTGAGACTGTATTCATTGCCCATATAGTTATAGTATTATATAACACTACCGAGGCTCTGTGCGGAATAAGGTGCTATATGAATTGACTGCAGAAAATCTTTTGTGTAACTGAATTTGTTTTCGTCCTTGCCATATGTATAAATAATGTATCTTCTGCTTTGTCCAGCTTTAGCTGTCCATGTGAATTCCAGAATGTGTCTGCAGTGGCGTATTTGGCAAATGACTCAGACACTGAAGCAGTATGTTTTCAGCCGCCGACTAAACAACACATCAAGATTTCAGTCGAACAGCGTTTCTCACTGTTATATGATCGGAACAATTTGTAAGATGATGCAACCAACTGAATTTCCAAACCATATCCAAACAATAGTGGCCAACGTGTCACCAGAAAATGCACCATCTCTCCACCACCCTCTTCATTTCTTACCAGTCTAGAAGAAACATTCTGAGTTTGGTATCAAACTTAATCCAATTCCTTTTCAGCTGAGGACTTTGTTGGGGGAAAACCAGTGCTAACACTTGTTGTGCATGTGTTTGTCACGTCCTTGGTTTGATGCTGAACGTGATTTCTTGCAGAGAGTGGCGGAAGGTGATTGTTGTAATGGTCTCTTGCCAGTAGCTTCAGCCATTGTTGCAATTACTCCTCTTTTCATTGGGAACGTCTCTTTAAGGGATTTAACCTCATAATTTCTTCACATGCTGTTGATCATTTTACTCACCAGTGGATTGTTCTAAACTAAACATTATACACATTTCTCTTTTATTGCGCAGGGTTGTTATTTAGGATGTTTGAGAGCTATGCTCATGTTTTTAACATTAAATTATTATTGGTATTATTTTTAAAAAGCTTCACCACAAAGTGCAAACATAGTAACTTACCCTTATGGAAGCAAGGTTTCATTCATTGTTAGCCTCTGTACCTTCTTAGTAATTTATAGTAATCATTTTTTAAGGAAATCAAATCATTTAAAAAAATCAGTCTACCTAAAGTTTTTCATATACAACAGATCCATTGCAGTTGCCCTGACTGTCTGAATTAAGTTTTATTTTGCTCATCAAATTGAACCTTCAACTGTACCAACTGTTGCATCACCTGTTCTGCCTCTCACTTCTGTCCAGTCCAGCTTCATGTCTCTTTTAATTTGAAGCCTTATAATCATTTTTAATTTATCTGGTCCACAGCAACAGAGCACCAAAGATGATATTAATATTAATAGCTCTCTCTCACAGTTTCTCTCTCTCACTCGCGCTCTCTCTCTCTCTCTCTCTCTCTCACAGTCTCTCTCTCACTCGCTCTCTCTCTTTCTTTCTTTCTTTCTTGCTCTCTCTCTCTCTCTCTCTCTCGCTCTCTCTTTCTTTCTCTCTCTCTCTCTCTCTCTCTCTCTCTCACAGTCTCTCTCTCACTCGCTCTCTCTCTCTTTCCTTCTTTCTTGCTCTCTCTCTCTCACAGTCTCTTTCTCGCTTGCGCTTTCTCTGCCTCCCTCGCGTGTGCGCTGTCTCTCTCGAGCGCTCTCTCTCGCACGCTCACTCATTCTCTGTCTGTTTCTCTGTCTCTCTTTCTCTCTCTCTCTCTCTCTCTCTCTCTCTCTCTCACAAACACACACACACACACACACACACACACACACACACACACACACACACACACACACACACACACACACACACATACACACACATACTTTTCAAACTTTAATAGCTTCCCTTGTGATGTATATAACCCATTGGAATTACTCCAGTGTAGCATGGTAATCCCGTATCCATGTCTACATAGTCTTCTGGGCTAAATTGTTCGACCTGAACAGTCCACAGATTTGCCTTTGCAGTGCTGTTATCATTAATGGAGTTTTCTCTACTCACTAATAGCAGAAAATGCTGCCTTTGTTCTTTAAGGTCTCTACGTTTTTAGTAGATCACTCAACTGCAAAGTAAACAGTCAACTAATAAACGGTTAGTGTAAACAAGTAAACATTCATTAGGTGACTCTGCTTTAAAGCATTGGCTAATACTGTTTTTAATTTATTTCATAAACATGGTAATAAAAGTATACGTCTGAGCGGTTTAGGTTGTTTTAAAGTATCACCAGCGTGAGATGCTGTCAATCATTTAAGTTGATTATTGATACTATAAGGGCAGCGGTGGTGGTATGGTGTGTCAGGATACCCAATGAACTCAGCAGCATGGTGTACAGGTAATTTAGGTGGACTGGCCAGGCTATTACTCAACAGAGGAGGATGATAAACATCAAGAGGTTAGAGTTAAATGGACCGTTTCAACAGCTCTTTATAGCTGGGATTACCGTACTATTCAGGATAGACTGCCGTCCATGACCACTTACCCACTGTCGCTGACAGTGGCACAATAGCTCTGCAAGAGGTCCGAACCTAATCCCCATAATTGACAGACTGCTGAGCTGTGCATGGTTAATTGCGATCTTTCCCTCGTAATTCAAGAAGGTTGCTTTGTCTTTCTGTTAACTGTTTTTGCATATTTGCATACTTTTAGTCTTCAGTAATGAGTTTTATGACATTGCAAGTGTCATATTTCCGAAAGTGGTTTTGTGATTCAAATGTTGCCCCCCCTTCCCCCCCTGCTTTCTCAGACTTTTGAACTAGAACACTGAGCTTTCATTTCTGATGTTCTGAAGTGAGTGAGTTATATTATACTGCGATTCAAAGATACTGGTTTGCACATATCCCCATGGGGTGTTTTGTCATTAAACATCACCCCAATAGCAAACCAATGTTGGCAAATTATGGTTTGTAGCTGGCTAATCCTGGAACAGTTTGCTTTTTGCGTGCAATGATGCTTTGTTCTTTGTGGTTAAACTCTTAGATAAGAGGCTCTGTTTACGTAGTTTGTGTTGACTTAGACTAATATAGCCAGAGCCAATCAGTGTCTAATAACTCATCAGCATGCGTTCTGATGAACTGCTTATTGGCCACAAGATCACTGTGATGAACATGTCAATTGAAAGGGCATTGCCGGGTCTGAGGCATTTTAATTAAAGTGAATGTGAAATGTAAACACCGGCATGCTGGAGCAGTGTACGAAATGGAAGGTAATTATGATTTGCCTTAATTAGCTGTCGCTGTGATCTTAATTGCTTTTGAAGATGGCTGACCCCCTGTCCTGACTGTGTGGGCGAGGTTTTCGTTGGCACCGCCATTGTGTGTGGCCATTGACTACGTTCTGGAGATTACTTTGTCTCTGTTTTTCCCCCCACTCACTTTTATTTATTCCATTCCTGCCTTTGTGTTTGAGGTTCTGTCAAAGTTTTTAGCAGTCACGTCAAACTGTAAGAAGCTTAAGTTAGCTTGCATGAAGTGGCTCGAAAGAAGTTTCTTCTTGTTGAAATGCTGTCAGCCAATCTCAGAAATATTTCTCACCTTAATGACTTTGCTGCTGTCACTGAAGTTGCTCATGCAATTGAATTGTATACTTGAGTGTTTCACTGATAGAAGAAATTAGCTGGTGGCCTTTCACTAATGAACAGTATCTTTTACAGCCCTGAGGTTAATTAACGCACTTCTTCTTTCAGACATGGTTCTGTTTGTATTGTATATGTTGCACAGTTTATCTGATGATATCATTTATCTGAATAAATGCCTCTGACTAGGCAATAAACCTTGGTTTCCCAAGTGCTTGGGATTGCTTAGGTTAATAAATGTGTTAGACCTTTATTTGAATGTTTTTTTCCTTTTTTATTTGATTTTATGATGACGTTTGACACATCAGATCAGATGTATCCTTATTTTTGTGTTTAAAATAGAAAATGGTTTTGTGAGATTTACTATAAAGGCAAAAACTTGCAAATCCTGTTTACTATGTCAGAAGAAATAAAACATGTTAAAATATGAAGCACAAGTCCCCTTGCAAAGGTATCGGGACGGATTTGACCGGAGTTTTTCAGAGCACGTCATAAGTCTTTGCATATCAACTTTACATGCATGGGCTCAAGATAGAAGGTCCACCTCGATGTGTAGGTCTCAAATACAATGTCAGCATTAAACTGATTGAACACTGTTGGAAGACTGACCATTAGGGCCTCCTTCCCCACCCATCACCAGCCAGCTTTCCTGTCCATTTGAGCCAACTGCTACACCCTCCGTTACATCACTGTGCCATCCAGATGCACCAGCATTGAGATAGGATGGGACTGCCTCAGTCAGAAACTGCCTCAGTCAGAGACTGCCTCTACCTGTGCAGCTTCTAAAGCTTTGCCATCTAGATTTCAACCAGAGACTCTTTTCTTTGGTATTTAATTTAATAAACTGTAAATATTGTTTGACCAGAGGAGGATGGGTCTCCCCTTGTGAGTGTTGGTCCCTCCCCAAGGTTTCTTCCTCCAGTCTGAGGGAGTTTTTCCTTGCCACTGTTGCTCACTGGGGGATATATGTTGTAATTGTCTGTTCCTGTAAAGCTGCTTTACAACATGGTTGTAAAAAGCACTATACAAATAAACTTGAAGTGAATTGGACTGATAAAAATATGATGATGAGAGTAGATCTTTCACTTGCATCCTGAGTTTTTGAAACCCCTTTCAAAGCACACGCAATCATCAGACTTGATTTGGGTTGGGTGGTTCATCAGTATGATAAACGTTTTTCTTCCAAGAAATGTGGCATTAAAAAGCTAGTCAAACGAATGCTGGAACATTATGTTCTCTGCCTTTCTCTACCCTGAAATGGCTTGAGGAGATGCTGATATATCACAAAGAGTGTATGTCTGACCAGCATTAAAATCTATTCGCTGTACTGCTTGGAGTTGGTGAAATCTGCTTTTCCCTGGTGCTGTTTCAGTATGCTGGCCTGCGGGCTGGCGTTGACAGCTTACCCACTGCATAACTCTCTTCATAATGTTATAACATTGTGCTTACCCCTAACCTTTATTGACACTGACTGCATTCACATACATCAGGGGTGTCATTGACAAGCATGCACTAGAATTCATTATAATTTGTCACGTAACCTGATGTGTAGCCTACTGCAAAAGACACGTGTATCATGCGTTTTGTTGTTGATGTTTGGTTTTTGACCTATATTTGCCCTCTGTTCTTGGTTTTCTAGGCCCTACTGGATCAGATAGTGGTGAAGAGTGAAGGCTACAGTGTGGATCAGTTGGAAAGGCTCTACTCTTTGCTCAGCCAGTGCATCTATCAGCACCGCATGGACTACGACAAGACCCACTTGATTGAGGCAAGTAGCTACTGGGGCTTTAAATGCAATACAATGTACAAAAAGATTTCCAAAAGTTTGTAGACACCTGTGCATACACTCTTTGCTGCAGTAACAGCCTATATTTCTCTAGAAAGACTATACACTAGATGTTGGAACATTTGCTATGAGGATTTGATTGCATGTGCCCACATGAGCATTAGTGAGGCTAGATACTAATATTGGATGATTAGTTCTGGATCACAAATGTTTCTCCTTTTTAATTTCAGAGGTATTTGGATAGTCTCTCCAGAGAACACAGCTCCACAGCTTCACAGCCCAGTGCAGTGGGCCTTTTAAATTATTTATTTATTTATTTTTTAACCCTGGTAACGGATCCTTGGCATTGGGCCTGGAAACCCTAGGCTCTTATGTGGCTGCCCAATCTATTTATAAAAAAATAAAATAAAAACTTGAAGTACTTTTAGACAAGTAATTTCATATTTGTTGTCTTAAGAAATATGCCATGTGGTCAACTAGTGAAATAAAGTCTAGAACATGATGTTCTCTGACTTGCTCTCTGATATACTACTAAAGGGTATGTGTGACCAGCATTGAAAATCTGTTCTCTGAGCTGTTTGGAAACGGTAAATGCTGATTTCCCTAGTGCTGTTTCAACATACAGACCTGGCACTGTTGACCTTTCTGCCTGTGAGGTTCCTCGTAGTAGCAAACCCATGCTTGGTTGCATAAAGGATGTTGACAACCTCGTGATTTATTGATGAATACAAATGGTAACTGCGGAAATTGGCTAGGCTCTTAGTTTCATTGTATTACTTTGTGTTTTATAGTGCATTGTGAAATGGGGCACATATTCTAAAGATGAGGTAAATGCAGCAATTGTCTCAGGTGAACTGAGTGAGTATGGTGTATATTGCCAGCTTACCTCATAAGGAGCTCATGGGGCAGTTTAGCTTGCTTGGCCTGATGATGAATTCTTCTGTCTTGAAGTAGTTAGGCCACATTGACAGTCATATTTCCGCTTTCATTCCCAGCCCTTTACCCTTACTTAACTTTAAAGTCCTAATGCGGCTTGATCTTTGACTGCTGTCTCAATTGGTCTTCTCCACAAGACTGAGTTGAGGCAATTATAAGGGTACAGTGTTCTCAGAACCATTCTTTCTTCTCACTCACTTCAGGTTCTGGGGAATTCAGGAAAATAGAATATCTTGCCAGCAGTATGTGACATGGGTTAAAATTCTATCTCAACAGTGGTTAGTATGCAGGGTGTTTTGCGCTGGCTGTGTATGATTTGCTATTGTTTAGTCATGTTTTGATGAGCTTTCTGGTAAATTAAAAAAAGTCTTGATTGCTCAGTTAAGTGTCAATACAAACACATAATATTCTGATTGATAGCGACCGCTCTGTTTTACCTAAGTAAGTGACTTCTTTGTACTGATTGATAACAAGAAACCCAGCTTTACCAGATTTTCATTTGAAATCTCCTGGCACTTCATAACAAGGTTCCCAAGGCATTTGGAGGGAAAATAGCCTCAGACCATCACAGATTCTACATCGTACCTAACATTGAAGATGAGGTTCACTCCTGTATAACCACCTCTCTTGTTTAACCATCCTTCTTGTTTCTTGCCAAAAGTTTTTAGAACCCTGTTCCAGTCAAAGTTCGTAACCTCTAGGAATCTCCAGGTGCTTTGGTTAAATGAAAGAAAAGGCTTTCTTCTGGCAAGCTTTCCAAATAGTGTTTGTCTGCATGGTGCCATGTGTTGTTACTGTAGTGATCATTTTCTTTAGTACAAGTATTATTAAAAGAAATGGTCACTATACTGGTCACAGTATTCTCTGCTAGTGGAAATAAAACACAAGGTTTGCATTAAAGTAAATACACTTCATTGTAAGAAGTTGTGAAAGGCTTCCAGTCAAGTAGTTTAGAATCCATTAAATATTGTGCATAAAAAAATTAGCTTGCATTGATAGGGGTCAATCTCTAGACATAGTAAACATTAAATTCCAAGCATTTAAACAATAAATTTACTTATACAAATATAATTTAATTAAAGGAATTTACATTCCTTTATGATCATAATGATTACTTCAAATACAATCTGAAATATACATATACAGCTTCCTACATAGTTAAAAAAGAAAAAAAAAACATACAAACACAAGGGGGGCATGGTCTCTGATGTAGGATCACCTGTGGGTTGAGATTGACTAGATGTTTCTATGTTAATGCAGTTTTGGTTAATTGGTGCTCCAGATGTAGAAATGTAACTGCTTTTTTCTACACCTAGATTGAACAGTAGTCTGAATAGTGAAGCTCGATACTTAAATTGTGGCCAGTGCTGTCTGGTGTTTTGGCAGGTTTTTTTTAATCTGTGTACAGATAAATTGTTAACCTTTGATTTGTGACAAAACAGTATTTTATATGGCAACAGTGGAAACTAGCTAACAAACACTTGTGATAAGCCGTACACAACAGGTTTATACTCAAACAACAACAACAAAAACAAATGGTAAACTCAGTACTATAATTAGCTGTTATTAGCTGTTAATGCCTTTTTTTAAGTTTAATTAAAACCAAATGAAGGTGACTCTTTAGATAATGTATGTTCCTCTTATTTCAGATTGGTTTATGAGCTGAACTGCATATCTGCATAAGAAATGAACTCAATGAAAAGTAGAAGAACTGTGATTTAATTCACCTATAAAGAAGTTCTAGAGAAAAAATATACAAATATATAAGTAGTGTAACAAGTGTAAACATAATCTGTTACTGACGTTACCTCTTACCATTTTAATTTACTTCAATTAAATTTTTTAATGATTATTCTCAAATATTCAATACAACGCTCATCTAATTAAACACAAAGACATTTTTGTGAGCTTTTTTAAAACCATCTTCACAAAGAGTACCAGTAGTGATTAAGCAGATCTTGCTGAAGTTGAGTAAGTCAG
Source organism: Megaleporinus macrocephalus (assembly GCA_021613375.1). Lineage (NCBI taxonomy): Eukaryota > Metazoa > Chordata > Actinopteri > Characiformes > Anostomidae > Megaleporinus > Megaleporinus macrocephalus. The sequence goes on from CM038707.1 coordinate 32,094,701, forward strand.
CACTGCAGCACAAAGTTCTTGCAGTCATATTTCAAAGCTAAGAAATGGTCGCAGAATGAAAGAAATGAAAATGAGTTCATTGTGCTTGTGTAGCTGTAAGCTGAAGATGGATGCACAGAGACTGGATGCTGACGCACTGAACAGCTGCTGAGTGTTGAAATTAGAGCACCATGTTGATTGCAGTGAGCTGTGTGCCCAGTCCTCCAGGGAAATTATGTTTGCTGTTCTCAAATACAATAGTAATGGTTGCTGGCCAGCAGAAAGAGAGTGGAGGCGCGCTGGGGCCTGGAGGCCGACGGAGCCCTAAGCTCATTTATGTGCTCTGCTCAGGTACCCTTTTTACAGAGTCCACAAAGAGTCCTATTCATGAGTTCCTATTTAAACAAGAAAAAATCCATTCTGGAGATCTTTTATGTCCGGACTCTGAGCATAAAATGTGGACTACACACAGTCTTAGTTTTTTTGTGGATTTTATATCTTTTTACAGTTGGACCTCCAAGGCCCTTACCAGATATTTGAGGCTTGATTGTTTTTATTCACTGCACATTTGTGGTAAAGGGCCTCTGTCTTGGAAAAGCAAAATTTTCCTGAATTTTATTTTATTTCTTTATTTTTTTAGTTATTTACAAGAAAATGTAGTATGATGCTACCATTCACCATTCACTCTGGAGGCCGCACAGTCCATATATAGAAGCTGAACTACAATCTGTTTTGAATGCACTGTTTTTGTGATATCGTGAAACCACAAAGCCTTGGCATATGTTTTCCTATTCTGCCTATATTAGTTTAGCCCTGCATATCCACAGTGATGGTTAATGAGTTTTTCATGCTGGGGCTGCTTTTAGAAGAGGTATTATATAGATCATTCTGATAGGTCTGAGAGATAATTTTGCATAATCTATTGTACGGTAACATTCATACCACAGGTAAAAGTTTTGTTTTATTGTTAACAGTTTTTAAGCCTGAACAGATTGCACTCCTAAACTGACTCTCATTCGCAAAATAGCAGTGCTTTACGTAGCACGCTCAATTTAGAGGTGTTTAACTGGAGGTTCCAGTAGATTGCATTCTTGGCTTTTTCAAACTTTGCTTTCAGACTGTGATCTGTGTCTGAGGTGGGAAATAGAGCACATACATGGTTGGGAACTGGACGAAATGAAATGCTTTATATGCTCACTATGGATCAAAAGAAGCTGCAGACGATAGAGGCTGAATGGATGAACAGTTGGTAATTTGTTGCTGCGTAACGAGCAGGTTTGCAAATTCCGTCCTACAAAGCTATCTGATTTCACTCAAGTGTACATGCGTTTGGCCAAAATCTTCTCAGGATGCAATCCAGATACTAGTCACACGAAGTGACCAGGTTTAAACAGGGGTTATGGAAAAATAGTCTGCTCATCTCCAAATGATAGAGATTGGAAACTGGTGATGTTTTTGATATATAAAACCAAATAGACTTTAAATAAAATGCAAGAAATAATGTACGATACGTATTCTTTAGTGTTTACTTCACCCGGAGAGTGATTAACTGTCAGATCATATGGATTCAGCATTTTGGCAACTGTGAGGCACAACTCACAAAGCACAAACTACTCTGCTTATCACTGATTCACTATCCTGATAGACCAAATCAAGATAGACAGTGGCAGAGAGAGTGAGAGTTTAATATTTGTCTACCTGTCACCTCTGGGCCATTTAATATTCTTCAAGGTTATGATGTAATTATTTGATAGGCTAGGTCAAAGGAAAGCTGTGTCAGATAAAGCACCAATATATTAAAATGTGTGCAGTGCAATAAAACATGGCCTAAAATTTCTGATTAAAATGCTCAAACCTACAGTGTCATCTTTTATCAAGGCCAGTGAGCTAAATGGAGATATTTCTCAGAGTTTTCCCAACTGTGCTCCTTTGTTTCCTGTTTGTTTGTTTGTTTATTTATTTATTTATTTTTTTATTTATTGCTGCTTCACTTATTGTCTCAAGTTCTGAAATCAAATAATAGGGTTGTCATCTGTCGTGTTTGTAATTTGTGACTGTTTGGACCTACGACCTACTCAAAGCCCTTTCTTCCTCACTTTCTTTTTCCACTTTCAGGAGATGGAGAGGCAAGTCCAGCATTTCAAAACATTCCTGTGATGAATCGAGGGCTTTCAGCAGTGATCGTAATCGGAGACTCCTGTGATACATGAGGGAGACCAACCTATTGAACAAAGCCCCTACAGTGGAGCCAAGCAGGTTTGGTCTTTATACGAGAACGGAAAGAGGAGGAGGTAAAGGAGACTTTTACAAAGACTTACAGTGGCAACCTTGGTGCTATTGTCTCAGGTACCTGGACAGAACCAGTCTACAGAACCAAACACAACTCAAGACTCATGTAGGTTTCAGTTTTTACAAACATATATGCCAATTTCTAATGGGCGTTTTGGTGCTATTGGGTGCTATTGTTTATCCATTTGCTGCTCCTTTCCTTAAAAAAACAAATGAGAAAAGAAACAGAAAAAGTCATAATATTAAAAAAGGAAAAAAAAAGATTTTGTGTGATGTCACTTAGAAAGATTTAAAAATAATTACAAAAAAAAGAAGAGAAAACCTCAGCCTTCTTTGTCAGGAAGAGACGACACGCAGCAACACACAGGCACAGATTCTCACCAGCAGTGGCAAAACATGTGAATGAGGTGTGATGCCAAGAGAGTCAGTTTGTTATTTACCGTAGAAACAAACTGCATCACTCACCTTCTATGCCCACCATCTCAATGCATCCCTGTGTCCCCTGTGATATTTCAACCAATAGGCATTTCAGTAGAAGCACCGTGGAACTCCAGTGAAGATCCTGCCGAATAGAAGACCCTTTCTAACGATTTCTTTTTTTTTTTTTGTGATCCCACAGGATTGTAAAAATTTTTCTAGCAGATTCCACTTTTTGAGATGTAAAGATCTCTGTACTGTAAACCCTTTTAGTCCTCTACTAAAAAAAAAAAAAGGAGTGTCATCCTATTCTGGAGAAATTGTATATCACAATAGATATCTTATTAAAATGAAGTTATAGTACCAAGATGTTATTTTTTTCTTTGTTTCTATTTGTTTAACCTTAGTTTAGATCCTTTATTGCTTTCCTTCCTTACGGAATAACTGGATTCAGAACTAGCTACAGTGTCTGGAGGCTGCCACTGCTTGCCATGTGCTTTTACGCCCCAAAAGGATTCTCACTGGTTGATAGAAGGCTGAGCTTATGGAGCATGCATCTTGTGAACAGCGTAGAACAGAAGAGGACACACTGTTCTTGTAAAAGTCGACCTCTTCCTGCCTGATGAGCATTTACATAAAGGGATCATCATGGCTACACCGATATTTGTTCTCTTACGGGATAGGATGACTGGCAGGTGTGGTAATCACGCACGGTGCCAGTCTCTTTCGCTTGGGTTATCCAACGTCATCGCATTGCTAATTTGTGTTCTCTCTGTTGCTTTTCCACTCACGCCCACATCCATATCAATATCTTTTTCTCCGCCCGAGGGGAAGGTTTTCTGTAGCCAGGTGGTATTGCCATAAAATTCAGAAAATGCGATATTTTTTATGTCATTTAACTTTTTTTTTTCTTACCTCTCAGTTTTGAGATAAACAATTGCTAAGATCATTTGCATTACATACGATGAACAAGGCAGTTCCAGCCAGTGCCGGGTTGTTCAGTATATGGAGCATTATTATTATTTTTGTGTTTATAATGTTTTGTAGGGTGGTTTTTTTTTATCCGTTTTTTTTTTGGTTTTTTGATTTTAACTCTCTTTTTGCCTATGGATATGTTCTGCTGACTGAAACTGCGTTCAGATCTTATTTAGTAACTACTTCTAACTATGTTTTAGTTCAGTTTCAGCCTAGTGTGATAGCTTAATGGCTTAAAAGTCCTTTTTCTAAAACGCTTCTTTTTGATCTGCTTCTTTCTCCAGTCTATAGAAAAGACTTGTGTATCTTATGTAACTCATGACTCATCTCGTCTTTATGTAAAGCTGAGTACAGTTTGAAAACTTTAAAACATGCAAAAAAAAAAGAAAAAGAGAGAAAAAGAAAAGAAGAGGAATTAGCGCTGGACTACTGCAGTGAAATAGAGAACCATGGCTACCTCAGTTAAGTTATTTTGATGCTGATGATACAACACGTTTACTGAATACATAACAGTATTTGTCAACATCTGTAACATCTCTGCACCCTTCTTCATTCAAGCCCAGATGCTGAGCGTGGCCTGTGGCTGATGCAGTAATCCATGCTTTTGTTCTTAGGTTTGGTTTTGGTTCGTTTTTGTTTTTGTCTTGTTTTGCAAATGAGCCGATACAAATGCTGCATGTTCATTTCATTGACGTTTTTGTTTTGTACCTTTTGTGTTTAGCTTTTTTTTTCTTTCTTTCATTCTGTTTTTGTTGTAAATGTTAGCATCCCATGATTTTGTTTTTTGATTTTAACGGACTGTTGAGCGGGCCTTGGCGATGGCAGCCATATTGTTTGTCCACTTCACTACAGTTTTCTTTGTTTCACTCCTGCAAGATCACACGATTCTCTTTTTCCCCCACTTGTTTATTTATTAACATAATTATTCAACTGTATTTTCAGCCTTTCTTTTGTATACAGCTGGTTTAAAGGAGACAAATTGGAAATTTGTTACACAGCTTGTGAAGTTTGAGCTGAGTCATGATGTAGCACATTTTTGTAGCAGGTTTGTGCAAGTGGAGCAAGGTTTACTGGTCTCAGGTCTCTGCTACATTAATGACCTATTTATTCCATTTCGATGGTGATGGTGCTTTTTGGGGTTTCGTGGTAGGAAAAAATGTCATACAGGACGAGTCTGAAAGTAAGACGTGACAAGCCTTTGGTTGTCTCATGCCCCCCTTTGCAGACGGAGAACAAGCCAGGCCTGTTTGCTGTGGTTCTGTATAGTTATTACTGTGATGATGCTGACCACTGGTTCTGAAATCCTCACCTATTCGTAAACTTGCGCATCTACGGAACGGAGAAAGTACAGCGTTATCAATGTTACGTTCACTGCTGACTGCTGTACATGAAGAATAAAGTTATGATAGTTACTTTTGTGACTCATGTCTACATCCCTGATTCTAAACTTGGCCAACGTGTGTCTGAAATCAAAAGGAAATTGCTACTTATAAAAATCTATCAATAAGAATACATTAGCAGAGAAAAACTGGGAACGTTGTGTTTTAACACATCTCCTGCACCAGTTTAATGATCCAGTCAGATGTCATGTCATGTGTAAACCCTCTCTTTCTTTCACCTGGTTTGGAGTTTGGGTCTATAAATGATGATGATTTGCAGTAAACCCATGACATTGTATGAAATATGTTTAAAACCCCAGTCAGTAACTGGCAAAACACTCCACCCTGGAACTAGCGCTCACATTAGCACCATTTCAGTACCTCGACTTCCAACCTTCTGGACATTTAAATGGGTGTGGTCTTGTAGCACTGTTGTTCAAAAAGTCTACATTGTTGCTGGGCCAAAAAACTGGCCTGTATGCTATACTGCTGCCTGAGTGGGGATTCAAATAAGTATTACGGAACTAAACCCAAACAAATAGAAGATAGCATTCATCTGAGCCCATCCTCCATGAACACATTAAGGCAAGTCATGTACAGAGCATGTAGCTTCATGCTTCTTAGGAGTTCCTCGTTACATCTATCTACACAAATGAAAAGTCCGAGTGGTTAAACATCCAGTTGACAGGCTCAAGAGGTTAGTCCAGTATGCAGATCTGTTTTCTTTCTATTTTTTTCTATTTTCACTGATAAATTAATTGCATCTAATCTGTAGTCTTTATTTATTGATTACATATGTTTTTTGGGGGGATTTTTTTTATTATTTCTGTTATTGGGTCTTTCCCCAGTTTTATCTTGCGACGCTAAGTTGGAACATGGTTAATATCCTGCCTCTTTATCAAGCGTTATTTTAGTGAAAGTCCTGTTTGAAATGATACATTTACTGTAATTTCTCAAATAAACTGCTGTGATTATACTTGAATAAAAGGTTCAAATTGTATTCACTGAACTATTGCATTTCTGTTTTTGTACTGTGCTTGATTTTTGAAAGTGTTGCAGGCTTTGTTGACCCGGCCGTACCGAAGAAAACAACACTAGGCTAGTAAAATAATAATAATAATAATAATAATAATTAATAATAATTAATAATAATAATATCTACATATTTATAAAAATAGACTTTCAGGTCGCAAAACCCTTCACAAAACCCTTTGTGCACTGTACGGTACTGTGCAATTGAAAGCATGAACAAATGGGACTAAACAATACTAACCTACTGGTTTTGTGAAACAGCGAGATGATGGTACCCACCTGTTGAGCAGAAACAGATACCCACCTTCTTACCCTTTTTATATCTTTCAGCTCTCAAAGAAGCTAGGGTCAGCCTCTCCTACGCTCGCTTCTTGTTCAAGCTTTTGTGTTCCACCTTAAATGGTGCAGCACTTAAGTCGACATTCTGGCTTCTTAGATTCTTGTTAAAACTTTCCTGTTCCACCTTATATCGTGCAACAGTTCAGGCTTAGGAATGTAACTGTACCCGGGTAAGCTTGAACGGGACAGTTCAAACCAGAAGCTGGCTAATAGACAGCAAAGTTCTAAATGCCTCAAACACTGAAAACACTGTTCTTCATGCTCGCCTGATTGAAGAACGTTTTTTAGATCTCCTGCTCTTTGGCTGTTTTTCACCCATCTCTCCTTTTTGATGGAACCTAGAGTTCATACACGTAGCCCCCTTCCTCTGTGCACGAGCACAAACGGCCCCTGTTGCTGATTGGAAGAGTGGAAGAGAAAGAGTGGCTGTACTTCATTTTCCTATTTACAGAGCTATGGCTGTGCACCATCAACCTCAACACTCAACCCCCGTCCCCCAAAATGCACCTCACAACATCCCCAATTTGCGCACACAAAACTAACAGCTAGAATTTGATCGTGTACTAAACTGAAAATGTATACTGCACCTGTACATTGGCCAAGCTTTATATAAGGTGAGTGAGGTGGTAGCTGGTGCTTTGTTGCGGCAGTGTATGCGTTCATTGCCATTTACCCTAGATTCAAAATGAACACCTGAACTGGAACCAGAAATGTTGACATGCAAGCTTTAGAAAGAAAACAAGACACAAAACAGGTTTTTCATTTCTTTAGAATTTTGGATATGTATTATGTTTCAGCATTAATAACATATGTAAATTGCCCCTTTTGGGTACAGATTTACAGACATTTTTGTCCAACCTATCCAATTTTCTAAAAACATTTATACAGAATTACCTTCCATTTTAAAATATACATATTTCCTTTCCTATGATACAGGACCCCCGGCCCTTGCCCCCACAACTCCTCCATCCACATCCCGAATTAGCTGGTAGTGAGTGGACTCGGACGCAATGGAGGAACAGAAGTTCCCTTCAGAATGACGAGTGGATTGTGCTTTGGCTGCATTCAGGCATGAGGGGGATTCGTCCAATCATTTCTCTTAATCTGATGTCGTTTGTCGGATTGCAGGTGCTGCGTTGCATCCCTGACGCTGCCTCGCAGACCAACAGATCAATATAATTGGGTAGAGCACCATAACCGTGAAGCTGCCTCGATTCAAAGTCATACATAACTCCTTCCTGATATGTCTCTGAATGCCTAGCTTCAGGTTTCGTCCCTCTGAATGGATGGAGATACTCTTTTGTCCTGACATGACACAACAGGCCATGGAAGATGTGATAAACCACAGGAGGAAATATACTCTTTGATTTCAGCATCTTTTCAGAAGCGTGATGAACTCATGGAAAAACGTAGGTGCAGTTGTTATGACTAAAAGGTACAGATGTAATTGGAAAGGAAAAAACATCAAAGCAACGCGTGAAGAAAAGAACAAACATGAGGTCTCTGTGGGAGGCCGAGTATTCAAACAGCACAGTATTCAAATGGCACGACACCTGTGAGTACAGGGGTAGCTACTCTACGCTTCCCTTACAGAGTCTGGACCTGTCGAGCGTTGGGATTCCACTCCAGTCCGTCCAGGATGGCCGGTGGGAGTCTGTGGGGAGCGAGCCGAGGAGACGTCAGTCTCTTTAATGTTAGACACACACATCCAGCGGTTTTTGTCTTTGATCCCTGCAGTGCACTGAGGAGAAAAGGCTGTGTGCCTGGGCTGTGGTCAGCCGCTCTGAATGTACTTCTTGATCACCACACAGCCGTGTCTGAAGAGCGGGCAGGGTAAGTTCTGGAGGAGCGTCCATGTGTTGGTGCAAGGATCAAAGGTTTCCATGTTGCCTAACGCTGGCCCCTCGCTGCTCACAATGCCTCCTGTAGCATAGATTTTCCCATCCAGGATGACCGCACTTCAGAATTGAGAGAAAGAAGAAGAGGATTCGATTTTTCATGGGTTTAAGAGTTTCTTTGTTTTGGGAACAAAATGTATTTCGTCATTAAAAACCTTCAAAAAATGAAAGTATGTGTTCAAAAGTTTGGAATTACAGTTTTCTATAATTAAAAAGGAATTGTATATGATGTGAGTACAGTGCAACTAATTAGTATGAAACACTAATTTAACAGGGCCTAAAACAGAGCTGCAGATGATAACATAATAATCAAAAGTGAAGGTAATTAATTAAAATTAATAATCCAGAAGGTTTGATTAGAGGTGGTCAGCAGATAAAGAATAGGAAATTACTTTAATTAACAGTAACTGTATATTGTCTTTCAACAGCTTCTTGCTGTGTGCTAAAATTTAAAATCATCAAATATTGAATCATATCTGAATAATATTTACAATCTACTGTGTTATTATTTATTTGAACGGTTATTAATATGACAACTTAGTAGTGGAACAGTAGTCTAAGTAACCATAGCAAGGTTTCAATATCAGACCATTTCTGTTGGTCAGTTTGTCACTAATTGTCCACACAATGTAAAGGGGCAGCTACCATGAACGAATAATAATAAAAAACACAACAACAGAGGTTTGGATATGACCCATTAGGCATGTTCATTAGGCATACCTGCAGAACTGCCTGGAGTGGTTCATGTTTGGCCCCGCTTTGATGTTGCCCTTGTCCGGGTCGTAGATGGTGGTGGCTCTGGCGTAAGCGCCGCCCAGGATGAAGATAAATCCGTTGAGGCTTACAGCAGGAGCGTACTTGTTATCTAAAGAAGCCCAAGAGCGAGAGAGAGAGAGAGAGAGAGAGAGCGGGAGGAGAAAGACCAGACAAACTTTACCTCCTCAGTGCAATTCTACACATATACACACACATATATACACACACACACATCCAGGAATTATTTTACCTTCCCTGGCTCTCCATGTCAAAGGCCTGCATGCAAATTTTGCCCATTCTGGGATGTGCCGGTGCTTTCAGGCCTTTGAGTAAGTGCGGAAAAGCTGTGCAGCCTTTTGGCAAATAAATGTGCTGCTATGACTGACTGCCTGCCTGCTGGGGTAATTGAATTCATATCAGCACAAACTTATTGTGCTCTCCACAATGTGCGCTCACTAGATTCCAATGAAATGTCAGATAATTAATGATGTGGATTACGGACTGTGGGACTTTGTTGTTTGTATCTACTCTGCTACTTTGTTCGTGTCCCCATGTTTTTGGACGCTGGAACGGAGCTGATTTATTCAGAGAGATACAATCTCTCAAAGTAGTGTGATTTAACATGCCCCAACAGATAAAACCGTGTTTGCTCCTTTCTGCTCTCTCTCTGGCTATCTTGCCTCTTCTTCCCATTTTCTTCCATCATAACCGCTTCATTCATGTTTTATGTTGTTATTAACCAGGAGAATGAATAATGAGGCCTGTTCTCTGTGAAAGTGTGAACAGCAACCTGGTGTGGTCCAATTATGCATTGCTATTTATGTACAGGGCCTTTAAGCACCGTGTCTGGGTTCTTTACGTTGAAGCAAGATCTTTTCCATAAGCGGTATCCTTAAGATAACAACCAAACAAACAAAACATCTATCATGAGTGGGCAAATGACTGACAGTCAAACACCTGGCCACGCAGACGGAACGAAAGGTCGTCCAGCAGCATATGAAGAAGAAGGTGCTCTCGACGATCTTTTCCTCTCTGACAGGGAAATTGTCTCCCAAACGATTACAGCTGGGCCAATTTATCATGCCTATGAATAATTCACACGGCAACGTTTGAGCTTTTTGTTTTTTTGTTTTTTTTCGCCCGCATCGGACGCTTGAGAAGCCGCGCACGGAAGGAATCTGTAAAACAGCCGTTGGATTTAATGGTGGGAAGCGTAAACGCGTCGGCTGGGCGCCGTGCGCCGTTCCACCGGGCTCCCTGAGTGCTGCCTGCCAGGTGCATCTCATTAAAAGCCCTGCCACTCCTGCATGAGTGACGGCGCAGATAACACCCTCTCTCTGGCACTCCAAACAGCGGTGGCCACAGACAGCACTACAGAGCTAAAGGCCGTGTAAGCCAGGGGGGAGGCGTCTTCTCCTCTAACAGGTGTGTCATTCATAGTCACTTCTGCATCATTCGCGTGTGGAGCGACCAAGCAAAGGCTTCCTGAATGCACTGGGGCTCCTGCTGCACTTCAGCGTTGAGCTATTTAATCCGGACCCTCATCAAGTCACCTGGTCCTCATTCGCCCCATCCACAAGCATCAGCAGTGGCAGCCTGAGCATGTAAAAAACTTGCTCCTTATCTTACCCCCTCCCCGTAAACAACTCCCACTCTTATCTGTTCTCTTCGCTCCAAACCAGCTGTGATTCTATCGGTTGTGTTAGATTCTGGCCTAAGATGCTTGGCCCACTTTATTGTACACACAATCCAAAAAAAAAAAAAAGCCACACAAAGGGCACAAACGCAACACAAAGGGATTACGGCTGCTTCTTTGATGGTGCGATTCCGCCCTGGGCAAGACAACTCCAAGGTCTCTATCAAATGAAAGGACCCTCAACAGCAACACTAACGTGAAACACATCTTTCCACAAGAGATAAAGGCAGAAGTATACAGTTCAAGCCACCAATTTGCAGAGATGTCTGCTTCCATTTTCCTCTAAGCCTGTGCCTCGGTGATGGGAAATGGACAAAAAAAAAAGAAAAAAAGAAAGAAGCAGCTGAGGAGGCTATTAAAAAAACAAGCAGTTGGAATAGCCGGGGTCGTGAAAGGATGCAGGCAGAAAGCAGGACAGGAGAGAATCGAGAGCCTTTTTTTTCGATTTGTAATAAACACCTTGGGGCTTTTGAAGTGGGACTCCTTCAGCGCATCCCATCTCAGCCTCGCTGCCGACGGCTCAGAGTGCTGCCTGCCACTCCACTTTCAAGGACTTCTAATAAAAAAAAAATCCAAAAAAGCGACAAACACAACTCTTCTTGCTGGTAATTTGGGGGCCTCAAGAATGTTTTCAGACAGGGCTGCTCGTGGCAGGGTGGCACTGCCGGTGATGAATCGCAGGTGGAGTGAAGTTTATAAGCCCCTGACGCAGGCAGCTACCTGAGTGGTGGAGAACCGGATGGCCGATAACTCATCAGCCTGTCCACAGGGCCCCTGAATCACTTTTTAATGCGCGTCTCTCTCCTCTGAAGAAGCACAGCAATTCTGTGCCATTTGTACAAGTAATTGTTTTCGATCAGCGCTCCTGCGCTCCACTTCCAGTGCGACTTCTTCCCCCACACTGCTCCACCTGGCCTTCCGTGACAGCTTGTCTGTCAGCAGGGAGCACGGCGGCTGAATTAGTGTTTGAAGAATCCGATCGCAGCGGGGCTTTGAGTGTGCAAGTCGCTTTTGCGGAGTTTGTGATATTGTGTTTGCTGTGATATTGTGTTTGTTGTGATATTGTGTTTGTTGTGATATTGGGTCTGTGAATTTGTGATGGGGAAAGAAAACGTCTGTGATTTTCATTTAGAACGATTGGAATTGCTTTCAATATAAAACCTATTTTTCAGCAGAAACACGTATACACTGATTCTAATTCAGAGCTAAATCTATTGGGATCAATACATAAACATTTATAAAACATATCACCTCTACCTGCGTTATGGAGAACAACACCATGTTTTTAAAGAAATTACAGATGCAGCAAAAGGAAGATGAAGCCCAACATCACCTACAGGTTTTGCTGTTCTGGGATGCAGTGAACACATCCTCAATTAGCTGTCCAACTGTGATGCTTTTTTAAGCTATTATATGTCAATAGGGATAACAATTGGCCTCTTTCAACAATATCTTCCTAAGCTTGTCATGCCTGTCAGATTTATGACAGAAAGCAGTTATGCTTGTACCTTGGTGCTCTTGACAGGTTTAAGACAAACCTTGTGGGACTCATAAAGAATACACATGAGTTAAAATATCCAAAGAGCCTTTATGATCAGTTACAACAAATAAAAGAGAGAGACAAGATACTCAACTAAGAATTATTTTAAATTACCGAGAGCTAAAACTAACCAAATGTGCAGAACAGTGACTTATAGAGCTATTAAAAAGTGGAATTCCTTACCTGACTCACTGCTCAACACTGATAATAAAATACAGTTTAAAAAACTACTAAAAAAACACTACCTAACTGATTCTGATCATAAAACTAAATAAATAAAAGTTAAAAAAGTAGATTAGGGAAATTCGTTCAAGGGGAATAGTGAGTTTATTGGGATTAAACTTTCTACTTCTTACTTGTTTCTTTTTTTCTTACTTATTTATTTTTATTTATTTATTTTTTACATCTGTATACATTCAAAATATACATGGAGTATGTTCTTCTTTTCTTTTTCTTTTGATCTATATGAATAATGTATATTCTTCTTTCGTATACATTTGAAATATACATAGAATATGTTCTTGTTTTCTATTATATATGTTCAATGTATATGTGTGTTTTATGTTTGACAGACCCCAGGAAGAATAGCTGCTATTTCTATAGGAGCTAATGGGGATCCAAATAAAATAAACAAATAAACAAACCATGAATAAATCCCAAATAGGAAAACATTGAGGAACTTCATAAAGTCTTCATAAAATCCATATAATTGGGTTTTAAGAAGAAATGAGAAAGGTGAGTCTGGTGAGTAAGGACCATGGTTCTTATTCAGTGATGCCCAAATTTTGAGGCAGAACTACAATTAAAATGATAATGAAATGATTAAATATACTCTAAATATACAATTACAGTATTGTGCAATGATCAGAAACCACCATAGATTTTTTACATTTTGAAGCCAGTTATTGGCACGGTGGTGTACTGCACTGTTGCCTCACAGCAAGATGATCAAATGGTCATTCTGTGTGGAGTTTGCATGTTGAATGGGTTTCCTCTGGGTACTCTGGTTTCCTCCCACAGTTTAAAGACATGCATGTTAGGTGGATCGGTCACTCTAAATTGCCTGTAGATGTGAGTGTGTGTCGTCCATACGATGGACTGGTGACCTGTCCATGGTGTACCAGGCCTTCGCTTGATGAAGCTGGGATTTGCTTCAGCTTTCTGTGACCCTGATTAGCAGAATAAAGCAAAAGATAATGGATGGATGGAGGAGTCAGTTATTTATAGTTTGTGAGGAGAGCAGATATAAAATGATCTACATGAATAAAGAAGGGAAAAGTCAACAAAAAACAAGTAAAAAACAAAAAATACATGTTTTTCTTTGAACAGTAATGATAAACGTATGTCTCGTCCTTGTCAGAAATGTGCCTGTGGTGCAGTGTATGCAGGTGCATGCGTTCACCAGCTGGGGACTGCTAAGAATCCAATTCATGCCAGTTTCTGGAGAGGCTGGAATACAGATATATTGATAATCTCCCCTCAGTAGTGAGCCTCACAGCAAGAGTGTGTTACTCAGGGGACACAAACCTCCCTTAAACAAATCTGTGCCCCGAGCCAGTTTTGGGGAGAAAGAGTCTGTGAGATTGTGGCCGAGGGTTAGAGAGATGGAGTAATGGCTGAAAATCTGCGGGAACCGCTAAAAATCCTCCATTACACTCTGTCTGGCTCCACAACAGCCATAGACTCATTTTCACCGTACAGATCACTCACTCTGCCCAATCAGGCTTGCCCATAGCCAGGTGACAGACGACTCACTCTGAGAGAAGGAAGACGGAGTGAAAGAGAGAAAGATGGTGCACTGTATGATGCCTGAAGAACTCGCCCACCCTACAGCGCGGAGATCACCAACATTTCCTCCACTCGCACTGGAGCCACAGGCAACATCCGCTCTGCCTTTTAACTCTGATAATGAACTCCTGTCCTCCACACTGAGACAGAACAGGAGACACTCACATAGGAAGCTTGACTGGTGTGCACCCGACATGACTCCAGCAGTGTCCTCTTTCACAGTTTCAGCAGCCTGCATCTGCTTCTATTAGAAAACTTCTGAAAAAGGCTTACTTAGTAAGCTTTTTTAGTTCTGTACTGGAGCAGCAATCCTAATGTAGATAACGTAATAGAAGACCAACCAATTAGCCTGCTGCAAACTGCCATCACACTTGCCTCAGACTGTGCTGAGTTGTTTAACTTGGCATTCTGGCCCAAAACTTGAGTTTAATATCGCTGCTGTCCACAAAAAAATCTCCAGTTTTGTCTGTTTTAATTGTTTGTGTCACTTGAACACAGTAGTTGTTCTGTATATTGGTGAGAATTCCACTGAGAATGCCAATAGACCAATAGGACCAATAGGAATGCTCCAAAATAATCATTCATGTTTGAATAAGATATAATTATGATAAAACATGGCCTTAAAATAAAAATACTGATCAGAACTGTCTGAGAACTGTGTGGGCGTGGCTAATAAGCAGTGACAGCTCTCTGTCCAACACTGATCTGCCTGCTCTGCCACTGATACAGAACTGAAATCATTATCCAGCTTATATGTGACGCTGACTGGACAAAAAAAAAATCACAGATGAATAGATGTGCAGATGGACAAATGGACAAACAAACAATGTTGGTGTATGGATAATGAATGAATGGGTGATGCTAAATTATACTATGTATTATACTATGTATCATGGAATATTTCACTTTGCATTGTAGACATAGGGACTCCTGATTCCTATTACGACGATATGACATCAAACCAATCTGCATTACAGTTAATATCACCTCCACTGAACTCTACAAATATTTAGAAAAATCGGTGGAATTCCGCTTTATATTTATATAGTATAATTAAGTCTCAAGTTGACTTGCTTATGTGGTTACTGACATTTCACTGGTATCCATTAATGTGGAGAAAGTAGCAGCAGCCCGCTAAAACCTGTTTTTGTCTATTTTTATAGAAAACTATAATACAAGCACAAACTACTTGATTCAAGAAAAATCTTCTCCATGTGCCCTGTTCCACACTTACCAATCATAGGGGACTCTATGAAGCTCCAGGTGTTGGTTTGAGGAACATAAGACTGTAGAACACCAGCTGATCGCCCAGCCTCATTCACCCCTCCAAACACGTACACCTTTCCCCCACACACTGTGGCTGCTGCTGAGTGGACAGGCTTGGGCAGCGGAGAGACCGTCTCCCACTGGTTAGTGATGGTATCATACCTGCAGAGGAAAAGGGAAAAGAAGGGAAAACGAGCTGCTTAGTTCTAATGCCAGCTACATGCTATTTTTATTCTCCCGTTTCGCAGCGGAAATGGATCAAGGAGCAGCCATTGTTTTATACTGATCCTCATTATTGGAATAATGAAGCCAACATGGTGTCAATGGTCTCGCTTATTAGGACCACAATGAAAGAGAATTCCCACGGCTGCTGTAGTGCGCTCAGCCGCCATGCCCTGATTGTTCCTGATGGAAAGTTTCCTGCTTGCCTTTGCTGTGGGCTAACGGTGGAGCTCGTGGGCTGCTCATCAGAGGACACTAGCGAGAGCCATCCAGCTGGAGAGCTCATCCACATGAAGACTGTTTTCAGGAGCCGCAATCAGAGCTCCTTTGAATCTGCTCAGAAGTGCTCCTAATGACTCTCAAAGACTAAAAGATCACTTGTACCCTAAACGTATTAGTCTGCTGAACAAAGGATATTAACACTACTTCTGCTGCTATTTTGGACTGTCCACTGCCGTTATGTATACATCATTCAATACAAAATTATTTTGGTTATTTTATAGATGTATAACGCAACTCCTTTTTCCCATTTTATCAGCTACATATACCAAGAATATATGTATACAATTACATGCTGTAGCCCCATTGACACAATTTTTCAGTCCCCACTCTACCCTATCCATCAATGGTCCACCATAGGACATCCAACTACATATTACTAGCTACCACAGTTATAGCGGCACACTTGTGTACAGCAGTGTTGCTGGGGTTATGCACACTTACTGATCACTTTGTTAGACACACATACCGTGCTGATTCACTTTGTAGGTGTACAGTGACACAGTAAACTGTGTCTCACATTTTCCAACATACAATTTCTGTTAGTCATCCTCTGTCAGCGCTCAGTGACTTGAAGGGATGTAAAATCCCAATGGAGTTCCCTTTCCATCTATGGGCGGTGTATATCTCATACTGTGCATCAACAAATGAGCAGTCAGTAACCGTTAACCTACAATGTGCACCTTTCTGGTAATTGTTTCTGATAAGCTGACCAGTAAGTATGAACATTTAATGGGGTGTCCATTATTTTTCACACGTCCTGTACAGTAAAAGGATTTGCAGTTAAAATATTACAAAATAGATAGTAAAAGACATTATTTATCATTATTTTCCAAGCATCTACCACAGGGTCTCTTAAGCTGTGAGCACACTTTAGTGGCCCAGACTCAGCAGAGGCACCAGTTCGTAGTTGGCTGCTGACAGCACTCAGAGTCATAATATTTGAAGGTGAAAAAACAGAAAGTTAAACAAATAAATGGACAACTGATGCACTTCATAGTGATCACTACTTTCAAATAAAAGTAGATGGTTAATTAAACATCCAAAGCAGCCAAAGAAGTTTCTCATGTGCTTTTACAACTACCTTGTTATGTGTAGATCTTTCAAACTTTTTTTTAGTTTGGTTCTTTTTTGACCATGTGTGAACATGTATTGTATTGAACATTTGTATTGTTCCTGCAGTTTCATCTACTGCTAATAACAGCAGACGAGCAATAAAATAAAATAAAATAAGTGAAAATAAGAAATTTCACGTACGGAGACACAAATATATTTTCTCATTAAGCATCAGCGACCTGGTTTGTTAAATTCTACTTAATTAAGCAGTCATAAAGAAGCAGATATCACGTAGGTTGGGGGTGAACACAGTAACACAAGACTTTTTTTTATAATGGTATTTCTGTAATTGAAAGAATGATCTTTGAAAGACCCTAATTCTCATGTTTTCATTTCATTTCATGCAATTAATATAGACATTTTTCATATAAACAAGTATTTTTCCGCCGTGCTTTCAAGTTATTAGCAAGTGGGCCTTGACGTGGAAAACAGCTCCATTCATCATTCATGCCATAATGAAAACCTACAGCTTTGTAGCTTCCTGTGAAGGTGCTAGCATATTATTCTGCTATAATAGTACACTTATTTATCAGCAAGTGGTTTTATGTTATTAAAATATTTATACCAAACTTTCAAACAGTGGTTCCAAACTTTTAATGATTTTGCATTAAAACTTCATGCTACCTTCAACCTCTGACGACAGCCTCTTTCCAACAAATTAAATAATACATTCCTTCATTCATTCTCAACTACAGTCTCCCTGTCATCACTTGTACCAGTTGACAGCCAGCTAATGGCTGGAGCGTTCCTGAGCAGAAGCGTAAGACTTAGCTCGCTCTCCTGAGGAAGTAAGTGTGAATGGCTCGACCAGCAAACCAGACTAATGTTCCCCCTAACAGCTGCTGAGAGTAATGTCAAAATAAACTTCACGTTTAAGAAAAAGGCTTCAAATCCTGCTGTGTCTTAATGGAGAGTGCCAACGAGCTATAGCTGGGCAGGCAGTGGATTACATAAAAACTAATGAAGGAACTGGATGAGAGCATGGAGCACAATAATGAGGGAAAAGCAATCAATTATACAGAGCAAACTTTTTTTTATAAGTAAATTCTCAACTGGGCATCTTGTCATTAATGGAAATGTGCAACAAATGGCGGAGAAATAGGAAGCAGAAACTTAGCGAGAGCTATCAGGAGGTACAGGAGCATTGGGGAAAAATGAGCTTCTGTGTTAAGAAGCAAATCACAACAAAATGGATTCATTTAGTAATATTAAAGAATAATGAAGAATGATGCTGAATAGAGGCTGATTCAACCATCGCTTGCCTTGGATTTATTCAAGTGCAATAAACCAGGCTGCCATCAGCTTCCTGACAGTGGAGTGCACGGCCCTAAAAGCTTTCGCTAATTTCTTGGCCGCTGTGTACCGTCCATAGCACTTAATAATAAACACTGCGGTACTCAGCCAAACGCAGTCAGCCAAATGATGCCCTGTGAACGGACTCAGGTTAACTTACTGTGTGCGCAAATGAAAAAGAGTGGGCGACAAAGACAGCAAGCCGGAGAGCGGTATGAGGAGGGAAAGGGTGTGAAGGATGAATCACATGATGATATCAGTGCAGCTGATGTTATCCTGCAGGATAAGCCTTGCAGTGCATGATGGGTGAGATGTGCGTCGTGTGATGGTATCGTCATCGACGTGTTGTAATTATGAGAGCTACTGTACTGTGACCCAGATTCACCCCCATGCCCTCCTCTCCCCTCCATCCAGACAGTTTAATCACGCTCGGGGAGCTGGAGGGAAGTGCATGATTGGCTGCCTTGATAACCCACGGGGCACTGAGAGAAGATGAGCTCAACCGGAGGAGAGGTCTGAGGCACCTAGGCGCACTGTTTAAACAGTTCGATTCTAGAAAATAAAATGTGACGGTTCCATTAATACAAATAAACAAATATACAGTCAAAAGTAACAAGAAATATCACGCAAGCTGGTTTGAAGAACAAAGTTTGGTTCTGGATCTCTTCTTAAAGCCTCCCAAAATAAAATAACATTTAATCAAGAACACAAACAAAACCAGATACTAACTGATAATACTGGAATCGCTCAAGGACAGCTTTGGAATTAGTACCATTTGGATTTAAATAGGAAAAAAAAACTTTTGATTAGATAATTACTGCAGTGATTAGTATGTTTACCCTGCCAACAGTTAGTCTCTTAAAGACGTCATGGTCATGAAAAAGATGTCACAGTGTTTCAGATGGGTCAAATTATTGGGCTGCTTTCAGCAAACAAAACAACAAATTACTGAAATGACTGGAAATGGGTTGAAGAACTCTTAAACACCTTGAAGGGGGTGAAGAACAATCATCTTTGGGAAAAAAAGAATGATTGTAGTCGAAGAGCCCTTAAACATTTGAATGTTATGTGTATACACTTGTATTTGTATTATGTATTATGTGGTGCTGTCACGGTAGGGGGTTTTCACCCCACCTTTTTCTCCCCTCATTGCTCCCTTGCAGCTCAATATTTCACGCAGAGAGCCAACAGTGTCCTAGTTCATGTCATAACAGAGTTTCGAATATTTTACTTGATTATTTATTGCAAATATCTGAGACGACTTCCAAACTTGCAGTTAATGTCGAGACTAGTTCAGAAACTATTCAGACACAGTTATAATGCAGCAGTGTTTTGGGTCCTGTTTTCTATTCCACATACAGGAAAAGAGACTAGACAGTGTCCGTGTGTATGCTTCTGTATGCTACAGACGAGGTTCAAAACATAGAAATATACACTGAAAGATGTTTTAATGAACCAAGGCGGTTCTATTATAATATTGCTTCAAGAATCCTTTTTGACATATCTTATTGTAAGTGATCGCTCAAGCTGCACCCTGCCACATGGAATCGTTACCATGTGCATTAGGATCAACTGACCAGAAGCTTGTGTCATATTTGGAAAGTTATGTGTATATTTATCCAAAGCCAAATCCCAAGAAATTCATGTTTGCCTGCTGGGTTTGACGTGCTTTCACCAGATCTGGTCCCCTGGGACAGGCTCCTGCTGTACTGACATCCTGCTCCCACGCTACACCACATAGCAGCTGCTTCAGTGATAGGACAGGTACAGTGATTAAGCAGAAATGGAAAACTTGATCCCGCTTGCTCTGCGGGGAAATGCAGCAGCGAGTCATTTAAATCTGGTGGAATTGCATGTAACTGCACATCAGAGTTCCTCTCCGACCTTATCGCTACTTCCCCGGCCGCTCGCACGCTGGCTTATCTCACCTAGCTCTCAGGTGCGGCCACACAACAGCCTATTGAGAGTGGAGAAGGTCACCGCGGACGCTCCACTCACCATGCCAACAGCTTGACAAGCTAACGGTGTGCTGTTTTCATGCACAGCCATGCCTGGAATCAATATGTTGATGGTGTGTATGTGAGTGTGTGCGTGTGAGACGAGGGCAGCCAGCATCTGGCAGGGTTTCCTCTGCATAAATCTCTGGCTGTGGCTGCCAAGTCCACTCCGTCAACACTGCGAGCTGGTCAAAGACTCTCTAGTGTAAGATTAGGTTAGCCTGGCACATGCTGGCACAGCAGGATATACACTGAGTTTAGATATAATCATTCAAGCACAAGATAACTGCTTCCCGAAAATGACAAGCAGGACTGCAGAGGACAACAGTACAGTACTGCCTTGATGGCTCCGTCCAGCTGGACGGCACTCAGACTATTTGTGTGCCTTAGAGAGATGATGCCCAGACCCGAGCTGTCACCTTGCACTTCCCTGCACAATTAACCTGTGAACCCGTCGACAGGTACAGCAAAACTGCAGCCTCCAAGGATGCGAGGCACGAAGGCAGGAAGGCAACACCACCAGATTAGTCCTAAAAAAAGCACAACTTTTTCTATAGTCTACCTTAATGCTATCAGCAGAAATGAAAGAGGAGAAAGGAGAATTACTCTCATTAAAAAGGTACACAACACGTCTCTATATCTCTGAGGAGATGAACAGAATTAATTATTTTTTAAAAACTACACTAATGAAACACTGAGCATCTTCACTGCTGGGTCATTTATACCCTGTGAGTCTGGATAAATAAAAAATGCTGCTCTATTCAAAATATATTACGCCGCCCAAAGTTTTACACATTAACCCTAAAGCTATTAGAGATGGCTCAGTGAGTGGACAGGCTTGGAATTAGTCTAGAACAAGTTTTTGGACGAGCAAGACAAGTTCTACGCAGCTTATGAGTCCTACTGCATCCATATAATGCATCGCAATGTTTCTCGGTGACAAAGTTGCCCATTATTTTGCAATTAAAAATCTGCTCTCCTGGAACACATCTACAGTAGGCTCTACCCGCCTTCTTTCAAACCATGATTAAGTGTGCTGTTTGATCACCTCCAGTGAGTTTGAATGAAAGCGCAGTTAGGAGGCTTAAACCCACAGCGTCGGGATGACACTGACGGATCTTAATTATGACGTGCTTCTTTCCGCCACGCTAATAGCTTCATCACTGTCTAATAAAGCAATTCCTCAGAGCCTCACCTTGGTATCCAAGGAATCAGACGTTTGCTCGTTAATAACATACGTTCTGTAGATTCCTACGAATTTCTATGAGAATAATGAGTGCTAATTAAATAAAAAAGACTGCTGTGGAAATCTCAGAGGCAATATCCAACCCACACAGGTTAACGCTCTCATTACTTTTACGTTTCCTGCAGAATCCGGCGCCCAAATGCCGAGCACAGAAAGACCCCGGCATTACAATGCGACGACATGTGTTCAGCTTTTCTGATACGAGCCGGTCAAATGACTCTTCAGCTTAACAACCACTCATGATTCTGAGTCCTACAGTTGTAAGTGGGCAAGTTAAAGCCCACAGCAGCATTTAGAACCCTACACTCCCTGCCACTCAGCAGGGCCTCCTACGCCTAATGATTTCAGTGAAGTTTAATAGAGAACAGCCACAAATTGTTCATGTGAATTGCCTCACTACTAGAAACTAGCATTATCGCAGAGATGTTTTGACTTTCAAGGCCCGAAACGAAGGCCTAACTCTAATAATCACAGCAAAAAAAGGGTGACTCATAAATGACAATAAATAAATATATAAGTCAATAAGGACATCAAGGCTGTGCGGAACTGCAGCCGGATAATTACAGCTTTCACCTTTCAGCCACCTTCACCTAATCCACTTCTGACAGGAGCTGTAAAATCAGTCCTCCCAGATTTGCACGATAATCCCTGCGAATAAACTAATTTGTAATGTGGTCGCCCCCTCCAGCCTCGCACACACATGCACATTCCACACTCCCATCTCCTACTCCATCAATGCAGAGGGCACCTTCAGCCTCCGTCAGGAGAACCGCACGCAGCCTGGTTCTCGGCCTTAATTGGATTTGTGCGTCACACACACAAACAGTGACATTACAACTGGACGGTCGAGTAGGTCATACGCCAATTACCGCACCTCAGTCCGCAAGCAGCTACAGCCCGGAGGAAGCGGAGCCGAGACTTCATTACCTGCCGGGCGCTTCCCGTTTCATTAGGAGCCGAATGAAGCGCCGTTTCCAGCTCTGCCGTGGACTATTGCGCGGCAGTCGGGAGTTTGGGAAGGACAAGCTGTGGAAGTGTTATTAACGTGCAGGAGCGTCACCGTTATCTTTCACTGCCACCCACGGTGGGCTCTTAAGACATGTAGGTCAGCGATCTCGCAGCCTCCCTGTGACTCCCTCCTCCTGCTGAGTCCCTCTTTCTCTCTGCACTCGTTTCTCAAAGGCCACGCTCCTACTGTCTAGCCATCTATCACAGACAGGAGGTGATTACGGATCCTTAGATATTCCTAATATATCTTTTTGTGTCCCTTTCCCCCCACGCTGTCCCCCTGCTTCTCCTTCTTCATTATAAGCACCAACTTTGGCAGCAAAAACCTCTAGCCTGGCAGGGCTTGGCGGGGAAGGGGGGGGTGGGGGTGCAGAAGCAGTGGAAGAAAGAGAGAGAACGAAAGAAATGAGTTGCCTGCCGGTGAAACTCAGAAATCTCCCGATGTACCATCTAGTCATTTATCTGGCTGATGGTGCACAGCCTCCCCACTACATCCATTACTTCCTCCAACCTATAATACCCTCCTTGGGCACAGCCAAGATCTATCCCTGTCAACAGCCAAAGTGTCTGCTTGCTGGAAGGGGCTAGCAAAGTGAGCAGCACTGTCAAAGGAGCCAGCACTTCCTCCAGTCTGGCCTCATCATGGCTATCTAGCTAGATCTGCGGCTGTAGTGTCTTGGTCTTGGTACCCTTGCCCTGCATGTTTTTCACTGCTCAGACTCATCAACTCATCAGATAATTAGCTTTTACTGGGTCTGATAGAGAAAGCAATATATGACAATACCGGAGTGTCATGCAAACATGATTGTTGTGGTTCTCCTACTACACAAACATAAAAGGCAAAGTCCAGCATCATATATCAGAGTAAAAAGCTTATTAATTACCATAAGTAATAAGTAATAACATAGTAAACCTATGGTAGCCCATGAAACTGCTTCTTTTCATCCATTATGTGCATCTTTCCATGTGTTACCATTGCAATATAAAAAAATCATCAAGAGGCCATCTTAGGAGAGGTTCAGGGTTCTCTCCTTTGACCTGACTGGAGCTGGAAGAACTCACGCTCAGACCAGCCCAGCATTCTCCACTTCATTTGTCCATTTAAGGTGCGTCCAAAATCACTCAGTAGTAAATCAGTAGGCTAGCGCGGCTAGTATGTCCGAATACTCAGTAGGCATCCAGTAGTAGGTGAACGGTAACTGGATGACCTACTAAAATGGCAGCCATTTTTATATAGGCGAACACAGCACACTGCGCTATCCCATGATTCACCTGGAGCCGCGGATGAATTCAAAGCGAAGGAAAAAACAGTGAAAAGCGGAACGTCGGCTGTGTGTACGCAGCTACGGCTAGTGAACCGCCGCTACTGCTGAGGTAAACAATGATTTCATTCCTCCCGTTTCATCTTCTCCAAGCTACAGCTCGACACGCAGATCAGTGTCACAAAAAGTCTAAATCTGTCAGTAAACTAAGCTTTTAAATGAATAGCAGGACTTTTACTGTGGTGGTCTTCGGACGCACCTTTAGTAACAGCTTTGTTAGATTCTATAAAATCTCTGTGGGCCGTAGGGGACGGGTGCCTTTTGTTGGTCTACCCATTTCCCTCTGTTTACTTTGTTTTCAGTCTTAGTTATATTTTCTTTAGTTGTTTAGTTTGTTATTTTTGGTGTTCGCCCACCCCTGAAGCCACTGTCCCATCTTTTTACTCATTTGTTGAAAATAAACTTTAAAAAGTTTTCTGGTTGTAAACTGTGTCCGGTGTCCGGTCTGGCAGAGGTCAGGGGAGAGAACCCTCTCAATTTCTGTTACGGCCTGACCCTAGACCAGGTTGTAACAATACTGAGCCACTATGCTAGAGCGATGAATAATGGCACACCCTATTAGCAAAAAAAAGGCCACACCACTGTATTTGTCACACATATAACAGATATGTTACACATGTTATGTCAGCAGTGTAACACAAAACAGATCACACCTTCTCACTGTAGCTAGACTCCTCACCTTACTGTTTGCAGAGGCCTGTGAGTACAATGTGTGGGGAGTAGAATTTTAGATGTAGACAGGGCAGAGGGGGTCACTCTAGCTGTCTCTTAGAATCACTTTTCAAGGAGTGCAGAGATATCCTTGCTCTTTTGTTCAACTTCCCACTTTGTGGAAACGCTAATAATAAAATTATTTACTGGTTTGTACAAAACATTAGGCTGGCAAAGTCAATGTACGTGGTGCCAGCGCTCCAGGACTAGAGTTGGGAAACTCAGTGCTGGGGAGATGTAACTGCTCGAAATGGCACACGTTTTGCAGACAGCTCTCGTTAGCTACCCACCGGCGCTAAATATATCCCTCTTGGAGAGGGTGGGATGAGCAGAGTCTTTGCATGGCCTCCTCTCCAAGCCTGGTGGACTGAGTGGGAAGCAGCCAGCCGCCCCGCTGAGCACTGAGAACGACGCCCACGGCACACGGAGCTGGGCTAGGAGCGAGTGAGAGCGAAAGGCTGGTAATTAGCAAGGGCTTTTGAGGAGGGTTCGGATCTTCGTCATACCAATTCTCCCCGCTGGAGGAGAGACGACAAAAATGGGGTGGTGGGGCAGAAGACGGGCGCTTAAGCAGCAGGACAGGGGGAGCCGGGGGAGAGAGCAGAGGGGCACAGCAGGCGACAAAGTTCTGAAGATTCACTAATCCCACCGAGTGCTGGATTAACATGGCGGGGTGCACGGCAAGTGCTACATGACTGTTGTGGTGCCCCCAGGGGTGCCATAATACTAACCCATCACCCCCCTACAACAGACACATTTTCTGAAAATCTGCAGGGCAAGGAAAAGGGGTTTCTTCAGCGGTTCATCCAAAGTAATACTAAAGAATGATGTCAAGAGTTCATTGTGTCTTTATAGCATTTGAGCGTAAGAAGATGCCACTAAACCTTTGGTGGGCAACAGAATGTGTGTGCATGCGTCAGCTGGGGGCACTGACAGGTCTGACAGCTTCTTCAGGTTAGAGGACAATGGGGTTAGGATTAGTGTCAAAACATTTATTTGGATAGAAGCTGAACTTATGGCAGGACAGATCTATCTCACTGAATGGACCCTGGTAGGGTTCTTTTCTGTGTACACAATGTTGCAGCCCAGAACAGAGCCAGCACTAGCTTTGAAACCTTGTGTCCCTGGCCCTCCTGCTAATTAGCTGTATATTTTCCATACTAATCCAATAGAGCCATGCTCAGTATGTCACTCGGATAGACAATTACATTTCCTACCTGCTCCGTTGTTTACCTGTTGTACATTCTATAAAAGTTATCGCTGGAGTATTGCAGGTGCTTCTCTTTTTTCCTACTCTTCTCTTTTAGGGCTTTGAGCCCAACCGCTGCAGGCGTGTTTGAAGGGGACGGATGTTTCTGATAAAGTCAGCATATTTTAAATAAGACAAAATGTTGTACTGTTTTTTATGCACAACTGAGCGCGCCCACATGAGACTTTAGAGAGAAAAAAACAGCCCATAAAGCAAGTCGGTAAAGTGAAGGTTCTGCTGTTCTCTGGGTCCAATTCTAGCTGTACGCAAAAAAAGAATGAAAAGAAGAAAGAAAGAACCAGAAGACCACAGAGCCCAGCAGGGTAGGGTGAACTCCAAGCTAAGCCTACACCACTCTCTTTATTTTCAACGCCTGAACTGTGAATATAGATTCTGTCCTGGATTATTTAATCACTACTAGTTTACTAGAGACTGTGAAATCTAGGACTGAAAGCTGGAAGGTCTGGATTTAAAGACTTTTCAAATCCTACTGTAAAAACACACCACTATATGAACAGGGTTGCCAATGTTTACAATAGCATTGCGCCCTTGTGCTGCTTGTTAATGTTGGAGTGGAGCTGAAAATGGATTACAACACTGCCGTCTAGTGGTCAGAGGTTTAAACACAACACACAATGATTCACTGTCTGCCAGGAATGTGTTTATCAATACTGTGTTTTTGAGAATCGATATAGTATCACGAAACATAATATCCCCATATTTAATATATTCAATATTTTCTTATACCCCTACTGTCCAGTGTGCAGACTGCCCTCTTGTATTTGGGAGGGGGGTCCAATCTTGGCTTGCTACTCCAGTGCAGGTTAGCTGCTAACTCACTTTCTATAGCAGCACTGATGCTACCTTTTTAACAATTAACAATTATTAATTAACAATTATTTTTTCAGAAAATCCTTATTTATCTCCTCTTTCATCTTTGGTTTGAGAAATGAGCAACAAATTCACTCTTTCTACCAATCTTAATTTCTACCAATTGGAAATTTTGCAGAGTTTCCAGATTTGAAAAATACACTGCAGCATACTTTTTAGTTTTTCAGAGGTATTTCAGGCATTGTTACAGTTACTATGCTATGACCAACAGAATGAACCATTTTAGTACAATGCAGGCAGAACAGCTCTGCATCTCCCATCTCTAGACAAAAGCTTGTATAAAGCAGCTACACAATGACTTTTTCCTGTTTTGAGCACTAATTATTCCTTAATAGACAGTATAATAAGTTTATTTACAGAGAATTTAAATTCCACCCCTAGGTAATGCTTAATTATGGTGATTGGTGAAGGTGAAACACCTTTTTAAAGTTTAAAGAACCGCCATACGATGTGTAGGATGAACGAAAAAGAGCATTTACACTTTCAAACCTGTTTCTTAGGAAACCAAAAAATTCTTCTATAGCATTTCTCAAATAACCCTTAAAGGGATTTTACTTTTAAGAGAATCTGTTCTGCAATCAAATTTAAGCAAACAACTGTACGACTGTTTAACAATCCATAAATAATCAGATGGCTGAACATAATATACTGCCATTATATTAAACAATCAGATACATCTCATGTTCATAACCAAATGAGCTGAATCTAAATGTATACGCTCCCTAGCACATATCAGACACCATACCCCGAACCCACTCTCCAAGTCTTTCTCCCAATAATCCAGAGACTGCAGACCAGCCGCTCCAGGCTTCTCCATTTGAGAGCTGCTTTGAGCCTCCCGCTGGGCAGACAGAAAGGCAGCACACAGCAGCCTTGGGAGAGGCCTGATTGAAGACATAATTCCGAATGTGGGAGATTTCATGGTTAGGAGCATGAAAAAAGCCAGAGAACGATGGATGGCGGGCCACAAATTAGGCGAGTCAGTGGCCGAGGGAGGTGTAGAGAGCCGGACTCGAGGGCCGTAAGCACGGGCCTGCAAACAAATTCTCCCTCAGCAGCGGTGTCAATCACCCTCAGACTACAGGCAAATCAGCCAGCCACAGGAGAGCGGAGTGCTCGACACACCGTGGCCCTGCACTCCATCCAACTCCACCAGCATACCAAACAGCCAATGGGAGAGCTCCGTCATCTGGCGCAACAGCAGTGCAAACTGCTTTTCACAATGGCCTCATCTGACCCATCACCCCTTTCTCACAGAGCAGTAGTGGAAGATACACTTTGATGAGTTAACCATAGCAAACCAGCCATAGCGCAGTACAGTCACTGCCAGTGTCGCCTTTAAAGGCTGATGTAGAGAAAGTCCATCAAACATGTGACTGTTTTTATTGTGTTGTTGTGTTTTATTGAGATAAATGTGATCCAAGCTGAAACTTGAAAGATTTTTTATTTTGTTTATGTCACTTACTACCTCTTAGAACAAGAACATTTTAAAAAAGAAATTAACAGGAATATGAGTCACACATTAGTCACAGTTCTATCCATCCATCTGTATATGGTGATAGAAACATGATAGCACACTTCAGAGTGCGATTCAGATAACTGGGGGCTGCTTATTGATTTGTTTTATTAAAGGCAGAATAAAAGTTAACTAATATAGTACAGTGCTATAAAAAGTTTCCTGATTTCTTCTATTTTTGCATATTTGTCTTACTTTTAGATCATTAAACTACCTTTAATATGAGATATTTAAGATTAGATTTAATATTAGAATATGTATATTGTATAAATAATGATAGATATAAAGTATTATGTATAAGTTATTGTTATTTATGATATGTTTACATAATAATAAACAATTTCTAAGGAAAAACGCTGTAAAATCCTACCTGCTCCATGTTCAAAACTAATTACCCTTCAGTTACTAAAACAACCAGTTCACAAAATTCAATTGACGACTAGGTTTAATATCACTTGCCACCCAGGCATGATCTGCCAGACCTATTGAATCTGAACATTAACTAAATAGAACATGTTGAGCAATGGGAAGCAGGTGTAAACGACTAATTACAAAATGTCAAATGTTTTACTTTTATCTTTTTCATGTTTTTCATAAAATGTATTATTTAGTTCTGTAGTTCTAATAGTTCAACTGTGCATGTTGATGGCATATATACTGATGGAAATTTGTATTGAAATGATTTACAAAACCAGAAGTGTATTTCCATTTTTGTAGGTGTGCAAGCAAATCAATATTTAAAAGTGTTTTTACTGTGTTTAATTGCTTTTTCTTTTTTTAAAAATCATTTACTTCATTATACACCATATGTGCGACTGTGTTATTAAATTACAAAATCTAATTAAACTGCTTTACTTGCTTAGGTGCTTAAGAAGCAGTTTGTAAGAGATGCAACCTGTTGAACAGTCAAACTTATATATCAAACTTATATATCTCTTCTTTTATTTGCTGCCAAACATGGATTTTTGCCAAGAGCAGGCGGCAGCAGTCCCTTGCCAAGAGCTCCAACCATCAATGCGTTTATTGTCCTTTTCATTGGCTACCTGTCCTTACTATCTAACTGGGAGCAAGACTTCAGCATGATTGACAGGAGGTTAGTCTCACTTTTTAGAGGGGTATTATGCGACAGGATGGACCTGGACAAGCTAGATAGCATGCTAACTTCAATAGATATCTCTCCAACACAACACATAGATGTCTTTGCCTTTTAATCTAAACTGTTATTTCTTCATTTTGCTGATAATTTTGGTTAATTCTGATACGTTTTCAAATCTTAAAAATGGCTCCTTTAAAGCTTTACAGAGCACCAGCCTGAGCCTGACAGTGCCTTGTGTGAGACTTCACATTGTGCTGGTTTGTGTTGGCTTGCAGTAAACTGTGTAATAGCGAGAGAAATAAAGCAGTAAGACGCAGGAGTCACTGGCGTTGAGCGTGAGCTGCACTGACTTTCTCCGAGAGAAAGCCTCACTGTGAAATTAGAGACCTTCTCCTGCATCATGTACACAGTGCACACTCAGATGCAATGCTCACATGGGTTGGAACTAGGCTGCCTACAGCTAAAATAGCATACTGTATAGCAACACGAATAATGCATGCTGATCCCTGTGCCGCTCATCTGGTTGGAGGCTCAGCACACCGTCTGCTGGCTGAACCCAGAGAAGCGTAAATAATGTGAATGTTATGGTGAGCGGTAAAGTTATTAGATCCATTAACCAGCACATCACAGACAGGTTCGGCCCAGGCTCCATTAAATCCAGGGACGTTTTGGTCAGCAACCTCTCTCTTAGCCTCCTGCGAGCCCACACCCACAGCCTCCTACACAAGCTCTCTCTCTCATAAACCAGTGTGATATATTCCACATGACACTTCCACACGATAATGTTTCTCTTTTAGCGGAAACGTGACGTGCTGGCGAGTCCCTAATTCTAAAAGTCAAGAGTTAGGTGTTACTATTATACGGTTGTTGGGAGGAGGAAGGTCTTCCATCATAATGCCACAGCATGGAAGCATTAAGGAAAAATATCGAATTATGGGTTTTCATTTTGAGGGACTTATGTGCTGAGAGGGACTCCCGAGCTCCATTCACTCCCATAATGAGGCGCAGCAGCCTCCTTTAATAAGAGCCGTAATGTTTTTTTGATTGCCCCGTTTAATCTCGCCCTCGTGGGCTGGCTGCAACTGGAGCACTCGGCCTTTTTCACACACTGTCACGTCAGTAACCAGCTAGAGGTGCTATGAGCAAGAGGAGCATGAAAAATATTCAGAGCAGGGCTGCTGTTTGTATGGCTATAGGGAGATAACACCTATTCCATCTCAGGCATTCAATATATAGTCCCCACTGGTAAATATTCCTGAATTATCAGGGGAATATTTATAGTCTTAGCTTCAGGCGTTTGATACAGTCGCCTGCCACTACCTGTCAGTTTTACAATATTAACCCTCCAAGGCCGCCCATGGAACACACACATCTTTTTACATTGTGTTTAATTATTTCTTACTTGTAGCTTATTGTCAGAATTTCAGGAATTAGTATTTAAAATTTTTAATCTATACAGAATTGGTGTTTGCAAGTAGAAGCTTTATTTGAATTAGATTACATGGTCTAAAAAGTTACATGGTCTAATTCTCTGGTCTCATTTTATACCATTTAAACAAATGCAAACTTGTGCAGGACGGAATGGAAATGAAATGTGAATCTAATTTATTATGTAACACCTTAGGTATATAACTAGTAGGGCTGCATTACTTTGTGTACCTTTTGTATAGCACTGATAGCGCCATTATTAGCAGTGTTTCGCTTCAATACGAGTCAACATCCTTAGAGATAAACACATTAATGGATCCACAGTAGCAGGAAAGAACTTCAGTTATTAGTGGAATTTATGCCATTTAAAAGCTGCATTGCACTTAGAGGACTACAGCTGCGAGGTCACTGCAACATCACATAAGCAGCTGGACTTCAGGTTGAAACTATAGATGGTTCAAAGACTCAAACTAATATATACTGTTATATAATAAATATTATCAGTAATATTTATTAACATTAAATATATGTTAATTTAATGCTTTGCTAAATTATTAATCTGCTATTAATGTGGTATGTACACTACCGCTTAAAAGTTCGGGATCACAGTGAAATATTCTTGTTTTCAATGGAGTAGCCTTCCTTCCTTAACACAACAATGGACTGACTCTCTAAAGAAAGTTGTTTCTTTCTGGTCATTTTGAGTCGGTCAGCAAGCCATCAACTGCTGATGCTTCAGATACTAAACTAACCTAGAATGTTGTTACTCCCTTTTATGCTCACTTATTAGTAGAATGTTTTTCAGCTGCGCATCACAATCGAGCAAGAGTGTCCTAACAACCAGTTAGCCCAATAACATCCTTAACTTGGATTGGCGGCCGTACCAGGAGATTTAGACAGAGGACTGAGAATTGCTGATAATAGGACTATATGCAAAATAAGCCTCTATACAAAAATAGGCTTTAATACAAACATTTATATTCTTTAAAAATCATCTGATACACTTAAATTAATTGTGAAATGGACAATATTGTTTGTGAATTGCATTAAAAATTGCAAGAATTGCATGAAAATTGCATGAAATGAAATTCTAAAGTGATCCTAAACTTTTTAGCGGTAGTGTATGTGTTAATATATATAAATAATTTAATGATGTATATTAAATGTTAAACAGATTGACATAAAGGCTAAAGGTTAAAACAAATGACTAGTAAAATCAACGCTAGCAAAACAAGAAATGACCTTTCAACATGATCCAGGTTTCCAGCCACGCCCTGTCCACCGATTGTGTAGAGCTTCCCATCGTACACCAGGCTGTTGTGTCTGCAGCGTGGGATGGTCATGCGGGACACCAGGTTCCAGTTGTCCAACAGGGACATGTAGCACCACACATCTGCCACCGTCACCCCTGACTCCGTACCACCTGGAGAGAGGGCGCAGTCACATTCACACCTCATAACCGTAGATGTGCAAAGCTGTGATTAGTGTTTATTTGCATAGATTTCAATTGCGTTAGCGTTCAGCATATGTTTGAACATTTGTTACGTCCATTTAAAATCGGAAAAAGATGCAAATGTGTCTCTCTTGAGGGAAAAGGCCCTTTCCAAGCAGACCACCCACAAACTGCACCTGTCATTGTGTGTCAGCCCACAAACTGATTCTTGACCAAACTGAAAAAGTGGCACAAATGAATGAAAGTACCTGAAAGATAAATATTATCCCCGGCTGAGATGACGCTGAAAAACTCCCGGTCGTAGAAAGGCAGGCTAGCGAGGGGATACCACTTGCTGTTCTGGGGGTTGAAGCAGGTGACCGCAGTAAGGGAGCGCTGGTTCATACCGATGGCTTGCCGCCCTCCAACGAGCACTATCACCTCGGCCACTCCTGCGGGTTAGAGCAGACATGAACGCATTTGAGTGCTTTGGT
This sequence comes from Megaleporinus macrocephalus, assembly GCA_021613375.1. Lineage (NCBI taxonomy): Eukaryota > Metazoa > Chordata > Actinopteri > Characiformes > Anostomidae > Megaleporinus > Megaleporinus macrocephalus. Next base: position 32,127,355 of record CM038707.1, read on the forward strand.
GGTTTGCTTAGGGTGCAACGCTGTAGAGATTAAACATAGCACTGAAAAGTATATGCAGCATTAGGAGATAATGGTGCACTGATGGAATGCTCTGCTTCATTAGCCTCACTGATTAACCAAACCGCTTTGGATGGAGCCACAATCCGGTAAGAATATCAATACAGCAGGTGACATTAAATTACCTTGCACATACGCACTCGGCAAAGGAGTCACAAACTCGAGTGGAGGCCGAGTTAACTTCCAGTCGCAGTAAATAGGACAAATACGACTGCATTACATAAAAAAGCTGTTTTTCAGAGGTAACCTACATGAGCAAGCCAGCATGTGTAGTGAAGAGTGTAACTGAATTATCAGAGCTTAACTAAACTCATAACCATCTGTTCAGCTGCATGCCCTCCAGTGATTCAGAACCATGGACAGGTTGGACTGAACCCGCTCACATAAAATGCATTACTTCAACATGTGAGCTCATCCATGACTTGGCCTTCTACTGTCCTGGAAAGGTCAGGCTAACTCTGTTTTTAGTAGATGTTAAAAGGCACTTGTGAACAAATGGATAGTTATGAATTAAAACACAGCAAGCAGCCTCACACAAAATGAGGGCTCAGGGCCAAAATGCTGCTGAACCTTCACAATTCTGAAAGCACTGGCAATATCTGGCTCTATAGGAGTCCTGTTTTTAAAAAAATAACATCATAAGCGCCATCAAGGCTATCTCTATAGAGATGACACATGGAATGTGGTTTTAGGGCACTTTAACACCTACCTTGTTTGGTGTGGACCAATAAAACGCTTTCTACACTTTAGTTCATTTTGATGGGAGTGAAAGCTAAACCCATGCATGGGTGCTGCCCATTACACAACTGAACCATGCTGATGTGAATCACCAACGAAAAAAAAGTCTTGGTGCGCTTCCAGGCGAGCTTTGTTTTTGTTGATTACTTGTGAGAGCACATTTTCATGATGGCCCAGAGCCAAAACAGAACAATATCTTGTTTTGTGTAATATCAGACCATGCCTTCCTCTTCTTGTAGTGGCACATCAGTGCGATATTATTCACTTTATTTGTCTGTCAATGAACAATTACTGAAAAAGTAAACAAAGAATAGCAAGAAAAATATGTGCAAATGAAACAAATACAAAGACCCAACATAGCTGAATGCGTCTGAGATTTTATGGCTTGTAAGAAGTGGAAAATATTAAACCAACTTCATAGACTGAACAATGAGGGATGTTAGTATTGTATTGTAGTTTTCTGTGTAATTGTCTGGTACATTCATTTTTTCCAGATGCTGAAAAGAAACTTGGCCATTTTAACTAAAAATTAAACAAGCAAAGGGTGGTCTCTAACTTAGACTTCTGCTTATTCAACATTTTTTGTAACACAAAGGACGTTAATATGGACTGTGTCCCACCTTTGCCGCGTTAATAGCATGTACTCTTTACAGTAGACGTCAAAACATTGCTTGAAGTTTTGATTGTATTCAGTCATGACAGCATTAGTGAGGTCAGGTACAGATGTTGGATGATTAGTTCTGGGTCACAAGCTGGATGGTACTGGATGGTTCTGCATCATTCCAGAGAATGCAGCTGGACTGCCCAATGCTGGAGGCGCATGATGACCTTAGGCTGATGTGCAGCAGTTGAATGCTTGTAGCAACAATGGGAGCAACTTCAGGTAATAACAGAATAAATACAGAATAACAGGGGCTGTCTATATACACTATATAGTGTCGTTTAGATGCTGCAATTTAAAACAAACTGAAGTGAATGAAAAAATACAATATCATGAAAATAACTCAATGAAGCTAGTTGTGAAAACATAGACACTGTAGTTGCCTCTGGCGGATGTCTTGTGTCTGTGTGATTTGATTGTTCAGCAATGCTTAGGTGAATGATATAACTGCAACGTGAAACTTTTTGAAGACAAAGACTTACTTCTAAAGCTGCTGCAATGTCTGGGCAAAACGCTTCTTTACTTGAAAACACAATGTTAGAAAAAATCCAGAGGGCAAATATTGATGTACAAAAAATAAAGTAACTTGAAACAAGTTTGGGAGAAGGACTACGCCCAAACTCCTCCTATCCATCATTACATGCTCTATAGAAACCACTCCCCTGCCCTCACCTTCTCATGACGAAATTCACACCCCACCACCTTCCAGCTCCTCCATCTCTAGCAAAATCTTACTCACTCTTTGCTTGGCAAGGAGGGCCTGGCTTCAAATCCCAGCAGCCGAAGCCACCCAGAACTCCAGCCCCAAGTTTCTCAAAGTTCCCCTTCCTTGCCCTGCCTTAGTGGTCTGCACTTTGCAAATGATTTCTTGACAACAAAGATCATCATTGATAGCTAATGCATGCACCTAAGCAAAGAACGCTAACTGCTGTGACACAATAAAGACCTCATTTACCAAAGTTACACGACTCCAGCGAAAGTTGAAAGAACGCTGAGAGTGAAGAAGACTTCCTGCCTTATGTGAGCATCTGCACAGGTTCAACATCAAGGCACCCGACAGAGCCGGCTTTGTTTCAGTAGAGGAGAGGGAGAGAGAGAGACAAGTAGAGAGGAAGAGACAGAGAGAAAGAACGAGGTACAGACATTCCTGCACTGCCTGTAACCGCTGGCTCATCTTTCAGAATCAATACTTCCCCTGCGCTCCCCTGACAACAGCAGCTCGGCTGATCCATGAGCTTCTCTCTCTTCTAGCATCGCTCTTATAAACACTGTCATCTTTTTCTCTCCTTCTCTTTCACTAAATCTCTCCAGAGCAGGTAAAAACACAACTAGAGAGAAAAAAAGAGGTTTAAAAAAAGCGAGAGAGAGAGAGAGAGAGAACACCACGGGGAGTTTTTTGTCATTACCTGGATGTGAGATTGGATGGGAAATGGGAGGCGTTGTCTGCTCTGGTGAAAAAAGTTGAGAAATATGGCAAAACCGGTACTGCCTGTCACCAGAATAGACCTTTCTCTGTTTAAGAAAGTGGACCAGATCGTACATCTACATGAGTAGATTTAGTAGAATAGGTTTAATGAGATAAGCAACACTGTGTTTTGAGTTATTGTTCCTACATGAGGGCTTTGGCTACATGGCCTGTTTTACTAATTTAGGTGGAAAGCAGTCTTAGAGTGAAGTCAGTGGCAACAACATATTTGGATTTACAGGACTTGTTCTTGAAATGTTCTTTTCTAGTTAGACAGTTTGGTCTTCTGTGCATTTTTCAAAGAACCTACACATCTGCTCTTTAATTTCAATTTACTATTTCATCAAACTCGTATTGGGCTCATTGGAAAGGCTTTCTGAATGAATTTGTATTTAAGTCTCATTGTCTTTTCTAACAGAGGACATAATATCATTACAGTTTATTTTCAGGGTCCTACCTAGAATTTCAATTTGGAGACAATCATTAGGTTAATCTGTTCTCTTTATTCAAACCTTGGTTACTAGTCACCATTTTCAAAATAAGAGTGTAGAAAACCAACAAAGATCTTACTAAAAGTGCCAGGTAACATAATCAAATCTGAAATACATTTTGATTAAAGGTGTACATACAAAAAAGAGATTTTTTTTTTTCAATGAAGCCCACAGATAAAATGTTTTATATTCAAGATATGTACATAAAAACAACAGTCAGATTCAGGATATGAGTAGGTCACGTTGCCTGTTTATAATAAAAAGCTGAAAGCACAATAACACACAAAAGTGTGTGACTACTCTGTTATTGTACAACAGGGCCCTCATTATCATACATTTTTAGGGCTTTAAATAGCTACAAAAACAGCACAGATTTACTGATTAAAGAACACAGAGAACTCGCTGGGGAGAGAATGTACAAGGGAGCTGACTCAAAACCAGCAACAGCAGCAGCACGCTCCGCCAGCTATTGTCAGCTGACGCTTTCATTTCCACTTCTCCCATTAAGTGCAAATACAGTGATTTCGTGTGCCTTCAGGGGATTCTGAAGTAATGTTCAAACAGCGATTGCCTTTAATAACCTTTTTGGGCCAAAATAATGTGCTAATGCTGGTGTTGCATGCTGACAAGATTATGAGACAACTCTGTAATGGGAGATATTAATTATTCTAATTAAACATTCGTTTGGAGCTGCAGAAAGTTTCCCCCTTGAATTGCCAGATACTCTCCTAATTTCTCCCTTTACTGCTGACAAAAAAAATCTTGCCTAGACTCCTGGGAACTTCTGAGGGCTGTCATTAATTCATTCATTCATTTACTTATTTATTTAAAGGCGCTATAGAACGTTTTTACTCTGCATTTAAAATTGTCCTCCAATGTCTACATAGAATGTACATGACTTTGGTTGGGGGGAAAAATGCACAGACGTGGTTTTAAATGCCCATTTACACCCTATAATCTTGCCCTAGTATGAAACATGCTGTTTGCTCTTTTTGATGAGCTTATGAATGAGGAAAAGCTCTGCTCTGATAAACACACAGAAGCAATATGTTGAAATGGACACAGGCAGGAAAAATAAACAAACCTTCCTACAATTAACTAGATCATCATACTATTTTGTAGCTATGCTATGTTACCCGAGGCTTGTAAGTGGCTAACATTACCTGGCTTAGCTACTAAAAAGAAATGTCTTTTTTAAAAACACAGCATGGCTGCTACTTACAGGTTGCTGTTAGAGTTGTGATGCTAATAAAGGAGGAACTGCTCCTCTTTTCAGTCTCTTCAGTGTTAAACATAGAGTAAAGCTGCTCCATATTGTTTACGTGTGAGATTCTGTCTGGAGTGATATGTGCACAGCAAGCTAACCACTTTGAACTAAAGTTTGGGACTTTGTTAAAGAGGTGGCAGCTGAAATTGGTGGAAACTAGACTTTTGTATATTTTTTCATTTTGCATATCCAGTCCACCTTAAACGTTGCTGTAGTTACACTCTAGTGCTGTACTAGCTGTAGCATGTGAAATGGAACAGGACATTAGATTAAGAAGCTGGTGTAAAGAAACTAATTCCAGCTTTGTTAAAAGATGCTCATCGATGGCTCAGTTCCTTGGAAAGTGTATAGAAAGTGCAGAGAGTGTGTCAGAACTATATACTGAACTCCCCTTATTTAACTATGTTAGTTTTCCGTTCTATGGCACCTTCAATTGAACCAGTGAATTAGCATTAACACTGTAGATATTTTTGCTGAGCTGAGTCTCCATGCACTGTTCTATTTTACTGACTGTACTGGTCACATACATTAGTTACTCAAGCTGTGTAATGAAGAACAAACTGACATACCACAAAAAAGCTGAAAATCCCTCTTTCATGCATGTGAAAGATGATTGGATACTAATTTGCTCATTAAAAGCCCATATCTTAGATAACTGAATTTCCCTAATTGTTACACACCAGTTTCAAAATGTACCATTTACTTTTTACTCCATATATAACACATATGGACACAGCCTGCTTTGAATTCCACTGTTTCTGTGATGTCATTGTCACGTCCTACCCTGCTTCCTAGCCTGTCTGTCATTGTTTACGTTGTCCTGTCAAGTCCACGTGGTCTTTGTTTACCTTTCTGTCATGTGCTCTATGTCTCCACCCCTCACGGAGCATCTTCTCCTAGTGTTACCAGGTGTTCCTTGTTGTTTCTTCCTTATATACCCTTTGTTTTCTCCCAGTCCTTGTCACATATTCAACCAATGAGTGTAGAGTCAGTCAGTGTTACTCCTGTATTGTTTCCAGTCTGTCGTTTAGTGTTGGATCTTCTTTTAAGTTTGTTTTTTTTTTCGTTGTGCAGTATTCTTGTTCTGTTTTCACCATAAATAAAAAAAGTCATGAAAGTTTATCCGCCCGCCTCGTCCTTGTCCACGTTACAGTCATATATCCACTTATTCAGCTTATTTAGTTCTTTTAAAATGAACACTAATAAAAAGCGTCTGAATAACCTTTATTTTTGTTTACCTTAAAAGGAAGTTTGCATTGTTTTGTAGAAGTAATTATTAATCCATTTTAAAATGACCAAGAAAATCTGGCCCAGTCCAGTAACATCCATTTATAGAGTCATACTACAATGAAGTCATCAGAGCTTCAGCACAGCCGTTTTATGAGAGATTTATGGCACGCAATTTTTAGCACCACCTTAGATTCTGAAAGTGGAAACAGCTCAATATGTTACAGCTATGGGTCATTAGTTCCAACACCAATATCTGATTATTCGATAATTCTCTGAGCGTAGACGTGCTGCTCCTGTCGGGATCAAGCCGGCAGCGGTGCAGCCCTGTGTTCCTACACTGCTGTGCCTAAACCCCCGTAGACCACGCAGACAGGAAATAAGAGCAGGGAGTAGATGGAGAGAACAGCCGATCGGAGTTCTGCCAGGGTCTCCTCCGAAGAAGCCACGCAGGAGTACTTGTCAATCACAGGCCTTAGCTAAGGAGGAGGCAGAACGCTAAACTAAATGCTGCATTCTCTCTCCACTCTCTCTCTGGGTTGCTCCCCGGGTAGCTCCTACAGAGCTGCGGGAAAGAGCCCCTTTGACAGGTGGGCATCTCCTCGCTTGCTGCGTTCTCCCTCGTCCCTGCGCCATCCGACAATAACAGCATCCTCTTCCACCCCACTTCCTCTTAATGAGCCTATCTGTGGCACTGGATCAGCACCTGCCACCGGTAAATACAGCCTTCCTACAAAGGAGACAGGACAAAGCCAGGTAGCTCTAACCCCCCTCTGAGTTAAAGAGCAGTAATGATAGCATCTGGAGCTAGGAAGAGCGGTAAATCACTCTTTCTCCCTCACTCCTGTCTCTTCGCAGCCAGCCTCACCTCCTGTGCCCTCTTTTATGACCCTGTTCTAAAGAGGGACCACTCTTCCCCCCAAAACAGCCTTCACCTTGCTCTGATGTGGTGCTCCCAGCACCCAATGTGACCTCGCCTTCCTGTAGTTGAGGCTCATATTCCCTGCAAACTGCCCTTGGCCTGTTCATTAGGGAACACTAGTCCGTACCCAAGGCCTGCTGGTGTAAACGAGTCCAGAACTGCCCCAGCTGGAGAAAAGATAAATTAGTTTTGCATCTGCTCATCAGGAAGAACCACCTGAGTCGTGTAGCTTTACAGGCAAGAGTCCCTGACTGACTGATAGGAAGTGAAATTGTTTTATCCCTCAAAAAAACATTCAATATGGTGAAGAAAATCTGAAGAAAAAACTGAAGAAAATATCACCCAATAATAATAATAATAAAAATATGTGATGCTGCAATAAATGTCATTCGTAACATCACTATTATGCAAAAATCTCATTTTTTTACCTTTGAAATGGTTATATTTTGCACTGTGTTAACTTTTTGTGTTGAACAGTTAAACAGACATGGTCCAAAAAATGTTAACTTGCTATGTTAACTTACATTACAAGTTAAGAATGATTTTCTTCTTCTATTTTGGAGGTATAAGGTAAATTCATTCAGCCACCTTAAATGTCATTACATTCATTTTGTTTTCAAATGACACTTGGATATCTGAAGCTGTGTAATAGTTTTATTCCAAAAGACTGACACTCAAAATTAATGAATTTAAAGTGATATTGGCTTCATGTAGGAAGACATTTTGTAAAAGAAATATATGTAAAATGCTGTCTTTCTGTAAGTACTCAACCCCTGTGCTACAAAAGCTCCAAGCTCACAAAGATGAGAGATATTGACCAAACGAGGACACAACTGGAATGAAAATTGACGGCTCCACTGGAATTGTAATTGCAGATATTTTTTTTTAAAGGTTCACCTTCTCCTCACAAAGGAAACCCATAGTGCTTTATCCACTGGTCAGAAACTGAAGGAAAGCTGTGAAAATAAAGACCAAATAGCATTCTAAGGAAATCGGAGATAAAGCTGTAGAAAATCACAACACAGAAAATGGCTTTAAAATAATAACTAAGGGCATGGATAACCCAAGGAGTGCTGTTGGATCAATTGAGTGGAAATGGAATCTGCATCATACCACCCAGGCTCTGTCTAGACAAGACTTTCCCTCAAGACTCAGAATTAGAGCAAGAAGGGGACTTGAGAGAAGCCACAGACAGAGTGGCCAATAATCACTTTGGAGAGTTCAGTGGCTAAGACTGGAGTAAAGGTGAACCAGTCAATGATAACGAGAGCTCTGAATACAACTGGCCTGTATAGGAAAGTGGCAAGAAAAAAAAGCCATTATTGAAGAAAAACAAACACTTCAGCACATGAATATAAGAAATATGTGGAATTTGCCAGAAAACATCATCCATTTAAAATGTGGGATGATATCTTTATCACAAAAATATCTTTATCACAAAAATCCAGAATTTGAAATGTTTCTTATGGTGTAACCCTAACACTACCAACTCCTTACCAAACATCATTCCATCAGTACAGTATAGGGCTGGCAGCATCATGATGCTTTTCTTTAGCAGCGACTGGCAGACAGAAGCATGATGCAAAATTCAGGGAGATGCTACAGGACAACCTGCTTCAGTCTGTTAACAACAACCTAAAGCTCAGGAGAAACCTCATGTTTCAGCATGACAATGATCTCTTAGCACAAGACCCCAAAGAACAAAGATCTACAATGTCAAAGTGCGATGATGTAGTGTGACCTTAAGTAAAGAAGTATAGAAGGTTGACCACATTAAGTATGTTTGGATACTTCCAGGTAAGTTCTAGTAATTTTTTTTTTTAAGGTGCACAAAACAAAAAATACATATTTAAACATAAACTCCTCCCATAATTAGCCTGAGACATACCGCCATTAAGGCAAGGGTACTAGAGGTGGTTAACAAACAATATAATGAACAATATTAAATAAAATAACTTGGTACATAACATTTACGGATCTATTTACATGGCCATTTATTAATGTTCTACGGGAAGGTATTAGTTAGCTAGCTTTCAATTAACTTTACTTCCTATACAGGTTTACTATAACTGTGTTTCCTCCCTCCTAGGTTCACTCTAAAAGAAGACCCACTCAGCAGCACCCTAATTATTATTGGACGTACTTAACAGCAGTATATGAGTCTTATTACCCTCTTTACCTTATAATGACCAGACTTTAGTGTTGCAATGGCAGTCAATTCAATCTTAAAATCTGAAACATATATATATATCTTCAACTAACCTGAAGAACCTGGAGCAAGTCTGCCAGAAAGAATGGGCCACAGTGTGTGAAGCTGGTAGTAATCAACCACAACTGACTTACTGGACTGCTATCGCAGCAAAAGGTGGTTCTACAAAGTACTAGTTTAAATGGGTGAATATTTATGAAAGCAGCATCTTTCTTTTATTATTATTTTTTTTTTTACATATTCTGACCAATGATGAACTGACTTTGGCATATGGGTTTGCAATAAAAATACTGGCTGGGACAGCCTGTGCAGGTCTCATCTGCAACCCAGATGAATCGCACTGAATTCCCTATATATTTTGTGGAGCTCAGAAGCTACAGAAGCTAAGAGTACTTTATTAGAAACATATTGTTTCTACGTTCACTGTCCATTTTACCAGCTTCACTTACCATATAGATGCACTGTGTCGTTCTACAATTACAGCTCGAAATTCATCTGTTTACTTTGTTAATCCCCCTTTCACTCTCTGCTCATCAATGGTGCTATTAGTAATTGTATATGTGTGTATATATATATATATATATATATATATATAAACGAGTACATATATATGAACATAATGAAGTCCATTAAGAATATTTATAGGTTGTCATTATCTCTGACTGTTTTGAGAAGCTGTGTTCTGATGATGTTAACTATACAGGGCTGAGCAAAGGTTTTAGGGGACATCATTTTTAAAACGCTATTTTTCCAGCAGCAAGCAGGAGCAACAGCAATTTTTGTCAGTTTTTTTTTTCAACTGAGGGGGCGCCTCGACCATTACTATGATGAAATAATGACTCAAATAGAAAAAAACAGGTCAAAATATTTCTTCCAACCGGAAACAGAAAGTCTTACGGAACACAGCATTTATCAGCACAGGTTTCCTGATGTTTTCCAGATGCTGTTTTATTTTTTATAGGATACATTTGGTGTAAAATAAAATGCTAAAGCCCCAAAGTTAGAGGTGTGAGCAACAGCAAAACAGCACAGAAGCGGAACTGACTGGAGAGAAAATGAAACTCCACTAAATGTGAATAGCTAAACTGTAACTGTAAATATACTTTCTTGAAAGCATCGTTATTTGAAATTCAAAAAGGTGCAAATGCATCAGAAGGGAAGTCACATGCGAGAGGCTACCAGTATGGCACTGAGTAAATGGAAGCCACCTCTGTGCACTGGTGTATTCATGTTTCTCATTGCAAAACTCATAATACAAGTTATCTCTACACTGGGCGTTTGACAGAAAAGATAACAGAGTGAACTCTTACATCTTTCTATGACTTTATGCTTTACCCCATCTGCCTCCCCCCTGCCCTGTCCCTGTGAGCCTGCAGTGGGCTAATGTGGCATGAAGAAGAGCGCAGGGCTCCTGCTGGGCGCAGGGCTGCTGTAGGGCCGGCATGCTGCGGTTAGTGCCAGGGGAGCGTCCACTCAAACACACCTGCAGGTCAAGCACAGGCCACAGGGAGCCCAACAAAACCCAGCAGCTGGGGAGCTAGACAGCAATCAAATGTAGTTTTACCCCTATTGAAGGAAAAAGTAATGCCACCAGAGGGAAGAGAGAAAGAAGAGGGAGTCTTTGTTTAGAAAGGAAATGTTTTGTCCAGTAATAAATACACTAGATGCACTAGATGTACATTATACAGTATGCATCTTTTTTACTGCCGAAATGGCCATTATATATAACTATTATATATATATCTGTTTTTCAATTTGTTTTTCAAAGTCAGAAAAAAAAGAAACACAGTACAAAACGCTGGAAGCATTGTGCATGTGGGCAGATGCTTGTTTTTTAACACAGGCAGCAAGTAGGAGCCACGGCTCAGCATTCCTGAAACGGCCAGGACAGCAGTCAGGTCACTTTTAGTAAGGCATTGTCCATTTATAGAAGCCGCACCAGCAACAGCAGCAGCTTTTTTGTTTGCTTTGCAAATTTTCTTTTGTCTACATCTGTAATTCTAGAAAAGGATGGTGTGAAATTCTAATAAAAAGAGTGATTAAACTGTTTTTGGTAAATATACACTTTTTCCAAGTATTATGCCTGCAACATGTTCTAAGAAAGCTGGAACAGGAACACGTTTACCACTGTGTTACATCATACCTTTAGAAAACTGAACTGAACTTAAGCAACCGTACAGGACCCTTCACTGTTGAGTTTTGCATAAGTTTTCAATGGGAGACTGGACTGCAAGGAGGTCTGTCAGAAAGGTCTGATTTGCAGCCTATTTAAACTGCTGACATATAATGTTAGGCTACCTCATGGATTTGTGGAACAATGGGACAGTTCACCCATGCTTTTCTCTTTTAATCAACCTGGTTCCTGTTAGAAGCCTGACGATAAATGGAATCACTGCTGCTTTATAAGTATGTATTTTGTAGTTACTCAGGCTGGATGATTACAGAACAGCCTCCAGTGTGGAGTTTTTTAAAGCCTGTAAAGCTGTTAGACATGTTTTGAGAGCTTGTCTAGCTTACCAACCATTGAACCATCAGTTTACCACCAGCGCATGCTGTCACATGGATTTTTTATGAAAGTCCTCCAGATAGCACTGCTAGAATAAGCAAATATATTTATTCCACTTATTTAAAATTCCTTATGCTTGTATTTTTTTTTCTCTAAATAAACTTATGTCAACAGATCAGGATGCTAACACTTGTGGAGGGCAATGTAAGTTCACTATGCTGTACTAAAAACAAAAACACCAGGAAAGACCCACAGAGATATGTTTTTGCATAGTTTAAGACAGTATCAGTGCACCAAGCAAAACAGACTTGTGAAAGTAACTTTCTAATATGTTATGGTATCAACATGACCTGCACATTAATGAAAAGCAATCAGCAGCTGGTGGGTTACACTGAGAAAACTGTCATAATTAATTCCGAAGTTCCTCCAAAATGAACTAGACCACCAAAAAACATCTAAAAAAGAAAATTGAATTCTAAAGCAGAACTCCATATGCTGACATAACCAGAAAATAAAGGATAAAATTGCGGATGAATTGGACTATGCTGCAGACAGAAGCTGACAGTTATGTGTGAAATGTACCTCATTACCTCTCATGCACACACGAGTCCCAGGCTAGCTGATGGCTAAGGCACTGGCCTATTCCCTATGCACACTATAGCCACAGTGGCCGTGGGCAGCTACTGGGATTCAATCCTTTATCACAGAAAGAGACTAATTAAACAGGGTGGACTTAGTGCTCCAGGTGAGAATCAGGAACCAATGATGTCCCCCTCAACCCCATGAGTTATTAGGCATCTAAATCAATTAGACACAGCGACATATTGCAAAAATACCACCCTCCAGTCCTTACCATGAATATTGCACAGATAATGGTAACTATGGAAATAGGTTGTGCTTAGGTAATAATAAGTAGCATTTCAACCCAAACAATGCTGCATGGCCAATTCAGCAGTGTGCCCCCACCCCCTACTGCCCCAAACCTATGACCTTAGTTGGTGGGCCACTACAATGCTGCTGGGCCACTAAAATGCTACAGAAAGAAAGAGGCTACTTATGTATGAATGGAAAAATGTGAGAAGTAGTAAAAGCTGGATTTCAGGACATATATTAGACTGAGCCAGGTACTACAGAGCAGTTTCCCTAGACAATAATCATTAAAAGAGTAATTAAACCTGTTGAAATAAGGCTTAATTAGGGAGTGGAAAGCTGTGTCCTCAGTTTAGCTGCAGACAATGCACAGTTTATAAGTGACAAATCAGCCCCACAGACACAGGAGTCATTTCATTAGTCATTCAAGTACACATAACACATCATGATCCACTCATGGACGGAGGTGAAGGAAGAGTCAAGGGCTCCAAGTTCCTGGAAATTCAGATTTGTCTCTCATGGTTCTTAATTAGGCTGCCCCGCTGACTGCTCATCACCAAACTGCTGATCAGTCACTAATAAAGGCACATAGTAAGAACACTGCAACCAGTTTCAGAGCAACTGCACAAGGAGTAGTCCACCATGGACAAATGCCAGATCAACTCATGGGGAAATGGCCATCCTCAACCCAACTCACTTAAATACAGAACTGCATCTAAAATATAAATATCATACCCACCTTAAAATGTATACTTGAGAAATAAACAGTGCTGCTACACCTCTGTTTTATTTGTTATTAATATATTTTTTACTCTACCTCAACTTCCAGGTGGCTCTATCAACTGGGTAAACAGAATCATGTCAGCAGAATTACATCCTTATAGAATGATTCTGATCCAAAGCCAGTTATTACTATTACTCTTCCAGTGATGCGCTGAAATACGATGCCTTCATCCAGACAGTATCATATCAAAATACTATCCCAGATAGCACTGCAGAACTTTTTAAATATGACAAACAGTGCTTATGTTGGAGGCTAATTCATAATTAGTATGAGATTATTATGAGATGACAGCTGCAGGAGATGGCGGGAAGCCAGTGCCGGAACCCAGCACCATGATGAGAGGTGTGAGGGACAATAGGAGGAGGACAACAGCCACACATACTGGTGTGATGATGGCACCTGAGCCAGACGACAGCCATCAGGGGTGATGGGAGGATGATGAGAGATGCAAAAGGCGTGGTGACGGCATCCAAATCTCTAGCTCTGTCTTCAGTTCTGCCACTGCACTACACCTGACATTTGATTATGGTGGCCGAGCTGCAGAGCTGGGGCAGTGAGAGGAACGTGGAGCAGAGAACTCTCTTTCCCTCAAGGCTTAGGTGCCAGCAATGCACTTAATAATAAAAAGATGATGGTGGTTTGGCTTATGCATTTAGATTTTGGACTGCAGTGCAACACACACTAACACACCACCATGCCAGTATCCCTGCAGTGCTGAGAGGTACTTAAAGATACCTGGTTTTTGGGTTCTTTGGGGTGTCTTGACCATTGTTGAACAGGGTAAAAGGGGTAACAGAGAAACTGATGGGCCACAGTCTGTAATTGTAGAACTACAATTAGTATTATGGTAATAGCTTTGACCAATTGGAGCATGTATTCATAAAGCAGCTGGTTGGTATACATATACACAAAGTCATATACAACTGTTTGGATTACAGAATATATAATATTATAAACAAAAGAGACAAAGGAAAACTACCCTTTCAAAAGAGTGCTCTTTATTGAACACAGCAGTGGAGACTGCACCACAGTGTTACTGAACAGCCAGGATAATAGGCAGGTTATCAACAGCCACACATTCCACAGAGGCGCTCAGCACCACTACCCCACTAAACAGCCCAGCAGCCCAGCAAATAAAAAAGCACCCCAAGCACACATGTACAGCCCCAAGCTATCAGTCTGAGCCATTTACATGTTTTACGTCTCTCCTGTTCTCCTATGTCCAGCATTCTCTCCACAGTGCCACCCCCAAGAACCATATACTTTATGTATACATAAGTATATCTGAAGTATTTTGTTGTACAGTATAATAAAAAGGGAAACTGGACAATATGTAGATGAACCTATGTCAAAATATTTTTTTATCTCTGACCCTAAGCACGCAACAGCCTATCTGGACCCAGCAAAGTGGTGCTAAATATCATTTCATGTTTAAAATCCTTATACATGCATGCAAGACCATCCACCCATCCATCCATCCATCCATCCATCCACCCATCCATCCATCATCTACCACTTTTCCAGGGATACAGGGATACAGAGGTAGCAGTCTAAGCAGAGAAACCCAGACTTCCCTTTCCACAGCCACCTCCTCTAGCTCCTCTGGGGGCATATCGAGGTGTTCCCAGGCCAGTTATAAACCCTTCAGCATGTCCTAGGTCTTCCCCGGGGTCTCCTCCTGGTCGGACATGTCTGGAACACCTCCACAGGGAAGCGTCCAGGAGGCATCCTAACCAGATGCCTGAACCACATCCACTGGTTCACCTTGATGTGTTCCTCTCAATGTGGAGTAGCGGCTCGACTCCCCGTGTAATCAAGCTCCTCACCCTATGTTTGAGGGTGAGACCTGACACTCCACAGAGAAAACTCGTATATGCCGCTTGTATCCACGATCTCGTTCTCTCGGTCACTACCCACAGTTGGTTCCATGCATCCCAGACCCTCATGCTTAAATCTACAACTACCAGACATGGCTGGAACAAGTTATGTTATAAACACTTATAACAAAAGTTATAAACACTAATGTTATCACTACCACAGCACCTGGCTGTTGTAAGGAATAGGCTCCAAGACTGCAGCATCATCTAAGATGCATCTGCAGCGAGAGGAAGCAGAAGCATAGCAAGGAGTCTGGCGTCCAGGCAAGGATAAAAATAACTGTTTTCTTAAATATCTTTACTTTTCCTGCCTTATGATGCCCTGCATGTACCTATCCCCCATAAATGCATTTAAAACACAATTTAATGTAATAGCTTTCTGTGATTCAGGACCTAGAACAGAACAATGTGAAGAAATCACCAGCATACCACCCTAAACTCCATGGCAAAAAACATTATTTGTTGTTATGCTGTGCTGTTATGTTGAACTGAATTGAAGGTACGCTATGGGGCTGCGTGCCTCTGTCTTACTTTCAGAGTTTCTGTGAAAGACGAGGGGTGGTGAGGGGTGAGAGAAAAAGAGAAGAAAGTCCTGGTGCCCTGCTGAACTCTCCCCCTGCTGTCACTCAGGGGACAGCTGGCAGTTAGCTGCAGGTCTGTGAGAGCAAGCCTCGCGCTTCACTGCAGACACACACACACACAAGCACACAAAAACACCCTCACACACGCACACACATCCAACCCTCTCATTCCGTACCCAGCAGAAGGGAGAAATGTTTCATGGATGACATCACAGTGCTTCGCTCTCAGTCTTTTCATACATTAGACTTATCTTACTGGCTCAGGTGGTGTACGAGTGGGGAGGCGTTTTTTCTGAGCATGTGTGTGGGAAGTCGTTCACTCACAGGCACTTCACACACGCACACACACACACATTGCAGAATTATGTCCATCGCTAACTGAGAGAACCCGAAACGTACCCCCCTTTTGTCCTTTACACCAACTTTTTTTGTCTAGCAATGTCAAATAACGGTTGTCCGCTTGTATAACATAATACAAAATGGAACTGTACTGAAATCAGTACTCACAAACATACTCTATACTTACACACACACTTCTTTTGATGCTCTACTTGCACTGAACTTTGCTGCTGTCACTGTGTTTACACTGTTTACTTTTACCTCTACCAAGTACTACCTCAGTAACTGCTGTGTGTATGTATGTTATTTGACTGCATAACTCACAAATCACAGTATGTTAAATATCTCTGCACTTTATTTACTACCTCATGTTCAAAAATGAGTGCTGTGTCGGTGCTGCACTGTCCTGTCTGTTTACTGTGTCTTATGTCTGTTAACTTATCGTATTTATTGTTTCTAGTTAAAAATGTGTTCTAGTTAAAAATGTGTCTGCACATTTGCACCTATTCTTTGTTCTATGTTGTACCATGTTGTTCCTGGAGGAATTAATTTTCACTCCACTTTGTACTTGTACACAGATGGAATGACAATCAAAGCCTTTTGACCTGACTTGAACTGTCTCGTATGGTCACATCATAAGAAAGAATGGAGTTTAGAGAAGTAGAGTAAATCCTCTGAATGTGAATGATAGCAGGTTGCAGGCAAAACATTCATTTGTCAAAGAAAGCTCTCCGGCAACCTAAAATGTGCTCCTCTCTCTAAAAACTCAACGGGTTAAAATGCTTCTCAATGGTTAAAACATAAAATTTGGTTATTCAATTTATTATTATGATTATTAAAAATGGTAAGAAAGACCAGCCCATTAAACAGCCAGTACGAATGGTAAAAGGGCATATACTGTATAATGTATAATAAAATATACAGTGTACATACAAAGCAAGCTTACAAAACGAAACAGCTTACTTTAAAGAAGAACTCTGCAGATGAAGCACGCAGAAAAAGACTATGGATGTAGGACATCTGGATAGTATATACTCTATTAGCGCTCTCAGAATGTAGGCTGAATTAGGCCGAAAAATCCAGCCCACCTAGACTTTCTCTTGGAATGCAGCTTCCTTCTCTGTCACGATTTCCCTGGCCTAGTCCCGCCCCCATATAACTGTGTTCACTTGTATATAGCCCATCTGTGTAATGATCACATCAGCTGTTACTGTGTATATACAGCTTTGGTCTCCCCTTAGCTCCATACTGACCTTTGCTGTGATGTGAGGTTTCTGAAGTTCATGTATATTAGAGCTGTTCGCTGTTTCGTTTCTATTGTTTTCACTTTTTAGTCTAGCCTAGTTCAGCCTGTCCTTTGCTGCTCCTCTATAAATACTGGCTATTTCAGCATGCTCAGTGTCTCCTGTCTTTAATCTGGACTCAAAAACAGCTTGCACTTGCATTCTCTCTTTTCGTCTGCTTTGCTGCCGTCTCATTACAATCTACCTCTATCTCTCTACCTCACTCTCTCTCTTCCTCTCTCTCTCTCTCTCTCTCTCTCTCTCTTTCTCTCGTTCTCTCTCTCCCTCCTAAATGTGCTGAAATTTTGGTGCATCTGCCTGCTGTTGAATTCTCTCCCCTCTCTGTGGTGGATCATAAATGGAGCCTACAGGTGACAGGCCGCCCCACTGTGCACCACAGTCACACTCCACTAGCCTGCCAGATGCTCCAAATGTTGCCCATTTTGTAAACATCCGAACACACAAATATAGGAAAGATGCTCTTTGGAAACAACTCAACACAACAAGGACAAAGCTAAACGTATGTTTCGCAAAGCATAAATCGCAATTTTCTTTTTGGTTCGCATGGAATTAAATCATTCAGTTAAGTCCTACCCAACAAGCAATTAGAGATGGAGACTGTCACCGTCTGTTTACTAGCAATCGCACCAAAACTCACTCGTAAACTGCCCCTTTCACAACATGACATTTGTTTAGCAATTACCTTAATTCCACAGAGCAGAAAATACGCTCAGTGCAGTGACACTGCGCTTAAGCTAAGCCTGTAATAGCTTTCAGAGGATAATTAAACACTGCTTTATTGAGGAAAGCCTCAAGTTCTGGCAGATGAGTAGGAAAAATCTCAGAGCCCAAAAGCAATTTGCTCCTCGACTGTGGCCGCTTATTTCCATAAATATCTGATTTAATGGTGTAAACCAACAAAGTATGCGAAAGGCCTCAGACTATGGCTGGTATTTACGAGGGCTTTAGAGACATTTATTAAGAAATGCCTCGCTAGCTGGGCTCGCGTGTTTGCCACCAGAGAGCGGGCAGCGCTATGTTTTGGTTGGCCGGCTTGGCCGTTCCGCTCGGCCTCTACAATAAAAACCCTTCCCTGGTCCGTGTTCTCAATCAAGCCTTTACACAAGACTCGAAATGACTTTGAAGACCAAGAAACAGCACATGGTAAAATGTGTACAATATCATTCCACGGAGAGAAGTTTCTCAGTGTATTCAGACAGCGCTTCATCGCCCGCGTATTGCTGTGGACTCCGATCAATAACAGTCAGGAGGGGAGAAGGGGCCACAGTACATAAGGACTAAATAAATCTATACACCACTCACAGTGCCTGCTCTGACCAAGCTGTGGAGGCCACAGAGACTGGGCACCATGGGATTGTGGGAATGACTCATAGCAGCCATGCGCAGACCCTTACTGAACCAGAAATGTACTTTGATTATAGTTTATGATGGCTCAGACTGAGGTGAGAACACTAGCCTCGCAGTGGCTCCATCAAAAACTACTGCAATCAAAATGCCTAAACTGCAGAGGCGAAGAGTAACAAGGTGCACTGCCTACTTTGTTACTTTAAAGTGGTTGTTTCAAGGGTCTATATTTCACTTGAGTGTTCCTTCTTTTGGCAACTTTTAGCCCACTACATTTCTCTCTGAGAGAAAGTCCACTTGTTTTCTCCGATACATTTTCTTTAATGCATGTAGTTCAGAATAAATTGAAGTAATATGACGTTCCTCAACCTGTCCTTCAGACTGACTCAAGGTTTATCCAGCACATTTTTTCCTGGATTTCCAAGGCAGAAACTCACAAAAGCACACGCTAATAAATTACAGTACTGTGCAAAAGTCAGAGACCCCCCATTAGTGTCACTTTCTGTCGAAAAGACCATCACGCACAAATGATTCCTTTTCTGGAGATTATTCATTTTCTCTGAGGAGATTAGATATGCACTTGCATGAGGAGTGGGAAAGTCAAATGAAGATAAAACAGGCGTTTCCAAAACTGGAGTTCAGAAATGATTCAAAACTACAGAGAAAATGGGATTCCTCACAACCGTGCAAAAGCTGGCAGACCTCCAAACTGTCACTATCTGACAAGCAGTACTTAAAGATTTCATCTTTGAGAAAGAGGAGAACATCAAGCTTCACTCTTGCTTCAGATCTGTGAGAAAACAACTCAACGCTGTGAGTCTGAAAGGATGTGTATCTGTCAAGAAGAAAAAAAATGAAGAACGTTTGCAAATCAAACAAAGAAGCTGCCAGTGTTCTCAGAAAAATGGACTGACCAGCCCAGAGTTTAGACTTCAAACTTCATTGAATATTTTATTTGAGATTACTTGGTTGGTCTGAAAACACAACCGACTTCTAAGATTTAGAACTTACGACCTTTAGAGTTGTGGAAAAACAGCCGTGCAGACGTCTAGGAAGACCTAAAAAAAAGTTTACCAAAAAGGATGGAAGCTATAATAATAATAATAATAATAATAATAATAATAATAATAATAATAATAATAATAATAATAATAAAGGCAAGGTATGGTCGGTATGGTTCGGGATGCTCCATGCTCTTGTGTAAAAAGGATGATAATAAGTTCTTGTTGCTTCTAAGATTGTTGCATTAGAGTTATTGTTTCTGAGGAGGGCGATTAACAAGTAGTGCCTATTCTCCTGTATGTTGTGTCCTCTCACATTACTCTCTCTCTCATGTTACAAAATAAAAGTGTGTTCACTTATACGTGCAATGTTCTGGGTCTTCTTCTACACCAATGCTACACCATTGTATTTAGTTGTGAAAACACTTTTTAAATATACTGTTTTTGTTTATTATCCCTATTATTACGCTGAATAGTTTCATGTATGTAATGATAATTTTGACTGGAAAATAAATGTAATTCAAATATTGGTCTTTTGTACAGTAAATATAGTTCAGATTGGCAACATGATGCAGAAAACAATGCATCTATTAAGGTGGGCTACCAACATGCAACTGATGATGTTCAGAAGATTAGAAAAAACAATATTTTAGTAATTTCTCACTTAAAAAATAAATGATATCAAAGAGAGATGGTCAAATCAGCACAGCTGACTACAGCATTTATAAACTGGCTCAAAGAAAAAGACTGTAAAAACCCGATGGATTTAATACCAGCTCCCCTGGTACAGGCATGAGGAACAAGCATAGGCAGCAATGATCCAAGCGAAGGCAGAATAGCCATTCTAAAATGAGCTTACTTAAAAATGGGACTGCTTCTGAGATAAAAAAAATTATATCTTCATTAATGTTACTGTTCAAAAGAAACTTTGAGACATTATTATTGCTAAAGTCATCTGACAACAGCACTTATAGACAGACAGAATAATATCAGCAGATGAAAACTAGTCTGGTTGAACTTGAGCTGATGTTTGTTGTTGTAAATGTCCCATGACAAATTAAGCAACAATGATATATTTAAGCTCTCTGCCAAATGGCACACTTTCAAGCCTGCAGTCCACATTTGCGTGTGCCTGTGAATACAAGGCTGTAGGATGTGCTATTTCTGCTAGTTTAAGGGGCGTCCTCTGTGCGCTCTTATTGTTGATGACTACATAGACGTGAATTCAGCCGTGACCTCTTACTCAAAATTCCTTACGATACAGGTAAGGACCAATCACACTGCATAGTTTAGTAATCACTGTCTGACCAACAGAAGCAATTTATTTAGATGCCAATAAATTCATTTGCTTTCGATCTGCTTGTGAAACCAAGATGTGACTCAAAACGCTCATGTGATAAGAATTAGATAATACCTTAAAAGTTATGTCTTCAGCGATGTTACTGGTTCAAAAAAGTATTTGACACATTACTATCACTAAAACCATCTTGAATACCTAAGTGGCAGTATCACTAGGGTAAACCGAATAATGCATAAATGTAAAGCACATCAGTTCTCACTGAAGATGTTTTTTAAATAAGCAAAAATAACAAAAATAACAATAAACTAGAATCAGAACTGTAACTTGAATAAACTGAAATATTTTTAAAATAAACAATAGAATGGCTCAAAGTAAATAGGGGTGGTTTTCAAGTCAGCTCTGCTGGTATAAAGCACACACAATGAGCTGGACTTCTAAAAAGCAGAGGCAGAAATGAGTTTTTAGCAGCCCAAGACTCTGAGCTGTACCTGCAGACAGCCGTGGTCGAGTCCGGGGTGTTTGCATCTCCTGACGTGCATGGGGCAGCATGTGGTACCGCTTGGCCTCGTTCACCAGGTCTCGACAGGCTTCAGACGACTTGATCAGCTCCTCATTGTCCACCACGTTCAGCAGGTAGCTGGGGTGAATAAACGGCAGCCTCACTACAGCCAGCAACTCTGATATATGCTGTGAGAGACACAGAGAAGAAAAGTAGGGTTAGAAATGAACACACTGTGGCTCTTAAAGGGATCACATCATATCATAACTTGGTTCTTTTGAAGGTTACGATACATCTGAGCCCTCTGCCAAATGGCGCACTTGTGGTCTTGCGGTCAACATCATTGTGTGTCTGTGGGTACTGCAAAGCTTTATGCTATTGAGAAAGATGCCCTCTATGCAAGGAGTACAGAGATCCATGAAGAATTTGAAACACGAAAACTGGAAGATACACATAAACAGACTTTGAAAAACAATGAAACTTTAAAGCTAGATGAATGCAAAGAAGACACAAACAGAGGAGAAACAAAATCAACACAAGCAATATCTAAGTGACATTTTACTGCAAAATGATTACAGCATAAGGAAAAATGATTAGATGAGTCATAGCAAATGTTACTAGATTCAGAGAAAACTGAATATAACTTAAAAAAAAACAGTACGAGAACAACATCAAACGAAACAAAAGCCCATGCGAGCATGTAGAAGGCAATACTAACGCAATACTACCTCATAAGCTTTGATGCCAAACGCATCAAGAACAGTGTAAACATAGAATTAATATAGAGAACAGCGTAATAGCAGTGTGTAACCTCTATAGTTATATAAGTATAATATTACACACACAGTCAGGTACCTGCCAGAAAACAACAGTTTAAAAAAGTGATAGAAAGTCTACTATTTGATGTTGTTTACCTTGCCATGAACAAACTGTCTTGACACACAGTCTTGATCAGGCAGAGAACCTTTTTTTCCCAAATCTGACCTTAAGCTTAATGATCATTAAGTCTTTAGAATAATGAGGTCATTAGATTTGCAACTGAATAACCCACATTTTAAAGAACTGAGCACCTCCGTGATACAGCTGTATGAAAAAGTAAAGCTAAATGCAGATGTAAACACTATCAAAGGGGTTTCCATAAAACCTTACACCACCCCCTTACCCCTCACCCCATTTCAGGGATCCAGTTCATGTTAGATTAACCTTTCTAAAAGCTCTTTATGTCAGATCAGTTTCACACCATCAAACCCGTCAATCAATCTTGTTTGTCCTATCACTGGCATCAGAGATGACAGATACTCCCGTGAGAGCGTGTGTGTGTGTGCATGTGTGTTTGTGTGTGTACCGGGCAGCTGTCTCTGGGGATGAGCAGGTCTGATAGGAGTTGCTATGGCGCAGGGCTCTGCAGGCTGATGGCTTGATTGTTGTGAGTGGGGGCTCTGCGGGGTGTTTGCTCTCGTTAGCCTTGGGCCTGTAAACACGGGCTGACAGGGACGGCGGCCGGGCTGACCTGTTCACCCCGGGCCATCGCACCATCTCTTACGTAAAGGCCTGTTCACACATGTGTCCTGTTCCAGCACCTGTGCCTGTGTTCTCTTTCCGAGCCAGAGCTGCAGGAGGAGTCAGCGAGCACCAGGCTTTACCTGCTCCGACCTTGGCACAGGTTGTCAGCCTCGCTTTAGACTCACTCCAGATTTGTACGAGCAATACTTAAGCTGACATTTTCATACCAGCCTCACTAAACACCACTCGCTTCTAGCCATTCCTTTTCATATTTTCTCCTCTTCAAAAACGCCCTGTTAGGCCAAAATTTTGTTGCACAAACAATATAGGGCTAGAGGCCAAGTCCAAGGAATGGCCTCGGAGCTATTTGACGCGTTTGCCAAGCCTTGGCTGCACTTCAATCCTTTGTCCTACATATACTCCTACTAAAACACTTCCCAAATGTGCCCTGTAACTAAACTTCCTGGAGTGATTCTGTCCAAGTTGGCTCAGCAGTGGCCCGGCTAGCTGAAATGAAATGTCACGCGTGCCCGCTTTCAGTGTAAATGTATTAATGTAAAAACTGGCTGTCGCTTTCAGGGCACAGGAAATGTCCCCAGCAGGCCATCAGCACTGGCGCTTCCTGACTGAGGGATGGAGGATTAGAGACGGCGGTGGTCTGGACACAGGGTCCGAGCACAGCAACGTCAACTAATGGAACAGAATACATTACCGTTTCAATCACTTGTTTGGAATCACTTGTTATATAACACATAGTCGCATGCAAAAGTTTGGTGAAATGACCTGAAAATACATTAGAACATCCCTCCAGAGATACCAAATGATGGTTTATTTGCTGAAATGAACATATCAGGAAGAAATAATTCTGCAAAAATGTTTATTTGTTTATTCCCTTCAGTATGCTAAACTTTGAGTCGAGAACAAGCACTACAGGAACACTGTCCAGTGTGTACTACAGAAGGCATCCCTCAGTGCTGATGCTACTAATGTTGTTATCATCAGTGGCGGGTTCTGTTTATAAATCTGACTCAATGTACTTTGGAGATAAACAATTTCATGGCATTGTAGCAGCTGGAAATTATTCTATTTTATCAAGAGAGCCATCAGTGGAACTTTAAAAGCATCTAAAACCATTTGAAAGCTATATTTGATCAAATTGTCAAAAAATGAGAAAATCATATCAGTCCTAGCTTTTATTAACTTTTTATTATTCGACACCAGCAACAAACACACATGCCCACACATACCTTTTATAACAGATTACATTGAACAAATGTACAAATACTAATCCAAACATTATTTGATCTTTCAAGTACTTCAAAGACAAAAGACAGGAAGACTAAATTCAGACGATTTCACCATTAGACAGAGGCAGCTTACTTTAAATGCAGACGCTAGAAAGAGACCTGAGCCTATTACTCTCCCTACACTGGCTGCTACATAGAACATTACTCTCTTATGGCGTCACGTTAGTGTTGAAATTGGAGTGAGCAAAAACGTGAGGTGGAAAATCGAAATCTGCCATTTTAACATTTGGCGCAAGTAAATGTTTCATTCGTGAGCACAAATGTGAAACTTGCGAGCACGGAAAGAGGAACTGCACCCGTACGTTTTATAAACGCACACTCAAATTGACTTTTTACAGTTCTGACAGTTTGGGGGCAGGACATGGGCCGAATGCAATTGGGCCAAAACTGCAAAACTACAACAAACAGGGTGGACGAAGAGGGGCTTTCAGGTGAGGCAGAATAATATACAATAATGATTTAATAGTCTTACTAATTCTTATCAGCACGTATTCCCTCATTCCCTCTGCAGCTCAATTAGTTAGGTTGATATGGATACGGCTGATATTTGCGTTTCACCACTGCTGTAGCTCACAAACAAACAAACAGCCTCCTACAATCTCTGATCTCCAATCTCTGTTTGGTGGTAAACCAGAGAGTAAAGTTTGATCAATACATGGCGCTTATATGATGCCATAATTGAGAGATGTTTTGTAACTGGCGTCACAGTGAAGTGCAGGTTTATAGTCACAGCTGGAGCCGAGTAGCGGAAGATCTCAGGTACGCCCCAAAATTCTACATGTTTACACTCAGATTAATGTTAGTTCTTTTTTCCATGACCATTGAAATGTTAACACTTTCTGTCTTGCCTTTGTTTTTCTTTTTTTATATTTTTATTCATGCTTTATTTACAGAACAAAAAGAGGACTAAAAACTTCTCACTACTAGTCATTTAAACCCATAGTTTTTTTTTTCAAATTACTGAAACCAAACTAGGTTTACATTAACAAAGACCGTGATTCCTAACTTTTGAATGTTGATTCCAGGAACTGGAATGGTAGTGTAGGTCCTGCTGGCCCATCTCCTCCCTCACCGCGCCCCCCACCCCTCCTTCGCAGCCCCTGCCAGTGGTGCAGCTCAGCCAAACAGCTTTGGAGCGGTTAGAGAAAATAATCATCAGCTCCCGGGCCGGGCCGCCGCCGGGGACCAGGCGAGAGCTTTAACAGGCAGCAGGGGGATTTCTGCTCCTGCTCGTAAATCTGACTCGCTACAAAAACGCTGATACTTGCAAGCTAGCCATCCTGCGCTGGACGATTAAATGATTGTGCTAAAATATGCAATCCTCCAGGAGGGAGTGCGAACGGAGCGAAAAAGCAAAAGCTTCTCCAAAGTGACACGCTTCAGCCTGAAGGGCAGGAGAAAAAAAACACATGCCGCAGGGAGGCGATTTCTCGATCGGATGAATTATGGATGGGTTTAGCTGGACAACATACAGAACCGTCTCTGCAGTCATGACCCATGTGGTGACCAGTCTGACTGCTAAAAATCAACAGAGTGAGGAAAGTGAGCCGCCGTGTTGAGGCATTAAAGTCTAGAGTGTTGGACCGGCATGCGTCAGAAAGGCCCAGGTGTTCCTATCGTCAGCCATCCCAGCTGCTTCAGCAGAAATGGCTTTTAAAGGCATGTGGAGCCCTAAGCAGTGTTTGGGGCAGGCTTTGCTCGTCAGGGATTAATACTGGTTCACCCTGACCAACCTCTAAAATAGCCTTGCCATGCCCTGACGCTCAAAGCCGGCTCATCGCGCAAGGCAGAGAGAATTAGTCAAGCTTTCAGTATACTACACTGCAGAACTGCTCAAACGTTGTTTTTTGTATAATCCCTGATACACTACAAAAAACAAGTGCAGTCCTACAGAACATACACGTAAGAGCGTTGGGCAGTGCTTGCAGCTCCACCCCTTGTACAGAATGGTTTTTAATGACCTAAAGGAACTGCTTTCCATTTCCACACATTTCCCAAACTAGTCCCACAAGTTCTCAACACGATTTAAATCTGGTGACTCTGCCTCCATGTCATCACCTGAATTTACTTAGTCTATTCCCCTCCCTTAGGGGACGGTCCAGCATGTTGCACTGACCTGTCAGAATACCTGCTGTGTGTGCTTCTTCTCGGGTATTTGTTTGTCTTGCTGATAGATGGATTTGTATTTAGCATTTAAGAGCTTTACAACCTACATTACATTTTACATGCAAAGGTCTTCACATAAAATCTGTAGGTGCTGTGACCAGGAATGCCCTAACGTTTGCATACGACTGTAGCTGACATAGTAAAACTGATATTAGCAACAAAATGATTTGTACAACATGAAATGATCTGTCAAGATATGCCTAATACACACTGCCTCCGACTCAGCTCCACCAAGCCTCCTCAGGTGGGCAGCTGGCGTGAACAGGAAACACTGATTAAAATGACAGCATATCTGTTCCATCACACTAAATACATGTTTTACATATTTTTTAAGGACTTGAGAAGACTAAGATGCTTTTTGGGCCAGTACTATGCAGACAAGAAACAAGAAATTCTGTTCAGAACCTAAACATTTGTGAGTAGAAGAGGAGAGATTAGAAAATGATGAAAAGTTAAGAGTTGTGTAAGCTTTGTTTTGTGGAAAGAAAAAAAAAACATGCTTTTAATCAGTGCCTTATATGCATTTGCTGACACAAAAAGAAGAAGTGAAGTGAAGACTCAAACTTGTCTATACTGAATGTACCATCCTGGACAATCCTACAGTGTTTTTACTGTTTATTTGTCTGGTCAGAGTGCAGATTTATCCCCTATGGAAAATATTTTGACTCACCTATAAACTAGCTCAGCCAAATGTTTTAACAGTTTGAGTGACAGTCACAGTGTTGAGTGGAACAATATTGACTTCGCTATTTAAAGAAAATAAAGTAAATAGCCTTCCATAGTAAGTCACTTTATCTGCTTGTTTAATTACTTGTTCTGAAGACCATTACCAACTTCATGTTTTGCCATTTGGGAGTATAAATCAAATGTAAATTAAAAATAAATTATGTTACAACACTGAAATATGTAATTATGTAATTACATAATAATAACTAAACTTGTAAGGGTTCAGTGAATAGAACTCTCTCTCTCTCTCTCTCTCTCTCTCTCTCTCTCTCTCTCTCTCTCTCTCTCTCTCTATATATATATATATATATATATATATATATATATATATATATATATATATATATATATATATATGTATATATATATATATATATACCAAATATGTTCAATTCATACATTTCATATTTATGTATACTCCGTATAGAGTTTGTAAAAATAATACTTTTAATTAATTTATTAATTTCACTGTGGGTGTTTAAGCGATCAGTGACTGAAACTACAGATTAAACAAGCTCCCTCAAGTTAAACAGCTATAATATACCCTGAGCTTCTTTACTATTGACTTCCAGTAGACCCACACACAAACACTCGCTCTCTCTCGACACCCCTCTACACACACCCACTCGTTTACATGTATCCAATTTCTGCATCTGAATTCCCACCATGCACAGGGCTCAATTTGCCAATGAGCCTGACACCAACATTACATCTGCCGCACACATTCAATCAATGTTAAAGGGCCCTGACAGCCTGCGTTCAATCAGCTCCGCCGCTGTTCCACTTCATGGGCTTCGTTCAGAACAGCGTGCCACTTCCATAGCTGTAAATCAGAGCTAAGCCCAGCACCTTGCGTTGGCCCTGGCTGCAACCGCGCTGGCCTCACTCTCGCAGCCATTAATGGTCCCGTAAGCTCGGTGCCTGGGCATGCTTTTAGCACCTACTGGGTGACGTTCAGGGACCTGCACAGACCCTGTGTCTGTAATGTGCCTGGAAGGTGTTGATTACTGCGATGTGGAGGGGAAGGGGAGGGGCGGTGGGGGGTGCCTGTCTGGAGGACAAGGAAACTGCATTCGTAGGGTGTTTATGCAGGTGAACTAGACTGGTCACAGCAATATGCATAATGTGCTGCAACGTTACGGAGGTGAAAAGAGATAAAAACAAGTTTCTGCAGGGAGGAATAATGATTTGCAGAGGTGAGAACTCAATCTGATTATGATTCAAGTTGTCACATCAATTATTTTGGTAGCATTGAGTTTTATGTTTATCCTTAGAAATAGAGTTATTTCTCTTGTTTTGCTACAATATTTCAATTCAATTACACTATTAGATGATTAATTGCCTAATTACATAGAGAATTACATGCAAGATTAGGATTCCCAATCCACAAGTCTTTGGTTCTCACAATAGCTCTCCAAAACTAGGACACAGATGAGATAGAACACAACACTGATAACTTCACGGCTCATCAAGCCTTAAAATCAATGCTGAAAATCTGCTGCCTGTCAATCTACTTCTCACTGTAAATGGTGTGTTGTGTCTCAATGCTGTTGCTGCATTCATTTGATATAGATGTAAGAAAGCTAGTAATCCACACATTTGGAGCAAGGCAACATGAATAGTAATAGATCTTGTATATCACATGTCCTATATTGCTGCTCTGCCTAAAACCTGGTCAATAATAAGTGCTTAACTCCTCCAAAGCAGGCGTCACGCTGACGGCTCATTTAACTCTGCTGCTGGAGAAGTTATGGCATGTGCATCTCCACCATAGTCAGTCAAGTTAGCCAGTAGGATTTGAGCTAATATGAGCAAAATAAACGATGTAAAAATCACACATTTCTACCTATTTATGTATTAAACAAATGCTGCAGCAGCACTGACAAATCGCTTTTTGAATGGAGAATAGCCGTGCATCAGCCCTAAAGGATTAATGATTTGTGGCCTCACTTGGAAACCCTTCCAACAATAAAGGCTCTCTCTTCATTTATATTATATACATTTATATAGTCATAAGAAAATATCCCAGAAAGCTTTAATTCCACATATCGTACTGTGTCCAGTGTGGTCATGCATATACCATAACTACCCTGGAGGCAGAGATTGATGAGTTAAAGGGAACAAAGAAAATAGGCTCTGAATTTATCAGTAGCAAACCAATAAGTGTGTCAGGTTAAAGGCTTCTTTGGTCTGCTCCCCTGAAGTGCTTCAGATAAGCTGTATAATTATGGTATTCAGTGTGTCTCTAACCCCTAGAAGGTGAAAGTAATTAGTCATTATGTTTAGTTACATAGCTATGCCAGGAATTACTTCTATATATTTTTTATATGTCATGTAAAAACTATTGACATTATTTGAAAGAATGTTTTGCCCTTGATACTATGTGCAAATGTCAGTATGAAAAGAAATGGCAATCTAGCGATACATGATTTTGGTCTGACAGCAGCAATATGCTGACTCTGGGCTGTGGGAATGGAAATGTGTGGAAAAATTCAATTATATTTATGTAGTCATTTATTTTTTGAGTATACTTACAGGGTAGTGGACTACAGACAAGTAATACAAAAACAGAGCTTCTTATTTAGATGTTTGGCAGTAGCTGGAGTTTTTCAAAAATGTTTTAATAATTGATTCGATTTACTTTACACTCCAAAACAGATGCAGCTGAATTGTCACCATCAGATCATTGAATTTTCTTTATGTAGTAATTGGTTTCTTATTTGCTCTCTTGTTTTTTGCTTTAACTAGATGCTGCAAGTATAATGAGACAAATGATTCGATTTGATCCACTGTACTGGGTCTATGATTTAGTATTCTTACAATATTTAATACAAAATTTAAATGAGACATTTAGAACTATAATAATGCTGTTTTACCCCTTTTGAATGGTCTGGAGTTGGAAGGCAGGAGGAATACTGTGGTGAGGTGTTGATTGGTGCTTATTGCTTACAAATGATGGTTTAACTAGCACAGCTGCATTTAATTAATGTCTACTTTTCATGTACATTATCACAATACCACAACGCAAACTATCACAATTTTGCTTTGTGATATGATGATTTCATGATACATTGTTATACCCCTAATAGATGCACATTTCTCACTTTAAACCATCTTAAAAACACAGAAACACACACACACACACGTTTGTCTTACTATATTAGTGAGGTAATCCATAGGTTTCTATTGATCTTTGTTGTGCTATAACTAAATAATATTACA
The DNA here is from genome assembly GCA_021613375.1 of Megaleporinus macrocephalus. Classification (NCBI taxonomy): domain Eukaryota; kingdom Metazoa; phylum Chordata; class Actinopteri; order Characiformes; family Anostomidae; genus Megaleporinus; species Megaleporinus macrocephalus. Next base: position 32,157,721 of record CM038707.1, read on the forward strand.
CCTACACCTAAACCTAACCCTCACCCTAACCTCAGTACCTAAAACACTAATTTTCTGCTCTACTAGATTTATTTTTAAAACTTGTTTTTTGGAGAAAATGACATGTCCTAAAGTGAGGACCACTGAAATGTCCTCACTTAACCAAAAAAATCAGACTGTACTATACTAATGAGGGCATGTGGTCCTCACAACTGTACCTCTACAAACACACACACACACACACACACACACACACACACACACACACACACACACACACACACACACATACACTCACACGCACTGGGTGGATTCACTCAAAGGAGGTGTGTGTAGACTGAACTCATCCAATATGCAGGACGTATTGGTTTACCAGTGAGACAGAACACAGCCTTTGCCTTTCTCTGTCTGTCTGTCTCTCTCTCTCTCTCTCTCTCTCTCTCTCTCTCAGACACACACACACATATGGGTGCATTCTGCACACGTATGCTACTTACACACATGAGTGCTTATTCACACGCTGCACACATGAATGCATCCCAAAACACATAACACGAATGGGAGGCTTCAAATGCTTCATTTCAAACACATCTAAAGGCACCACTCGCGCACACCGACTACAGCTCCAAATATCTGTCCAAACCCGAAGGGACTTCGGTTTAAATTTCACGTTTGGGTTTTCACAGTCCGCATTTAGGCAGTGTTCACATTACAAGGCTGAAGTGACACAAACACGATTTCTCGCCCCAGTGTGGCACAAATCTGAGCCCGTGTGTTTTTAGATCTGAGACATTTCTGATTTGTACAACCTCAATGAGAACGGCTGGATTGAAATGTGTGTGTGTTTTTTTACTTCACTGCAAATATGCCATCATTTAGCGTTAATGAGGTAGCAGCGCTCACACTGAAGTTACTGGCAGTAAACAGTGCAAAAGCAATGCATCTGACCCTTTTTCCATCGTCTTGCTCTAATAATGAACAGCTGAGAGCTGTTTACAGAAAATTATCTTTGCAACAAAGCCCTGCTCTGCTGGTTAGGTTGTTGTTTATGACACACATGGATCACTTATGTGGTATGCGGGTCATTTTCAGGTTCATTTGTGTTAATGAAAGATTTGAATCACTCACCTGCACAAATGTGAACCGTCATGTAACGCAAAGGGGGCTTGTGTGGTAGTGAATTGGTAACGGGCATTACCTTAGACCTGTTTAACATTGTGATTACTTCACCCTCACCTCTATTCCTTTTGCTTGACTGCCTCTTCAATGCATTTTTTTAGGCTCAGGCGTTTCCACTCTAAGCGCTTTGTAGCCATTCTTTAGGACACATGTACAGAGTACTTGCACTAAGGCTTTTAATGTAAACATAGCCTTAATAGATCTTAAATCAAATTTAACCAATTAGTGCAGCCATCAGGCTGTTTAAATTGATTGATAAGCTTTTTTATGTGGTTTACAATGTATCAAACAAGTTCTGTGTAAAGAATTTTGTGATGGTGAACAGATGAAGGTTAAGATCTGCACTGAATACACATTGTGAAAAGAGTTTGCAGCATAGAGAGATTAAGCTTTGCTTAATAAACACATTGGTTTTAAAGTAGGATTACAAGTTAATCACATCTCAGTCATTTAATATGTCACATTAACTTTATTAACATATGAACTTTTTAGATTTGATTAGTTTGATATCTTAAGATGGTTATTATTGTCACTACACAGAAACCAACACTGGTCTCTCAGATTTGATGTCAGCTTTGATTTGGTGCACTGGGTGATGATTCACCAGTTCAGTTTCAGAAAATTTTCTTTGGCTCGAATCAGTTTAAGGCTCAAAACTCAATGACGCAGTTCTTGTCGGGTTTGGACATCATATAGACAGGCGCGGATCAGGTTTTGACTCAAAACACAATGCTGTGTGTCAGGTCAAGTCAGACTTGGACAGAAAATCAGTGTCCTGGAAAACCTGGAAATGTAGATGTCTAGTTTTCCAGTCAGGGAAAACACCTGGAAAATAATGAGAAAATTGCTAAAATGACATATTCGTCAGGTCCTGGAAAAGCATGAAACTGGCCCAATAAGCCACAGAGATTACAAACATCATCCACTGACGTACTGTCTACTGAAGTTTGGGTGCTACAGCATCTCACCAGGAAAGATGAGTGCTATACTGTAGCTCTTCGTAGAATAAGGCCACATAAGTGCATGCCAGCGTATACACAATAAGATCATCCTCTACAATGTGTAATGGTATAAATAAAAACGAGCAACTGTATATATATATATATATATATATATATATATATATATATATATATATATATATATATATATATATATATATATTACATCTAAAAGTCTACTTCTCTGAGCGGTCTATTTCTCTGTATATATAAAATAACAATAAGACAATAAGCGATTTTACATATAACTGTGTTTTCATTTCCCCATGTCCAAACCTCTTCTCATGGCAGCCTAGTTTCATTTGTAGTTATCGCCTAATAATAGAATTGGCTAAGCCAACGGTTCCCAAAATGTTCCTCAGGCCCCTAGATGGTCCATAATTTAGCTGAAAACGAAATGAATGAAGGAAAATGTCTGGTCTGGGAACCCCTGGGCTAAGCAATACTTCATTATGTTAACAGTGTTCTGGTGATAGAATTGAAAGGACCTGTTTCCATCACTTATTTTGAAACATTGAAGTTATAAAGAAATATGTAAACACTGCTATAATTTTAATATTTACCATTCACTCATTTATATATATATATATGTATACGTAAATTAAGCCACAAAAACAGCCTATTTTAAATTCATTGTTACTGTGATGTTACAGGAACCATGTCATTTACATATATCCACTTTCTCAGCCTAGAGCATTTTACCACCATCCACTCATATTGAAGTCCTAAGGAATGTTTCAGCTCTGACTGCTTTCTGAAACGCAGTACAGGGCAGCCAATCAGAACAGAGCTCATTTATCTTAGATCAGTCTTAAAGACACAGTTAAACATAAACTGACTGTTTATTCTAGAGACGCTGGGAAATGTTCATGTAAAAGGATTAAACCACACAAATGTTATAAATGAACCTGAAGAGAAAAAATGTAGGATATGGGCCCTTTAATAAATCCACATGGAGACATGACATACTAAACCCAGATTTTTTTCTGTTCCTTTTTCTGTATTTGTGTTTCTTTACTATCTATTGAAATGATATATGTTGCTGTTTTAAGAGCAAGAACACATATATTGACTAAATAAATGGGTTTAACAACGTGCTTAAGTGACTTTTACACAGTATGTCATAGAAACTGTCCTGAAAATGTCCCGGAAAAATGATTTCCTACAAATATGAAGAAATTCTGCAAACTCTCAGGCTGTATTTAGGTTCAGACCAAAAAGCTGCTTAAAGCACTAACACACACACATAGAAGACGTATTTACGCTGAGGTGGAGAATAATCAGTCTGACAGCACGCTGGGCAGATATGACAGAGTCAAGGTGTGAGCATGCTGGGAGGCCCAACACAAATGAAAAATGCCCATTGAGAATTTTCCATTTCATGCTGTCAGCGGGCACCACAGCGTGTTTGTGTGTGGTTGTGTATGTGTGTGTACGAGTGTCATCACACGGCGCCGTGTTGTTTTTATACAAACGATACCTGCACTGAAAGACATTATTTATTCTCCTTTAAATATAACCTCAGCCAGGCAAGGAGAAATGAGCCAGCGAAACATTCCCTCACACACACACAAAGTTCATCCGGGGGGTATTCCCCTTCTGGGGAGAGATAGAAAAAGAGAGAGCGAGAGAGAATGAAAGACAGTAATATAAAAGGTTTTGGGGGGGGGGGGGGGGGTAGCAGTGGGCGCAGTGAGGCGAGCTTCAGCTGGCCTGGCGCCTGGAACTCTGCTTCTGAACCATAATGAACGCAAAACAGACACAGCGCTGAAGCCATGGTCTACAGCCTCCAATCCTGCTCTATACAGCAGCTGCTGCCCTAACCCTGCAGCATTACGCAGGAATTTAGTGATGGCTCACTTAGCACATTTGGCTTTACCCATTTAATTGAATTAACTCAAATATTCTATGCCGTGAATTAAAACTAAACAGGCCCACCTTTCATCATTCAACATACACATTCATTTCAGTATCTACTAAATTCTCTACATCAAACATATCCCTTACTACTACAATATAATATTTAGAACTATTATATAGTTTATATTATTAAACATTAATAATAGTAATAGTTTTATACAGTAATTACAATAGTTCTTAACTAATATATTATAATATCATAACAAAACCTCAGAACTTTACAAAAGAATGAAAAACATTTTTGACCTACATTAATAAAACAAAACTACTCATTTTTCACATCTTTATTGATCTAGTTGTCTAATGTTTAATCATTAAAATATTAATAAATTGAATAAAAAATGAATATGAATAAAAATAATTCATTTAAAAAAATACATTTTGTTGCGAAGTTGATTTGACAGTGATGACACAGAAATTCTGAAAATCTGAACAGCAATATCTGTGTAGTAACTGCAAAAAAAAAGAACAAAAATCTTATTAATCAGTTATTAATAACTGATTACATTTCTGCAGCATACATTCAAATTCCTCTGCCAATACATCCATAAGACACCCCGTAAGAACTCCATAAGCCTCCTATACATGTCTTCGGGGAGAAAAATCCAGTGTCAGCTCTGCAAATTGAAAAACGTCTGCTCCCCATGTCCTGATGTCAAACTCCAGCAGCTAATAAGTCCTTTCTGTCAGGAACATGATTGGAACATCAATGGCAGCACATCCATTGTTGTTCTCTGACCACTGCATTAGATGGACCTTCATCGTGTGAATACAGATTCCCCCTGTCCTGTAAGGACCGCCATTAAGCGCTCTTTTCGACCGCATATTAGTTCTTCCTTCAAAAGGCACGCTATTAATCACACCCCTTTGTCATGCCGCCTCAGCAGGTACAGATAAAGTAGAGGCTGGAATTGGTCGGGGCATGTAGTTAATGGGTCTGCTGGCAGAAAGAAGGGCCTGCTCTAATTGAAAGCATGTGGCCTGGGCTGTGGATGCAGAGCAGGGGGGGGTGAGGAAAAAGCCTGTGTTTCAGCACTCCACTCTTACTCTTCCCACAGATGTTGGAGATGCATCAATATGCAGACCTGGAGAGCCTGCAGCTCTAAATGGGCAGTTTCAGGGTTCTAGAATGGCTTTATACTTACATCTAATGTGCTGGCTGTGCACCACAGACCTCACATATAGGACCTTGTTTATATAATGCTGAACATTTTTATTTATTTTATTGTACATTATAGCCATATGGGTCCACATTGTATTGAGTTTTTTCAGGTTAATCTTTAGGATTATTATCATGATATATAAGACTACTGTATGATTTCTGCACAGTACAGTACAGGTCAATGGCTATTACACACATATTGTTCAGATATTTCCGAGGACTGGACTTCGAGAAATTATTAGAAATATCTCCAAAATGGGACTACTAAGTTATTCATTGCTAAAAAGATATTTCTAAGGAGATTAATGTGCATAAGAAAGAAAATAAGTGCAAATAATAGAAAGTTGGAACGCTTACTTTAAATATTAAACTTTATTAAACTAACTTTAAACAATTATTTAAAAAAACTACAGAAAACAACCGTGTAAGACCTGGTAAACCACCAAAACTGTGACCGTCAGATAAACACAATATAAAAAGCTTTTATCTTTGAGAGAGAGGAGAAAATCAAGCTCCGCTCTTGCTTCAGACATTGGCGGGGACACATTTGCTAATATGAATCAAATCCCACCCTATCCCCTAAAATATTACCTATAAGCTGATTCCACTGTAGGTAAGGTAGTAATCACTGTATGTATAGTGACAAAGAACATCATCTGTGAAATTACAGTAAATTGCAAATAAATAAACAACATCATCTGTACTTCTGTTTATTATTAGATAAAAAAATCTTTAGTGGCATAATGCTGAAACGAAATGACAAAAAAAATGTATGTTAAGGTTTCCAGTCTAGACAAGACTAACATTAATGTTAGACAGTAAGGCTGTGTCCCAAACAGCACACTCTGGAACATTACATACTGCACTATTGAAAACACTTCTAACAATGTCTTTTATTTATTTATTTATTTATTTATTTATTTATTTATTTATTTATTTATTTAATTTATCATATTTTATTTTTTACGTATTAATTGTAGTAGCAGTCTGCAGTTTGGGACGTGGTCAGTGAGTAATGTAACTTTACGTTTCAGAGGGCTTTCTGACAAAATTTAATGTAAACGTTAGCTAACCCAACCCTCCTAGTCTGTTACCATAACAACACATTATACTAAAGCCGTTTTGTTGCAGTATATATTGTAATCCAACCTCGTGTTTAAAGCTGGCGTGAACTACCAGATGCTCCAGCAAGGCGAAAGCTCGGGCCGGTGAAGCTGCTGACTGCAGAATATTTCTGAACAGGCATCTCAACATAAGCCTTAACAAAAGTGAAAGACCTAGTCTACCTAACAAGCAGAGCCAGTTGCTAACAACAAACACAGCGCGTGAATTGTGAGGGCTGCCAAAACAGTTTCTGCTTTTCTGTGGTTTAATTTTTGAGAGGTACTAATCTACCTGTTTCTGGTAGATTCACCAGTGTGTGTTTCTGCCCATCCTTCACTGTATGAAGACAGCTTAGCACTTTGAGTTTGAATGGATGTGTAGCTTTCAAGAAGCCCTTACTGAGAATACGCTGCTTGTGATGTCTTAACTACGGTGGCCGAGAAGACCCAACAGAAAACACTTTCATCAAAACGGCAACATGGGCACTATATTTAACAAACTCACTGCAAAACCGTCCACAACACAACGGAAGTGTTTCCGGAGGACACTTAAAGGACGTGGGACCACACACGGCGACACAATAATGTAAACAGAGCCACGGTAGCATCTAATGAGAAGTAAGTTTGGTTATATTTGCTAACTATCCAGACTTACTTCTCATTAGACGCTAGTGATGGCCAGATGAAGCCTCTTGAAGCATTAAGGCTTTCCCTCCAGATGGTTCAAATAAAAAAGGTTCATTATTCGAAGCTTCATGTGCACACAAACCCCCCTGCTGGCCAAAACTATATTATTGTCCATTATTGTCATTTCAACTATTTGCGATGGCCTCTTGCAACATTGTCAGCATCGGAACAAGTATATGCATAAAATACCTGAATTTAATTTTCTGTGGTTCATTCATTTGTTCATCTGATCTGTGTTTGATTGTGTGGGTAGAGGTCTGTCCATTTAAAAAAGGTGCGTTCGTGCATTTGCAGCGCGTTTGTTAAATGTAGTGCCCATGTTGCCGCTTTGATGAATCTGCAGCGCGTTGAGTTTTCTCGGCCACCGTACTGAACAATGGACTGACCATCCCAGAAGTCCAGACCTCAACATCTCTGAATATGTTTGAGGGTCTTTGGATTGTAAGAAGCAGAAAATGTAACCAGACTGAATGTTGGCGATGTAAAAAAAACATCCCTGCAGATAACTGAAAAATCTAATAAATGAAGGGTGGTCCGGCTTTGCCACAGTTCTGTAATTAGGTGTGCGGAGGGTTTAAGAGGTGAATGGCAGGTAAGGTTTAAGTGGTGAGGGGTAGTTTTTTCTCATCGTGATTTACAAGCCAAGTTAATAACATCTAACTCTTAAGCTAGTTACCTTGGCTTTCACCAGTACACTAATAGTTCAGCCAAAGTAACTGTAACCTCAACCACAAACCTGAAACCACATCTTCTCTCTTAACTGCATGTCTAGAACTGCTGCTGGCTCTCCGGATCTGCAGATGGATGATATTGGAGCTTCCACAGCATGATGGGAGTGAACTCGCTGCTCTGCACTCCTGGCTTCACGCTGTTTACCCTACTGGAAGTTTACTCCAGCAGCCTCCAGCTCCGAGCCTGAGTGACAGCTAAACTACTGTTTGGACTTAGCAAATAGAGCGCGCGGATCACGGCTGGAAGAGTTTGTGCTTAATTGGTCAACTCCTGTATACACGGATGTAATGTAACTGACGGGCAGGCCTTCAGGCAATAGCCTCGTGTTAGACATTTGTCACGGTTTATTCCAATCATAATTACTGCGGAGATCTAGGAATATATCTAAGAAAAACAATCATGTGAGTAAATGTTCATTGTTATGCTGCTTGGCTCAGTGTATTTTGGCCCCTATCTAATAATGCGGAGGCAAAAAAAAAAAAAAAGAGAGAGCTCATTCCAGAGCACAAGGGCAGGATCAATCATTCCGATGGCACGCAAAATCTTTAAGCCCCATGAGCTATTTGCAGCAGCATTACTCTTTCTTGCCAGTCACTTGGGACCGGTGTTATGACTACAGGAAAACTGTGTTGACTCACTGTGTTACACTAATGCAAATTAAGACGGTGAGATGAAGAATTGCCCAACATGCATCCATACATCATCTCACATGGCGGCAATACTTCAGAATCGAGGCTGAAATTAAGTAGTCAGGCTGCTCACAAAGGAGTGGGCGCTAAATCAGAGGTAATTAGCTCGAAGCGAGAAAATGACTTGTTTACTTATAATGCTGACAAAACGAGCAGTTTTTTTCTCCCTTTGTTATTCCACCCCTGTTGCCTATCGCGAGCGTGTTCTCATCTCAATCGCAGCTCGCTCCCGTATTCTCATGCACCACTTTTCTTTCACATGTACTCTTAGGCCCTGTTTCGCAGAGCGAAAATTGCATATTTGTACCGTTGACACCAACAAAGGCTCTCTATGAACAGCAACACACCGCATTTGGCTTTATTTTCCGCCCCCCCCCCACTTCCCCGTACGCTGACTGTGACAATTGGGCTCAATATATCCTTGGGAAATGTCACAAGTTTCAATCAAAACACTTCCATCACGGTCTAGCCTGGCTGGCGGAAAGAGGCTGCACGAGAAAGAGAGGACGGTAAAATTGTGTTCATGACCCAATGTCCTGGCGTCGCGCACAAACTCCGCCACTGACCAGCAGTGGAACTGTTTTATGGTGAACGAATGCGCGCTGGAAGTGCGTGAGCTGGTTCTCAAGCAGCAGCTCAATGCGACGGCTCTGTCACACACGCCTCAGCTATTTCAGACAGCCACCGCGCTCCATCACGACTCCAAAGAGCCTAATGTCATGCCACACAGCCCCTGAATATCTGATTCCAGCAGCAGCTCTGTGGAAGCTCTGCGCTTATTTATGTTAGCTATGAGCAGCCTCAGTCTTGGAGTGAAGTGAACAAAACAGGGCAAGGCCTGAAAAAAAAAAAAAAGTTGCTGACCACTCGCGTTTCTGGCCTCTCCGAGCTCAAACTTTTTCAATACGGAGGGAGATTTGAAGAGGCCCTATTGAACTGTCTGGAGCCTCTCGCGCAGCTCTTTTGATCCTTAAAGGAACAGAGACACTTCAGGGGGTTTAGTGCTCCCGCTGCGTCTAACGCTTTCACTCAGACAGGGCAAACCTCAGTTCCAGTACCGTACCTGCAGACCACGTTCAGCCCTCAGTGGTCGGCTCCACTGTTTCATACTCGGGCTTTTTTTAAATATGAAACACCAATTGAGTCCTTTAATGTTCTGAGACCACTTCTCACATCTGTTCTGAGCATTTCTTTTCTGGCATCCCCGCAAAGTATGCTCACAGGCTGAAAGTACAGGTTTTCTGGAAACCTGAAACCTCCCCAGTGGTGTGCTAGTTTTAATGTTGCCTCCACTCATGCTTAAGCATCTACAGCAGTGACATTGACTATTAATGCACACTCAGAGGTTGCGTTCACATAACATGCCTTGCTGCTCCTTGCTCAGATCCAATTCTTCTGCCTAGACTGTTCACATTCATGTTTGGAAGTGATCCACATCTGTTATTAGTGTCAACAGGCAACGTGGAAAGTGCAAGCTAGCCACTGCTGACAGCGGATGGAAGTGCAGGGACCACATTTCGTCTGACTATTCTTACTGTCATGCTTACGTGGCTGTATCAATGTATCACGTGGAATGCATCCAATCTAGGACCACAGGACAACCCGATTTTGAACAGATCTAAATTTCACATATCTCAAAAAAAAAAACCACATAGATGTAGTTATGAGATAAGGGTTTCATAAAATATATAAAATATAAAATATGAAATATTTTTTAACCCCATTCCCAGCAGATGGGTCAGATTTATCTGTACTTTATTATTATCGACAAAATGGTGGTCTTAGAGAGTACATATATGGCTAGATTGTCCTTGTAGATATTGTAAGCCCTCATTCCATCATCATTACTTTTGAAGAAATCTTGGTTTATAAGTTTCTCTGAATGCAGCACTACGCATTAAACCTCTCAAAATGACTTTGTTAAATCTCAGTGCTTGTGGAATAAGCTTGTTTAAATCTGCTGCCAAAGAAGTTACAGCGTGCATCTGTTCATGTTGTGTCTATACATGTAGTGTACCAGCTGTGTTTTATATCACTGCATAAAATTTACATGTGACTTCCTAAAATGTTGGATGTATGGCTATTATTATTTTTTCTTTTCTCTAATCAACAGTGCAAGCTTGTTCAGAATGCAAGTCAGATCAGTAACCACATATTGATGGCTTAATCAGAGAGGCAAATGGATTTTAAGGAGTTAATTAAGTCAAATTAGGCATGTTTGAGCAGAGAAATCACCACAACTGTGCCGCACAAGAGTCCAACACCTCTGCTGCAATAAAAGTCAAAGGGAGACTTACCTGCACTCTGTTGGTGGGGTCCCTCTTGATCCATTTGATGACCGTCTCATAGACCAGCTCCTCTGCCTTGGTGTTGAGGCTGTCGTTGGAAAGGTAGCTGACCAGGTCCTCCTTGGAGATGCTGAGGATTTCGTCCTGTCCGGCCACCTCGGGGAAGTTCTGCAGGGCGAAGGCTTTGGCCATGTTGTGGAGCTCCGTGCAGCACATGGCCTCGGCCATGGCCAGCACCCCCAGGCAGTTGCCGGCCGTCAACTGCTTCTCTGAAGGGCACAAAGGAAAGAGCGCATCTGATGCACACATCCATAAAAGATCACAAGACGAGAGAGAGGAGAAAGGCAGCAAAAGCTATCTGGCTTGTGTATCTGTGAAGCTCAGAAGAGCGTTCTGGCTCAAAGCACCCCAGGGACAAACATCAGGGCCAATCGATTGAGCGCAGGGCAGCTGGCCGGGATGGCATCCTGGGGATTAGCGCCAGCAGGTAAAGCTCTTATTGCTGTCTCAAGCCCACGCAGAGATGCATGAGGGGTCGTATCGGCCACCCTGTATGCAAGGCGTCTCATAACTACACCTGTGTTAAGAGAGAGTGCAAACAAGTAGGACTGCAGAGCGAGTGAGGAAAGAGGGAGTTCTGCTTAACACAACTACCTATGTTATATGCAGGTTCCAATAGGTTTGCTTAAAGAGGCTATTATTCACTTCTTAATTTGATGTCTAATTATTAAATATTTAGTAGCTACTATAAGACTATAAATAAACAAATTATAAATTATGTAACAGGAATAAATCTGACAGTTTAAAAAAATCACACCATAAAGTAGATATCATGGGACATTCTCATCTGTTTAGTCCAAAACTAAAAGCATTAACAGCTGGCTAACAGCTGGCTAAAGGCTACTGTACACTGAAGGAGAACTGATCTGCCATGTCAGGTAGAAGATAATACAAACAAGTGTTGCAAAAACGTGTTAACACCATTTATTGACATTTTAACATGAATCAGTGAATTTATGGCTTTGGGAATCAGTTCAATAACTCTTCATAAACTCACTTTATTAGCTTTTCTTATAGAATAATCACGTGGAATAACAATCACATGGAATAAAACCTATTTAAATTATATTACATTAAAAGTAAAAATGTTTTTGGCCTCTCCTGCAAACGTACAATGTTAGAGATACTTGTTTTGCTTTGGACAGCAACAGTACGATGTGTCTACACTGGTAATATTAACTGGCATTCATCTGTTTATCTGAAAGAGTGTAAACTGACTGCCTTGTCTGTTTCAATTTGTGGTTTGGGTTTAGTATAAATTAGTAATGGAAAAGTGTTTGAGTGGCATGCAGTGGATGTGTGGTAGCCTGTGGTTTTAGGAGTTATATATATATATATATATATATATATAAAGTTGGTAAACTTTCTTATATCTAAGCCAGACCAAAGAAGGAGATTTTAGCGTGGTGACTTTTTACTTTTTCAGCTTGCTGGTAGGCGAGCAATAAGGATTGTATTACAAGATGATGTTACCTTGTAACAGAGAAAAGCGTTGAAATTCAAGGAGCTTCAGGCTGCTAAGAGTGGTTTCTGTAGAAGATAGTTTCTCCTACAAGCGTGTACTTTGAGCTTTTTAACTTTGCAGACAGTAATAAGAGCCCCCCTTTAAAGAAGGAAATAAACAACACAAAACTTTAGAATCTTGACAAATATGATGCCAGCTTGAGAGCACACTGTCATTAAAGGAAAAGCGGGATAATGGGGACTTTGGGACCCTACTGTGAGTGCGTATGTGTGTGCGTTTATTTGTGTGTATGCATGCATATATGTTTTCCAAATAATGCCTTACTAAATTTGACAAAAATGCCCATCCCTATTACATAGTTATGAAAACACAGACCCACAAAACTACACAAACACTACAGATTTATAAGCTTTCCTAAGCATTAAAATGACAAAACATGTGAAGTAACAATAGAAAAAGCAGATAATATGGCTTATTACGAGGATGAGCATACCAGATAAAACCTGTTATAAATAAATATAAAGTGGGAAGCACAGGAAGTGAAGTCTACATTAAACTCAGGCTCAATTTGTCTCAAATTCAGAATGAAACAAATAACATCTTTTTAATAGAATTCTGGCTTAGCGAGCATCTGGCCTGGGCAGATGTGTTTTTATTATGTCTGGAAGGACGCAGGACTGTAGCGTGCCATCTCCCATAAACCGGGTCAGACGCCTTCTCCTCACACAAAAGGAAAAGAGGATTTTTTCAGGAGTTTCGTGCCAGGGGCCATAAATGGCATGCTGCAGACAACCGCAAAGTGAGGTACATGCCCAGTGCTGGCATGAAAATACACACACACAAGCATACACACATACACACTTTTACATCTGCACACCCCCACACATACAGTAGCGTGCAGAAATCAGAGACCACCCTTCATTCAAAAATAAGTTGTTTGTTTTTCAGCATGTGTTTTCCACACTTTCCAAAGCTTAGATTTAGATGTTGGTTGCATTTTCTACCTCTGCCAATCCAAGTAATCCCAAACATAGTAAATGACTCTGGGGTGGGTAGTCTATTGTTCCGAGAACAACAGCAGCTTCTTTGTTTGCAGATTTTCCTCTTTTTTGTCTATTACCTTTTCTCTGTAACAGCTTCTTGACAGCTTCACATCTTCTCAGTTGCCTTCTCGCAGTGAAGACATGGGCAGAAACATCTTGGGATTGTTTTAGATCTGAAGTAAGAGTGGACCTTGATTTTTTCTCTCTCTCTCTCTCTCTCTCAAAGATGAAAGCTTTAAATGCTGTTTATCTGATAGTTCCTGTAGTTTACTAGGTTGTTCACCATTATGTCTATATCTTTTTAAAGGGGGACCTATTATGCCTTTTCATTTTTTCTCCTTCCTTTAGTGTGTTATGTAGCTTTTTGTGCATGTAAAGAGTCTGCAAAGTCCAAAGCACATGCCAGAGGGAGAAACTCTCTCCTGCAGTAACCACTTCTCTCAGCTGCCTCATTGTAATTTCAGCCCTTTTCTCTGTTACATCTTATAACAAAATCCTCATCGCCCCACTGGCGAGCTCGGCACACCCTCACACGACACATAGAGGGCTAAAAAAGTTACAACAAGCCACTCTGAAATGTGCTCCAAACTTGTTTGTGAAGGTGGCTCTGGTCTTTAAACGTATTGTACCTGACTCTCAGGATCCGACTCTGACTCAAACTGATACGGCTGAACGGAAGTCACTGTAAGAATAGCTACACAGGGATGTGGCGCCCCCACTTGTTGCAGGATGCTGCTCTGGCAGTTGACCAATCAGAACAGACTGGGTGAGCTGACCAATCAGAGCACGCTGGCCTCATCACACTGAAGCAGTATATCAGTCTATTCTAGACCCCAAGAATAAAAACGGAAAATTAGCATAACAGGCCCTCTTTAAGAACTCAGTTGTAGAAACTCCTGTTTTCCCACTTACTGTCCTTCCTTATGTTCTCGTATCGCCATAGCAATATCTCCTGATCAATAAATAACATGCATTTTGACTGGAATTTACAAAATGGAAAGCAGTGTCTGACTTTTACGTAGCACTGCACATACAGGCGTAACCAGTGTGTTATGACCAGCTCTATGCAGCAGCCCTACAGCTGTGCAGCATCTCAGGCATCTTGCTTCCCTGCATAATTTCTATCAACACATAGACTTTTGCAACCACTCATCTACAACTGGCCATGAGTACAACATTGACAGCATACACAAAGCTTTCCTTAATGGAATACATTCTTCACTTTCCCTATATTTTCAACACATCCCTGGGTTTTCTCATCGGATCAGATGTTCTACACTACACAGAACCTGGCATGCTATCATTTCTCGACACAAGACAACATCAAGGACACAAACAAAGTCCATCACGGATGGTATTTGCTCTGATTTGATTTGGGCCTTCAGGTATTTTTCCAGTTGCCTCCGCATTTTGCCAAAGCACATTTTCAGACGTGAAAATGAACAAAACAAACAAATCAATAAGATATGGTGGTATTCCCTCACTGTCTCTCACTGTCTGCTTCAACTGACCTTTCAAACTAAAGATTTGCCTTCGCTTTGTCCGTATTCTGGAGACAAATGTCAAAGTCGGCATAAACTTCACTGCTTTGACTTTTAGAGGAGTCAACTCAACCTTATCGCTGAATTATGTGCTCTGTGTTCGGGCGTCTAGCACCCGCACCTTTCCGGGCTGCGGTTTCTCCAGTCTGCTCGAGAGCGGCAGGACGCGGTCCAGTCAGCTGGTCAGCCTGCAGGCCACCTCCGGCCCGGTTCCAGCCTGTATCGATCTTTCTAAACAGAGCCGGATCATATCATAGCTTGTGACACTGCGTTTGACATTTCAATACAATTGTTCTCTGACCTTTTTACAAATCAAACAACAGTTCCTTGGAATGGAGGACAGACATTCAGAAGTTGGGGCCGGCTTTCAGACGGGTGGGAGCCAAAGCATATGCACACACATAAGAGTGCATGGAAGCTCATAGGGAATGTAACAGCAGAACAAAGGCACAATGCAGGACAGCCAATCGCAATGACTTCATGCATCTTAGATCAGTCTTAAAGGTACAGTAACAAAAACGCTCAGTTTCGTTCTAAGGGAAAAATAGAGGTTGGAAAAAATACAGAAATATCATAAGTTAATTTAAATGAGAGCAAAAAAATAATTACTAAATGCAGGATATATGCCCTTTAATACAAATGTGTACTACAATATATACAGTCAATCTATATTAATGAATTTAATTAAAATTTTGTATATACTTCTTTGGTTATGATGAGTTTTTCTCTAACCAAGGTGGTTTTAATCATAATATAGAACTGATATTGTATGGGTAAAGTCCACTCCAAAAAACATGTATCATAAAAAACAGAATGAATAGAACATGAATTCTTGAAAGTGGTCTACAATCCATTTTCATTTAATATGAACCTGAACGTGATAATTACCATAAACTATTAAACTATTAATTATAAATTATTTTTTTACATAATTTAGCCTCTTCTGGTTTGTACATTTTTACAGCGTAGTTCCACATGTGTGGGACTATAGTGTCTTATTTTAAAATTCAATTTGAGTGTACTAAAGCAACAGCTATTACAATGTATTCACTATATTATTATACCATTAAACTTTACAGGAGAAGGTTCTTAACTTTTAATGTAAGTTCAACAAAACTGAAGAAATGTTTTTCTTTGGGCAGTGACAATGTATGAACTGGGCAGCGAATATTGGTAAATATTGGAACTTAACATGTACATGAGTTTACATAAAACTTTTGACTTCTTTATTTCACAAAAGTTAGAGAAAGTTAGAGAGTTTTCCATAACACATGCTGTAATTTCACTATGGGTCAATAATAACTGCATTATAATGTATTTATGAGTAATATATTGGTCATCAATATATCATGCGCTACTAGTTCCTACCTAAGAAAGAGACGCAGACTTTGCAGAAGGTGTTGAACTGGAACTTGTTGGCAGCCTCCAGTAGAGTTTTGGCGTTTGCTGAGTCGATGACCAGTGAGCCTGTATAAACAAACTCTAGGAGCATGTCCAGCACGTCAGCACTGATGTTGGTCATCTTCAGCTCCAGCTTCTCTCCACTGCCAGTCTCTCCAAGTGACCTAGAGGCATCAAGATAGTAGTTTTATTTTAGTAGCCTTATGCACATATATTCTCTCTCTCTCTTTATATATTCAAAAAATGTATATATATATATATATATATATATATATATATATATATATATATATATATATATATATATATATATATATATATATATAAACCTAGGCATGAACAACAGGAGAGGACAATATTTAACCATGCCCAACAAATAAATTGTAATATATATATATATATATATATATATATATATATATATATATATATATATATATATATATATATATATATATATATATGTATATAGAGCACTGAGGGAAAGAAATGTATAATATAATTTCCCACAGGCCTCAAGATTTTTCTCCTTCTTAATTTCTTTTTCAATCAACTTCATAATACATTTTGCCTGCAACTGAAAGAAAACATGACCTAAATTATAACAAATTATTGCTATGGCACTAGGTATTCAGTATGCTTGCACATATGCACATACAGACACAGGGATGCATGGAAAAACTCATAGAGAACATAAAAGGTGAGAGATACGGGACATAAGGCAACACTGTAACATAAATGGCATCTCCTTACGGGAAAAGGTTATACAGCGGCTGCATAGAGCGTCCATTACGTTAATAAGATCTAAGATAGGACTCATTCATATGCCACACCGAGTTTACAGTGTGACTTCTATCCCCTACTGTCTGCCTGATGTCATTCGGATCAAATTGCACTGATCAGTTTAAATGTAATAAGCCCCCTGGGTGGATGGCAGGGATCTGTGAATAATGGTCAGCATCAGGGGTTTTATGCCCCACGTGAAAGAATAATCCACTCAAGGTCAAGGCTAAGAGGAGTGGAATTAATGGCCACACAGCAGTTGATTCTGTTTCAGTATCAGCAACATCACAAAACCACTGTGCATGGATACTGAACGCATGCAGTAGTGTTGTGGGCAGAAATGGGCTAAAAATATTTTAAAATGTAATATCACCTAGTCTATGAACTGCTTTATAAAAATGTATACTGTAAGTATACAAAGACTTACAACAGCTCTTTATGCTAACAGCTGCATAGCGACACTACATAAACATTGTGTCCTCATGATGACATATTGCTATTGTCCAAAAAATCCAAACGATAAACATTTTTACATTTTTCTGCCTTTAAATAATGACTGGACCAATAGACCAGCTCCAAAGTTGCATATATGTTTTCTTCAGCTTATCTTACATTGAAAATAGAAAATATTTTTTGCCTTCTTCAGTAAAGTTACAATTTTGTAGTTTTTTCTTTGGACAGTGACGGTAAGTAAGTAAAAAAATAAAAAGCATACTGTTGATGTCTTTTGTAAAATCCAACCTAATAAAATCCTCTTAATTAATAATCCACCCCAATTTTATTTTGTTTGTCAAATATAAACCTCTGTGCAAAAGTTAGAAACCAGTTTTCAGTCAAAACGGCCCTTAAATTAAATTTTCAGCATCAGAGAAAAAGCAGAAAACATATATTTGACAGAAAAGTACGCAAAAGCCTCAGCGACTAAATATAATAGTGCTTTTGTGTGTTTAATAGTGATTTAATGTGTCCATCCTTTTCCTTTATTACAGTTTAAGTTCACTCTTAGAAGGTTTTTCTGCCTCACACAATTCTACTAACCTCAAACACAATTAGTGATGTCTGGGATCTGGATAATGGTCAGTCTATTTTTTTTTTTATTATACCAAAATTATTCACAGCTGCACATCCTTTTTTAAATTTTTAATCCTCCCTGTGTATCTGAATAATATGATCTCCAATCTACTGAAAACTATCTTCTGAAAAACGAATAACTTGTCACCTAAAGGATGGTCCTTGACTTTCACCAAATCTTTATACATTTAACAGTGGGATGTAGTTTTTAAAAACATCTACATAAATCTTTCATTTCAAAAATACAAAATTACAAAATTTTGTTATATCTACTTATGTGTACATAAAATGTGGTTATTCTTTACTGGCATGAAAGTACAGGTGAACAGCACGTTCTAAAGATCAGGCTTCCTTTTAACAGCATGGAAAAAAGTCTGCAGGACAGACAGACGGACAGACACACAGACAGAGTGACAGGAGTGATGGAGGATGAGTGCGATGGATAGAGGGAGAAGGAGAGAGGGAAGGGCAGGTTAGTTTCGTCACAGGGAGCCAGCAGCCATTCTTCTGGGAGTGGGGCGTGTTCCATGACTGGGCCTGGATCTTTTAAAATAAGAGACCCCCCCTCATTGTCCCCCCCGGCCCAACCAAAAGCAACCCTCCCAGCTGCCACTTTCACCATGTCCCCCCTGTACATGAACATGTAGTTTGGAGGACATTATTAGTCTTCATACAGAGCGGACTTGAGGGGGTAGAAGGGCGACTCGAGAGAAACAACGTGCAATTACGGCTCTGGAGCTACAGCTGAAAAGACTGAGAATGTTACTCCCTCCTGAAAGGCAAAGAAACGTCAGAGTTTGTTATTTCCATCCTCCCTAATTGCCACGGCGATGGTTTTTAAGATAATAGAAGGGGGTGTAATCCTGGGTTAAGTTATGAAGGTGGTGGAGAAGAAAGAGAGAGAAGGGTGGTGGGAGGAGAGGAAAAAAATAACAACAAAAGAAAAGAGAGATAGAAATAAAACAAGAGCATGGTCATCAACCAGGTCAATTAGTGCAATCTGAATCAGCTTGGATAGCAATTTGCTTTGTCTGGGCACTTTTGTCATGGAAATGGCTTTCTAGCTTCGGAGAGAGGTGCATATTTATGCGGCGTCTGATTGCAGGCTTGTTTGTGAGAGAGTGAGACAGTGAGAGTGAGAGAACAGAAAGAGAGAGAGAGAGAGAGGGAGAGAGCTTATGTGTTTGTGTGTGCGCGTACTGTATGTGTGTATAGGGAGAGAACGTGAATGAAAGGAAGAGAGAGAGAAGGAGAAAAAGAGAGAGAGAGACAGCACAAAAGAGCAAGAAAGGAAATTATTTACCAAAACGAACATCTATTTTTCTCCACAGAAAACATCTCTTTTTTAGCATTAGCTGCCACAATGAGACTGGGGGGGTGGTGGGGGAGGAGGGGTGTGCATGTGCTTCCTTGATGAATCGAAATAATAGTTTTATTGTAATTGTGTCCTGTATGAGGCTGCAGACTATAATTTAGCTGTGGATGTCCAGAGCGCCTTGGCTACTGTTGACTCTGAGGCTTATCCAAAACACACATACGGTGGAAAATACGGAAAAAATACACAAAAGGAAAACATTAATTCTGTCTTTCAGTGGCAAAAGATGATTAAACGTGAGAATGGAAATAGCAGGCAATGATGGACTGTAATTATGGGGTTTTGTCTGGCTTTGGCAGTTTAATAGCAACAAACTGGGCTAAAACCTGGCGTCCAGAACTGGAAATATTCAACACTTTTAGACGGCTAATCTAGAGAGAATTAGACTCTATTTTGCATGCCTAAATGGGGTAAAAAAATCTCTGCTCCTTATGCCAGGACTGGCAGAGTTAGGGGGGTGAAACAATAAAAGCAACGCTGACCATCCTTGATTTACAATAGGGTCAGGTTTTGGCCAATTTAACTAGTTAACTGAGGCAGTAGAAAGAAGATTATATATTATATATATATTAATATATAATATATTTCCCTTTAAAACCTTAAACAAGAGAAGCAGAGTTCCAGTTCCAGTTAACACAATGACGTGTTAATGATGACTCTCCCACATTGAATCCCCACTCAAGCATGGCCTTGTTTTCTCCTCAGTGATGCCACAGCTACAGTAAAGCTAACACGCCACTCTTATTTATTTATATATAAGAGCCTGGGTGTCAGAGCTGCTCACAGCTTTCTGAGTTTCACATTACACACTGATGGCTAGGCGCCGAGGCACTGCCCATAAATTAAAGTGGCACCCAGCATACTTATTGAAAATCCGGAGGGGAAAATGGAATTACTGAGGGCAATCCGTCTCTGTGCTCTGTGCAACAGATGCTAAAGGGGAGGGTAATAGCTTTTTTTTTTTTTTTTTGGCAGACAGGGGCATGCGTGCACATTTGGGAGCTGCATTACATCCTTCAGGTAGCAGGCCACGCAACGCTCCCTCTGACTAACTTAATGTGAGAGTGGAGGCTGTAAAAATAGCACAGTGCTCCCAGACGTGAGCTTTAGCAGAGGGGAATGGAGGACAATGCCCGCACGTGCACTGTGGCTTAAATGGCCTTAATTGGCATGCGGAGAACCAGTGTCCAATTCACATTTCGCATGACGATGTGAGTGGATGTATGATATGATATATATAAAATGAATGAATATATCTAAATTACTGCTGTTGAAACAAAACCGTATGTATTTCCATTTTTTTCAAATGACAATGACATGAAAATGGAAATGTCCTGTATTTTTTGTGTGTAAATTTTATGATGAATAGATCAAAAAAAGACTTGGAAAAAATTAAATGTATTTTTTCCCTCTCCTTTTGTTCTAACAGCATAGATATATAAGTAAATAAGTATATGAAATACATAAATATTTTCATTCCAAACATGTAAAAGACCACTTCTCGAACAAAACCTCCTGTCCAGCATTTTTAAATGTGAAAAATTCATGAAGTACAGACCAACAGGACAAGCCCAGAACAGACTGCTACATTAACCTACAACGAAGATTAAGAAAGCTGTTTTCTAGGCATTTTAGAGATATGAGATTGTGTTCAGCGATTATATATAGATAATATAGATATATCTATATAGATATATATAGATATATATATTACTGTGCAAAGGTCTTTTTCAAGAAAACAATACATAAGCCATGTATTTTCTATTTCTATCTATTTTTAGAATAAAATATCAATAATATACATATAAATAAACAAATCTGGGGTTTTATCTCCACTTATTTGATGATGTTTAATTTTATACAAAACCTGAGTTGACCTTTAGAAATGCTCCAAAATACAGAAATCATGTTTCATTTTTATTTCAAAGCATTTTATTTAAAAGCTAAAAAACATTTTTTTGAAGCGGCCACTGAAGATTGGAGATTGGAGATTTTGTCCCAACAGCATTGTGACTTTACATGAGCACATGTGCTTTGTTCTTTTAACTGTGTGACATTGATAACCTTGAAAAAGAGCGTTACTGATAACTGTACTAATGCTTATTTAAAATAATTGGCATATAATTTGTTTTACAGGCAAAAACATACTTACTGCCAGGATAAATCATTTTTTAGGTGCCTGAGACTATATATAATTATTTGCTCAGTAGTATAAAACACTATAAATCTATATAAACAAGATATATAGTGCTGTAAATGAACCATAGTGCCATAAACGGGGGTCGCAAATAATAAAAAATCATTCAAATGTGTGGAGAAAGGATGATATCACAGTCAGATATTACAGGCAACAGACAGACTGAGCTGGAGTTCATGGAGGGTGATAGTTCATGGATAGCATGTGGAACATAGCAGCAGGAGTGCTATCAGGACTCTATTATCTAAAGTGCAGTCTCAGGCGAGGCTCTCTGTCTCTGTCTCTCTCTCGCGTTCTCTCTCAGGACAATAGTTATGGCTCGGCAAATGTGATCCTGCACATGCACTTCTACACGCCCGCCTTGACACTCAGTGAAAAAACTAAAAACGGATAAAAATAGGAATTTGAACGGAATACAGATCCTAATTTTATGGCATTAACATTACTCAAGCAGATCTACGGCTGGCTCCGAAGCAACCGATCGCTCTGAAATCCGCTCAGACAGTGACAGCTCCTACCTCTTTAACGTACATGACAAAGGTCAACTTAACGGGGCTCTGTAATCTTATTAAATTAAAGTAAACTTAAAGAAAGAACACTAACCAATTAAAAGCAATGAAAAAGTACTTGAAGTATTACAAAGGAATCAGACTGCGGAAAGCTAACAACCGAGCTCCAGCTTTGGTAACAAAGCCGCTAATTAGGTTTTAATGCAAGAAGGGAGGCCAGGGATTCAATATGGTGTCTTCGCTCTATGTACAGACAACCAGTGCATGATTTAATAAGGCCATTATGCCCAAGATGACCATGCCTTCCCAGAATTCTAAAGCATAATCCACTCCATTCAAGATTTGGAGAAATGGTGAGGAAGTGGATTACGGTAAAAGGCTGCACCCTCTCCTAACAATCGTGCATTGACCTCCGTCAAAGCATCAAGGTCACTTTCATTAAGCATTTGCGAGAGGACAAAGGCTTTCGGCGGCCTGGTTTAAGATTGCCCACTGGGATGAATTTATCTATCTGTGTCTGAGCGAGCTGGGGACGGTCTCGGACGTCTGATAAAGCTTTATTTTTGCCGAGCCTTTACTCTGGGGTATCTCGCGTATAGCCACAGAGTCCTTTACTGAACAGTGGAGCATTTCACTGGGGGAAAGACTAAAGCTTCTACCTTTACATACAGAACAATGGATTTATCCTAGGGGAAGGTGTCTAAGTCCAGGTTTATACAGACATTGTAAAAAAGACAAGCCATCTGCCTCAAGCAGGGACAAACAAACAGCCTGATCTGGTGAAAGGATAAAAGGGATAAACACACATGTACATTTACGTGGGAGAACGTACTGCAAATAAAAGAATGCATGCAGGCAGGCAGACAGGCAGGCACAGATACTGGGGTTCAGTCTTATCCAAAAGCGCCCCCCACCCAACAACCCTTTAGCCGTCATCCCCCTCTGTGTTAGCAAACACATCGGCAGGAAAATAAAATGAATGAAAAGTTATATTAAAAAAAAGAAAGAATGAGCAGGAGAGTAGTGCAATATGGGAGAAGTAATAAATAAAATTCGGCTCTTCAGCAGTAAATACAGTAGATGGCTCTGACCTGTGAAGGTAATGATTCAGCAAAGCACAGGAAAGAAGCTCCGCTCTCCTTTGTTTGCAACTCAGACTGTTCTTTCTACTAGTCAATGCACTCGGACTGAATGTTTACCATATGAATGGGATGCTTCTTCTTTATGCCCTATATGCAGGATACACTTACTGACAGGACGGCTGACAAAGCTCGTCCCATAGCCCATAAGACAGACGCCACACTGCTTTTGGAAGACGCTATCCAAAATGCACAATGTGGTATTCTTATGTTAAGTCCCTATTGTGAGTTCCAGCTATCTGGGTGTGTTTTTTTTGTTTTTTTTAAAGATCCCTCAGTCATGGAACACTTTCTGCTCACTACATGCTCTAAAATGAGGGAAGAGAAGGTAAAGACATGGGGTGGATCTCTGTTGTTTTCCCCACTTTTGAGATACATTCATCGGAGCGGGAGGAGGAATGGCTGCTGGCCCTGCGATAGGAACCAAAAGTCGTCGGGCAACCTGCAAGAGAGAGAGGGGGGAGGGAAAAAAGCGACACAAATGCGCCCTACGAAAAGAACGGATCGGATCAACGGCTGGTGGGGAAGGGGAAGGAAGGCAAACCTTTTCACCAGGTCCTTGAAATACAAGCTGCAGGAAGCTAGAACATTTTGGTGGACTTCAAACTCTTTGCCTTCAACTATTATTTTCAGGTCTGTAAATTCTTTCTCCCTGCGCTGCTGGTTCAGCTCCTTCAACATCTCTGTAGAACAAAGAAAGAAAAACAGACAAACGCCAAGCACTGTTTTAGAACACAGTTCACGCTTTTGAAATCCATAGAAGAAATGTAACATAAAAATGAGTTAAGACAGAAGAACAACACCGACAACGAAAAGGAATGTTGATCTAGCCAACCAAACCTACACCTCAGCATATATCACACAGATCAAAATCTCTATAAGAGAAGAAGGGAGGAAAATTGCATAACACATTAGACAATTACTGCATAGCACGGTATGAAGACATCACACGTCATGCAACGAACAATGTGAGGAAGAGCAAAGAAACAAACAAGGAAACACACTGTGCCAGCTAGCGGGGGAAACAGCTTTATAAAGGTTAGGAATACCCTTGAATGTTCACAGTGCATACAGATGACATTCAGACTTGGCAGGAGACCCACAACTGGTTGACCTACATAGGCTAAGGACTGAATATTTGGAGCCCCAGGCAAACATTTAAAATGCATTTCAAACAGAAATTAGGTGCATCACAAGTATCTGATCAAACAGTTATCCTAAGAGGTCTGCAGAATTTCAAAAATAATCATCCAGACTGAAGACGGATAAACACACTCACAATCACTCGAATGTGGCAACACCCTCTTTTTTTATTTTATACCATAGGTCTCCACATGTATGATATAAATATACATATATATCCGAAATGCTGAGTTTCTACGAATGCTCAGTCTGTATACAATAAATAGCATGCAAAATATTTCCAGGGATTTCCAGCAAATGAGTAAATAATATATTTACATCAGCTTTTTACTCCAGTTCAAACACTGAATGTAAAAACAACTGCGAGTGTTTAATTATATAAGTAATGCACGATCAGTATTGGAATAAAATGCAATGCTATATCAGTCGCTACAACTGAAAGTCATTTGACGAGGCTTTAAAATTGCATTAGGGTGTCTGAACATGCAAAGCACATTCATTTTTTAATGAAGGAATTCCACAGATTTTTCAAAACATACGCAGAATTTCTGAGAAGACGTTTTATGTGAGACGCTAAATCGCAGACAAACATTCATGCTCATATTTCTTTATAGTGGCGGTAGTAGAAACCAGAGGTTGTGCCGTCCACAACAAAAAGATACCCATTTCATTCAATTTCATTCGAAATTATGAGTGAACCTACACATGTCTTCTGAGATTCAGATTTAATATTATATTTAATAATAGTGATCTGTGGGGATCCATCCTAACGCATTAAAAAAATATACATTCTAGACCAAAAGCTTATCTTAAAACTAACAAAAAACAATGTCTCAGAGATCAGGTAGTGTATTCATAAGCAATTGGTGTAATATCTTTCAGTAGGACAGATTAAAGAGAAAATAAAATCTTTAGATGTCTGGTTTCCATCGCCACCATGATAAACAATTCTGAGCATTTCACAGCAAAGCAATCTGAATGACTTTGTTTACATCTCATCAATAGCCTTATGGGAGCATTTTGGTGAAAAAAGAATTGGTGGGATCCATTTTTCATTCCAATTGAACCCAGTTCAGAGAGTAGTTCAGGCAGTAATGACTGAACTTTAGCAAATAAGTATAGCACAAAGATTCCACAGAACTCTTTCAAAAACGCTTTCGCTTAGAATATTTTCAGCAATGTCAGGTAATACTTTAACACTATTCCAAGAACAATTTGATGCTTATTTTACCAGCTGTTTACTCTTATCATAAAGGAAGAAAATCTAACAAATCATTACACACAGAAAAACATCACCCTATAAAATGGGCAGCGTAGATATGCAAGCAAAAGAAAAGACCAAGTGGGCTCCAGTGACGAGCCTGGGAGAACGTGGCTCCAGCAATAAATGAGGCTCTACAAAGACACCACACCATCCAACTTTAATAAGGAGACGTTCCAAGGTCAACTGCTTCTGACAGACGGGCACACTCGCCATCTTGGATATCTCCTTTGTTTGTTTTGGCTCGAGAACTATGAACTGGTTTATTCTACAAAGACTGAAAGAGTCATGCAGTATTATCCTCAGATATACCAACTGAGGCCTTTTAGGTGCCTCATCAAAAGCGCAGTACCACCAGCGCACACTGTGTTGAACTAAAGATGAAGAGAGGGGTTTTTTGGGGTGTCTCTATTGTCGACTGAGAATCAAAACAGAGGGAAACTGTTGTGCCAGTCGGTTCTAGCCGCCCTGGTTCTGTTTACGAATCTGAGGTACGTCTGGTTGGTAGCTTTATTGACATTAATATTAAGTTTTTGATCCAAATTTTTGATCAACTTCCTGATTTTTACAAAATCAAGCAGCTGAGGTAAATTTTCTACCAAATAGAATTTTAAATGTTTGTTTTGCACAGCTTAATATAACTATGAATATTTTATTATTCTTGCCATTTGAACAGACCACTGAATAAGCCAATGTCTTTCATTTAGGTGCATGAATGCTGTATATGTTGTTCTAACTAGGGACACATTTTCATCGTTATAAAGCTGGATGCTATTTGATATTGCCGTAAATATTTCATTAAAGTAGCTTCAATGTTTTACATGTTTCAACTATTTCTACACTGTGGCTTTGCCTGTAGTACTTGTGAAGATCAAGAACTTATCTGTCCACTATTCTTTGGATGCAGCACTGTTAAAAGCAAACAACGGATGTAACGAAATATCTCTCCTAATTACAGCCTGTACAAATAAAACTCGTCAAATGTTGCGAGAAACACATTGTTCTAAGTATTTAAAATGGTATGATATGGCCACAATTTTGTATATGTATAGGCCTACTACTGTGCAAAAGGCTCAAGCTCATTATCTAAAACCTATTCACCAGTGGAAATGGCAGATATCATTAGATCAGATGTAAATAAATGTAAATACATTACAAAGTAGCATAAATATCTTATTTTGAAAAAGGTAAAAAGCACATTTCTTCTGGACGCCCCAGACACTGCATGAATTTATTCAGTTCCTTCAGCTGCAATCTTGATCTAGCTTAATAAACTTAATACTTCTCATCAAAGCAGGTATTAGATGAGAACTGCAAATATACTGGGTTGCCACAAGGAAAAGCTTGGAAAGGATTAAATAAACACACTGATATATGTAGAAGCAATACTTACTGTATTAATATTATTTGAATATTTTAAAAAAATAAAGTGTTTTGATGAGCAAATACAAGCTTCCTGTCTGGGAACATAGCTTTTTAAATAAAATGTCCCACAGCAGAGCACTGTATATAAAAACTATCCTGTAAAGTTGTAAGTCCCATAGGTCTTGTATCTCCATTTTGTACATAATTTGAAAGGTCCAGTTGACCTTTACATCATGATAAAATTAAACAATGAATGCATCTGAAATGGTGCAAAATTCAAAAAAGCATCTTGTTACCTTCATTTCTACTGAGATGTTTAATTTCCTTCCCGTGTAACATTACTGTTTTGGAGATGTGCATTTTTTTCTGGCAGTGAAAACAATGTAATAGTGCTAAAATAAAATTTAATTAAATTAAAAAGCTGAATGAGTCTCCAGCTTTTTTATTTAAAAAGTTAAATATTTTTCTTTAATTTAACATTAAATATTTAATATTTTCTTAATATAACACTGTACGGAACAGCTGTGCTACAATCCTGGTGCAGCAAGTAGATAAAACAGAGACGAGTTTGAGAAAGGATGCCAATATAATGGAATTCTGCTGTAAACATCACAGAAATAAGTAACTACTTCAGCTCTGCATATACAGACAACAACGAATGATAACAACAATCCGAGTCAAAGAAGCCACTTCCCTAATAGAGAAAAATTATAGTGTGTTGAAGGCCATTTGTGAATGCATCCACAAACAAAGTTGCTTTGGTTTTGAGTGCTTTGCACTGCTGGACCTTCTATTGTTTGAAAGACTTCCAAACAGTGCAATGTTTGGCGGCAGCTATGCAATTACTCTAAACACAATTCTGAGTAAAAAAAAAAAAGAAAAAATTAAAATCTTTGTACGTGTCACAATTATCAGGACAGTTCCAGCAGCCAATGCAACTGCTAGTTCAAGGCTATAGTCTGTGGAACGGCACAGAGTGAGTCAACGCTAAGCTAGATCAGTCCTCTGCCACCTTTGACATCTAAACTTGATGAAAACAGTCTTCCATTCAAATTCGTTCAACCACTGATTATCAGATCGCGCCGGTTTGTGTGTATGACTGCCAGCCGCTGTAATTGGAGCAGGCATTGTGTGTCTGTGACCGACATGGCTTTCACCTCCAATCTCATGTCGCGCAACATACCCAATTCACCAATAAGAGAGACACAGCCAGAGATAAACGAGGAACTATAGCGGGCCAACAATGCTTCTCCCCCCAAGTTGCTGCTGGACGCAACAGAAAGGCTGTTAGAAAAGCAAATTATGCTGTATGAGTGGAGGGTCAAGGCCCAGCGAGGAACGGGCCATCATTAGCTCGGTGCATGAAACAGCCTGTGGCGTGTGCGCTTTCCCTCACAAGCTGGTCGTGAAGGTGTCAGGAGGATGTGCATGAAGCGCTGCTGGCACCTCCTCTGCTTAAATTAAGGTTTTCAGGAGAAAGCGAGGGAAGAGAGAGAGCCAAACTGATGAGAACACACATGCGACTGCCTGATATCAAAACAGCTGTAGCTCAGCATCACTTTTTATCAAGTCCACATTTTACCCTACCTGTCAATCATGCATTGTGTAACCATGACGGGTTTTGTGGATACATTAGATACATACTATAACATACTATATTGGATAACAATGACACAACAAATGTCTGTTTGTTGATTTATTGTTAATTAAAGTAATTAATTTTTTTTAAACTGGTCCCATGGTATTCATACACAACTGTAGCAGCTGTAACTAAGCAGTGGTAGAGCTGGGCTGGATTTTATAGATACACAAGATCATCTTCCAACTCGCCTTCAAACGTTCATATTTAACATTGTTTTATTGTTACAAGACAATGGTGGATTACAGTGTATAATAAATTGTAAACAATGTGATTCAGAGTGCCTTTATGTGAAATAGTTCAGTGTAGAAAGCTTACGGACACTTATTTCTTTACTCTGGTGGTGATGGGAATCAGGGTTTACGAAGTATGGTACAGAAATGTAGCCATTTTATTGATAAAAAAAAAAAAAAAAAAAAAAAAAAAAATATATATATATATATATATATATATATATATATATATATATATATATATATATATATATATATATATATATATATATATATAAGCACCGGTGACTCTAAGTCTTCTGAGCTTTTCTACAAACCTTAAACACCTTATTTCTAAACGACTTTTTATGTATTAAGCTGTATAAATAAATATATATATATATATATATATATATATATATATATATATATATATATATATATATATATATATATATATATATATATATATATATCGTTTACACTGTGGGAAAATTTAATGTTGAATAGACCATTGACGCATTGAAAGTGAAAACAGTTGTGTTGCCATTTTGGAGATACTTGTTTTTCATTGAACAGCGGCAATATATATTATTATATATCATTATTATATATTCCATAATTTCGAGACCATTTAACATTTGTCCTTTCTTTATGTCAAAGATATTTCACATAAATATGCGTTCTTTTTCCAAATAAACAAATGATTATAACAGTGGCAACAAATTATTGTTTAAAATGATTATAATAATAACAGTACTACTAAATACAACAACGATAATAATAATAATAATAATAATAATACTAATAATAATAGTAGAAGTTATTGATATTATAATGATATAATTATTGTTGTTGCTTCACAAATGTAGAAAATTTCTGAAATTCGATAAAAGGGCCTAGTTAAGTCTCTAATGATATGAATTACTTTAATTAGTATTGATAAAAAAAACCATACTCACATTGTAAAAGGACAGACATAGATCTAATTAAATAAACCTTAAAAATAATTACTTCTTACGAATGAATTACACCTCAATTCATCCACGAAAATTATTAACAGGAATAGCTATACAACCCCAGTATAAATCATTTGCAAAGATAAATCTGATGCAAACAGCTTGAACATATCAACATATCATTGATATAATATATATGTAAAATAAAAGTTAGTCTTTTCACAGGTAAATTACCGCTTTTATATGGTAGTAGAAGCGTTTCCTTAACGTTATACGATAAACAAACATTAATAGACATCTCAGTGAGCATAGAGCTGTTTATTTTTCCCAAAAATACAAATTAGTGATTTTATTAAAGATTTTAAATTAATATTGAGAGCCTTTCTAAAATAAGTAATGTAAAATTTCATGACTTTTAAAGTCATTTTAAAGTAACTGTTTTCTGCTTTCTGACTATTCCACTCCATTGTACTGCGCTTCACTTACTTATACCAACAAAGGACACAAGGCCAGCAAAGGTTTAATGTGTAGGAGAACTTACTGACTTCATCTGCGCAGACTGCACAATGTTCAGCAGTATAACATACTAGAACATTCAAACAGAACAACTTTTCCTGTGGAATCTATTCGAGATGTCTCAAGCACAGAGTGGACGAGTCAAAAGGCTAAATAACAGCAATAAATTCACAATAGGAGTCGAACAAAAGTCTCCAAAATGACTCTTTCTTAGGCTGACGGTGGGAACACGCCAGGGTGAAAAAGGAAAGATATGAAATCCATTCACGAATACAAACTAACTGTAGTGCCAAGTGCACGAGAGGTTACTGTACAGGCACACAAAGACCTTTCAACCACACAAAGCTTTCACTCTGAGGCTGCCTTTCAAAGCCTTTTCTCCGCCTGCAGTAAATATGGACCAGGCTAATTCAATTGGACTGAAGTGAACTGAAACACATCCACAAAAGGCTGAAATGGCTGAAAGGGGTAACTAATAGAATCTAGCTTAAAGTTCATCTCAAAGAGGGATATGCGATGGCTCTGGAGAGAACAACCTTTTTTTCTGAGCTGGAACGCTGGTGAGTTTGCGGTTCTCAAAATGGCGACGGTTGAGTTTGGCTCGACTCAATCACCAGCTTGATATTGTGGAATATTCCAAGCTGTCCTAGAGGGGCAGGGCTCCTGCCGAAGATCCGAGGACGCAATTGGTGATGGTTTGCTGGTGGGTGGGCATAACCATCTTGCCATACCTTCATTCCCTGTTTGAACGACTGCGTTTGAAAACACTGTCAAAACACCAGAACAGTCCAGCTGGAAACCAATAAGAACAGCCATTGTGGAAGAATCCAATTCCGAGAATCCGAGCTTGGAGATTTACAGAACCAGGCAAAAATCACACATACAAAAGCCTTTACAACGTAAAAAAAGAAGTTTGTTCATTCATAAGAAACTACAATGTGACAGCTACATTAAAGATTGGTTAAGATTACAGCAAAAGCAAAATACAACATACAAACGCCACAATATAAATCCACCTTCAGTGACAGAGTTGGAGCGATAAGACTTACTTTATTGCGAGTGCCATCCTCCTTTATCTAGCAAGCTGAGATACTGGCTGGGTAATTCCTAAACTCTATATACAAGTCAGTCTCTCCATCACAAGAACTTACAGCCCTGGTGCTTAAAGTAATCCATAAAGAGACCATTATCATCTTTAGTTTGGGAAAGGCAGTGATCTCTGCACTCATCTCTGTGGAGTGAGGCTCCACGGCGCGTATGGATTATTGGGCAGATAAGCCGAGGGCCTCGCCTCGTATGGGAGCAAGACGCCTATCGGGCCCTTTGTTCTCCTCTCCAATAGAATGAGTCCAAAGCACAGCACAGCGTCGCCCCACGCCGAATTCTGAGGACACCGGCCCACACACCCACACATACACACGCGCAAAACACAATAGCTACAGCCAGCAGGTACCCAGCAGCCACACAGAGCAGGAGAAGTGCCAGTAACCACACGCGAGAGCCGTCAGGTTACCGTGGCAGCAACCGATCCGTCATTTTGATGTGCGCGGGCCGCAATCTGCTGTGCTTCCTCCCCTCTAGGTTAGTTATGCTTCGCTCTAATAGCTCCAGCTATTAATATCACTGGAAAACAGTCCAGGCATCTCAAAACAACACTGGATACACACTGTCCCACAATGGAACGTTCTAATAGCACATTATATGTAAGACTTACGGTGATACTGTAGGCTAATAGTAAATAGACCACTACTGTGCTTCTAACTCATAGTTGCTGGAATGGATCTGCCATTAGACATAAAATAAATATATATATATTTTTTTAATTAAATGTTTAAGTACTTCAGTTTTATTACATAAAGAGTGGTCTTGTGGTTTTATGTGAGTTTTATGATGATATTAACCATTAACCATTCCACTTGTAGGAAAGGCACCTTCAGGAAAACAAAATGTGCCTAAAAACTGCTCCATTATTATCCCTCAGAGCCTCTCTGCTACAAAACTGCAGCTACTGTTCAAAGCAATGCTTGTTTCTGACTAACTGCTCCTAAAACTACAGCTTTAAACTGTGTAAAATAAAGTAAATCTTCTGAATTTAATTCAGTTTTTTTTCCTTTTGCCATCTTTGCTCTGTGTTTGGGTGCAAATGTGAGCTGTGATGCAGTCATATCACTACTGTCGGAACAAAACTTTGTATCTCTATTTTGTTTTTCAGTTTTTAAAACATATGAAAATCCCTATTGTACTTTATATTGTGTGTACATCGTTTGACAAATGCATCAAAAGAAACGACATAAATTTGTGGGAAAACGTCTGGTTACCTTCACTTACATTAACAGTAAAGTATGTTTTTCCTTCCCTTGTGAACTCCCTAGTATTAAACATTTATTTAATAATTAAAAATTCTTTAATTATTTTTGTTGCATTTTGTTTGTGTGGTATTGAGTATTGCTTTCCTATTTTTAGCTAGTATTTTTTTTGTCATGGGTTTATTAAACCACTTTAGTAAAGACACTACAGCGATTTAACATATTACTATTATTGTGAATATTACTATTATTATTATCATTAGCAGTAGTAGTGTTAGTCGGGCTGTTATTGTTACCACCAGTAGCAGTAGCGCTCTTCGTTTCTCTCGTTGTTATTTTTATCTTTATTAACTCTAATAATACCTTGCGCTACCCTCTATAACCCTCTATTAGGCTTCTTTCAAGAAGTGCTGTTCTTGTGGTTACAGTTTAGGCCTGAATAAACACACACTATGAAGAGCAGGTGCCGAGTGCATCACCGATGGCTGTAATCACTGGCTTATCATCTGGTCAGACACTGATTAAATAGGGGGAGAGAGGACAGAGTTTGATTTAAGAGTTCTGTAATTACTCATGGCTTCATCTTCTTTTGTGTATCGAATCAGTCTGGCTCCTGTAATTTACTCACAATCATTAATGCAGGAGTCCTGGGGCACGCACACACACACACACACACACACACATATCAACACTTATCATGAATTATCACTGATGAGTGGCCACAAAGACATGCATAATGAAAACGAATCCATAAGAAATCACTGACTCATATGTGACAGGACGTGCTACAGGCCGGCCGAGCATAAAGCGTTTGAATGTGCGTATATCTCATTAATGAGCATGACCTGCTGTGCTTGAGTAAATAAATGTAAGCTCATTTGCAAGGCAAAGGCGTGTGTAAATTCAGATACAGGGGACAGGCAATCAAATCTCATTCTCTAAAGTAAAGCTATGGTAAGGTAGATGCACCAAACTGTAAATTGAATTGTAACTCCAGGAAATTTGCCAATTCGCACCGCTGACTCATTTGAGTCAGTGTCTATAAGAGTATGCCAGAGAACTCCAGCTGTGTCTAAGAATGTCCTAAGAAGGTGCGATGGGATGGAAAAGCCTAGCAGGGCTTCATCTGTCACAGTGTCATGCTAGCTCCTAAAAGCCTGGAGAAACTTCAGCACGGAGCTCTGCTTGCCTGTGCTGCTGCTCTGTCAACTATTCCCATGAGTTATGATTTCATTTCTTAGGCAATGCATCTCTGGATGGCACCAGCACACGGATCGGTTGGATACATTCCATTTCATATACCATTACGCACCATAAAGTCTGTTTCTTACAACACCGCACTGTCTCCGTCTCCAGCAACAGACAAAGAATAAATGAAGGCTTTGAATTTGAGCTTTGATGGCTACATTCAAGGGGACATACTATGAAAAACTCACTTTTTATATTTGGGTATCTGGGGTGTCTACCAACCCACACACTGAAAATAAGACAACCCAGTCAGTTTTCTGTGGGCTGCCTGGATCTGAAAACGTGGGACTCAACAAGCCGTTCAAATTTGGATTCCATTGCTATGTCAAGCGGGGGCTTAACACAATAATACTACCCCCTATCTGAATGTCTCTGTCCATGGAGACAGGAGTCACAAGGAATAGGCTGAAGCTAAAAGCCTGCATGAAAACTGCATTGTTGTTGACCCTACCTGAGTGGATAAAGGTGATTCTTACATGGTAATGTACAGCTGGTAGGCATGTGCGCTAACCACTTTGTGTCTGATATGAAACTGAAGTCCGCTAACTATTCGTCAGCTTCTTGTTTAAGTCTTCCGCGTCCACCTTACATGATTCTGGCACCTCAGGCTACCTGTCCAGCTTCTTGAGTCTTCCTTAGGGGCAGTTCCAGATCGTCACAACACCAACTAACCCTGCAAGCAGCGGCTATAGTGATTGATTTTAGCCACTTTTTGACAGCTGAAGCAGATCGTCTTAAACTGACAGTGAGTAACAACTTTAATTTACTTTGTGTTGTGTTGATGTTGAGATTGATAGCAAGTGGTTAGTATAGGTAATGTTACCTACTAGCAAGCCCCAAGTAACTAACATTGGCACACATGGCGAAATAGTATGACAACCTTGCTTATTTATAAGGAGGTTCATTTTCTTTTTCTGTTTGTATTTATTTCGGCATGCTGCTTCTGGGTGGTCATCACAGTGTCTCATGGTAAACCAGCAAATTGGAGCAGAGCTCATTAAATTATTTATAAGCACATCAGAAAAATATTAAATGAAAATGACTCATTTCCATGTAAAGAACATGGTTTGAAATGTTTTTTTTTCATTTTATTTCTGCTTTTATCTATTTTTGTCTATTATAATGTGTAATCACTGTGCTCTCTCACTGTCAACCAGCAAATCAGAGCAGAGCTCAACAAACTATTAATGCGTTCTCTACAAAAAGGGAATACAGTATGTAATTTATAGGATTTTTAACGGTGATGTAAAACCACATCTGGGAGTTTTTCACCTCAAACAAAGTCAGGCATCTACTATGTAACAATTTAAAATGCTGTATAAATGGATGTGTGTTGGATTCGGTGGCAGGGTTAATAAGGAATAGCAGACTGAACAGCAGAATATCTATGTTTTTGTATAGTTAAGGTTAAAAAAAGGTTTAACCATAATCTGAATTCCAAGATGGGGTGTTGGAGTCATTTCTATGTGAAGTTTGCATTTTTAACCTTAATGTAAACTATAGCAAAATGAATGAATGGAGAACAAGAAAAGCAAACTAGAACAAGTCGAGAATAATGACTTCAATAATCAATAAAACAAAGGCCCTATCATGGAGTCATTACTTGAGGGATTGTTTATCGTTTAGGCTTATAAATGTGATGCAGCTACCACACTCTCAGGCTAAAGGTTACCAGCATGCCTGATTTTCTGATGCTGTTGGCTGTGCTGCCTCTTGCGCATGCATTACGCTGCTGTTTATGCAAGTTTGTTTTTCATTCCCTAATTACGCACATTCTCATTAGCGGGGAAAAGTAGATGTCACGGACATCTGCCTTTCAGCATCTGGTATTTTATCAGAAGCAGCCTCACAAATAATGCATTACTGTCGATTTCATGCCCCGTGCACAATGTAGCACTTCAACACTTCACTTATGCCAATTAATCCTTTCTGCATGAAGACGGAGGCTGATGCCATGCAGAGGAAACTCGCGTCCTCTCCAGCTTGGACTCGTGCTCAGTTCCGTACTCCGCTTAATGCCCGAATCGATTTACGCTCATGGTGTGTGTGACTGGAGGAGCGGAGCTGGTTTTCTTGCGTGTAAATGATGTCGTTCCAGAGCACGTTGACGGCCCTGAATAGCTTCAGCCTCAGCATCAGAGAAGCACAAGCCTCCTCCCTTCCTCCATCCTACTGAGCCTCTACTTCCATGGACAGGTTCATATCATTCTCTTTCTGCTGGCAGTCTCGCAGGACTAGGAAAGCAATTTGATTGGATGTAAGAAATGCCCTTCAGGTGCATATTTAAATGAGCTGACTTTAACGTCAAAGCAGAGAAAAACCTGGAATGTCACTTTGTTTGATAAAAAAGGAACAGTCTCTGGGTAAGAGTGGGAGAGGCACTGATTTGGCATCAATTTTCCTCTGACCCCATTTCGCTCCCCCTGCTCATAATGAGGAAGGTGCAGGACGGCCAGGCGACCGTGTTCATGTGAAGACTTTTAAAAAAGGGCTCCGCCACGGAAGAGCGGCAAGGCCACTCATTGGCTCAGGCCCGTGTGAAGATGGGCCAGGGTCCAGATGTCATGGGAAAATGAGCGAGCCGGACTTTAGACTCGTTTTTTTTCTCCCTTTCTTTTTCTCAGAGGCTAATCCCCTCTTCCTTCAAATTTCCCCTGTCACTCTCCTAATCGCTGCCGCTCCCCACTGAAAACAGGTCATTAAATGACTGACTTACACAGCTGCCTTCAGAGGAGCACAGGGAGCAAGAAGAAGAAGAATGAGCAGGAGAGAGAGAGAGAGAGAGAGAGAGAGAGAGAGAGAGAGAGAGAGAGAGAGAGAGAGAGAGAGAGAGAGAGAGAGAGAGAGAGGGAACAAGAATGAGAAAGAGAGAGAGAAAGCGAGAGAGAATGAAAGAAAGGGAAAGACAGAGGAAGAGGGAGAAAGACAGAACAAGAATTAGAGAGAGAGGGAGAGAGACAGAGACAGGAGCAAGAGAGAGAGAGAGAGACAGAGACAGGAGCAAGAGAGAGAGAGAGAAGTACAGGAATATGAATGACAGAGAAACAGTGAGGGTAAGAAAAATGAATAAAAAAGACATAATGTAAAGGAAATGAGAAAGAAAGAATTTTAAGATAGATAGAGATGAGGGGGAGAGAGAGACAGAGCGAGAGGGAACAAGAATACAAGAATGAGAGAGATAGAGAGGAAGCAAGAGAGAATGAAAGAGGGAAAGACAGAGGAAGAGAGAGAAAGACAAAACAAGAATTAGAAAGAGAGGGAAAGGGCGGGACAGCAAGAAAGAGAAAGGAGAGAGAAGGAGAGAGACAGAGACAAAAGGAGCAAGAGAGAGAGAGAGAGAGAGAGAGAGAGAGAAGTACAGGAACATGAATGACAGAAACAGAGTGAGGGTAAGAAAGATAAAAAAAATAAAAAAAATAAAGGAAATGAGAAAGAAAGATTTTTTAAGACATAGAGAGGAGGGGGGAGAGAGAGAAAACAAGAATGAGAGAGATAGAGAGGAAGCGAGAGAGAATGAAAGAGAGGGAAAGACAGAGGAAGAGGGACAAAGTCAGAACAAGAATTAGAGAGAGAGGGAAAGGGGGAAAGGGAAAAAGAGAGAGGGAGGAAGAGACACCAAGAAAGAGGAAGAAGAGGGAGGGAGGGAGAGAGACAGAAGGAGCAAGAGAGAGAGAGAGAGAAAGAGAGAAGTACAGGAACATGAATGACAGAAACAGAGTGAGGGTAAGAAAGAGGAGGGGGGAGAGAGAAAGAGAGATTGAGAACAAGGGAGGAAGAGACACTAAGAAAGAGGAAGGAGAGGGAGGGTACAGAAAGAAAAAAAGAAATCATTTAAAGGAAATGAGAAAGAGAGAAATACAGATAGAGGAGAAGAATGATAGAGAAGGAGATAGGTGGGGGAGAGAGGAAGAAGGATGAAAAAAAGAGAGAAAAAGAGGCAGCAAGAAAGAGAGAGGGAGGGAAAAACAGACAAGAAGCAAGAATAAGAGAGAGATAAAGAGAGCAAGTCAGCGAGTGAGAGAGAGATAGAGCTTAATGAGGGAGTAAGATTGACAGTAAGAATGAGAAAAGAGAAGGAGGGAGACAGAGACAGAATGAGTAAAAAAAAAGAAAGAGAGAGAAAATAAGCAGGAAGGTACATAGACAGACATAAATGACAGAAAGAAAAAGAAAATCTAAAGGAAGATGGAAGAAGACGGAAAGGAATGAAAAAGAAAGAATATGAAGAGTGGCAGAGGGAAAAGAGAAAGAAGGAGATGGAGGGAGAGAAAGAGGTAGAGAGAGAGAGAGAGAGAGAGAGAGAGAGAAAGAAAAGTAGAGAGAGGGTGAGGAGTGCACAGCGGGTGACATGTCGTGGACAAGCGGGAGCCCGGAGCGAATAAGAGAGCGCTGCCGCTTTTCTCCGCTGCCATTCGCCGTCTCAGAGCGGACCTGTCAGGTGACGCGGTGCGTTATCTTGAAAAGCGAGTGATTAATGAAGGCAGCGCAGGGTCCGGGTATAACCAAGGCGGCCGACGAATGATCAATCTTAATGAGCTCTCTTGCTAGCCGTGTATTATATTAACTGCAGGGGAAATAATGTATGGCTTGCGGTGGGTTCTGCTTTCTAAAGCACGATAACAAGGCTAGTCTCTGCCTCATCTCCCACACCAGTTCTCCACTCCGGCTCCCAATATGTCTCAATGGAGGCACTCCAAATAATCATGTACAGCAGGCTTTTGGTGCAACTGCAGCAACAAATGTCTGTACAGCCTGGGTCTGGTGATGCACCTGTTCTCAGAAATGACAAGTCACTATAATTATCTGATGCTAAAAACAGTTTTCTGTATTTGTTTATGGATTCGGTTATAACTGATTCTAAATCAGTTTAGTTGATTTTGAGCAAAACTCAAAAACATATGCCAGTACTTGGTTTTACACGGTTTACTTCGTTGTAGAGAATATGTGTTTCAGTAGTGTTTAATTTATTTTTATCAACCTATGGTGTCTGTTAAAAGCTTGTGGACACTGATCACACACTACATGCCACAGGGCTTACAAGATTGTTTATGGTTTAGCGACACCCATAGTTTAGGGTTTTGGCTTAGTAGATCCTGCCCTAGCCCTAAGCCTAGGTGATATCGATCTGGCCTGATGGGTTGAGGCAAGACCTATTGACAGCTAGGACTTAAATACAGTGTGTTGCTAGGTTGAAGTTAGACCATGTTTAGACCAGACCAGGATTAAGCACTACCAGAACATCTGATCTGCAGTATTCTACAAATAAAGTTATACTCTGAACTGGTCTCCCTCTTCATTCTGACGGCAAGAAAGAAGTTACGACAGTAGTGATCATTTGAAGTGCTATGCACTGATTTGTAGACTTTGGAACACATTTGCTTCAAAGTATCAAAGACCAGATTCTGAGCTCGTTCAGAACAATCCCCTTCCCGGCATCCCAACATGTGAAAAGGCAAGTGATAAGTCGAAACAAGATAAGTCACTGTATTGTTCAGTATGTGCTGCTTTTGGAGATTCTCTTTGAGCTTGTGAAAAATGTTCTATTTGCTGGAGCACAGGTGCTCCCTCAGCTCATGTCTCATGCATGACTGTCATCAGGCCAAACAGATGTGAACATGATTTATTTTTTTCACAGCATGATTTGTTTTAGACAAAAAGCTTGAACAGGCACCTGCCGAAAGAAGACCCACCACCACTCCACACACAACGCAGCATGTAATGGGAAGGTTGTCTGATTTGCTGGCCAAACGTGTTACCCCCTTGGCGGTATCGTTTTTGAGCAGGACAAAAACAATGGCTTCCAATATTCCCAGCCCGTTCCTTTGCCAGTTGACACTTGACCAAACAAATAAAACTCAGAGGAAGCGGTCATGGGTCCAAAAAACTAGCTCTAGTGTGTACAAGGCCTTATATTCTGGAACCACATTTTCTGAATAAAGGTTTTCATTTATTCATTCACTTTCCATGCCACTTATCCTTCTGGGTCGTGTGGGAGTTAGATGGGGGTGGAGCCTATCCCAGCTGTAATTGGGCAGAAGCCAGAAAACACCCTGGACAGGCTGCCAGTCCATCACAGGGAAGACATTCAGACATATACATTCAGCCATGCTCTCACACCTGGGGGCAATTCAGTGTCTCCAGTTCACCTGACTTCATGTCTTTGGATAGTGTGATGAAACCTGAACACCCCAAGGAAACCCACACAGAGAGACCCAGAGAAACTTAGAGAGAGCCAGAGAGAGCCAGAGAAAGCCAGATAGAGCCAGATAGAGCCAGAGAGACCCAGAGAGACCCAGAGAGAGCCAGAGAGAGCCAGAGAGACCCAGAGAGAGCCAGAGAGACCCAGAGAGAGCCAGAGAGAGCCAGAGAGACCCAGAGAGAGCCAGAGAGAGCCAGAGAGACCCAGAGAGAGCCAGAGAGACTCAGAGAGAGCCAAAGAGAGCCAGAGAGAACTAGAGAGGCCCAGAGAGACCCAGAGAGAGCCAGAGAGAGCCAGAGAGACCCAGAGACAGCCAGAGAGACACAGAGAGACACAGAGAGACACAGAGAGAACCAGAGAGAGTCAGAGAGAGCCAGAGAGAGCCAGAGACACATAGAGAGACCCAGAGAGACCCAGAGAGAGCCAGAGAGACGCAGAAAGACCCAGAAAGACCCAGAGAGACCCAGAGAGACTCAGAGAGACCCAGAGAGACCCAGAGAGAACATGCAAACTCCACACAGAAAGGACCCCAAACACCCCAGCTAGGAATCCATTCCAGGCCCTTCTTGCTGTGGCAGTGCTACCCACTGCACCACAGTGCCACCCCATTAGAGGAATGGCTTTGTTATATGATAGATTATTTTTTATTGTGTGTTTTTCTGGGACTGCAATTTGAACTCATTTGGTAGAAGCGTCCACAGCAAAGACGTAATCAAAATGATCTCACTTTACAAGCGGAAAGGTTATTTACCACTTATTTACATGAGAAACTTGGTGTGTAGTGGTGTTCATTATGTGCGTTTGCAAATGATTATAGCTGTCGATTGCCACTGACGCATTCACTTTGTTTCTCTCCCTTGGACCATTTTACCCAACAAAACTGGTAAACACTTTCTGCGCTGTGGGTATAACCTGATGCAATTAAGACTGCTAGCTGTAAATTAGTTCTAACTGCTCAGCCGATGCACATATTTGAAATTTCTTAACTTCATTTTTTTTTAATTTCATCAGTTCAGGCTCAGTCTCGCAACTAAAGGCAAAAATGAATCCTGGTACGGCTAGCTTCAGACAATCTCCCTCAGCAAACAAGAACACAATTGCCATAAATTTCCTCGTCTTCAGCCCTC
Source organism: Megaleporinus macrocephalus (assembly GCA_021613375.1). Taxonomy (NCBI): domain Eukaryota; kingdom Metazoa; phylum Chordata; class Actinopteri; order Characiformes; family Anostomidae; genus Megaleporinus; species Megaleporinus macrocephalus. The sequence goes on from CM038707.1 coordinate 32,199,020, forward strand.
ATTCCACAAATGCGCCAGTAAACAGGGAAACAACAAACGCTCCAAACCATTCCCAAAGCCGAATATTCACATGAGAATTTGCTGCTCGCAATACATTTTTCCAGATGGATGGAGTAAGCCGACTTTCTGATTTATCTGTCGTGTGTCTAATCTGTTTTAGCACGCCGATCACAGGCATGGGCTTTCTTAATGCCTCACTCGGATTGCTCACCACATGCCAGAGAAGCAAGGAAACAGTGCAGTAATCATAAACTAGACACTTCCCCTTCGCTGATAAGTTGTGTGTGTGGTGGGGGGGGTGGCTGAAAATCGCCTTGCCTAATTGAACAGCCAGGCCATTCGGCACAAAGCTCCCGCACTCCCTCACCAACAGGTGCGTGGCGAGTTAAAATTTGTTATTCAAATGCTCAAATCAAATCTGAATGTTATCAACTGCGACTCACAGGATGTTTCAGTGATCGAACATTTCTCCCATTCAGGCTTTTTCAAACATCTGAATGACAATGTGGCGGAAATTGCTGTCCACACTTCTCCAGCAATTTCCTCGCAAAAAATAAAAAATGAAAAGAGAGAGAGAAACGTCGAGGACGCTTCTGAAGAGAGTCTGAGGAAGTCTCCGGATCCCATGAATAGCAATAAATCGCGCTGCTCTGTGGAAATGCAGTGCCGCCATTACGCTTCTGTGTCACACAAATTTAGAGGAGCGGGCGACGGCCAATACAAACAACAACAGAAGCCTGGGACGCACTCACTGCAATAAATACTCACCCACATCGTTCCCACTCAGTGTTAATTTATATGCAAATGTGTGTGTAAACTGCATTGTGGCTATTTTTGATATTTGTTCACTGCACCTACTAATGATGGCTGCTTTGCTTGAGAAAATAGAGCAGCAGACCATGTTTCTTCATGTCTCTCGTGGCTAAAGGCTAAACAGAAGGATTTCAGACTGAAACTTGTTGGCTGTCTAGACTTCTGACATTTATACACAGGCTTCCAGAGAGATTCATAATTCCGATACAGGCAAACAGCAGTGCAGTACAGCAATACAAGTGCGTGTGTGCATGTGTGAATGGAAAGAGGAAACAGGGGCGGGAAGGTTGTGTAAGTGTGTCTGACAATATTATGAGCCCTAACCTCCAGTCAGGGAGCGACACTCATGGGGTGGCCTCTCGATCACACCGCTAACTACCTGTCCAAACTGATTAGCGTCCTAATTGAGCTGTCTAGACTACTTGTGCCATTGTTGCAAAGAACTAGAAAGACAGAGCCATGACAGAGCTACAGGCATCACTCAGCCAGAGGAACACTCTATGTAATACTATGTTGTGTTACATTGAGTACTAATTACATAGTGACATTGATTGGGGGGAGACAGGAGGAGGGTTTCTGCTAAGAATATTTACTGATTCTGGTCATATAAGTGTGCTAGAAGCTATAGTTCTGCAAGAAAGACTCCAAGAGTAGATGAATGTTATCATGTTTAATCTTTGATAAGTGTACAATTGAAAGGTTAGTTATTGGAGGTCATGAAGAAAGTCTTTGGCATAGGCCCAGTCCTAAACCCAAGTCTTTAAGTGTGCAGACCCTCGCAGATCCTGGTGGACATAAACAGCAGGGGCGAAGGACAGAAGGACTGGGACCCAACTGGTGGTGGTGGGGAGGAGGAGGGAGTGCGTTGAAACGTCAGTGCCTGAATGCAGCAGAGAGGGAGCGTAAGCTGAATTCCTTTAAAGACAGGTGGCAGACTGCGATAGGTTGGAGTAATGAATGGAAGAGTATTGGAAGAGTATTGGAGTCTTCCTGGCAGAACTTTCGCTAAAGCTTTCATTGCTGTAACGCTCCAGCACCCGCAGACAGAGGGAACTGATCCATTCACAAGGTTTTATTGGCACACTATACAACAATTAGGCATCTACAAACACTGGAACTTACACATACATACATGTATTAACAATCACGGATCACGAAGGGAGAGTGAGGGGAGACACATGAAACACGCTCAACACGTGGTGAACGTAACGCGACACAGATGGAGGGCGGAGACACAGAGCACATGGCAGAAACGTAAACAGAACCACATGGACTTGACAGGACAATGTAAACAATAGCACATGGGACAGACACGGGAAGGTAAACACAGACAGACAGGCAAGATAGCAGGACAGGACGTGACAAGTGCGTTATCTATCTATAAGCTAATCTAATTTTGAGTGATCTGATCATGTTCAGATTTAACTATACTGTATTATAAGCCAAATGTAAACAATCCCAGGGAACACTCAGGGACCAGATTACGATCTGATCATTCAAAACACATGGATATTTAAAGACATTTAACAGTTGAGTAACATGAATGCACTTATCCTTAGTGGAAATGTGTCGGCTGAGCACTGACTAGCAGGAGGGAGAATAAGCAAAGAAATGAAAAATGCACTATATGCAGAGCTAATCCTAATTGGTGTCCAAGCCATTTTCGTGGCATTTACTGTAACACTTACTGTTTACTTTCTGCACTCACTGTTTATCTTCACCTTAACGCAGGGAAAGTAAAATCAGATTTTTATGTGGTCACATTGGAGACGCATTTTAGTAAAAAACAAACTGGATAAGGTATGTTCAGGTATATTCAGGACACAAAACATTTGCTAAAATGTAAGGTGTAAACAGGCTTCATTCTCCAGCTCTAAATATTTGCTGTAAATTAAGCTCTATGATAAAAAAAACATGGCATGGCTGCAAACAGTCCTTCATTTTTCCTGTTTTTCTGGCTGCTGCTGACATAAACTCAGTTGTCTATAAGGATTTTTGCCAGCTTAAGATGTGCTCAGGATTAACTTAAAACCTTACATCTCCTTCTTCTCCAGCCGCTCCTGAGGCCAGAGGGCAACAGATCAAATGGTAAACCAAAGAGTATTAATCAGTTCAGAGTGTTTTACAAATAAGTATTGGCCATCAGTATAAACATGCATTGCCGCTTGATGAAGTTTATGTATATAATAATATAGCTATTCATTTAGCTATAAAATATACATTTGTAGGAAAATAAACTTGCAGTGACTTTAAATAGCCTAGCCTAGCAATTGGATAAATAATATCTATATATGTATTTCCTAAAGCATATTCCTTCATTCATGGTACAATACATGCCAAAACAAACGTTGGCTGTAAATGATTAAGAGATGAAGTAAGAACAAAGCAAAGAGTAGCTTAAAATAAGCTAAACCTCTTGTAGTGTTCTGAAGTGGTATACAGTGTCTGAGAAATTTTTAATTTACCTGTCTTGCAGTCTTTACCAGTCAAATCCTGGTATTTACAAGCTAAATAAAAGACTGAAATCTATCAAAAGAATATCAGATATACCCAGACATCAGGTTTTTGTAGCAAACTAGTTATCACGTCCCTTCCTTGTTAAAAAACAGCACAAGATGAGCATGTGTTCCAGGCTGGTTTAGCTTAAAGGTGGTCTTTATTGGTTCAAGCTGGTGTAGTGCTGGTGTGGTGCTCGTTAAGAGAGTCACCCAGCTTGGTAATGCTGCACATCAACATATCAGCATCCAAAACATAACATATGCTGTTATCGCTGGTGACCATCCATGCTGGACTATGCTGGTTTTATTAGCAGGGTAGGGTGTATTTTTATAAACACCAGGCACCTAATTCTCATAATTTAACTATAAACCATAAAGCTACATTAGATAGAAAATATAACAAAGAATTGAAGGTGCTTTTACTTAGAACTAGCAGACATATACAATCAAAGGTGTGCAAATATAATTCCATTAATAAATTCCATTAATTCCATTCACTACAGTAAACGCTGTCATTGTACAACACTCTTTACATCATTTCTGAGTGTGCGAGGAATATTCTAACTGACCAATTCCAAGCTCTGTTATCTAAGCTATATAATCACTGCTTAGCAACCATCACTATTCACCACTGCCTCAAGCTTACAGCTTTTTATCAAGATGCCTGTATTTGAGTTTTGAAGCTCCAGCTTCAAATTAACCTGGTGGAGCTGTCATGTTGGCTTATCCTTTCATTAATACCCTTGATTTCAAAAGAAACTTCGGATGAGCAGTTGTCTGGAAACTTATGGCCCTATAGTGTACTGAGGGTACATATATATAGTCGACAGGGGAGCCCTATGTGGAGTGGTGGATTTCACAGACAAAGTGAACATTATGCTACTCGGGATCGATTCTGCATGCTAAGAGTGGATCTATTTTAATAAGTAATGTTGTACAATTCATCACAGGCTTATCCCTGTAGAGCTGTCAAATGGCACCACTTCTCAGTCTCTCCTTATTAACATCCATTTACAAGGTGAACAGCAAGACAGCATATAGATGGGCTGATCTACAACCACCTTTCTCACCATACATCTCTCTCAGTAGTGATAAGGCATCGATATACACTCCATGGCCTGAGGCTGTTCTGTTCTCTTTATGGAGACCCTGGTGTGAAGACTCTTGTGCTTGTCTCTGTGTCAACACAACATGTATTTCGTCCAACACACTATGACCTGGCTCACAACGGGGTGACACCCTTAGAGATCCACAGTGCTGGATACAACGACTGTCCCTCCACCCCGATAGTGCTGCTTCAAAAGCAAGGCATCCGAGAATTATTTTTGCCAGAATGGCAGTGGCTGTTGCCTCTTGCTGTGATATGTGACACGGCATGCCATTTGTATTCCTATCTTGGCGTCTCATGTAATACTGTAGTTGAATAATGATGTGATAAAAATGTTTGGCTTCATTAGGTTTTATTTTGCATTTGCGGTTAAAAAGTTTTTCTTGTGAGGTCCTCCTGTGTATAGTCTCGTCAAGTTTTCATATAATCATATGCACATTTGGTCCCCACAAAGGACTAAATACAATCATACATACACCCAAACCGGCACGCTTGCTCACTCTCCCTTGCTCTTTCTGGCTCTCTCACTTGTTGATGTGGGCTGATGATAAATTGCTCTCTTAAAAGCCATAGAGTGAATCAACTGTGTGTGTGTGTGTGTGTGTGTGTGTGTGTGTGTGTGTGTGTGTGTGTATGTCTGCGAGCGAGCGCTTGTCCTTTTTATTTTAAACACATTATCACTGGCAAAAAGACTGACGAATACCTCCAGACTGTGAAGGTCAAAAAATAAAAGCTAAAAAACAGACAGGCAGCTATAAAATGCCACCATGCGTACTTCCAGAATTCAGTGTTAGACTTGAGGGATGCACTGATTTACATTTTCTGGACCAGTAATGATAACCAATAACTAACATCTTGTTGTGGCCAACATTATGCCAATAGCCAGTATTAAATAGTTTTTGAAGCAATGAAATTCAATAATATAAGAAATCTAATGATTCTAATATTATAGTCCTGTGCACTTTACAATGCTATATAATTTTTTTTAAATTATACATTTTAAACGTGTACCAAGGAACAGACTGTATCTATATTGTCGCTGTCCAAGGAAAAACATGTATTCCCATTTTTGTTGATTTTTTTTCTACATCATTTCTATGCAGCATGATAAATGGACCAATAGAAATGCTTAAAAGGACGTTTTGGTTCCATTGACTTACATTAAAAGTAAAGAATGTCTTTGCCCTCTCTTGTAATGTTACTATTTTAGGTATATGTTTTTCTTTAGACAGCCACTAATACCCAAACAGTGTTTTGAGTATACACATCATCTTGAACGGTTAACTGAGGACTCAAGTTCTCGTGCACATCTCTAATCATGACACGTATGACAATTACAGTAAAATTTAACCTTAACCTTATTTAACCTTAAATAATGTTTTGGCATTGCCAAAATACATATCAGAATCAAACTGCAACATTTTAAAAGGACCTTCTGTTGTCTTGTTTTATAAATGTACATCTGAATTGTATTCATAAAATATTTATATTATTATGTATTACATTTGTATTATATTTACAATATATTTTTTAGATTTTCTAGCTGATCGTTATCCAGAGTAGCTAATATTAGTATGTGAACTCCATGTTAGATACCCATTAACCCATGTTCACATGGCAGTAAAGTCCCTACATCACTATGCTGTCCAGTGAGATACAAAGTATTGAATTATCTGCTATTAGTGTCTACACATGCATCGATGTATGCATGCTATATAAAAAACCTTTGCTAAATTATTTGCTTTAAATATCTGCTATGATCATAAGGTGGCATTGAAACGATGATGATAACAGTAGTGAAATATTTATAGTTCTCAGAAAACAATATACCAGCCAAACAACACTATCATGCAGCCTTTGTTAGAATACTACAAAGATGAAACCCAGTTCTATGCTTTGGAGTGCTTGAGAGGTACACATATGGTGACGGACCCTCCCTCCTTAAAGCCAGCTATGGCACTTTTAGCTTTCCTCCTTGTCAGTTCGTGCTATCAGAGCTAACCTTTTCAGCCAGCTGCCCTTAGCCACGCTGCAATCATATTAGAAAGAAAAGAGGGACACTTCTCACGTCACCTCGGCTGTGTGTTGAGCTGTGAAGGATCCAGGCTCCTTCAGAAAGCTTTCTCAGCAGGGGACAGAGCTCTAAAACCCCACAGCACCCTAGACCTCTCAGTCACCTCCACTCCAAGAGCTCTTAGGAGTTGAAAAGGACCAAGGGGGAAAGACGTGGAATGAGTGCCTATCCTGTGGCCTCTAGAATGGCCCTTCAAAACCAAGTGCATAGCACAATACTTAAGTTTTTGTTCCTCTGACCTTGTGTATGATTTAATACATTGATAAGGGTCTGTGATTAGTCTGTCATAAGGCTAAAAATATAGATTTTCCTGTCCCCACAACAACATGCAGTCATTCTTGATGAAAATAATAAAATTAAAATTAAGAAATTAAAAAGGTTTGTATTATTGTTTCTATGCAGTATCATGACTTAATCATATTTACTTGCAATAACACATAGCCTAAGTGGAAACATGTAGGTTAGCACAGCAAGGTTGTGCACTAGCTGTCCACTTAAATTCAAAATCTATCTTTTAATGTCTACTTTAATTGATCCGTTTGTATCTTAAAAGACAACTGCAAGTTGCTTCAATGAGGAAAGTAAATTGCACACGTTTTATAGATCTCATAAAAAAATCTAATCAAACCTAGATTAAAAGCTGACCTCAGCCCTTGTGTATGATTTAATACATTGATTAGGGTCTGTGATTAGTCTGTCATAAGGCTAAAAATATAGATGTTTCTGTCTCCACAACAACATGCAGTCATCCTTGATTAAAAAAAAAGAAATGAAAAAAGTCTGTATTATTGTTTCTATGCAGTATCATGACTTCATATCATATTCACTTACAATAACACATAGCCTAAGTGGAAACAAGTAGGTTAGCACAGCAATGTTAACACAGCACCACACATCTGTGGCCATGAGCAGAACAAAGCTCAAAACCCTTTCTCTTGGCTGTGCACTAGCTGTCCACTTAAATTCAAAATCTATCTTTTAATGTCTACTTTAATTGGTCCGTTTGTATCTTAAAAGACAATTGCAAGTTGCTTCAGTGAGGAAAGTAAATTGCACACGTTTTATAGATCTCATAAAAAAATCAAATGAGTTTAGAAAGCCAATCTAAACCTAGATTAAAAGCTTCATTAAATGCGAAAATTGCTCAGGGAATACTGAACATCTGTTTCTGGTCTGACAGAGCCTCGTCCAAGGTTATCTTGTGCAAACAACAATTTATTGCCATGAAACCAGTCAAGGCTTCACAGCGCGTGGCTCTCAGAAGGCAGAGCAGACATTCTTGAGGAGAGAAGCACTGTTTAAGTGACAGTTGTTATTGCTGAATGATTGAAATTCGCCACCTTAGAAGCGCTTTGATTCCAGAGGCCGAGGTTTCTGGGGTATTATTATAACAGCTTCTCACCAGCCAGTTTGGTGGCTCTCTTTCATTGCCAGCATCAAATGCTATTCCCTGGAAAAGATATCATGTGACAACCTAGAGGCGTATTCATTATATTCCAAAGGCCAAAACAAGCTGTGTTCTCTCGCAGCTGGATTTTCTTACCTTTAGGGTGCCCGGGGTCTGTGAACTCGTACTTCCCCATCCCGACTGTGCGCAGCATCTGAAGCCCGTTTGGGCTCTCCTGATTGGCTGACATTAGTGGTGGCTGAGGGGTCGTCTGCCCGTTGGTGAGCGGCAGCGCGGCAGAAGGCAAAGCGGGAGGCTGCATGAGAGGGTGGGTCAGGTGACCATTCCCCACTATGCTTTGAGGCATGGGATGGGCTACCTGTCCCCCGGTCGTCAGGGGCGAAGGGGCGATGGGAGGCTGGCCGGTAGCATAAGGCGACTGATTCTGCAGGTTGAGCACCAGTCCGCCCGGCGGTTGGGATGAGTGAGGGGGGACCTGGAAGTGGGCCGTCATGAGGGGATGGTGGGGGGGCATTGGGGTCTGAATAGTTGGGGTCACACCTATGACTGGCGACTGGACAGAAACTCCTTGGCTGTAGGCAGGGGGCTGAGGCATCCCATATGAGTGAGCTAACAGGCTGGGCTGACTGACCGCAACCACTGGAGGCACCCATGGAGGCCCTGAGGACAGAGAGGAGAAAACATAATGCAGTCAACAAAGGGGTCAAAGAGGGGATTTTTGGGGTGATGCTACAATGCACATGTACAGGTTCAGATCTACAGGTTCTAAAATGCTACGTCTACGCCAAGAACCATTTAGGAACAATTTTAGACTATTTTTAAGATTGTGGAGAGCATATTATCCTACATATGGTGTTTCCCGGCAGCCACCTGTGAGGCGTTTTTGATTGGAAAATCTCCATATTTGTCTGGGCTTCTGACAGATTCCTGATTATTACCAGGTGACAGAAGTTTTGCAGGTATAATGCAGCATAAACCAACAGAAGGACCTGCTAGACGTTGTTAGGACAGAGTAAGCTAAAGTTTGCATTAATAAAATAGGCAGGGATGTGAAATCTGGCTTCAACGCAAAGATGTCAAACTCATTTCAGGCCACATTACACTCTAATGTTAAATGTGTTGGACCAAAAAAAGCTTTAGTAGACCAAAAAAAACAGACCCACAACTTCTCATCCGGTTAAACAAACATCGCCTACAGAACTGATTAGATGGTGCAGGTGGGCTAATACTAAACTTCAAAAGAAGTTTTACCTGCAAATGTGAGCACTCCACACTCCTGTTTAGTCTGATACAGTTATCATGCTGCTAGGTTAAGAGAAGCTAACTTTGCAAGCTTTTTGATTTTGATGCTATAAAAGGTTCAAAGATTAGATATCATATTAATACTGACGGAAGCAGATACAGTCGCCCAGAAAAAGTTTTGACTTTGAGCTGTGAGACTTTAATCCAATTCTCGTTTCACCTTCAGGAATAAAATAAAAACAGCAACACTCTTCCGATGATTAGAACAGCTTTTCACCTCTATTAGCCAATTAATTCTGACTCATTCTCACTCCAGGTGTGTCCTGAGGGTTTTTCGCTAGTGCTGCTTAGAGATGGATGCTAAGAAGTGACTGGTGGAGTGCCATGCCAGTCACTGATTGGCAAACAATCAAATACAAGAACGTGGATTCTACATTCTTTTGGCTGGCCAAAAAATGCAATTGCAGGACTGTGAGACGCATGTGCATTTAAATGTGCACTAAAGAAGAACCCTTTGGGATGACATCCGTCATAGTAACACACTGTTCACACTTTCCTTCATAATTTTGGGAAAATACCTCAAAGAGCAAGTAATTCATCTTATTTTAGCATTTACATTACTACACAGCATTTATTTCCATAGGATTAAGAGTAGCTCTTCCCCTGAGTAATGCATTAGCTAATGAATTCACTAATTAATTCATGCATGATTGAATATCAGCACTAGGTGAAAATTCTATAGTACTCAGTCTCAAATGTTTTTCCTCCATAAACCAAAATATGTTGAGCGTGATAGGAGCTAATCGGAGTCACGGCAGTCGATTAGTCCTGGGTGCTACAGGCCCGTGGATCAGAACCAGCAAGGCTTACCCTTTACCACAACAGGCCAGATTACTCTCATGAATATGCAGCCATGTTGGACCTGTGCCCTCCTTCCTCCGGAAGAGGAACAAAAATAGCTCAAGAAGGTCTATGGGGTACGCTCTATCAGGCGGGAAAAAAAAAAGAAGATTAAAAAACATTATTCATGACATTGGCCCTCATTGCACTGTACAGTGAATAGCGGGAAAGATGCTAGTGGGAATAGATGATCTACTGCAGCCCTGCACAGGCATTTTATCTACATTATTCAGGAGAATCTTAAAGCTAATCATAACACAAAGCACAGAATGCCTCTTTCCCAAAAGTCCACCAAGCCCACCCGGCAGCCTTAATAATAAATATAAAATGGCGCTGGACACAGAAAAAAGAAAAAAAAAAGAGAAAAAAGCTAGAATATCATCAGATATTAATAATATGCATGTGAGATCACCCACACCTCCATTCTTTGTGAGGGGTATTAGAGAGTTCCTGTAGATTTCAGCAGCATAATTAAATCCAAAAGCCCGAACTCATTAGCACTGCCCAACATGCACTCATATTTGCCGTCTTCGGCTGCAAAGCTAATGAAAGGTTTTAGAAGCGAAAAGTAATTGCATTAACATGAAATGGATCCCAGTCTTGATTGCTCTCTTGTACCCTATAATTAAAATGTGTGGGGACGAAATATCGGTTGTTTCGTAAGGGCTCCTTCGGCCTTTTAAAGAATTCTGTTTCAATCTTTTCCAATTTCTCAATCAACGTCTAATTGAATTCCGAATACGGTAAAGGTATTGTGAGGGCGGAGGAAAAAAAAGTACAAGTTTGAAGGGGGGAAAAAAGAACTTCTGCGAGAGTTCTTCGCTGCTGCCACTAATTAATTCTAGCAGAGCTGTAAGCGGAATCCATGTAGTTCTGTTCAATTAAGTGGAGCTGGTTTCGGAGCTAATGGCGCTTGTGTCTCCGAGCTGTGTTAGTGCCAGCGTGGAGCAGAATGTGGCAGGAGACGGCCGTCGTAGCACTTGTGTCTCAGCCACGGCGCTAGAAGTGAGGTGCTGGAGCGCATAACACAAGGCCTCCTTTTGTGATCCACTCAGTCCACAATCACACAAACCAGTAGGGGGGCAAGGACAACCCCGGGGGGCATCATATGGACCACCGACCTGCCCCAAATACTCAACTGCCACACAAAAGGCACAATTCCCCTAGCTCTTCAAAGATCAGAAAAGCTCCCCACAACTTCCCCAGCTATTACAAATCTTTATTCAAATGGTACCGGTTCACCCACCCTCATTAAAGCGATTCAGTTTGACTTGGTCGCCGGTCGGGCTTCTACGGAGCATTTTATAACAAATAAATGAATCATTTTTTCTCTTCAATATTTTACCAATTCTGTTTCACGATGTGTCAAATTTGACACCAGCTGTGCAGATATAAAAATTAATCTATGTGTTCCATGCATCCCTTTAAAACACACGCTCACACGGTTCAAGAGTTCTTTCACCGATTGAATGATTTAGTACGCTAACGGCTGAAGGTTTCCAGAATAATGGATGGAAATTGACAGCTCAAGGGCAGCGAGCCCGAGTTCATTTCTGCAGGAGAGTGACTGAAGCCCTTAATGTTTAACCCCCACCTTCCTACTTTATGCAATACCTCCAACAGGATTTAAATCTCCAACTGACAATGGCTTTTGTCAGCCGACCCTTTCGTCCGGTACGAAACTGGGGTTGTTATTTTGGCTCCAAGTAACGCTGCCTGCCAAAAAACATCCTGTAGAGCCCAAGGCCGGCGCAGAGAAAGGTAGAACAAACCAAGTGGGGACAGCGTACCTGTGGCGTCGCTCTCTCTGTGCTGTTTGGCTGGTGGCTCGTCTGTGTCCCATGGTGTGGACTGGTTGATGGGCGTCTGGCCCCATCTCACTCCGGGAGCCAGAAGGAGACCAGGTGTCTGGTTCTCCCCAGGAGAAAGCCCTGCAGCCTGGAAGAAAAGAACATGGAGCGATTTATTAGCCAGTACAATAACAACGCCCAGAAGCAGCTGCAGTCACATGCACCTTACAATGCTTTCAATTTTAAACTTACTGACCAAAAACAGGGGCTTGAAGGGGCTGTCCCAGTTTAGTTTTACTGGTAAACTCTTTCATGGATTTACTATTGAATACAGACCAACACGGCTTATTTAGATGGAAAGACTTTGGAAATACTTTTGTGCTGTGTGGTTTAGCTTTTAACCACGTTTCATCACAATCAAGGTAGATATTGTGTTAGTTACTCCTCACCATATTCCGCTGAGGCCAGACACAAATCTATCTTTTAATGTATCTTTTAGATTTAAAGTGACAACAAATAAAAAAAATTCTTCAAAATAAATATCACATAATCATCACAGATATTACTTTAATGAGGGTGAGTGAAACGTCATGCAACAACAGAAGTTATAACTTCTGATTGGCACATAAACACTTTAATAAGGCAGTGATGAGTGATGCTTGTATATTTGAACTCTGGCATACAGCTCGAGTGCTCGAGTACCTGAGTGCTACTTACTATCAACAGCTAGAAAACAAGATAGCTGCCTTAGTCCTTACATGGCATGGGCAAAAACCACAATACAATTGTTTAGCATTCGTCTGATTATATGTATGGCAGACAATTGTTTTTCCAGATGTAAATGTAACATAAAATGTCTTTAGTATCATTTTGATATACGGTGGTAACAACCCTATCAATGCCTTAAAATCTCAAGCTCATTACAAAGTGTGGCTTATTTTATTACATTATAGAAGTGTGTAGTAAAACTTGGAACCCAGCAGCGGATCCTAGCCATTTAAACTCCCAGTAAGCAAAGCGCAATTCAACACACTTTTTGTGCTTGTGCACAGGGTAGTGGGGCGGGGCTATGTGCATGAGTTCTACACGCTGGCGAGAAGGAGGGACTGCTGAAAAACAGCCAAAGAAGTAAAAAAACATAGATTGAGAACTTAAATCTTAGATCATATGCAAAGAGCCCTCTTAGCATCATTGAGGCACTGCAATGGGGAGAGACCTCCTAGAGTTGATGAGAATAAAGTTGGCTTCTTTTTCACCAGCAATTTTTTTTTGTTCCACCTTAAATGGTGCAGTTCTGGTGCCTGAATGTAGCTCAACTGGTGAGTTGGAATGGAAAAATTTGAACAAGTAGCGAAGGAACATGTAGCCTGTTTATAGTGGAGCGGAAAAATTCAAACAAGTAGTTGGTAAAGAAGCAACTGATTTAGCTTTAATGGAGGTGAAAAACAAACAAGGGATGATTACTGCTTGACGGTAGGTTAACATAAGACAACAACCTATAAGACCGTATGGTTTTGTCCTGTTTGCTAAACTGTGCTAATGTTTGTGAGCTCTTTTGTGAGCGGCAATCACAGTGACAGTGCAGTAACACACAACCTGGTCACAACATTAGTCATGTTGTTTGCTCTGACAGCATATCAAACAAGTGTGTCTTGTCAATGCATGTCCTTGAATTTGGTGCTTCTGAGGGAGCACTGAAGGGTGTTTTGTTTTGCTGTTGAGTTCAAATATCAAGAATCGTTCTCCAAAATCACTACCTCTGCCTTTAAGGTGTTGAGCCTCAAAAGGATTCTACCTCCTCTACTTCCCAAGTTCACCTCACGTCATTAATATGCTGGGTCAGGTGTAAATATTCCTTTCTAGGAGGCTGCATAAACGCTGGGCTACAGAACCGTGCAGCAACAGGGCTGCAATTCAGTCAGTGTTATTTGTGACTTCTTTGAGGTTATCATGCCAGAGTCAGATCAGTAATGATTTATACAGGGTCTGTGGTTCGAAAGAAAGCCAGAACAAATAAGAAGGCAAAGTGCTTTCATAGTGAGTTATGGGCTGAATTTAGAGTACAAACTGTATTTAATCAAATTTATTGAGGAAAAAATATAAAAAAAAGACTACTAAGCACTACTAAGCATCTTCTTCTGCTTAGAAGCTCCTCCAGAGGTCACATTCAGCTCAGATTGTAATGCATCATTGGTTCCAGTTCACCCACTCTCTCAGACCTTGTTAAATTCACACAGAACTGCAATGGAATACACTCGAGTAGTTTATCTGACTTTATTCTGTGACACTGGCAGCTACCAACTAGGCAAACTATTTAAGACAGCACAGCTTCGCGAGTGCGATGGAGAAGGTTAAAAGGGGGGTAAAAAAAAAAAAAAAAAAAAAGCAGTAGACAAACAAGAACAGCATAAGCCATTCAAACACCCAATTGAAGATAAAACGGACAGCACCAGCAACTTTGCTTTACTTGCTTTTCTCTGCTTAGCTTTTATTGAGTTGAGATTTGACGGCACACAAGCACGCAGGTTGATGGGGTACTGGACCCTATGTCACACACAGAGGCGTAAGAATGGGGCGACTGGGAGAAAAGTTAACCCCCATTCACAATCTCACCCCGTACAGCACCCCGAGTTAATGGAAAAGACCTAGTCATCAACCCTTTGCTCTCGCCTGGAACCTTCCCTCCGTTCCATTATCCTTCCCGACCTGTGGTTCACTTCATCAATTTACCCATCATGCATCTCTGCCAGCACTACCCAAAGCCAATTTGTTTTTGGTTACGCCAAGCTTAGACAGTGTCCGCAAGGAGAACTTTGGGTAATGATTGATGTGATTAAATATAGAGAGTTAATTTACTTAAAATACAAAAAAAAGATTGTATGAATTCACAAATTTAGCACAGTTATATGTAAATGTTTGCTGTATATACAACCGAGTACTTCTGGTCAGATTACATATGTTATTGATTTCCCATCCATTCATTATCTTCCACTTTATCCCACTTGGCGGGGTCACCATGTTACTGGAGCCAATCCCAGCAACATCGGGCGAAGTCAGGGAACACCATGGACAGGTCGCCAGGGAACACCATGGACAGGTCGCCAGTCCATTGCATGGCCAACACACTTACACACAACAGGAAGAACACGCACACTCCACACAAAATGGACTTTTTAAATGAAAACAAGTTTTACATCCTGTTCAGGACAGGACATAGCATTATGTTGCACTAAATAATATCTGCATTACATTTCCTTTCTCAGTATGTTAAATTCAGCAAATCCAACTACTTAAGTTATATAGAAGATGTGCTTCTCTATAGAAGATGTGCTTTCCTTCAAAAATCAATAAAACATCTCATGTGTGCAGGGGCGCCCAAACTTTTGCTAGCGACTGATGGAAATTTATAATAATTGATTCTGGTAATACTTGCTTTGCCTGATGAAAAGGTTATACAGTAAAACACAGTTAAATTCCTAATGGTTAGTATAAACAGTTAAAATCATGATGGATTAACCAAACATAAACATCAACCAAATACAAGCACTCAGTCACAACATGAAACTTGGGTTTATTTTTATTTTGTGTTATTTTGAAACATGGCAGAGGACAGTGACAGTGTTGGGTAATTTTTGCAACATTGGAAGAGAATTAAGTCTGGGATGTGTTTGTATTTTGGATTTTATAAGAGTGAAGATAGAAACTTGATTGAAGATGGTTACTCTGTTTAATAGGCTGAAAGGGGACAACACTTCAAAACTTAGTCTTCATTGTGCCCATCACCCACTATCTATATATAGAATGTGTTCTGACGAATTGTGCTACCTGGTCAAAATGTCCTACCACAGTACAGATTTTTACATACACAAAACTGCTTACCTGCATTTAAACTTGAAGTCATTTAATTGCAAACACATAATTCATGGATTTATTACAGATTCATACATTTCATAACAATAACACTTACAGTTGACTGTGGCAGATCTAGCAGGGCAGAAGTTTAACAACCTGACTTTCATATGACTGCATCATATTTAAAGTTACAGAGCTATTCAACAGGATCTAATGTACTGCCAATTTGTGTCAATGGAGATTGCATGCATTGCATGGCATATGCTTTATTATTTACACCTGTTACCACACCTGAACTCAATAATATTGCCATGTGCATTTTACTGATGAATTTGGTACTGAATATAAGTTCTTTATGTAAGTTCTTGTATACTATATAGAGAATTTCTACATTTATGCAATCATAGCAGTATAGCAAAATAACATTATAACTCTCAACATCTCAGGGTTAAGGACACGTTATAACATTGCATATCACTGTTACGTGATCATTTATCTGCAACATTCTGGACCAGCAGGCCAAGGATCTGGACTGTCTCTGCAAGCACCTGTTAACCCTTGCTCCCTTTAGATTTTAAGAGGCCATGAAGCTGTCAGAGCTGTGTCCATATCTCCCTCAACTTTGTCCTAGTTTACAGAGCCTGACAAACTTGACGTAAAGAATGGATGATTGGAGACCCAGTAGGGCTGTTTCCTCGCAAGTCTTTGTGGGGCAGCATTGATCTGTATAAAATATTGAAAGAACGTAGCCTTATTTAACGAACAGCACACTCCCCTAGACATGCACAGGCCTATAATTCTCTGTGCTGAGCCCTGTCTCCTAGTTTCCTATTTCCCTCTCTGCTCATCCGTCACATCTTGCTTTCACTAATCCTCGTGATAATGCAACATTTAAAACCACAGCATCTCCAGCAGCAGTAATCTTCCACGTTCCTCATGTGAGGCTGTCGTTACCGAGCTGGGGCTGAATCCGCTTCATTCAGCATCTTTCTAATTATCACGATTATGGCATATCGTCATGGATATAAACATGTACAAAAAGTGATTATCCATGATGCTCTTCTTAGAATTCAAAAGGCTTTGAATAGTCACATTATAAAAAAAGGCAGATATGTGTTTTTGTAGTTTTTTTTATGAAAAATAAAATATTATTTTTTATTCAAATAGCATTGATTTAATCAAATAGCATTGATTTAATCAAATAGCATTGGTTTAATTGGTGTTTCACACTACTATATATTATGGCAAAAACATATCATCATGAAGCTTGATATGCAAGTTGGAGGACAAGAAGTCCCAGTAGTGCCACATCTAGGCCTTTTTGAAGTAACTAGGAAATGCAACTTCCACCTGTTTTGGAAGCCTATGCAATTTCTTTTCCTTTATTAATGCTGATAATATATATCT
This sequence comes from Megaleporinus macrocephalus, assembly GCA_021613375.1. Classification (NCBI taxonomy): domain Eukaryota; kingdom Metazoa; phylum Chordata; class Actinopteri; order Characiformes; family Anostomidae; genus Megaleporinus; species Megaleporinus macrocephalus. The sequence goes on from CM038707.1 coordinate 32,216,112, forward strand.
GTCTTATGAAAATTTATTTGATATGAAAAACAAGAAGCACACTGGGATCAGCACCTTCAACATGATTGGCAAGAAGTTAGAATACGCTGTCAGGGCTTTGTTACTTCCTCATTCTCTCATGTTGGACTGATGACCAATGAAACGCTACAATGACTCACCTCCTGAGAAAAGTGTATCTATCTAACTTCAGTAGATGTCTCCGCAACATGATACCATCAAAACTGCGATTTCTTCAGTCTTGTTGGCAACTTAGGTAAATACTGAAATGTTTTATTTTAAAAACCCTACAAATTTAATCTTTTGATTGCTATTCGTTGTTGTAGCAGTTATGTATATGACCAGTAAAGCTGTATTTGTGCTGTCTGCTTTATCTGTGCATGGCTCTCAATTGTTTCCTCACCCCTCTTCTTTAACCCTCTTTGCCTGCTAGCAGCTTAACACAGTCACAATCTTTCACATACACAGCTCCGACAGAAACCTAGTTAATCTGATATAACAAGAGCTACAAAGAAAAAAGAAATTATTACATAATATTAAAACCAGTGCTTAACTTGTGCACCTGTCATATTTCAGGCACCTGTGTTCCAGAACTTATTTATGTGGATCCACCACCTCTTTGATGTCTTTATTTTTGTAGGACACCAAAAACTATTCATTTAGTGGCATCACTGAGATTTTATGGTTGCAGCTCCTTACTGCAGTCATTAAAGCTAGGATTATTTTATTGTATAGAATGCTACTATGTTAGATAGACACTTGAAGCACTGTTGTGTCTATGCGTTCCAGGACCTTTTCCATCACTGCCACTTGCTGGATCACCCCACCTTTAGTGTTCCATTACCTGATGTTTTACAAATTAAGCACTGATTAAAACTAGTTGATTTTCACTGCAGCTACTGTGGAAAGAAGTTTGAAAACTATTCATACATTGATTTTATGGCAAACGTATGACACTGCAGTTAATTTAGTTAATTAGGCCTAATTACGCTCTCTATGTACCGAAACATAGTCAGTGTTCTTTAAGCGCTTCAAGTCTAGGCCTTTACGGATATAGACATACTGTGGTGTCGGCACTGCAATATTCAGCAAGCTCTCACAGTGGCAGCTGATATGTGCAGACTTTTTTTTCGGTGCCTGTTGACATCGGGGTGGGTGTTGACGAGAAAGGCGAAAAATATGGTAAGACTTGGGTGTAGCCAAGCATTGCCCATTTTCTCCTTATTTTAATTCATCTCCGCTTTTACCAGACCCTGCTTCCCTTGTGACCCATTATCACTGTGTGGCAGATGGCTTTCCTCTGACTCAACAGAAAACAACCCGGAATTGTGTGTATGTGTATGTGTGAGAGAGACAGTGAGAGAGAGAAATAGTGAGAGTGAGAGAGAGAAATAGAGAGAGAGAGAGAGAGAGAGAGAAATACAGAACGAGATAGAGACAGAGGGAGAGACAGAGGAAGAGTAAACCAGGCAGCCAAAACATCCATTTCTCTGAAGCCTCTCAAGCACAATGAAATTTGATGTTTGGCACTGGCCTGGGATTTTCCCACTGCAAACTCTTTGTTACAGGGAGAACTGTCGTTGCTGTCTCGCAGGGAGAGAAAACCGAGATGCACACACACACACACCCGTGCACGTAGCAAACAGTACGCACAGAGCCACGCTTGTACACGCCGCACTGGAAAATGACATCATCACTTCGCATCAGAGGCACGAGGAAAGAAGGCTTGTGTCACATCACCCAAAGCTGCTTCTGACATTTGTGGTCGCGTCCTTTTCACTCACTACGACCTATAGGCCCAGCATATGCCTGCTACGTCTCTTCAAATGTCAATGCTATTATGCATGAGCAGATTGCACGACTGAACGGCTCCCATTTTGCATCGTGATAACTAGAGCAGCCCATCTATGCTAAGATGCTAATTATATTCCAATCAATATCACGCTCTCTAGGCGTTTCGTACACAACATGAAAGGGCCTCGGAAAAACGCCGCTCTCTCACAAGAAGCCTGATTGGTTTAAAACTATTCCACCATCGTGTCTTATCTGGGAGGGCTTCAGTCATGCGCAGAGCTGAGGTAAATATCACCATGGTTACATGCTTCCCCTACAGCATGGCTACGGATGCCTTTCACCAGATAAGCATGTATGTATGTCTAGCTACTGTATTCCAGCCTCTACGTGCATAAAGCTTGGAGCTGCAGCCTGCAGTCTACTCACAGAGTAACTGCTTCAGCGTATCATCACTGGAAGACTGCTTTTTTGAACATGTGTGTATGTGATTGGAGCTTCTCACTACTGTTTATACAGTTTGTGCCTTCTTGTTACTGTACAGGGGAACTTAAGCTGTACTTGACTGAGAGAGTCACAATCAAATATTCTATCATAGAAACACAAAGGATGCCTTATTGATTTTGAAGGGCCAAACTAGGAAAATGTGATACTGATGTTAAAAAAACATAAAATAAAAAAAATTGTGTCATTGTGCCATTATCAGAGAATCTGCTTGAGCATATCATTACCATTAGACCAAAATAGTTTTTTTTTGTACAGCAACAACATCCAAATAGTTATAACTTATCTGTGATGGTAGTTTCTCACTATTGTTTATACAATTTACGCATTCTTGTTACTGTAGATGAGAAGTTAAGCTGTACATAACTGAACAGTCATATATTCTATCATAGAAACATATAGGATGCATGTTACTGGGTCTGATTGATTTGAGGGGCCACACTAGGAAAATGTGATACTGATGTTAAAAAAGGCCCATAAAATTAAAAAAAAATGTGTCATTGTTTGTGTATCTGCTTCAGCATATCACCACCGTCAGACCAAAATTGTAATTTCTAATTTTCTTGTACAGCAACAACATCCAAATAGTTATAACTTATCTGTGATGGCAGCTCCTCGCTATTGTTTTTACAGTTTACGCATTCTTGTTACTGTAGATGAGAAGTTAAGCTGTATTTGACTGAACAGTCATATATTTTATCATAGAAACATATAGGATGCAAGTAACTGGGTCTGATTGATTTGAAGGGCCAAACTAGGAAAATGTGATACTGATGTTAAAAAAAAAACATAAAAAAATTGTGTCATTGTTCCATTATTAGAGTATCTGCTTCAGCATATCATTACCATCAGGCCAAAATTGTTATTTCTAATTTTCTTGTAAAGCAACAACATCCAAATAGCTATAACTTATCTTTGACTGCAGCTCCTCGCTATTGTTTAAACTTTTACGCATTCTTGTTACTGTAGAGCAGAAAGTTAAGCTGTACATAACTGAACAGTCATAAATTATTTCATAGAAACATATAGGATGCAAGTTACTGGGTCTGATTGATTTGAAGGGCCACACTAGGAAAATGTGATACTAATGTTAAAAAATTTTGCCATCGTTTGTGCCATTATCCGAGTATCTGCTTCAGCATAACACCACCGTCAGACCAAAATTGTAATTTCTAATTTTCTTGTATAGTTCAACATCCAAATAGCTATAACTTATCTGTGACTGCAGCACCTCACTATATCGTATATATAGTTTACGCATTCTTGTTACTGTAGAAAAAACCTAAGCTGTATTCGACTAGACAATCATATCTTCTATCATAGAAACATATAGGATGCAAGTAGCTAGGCTTTAGCCTGGACTACCATGAGTGATCTGAAGGGCCAAACTAAGAAAATGCCTTACTGATGTAAAATGAAAGTTGATATTGTTTATAATGGATCACATTAACATGTTAAGTTATTTATTTTACCTTCTAAAAAGTCATCATTTGTTCAGACAGCAGCGGCTTTAATCTGTTATTCGACTGCTTCGCTGAATTCTTGGGGCTGCTGACTAACTGGACTCCCGGCAGCGTCAGCGTGTGGCTGACCGGGCAGCGTCCTGTGGACAATAGGCTATAATTGGAGAGGAGATATATGAATGCGGAATAGTTTCAGGAAGCCGTGTGGGCACTGGAGAGAGTGTGGGTCAGGGGCTATTTGTCTTCCCCAAGAAGACCTTATGTGGTCTCATGAGCGGGGCTATTCACTGTGCAAATGGTTCGATAATGCACCGCTGCACAGGCCTGTGCCTAATGCTGGAGAACTTCATACACTGATGGAATATTATCACTGGACAACAACTGCTGGACACGGACAATGGAACACAGTTTACAACCATTACAACCAGACAACGTCTCTGACTCAGACAAATTACCAGCCATTAATCTGGCATTCTGAAGCATGATTCTGGCAAGACACATATTTTAACAACAAAACAGGCTTGCATTTTAAATATACAGAAAGACAAATCTGTATGAGGTCAGCACCGGTTTTCTGGACAGCTTTAGGGAGGCCCTACACATGTCTGAATTATCTGAATTATATGATGTAAGGTAATGATTGCTGTGGTGAGATTAAGACTATTCATCTGGTTATTAAATATATAATATTTAAATATTAAATATATATATATATATATATATATATATATATATATATATATATATATATATATATATATATTTGTTTTTAAATCTGAAAACCAATGAAAAAGTAATTAAAAATAATTAATCAGTAGACCATAGCAACTACTGTAATTACATCTATATATAAAAATCTGCCACAATAAATTGAAAGTATCTTGTTTTTGAAACTTCTTGCTTTTAACAGTTTCAAATGCACAATTGCTATGTTTTTTGGTTAAGCCAATGATCTTTAGCATAGGTTAAGTTCATTCAGAGCAGCCACTGAACACCAAGAAAACCAGGTATGCATGATCATCTTCTGAAAAACTGAGAAAACCTCTCTACAGCTGACTAAATTAAGAAATAGTAAGAAATAATAATAAAAAATATTAAGTATAATAAATCGAATACAAATCTAATAAAATATCCAATCGACACCACATCTGAATTGTATTTAGAAGATATGCAGAGATATAGTAAGATGCACACACATTATACTGGCTTTTTAATTTGACAATTTTTATATACTGACATCTAGTGATGAGTTTATGTATAATAGTGTTTATTTATTTATTTTTTTCAATATATGTATCTTTAAAGTATCTGCCTTTTTTAAATTTCTGCTATTTTTTGACAATTCATTGTTTTACTTACTAAGTAATTAAACATGTAATTACATAATTGCATTTGTAATGGGATTGCATTTCAGTAGCAAAGCAAACCAAAATGATTAACTCTAGACTTTCCAGCTTTAATACTGAATGCAGGATTTCATTTGGACTGGATAGAATGCTGACCCTGATTGAGGTCGTCTCCAGTTTCCTGGATGGCATGGAGAAACCCCTGTAACCCTGCAGCGGGTGAGACACGTCTTTAAAGCTGGGTGACATGGACGATAAGACTGGTTAAAATGCTGAACACACAGTCTCGAAGTCTCTCTGGAGACGTGTAGGTAGTGGAGCTGCGGTGATTGTACAGCGACAGCCCTCTCCTCTTCACAGAAACCCGCCGGTGGCGCCAGGCCACGGCTCTGAAGCGGACGCGATGAGGCGCATATCAAAGCGGCGGGCCTGCCAGACAGTGGGCCTCTGTTCCACTCAGGGCTCCGGGACAGGCCGAACCGAGGCCGACAAAGCTTCCGTTGTTGCAGCAGACAGGGTCACCTCAGGCCTCTTGTCCAAGCGAACGTAAATAGGAGGGAGGGCTATTTTGGGCATGCGGACGTTTAGCTACGTGTTTTGAGCTGGTGGCGGGTTTTAAGGGGCTTTTTTTTTTTCTTCTTCTTTTTTTTTTTGGCCTGAAGTGACAGTGCCTCTGAATCATCAAATGGAGACCAGTGGAGTGAGAGTATGCCTCCAGCACACAGCAGTCATCCTTCAGCACCGCATGCTAATCTCTCTCTCTCTTGCTCTCTCCATGTGTATCCTTCAGTCAATCCTAGTATATGAGACTCCTCTGTCCCAGCAACTGGGGCTGGAGCCGTTTTGGGCGAGCGTGACTGTACTTTAGATGAGAGAGGGAGTGGAGGACAGGGACCCTTGAAAGGTGTTTGGCGGAGGCTTCATTACCAGAGCAGCAGACGCAGGGCCGGGCACGCCAGGGACTTGTCTCATCCTGTTAGCATTCACATGCTAATCAAAAGCACAAACTTTAGAATTATCAAGCAGAGAGGGGCTTGATAGCGAGAGTGTGAGACAGAGAGGGAGGCTAGAAGGTGGGGGGGGGAGCGGTGGTAGAGCGAGAGAGGTAGAGTGTCTGTGTGCATAAGTGTGTGTACTTGAGCGTGAGAGAATGTGCGAGTGAAGGGACAGAGAGTGAGTGAGAAACAGTGGAAAAAAATAAAAGGCACAAAGAGGTGGCCGGGGTCAGAAACAGTGCAGTAATTAAAAGTTAATCTCTCTCATACTTACCTGCATGACAAAACCTGTCAGACTGCCACTAGGCTGCATTAAAACTCCCTCCAACTGACAGGGTAACAATGTGCCACGTACAGCGGCCTTATATTAACTCCTAAGAAAAAAATCTGCTGGCCTGTTCTCCGGATACAATGCTATGCAAGTCAGAGAACCGCCTTTCTTTCATTTCATATCTAGTAAAAGAGTAATAAAGTCCAATTTATTCATTCATTTCTGAGAAGAGTGGATACAGTCCATATATGGGGGAATGTCATAAAACCATAATACCATAACAACTGTATGAGACCTTGTAGACCACCAGACCTATCACCATCCGATAAACAGCACCTAAAGTTCTTATATTTGAGAGATGCTTGTTTTAGATCTGAAAAAAATAAATAATAAAAAATCCACAGCTGTTTCTATCTATCCTTCCACTGGGAGAAGACAGCTCACAGACGTTATGGGATGAACGGATGTGTAACTGTCAAAAGAATGGGCACCCCAGAGCCCAGACCTCAACATTCTTGGATATCATTGGGATTGTTTGAGGTATGATGTAATATATATATATATATATATATAATTTTAAAGCTGAAAAATGATATACGTTACATACCCTATATGAGAAGAGTAGGAGTCTGTCATATTGAACTAAGATTCCAAAAGAAGAAGCACAGATATAGTGAGGTAGACTAACTGATATATTGGATTTATATGCAATAAATGTCGGAAAATGTCAGAGAAAGTAAGAATTCTTCCTTCAGTACCTTCCTGAGGGACATGGTGGGAGCCACACTGACGCAACAACAACAAAGGGCCAGCAAAGTCTTCTGCATTGTGAAGCAGAGTGTGGGCTGTGGAGTAGACTAGTTCATCTGTTCGAACTGTTAGCGAAAACATTCGCGCTTGTGCCTCTCTTTACATGCACATATCAATTAATAAACAGACGAAGGAGGAAAAGCGCAGGTCAGCTACCAACGCTGTTGCAGCAGCACGGCTCCGCATGGGGCATTACGGGCCAATTTAAATGCATCCGAGAGACTGGCCCCTGCGTGACTACTGCGTAATCAGAGCCATCTCGGGGGACATCAGCCCATATAAATTTAATCCGAATCAAAACTTCAATAACAACGGCATCCCGCTGTTGGGGTGTGCCACAAACAGTATTCCAGTTTAATTCAGAGACTCCTAACAAGTCACACACGAGCTGGCGGCCAGTGTCCAAACGAGTTTCTTTTCTTTTTTTGTTATTATTTGCTTCTTTCTGGCCTCCATTTGCAGGGCAAAGATGGCGTGGTAGGGGTTTGGTGTGTCGATGGCTGCGGAGGAAGGCCCATCCATCATCACGCGTCACATCATTTCCTTTGACATGTCATTTTCACTTGGCCCCAGACAAGCTGTTCTGACTCACCGACTGTAACTACCACTTTGACCCAAAAGAGCCAAAAAAAGAAAAGCTTTAGGCAATTCCTTTTCTCTCGCTCTCCTTTGTGTCCGTAACCTACACAGCTGTCTACCAAAGTAAACACTGGGATGCCAAATTGTGCTTGCAATTTGTTCTGGATTCAGAGCGTTTGATATGCTCGATGTTTGAATCGCAGGCTTGAATCCAGGTCTATTGTAGTGGAAAATCTATGCGGCATAAAGAGGAGAGAGAATGAATAGAAAATATGTTGAGTGTTTAAAGATGGAATTGCCATAGCTGTCTGCAATCACTGCGGTCAAATGCCTTTTTCAGACCATCCTCTGTCAGAAAGCTACGTTCGTACATGCAGATCTTTCAAACAGATCAGCAAAATCGCCAGTATGTTGCACAGAATACCCAAGGACGTATCAGACCAGGTGAGCGGATTTCACTAATTAAATACCGAGTCTGCTTTCAAAGCTTTAACATGGACTGCAGTTGTCAAGTCTCATACGTCAGCACATTCCACGCTGAATGCCTTGTCCGGAGCCTCGCAACTGAACCGCAGCCTTTTAGAACTGTCAGAACTGCATTTAACCCCGGCTCTAATCGGCAGGAAGGGGAGATGACTTGAATGGGTGAAGAAATGGAGAGAGGAGGCATTTGTGAGAAGTCATACTCCAGGTAGAGACAGAACAACCCCCACTTGCTCTGCCCAAGGCTAGCGACTGAGAAGGAGCAAACTGAGACTAGCCAACACTACAGGGCACAGAGGCAGCACTCCACAACAACGGCACGTCCGTATCAATACCGACAGCTTCAAACAACGAGGCACAAACGCTCATTAAAACCATGCATGTGCGCGTTCCTACAGGCTACTTCTTTCTTTATTACACAGGTTTACTGAAACAATACACTGTAAAAGGAATTTCGCCGGTGTATCATTTCGCTGAGAATCGCGTGGGCTGATTGTGACTGGTGGCGCTGGCCGTAAATGCCAAAAATATGTTTCATTTCTTTGAACTGTTCACAAAGGAGCAGGCTGGAAAAGAAATACTGAGACATGCGATCTATAGCGCATGTTTAGTGTACCAGCGTGTATTAATGTGGCATAAAAATGAAAAGACTTCCACTCCACTGGATCTGCAACAAAAATGAAACAAAAATGGGCTGAAAATATTATAATGTGAGTTATGTATGAAAAAAAAAGCTGAAGCAAACTCTAACCAAGTAATTTTGTCACAACAGAAATATCATTATGTACATTCAATCCAATCCACATCCATCCAGATCGTAAAGGCTCATTTTTTGTCAACGCCATGTTATACTACAAGTGCTGTGTATTGGCAAGAATCTGGGGATAAAATACATGTCGTGATACAGCGGTCACGATTCAATATATCGATATATATTGCGATACTGCAAGTAAAGAGATATATTAATATTTTTCAAATCCTACTATTAAAACACACCACTATATGAACAGGTTTGTCAATGCTTACAATAGCAATGCACCCTTGTGCTACTTGTTAATGTTGGATTGGAGCTGAAAATGGATTACAGCACTGACATCTAGTAGTCAGAGGTTTAAACACAACACACAATAATTCACTGTCTGCCAGGAATCTGTGTATCGATACGATGTTTTTGAGAATCGATACAGTATCACTAAACATAATATCCCGATATTCAATATTTTCGATATTTTCTTACACCCCTATATACTACCATAATAAAGTCTGGAATAATGGAATATATTGAGATGATTTGGTGTTTTATATACATATAAACTACAATATGGGTTCAAATAATATCAACAACATGCTAAAAAATGTTTTACTTAAGAATACTTAAGTAAGAAGCTATAAAATGCTAAATAATACATATTTTAATATTACCTATTCACATTATTGTTTTGTATCTGGCTTGAGATTTAACTCCCACTTCTGAGAAACCAAAGAATTACTTCTTCACACTTACATCTTTTTCTAGATTCTCTGTGTCAAAAATCCCATTCAGAACGATCAATTGTATTACAGTTATAACCATAGATTTTATCAGACGACTGAAATTTAATTTCAATCAAAAGAGCAATCACGATCAACAATTCCATTTCATCCCGGGGTGTTCAGTGAAGTTAGGGTGTTTCTTCACACCAGCTTGACAAACCATATTTTCCATGGACTTTACTTTGCGTACAAGGACACAATCTTGCTGGAACAGGAATGGCTCTTTTTCCAAGCTGCTGCCACAAAGCTGGAAGCACATAATTGACTAAACTGTCTTTATATGCTGTAGCATTAACATCATCCTTCACTTGAACTAATCTGTCGAGCCCAAACCCTGAAACACACACCACACTGTTATTCAGGTAGGTAGTGTTCTATCCATCTACCAGACCCAGATTCCTCCATCAGACTGCTAGATAATGAAGCACGATTCATCACTCCAAAGAACATGTTCCTCTATAGTTCAGTGGTGCTGTGCTTTACACCACTCCAGCCGAAGTGTGGCATTCTGCATAGAGATCTGAGACATGTGTGAAGAAACACAGTCATGGAAATCCATTTCAAACACTAACAACATACAGTTCTTTTGCTGATGTTGCTTTAAGAGAAAACTGGATCTCTGTGAGTGATGCAACAGAGGATGGGTGACTGATACACGCTACGCACTTCAGCTCTCAGAGGCACCGCTCTGTGAGCTCGCGTATCCAATAATAGCAGCAGAAGACGACAGATTTAGTAGGGCCGACTCGTGGAAAATCTAGACTCCTATGACAGTGTCATGTTTAAAGTCACTGATCTCTTTTGTACAATCCCTTCTACTGCTAGTGTTTGTCTATAGAGAGTTCATAGATAGATGTTTAAAGTGTATACACCTTTTAGCAATGTAGTTCATTAATTAGGATGGGCATCCACATAGGTTTGGCCATACAGTGTATTACTTTTTATATGTGTGGCAGGTCTTACTGTTAGAATACATGGGTTGAGTGTTATTTTGGGAGGGGGGGCAATTAAGATGTTAGCATGACATCATCATTTGCAGCCTGTCTAATGTTAATTAGCTACAAAAATACAGGGCAGCTCAGTAGCATGGCATTTTAAACAGGAAAAACTTATATAGCTGCTCTAAACAATGTAGAGCGATTCAAATAATTAGTATGTACTGAGAAAACCTAAGCTGTGCGGTGCAATGTCTCGTTAGGCTGAATGAGACATTTATGAACGTTCGGCAAAGCTTGTGCAGCCTCGCAACAGTCCCTAAGAATGAATGCATTTGCGGGCAGATAGGTTAATTGTACTCCATGGTGCGATTTTCTGTTGAGAAACAGGCCGACAATAAACATAGCTGCCAAGATCTTCTTCATGTTGGCCATGCGAGGTGGTATATGTTCTCCTGGGAGTGATAGAAGGGAGGGATGGATGGGACTTCTACCATAAAAAGACAAGTCATTTGTCCATGTCTCTCAGTGGCAGCGGGGAAAGCAGCAGTGGACCTTCGAGCACACTAAGAGAGCAGGACGCTTCCGGTACCACATCACCTGATGAATGTTGATCACGCTGAGAGAGAAAGTTTGCAAGTTGTCAAAAGGAATATCACAGAGAATCACAGGTGGTTCTTATTCTAGGTGACATCACAACGGCGATGACACTTGAAGGTTGAATCAAGAAATCTGAAATAACTCCTGTTAAACCTGTAAAGCCGACATAACTTCTGAAAAAAGTGAGCCTTATTGATTTTATTTATTCTCCAGTCTCTGAACGAGGGCTTTCCACTCTTTTTTTAAACCTGCAATTTTTCTTTTTCAGATTACGGACTCACACACACCGAATGCGGGCCTTTCTTAAGGACCATTCTAAAAGTAGCAGTCCCCGACTCCACATTGTTAGCAAAAGAAAAAGCTGAGGGAAGCAGAAGTTTGTGTCTGATTGATGGCGACTGGTGCAACAGAAATGAAGCCACTAAGAATAACAGCAAATGATACGAATTCTCAGAATGATGATGTAATTTCCAGAGGAGGAATTTGCTGTGAAAAGGTCCATCGCTTTTTTCTTATCCAATTACAGGCAGGCAGAAATAGCCTCATTCTGTCCTTGTCTAAGGTTTGTCAATAGAGGCACATCGGCAGGAAATCGGGTCATTAAAAGGAGAAGAATACCCTGCAGAATGTCACACGTCGGCCTTGGCTCCTTTCCTAAAGCCCATAGCTGTCAATCAGAAACAGAAAATACAGTAACGTGAGTTACGGCTCAGCGCTATTATTCAGTATGACTTCAGCCCATCAGTAAAAGGCAACACAACAAAAGAGACTGATGTTCTATGTAAAGGTTAACACATACCATTCACTAGCCCGAACACATAAGCTGCAAAAACAGCCTGTTTTGAAGGTCTGGATTTTGTGATGTCTTTAAAAACAATACATTTACATCCATCAACTCAACTATTTTCAGATGAAGCAAAATGCATTGTAGCCTAGAGGGCAGTGAGATGATACTTTTTCTTCAGGTAAAAACAAAACAAAACAAAATAAAAACAACGTTTGTATGGAGCATGCAAAGAAGGTGACCAGTCATGTTTGAGAATTCCTAGCCCACATCCAGCATGGAAGATAGTTTCTTTTGGCATTATTCAACCACAATAAGTTGCATATTTAAAATTGTATTTGTGCATTTGTTTTTTAGTAATGTCATAAACATTTTCTTATAAATGTTTCTTATAATACATGCCAGTTTAGAAATGTTCACCAATTGCCTTGGTCATGTCAATCAACTGTGTTAACTTGACCTCCTAAGAACAATGCCTCACTTCTTCTTACTCATGTTTACAACAACACTGTCGGAACAGCCCCTAATTATACTACAGTTGTCTTGAGCTTGCTGGTACACTTCTTAAAAAATGGTTCGGAAAATGATTCTGTATAGTTTAAAAAGTGTATAAGTGTTAATAGGGTGTCACGCCCTGCCCGTCCTCCCCTGTCCAAGTCCCTGTTTACGTCCTGTTATGTCCGCGTGGTGTTTGTTTTGATCATGTGCTTCTTGTCTCCGCCCTAGCCCCGCCTGTCACACCGGTTTCTCGTTCGTCTTGAGTCCTGTCACCTGCTCCCTCTCGTTACCTTGTGTTATATGTACCTCGTGTTAGCAGTCTGTCTTCGTCCGACAATGTTGATTGTGAACGTTTGTTTTGTGTATCACCGTTTGGTTTATTGTGTTTTACCGTTTGTTCTGTCTGTTGATCATCACCATGGACCCAGAAAACCTCATCTGCGTGTGTATCCGCCTTTTCAGTCTACTCAAACGTTACATAGGGGCACACACACCATATAATAATTCTTTTCTATGAGCAACCTGCACACTTCTCCTACAAATTGCCTACCATCTGTGAACAATTTGGCCAAACGCAGTGCAAATATTACCTTACCCCAAAAGTGGGGCTAACCGCAACGTCCCAATGATCCAAAAATTGTTCCAGTAAACTGCTTTGAATTTATATGGGGGTTAATGGAGTCTCCCTGTTTACTCTGGGAGGCTTACTATCAGCAAATTAAAACAGATACTGCCAGGTGGAGGCTGGACTTTAGCCTGGCTAGTTCTTGTTCTGAGCTGGTTATATTGTATCGCCAGAGCACAACTGTGTTCTATTTCAATTAGAAAAAAGAATGTAAGTGTTTGTTGTGCTCAGTTTGATTTGAAGGGCAGAGATTTGGGGGTGGGGGTGGTTGTTGTAGGTGAGCGTGAGAGCTAACAGATAAAGCAGTAAGCTAGCACTACACTTTGTTTCCTGCCTTTGTTTTGCATGCTGCTACAAAGTTGTTTCAGTAAAGCAGACTTATGAACCAGAACCAACAAAAGTTTCTTGTAAGTACCCCCTCGTAATAGTTAAGACTGCAATTACAATCTCCAGAAACTTAAAATAACTTAATAATAAATCATTTAAGTGTAAATTCTGTGACCCAGATTGCACACAAAACACTAGTGAAAGACTTACTTTTATGTACAAAACATGGCCTTCATGGTGGATCTCAAGATGACAATATTGTTAAACAACATTAAAAGCCTGTCTTACATTGTGTTACATAATGTCACAATATATCTAAGCATATCACAGTTATAAGACACAACTGTACGTTTCATTACACATAGAACATTATTAGTCTTGCCATTACCAGAGTATGTGCAATGTGAAAATCACTGTACTCAGTTTCTGTTACTTTAAAAAGGATTTGTGCTACTTCTAATCATATGACATCATTAAGAAACTGTTGGAATAGTCACTTTAGACACAATCATTGCTGTGTAAAGAACATAAAACACAACTACTCATAGTACTTCTGTGTACAACAAATTGTTTTTTCTGTTTAATAAATAATTATTTAATAATTACTTAAGAATTGTAAACTGTGACTATTTCAGTATGATAAGCTGTGACTAATGTACTGATTTAATATTTGGTATTTTGCTAATAGCACCTAAGTCTAAACTGTATGAGTTACTACTGAATAACAATTATTATCAAGGCAAGTGACCCCAAACTTCTGAGCAGTTGAGTTTATTACATATAATTGGTGTCAGATTATAATTTTTTCTTTTTTTTATGGTCCCAAAATTTATTCTAAACAACTATTCTTGTGACATTAACTTACATTCGTTACATTAAGATTACAGAACTTACAAAAATGTATATCACTTATTTCTCTTGCACCAACATCTTCTCAATGGATTTATTTACCTCACTCATGTATGACTGCAGGGCCAAACATACAGCGAAATGTGATCAACAGATGACGTGTTTTGTTGATTTTCTAAGTGAAAAAAGGTAACGTACCATCTATAAAGAACCTCAAACGTGATACGTTTCTGCTAAATTTAGTGCTTATTTAATGAGTTTACCACACCGGAAAAATAAGTGTAAATATAATACGAGTGCAAATGTAAAAAGCGTTAACTTTTGCCAACACATTTTAATTTTTTTATCAAGATGTTAAATGAACAGTAAGTGTGCATTAAAATGCACAGAATATTTTCCCTGTCGAGGATGTGATAACTTATTTTCACTTAGAAAATCAACAAAACATGACATTGGACCAGGGGCGCCAAAATATTTGCATACGACTGCATATTTCTGACTTAATTAGTTTATGGCACAGCTTATGACACTGAATACCAGACACTTCTTTCAAATGGCACTGCCAGTGCAATGATGGCAGCTAGTCTCTTCATCAGCCTACGTCAACAGCTGTAATAATAACAAACGGAACGCGGCAGTATGACACGGGTGTTGTGATCAGGGTTTGATCGCTAGAACTTTAATCAGGCATGTAAAGGAGGAAAAGGTGCTGGTGCAGAGCCGTAAGGCATCAAACATTCACAGCACCAGAATGTGCCTGCTTGCTCTCACTGCCAGGTGTTTACTTTCCTCCTGCTGTTTAGGGCCGTTCAGCTCCCCCCCTAACGCCCAAACCTCCACCTGCTCACCACACACACCCCGGCACGCACAAACAAATCAGCATAGCCGAGTGTGATAAGAATATGGAATCATTTAAATAAGTGCTATCACTCTGGGTGCCAGCAAAATGTAATGTAAGTTACACTGGGCTCAGTTGTAACATAGAATTGTAGTATTATTAAAGTACTAATGATATTTCAGTCTAAGCAGCAATACAAAGAGTTATAATAACTAGTACGATAATAACCAGAACGTTGTAATAACTCTGCATATCAATATCTGATTAGTCCTATTTTACAAAGACTTTCATATCTAATCATAGCGAATAGAAAACTTTAATAGTGGCACTTTTACAGTACTGTGCAAATGTTTTAACACCTGAGAAAGTTTGATTTAAGAGGGTTTTTCTCTGGGCAGTAAGCACTTATGTGATTAAAAACACATATATTACGACAATATTTCAGCCAAAATGCACTACAGAACGCCACAGGAGGTCATTCCTACCAGTGGCTATCAGACTTTATAACTCTTCCCTTAACTTACGACACCTTTCACATGTACAGTAATAACAATAGAACAATAATTTAATTATGTGTGTAACAACTCAAATGTGCAATAACTTCTTACTTCTAAACTCTTACTGCTGTATACAGTATATCTGTACTTATTATTATAGCCACAGTCACTTTATATTTTATTCTTCTATTGTATTATAAGACTTATATATGTACCACAGTCACTTTATATTTTATTCTTCTATTGTATTATAAGACTTTATATATGTACCACAGCCACTTTATATTTTATTCTTCTATTGTATTATAAGACTTTATATATGTACCACAGTCACTTTATATTTTATTCTTCTATTGCATTATAAGACTTTATATATGTACCACAGTCACTTTATATTTTATTCTTCTATTGTATTGTAAGACTTTATATATGTGCCACGGTCACTTTATATTTTATTCTTCTATTGTATTGTAAGACTTTATATATGTGCCACAGTCACTTTATATTTTATTTCTCTATTGTAATATAAGACTTTATATATGTGCCACAGTCACTTTACATTTTATTCTTCTATTATAATATAAGACTTTATATATGTGTACATATTGCAAATTTCTTTTTTGTTGTAAAATATTATTAGAGTGTTTATTCTTCTACATAACTGGCTGCTACTGTAATAACTGCAATTTTCCCCTGGGATCAATAAAGTATTTCTGATTCTAATTCTGAAATGAAATGAACATTAATACAATAAGGAGTATAGATTTGATATGCTTTTATGCCTGTTTATATGTTTCTTTAATCATTATTAATCGTAGTTACCAACCAACACTTGTTGTGGTTGATGAATACTCCCCCTAACGCCCAAACCTCCACCTGCTCACCACACACACCCCGGCACGCACAAACAAATCAGCATAGCCGAGTGTGATAAGAATATGGAATCATTTAAATAAGCGCTATCAAAATTGAATGTAAGGCATATTATGATGTCGGCAGTACGGTGGTGTAGTGGTTAGCACTGTTGCCTCACTACAAGACGATCCGGGTTTGATTCCAAGTCCGGACCGTTCTATGTAGAGTCTGCATGTTCTCCCCGTGCTTGAGTTGGTTTTCTCCGGGTACTCCGGTTTCCTCCCTCACGTCCAAAGACATGCATGTTAGGTTGATCGGTCACTATAAATTGCTCATAGGTGTTAGTGTGTGCGTGAATGTTGGCCATGTGATAGACTAGCAAACTATCCTTGTTGTACCATGCCTTTGCCCGATGCTGCTGGGATTGGCTCCAGCGCCCCCGTGACCCTGACCAGCGGGATAAAGCGGAACAGGATGGATGAACATTATGACGTCACCATGTTTTGATAAATAATCGTTTTCCTTGGTCAAGCAATGCTGAGGCACTGCTGAACAATTTAGGAACACATTATAAAAGAGCTAAATCCAAATACAATACAGTCTCCAGACAGTATTACACATGGCATCAGTCAAGCAAGTTCCAAGCAAAATATTTACATGAAACATGCCAAGATTGCTCACAAACGTAACAAATCAGACACATATATGTGCACCCAGTAATGTGTTTACTGCACGCATATCATAGAGGCCTAATTTAAATAAAGCAGAGACAGATCAAACAGCAGCGTGTCCTGCTTGGCACTGACTGACGTATCTAATTTATAGGCAGCAAAAAAAGAGAGAAATCTGTTTATTCTTTCCATTCCAGCAAGCAGGAGGCTTTAAAACGTATCTGTGCTAGCGAAGGTCTGGCAACTGCACAAACAATAACATTAGATCATTTTGGCATCCGCATCGACTTCACCTTGATTTGTGAAATCAGCGAACCCGAATATGCCTCCATCAGCGGCCAAGAAAACGCTCGACTTTACCTCAGACTGGACTAATGAAGCCTGGAAGAGTCTCCTCAGATTCAGGGGGGAGATAGTAATTAAATGACTTTGTAAAACCTGAGGAAAAGGTCATTGTGAGATGAATATCAGTCTCGTCATCACACAGAGCAACAGCACATCTCATTATTGACACAAATTGACTCAGACCTTATCTGTGAAATTACACATCCGCGCGCTCTTGGAAATATACGTTTCACACAGGCGCCTCGGCTCAAAGGCTGAAATCGATGCATTCAACTACGTGAAATTGATTTTGTTATAGACACAAATATCCAATAATTTAAGAAAATGAGGCAGGGACTATACCACCTCACAGACTTCACATAACACTGCACATAATTAAGAAATTTCAGACACGCTCAGAATGATGAATGGCGCCGCGGATGACTCCCAAAAGACTGAGAAAGCTGTACAGCATCAAGAATGATGTTATCTTCAAATTAAAATTCAGAAGGTCTCGCATTTAGAAAAGCAGCGCTCGAATCTCAAGGCAGATACTCTGATGAGAAATCACTAAGAATAGATAATTTCACTAGATTATTTTTTATCACTTTACAACTTATATTGTCTCCAAATACACTCGAAATGTCTTTTACTACTCTGCCTTAAAAGAATGATTAGTCATTTCAGACTGTGGAGCGTTAGTGTAGCAGCTTGCTTTGACTATCTTCATTTGCTTATCTAGTCACAGATTACTCAGCATTTACATGTCATAGGCAGATACAGCACCTTCCTACCACATATACTACTGTTCAGAGGTTTTGGGTCATCTCAGTACTTCAGTAATAACTCATAGGTAGGTTGAAAACCAACCTTTGTTTACAATTAACTTTATTTTGAGAAAAAAACACGTGTTAGTAAAAACTGCAATGTTAGTATCAAAAATACTGAGTGGCTGTGTAATTAGTGAGATTTTAATTAATTGTTTTTTAAATATAAGACATTGTTAATGTCAGTTTCAACATGTCTTTTCATGTACAGGTTCCTACAAATTGTAACTGGTTGTAACTTCATTAAGAAATGAATTTAATAAAAGAATAAATTTTTATATACATACCTATACATTATGAGTGTGGTTTTATATAAAAGAAAGTACATTTATTTCATTCATTCATTGCGCTTATCCTCCTGGGTCACATAATTGAAATACTTCTTTTTATTTTTGGTAATGTTCCTAAAGTACTCAAAAAAAGAATAACTGTATCAAGTCATTTTCTCAGGAGGCATAAAATAAATAACGAGAACATAAACAAATGTGTAATATCTATGTGAAAGAAAACAAAAATTGTAAATTATAAGGCTGCAGTTGATCTCATCTCGAATCCTGTGGGGAAAAGTAGCTGCTGAAACTTGTGTTTTGTCCAAGAGACTAAAATTGGCATCATCTGAGGAGTTTCTGTTTCATCTTAAATGGACCAACAGTAACATGTAACTGCTGCTCCACTGAATTTGCATCAGGACATTTGCAAAGGAAGCTGGCTAAATGTAGCTTCAGGCTTTCTCTTAACTCCAGTAAGTAATGCCGCCCCTCCATGCAGCAGACTTCAATTACCCATCTGGACAGACTCACCATTCATGCCCAATGAAAGTCCTTGGGAATGACTCCTAATGCTAAAACGTGCAAGAACGTCTACTTAATCCATAGTAACATGGAACTGCTGCTCCATTGAATTTGTATCAGGACATATGCAAAGGAAGCTGGCTAAATGTAGCTTCCTGGTTTCTCTAAACTCAAGTAAGTAATGCACTGATGACATCACAAAGTCTGCATTTATACACTTTAAGATTTTTTGACCTACCACTCTTTGCCCATTGTTATATCCTTGACCAAGAAACCTGGCCATTTCAAACAGCTTGGCCAATCAATCATCCAATGTAGACTAGACTAACCAAACCTGTTTTATATGAGCAATGGTGTTTTTGTTTATGTTGATGCTTTTTAAAATATCATGGATTGAGATTAATAGAGCCACAGAATCCATTATCATTATCATAAATGTTATGATTGATATATCATAAACAATACATATATTTATGTGTGTGTTGTTTATGATATATATCGTCGCTGTCCAATGAAAAACAAGTATCTCAAAAAATTGCTACTTTACAGTCCAAAAACATACTTTACTTTCAATGCAAGTCATTGGGACCAAACATTTATTCCAAGCTATTTTGGAGCACTTCTATTGGTTCATTCATCATGAAATTTTCCCACAATGTAAACGACCATTGGCGTCAAAAAATCATTAAAAATGGAGACACATGTTTTTTATTGGACAGCGGCGATATATACACTATTTTTTAAAATTAAAAAATCTAACTATATTTGATGTACAGCAAGTCTCGTCTTGCGACCCCTGTATAGAAAACAATGAATATTAACATGACGCTTCTAGTAACACTGCTTCCCTCCATGTAGCAGACTTCAATTGCCCATCTGGGCAGACTCATCATACATGCCCAGTGAGAGTCCTTGGGCATGACTCCTAATGCTCCAATCGCCCACCACGTGCAAGAACGTTTACCTAATCCATAAATGCAAACATCTGGTCCACAGATTTATAAAACTCAGCTGCATCAGGATCAAAAGGACACAACAAAGTACCCTAATGTTGTTAAAGTGGCACAGCTGAAGTAATAGACTCGGTAATGGTCGCACCCAGCGATGGCGCTTGTATTATCGCACTCGTTCTGTGTGCAGTAATTGGTGCATGGCTGTGTTTCTGCTGAGATTGCTATCTAATGGAGATGCAGCAGCCAGAGAGGATGAGGAGGACACTGCCTTTGAGAATAGCCCATGAATCTATTCCTCCGCCTGGACATTTGTAAGAGTCATTAAGTGCCTTTAAATGAGGTCGTTAAAACGGATGAAATGAGGCAGTATATTTGAGCGCGGCCGCGGCAACACAGCGACCGTTCCTCAATGTTACGCACTCGAGTGGACCATCAATCTTAGACCACGGGAGACGAATGCCCTGCAGCTGCATTGCAAAGGGCAAAGGTCAAAGAAATAAAATGCACATAAGCAGCCTCATTATCTTACAATAACTTCACAATGGAAATATTTGTTTCAATAACGGTGTAATTGAGACAGACACATGCAGTATGCTAACATTACATTACCCGGCTGGTGACGTTAACTACTGTGAAAATAGAAGAGGGACGCTAAGTCTTGCCCAAACTTTCTTTATCTTGCATCTTTTGTAAAGGAGAAAAAATTGTTGGCCAAATTTTACATACTGGGAAAAAGTCAAACGTAATAAAATGTAGCCTGTGCAAAAGTTATGGCACATTTTACATTATATATGTAATCTAATGAGACAGCAGGAAGGCCAGTCTAGCACCTGCACTCTTCGATTACACAGATATGCTGTTGTAACACATGCAGAATGTCTCTGGCTGCTTTCTTAAAATAAACATAGACTTCCCTGAAAAGTGACTCAGTGTTAATAGTGCTTTTCCAGATATAATAAAATATGTAACTTTTTTCATACAAGTGGCAGCTTTACTGATACTTTATCAGTAATAACATAAACTGGGTTTAATAAGCCAAAAGTTCAAAAGTACTAAGACAATTTAATTAAACGGCAAGATATGTTTTTAATTGTTACTTAAAAATAAACACTGATGTTGACTGTTGAATTAAGCTCCACAGTTTAGAAGCAGAATACCTGAAAGAAGTCTCTCCATATTTTCTGTATTTTACGGAAGTATATGTGGAAGGTCAGTCTCTGCAAATCTAAGATCTCAAGTTGAAACATAAACAGAGAGACATTCTGTGATGTAAGCAGGTTCTAGATTATGTAGAGCTTTATTCACGCTATTTTCCATGACAACACTGGGGGGGCCATCTTTGTTTACTTTGTGTTAGAACTTCCGGTGAGCCCTCGAATACATTGATACTAATTAGAAGCAAAACGACAATAAACATATAAAATGACTAGCATAATATGTTCAGTTAGAGGGAGTCAGTAATTGGAAGAAGAGGAAAACTTGGCCTGAACAACAGAGTTACGAACACAGCACATAAAGATCAGAGTGTTGTAAAGCCGCCTTCCAAAGAAGAGGACCTGCGTCTGTGGCTGAAGCGCTAAAATTAAAACATCCACTCAAACCTCCGTATGTCCATTCTGTGGAGGAAACTAGCACCAGAGCATCCTTATCCAGAGAAATGTCTCGGTTATGAAGCTACGAGGAGGCAGGCGCGTCGGGTGTTTGTGAGTTAAGTAACTGTTTATGATCAGTGTCCACCGCGCTAGACTATTTGGGCTGTAGCTACACCCACGCAGAGTGGCTCGGGCAGCTGGCTTGACTTAGGTTTAACCGGCTTTCAGAAATATAAACTCACATTCTTTATGTAGGAGTACACGGCCCACCTTCCCACTATGCAGGTACTGATACGCTTCACTACTTGTATAGTTTTTCATTGCTGAACCGTCTACACCTCCCGAGAGTAATTAAACATGTCGCCCTATGTAACCTCAGACCACCTTTTCATATCATCCACCCATTGTGTTATTAACCTCTTCTTATAGCCTCCCTGCTCCCCTCTCATGTAACTGTATTCATTTTGGTTAGCTGAGCGGAAGTTCTAACACAAAGGCGGAACAAACACGCTTGCAATGAATAAACTAGCAGCAGAATTTTAAAGTCTTTTCTAAAACATGTGCAAGTTACCCATTAATACTCCCCTATATCATGATACATGCTGGCTTTTGAACTTTATATTGGTAACCATCTGGATGGTGAACAGCTATCTGATGTACATGACGTTCCATTTTTCTATAAACAAGGTGAAAGGTTGACTCGTCAGACCACGTTTCCACTGTGAATCAGTATGTTTCAGATTAGCTTGTACTGGTTTTTGGACAACGTTAACGTATGACTTCCACTCTGCGTAGCACAGTATGTATTTGCTTTTTGTATGCAGTGACACTGTATACTGATAATGTTTTTTCAAAGTATTCTTCAGCCCATGCAAAGACATTCATCACAGAAACATGCCCGTTTTAACACGGTGCTGTATGAAGAATCAAAGATCGTGTTCATTCATTTGTGGGTTTTGGAGACTCCTCTGCATTCACTGAATCTTTTGATGATGTTATGCACTGTAGATGGTGAAATACATAAAAGTCCTGCAGTTGCTCATCGTGGAGAGTTATTTCTAAAATACTGATTTTTTTTGTTGATGTACTTTTGGTCGGGAGCTTCAAACGTCCTTGATCATAAAGGACTAGGCAGTTTCTGGAAGCTCTGTTTAAGATGCTGTGGACCTGTTTAAGATGTTTTGTGAACATTTTACAATGTTTCTAGCCTAAGGCTGTTCCTGTCCTGTTTTGGAAGGTGCTGCGGGAATTCGTTTCAGAACAAGCATTAGTCCACAGAAAAACACTGAAGTAACTAAATGTTAGTAACACTTTACAATAAGTGCACATCTATTGATGGTACATGAGAGAGTAACAATCATCACAAAATATGTAAGTAATGTAGCATTTAATCATTAAATAAAGATAATATTAATACTGACCATATTGTTTTACGAAGTATTAAGTAGGTTATTAAGTTGAATCACCAGTAGACACAGTAAGAACTAAGCCCTAAGACTTTGATAGGGTTAAAAAAAATATTAACACCTCATTAACACTTTATAACTAAAGTGTTAATAAACAACAAAAATTACAAACAGTAAATTTCCCCCTTTTTGTAGCTATGAACTAAATTCTTCTTGTTAAAATTAAGTAATTGTTTAATTATGAATGAATATAAGACTAAAATACTTAATAAAGATGGAAGGGTACCGTTCCCCAGAAACACCTTACAGTTGGGATCATCTGAATTTAGGAACACTCTGTGGAAGTATTGGCTGAGATCTGTGCACGGGCTCTGTGGTGCTTTTATTTTTTCTACAATAAATGGATATTAGCACATTTCTTTACTTTTAATAATATAATATAACTATATAACTAATATAATATTAGTTTCAGTATTGTATGACACATATAATTTATATTTACTGTATAACTTAAGCATATTTAGTATTTAAACAGTGTTTAATAAATATTATATAACCAGTATATACTTTACATATGAATTAGATATGTACATTATGCTTAAATATCTACCTTATGTGTTCTTATGGTAAATATTTAAGATTTTAAGTAAAAGATTTATTTGAACTATAGCATAAACATCAACTAATTGTTAATTAATGCTTAATGCTTACAACTCCGATTGCTGAGTCTCATAAATTAACACACTGCTTAATAATCAATTGCTTGGTAAGATCTAAAACAATATTATAGTTGTCATTAGCATTGTTTGTCATTGATTAATTGAGAAGTTATTTAACCATTTAGTAATAATTATAAATGACTTCAAAAACTTCTAAATAATGTTAGTTAATCTTTGTATTTTTAATTAATGCTTAATTGCTACATCACTTAAATCTTTAGCAATGCTTATTACACTGTTAAGTAATGGAAATAAAGTTAAAAGTTAAAACATTAAATTGATAAAACATCACTATTTATTTGCATTTTAAGTATTTTTGTGAATTTGTAGACAAAACTGTGCACAAAATTGGTTCATGTTGTTAATTGTGAGCAACATGCCATTCAGTTGTTTACACTTTTGTACTAAGGTAGGTGCATATACTGTCCTGATCAAGAACTAGCATTAGTATGGGGGAGGTGTTTCTGCTTATTATTGAACCTTGGCCTAAAATGATTAATAAATAATAAATAATAAAAATATTGATACTGTATCTGTACGTTCTGTATCTTCACAGAACATATTGTGATACTATGTTGTATGGTTTTTCTTTCTCCCACCCCTAGAAGACAACCTGCTAGAAATATTACAGCATACTCCTCCTGCTGTCTGTGCTATAATGATAATCCAATATTTACCTTCGGCCAGTCTGAGCTTCTCCTCTCCAGAAGTGATCCTGCTGTAGTTTGGCGAGGCGACGGCCCTGAAGGGCTGCAGGATCGATAAAAGCTGGCACGCTCACTAGGGATCTGAGGTAACAGGAAGAGTGACTGTGTGGCTAGACTGCACAGACTAACTGAAGCTTTCCTCCAGCCATTCAGCATCCTGACATCACTTGTTCACTCACACACAGACCATGAGCTTTTTCTCAGCCTGCGCTCGATAGGAGGCTAAGTGAGACAGTTGCTAAAAACTGCCTTTAGGTGCTTCGCCAGCATGACTGCAAGACCACAACAAGCAGGATCAGCTGTGCACACGATGGGAAGACTTCTGAGTATAAATGCTTTTTGGATGTTACATTTTATGGTTTACGAGTCACTAGTGTGTTCACAATGTCAAATTAAATGAGATAGTGTGCTAAAAATACTCAGACAATGCACTGGAACTGCCAAAAAAAGACAACAAACGCTATCAGATGCAGCTTTACAGAAAATTCAGGTCCAAGTCCCCAACGAGCAAGCCAAGGCCAACAATGGAAATAAACAGGAACCTCAGGAGGAACCAGACTCAGAAGGGGAACACATCCTACTATGTTCGACACTGGATAGCAAGAGAAACTACAGAAGCAATATGAAGAAGATCAGATTTTACAATTATAAATACATAAAAAGCAGCCTGTGATTGAACAGCAGTATTTAGATTAACCACTGATAAGCATTCTCAGAGTAACAATGAAAAACAGATCTGAAAATCTGTCACTGGTACCAGGAAAACCAGTGACTACACAGTAAAAAAAAAAACATGGACGATGAAATACTGATAGAAGCCTACAGTGATGATCCGTTAATAAGAATTTAAGAAAGAGCTCAGTGGATTGAGAGACAGGGGAGGCAATGTCTGTTGAGCTGGTGCAGCAGGAGAATAAAGGTCTGTGGTTAAATAAGGGACACTGGAGATCCTGCTAATCAGTTATCACTAGATGTGATTCTGCAATACATAGTAATTTGTTATTTCATGTTAGGAATAGTTTAGTGACTAAACTACAACAACACAAAATAGATAATAGAGGTATGTGGTATGAATGTGCATGCATGGGTTCCCAACTTATCAAGATGCCGTATTGAACTACTAAAATCACATTTGTTGTAACAGTGTTGTATTTATATATATATATATATATATATATATATATATATATATATATATATATATATATATATATATATTTATATAGTTTAGGATCACTTTAGAATTTCATATCATGCAATTTATGCAATTCACAAACAATATTACCCATTTCACAATGAATTTAAGTGTATCAGATGATTTTTAAAGAATAAAAATGTTTGTATTAAAAACTATTTTTGTACAGAGGCTTATTTTGCATATAGTCCTATTATCAGTAATTCTCAGTCCTCTGTCTAAATCTCCTGGTACGGCCGCCAATCCAAGTTAAGGATGTTATTGGACTAATTGGTTGTTAGGACACTCTTGCTCAATTGTGATGCACAGCTGAAAAACATTCTACTAATAAGTGAGCATAAAAGGGAGAACAACATTCTAGGTTAGTTTAGTATCTGAAGCATCAGCAGTTGATGGCTTGCTGACCGACTCAAAATGACCAGAAAGAAACAACTTTCTTTAGAGACCCGTCAGTCCATTGTTGTGTTAAGGAAGAAAGGTTACTCCATTGAAAACAATAACATTTCACTGTGATCCCAAACTTTTGAGCGGTAGTGTATATATATGTACACGACAATTCAGTGAAATGGCAATTTGATGTTGTAACAGAATTATTAACGAATCATGTTACACTTTTAAACAAGACTTGAATTTTTAGCACTAAATAGGCTGAGGCATTTCTCTAACATGTTTGTACATCATACACTGAAAAGACTCTAGTAGCATCAAGTGTTACCAGTTATCTAAGTCTTAGCTCTCTAGCTTATCTAGGGGAGTCTGTGTTATGTTACTCATCCAACAGCTTTCCCTCTGCAAGTGCTGGCACCTACAAAGCTAAGCTACAGCTATCCTTTCATTTTAGGTGGACATTCTGTTTGGTGTTTTTCTTACTTAACTTTTTTACTATTACCCAGAAATCCATTCACAAACTCTTATGCCTCTTCCTAGTATGTTGTATGGGGACGCTTACCATACATGTATTAACAAGAGTAATACGGCTCTGCAGCAACCCAAACTTGCATAATCAAGGGTCTAGTAACCTTAAGCCAAGGGCAAAACTTTTTAGAACTGCTTTAAATAATTAATAACATCAGTGTGCGCTTATGCATTACACAAACATGGAGCTGATTGAGCTCACTCTGTTGCAGTTTGTAAACAGCGTGTTTTTTTCTAGGTGTCTCTGCCGTGTTGTGGAAATGGCTGCAATATGGTAAACAGCCTTAAACTAGGTCCCAAGCCTGTACTCCCAGCTATCTGCCTATGATCAGTTCAGAGAACGCTGCGGCAAAAAAGCCCCTCCATTTCTTCCACCATATCATAATCCATCTCATTTACAAGAGGGGTATTCAGCTCACATAAGCCACCCAGTTCTGGTCACACTTTACCCTACATGAGGCAAATTTAAATGATTTGAATAAAAACAACCGCTTAAATGTGTTTTTTTTTTTAGTTTTTTTGTTTTTTTTTGCTCGCCATCCCATCACAATGTATAAATATTAATGCCTTTTCTTTTACGAGGAATAAATCAAAATGCCAGCGCCTAAAGCAGAGAAAATATTATCTTGTAATGATACCTCAACCTCGTTCTTGAAGGGCACAGACAGTGGGCCTCCATAGAAGACACAAAAAGCTGGGATGGAGCCATCTCTAGCAATTTGCAGCTATTCATACATACAAAGGACATCCTACACTTCTGAGTAGAGAAATATTCATTAACAGTCATTAATAAGACAAAAACTCCATTAGAATCTTCCGTCGCCGTCTTAACATTTTTCAATTAGAAAGAGGTCAAAGATTTGCCTATGTGCATATACCATCTTCTTTGTAATGCTGGCCATATAAAACCACACAGGCTTATCCAAACTCTAATTAAATTTCTGTTTCACTATCTTAGTTGGAATACTTCTCTCTGATAATGATATACTGAGACTCAGGTACCATGGACAATTCCTGTCGCCATCATTAAAAAGGATTAGCGAAAAATAAAAATAAATCAGCTTTTAGAAAGCTGGAGCTCTGTTTTTATTGTTCGCTCTGCATTTATTCTCATCATATGTATAAGAAGGGCAGCCAAGACACCAGAGACTCAAGTTTCCATTAAAAGTTTTTTACTATCACATTTTTCCCCCTCAAATAAATGTGACTCCACATGCCTTTTCTAGAGATAAGGGCTATTATCCCCAATATAGAGCTTAAGCTATTGCACTTGAGAATCTCAACCCAAACAACCTACCCTATCTCCTCTAATGGTGAATGCCTGTTGAGAACTTTGAAATGCCCTGTAATGTATCTCAATACCTCCTTTTATTCGCTGTGAAATGTATCCAGAAAATGTATCCAGGTATTAAAAGGGTTTAAAAGCTTGCTCTCAAAAAGGACCTGCTTTAGTCTTCTATTCACCTTCAATTACAACAATCACTACACTACAGTTTTTAGAGCTTAAGATGCCAGCAACAGAGAAAGATGCTAAACTGCTGATCCATTAGAGACTGCATCTCCATTAAGGCACCCATATCCTGGAAAACAGAAATTTCCTACTGATATAAAATATGTCTATAAAATGTCTATAAATATTAATGAATATTTAAAACTCTGTAACTCTGTAATGAATCCCATATGCGATTGGCCCTCTGGCTCCATGCACTGCAGCGTTATTTTTGTTCTACCCTTAGCAAATATCTACTATCACAGCATTCCTTAGAGTACTAACTAATACAACTGAAACTAAAAAAATACGTAAAACTATTATTTTTCAGAAAAAAAACACAGATGGTTAAAGTACCATTAACTAATAAAACTATACTGCAATTAAAACACAAAATAACAATGTTACAAGTTTTAAAACCTGTAAAAAAAACAGCCTTAAAGTGCACAGTAACTAAATTCCATATTCTAGTGTTTATCAGTTAACTGCAGGGAATGAAAACAAAAAAAAGCTAATGGAAAATAATGCAGGACCGTAGGCTTATCATATTTGGGATGGGTGTTAAATAATACAATACAAAAACACACAGCACTTGAAAACATACAGAAGAAGAACATAGCTACCTATCTGCAGTGGACAAGTAACCAAGACTGGCTCTTCAGATAATGACATAGCAAGAGTCATGTCTGATGCTGATAAGCATGTGTCTCCTGTACAAGGTATTTTCTTCTCTGCGGATGGTGTGCCAACGTGATATTGATCAGAAAAATATAGTTTTAATGTTTCTGAGCCTAGCCAACTTCAACTATGGCAGCTTGCCTTGTTAACCATACAGCTGTGCCATTGTTGCCTTCTTAAGACCCCGTGTGGGTAGGGGTGTAAGAAAATATCGAAAATATTGAACATCGGGATATTATGTTTAGTAATACTGTATCGATTCGGAAAAACACAGTATCGATACACAGATTCCTGGAAGACAGTGAATCATTGTGTGTTGTGTTTAAACCTCTGACCACTAGATGGCAGTGCTGTAATCCATTTTCAGCTCCACTCCAACATTTACAAGCAGCACAAGGGCGCAATGCTATTATAAGCATTGGCAAACCTGTTCATATAGTGGTGTGTTCTAATAGTAGGATTTTAAAAATCTCAATATATCATTTTGTTTGCACAATATATTGAATCGTGACCGCCGTATCACGATACGTATTGTATCGCCAGGTTCTTGCCTATACACAGCCCTATGTCAGCCTGGCAATGTGCTCAGGTTCTGACACTTGTTCAGAGTAGCATAAGAAAACATATGCTGTGGCAAATAGGAGCAAAACTGTTACGTCTCACAGAATTTTTAGCCCGTATATTTTCTCAGCCTTACTGCCGTGAAATGGAGTGAATACTCAAATAGTGACAGTGTACTCAGATACTGCCATCTTCAACAGCTACTGAATACTGAAATTCAGACACATTTCTATCAGCTACTCAATAACCTACAGTATTCACTGTATACAGGTCCTAAGACAAATGATTGAATGACACATCTAGAGTTCAAGGGGTTAAAGAATGAACCTCAGCCGCATATTCCAACAATCCTTCACTCTCAGGACAAAATAGCAGCAGTCCTGTAAAGATTCACTGTACACAACAACAGTGCGCAACGGCTTTGACATGGTGCCATTTTTCAAACAGCAACAATGAAGTGTTTATAGAACGTGTAATAATAAAGCAAGTTCCTCACAGACAGTAAGTGAAGCACAATAGGAGAAAAAAACTCCATAAAGCCCCCCTCCGATAATATATCACAGCAAGTGATAAGAAATGATGGGTCATCACCCTTATTGAAAAAGGAAAATGCGCCACGCTCTCTAATGCACCCGCTTCGTCTCGCAAGGGCATGATAAAATATTTCTGCATCGTGAGCTCAATTACTTTCTGACCTTGAAACATAGATTCTAGCATTCTAGATTACACAGTGATGAAAGGGAGCAGGGCGCCAGTTAGCATCAGCGCACAAATGCACGAAGCGCCATATATGAGAGCGAACTGACACACAAATAAGTCCCCCTGAGAGGCCACAGGCTGTTTGTTTTTTCTCCAGCCACAAACTGAGCTATGACTCACGAGCTTGGCCGAGGTTTATGGCGCAGTATAATACTGGAAGTAATGGATCAAATGAGCAGAGGAAGTTGTGCGGGGTGCGCTTGGATGCGCTGCTCGGATCCGAGTGGTACACGTGTGGGGGTGTGCGCTCGTCATGCGTGCCGGGTCTGTCTGTGTGCGTATCTGGTGGCGCGCTGAGGTTTGTTTTGATAACCCTGCATCCAGGAGACCCCCGTGGCAGGGAATCACAAATGTGCGACTTGGAGGTGCTCCACATGCCGCCTGGGGCGAGGCGGGCACGAAACACAGACTATCCTATTCAAGCACTCTTGTGTGTAAACATGGCATCAAACTCTATTGTCTGCACAGACAAGATGCTCAGAAACAAGAGAGAGAGAACAAATCAGGCAGAGCGAGTGCTGAATGCATGTGTTACATGTACAGCGCAACAACGTGCACATGTACACCCACCGGCCATTTCTTTAGATAAGGCAAGTTTATATGCATAGCACCTTTCATACACCGTGGCAACTCAAAGTGCTTTACATAAATAAAGAAATAAGAAACAAAGCATTAAAATAAATCAGTTAAAAGAAATAAGAAACATACAGATACTTAAAAGAAAGAGAATTAAACATAAAAGTGAAGAATGAGGTTTAAAAGTGGCGCTGGACTGTGTGCTGAGGTCCGTTCTTATGGCCAAAGGTGCTTCCCCAAAAACCCCATTCTTCTAAAAGCCATAATGACTGTAATGTTATATTAAAATGATAATGTTGGTAATTTGGGATGCGCTAGGCTTCCTGTTTCAGCCGCATATACGCCCATTGAAAATAAATGTAGTTTAGACAAAAAGTCAAACTTTAAAGGGCATGTTATCAATAATCTTTACTGGAATGTAAATGTACATGTATAAAAACAAGCTGAAATAAAACAGGAGTAACGAGGCTATTTTTAAATGTAAGGAGTAGAAAGTACAGATAATATAGTGTAAATGTAAGGAGTAGAAAGTACAGATAATAGAGTGTAAATGTAAGGAGTAGAAAGTACAGATAATGTAGTGTAAATGTAAGGGGTAGAAAGTACAGATAATAGAGTGTAAATGTAAGGAGTAGAAAGTACAGATAATGTAGTGTAAATGTAAGGAGTAGAAAGTACAGATAATATAGTGTAAATGTAAGGAGTAGAAAGTACAGATAATGTAGTGTAAATGTAAGGGGTAGAAAGTACAGATAATAGAGTGTAAATGTAAGGAGTAGAAAGTACAGATAATGTAGTGTAAATGTAAGGAGTAGAAAGTACAGATAATAGAGTGTAAATGTAAGGAGTAGAAAGTACAGATAATGTAGTGTAAATGTAAGGGGTAGAAAGTACAGATAATAGAGTGTAAATGTAAGGAGTAGAAAGTACAGATAATGTAGTGTAAATGTAAGGGGTAGAAAGTACAGATAATATAGTGTAAATGTAAGGAGTAGAAAGTACAGATAATGTAGTGTAAATGTAAGGAGTAGAAAGTACAGATAATATAGTGTAAATGTAAGGAGTAGAAAGTACAGATAATGTAGTGTAAATGTAAGGGGTAGAAAGTACAGATAATAGAGTGTAAATGTAAGGAGTAGAAAGTACAGATAATGTAGTGTAAATGTAAGGAGTAGAAAGTACAGATAATAGAGTGTAAATGTAAGGAGTAGAAAGTACAGATAATAGAGTGTAAATATAAGGAGTAGAAAGTACTGATAATAGAGTGTACATGTAAGGAATAGAAAGTACAGATAATGTAGTGTAAATGTAAGGAGTAGAAAGTACAGATAATGTAGTGTAAATGTAAGGGGTAGAAAGTACAGATAATAGAGTGTAAATGTAAGGAGTAGAAAGTACAGATAATGTAGTGTAAATGTAAGGGGTAGAAAGTAGAGATAATAGAGTGTAAATGTAAGGAGTAGAAAGTACAGATAATAGAGTGTAAATATAAGGAGTAGAAAGTACAGATAATGTAGTGTAAATGTAAGGAGTAGAAAGTACAGATAATGTAGTGTAAATGTAAGGAGTAGAAAGTACAGATAATAGAGTGTAAATATAAGGAGTAGAAAGTACAGATAATGTAGTGTAAATGTAAGGAGTAGAAAGTACAGATAATAGAGTGTAAATGTAAGGAGTAGAAAGTACTGATAATGTAGTGTAAATGTAAGGAGTAGAAAGTACTGATAATGTAGTGTAAATGTAAGGAGTAGAAAGTACTGATAATGGAGTGTAAATGTAAGGAGTAGAAAGTACAGATAATGGAGTGTAAATGTAAGGAGTAGAAAGTACAGATAATAGAGTGTAAATGTAAGGAGTAGAAAGTACAGATAATGTAGTGTAAATGTAAGGGGTAGAAAGTACAGATAATAGAGTGTAAATGTAAGGAGTAGAAAGTACAGATAATAGAGTGTAAATATAAGGAGTAGAAAGTACAGATAATGTAGTGTAAATGTAAGGAGTAGAAAGTACTGATAATGGAGTGTAAATGTAAGGAGTAGAAAGTACAGATAATAGAGTGTAAATGTAAGGAGTAGAAAGTACAGATAATAGAGTGTAAATGTAAGGAGTAGAAAGTACTGATAATGTAGTGTAAATGTAAGGAGTAGAAAGTACTGATAATGGAGTGTAAATGTAAGGAGTAGAAAGTACAGATAATAGAGTGTAAATGTAAGGAGTAGAAAGTACAGATAATAGAGTGTAAATGTAAGGAGTAGAAAGTACTGATAATGTAGTGTAAATGTAAGGAGTAGAAAGTACTGATAATAGAGTGTACATGTAAGGAATAGAAAGTACAGATAATGGAGTGTAAATGTAAGGAGTAGAAAGTACTGATAATGGAGTGTAAATGTAAGGAGTAGAAAGTACAGATAATGTAGTGTAAATGTAAGGAGTAGAAAGTACAGATAATAGAGTGTAAATGTAAGGAGTAGAAGTAAAAAGTCAGCTAAAAAATAATGACTCCAGTAAAGTATAAATAACCAACATTTCTACTTAAGTAAGGTAACAAAGTATTTGTACTTCATTACTTGACACCTTCTTCTAACTTATGTTTTTCTTCACCGTGCATTACTCCTGCACACCACCAGAGCCAGCTCTGTATATACTGCTAGGCCCGACAGCCCTAGAGGCACAGTTTTATTCCAGAAACTGCACTAAACATTTCTCTTATATCATCATATAAGTTGGCGATTTCCATCACCTTTCTCTCAAAATGGGGTTGCCAGGTTCCAGCCCACGGTATTGACTCCCCCGCTAGGGAAAGCCTCTGTTCTTTTAAATATTTAAAAGAAAGAAAAAACAAAAATGAAGAAGGAGGTTTCAAATTAACGTTAGACTATGTGCTGAGGTCTACTCTTTTGGCTTACATTTTCTTTACTGCTTCCTTTAACTATTTTCTGCCATTACTCTCATTTACTCTCCTACCTTTCCACCAGTCCCCAATCAGCAAACCTTTAACAAAAACCGTGCGATACTCCTGCGTTACCTGCACCCAACCAGAGCCGGCTCCGTATATACTGCTAGGCCCGTCACCCCTAGAGGCACAGTTTTGTTCCAGAAACTGCACTAAAGATTTCTCTTATATCGTCATATAAGTCGGCGATTGCGATCACCTTAAAATGGGGTTGCCAGGGTCCAGCCCACAGTATTAACAGGTAATATTTGGGGACTATAGCTTAGTACACTTTCTTATATCTACATTCATTGTCCATTTTATCAGCTCCACAGACCATATAGGTGCACTCTGTAGTTCTACAATTACAGACTGTAGTCCATCTGTTGCTATGCATACTTTGGTAATCCACGTTCACCCTGTTCTTTAATATCAAGACCCCCACAGAATCACCGAAGAGCAGTGAGCTGAGTTTTCACAAACCTTAGTGTCACTGCTGGACTGAGAAGAGTCCACCAACCACCAATATCCAGCCAACAGTGTCCTGTGACCACTGATGAAGAAACTGTGAAGTAACAGGTAAGCTATTGTCTCTGACTTTGCACCCCCAAGGCGGACCAACAAGGTAGGAGTGTTTAAAAGAGTGAACAGTGAGTGAACACAGCGAATGTTTAAAAGCTCCAGCAGCACTGCTGTCTGATCCACTTGGACCAGTGCAACACAGAATAACACACCACAGGACCACCGAAGAGCAGGCATTATTTGGGTGGTGGATCATACTCAGCACTGCAATGGGTGAAAGGGGCTAGCAAAGTATGCAGTGAATGATATGGACTACTGTTACTGCAGTGCGAGTCTAGATACGAGGGGATGTACCTAATGAAGTGGCTGGCTACATATATACTCATGAGCCAAAACATAACGACCACCCACAGATACAAATAACGGTAAACGTCTGGTAACAGCAGCGCACGTCAGGGTCAGGGATATAGCAGACAGTTAGCGAATAGTGAGGCCCTGTTGTTTATGTGCTAAATTGAGGAAATGGGGAAGACTGACCTCATGAGACCTCAGTAAAATCATTATGGCCAGATGACTGGGTCAGAGCATCTCTGAAAGCCAAGGCTTGTTGGGTGCGCCCGGTCAGCAGAGGTGAGCATCAACTGACAGCAGTCTGAGAAGGGGCGAACCGCAAACCGGCGACAGGGAGACGTTCCAACAAGGGCAGCAAAGGGTATTCAGTGTGGTTTGATCCAACAGAAGGGCTACTGTGGCACAAGTCACAGACATTATTAATGATGGCTACAGGAGGAATGTGTCACAACACACAGGGCATCGCATCCTGCTGCGTAAGAGGCTGCACAGCTGTACACCAGTCAGAGGTCTAATGCTAACCCCTGTCTACAGCATCTACAACAGGCACACAAGCATCAGAACTGGACCAATCAAGCTGAGTCTTGTTTTCTTTTACATTACATTTACATTTTACTTTATGTAAATGGGCAAAAATGCCACTGTGGGAAGAAGATAAGCCAGTGGAGGGTGTATGATGCTCTGGGTAATGTTCTGCAGCTCTAGGTCTGATCATTCATGTGGCCGCCAGGTTGACAAGTGCCACCTACCTAAATGTCGCTGCCAATGTTTTACACCCCTTGGTGGCATTCGTTTTCCCTGATGGCAGCGGCCTCTTTCAGCCAGATAACGCTGCCTGCCACACTGTGCACATATTCCAGGATTGGTTAGAGGAGCAGTTGAAGGTGTGGGCCTGTCCTCCAAATTTCCCCAGATATCAATCTAATCTGGCAGCTGTGTGATGTGCTGGAACAACAAGTCCAATCTGCAGTAGCTGCACTTCACAACTCACAAGACTATTAAGGTCTACCGCTAATGCCTTGGTGCCAGATATCACAGAACACCTTCAGAGACCTTGCCTCAGTGGGACAGAACAATTTTTGAAGGACCAACAGCATATTAGGCTGATGGACATATTGTTTCATTTAAAATTCAAAGCGAAATTGACGTTCTGCTACAAAACACCAGCACCACTGCTGCACACAAGCCACTGGTTTAGCTCAGTGTTACTAAAATCTTATTACCGTTTCCTTCTCTCTTTGTGAGCAGTGTGGAACATGATGACACAGTATAATACTTTTTTGTTGACTTCCTTAGGTTTTATTATAATATACACTACTGTGAGAAAGGACATGAGCTTATTATTTAAAAGCCTTTATCTAGGCAATAAGTGTATTTTTACTAGTAGGAATACCAGATATCATTAGAACAGGTGTAAATAAGCATAACTATAATATAAAGTAACATAAATATCTTATTTTTAAAGAAGTAGATAATATCTTGTGTGCCAGTTTGAAGAACAAACTTTAGTTGCAGATTTCTCCTGAATGCCCCAGACATGGTATGAATTTATTCAATTCCTTCAGCAGCTAGATTTAGCTAGATCTAGATTTAGCTCATTATTTAACACATCGACATATCATCACTGTCCAACAGAAAATATATCTACATTTTTGTAGATTTTGTGTTTTCTACATCATTTGAACATGCCAATAGTCGTTTACATTGTGTGAAAACTTCCATGGACCAATAAATGGAAAACAATTCTGGTTCCATTGACTTACATTGAAAGTAAAGTATGTTTTTGGTCTCTCCTGTAAAGTTGCAATTTTGGAGATACTTGTTTTTCATTGGACAGCGACGATATGTAAAACTGTATTACTGCATTAATACTTTTTGAATATTTAAAAAATAAGGTGTTTTCTGAGCAAATACTCTCCAAATTAAAAATACTCTCCAAGTACCAAAAACTTTTACAATGTACATGTACGCCAAGCAGTTTATGAAAAATATGATTATAATTTCTTTATACATTATATGTCATGTAAATATATATAAATATGGACTAAGAGCCTGGTCCACTAAATCAAATCTGACTTGTTCTGGCAAATGAAGCAGTCCCCCAAGATACAAACAAGGTACATGCTCAAAGGTCCAATTGTGTACTTTAAATGAGTTTTAAACGTACACTGCATTCACTTTCCCTTGGGAAGGGACGAATTTGTAACTTTTTTTAAATAATAAAATAAAAAGCCTGGAGTCAAAGCAAGGTATGCAGAGTCAACTTGAAAAATATAATGGTAATGAAACATGGTACAATTATGTTCCCTAACTAAAGGTACCGAAGAAGCACCCTTGAGGGTACCACCCCTGTGACCTGTAAGGCACAGTATTTTTCTAACAGCGTACCAAAAGACCACTGACCTACTGCATGTCTTATTACACAGTGAGCTTAAATCAGTCTTTTAGTCAGTCAGTTTTTGATATTTTTTTGTGGCCCTAGTGATTCTTTATTGCCTGTCCCACCTTTTTTATTTCTGATTCATGAAAAATATCTTGGAGTATCACAATGATGTGCTCTATTCACTTGTTTTTGTGTGTTTGTTTTGCTATCCAGGGAGGATGGACTTCTCTTTTGAGTCTGGAAACCTGACTTAAGGTTTCATCCTCTCAGGAAGGTTGTCCTTGGCTGGCTCTCTAGGTGTATGAACCCACATATTGGAACCAGTTGTAAAAAAAGTGCTACACAAACTAGAATTTAATAAAGTGTTCTTTTTAAACTTTTAATCTTTTTAATCTATAAAAAAAATGTAAACTTTTGCTGCCCTTCACATTATGGGAGCATATCATGACATATGGACCAAAAGAAAACGTCATGTTTTACGTACTTAGAGATAAGAGCGCTATTTCTTTCTCTTTCAAAGCTCCACCATTTCAATGGAGATTGTCTTCCATTCTGATGAGAAACAAACACAGACTTGCAACAATTTGTAACCAAGAGTACGGGTCAAACCACAAATGCGAGCATGATTGAGTTACCCCGAAAAATCTGCATTTTAAAGTCTATCTTTTATTTATGTGTGTGTTAATTCAAATGGAAGACCACGTTTCCCCCTGAGAAGTCAGCAGAGCCGAACAGCGTATATGCTAAACAGCGATAAAGACGACTGCATAAACACCACTATAAGGAGAGAGACGGAGACAATGAGAGAGGCAGAGAGAGAGAGAGAGAGAGAGAGAGAGAGGCAGACAGATGGGAGAGAGACAAAGAAAGAGAGAGGAAGTGCTATAGAATGTAAGAAAGCAATAGAAAGATAGAAAGAAGGGGGCTAAAGAATTTATAAAAACAAGAGAGAGAGACAAATGTAGTAAAAACGAGAAAGACAAAAACAGAGAGAGTGCAAGAGATATAGTGTGAAAGGCAAGAGAGAAAGAGAGAAAGCAAGCAAAAGAGAGAGAGAGAGACAGAAAGTGAGAGAGAGAGAAAACAACAGACAGATAGAGAGATATAGAGAAAATGAATGAGAGAGAGAAACAAAGGCAGAAAGAGTTTGAAAGGGAGTGATACAAAGAGAGACAGAGAGAGAGAAAGAGGGACAGACAGAGAGGGAGAGAGAGAATAAAGGAGAGCGAAAAAGAGTGAGAGAGAGAGTGAATGGAAGTGACACACAGAGATGGAGGGTGTAATAGTGTGAGAGACTGAAAGGAAACAGGACAAAGAAAGATAGAGAGTAAAAGAGAGAAGGAGAGAAAGACAGAGAGCAACCTAAAGAAAGCGAGAGAGAGAGAGAGAGAGAGAGAGAGAGATGGAGAGAGAGACAGACAAAGGGAGCACAAGAGTGAGAGAAGCAGAGGAAGAGAGAAAGAGAGTGAGACGAAGAGATAGAGAGCAAGAGAGAGAAAAAGAGAAAGAATGAAAAGGAGTGAGAAAGAGACAGAGAAAGCAAGTGAAAGAGACAGACAGTGAGAGACTGAGACACAGAGCGTGCAGTGAAGTCAGAGAAAGCAGAACAAAGCATTAGCAGAGGACCCACCTCTGTGCTGTGCCTTTGAGCAAAATACTGCTTTTGCTGGGGAATGTAGAAATCAAAGAACGCGTTAGTCAGTGCTTATTCTAGTCCTTTACACTTTCTGATTCTGTGACAAACCACACAACTGAACATTTAGTGAAGTGAAGCTTTTCCAATACACTGAATTCACTGCTCGTGGTAGTCAGGCCCCCACCACACATTCGTCATTTGTCATCCATGATTGCCACTGCTGTAAGGATGGAGAGAGTACGCGGAGTAGAAGGATTAGACGCAGCCTGTCTCAGAGTGGTTTGATGTGAAATGGTTTATTGTGGGGAAACTCAGCAGCTCAGGTTTCTTTAGAGTGGTACTGATAGGAACAAGTGGTCACAATATCGAATATAGTGCAAATACAAACTGTGTTCCAAAGCCTGGGTTGCAACCTGGGCTTCATTTCTCTGCCAGTACATCATAGAAGGCTGTGTTCCAAAGTGAAGGACCCTCTGTATACAGCCTAGAAATGCAGCCTATGGTCATGTGATTTTGAGTATGCAACTAATGCAAACAAGAAGTAGAAAAAGAAGAGTTGAATTTATCTATCTAACTCTTCTCTCTCTCTCTATCTTTCACTCGCAACTCTCTCTCTCTATCTCTAAAGTAGTAAATATAGTAAATAGTAAAGTCTTTAGCATTTTATTTTTCATCCTAGTCCCAGGCATATCGCCACAGGCTCCATGTAAAGGCTCCTGCAACACAGCCTCCTTAGACTGCTCCATTTATGTGACTTAGGTTACTAAGGAGGACTCTTCATAGGCCAGTCCCACCTCAGCAGCAGCCTAGGCTTCGAAACACAGCTATAGACTATTGATCTAAAATTGCCTAAAACGACAAGTGAACCCAAAATCCGTTTTCTTTGGAGTTTTGCTTTAAAACACCCTGTATGTACCTCTCTGCCACAAAATTTATCTTAAAAAATATCTCAAAACAAACATAAAACACTGTCTCAGGCATCAGGCAGCATATTTTAAGCAATGGCTTTCCTGTAAGGTACCTTTCAGACTCATTTAACTCTTCAGAGGTCTAGTTCCTGTCACTATCACTGTAAACTATTCTGCCTCTAGAACAGAGAATTTCAAATCATTCTAAATAGCCATTTAATTACACACACTTTTTGAAAAATCTCAGAAATACGTCCTTTAATGCAGCAAATACTCAAAAATCTGAAAAAATAAACAACTAATATAACAATGAGATTAGTAAAAGATTAGTGCTATTTATACTGGAGAGGCACAAGACTGTTGAAAGTATAGCTCTGATCTGAAACAGATTAAAGGCTATGAAATCACAGTCAATTGGTTATTGATTCTTTTCTGGCGACTGGCTCCAAACATGCTTTAACAATTTGCTGGTGCTGCCAGTGGGAGCATCCAATTGAAATGTAGACAAATGAGCGCAGTGTGTCTCTAAGCCCAGTGACGTCTGGCATCAGTCACCATCCGCCAGCGTGAGGGCAGTTCAATCACCGGGGCTCGGCTTTCTAAACAAAATGGATGCTTTGTACGGAGGCGGCCCCCTTAGACTCAGATGTGATATCATATTTTACGAGCAAAGCAATTAATGAACTCATTAATTTGCAAACATATTGACTGTCAGCGACTGAGCTTAGCCGAAGGGCCCTCAGAAGAAAGTAATGGCTGGGTTTTTGTAGTGTGCTTTCAGAAACAGGAGGCTGGGTGAGGTACAGAGGAAGCGGTGCAGCTGTGAGTGAGCTTGTGTACACGCTTCTGCATTGTGAATGAAGCATCATGGCCTAATCTACTTCTGGTGAAAAGGGATCTCAATGTTACGGTATTTCAGTGGCCACGTTTGGAGGCAGGCCTTGCATGCATTCCCTATCAGCTTTTGGACAAAGTTAACCTTAAAGAAGACAGTCCGGTGAATGTCAAGTCTTTCGGCCCGGACCTTTTTAAATGTCACTGTTATTTATTTTGGCCTTGTGTAACACAAAAGACAAGGGGGAGCAAGCTGACAGAAGGCGCTTCTTCAGCCAACGAACCAAATGACATAACCCAGCAGCCCAGCATGAGTTCATTTGGGCTGAGGGATTTCAAACATGGCTCGGGAAGGCCTGCTGCTCTTTTGATGTGGCGCTAATTTGATTGAGCAAATGGCACTTTGGAAAGCTTTCACTTGCCTCACCTGAGACCCCTGGCCTTACCTAGCTTAAATTACCAAAATCATACCCCATATTACCCAAAAAAACATAAAAGAACCCTCCCCAACCTTTGCACTCCTGAACCAGCCAGTGCAAGGTGTATTGATTGAATTATGGGTTGTGTGTTTTTCGCAAGCCTCAAAGGAAAAAAAAACAGAAACTTTTTCAGTGAATCACTGCATGTACACTGTTTTCAAACAATGCCTCATCAACATGTTCCATGGATAGTTCAAGGGGGCATCTCCAAGGTCATACTGAGGACTGAATTGTTAATCATTTCTATTGCAGGCACACTCAAAGATCATTATTCTATTATTTTTTTAAAGGTGCCATGTATTTACCTGGCATAGTTGAATAAGGAGAGCTTGGTACATAGAACTGACATAATAGGAATCCAGCATTAACAAAATAGGCTGATCAAATGGACCAGTTCCATAATTCTATACTGTTACACAACAACCTGAATATTCTAGCCTATCAAAACAATGACAACTGTAACAAAAATGACAGACAATGTGGAGAAATCAATGTTTCCAGGCAGTGGAGGCCAACACTCTTCATACCCTGTTCATCTTTAAATGAAGCTATATTTGGCTTTGTATTTGCTTGTTAATGAAATGTTCTCTTCCAACTTAAATGCTACAGCTTGTACAGTGTCAGAATGTAATTGTGGCTCTAATTAAGGTGAAATGGAAAACTGGCAAAACAAGCTGGTGAGCAGAAAGACTACTACAGTTTTAACAAGATCCTGGACAACTTTAATTTAATGTTGTTAGTTTGCTATGCATATTTAATTCCTGACAGATTCTCAAACTATAGACAATATCAAGCAGCTTTGCTCAGTTTTTAACAACGAAGACACTGAAAAGAGGAGTGGTTCCACCTAGCATCACAACACCAAAAGTGACCTGTAAGTAGCAGCCATGCTGTGTGATTTTAGAGCGTTTTTTTCACACCAGAAGTTCGTTTCACTGGTCCGGATCAGTTAATGAGTCGTTTACTTGGAGCATTTCCTCCCTCGGTTAAGTTTGTCTTCACACAGGCAAAAACTGAAACACACCAAAATGCACCCCAACAAACCACGTGAGCACGTTGTTTCCTCTGATTGGTCACAGCTATCTGGCGTGTGAGCAAGAAAATAAACAAAGAGAGAAAATCCGGTTTTCCCAAACTATTGCACATTTCTTTTACAGTGTAGCCCGGAGCAGCGGCAGAGACAGCATCTGTTCATAGCTGTAATAATAATTCGGGCAATATACCTGCACTACAGTACACCTGCAGAACACCCAGCTCACCTCAAATATTAAGTAGGTTCATTGTTCTTGCCCTGTTCTGCCGCGATCTGCCGCATCCCATAATGTAAAGCACACTCCGCTGCAGGAGATGTTTAGATCAAACTTGTGGA
The DNA here is from genome assembly GCA_021613375.1 of Megaleporinus macrocephalus. NCBI lineage: Eukaryota > Metazoa > Chordata > Actinopteri > Characiformes > Anostomidae > Megaleporinus > Megaleporinus macrocephalus. The sequence goes on from CM038707.1 coordinate 32,258,269, forward strand.
GTACATCTAATACTTGGGTCGGACCGAGGTCGGATCACGTTCTCACCACAAACAAACCGCTCCGGAGTTCGTTTGGAACCGAGGGTCTCAGTTCGGTTGTTTTGGTCCGCACCAGAGTGCGATCACTGTTTTCACACCTGCCAAAACGAACCGCACCAAGTGAGCAAACGAACGAGAATCTGTTTTAACTGGGTGTAAAAACGCCCTTATTCACTGTTTGGCAGTTGAAGCAGTTCGCCTTCAAATGAAAGTTTTATATCTAATGCTAATGTCCTTTTGCTGTTGTTAAGATTCAAAACAAGTAGCTAGTACAGGTCATGCCAGCTTCAAGCAAGATTAATTCCATTATTCATCAGCACACAAAAAACAGGAAAATAGCTCATTTCTTTATAGGGCCAAACCATAAGGTTGTAAAAGCACTATGTGCATTTTTCACCTCAACCAAATTCACATACTGTTTATGTGGACATCAGAGAAGAAATGTTGAATACATGCTATCTTAGACACCTTCAAAAAAAAAAACAAAAAAACAACTTATATATATATATATGTTGCTTCCCTATTGACAACTTATTTTCACTTACAAAGTCAGCAAAACATGTCATTTAACTGAGGTTATCCAAAGTTTTGCAAACAGCTGTAATTAATTTAGCACGACTGCATAATAGGGCTTTGGCACTCTTGATCCACTGCAACCAAGCATTCAACATTGGTAAAAACAAAGCAGTACCCATGTTCAGTGGCCCAGTGACCCATACACTTATGGCTGGAGGCCTTGGAGCTGATGCCCAAGAAGTGCTAATCAGGGTCCCGCTTACATAATGAACTGCCATCAGCGAGGGGAAATTAGCTCTTGGGCTTGATCCCACAAGACTGCAATAACCGACCTCGCGGCAAGGCCTTGTACCCGACCTTATTCAGGCCAAGTGAAAGCTTCCAGCTGAGCACAAATCTGCAATTGTGCTAGAGGTCGTAACCTTTGAAACATATCGTTTAACCTCCTGCCCTGCTGGCCCTTGCGGTGGCGCTGAGGAACGGCAGCATTAGTCCGATGTCCCTAGAGATTCCGTGGCTCTGTTCTTGATGTGGTGCACGAAGGCCTCGCACTATCAGGTATTACATCTCTGCCACTCAGAGACAACGGATGAGCAATCCAATTTCACACAGGCATGAATACAGCCGGCCCCGACGCCAGCCCTGCGAACGCTGTCAATGAGGAGCCGCTCTCACAGCCAAGGATGAAAGATATGTGAGAAAGGAGGAAGGGAGAGACAGAAGGGGTGAGAGAGACAGAGACGAAGCTATGGCATATCTCTTACTTCCACTACACAATCAGAGAAGAGGAACAAGCTCCAGACCTTTCTTCTTGACAATCGGCTAAGGCTCTTATAGCAGCGCCTTTTGTAATTCGTTTAACAGCGGGCCTGGGCTCCACTGTCTAGTGTAATGCAAATAGGGATCTCTCTCCTTTCTCAGTGTCTCTACCTCTCTCGCCCTCTGCGCTTCCCCTCGGGGACCGCTCGTCTGTCCGGCTCCTTAGCAGACGTTAGCCGCGGCTTCGGTTTGAGCCCCTTCACGTTCCCACTTTCAGATTCTGCAAAGTCATTGCGGTCATAGAAGCGTCTCTGTGTCTCACTAAGGGGCTTTGTCTTCGGTATTGTATTACTCAGCTGCCGAATAACAAGCTCCCAGATTCAGCCGCATTTTCTTTCCTTCTTTTTTTTTTTTCCATGTAAAGATAGCTTTGATGCACAATAGACGCCCACACTGAACTTCTTGCCTTCGGACTGTCGGTTTTGTGGTCCTATGTCTAGATTCATGCTGTGCTCTTTATTAAGTGCAGAGGTTTTCCAGATTCAAATCCAAGCAGGCTGCTCAGGACCTTCAGCGGGGTAGGCGCTTCCCACACAACCCCCCAAGGCTCTGACCTTCTGTTCATCGCTACTGTCCAAATCATTCCTACAATGTTTTATTAAAATCCACAGAACATAAGCAAAAAAAATGGCCTTGCAGCCTTTTCGCTTCTTTTCCTCACCAACTCGTTTCAGTAGAACTAGTTGCGCTTCATGTGCCACTGTATTCTGTGGTTTCCGTCAATTAATTGCGTATCCCATATTCACAAGCGGCTTAAGTGCACAACTAGACAAAAAGTTACGAAGTTGGCCACAAGTTACCCTGTCCTTGCCGAACTAAATAAAACCTATACGCCTGGGCACAAACTGGGAGAAAAAAATAAAAAATAAAAAATCAAGGCTGTTTGGAGTTGCCTTTAAACAGAAAAACAGCACTCGGTCCTTTCAAGAGACGAAAAGCGGATGCTACAGCCAGGAACACTGATTCATGTGCAAAATGGAAGCCCAGCTGCTGTTTGAAAATTCCATATATCCAGTTCCACTGCTGTTGACTGAAGCTAAGTGATGAAACCCTCTCCTGGCAAACATGTCTGCGTCAGCCAAATTCAAGGCTGCCAATGACTGCTTTGTAAGACTCTCACAGTGCCTCCGGAGAAGGTCACTACGAATAGACAGGCGTAATCAGTGTCCACATGCTCGATCAGGTGCTCCCGAGTTGTGACACATACTAGTAGTTCCATATTGGGGGATCCTTCCACCTTTACTTTTAAGTGGTTAGTCACGACACAACTCTGTATAAGCAAAAGCAATGGTCAAGAAATCTCTGATGCAATTCTGGCAGAAAACTGGTCAGAGAGAAACATGAGCACTCAAAGAGTAATCTGAAGAGATTTTCGTTGATTTGCTTTCTCTCCTTCTCTGCAAGTATTATTTTCTAAGCTAGAATTCTTATTAATTATGATATCCTTCGTATAACAATGTATTTTTTTCATTACTTTGAAACTAGGTGGCTTGCTTATCTATCACACTACCAAACATCCACATACTTAAACTGCATGAATATATAACTTCATAGTTTAAATGCTTAATAAACATTAATGCTATGTACATTGGTGCTTTGATCCTTCCTAATTAGCAGAGTTAGTGCCTGATAATTAAAGCACCTTAATGCATAGCAATCGTACTGGCCTGATTTAACCAAAAAACGGTAAAGCATATCAACCATCAGGGCCCGGAAACCAGGAGTCCAAAAACGAACACTTTAAAAGATTTTATAAATACAAGAGAAAAACAAAATACTTCTTTTTGAACTATTCTAAAAAAGAACAGTTCATTTGTGATACACAGTTGTATGCAAATGTTTGTGCACTCATAGTAAAATAATATGTTTTCTGATTCTAAGTCATCTACACAAGTGTATGTGTCATTACATATATACTGCTGTATCTGCAGAGATGGTCAGAACAAACGATGGACACCGAAAGATGATCGACTTCCAGCTGTGTGATGTAGCTCTCCCTGTGAGAGTGAGCTCAGCTGGTCACAGTAGAGATTACAGGGTGTCCACTGACCCAGTAAACACGCATACCACCAGCGCATGCTCTCAGCCATGCACACCGGCAGCTCTCCACTGGGGCAGCGCCCTCTTCCTCAGAAGAGGCGGAGCTATGCGCCGCGTCTTCCTTCCCACTACGGCAAATCGTTTGGCAGTGCACAAAGTCACTCCTTGAGCTACTCGGGTGGGCAAAAGCAGCAGCGGGGCTCCCTCACAGACACAGATGCCAGCGAAAGTGTTGCGTGCATCCGCCGAGCCTGGCCCTTAACCACATACGCTCCACCTCCAGCCTTGCCGTCGGGCCTCCTCTTGCTGACCCTGTGAGAGTGAGGAGGTAACTTAGCCGCATAAACCTGTATATACAGCTCTTCGCCTCCAGTCCCAACTATTTACATGTTTTAATCTTTCCTGCTTCATGTCTGGTGCTCTCCGAGGGGGCCCTGCATTTGCCGCTCCACAAAGTCATGCCCCCCTTGTGTTCACGGATGGAGGAGCCAGTAGCGGGACACCACAATAAGTTATTTGGAAATGATACTGATACTACTGATGCTGTTTACATCTTTAACTATTATGGAAGCAAAATGTTAATTTGATATATACATGAGAATGAAACGAATACCTGGATACTTCCCAGTGTCTCTGGATGAATAGCAATTCTGGCATGCTTTTATTCAATGCATTATTATATACATTTAAAAGAGCATCTCCAGAGCTGACCATCAATGACTGGAAGCAGTTGCTATGTCATAGCTTTTCTGATCATGAACGAATAAATGCTAAACGTCTCAAACATAAAGAATGCATGCACACAGACCTGAAAGACTAAAGAAAATTGTAAATGACCATTTATACCGAATATATTTACAGATCATTTATTCAGGATGAGAGCGGATGTGGTGCTGCTGCAAAATGAAACATTTTTGAGGGGGTGCTAAATGATACTTGCATCCCCTTGATGCAAATATTATGTGATGTGTCCAACAGTGTACAGAGCTGCTATATAACTTGTTTTTTACTGAGAACACTTTCATAAGTATTTTATTGTTTTATAATAATAATAATAATAATAATAATAATAATAATAATAGGGTGGCACGGTGGTGTAGTGGTTGTCACTGTCACAGCAAGATGATCCGGGTTGGGTCTGGGTCATTCTGTGTGGAGTTTGCATGTTCTCCCTGTGCTTGAGTGGGTTTCCTCTGGGTACTCTGGTTTCCTCCCACATGTCCAAAGACATGCATGTTAGGTTGATTGGTCACTCTAAATTGCCCTGTAGATGTGTGTGTGTGCGCCAACTAGCGGTATTAAGCGGCATTATTAATAGTAATAATGATAATAATAATAATAATTATGTGAATATGATTTATGAAGTGCCTCTACAAAGGTTAATGTCACTTTACAAAGCCTCGAAAGCATTGTATCTACATTATATTCTAATATTTATATTATCTAAATTTATATATGAAGTATAGTTCTCAAGATGCCCATCAAGTGTTAATGTGTCACGTCCTGCCCTGTTACTAGCCTGTCTGTCACTGTTTTCGCTCCCTGTGTCACGTATCTGTTTACGTCCTGTAAGTCCCATGTGCTCTTGTTTACGTTGTCCTGTCAAGTCCGCGTGGTTCTGTTTACGTTTCCGTCATGTGCTCCGGCTCTCCGCCCTCCACCTGTGCTGTGTTATGTTCACCAGGTGTTCTGTGTTGAGTATTTCGTGTGTTTGTATAAAGCCTCCAGGGTCGAGAACTGTGTATGTGTATTTGTAAAGGTAAGGTTGTTTCGCGTCTGTCTGTCTACGTCTTTTGTTCAGTATCAAATAAAAGACATTTGCGTGAATATACGCCTACCTCGTCTCTCGCAGCGTTACATAATGGCACTACTCCAGCAGTCCAGCAACTGGATGGCCAGATTAACCACCCATTAGAGACTCTCTTATTCTACAAGGGTAAGGACTGTTACAGACATTAAGCTGAAAAAACTACAGGATTAAAGGTTTTTGTGGTGTTAATGTGCTAATGTGTTAATGCTATTTGTTTTGGCCTGTACTTTGACAACATGACATGATCTGGGTTCTTTCTAATGAAGTTTGGCCTTGTTTGTTTCATTTGGTCACTACAGTCATCAAGGTTAAATCCAACTAAGCCCTAAGTTAGCAGGGTCAGCAAGAAACACTGCGTCATGAGGCAACTTAGAACCCCAAATGCCATTGGTTAAAAAATGAGAAACTAGCTAATGACAATGGCTACTATAAGCAGTCTATATATATATGTGTGTGTGTGTGTGTGTGTGTGTACATAGACTGCGTATAGTAGCCATTGTCATTAGATAGTTTCTAATTTTATTTGGAGAAGTCTGTGGTTGAACAAAAAAATAGGTTGAATGTTCCTCACACTCTTTTCACAGATCCAGAATCAAGGAGCTGAAGTGTGAGAATCTTCTCTCATCTTGGCTTTCAGTTTTATTCTCAGCACACAAGTCTCTGTTCTTAAGGCTGAGGAGCTCTTCCTCTCGTCTCCATTCAACTTCGGCAAATACTCTGCGTCCTCAGCAGCCCTAAATGGGAAAGACACATTCCTAACATATGTTGCCAAGGACTTCAGCTCCCAGAGCCACAGAACTCACAGTAAACACAGCACTCACTGGTCCTCGTTAAAAATGAAAAAAGAGAAAGTGTTTCCATGCGCCAACACACTCCTACTGTCCATCAATACTGGAGTCAAGGTACTGAGACAGAGCTCAGAGCCTTAACCAGGTCTACAGGTGTATAGGGGTACACTTCGAGATAGATGTACTGGCAAACTAAGCTAGGACTTAACAGAATACTGAAGTGCTCAGTTCCTTATTTAGCACTCTGAAGCTTTAACCCTTTAGACCTCAAGGCTGGGGTCTTGTGTTATTGCAGGTAGCATACTTTTGTACAGATTGCATAGTACTTTGGTGTTATATTGAAAATTCGCCCGACATTCACATTTCTCTCTTTGATTTCTCATTATTATTATTTTTAATGAGCAAACCTACATTTTCCCAGTCTTTAAAGAAGAGATCAAGTGGCTGAGGGGTCTACATATGTGGTAAATGTATATTAAAAACAATAAATATTTATATAAATATATTCTATACACATGTTATATATTTAAACATGTCCATTGTAAAATTTAGCTGAACATGATATTTTGGAAATGTTTACTATCAATGCTTTAGTTAATTAAGGGACTACTAATGGTTAGCTGCACAGCAGTCATTACATAACAGAGGAATTATTTATCACTGTTTGTAAGCAATAATGCACATAATATAAGGATGTAAGGAATGTAAGAAATAGCATTAATTCGTTCATTTGTATGGCTATAGTTGTGACTGACGACACTCCTCAAAACCTCCATCATTTGTTTTTCTATCACAGAACTATGAAACAACATGTTAGGAATAGAAGTTGCATCTGTGTCTTAAAATCTTTAATATGTCCATCATAAAAAGATTTTAAAAAAAGCTATACATAGCAAACCTGAAGCTGTGATATTTTATTAAAAACATCTAAAGAAACCAACATGTAAAGTTATGGCTAATTATACAATGTAAATATTGCTGTTTTTAGGAAAAACACTGGGAACAATTGTTCAAGTACTCATTCAGAAGCACCATCATGTACTGGGAGTCTGTAAAATGCTGTTCAGGCCAGGCCTAATAAGATAATGATGTCCATTCCTAGATTAAAAGCCGAGGTTACCTTATGTACAGTATATGCCAAGCATATTTTAAGATAGACTCATCAGAGTGCTGAGGAGGTATGGCCAATTAAAGTGTTAAAGCAGCAATCTGCCCACTGGCAGTTCATCACAGGTAAGTATCATCATTTCATTGATTTTTAAGCAGCACATCAGTTTAAACGTATGAAAGATAAGATACAGTCTTATAAGCAATCATTTTATAATAATTCTAAACATAATTAATTATAAACATATATAAACATAAATAATTATAAAATTATAAACAATCAATATATAAATTTTTATCTAATTTTATTTTCCTACATCTTTTGAACAGCTGCCGTTTGCATTGTGTAAAAACCAATGTATTAATAAAAATTCTGGTTCTATTGAATTACATTGGGTGCATGGTTCTACAATGGTTCTCTATATCACTAAAAAGGGTTCTTCTATTGTTACAAGCTTGACATCGCAGCAGAACCCTTTCAGAACAACTTTCAAGAAGGTTCTGTATGGATCCATACATAACGCATTCTTCATCATTCTGAAGGACCACTTCATCATGCAAAGAACCCCTTGCCAATGGCTTCTTGATTCTGACCTACAAAGATGGCTTTAGGTTCTTCATAATCATCATATGAATAGAAAATTAAGCTTCAAGGCCATCGTGCCAAAAAGTGGGAATAGGATTTCTCCCAGGATTAATATTTCATCCTCATGACTTTGCGAGGACCCGTCGCCATGCACTCGGCTTTCCTTATTTTCCACTCAGGATCTAAATGGCAGACAGCAATGGGATGACAACATGGAGGAATGATGACTCAAATGTCAGTGTCACCGTACTTCCCTTTTCCGTTCTCTCCCCGGAGAAAAACAAACGAGCGGTAAATATCAGGCGGAAACGAGAGCGATCCGTATGGCGTGATGTATAATCCCCACTGAGCTGAAGACACCCGTGAATCCACACCGTCATTTACTTCGTCTCACAGATTTATAAGAAAGGGTTGGAGCTGCGAGCAACAGGGAAAATGCATGTCTTTGACCTTCAGTTGTATTGAGGACTATGTGATAGCAAAACCATGGATTGAGTTTATCATTGTAGTATTGAACCAAGTCTTCTATCTTTATCCTATTATGTTATGATGACTGTTAAGCATTGCTTGTTAAGCCTCGTTTGTACCACAACATGCTCCCACCGGCCACTTCTTTCTGTTTCTACACACATAGTTCATTTAATCAGCTCTGCTTACCACATAAAAACACTTAGTTGTAGTAGTTCTACAATTACAGGCTGTAGTTCATCTGATTCACTGCATAATTTGTGTGGTGGATCATTCCTAGCACTGCAGTGACACTGACATGGTGATAGTGTGTTGATGTGTGTTGTGCTGGTATGAGTAGATCAGAAAAAGCAGTGCTGCTGGAGTCTGCTGGAGTGCTGCTGGAGTCTCAAACTAATGTGTGGACTCACTGTCCACTCTACTAGACCTCCTAGTCCACCAAGTCAGAGACAATGGCTCATCTGTTGCTGCACAGCTTGTGGTGGTCCTGCTCCAGTCCTTTGTCAGTGCTCACAGGACGCTGCCAACAGGACACTGCTGGCTGTATAGTTTCTGCTGTGTCTAACACACCACCACCACATCAGTGTCAATGCAGTGCTGAAATTGATCCACCACCCAAATAATAACTGCTTGGTGGTGGTCGTGTTGGGGGGTCTTGACCAATAAGAACAGGGTAAAAATGAGTACACAGAGAAACAGATGAACCACAGTCTGTAATGGTAGAACTACAATGTGCACCTATATGACGAGAGGAGCTGATAATTTAGTATATTTACAGAGAAATATATCTATGAGGTGGCCGGGATGTGTAAGGTTATGAAAACAGCACATGAAGACAGAAAGGGAGAGAACTCTGAGAACTTGGGTTGCGGTTCTAGATACTTCTGCTTTAAGTTAGAATGAACCCAGAAAGGAGAGTGAGAGACATGGCAACACAGAGGTGACGCTGGTGGGCGATGGGGTATAAAAGCCTACAAGACACGGAAGGGAGAAATAGAAATGTTTAGAAAGTAAGATCATCTTCAGGATCATCTTCCAAACTCAATCTGATGTAGAAAAATTAAGTTTCTCAATAGTTGCTGGTTAGCTAAAAACATGAACTGGGCAGCAGCTGAATAGTGTTTGGCTGCATTAGCTCAACTATGCAATTTGACTTGGTGGACAAATGCATTTATTTTTGTTCACCTGGTTGTAAAAATAAACCCTGGCAGGACTCCAGCAGCTCTGCGCTTAGTTATGCAAGAGTCACCGTCGACCTGAAGCACAACTTTTAGCACTTTTGGCTGGATAACTAAACTAATTACCATGTCCTAGATAACAGAATAAATTTACCGATGTCAGAGTTAAGTACTTGATAAGGATGTGTGAATGAAGTGGAAGGTTAGCTAATGGATTAAAGATGTACAGTCAGTGTCTAGGACAGCTGATCTGGGCAGCTATGGAGGAGTGGATGTTCAAATCTATTATACTGTGGCCTTGTTCAATACACATTTGAGTATTTATTTTAAATTACAAGTCTTTACTCTACTGTACTCTGAAAAGATTATAGTCTTACGAGGGTCCTGGGCAGAAGTGGCATTAGAACCCCTTCTATTGCACACAAATAACACATCTGTAAAAAAATACTAACAAAAACAGGAAAAGGAACAGAACTGCAATTATTAATGTTTAATTACTTGTTTTCTGGTTGTAATTCTGCACATTTATGGTGTTAGCGGTATTTTAGACCTTCTAAACTGATACACATAACTATTTATTCATCTCCTTTTTACTTGTGGACTTCTCTCTTTGAGTCACCTCAGGTGGTGTGATTTAAGGCCCCTTTGAGGGCCCTGGCAGTCAGGTGTCCATGGGTGCTGGCCCCACACATACAGTGTATAATTTGTCCCTGGCCCAACATATATGATTCCCAGACTAATGAAAGGCATAGAAATCAGGCTTTGGTCTCAGCAGCTTTCCTCCAGAGTAAAACAAAGAATATGAAAAATAAATGCATAAACCGTGTAGCCATATAAACCAAAACAGAGGCAAGTGTCTCATTAAAAGCCACAGAAAGGGCTATGTGAGGAACTGAAACTTCCCACTTAATAAGACCAACAGTGGAACTGTGCAGCGCATACAAAAGAGGCTGAATGAATTATTATTTGTTTCTCTGTGGAATTTGAAGCTGTTGGGTAATTTCCATAGGGGCTATTCTGCCTGTGGACTCCTTGCTGAGCACGGATTTTAAAAATGTACGAGTTTATCTTTACTACAGAGAGGTGCTATTATTAAGCGGTGACAGGCATGACAGGAGGAGGCCTCAGTACCCGGTCTACTGTAGCTCACACTCCATTCACCCAGTGTTTTCGCCCAACCTAAGCATTTCTTAAATGTTAATCACCTCAGTTTCAAAAGAGCCACCTCACGTTTTGCAGCAAGTATCATGAGCAAAAAAAAAAAAAACACTTTAATAGCTTTTTTCAATTCTTATCAACCCCCGTCTAAATAGAAACGCTTTGATTTGATCTTTCATTCTTTTCAAAGCTTCCTGCTTCGCAATCTTTCATTCTGGCGCGTGGTTCTGAGATGCCGATTAGAGTTTATGGCACAGTTCAAATGGCACTGCTATGGATATGAATTGCTCTCTGGCTCTTTTTCAGTAAATCTTCACCAAGATCTCATAAAGAGTGAACAGTTTTCCTCATCCTGATCTTACCATCAACTCTGAGCCAAATCAGACTCATCCTTTAATATGGTCGGGAGATGAAAGGATTCCTAAATGATTAGAAAACAGCATATCTGAAATGATTTTTAAATACATAAGTACGCCACTGAAATTGGATTCAGGCTGAGCTAATTAAAAACTATTCATCGCAAATGATGCTGGAAAAATGAAGGCCTTTCCGAATCTCATCAAAATCCTCTTTTCTCTCTCTGCTATTAGCTATTATGAACCAGCATGTCAAAACCCGAAGAAATTTAGTCTGGATATGCATGATACAGCTGATGTGGGGGGAAAAACAAGTATGCACACATACAAATATAATCAAAATGATCAAAAAACATAGGACTGTCTATAAATTAAAAAACTTATCTAGCAGGTTTCTGAAGAAAAGGGATTCATAATACTGTACGACTACTACTACTTATATTATATCCCATCTTAAAAAGCTTGTTCCACTGGTTCTGCTGTTTTTAAAAGTAAAGGCCTTTTTCAAAGAAACCTCTGGAACAAGCTGTTTGTGCCTGGGATTGTACCTTCATCCCAAGTGCCAATCAATATGTGATCACCCCAATTAAAAAAACATGACCAAGGTTTCTATAGACCAAGTATATATCTTTTAGTAGTGATGTAGTTACTCAAGACCTGTGTAATTACTCCCAGCATGTTTCTGTGGATGAGTAGTTATGTTACCTCACTTAAACACAAACAGGTAGCTTGTCTCATTTACAAGCAAATACAACATAATGATGTAGTTATTCATATAAATAAGTGCAATGTACCCACAGAATGAAATAACTAAAATCACATTTAAATTATATGGATTAGCTAGCTACGTTAGATTACTTAGCTTGGACTGAGTAGAGTTGCAGAGCAGAACAGAATGCTTCATCCATGTTACATGAAATGCACCCTATAGCTCTATTTACACACAATCTAGTCTACAGATACCTCTGTTTCATTCAAAACAACACGCTGCACACAGAGTACTGAGCAAATATACTGAGAGAGCTAAACTCTGGAATAAAAGCTTTAAAACAACCTAAAAGCATAACCTATATTAGTGGTTGAAAAGAATCTGTCAAGGCTGAATGTTTAAAGTAAACGATGGCTTTGTGTCTGACCTCTATGAAGTCAGTAATGCTTTTACCAAGCGCAACAAATGTTCTGCAGGAGATTTGCTAAAGTTTGTGGTTCCAACTAGTTACAGTGTTGGCACCAGTCCAAAGATATGAAAACTGAAACCCTTCTTCTGCTCCTGTCAGATAGCATTCATGTGTGAAACAGCTAATTGAGTGATTATATAAACAACAGCAGAGTTTCTTATTTTCCATCCAAAATTATAGCTAAAGAGCGTGTCCAACCATTTTAACTGTGTTAAAAAAAAACACAGCCATTCAGCAGAGAAAGTCTGAGTGTCGCTGACAGCAGATGCTCATAAGTCGGAGCTGCCAGTGGCTCCAAAATATATAGACGGTTCAGCAATATGAAGGAGGGATGATGCTGTACTAAAACAAAGAGCCAGTCACAGAAAAGGCATAAATAAGACATGATGTTTTGAATTATTCTGGGTCACATACAGTACTGTGCAAAAGCCAGAGACATTTATTTGTCATTTCTAGTCAAAACAGCCATTAAATACAGGTTATTTATTTTTCTGAGTGGATTTGATACACAATAACCCACATTCAGGAGGAAGAGAAAGTGAAAAATATTTTTCTATTTCTATTTCTATTTTTATTTTTCTGAAAAATAAGTAAAAACATAAGTGAAAAAACAATAGTTTCCAAAACTGGAGTTCGTTTTCGTGCCAGAGCAAGTGTGATCTAATGGTATAACACTGGCATTTTACTAACTTGGTTGGATGTAAGCCCGTTCGCGCCTGTGTGCTATTTTGGTGATCAGAAATTATAGCGGCACATTGGGGGTGTAACACTTCAAATCTGCTAGTGCAAGAGTTTTTTCAAACCCATTTTGGTCCATAAAGTCACCTCTTCAGACCTAGCCTAGCCTCACACCTCTGTCACTCAAGACCTGTGTAATTACTCCCAGCATGTTTCTGTGGATAAGTAGTTATGTTACCTCACTTAAACACAGATAGGTAGTTTGTCTCATTTACAAACAAATACAAATAATATTTCATAGCAAATAAAGAAAAATAACTCATTTGTGGCTACTAAATGTGAATCTGCCATTACTAATGACTAGAATCAACAGAATTTCTAGCAAAACTAAAATCCTAAATGAGTCGCAGATTTAGAGGAGAATCAGGAGATACATCTGCAAATGCAGATGTATGTACAAAACGAGTTTAGCGGTGCATGATGATTGGTTGGTGAAATTACCCCCTGACACTGAGGCTGCACGCATATGAGTACACAAATCATTTTAATTTTGTATTAATTCACCAAGTTATTAAAACGTACTGTACCGTTAATTAAATCATGGACTGACTGATATATTTATTGACAACTATCTTAAACATATATATCATATTTCTTTTATGTTTAATTTGTCTGCTTTCATTTATTTATCTATTGTCATTATTTATTCTTTTTTTATTACATATTTTTTCAGATGGAATTGGCTTCCATATTTAACTACTTGTAGTTCACTTTCCAACTGGAATTGCTTCTATTATGTTCATGTTATTTTTAGGGTTATTAAAAAGATTAATCTTACATGCTTGGTCAAGGCATGCATTCTATGCTGATTTAACCTGGTATAGTGCTTGTGTGAGGTTGGTTTAGCTTGGTCATACTGGTTGACTAGCATGTCAACATCAAAACAAATCCTAGTTTTGCAGGTGACCAGCTACATTCAGAGATGTCTTAAGAAGTTTGCTTCTTTTGATTCTTTGATTCTTTTGATTTGGAGTTATGAGGCTAAAGTAGTGCAGGCATCCCCCACCAATTAACACTAGGCTAAACACTGCTAAAAGGAAATCCCATTTCAATCTTAATGACTTACATGTAATGCATGGCCATAAGTTTGTGGATGCCTCTCTTAATTACTGAGTTCAGCTGTTTTAGCAACCCTATTACTAACAGGTATACAGAACCAAGCAGATAGCCATGCATTCTTCATAGACAAACACTGCCAGTACAATGTGTCACACTGTCCTATATCACTTCATGAAATATCTGTTATGCTAGATCTGCCATGCTGGGCTGTTTCAGAATAATAGCACTTCATTATTCTGAAACAGCTCAGTCTTTAAGCTATAGAGCCTGCAAACTCTATAGAGTGGAGCCACTGCATAGTGCTTAAGAACACCTATCCACTGCCTTTTTAAAACTGCCTCTGAAAATAAGATCAGCACAAGATCAGGGCACTGGGAGTTTCATGAAATGGGTTTCCATGACCAAGTACCTGTACACAAATATTTGTGGTATTTGTTATACGCTATTATCCAGAGTGACATACAATTTGATCATTTCTAAAGAGGTAGGCAAAGGAAGACTCTTATTGTTGTGGCACTTGAGCAGGGGATTGAACCCCAGCCTACAGCATGAAGGTGTTACCCACTACACTGTACCAATCACAGAATCTAAGATCACTATGTGAAATGACAACTGTGAGCTGGAGTTGAGTAAAGCATGCTGCCACTGAGCTGTAGTGGAAATGTCTTCTCTGTAGTGATGAATCTGGCAGTCTGATGAGTGAATCTCAGTTTGATGGACAACAGGAGAACAATACCTACTGGACTGTAGTGTGCCAACAGTAAAACAGGGATTGGACCTCTTAATTCCAGTGAAGGGTAATGCTAATGCAACTGTATACAAAGACATGTTAGACAATTCTATGCTTTTCTCGTCGTGGCAACATTGTGGGGAAGGCCTTTCCTGTTCCAGTATGGCTGTTCCCTTTGCCTAAAGTGAAGTTCATAAAAACATGGTTTGACGAGTTTGGTGTGGAGGAACGCCACTGAGTCCTGACCTTAACCAACACTGGACACCTTTGGGATGTATTGGAACGTTGACTACAAGCCAGGCCTTTCCCGTCCAACATTGCCTGATCTCACAAATGCTCTTTTCATTGAATGCGCACAAATTCCCGCAAACACGCCCCGACTTCTTGTGAAAATCCTTCCCAGAAGAGTGAAGGCTTTTATAGTCACAAAAAAGGAAGCCAACTTCATTTTAATGGCCGTGGTTTAGAAACGGGAAATCCAAAAAGCCCAAGTGTAACAGTCAGGTGTCCACATACTTTTGGCCATATAGTGTACATCTTTCCAAAGCCTTGCTAGTTGCTTCTCTTGTAATCACCATTCACCACACATGTTTATCCACTACACATCAACAACTACTAAATTAACACTCCGGGCTGCTGCTAGATTGATTGCTATGCACTTGCGGACAGAAATAAACACGTCATAAATAAAAATGAACAACAACATGGGACGAGTAAATCAGCAGCCACACCTCTGGTTAAATTTGGAATTGTTTGTTGATTTTGAGCTGAACTCGTTTGTCACGACAGACAGCTAAAGCAGATGGGCCTCCTGCGGTCATTACACAAGCCATCTTAACTGATCACAAATGGCAGCCAGTCACAACCTCAAACAACACTTACCAACCGCTTTAACGGCCTCGCATCCTATTCCTTTCTCTTGTACTTTATTTATTCCCCCTGAGGTCCACTAATAATAGCTGTGTGGTTTTAT
Organism: Megaleporinus macrocephalus; assembly: GCA_021613375.1. Lineage (NCBI taxonomy): Eukaryota > Metazoa > Chordata > Actinopteri > Characiformes > Anostomidae > Megaleporinus > Megaleporinus macrocephalus. The sequence goes on from CM038707.1 coordinate 32,273,812, forward strand.
GTATAAGTAATTATTCATTTTCATTTTCAATTGTAGTGGTCCTCGAATTTCTTTGAATTAAACAGGCTGCTGTTGTTATTAAGCCTTTAAGACAGATATACGTAAATGAGCTCTGTTCAGATTGTCCTGTTTTGTGCCTCTTTTAAAACGGAGAAATATGCCTTACAACGTTCGTATGAGTGCGCTAACTGCTACAGGCTGAATAAGCTGAAATCCAGTCAAATGCAAAAGTTTGGGCATCCAGTAAAATGTTTTCTTTAAGCGTTTCTTTTTGGGGTCTACTAGAATACATTTCCCCAAAACATATAAACATATTTTTCTATTTACTGTGCATCCGCTTTCATCCTCTGTCTGAAACATACTGTTACAGCTCCTGTGTCTTTGAGCACCGCCTCCTGATGAGCACAGTGTGCTCTGATTGGTCAGCTTACACATTCTAAAATTTCAACCACCAGAGTAGCACCCTGCTACCCCCACACTGCTGTGGCTATTCTTACAATCAGGGTTTGTTCTGTTTGTACTTTTTAGCTTCCTAAGTGTTGTGTGAGGGTGTTCCAAGCTTGCCTGGTGGTGGGCAATAAGGATTGTGTTTCAAGATGACATCACCTTGTAACAGAGAAAAGAAATGAAGGCGTTTCAGGCAGCCGAGTAAAGTGATTTTCTACCATATGAACTGTTTACATGCACAAAAAGCTACATAACACCCTCAAGGACGAGGCAGAAACAGAAAAAGCTTAATAGGATCCCTCTAAAATGTAGTGAAAATAAGACAGTTATTGTTTACTTGCTGAATTTAACTCATTGGAATAAAAAATTAAAATAAAAAAAATGACACATTTTGTTATTTTTATTAGATTTTTTTTTTTCAAATATTTGCTCATCAGCTAAATAGAAATCAGCTGTTTAGCTGCACTGACAATTCCAGGAAATCAATAAAATGTGATATTTACCAGGGGTATTTAAACTTTGCAAAATGCTGTATTTGGTTTTTTTTTAAACAGTTACCCTATATGGACTAAATGTATTACAATTTTGAACTTTACTAATATTACATAAACTCTTTCCTTTTAATAAAACAAGACAAATTTGGTTTTCCGTCACAAGGGCCCTTTAACGCAAAATCAAGGCTCTTGATTACAGCACTGCTTTCTAATAAGGATGCTTCATCTTATTAGACAGTAGTACTACATTCAAGCGGTGGTTAAGACTTTTCTCTAAAAGCAGATCAATGCCTCTGTCAGGTTTTTATATAAACAGTTCTTTAACATTCTTTCCCGCTCTCTTTCCCTCCTAAAGGAGAAACATCCCTCTTCTTGATGACCAGCCTATGGACAGAACTACAGAGAGACTTTGATAGCAGATGACAGGGAGAGTGGCCTTCCCCTGAGTTTCAGTCTTGCTCTGATGCTGACAGATTTTTCCTACCCAGTAATTAAGGTAGAAAAAAAAGAAACAACAAAGCAAAAACCTGCATTTCTCCACGTCCTCCTCTAATGTACACATCACAGCGAGCCGTCAAAGACAATGTGGAGCGCAGGGGTAAGTCCCCTACTGACAGCATCAGATGACAACAGCTTCTTCACTTGATTTGCATCACGTTAAAGCAAACCGTTTTATAACCGGGTTCTATAAGTGCTAAGCAATTGCATACACTACTGAACAGACCAAACAGATTTTATAGGAAGCAAAGAATGATACTGGTCAGGGCTACAGATGCCATGGGTGTCCGGATTCCTCCCTGAAGTCAATGCTGGCAAGTCTAAATGTTAGAAAACATCTTTGGGCTAAAAGTGATGGAGCTAAAATAATTGCCATGTTTCTACAGCCACACCAAATTCTTAATAATCACCATCTCGGATGTACAGTAGCCACACAGCATAATGGTTAGGGCTCAATAATATGAACAAAATTCAAATTCACACAGTCCCGCCCACCAAATTCAAATGCAGTTATTCACCCAAGACATGTTTGATGTCTGAAGTTCGCTTCATTCATTTTGCAGTGTTGAGGTGTTAAAGGGGGTCCATTAGACTCATTTTCAAAGTTTCAACGTTCATTTTCATGCTCCTTTGCAAAGCTCTAATTAGTAAGCTTTCTCACTCTGTTCTGATTGGTCAACTGCCAAAGTGGTTCCGCCCCAGTAGCTGCTGTGGGTTGCGTGAGGGCTTGCTGGTAGATGGCCAATGAGGTTACGAGATGTCATCACCTCGTAACAGAGAAAAGGCCTGGAATTCCAAGGTGTTTCAAGCAGCTGAGAAAAGTGTTTTTTGTGAGATGTGTAGTTTGGACTTTATAACTTTGCAGACTGTTTACATGCGCAAAAGACTACATAACACACCACAGGACATAGAAAAACTGGAAAAACATAATGGGCTCTCTTTTTATGTATGTGTAAATATTTTCTTTTTTGGTATAAGACAGCATGGCACACTGGGAAATCCCTTGATGCCTTTTAGACATGCACAGAAAAAACAAAGTTTGTAAATTTGAGTTTATTTTCATTAAATATAATCTTTACAGCTTGTTGCTTTAAAACTCTAAAAGCATTTTGTAAAACTCTTATTTAACCATCAAGTTATTGAATTCTTGAAATTCCCAACAGATCCATTCAAACAGGATTTTCCCATTGTGTCATCTAGGGAGAAACAGCCAGACCAGATCTCTTATCTAAATAAGAGCTGGTAGTGGAATCAACCAAGTCCAAGACCAATCATGTTTTGATTTTTAAAGTGTGAGGAAAAGTTAAGACCTGCTAATAGGAGTGGTAGCCTGACCAGTGTATTTCAGTAGAGAGGACTGATAAAGCGAGAGCCACCATGTAAAAACATATTTCCAGGAAATTGCAGCCACCTGGTTTCAGCGACAGGGAGGGAGGACTCATTCCCCTTTTATGCAGACAACAAATCATCCCAGCTGGAAACTTTGGCCATTTTACCAAACTTCAGCGTTATTTGACCTCCTTCATGATTACAGCAGACCTGTGAGCTTTTTTGTGACTGCTCCGGTGATAATTTGAAGCCAAAACACGAGCGTTCTGATGAGTGGAGTTAAGAAAACAGGTTTGTTGCAAGTCTGATCAGCCAGCTGCTGGGTCATTGTGCACAGGCGGCTGCGGCTGCTGTTGCTCTGGGAGACGAGGGAGGGAGGGGGGTGGTAGAGGAAGATGACGCAAGTCTTAAGCAGACAGCAACTGTACCACTTTTTTGTACCGTGATCATGAACGGGCATGCACTATCTAGGTTCACTTTGTAGATGATCTTGGTTTCAGCCAGTTAGAAATGGAAAACAGAGGCAGCTCTGTGCCTCGGCTCCGAAAGAGTCACTGAGAAAATGCTACCAGGTAAAATATATGTTTAAAATAAAACATTGGGGTGTCCTGTCAGTTTCAAATATCTGTGTTCATCTGTGATTAGTGTGAATGAAAATGTCAATCTGAATCGCTGTCTACTACAACTACAGTCCCACAGGGGTGCAGAAATAAGCAGCATTTCTTTCTCATACTTTGACCCAGCGCTGACTTTTATCATCTCGCAAATGGACAGTGGCAGCAATCTTGAAGCCTCAGTGTTGTTGATACTGTTTTTACAGATAACAGCATCTCATACAGTGTAGCAGCGCACAACTAAAGGAGCAACCTTCAGACGCTTAGCATGCCTCCGCTGAGTGAACGCATTTTGGGAAATTAAGTAAATTCAGCACAACATATGAACAATACAGCTTGGCATACCAGGCATGGTCGGGTGCAGCCGTGAGTGAATAATTTATAAGTCTGTCGTCAGCTGAATAGTACTTACAAAGTATCTGTGCTGTAATCGAGAACCAACAAAGATTGCGTCAATCATGGCATTGTCAGAGAGTGAGTCTGAGTTACATGCAGTGTGTCCTACAACCAGTGGCTAACGCTCGCCTCCCAAGCGAAAAAGAGAGAGAAACGATGCAAAACAAGAGATAATTTGATAGAAATGTGTGAACGCTGATGCTACGGCTAATGTGTTTTCATAAAGAAGTAATTTTCCTGATTGTCACTCTGCTCCGCTCAAATGGCAGACACCTGCTTTGTATTTCTTGCCCGCAACAGAGTTGAAAAACCCTGGGCTTGGACTTAATTCAGCCCATCGCTCTGAGTTTCTCATTTACATAATGACAGAGAAAATTAGCAAGGAGGAGGGAAAGTGAGGAGAGACTGAAGCGATTTGGCAGGGACAGGAGAGAGAAGGGAAAGGGAGCGATCCGACGCCTCTCTCTCTCTCTCTCTCTCTCTCTCTCACTATCTCTCTCTCTCTCTCTGTCTGTCTCTGCGGCTTACCTTCACAGCGGGTGCCGCTACTGAAGCTGCTGAAGCCCGCTTCGCACCCAGATCGGTGCTGCTGGTCGTCACAGCAATAGTGACCGGGCAGGGGAGGAGGGAAGGGATGACCGGCAGCGGGAGGAGTCCTGGCCGGTTGTTGCCGTTGGCCAAGGGTGGAGCGGCGGGAGAGCAAGCACTGTTGGCCACTCCATTGTGGACGCCGGCGGGACGATCCCGGCGGTCCCACGGTCCACGGTAGTCCCGCTCAAACCGGTGGTGGTGACGCGACATGACTTCCTTTCAGAGGCAATGCGGCACTGCCTGAGAAAGACAGAGAAACAGAGAGACGGGGATGTTAAAAAGGGTAAGGTGCTGTCAAAACAAACAAAAACAGAAACAAGAACAATAGCAACAAACACAGGAGCTGCTTCAGTTGCAGTTATCGATGCTTTCATCCATCAAAAAGAATCTATTATAAAATAATATCATTTAATACGTGCGCATAGAACTGTCAGTCAGCGTTAGGGCAAACAAAAAGTGGGTAGCTGAGAGGTGTGAGAAATGCAAATTGCCTTCCAGAGTGCACAGCTCATCCTTAGCATGTCTCGCACCGCAAACATGCTAGCGCTCCCCCAGCAGATGCTGCCGCTGCCTGTGATTGACGCACACCCACAAAACGCTCCATTTACTTATTTTAATACCCATTCTGCCAGGCCTTAATGAGGGGGAAAAAATTTGCATTTATTTACAAGAACTATGAAGAAAGCTGCAGCCTCTCCGCTGCTCCGGGAAAGATTTAGTCTGTTCCATATGGTTAAAAGATCTGTCCAGCTATCCCAGGTTTTCTTAATGACTTTACTCGTATAGCTCCCAAAGCTCATAACTCAAACCCATCTAGAGTCCTAATTAACCGGACAGCCCATTTCACAACTCACTTTATTGCTTTAAACTGCTGATTGGTTCACAGGGAGCGGCCTGAGCAGACTACCAACCACCTCCACTTCTCCCTCCTGCTGTCGGAACAGGAACAAAAAAAGTTTGCTTTATTTCTTGGGCTTGGCGAGTTGGTAAACTTAATTTCCCTTTATTTGCTGTGGCTTCTTTATCTAGCCGTCCTCCACAGACAGTTGCGCGTAATAACTCTGGAGACCCCCGGTTGGGAATTGGCTTATTAGTTTCTCCCTTTGTACATGTGGGAGAAGATTAGGCTGCTTGTAAAATAAGCCAGTATTGGCTATTCAGGTGCTGTGCAACAAAATCAGGATTTATTGCACTTTGGCAACCCGTTTTATATTGAAAAGTCAGCTGCATAGGGCTACATCAAGCAATAAGCTCGCGCAAAGCTATTGTGTGATATTGTGCGTCCTCTCCAAAGGAAACACCCAAATGTGCTGGTAGAGATAAGGCGACGTACACTTTTTATACATAAGCTGGTTATATAAGTTCTGAATTATGGTGAAGAAAAAAAAAACTTCACAGCCATTAAATCCTACTTCTACAGTCCATCTTTACTAACACAGCATGGAGGGATATCAAACAGCGAAGCAGGTGGACTTTCAGAGCAGAAAAGAAAGGCCTGATTCTATTACAGCAACCAGATGGAAAGGAAGCTTCCATCAGCCTCACAGGGTCATGTTTATGCTGCCTGCTCAAACAAACCCTTCATAATAACATAGGAATTATTACAGAGATGCACGCAGCCATACATACAGTTGCACACATATACATAAACTCATTAGTTATTAACATATACCACCAACCCACCAAAAACAATCTGTTAGATATTACAAACAGCATATCAATTATTCATGGATCATATTGGATTGGATTGGCTTTATAGCATAATCTGTGGTGCCTCTACTCAGTTAACACACTGTATGGTCCATGATTCCTTGTAACCCATTGTTACTTGTAGCTCACTGAAACAAACTGAACTCAAAAGCTAATTCTATGCTTTAAATTAATTTCACATTTGTTATGTAAGTAGAAGCAAATATGTTTTATCATGATTTGTATTAATATATGTTATTGTTGAAAGTTTCAGATGTTTTTGACATAGAAATAATTAGAAAACCGTACAAAGTTCAGACTGAAACCTGGCAAAATAAAACGAAAATCAAATGTAAACTACTGCTTAAAAAGTTTGGGGTCATAATAATAATTGTTGTTTAGTATTAACTCATACAGTGTAGACTAAAATGTTATGAATCGGACACCAAAACGTTAACCAATACTTCATTCACAGATTACATTATTCTGAGAACAACACACAGCTTGGACGCGGTCAAAAAATATGGAAGTGTTATTAAATAATACGTTTAGAGAAATTTCTTGTCTCAAATGTACTATTATTAGCAGTTTAATTAGAGTGATTTGGTAATCAGTTTTCAAATATAAGGCATTGTGGATGTCAGTTTCTTTATAATTATATTCTCAACGCCAAACAGATAAACTCCTTTCCTACAGACTCAAACTTGTAAGAAATTAGTTTAATCATAGAATCATTTCAGACATGTTTCTTCAAAGAAATGTCAATATTTATATGACTGACATCAGTGACCCCAAACTTTTGACTGGTAGAGTAAACGAAACTTATGATACATGCTATGCAATTAAATGCATGATTAATCACCAGAACACAAGAGTGAGTGCCTGAAATAATTTAAATTATTTAAATATTAACAATTCCTTCTACCAAAAAGCAGTTACCTTGCGTTTTACAGATCGAGCCATAAAACCAATGTCAGCCAATATCAGGATCAGCTCAGCTTTTTAATACAAGATTAGCTTGACGGTCACTTTCTTCCAGCCAGTCATTTCACAACCCATCTTATTTGCCAAATTGTGTTTTGTTTATTTCTAATTAACTCCAGTTTAGTTGTGCCACCATCAGTGCTTATAGAAATGATCAGTTGTGTCTATAAGTAATGGTTGCAGTGTTAATTAGCAACATTTGCACACCAGATATTATACACTTGGGGTAAACAAATTACTATTTGTTACAAAATCATTACAAAGTCGATTCAAAATCATTCGCGAAGAATGAAAATGTGCAATCGTCCATCTCCCACACATACCAGTCACAGCCAAGCAGGTCAATAGTTACTAAGCAGACTGGATGGGTGGAGTAAGGCATGGAACTGTTGTACAGTAAAATATAAATAAAATAAAATAAATATATGTGTTCTGGACACACTATGGTTTATGTTAGTTTACCAACATTATACTTGATTTGTGCTTGCAGATTTATTACAGACAGCCAAAGCTTAACTATAATATACTAAGTGTAATAATATAAGTGTTCAAACATTTTAAATCAATTGTGATTTTAAATTTGATCTTATACACGACAGATTGAGGTACTACAACATCATCAGGTACTTAAATAGATAGATGATTATAGATGATAGTTTACAGATTATAGATTTAATAAATAGGTGATTAAATAAATGTAAATATGTAAATAAAAACAGACAGCAAATATCTTTAGACTGTACAAAAAAAAAAAATCTAAATTTCAACTTAGTCGCTTGTAAAGAGCCTGATGCCTGCAACCTGCTCCAAAAAGACCACCCCAGGTGAGAAGTGGGCGACGCTTCTGGATGTTGTTGATATACAGCATTCATTCTGCGCAGTAGAGATGTAACTCCACTTAACAGCCTTTGAAGATGCAGCGACAGACTGTGCTTATCGACAGGAGTTTTCTGAAACATTCCCGAGCCCTTGTGGTCACATTCATTACAGAAGCATGTCGGTTTGAAGAGATCGAAGGTCATAGGCATTCAACATTGGAGTTCAGTCTTGCTCTTAGCAGCTTAGAGAGTTTAATAATGTTATAGAATGTGGATAATAAAAAAAACCCTGAATTCTTTGCAATCATGCGGCAAGAAATGTTTTTTCTTAATCTGTTGGGACTTGACTCATACAGCTTTGCACGCAGTGGTCTTTGCATGCTTCATTTACACCCAAACATGAGAGCATCACCTATCTATTCACCTTTTCCTCTTAGAAAAATTCCATAAATTCCATAAGAGCCTTACGCTGTCCTGTCTCAAGTTGCTTTAAAAAGTATTGCAGGCATTAAATTCGTATCTATAAAGTGGATTATTACATATCTGCACATATACAATACATCATTTCCTTCAGATTTACTTGCTTTTTTTCTGCTGTCCTACTTGTTTAAATAACTGTGTAATTACACTTAAATAGTAAAGAAAATCAATAACCTTGGACTTCTAAGGGTTAAATCACTGGGCAGGGCAGATCCCCTACGCTGCCACAGCCACTGAGAGCCCTGCCAACTCCGTTTCTGTCCTCTCTGAGCGAACACAGAAAGAGAGACAGTAAGGAACTGCCAATAAGGCATTGACGGGCACTTCACTTCGCGACAGCGCAATGCTTTTTAATGGGGTGGTTTTTCCCTTCTCTTCTAGCTTTTCTTGCTCGCCGGTGTTTGACTGAGCTTGAGTGCGGGGCGCTGACACGACAGCTTCATGATTAGAACCGACACTCAGCACACACGCATCCATGAGCCGGGAGAAAAAGAGAGAGAGAGAGAGAGAGAGAGGAAGTGAGAGTGAAAAGACAGCTAAGGAGAAAAAAAGCTCAGAGAGGTGATTAAGCCAAACAAAGTCCAATAGCTGGTTTAAAATCGTTGGCCAGGAAACGCATACGTGCAAACGTCCATCTCCCGCACATGCCAATCACAGCCAAGCGGGTCGAAGAACGTTTACAAAGCAGGCTGGATGGGTGGAGTGAGGCACAAAGACTCAGTGAGAGACTGAAACTAACAGATGGGAGAAGCTGAGGATGACACACCAGCACTCTCCACGATGCTGCCGTGCCTGTCATCTCATGCGTTTCTTTTTTTAATGCTTTCATTCTGCGGGCTGTGACAAGGAAAGCACTCGGGGAAGTGCAGGCCTGTTTGACAAAGCCAGAAATACCTTCCAATAAAGATCTATATAAAGCAACGCTTTATGTCCTTGCTGGGTTTATGAAGATGCTGCTGATGATGCGTTCATTTGGCTTTGATTGTGTTGATTCTTTGGCAACTGAGTCTAACGTGTCTAGTGCTGGGCAAACTATAGTCTATGTTAGTATACCAATATTATAATTGATTTATGCTTGTAGAGTTATTACAGACAGCGAACGCTAAGCTGCAATATACTAAAAATGATCAAACATTTGGAATCACTTGTCATTTTAAATTTGAGCTTATACACCATACACCAGGGGTATTTAATTAGAAGTCAGTAAGGTCCAGTTAGAGGAAATTTCTTCAGGCCAAGGTCTGGACCGTCATCATTCCTAATTTGTGTTATGATTCAGTGCCGTATCCTGTTTACTGAAGTAGCCTAGTATCAGCATTTTATACAATCAGCAACTGAAAGACCAACACATCACACATACCGTTCAGTATATTTCAAAAATATTTACTGTTTAAATGCTGAATTATTTATAAAACTTCAAATAAATGTTCAAGTAAAAATGAGCTGCATTAAAAAAAAAAACTAAATGTGTTTAAAAAAAGTGAATCAAAGTGTTAATTTATAGGAAAATTAAATAAAGCGTGCAATTTCTTGTTAATTCAATTTCACATCTTGTTCGTTGGGAGCTGCCTGTGGGAAAAATCAACATCTGACTCGGTCCAGTTCAGGTTGAACAGTCGTTTTCAACTTCGACTTTTCTTATTTAGAGCATGTTATTCCTTCTCAGACTCACTTTATTCTCTGACTCACTTTATTCTCTGACTCGCTTTATTCTCCGACTGCTGCTTCTCACTTCCTACCTCCTGCACTCCCGAATCTGCACAGATCTGATTGGTTGAGAAGAGCTTTTGGTGATCTCATAACGCATGTGATTGGTCTGTGAGTTTACTGCGCCGCAAAGCCCGCATACCATAAGTACAAGAAAAGTTCCACTGCTTAAAATAAACACAGTGAACATTAAATCCTTCTAAATAGTTTATCAGTGTGGGTCCGCATTGGACAACATCTGGGTCCAGACTGCCTATTAGTGACCTCTGCTATAGACTGAACCATTAGGTACTTAAACAGGTTGATTCAATGTTTTAACATTTTTCAGAACAGCAAGAAGTTGTTAAATGCTACATATACTGTCCATATTTATTTATTGTAGTGTTTTTTAACTTATTTTCAAATTGTGGATGTTCATGTTAATACATAGCTATAACAGTATCATAATTATTATATTGGCACAGTCATTATACAATCATTTACAGTAGGGCTGTCCAACTTTGTCCAAACCTGTGCGGTGTGGTGGCAGGTTTCTGTTCCAAACAAGAAGAAGCACACCTGATTCCACTTAATCTGTTAGTCTCAGTCTTAAACAACTGATCAGAAGAGCTGCTGCTGTGCTGGAATGAAAACGTACAGCCACACCAGCCCTCTGCGACGACATGACATCCCTGTTCTACCGCTATGCTAAAATTTCGTTTGGCATTCATTAGCTGTAACCCTTAAAGATGTGGAGCACTAGCATTGTAGTAAGTACCTGCATTGAAATTGGCTTCATAACAGGCGTTCCAATATTCAGAACCATCATTTTCATCGTTTTCTATCAGTACATCATTTTCTAGGTGCTTCAAATTAGCTTGAAAAATGTGCATATATTCCACGATGAACATGCGGAAACAAGGCTTTCGTCTGATTAAAGTATCCTATCAAAGATTTTTTTGGTGAAACTGAAAGTAGCATTACTGATTCAGGGGCCCAAAAAAAACCCCAGCTGAAATATGCTATGTATGTGCGAACCGCCTTGAAAAGCCTGAAATAGTCGTTCAAAAGTCAGAAGCGTCAGTTTGAATTTCATGGGAGTTTTTCGGAGTATGTCATACGTCTTTACATATTAAGATTTACTTAGAAAGAAGATGCAGCTTGATGTTCAGGTCTCCTATTCAAAATTAACATTACACTGATGAAGATGACAGTAATAAATAGTAACTGTTTTCGAACTCTGAAATTGTTGTTAACTGTGTGTAACATCAGAAAGTCCAAAGAAAGACATAGTAGCAGAGCAGACGTGCAGCTGTTTTGTGTTATTTGGCCAAAAGAGGGGGCTGCAGCCAACTTCTACTACTTGCTCACCTAGTTTGAGAGATCTATGTTGCCAAGTAAGTCCACAATATCATCACAAAGGTCAAGTGTTAAAAGCAGAGGTGCGGTTGAACTTCAACTTGAATCATATTAGCAGGTGATATGAATGTTATAGGCATACAATCTACTTGAATGTAGCTACCAAATAAAGATGTATCTACAAACAGAATGCGTTGCAGACGTGTTGATAGCAGCAGTGTCTGTATCCCCAGAACTGGAGCTAGCCCAGGGGTATGTTTAGAATTTGGTTATTGGGCTGTAGCCACAGGTCTATTTTCCTGCCCAATTAATCCATATGAATATGTATTATGGACTCATACAGCCACTGAATCTTTATGGTAAACGTTTCCCTGCCTCATCCCTAGACTTGGTGACTTTTGAGACACTTTTCAGTCAGCGACTTTATTTCTAGATTCTTGTGCGGAGAAAAAGCAAAAAATTTAAATCTTCTATTATTAACGTTTATTATTTTCTTTATTGAGTGTTCCATAGTTTTCCATGGTCAGCTACTGTGTGAACACACTTTACAAAGTTATGTAGTTAGTATGCAATCTTATCAGGTGACCGTTACCAGTTTATTAAAATTTTAAATACATGAAACTTAAAACTGCCCCCCACCGACCCCCACCTTTTTTATTTCACAGATATAAACACTGGATATTTGAATTCTATACTGAGCAACCTGTTTCATTTTCAAATTTCAATGTTATGAAACAGCCGCACATTGTGCACAGTTATTTCCTAAGGGGTCTCCTAATCCCCAAAACTTGAATAGTGTAGCTTTGATTTCCAATACAGCAGAATATATTAGAAAAAGCACAGCAAAACACAACAGTCCAACAAAAGCAGGACATTTATTTAGATCAACAGTATTTAACTCCAGTTTGAATCCAATTTCCAGCTCTTTTATAATCACTGGTAGTTCATTTACGTCTCAGCTCCAGTCCTGAAGACCATGCTGCTCTGCAAAATGTCAAGGTGGCCTGCCCCAATTGACTTCATCCAACTAATGAAGAGGTTCAAGTACAACAGGAGGCCATTCAATTACATCAACTGTTCAACTGTGTAATCAAAAAATCCAATAATTGATATTTGAAAACTAGAGTTGAATACTTTTAGAATGGAGTTTTTAATACAGAGACTTATAGAAGAGAATATTCTCTGATATGTGATATGTTTAGAAGACACAGTATTGATTTGTATCACCATTGGCTAGCACTAAATGCAACTGCTGCAACTGGAAAGAGACAAATTGGAGACAATTAACAGACCGTGACAGGTTCTGCTGTGCTAACACTCTAAGCAAATACTATTCCGAACAGCGGGTGCTCTATGAGAACAATTTCATCAAGGTAATTAGGAGGCTTCATGTTTTTCAAGACCACCATGGAGGGAGCAATGTGTTCTATGTTACAACACTCCAGGAGCTATTTAGATTTCAGTTCTCTCCAGTGGTCAGTGACGGGGCAATAGTCCAGATAATGCTTTAGAATCTGAATCAGAATCATTTTACTTCACCAAGTATGTTACACGTATAAGGAATTTGTCCAGGTGAGTGCACATATGAATGGGATGTAACATACTATGATATATATGCTTCACTATAACACGGTTCTCCACTGAAAAGTCTTTAACTTCCTGATGTGGAGGCCATGCTCAACTACAGCTGCTTATAGTATTGTGCAAAATTTCAGGCCATCTGAACACCTTCTCTTTTAAGTGCACTATTTTAAACATGAAGGTCCTTATTTGGTCAGTGGCTTGAATGTATGATTGCTATAGAACTTTTACATTACTATGAAGGTTCTTCAGACTTTAAAAGCTCTCGTACTTCTTGCACAAAAATGGTTCTGAAAAGGCCCACCACAAAATTACCCTTAACCTACCCCCTCTCTAAATGTAAGAAAAAACTAAGTTTTAATATTTTTAGATTTAAGACTTTTTTATGTATTGCATTTTTAACACAGTGCTGTTAAATGTTATAAAATATATATTTATTTGTATACTGTTGCACTGATGTACAGCATTGGAACAAAGACACTTTTTTTGCAAGTAATTGTTGTTGTTTTTTTTGGTCTAACCAATATGAAGACACCTGATTAGAAGTGGGTACAATTTTCAATAACCAATATGACCAAAAAACATAAATATGTTTCTCCATTTGGGTACATTTTTATTTTTCTATATTATCTAAAAGCAGCAGCTGCCGTGTGAAAATTCTATGATGAATGGACCAATAGAAATTCTCCAAAATAACTTGGAAATAATTCTAGTTTCACTGTCTTGCATTAAAAGTAAAGACTCTTTTTGTCATTTTATGTAAAATTGCCATTTTGCTTTGGACAGTGATGAAATTTTAAAATAACAAAAAAAAGTATAGTTTAAAAAATATCTGTTTTGTTGACTAATGATTTATCAAATATTGTTAGCTGTCATTTTTATTTATATTCAAATAAAGTGTCTAAAATAAATACCAATCAACTCAATACTCAACTCAATAAACAGGCTCGCTTAATGATATCAGCTAATTATACAGTTAATTATATCATAGAAGCATATTTGATTGACATATATATATATATATATATATATATATATATATATATATATATATATATATATATATATATATATATATATATTCGTACTGTTTGTTCTAATGCTGTTATTATTTGGCTTATTTGACTGTAGTTTCTACATTTCATAAATGTTTATATTTAAGTACTAATATCACAATTTGATATGGACATGAAAAATACTGGGTGAGAGAATCGACCCACAATTCCCATATTAGTGCAATAAAAGCAGTGATTGTACGTCTGTCAGTGCTTCAAACCTCTCCTTGAGGCTGCCCAGTATTTGTACTTGTCATCCATCCAGCCTGGTTGGGATGATCAATACTTCATTAAGTTAAATCAGGTGTGCTGATAGTGAAATTGAACAAATACATGTAATGGCTGTGCAGTGTTGATGAAAAGTTGGGAACCAAAGCTGTGCTCCTCTAAGCTGCAGCAGATGTCAATAATTTCTTTCAAAACAAGAAATCCTTGTTACTTTGACCGTGTTGATAATTATTTGTATTTACTGTGATGTTACATTCTGTTTGTAGAGGCAGAAACACACATACTGCCCAGGTGAATTGTTTGGAACAACTTTCTTGGCTGGTCTAGTACTGTACAATAAAAAGATGCAGTCAAACATACACACACACACACACACACACACACACACACACACACACACACACACACACACACACACGCACCCATAACAGAGGTACTGTGAGCGTACTTTTAACTAATAAGAGAGACCACTGAAACAGAAACAGCCACGGGCAATAAATAAAGACAGGCTTTTAGTTCCTATTGCAGCAGGTAGAGGTAAACTCCACAGTATGGAAGACCACTGATCCACTGATAAATAAGGTGGCAGCATTCCTGATCAGTCGGGCGGCAGCGTCAACAGCCCCCACAAGGCTATTTTTAAAACCACTTCTATAGGCAAATATACAGGAATGTCTTAATGGATGTGCAAGAGAAAAAAACCCTGTATTTAAAAAAAAACCAAAAAAAAAAAAAACCCAACCAATAGTCCCAAACTGCTGCGGCCCACGGCCAACAAACAGCACTGTGCCCTGCAGGTATTCACCGCTTCCCCCTGTCGTCTGTCCAGATAACAGGCCATCGATTAAAGCAGATCCACCAAACGGTGCTCAAAGGTGCAGCCGGCGTTCATTCTTTTGTTTCGCTGGCTCTAATGACACAGCAGGGTCAGTTCAATCCATCGCCTTTGTGGGCCGCAACGCATGCTCGCTATTCAAACAGACCCATTAGGCGACTAGCTGGAATTTAAACAGAAAGCGTTTTCCACGCTGGTGCAAAACACGGAGGGCGCTGGAGCTTTCTGTAAGCCAAGACTCTATTTTCATACTCAAACAGAGCAAATGACCTCGTTTAAACTCATCTTATCTACTGTCAGCGATATCAGTGCTCCAAGGCTGTGTACAGATAAACAACCTCCACCAGCGACTTAATGTGCCGTATTGATGTTTGACAAACACACAAACATGAATCTCCATAAAATGGCCTGTTTACTGCCCTCTCCGCTGATATCGATGACCAAGGCTAATACAAATTGTGACAACATAATCCAAAGCTGTCGGGATACATTACAAAGAATGGAAAAAATAGCACAGTAGGCTTGGCCAGTACACGGAGAGGCTCGGAATTGACTTTTTTTTTTTTTTTTTTTACATTGTTATATTACCACACAGTCATGTTCTACTATTAACCTTACAATAAAAAGCTTTTTATTATATTTTTATATCTTTGAGAAGGTGGCTCATGACTTCCTTCACTGAATACACCATCAATCTGCTACAAGGCTGTACAGCAAAACAGCAAATTCTGCATTTTCTGTCTGACACAGAACAGATTCTTAGAAGAAATACCAATTTATCACAATTTGCCACTGGATCGGGATCACAGCCCATCCAGGCGTATTTACATAGACCAGGTGTTGGCAAAAATCCCTGATCCACTTTCGATCCTTCGTATCCTCTGTGCTGTATTTACGCCATAGGAGCGCTGTGAACCAACATTATCCACCAACTTCAGCGGTGAGGCACATTTTCAGCAGTTATTGAAGCGATTAAACATCAGCCATGAGGAGGTATTTTAAAGTGGAGGATGAAATCTTGTAACATCTATGCTCCCTGCGCTTTGACTGTGTTTGAACAAGCTGTCTTGCATGTAAACACAGGCGCATAAAACATGAGCATGTGGTTACTACCACTACTACCCAAAGAGAGCAAATAGACTTTGGTGCCACCAACTCCATGTAGAAAACACAGCTACACAGCTTGTGGTTAATTACAAAAGTATGACAGAGATGTTTTGCTTTTTTTGGCGGCTGTGTTTAAGCTACTCCTGGTTTAAAACCTGTGTTTAATAGTCTTCTCAAAACCAAGAAAGAAAATGTTCACAGAGTGTTCACATTACATCTGTTTATCTATCTGGTTAAGTAATGCATGCATTCATACTGTATCAAAAATACTAAATGATTTTACTGGTCACTGGTACACAAATCAGCAGAGGAACTAATGAAATGGTAAATTAAAAACAAACAAAACAAAAAAAATGTATATATATCTCATCGCTATCCAATAAAAAACAAGTATTTCCAAAATTAAAACTATACAGGAGAGACTGAAAGTGTACTTTACTTTCCAATACTTTAAATCAATGAAACCAGATTTTTTTCCAAGCTGTTTTGGAGCACTTCTATTGGTCCATTCATCATGAAATTGCCACACAGTGTAAACGACCATTAGTGTGTTAAAGTAAAGTAGAAAACGTACAATATATATATATATATATATATATATATATATATATATATATATATATATATATATATATATATATATATATATTGTCGCTGTCTGTTATATATCATAATATATCATATATATTATATATCAACCAAAAAACAATCTATTTGTTGTATTACTTTAAAAAACCTGGACCATGACAACTCTATAGTTGTCTATAGCCTATAGTCACAATACACAAATTTGGAAAAATCACTGAAATGTAATGAAAAACGAATAGATTTTAGAATCAAATAGAGGATGCTTTCCAGCATTCGGCTGTCGTGTTCTCCAAAAGCGAATATTTCATGTAAATTATTCACATCTAGTAACTCTTTCTAGCTCTACTGACTAATGTGGACATATACTGACCACCAGTGTTGAAAAACTACTGGCACAGCACCATTTTGCAGTGATTGAAGGATCAATCCACAGTCCATAAAAAAAGTAAAATAAATAAATAAATAAATAACCCACAAACCAGTGTAATACTTGGAGACAAAGCGACTGTGTGGTTTGTTCATTGTGAAACCTCTGTCCTTACATTCTCTCTGTCAGCAAATGACACCCCTTATTAATATTTATAAATCCCACTGAAATTAGAGCACAGTGATTAAATCACATTTCAGATGCACAGGGGGAAAGGAATTAAATAAAGAATTACAAACAGACAGGCTGAAAGCTACAATGGCCCCTCCTCAATTCATGCATAGCAGGCTGTTAATTAAAACGCTTTCTTTCTATCTGTTGGCTGTTTTGTTTTTAAGACAACAGGCCGCATCATCCGACTGACAGAGCACTAGCGGAGGGGTCTCGTGGGTGAATTTTAAGGCGTGATTGCAAAACAGCACCTTCACCTTGCCTCCATGCAATTAGCATCTCATGCTGGCTGACAGCACAGTAATAAACAAATAAATAAACAAGCAAAACAAGCTGTGCGCTGGAAAAACATTACATGTTGAATGTACTTGATTTAAACATGTATATGATTTCACATAAATAAATATTTTAAATCTGCACAAGTTTCTCTTTATTTGTGTTGATCAGTGGTTTATCCTTGTTCTATTTTGCCAGACTTTATTTTGTGTGCCTTTTCCAAAGTGTTGCTTTTGTGATTTTGCCCTTACCCAGACCTGACCTTTCATTTTTTCCTTTTGAGATTTGTGGTGTTTTTTTCTTATGTGACCGATTTGACTGTTTGATTATTGTTTTGGGTCTCGACTACCTCACGCTTGTGAAGCCTGGCTTCTGCTCTGAGTGCCGTTACCTTGGTTATAAAATAAAGAACTCGGCTTTCACGCCTCTCCTTGGGCTGTTTTTACTGTAACTGTGTTGCTGTAATAGATTATATTTTATATAGATTTTTTAATAGATAGAGGTGGGAGTCATGTACACTCTGGAAACAAGTACATTCAGTACATTTCTTGCGGTGTAACATGCCCATTTATGAATTGCATTTTCTTTCAGCCTTATTAAACCTAATATCCTGTACAACGTTTCATTTAGAGACTTTGCTGATGTCCCCTTGAGTCTCCCCTCATTCAAATCTGCCACCGGAGTAGATATGATATATGCATATGTCTGTGCTGGGCATAGAAAAATGGGTCAGATTGCACATTCAGCTTGCAATTCAGACTGTTAAGTGCTTGTTATTGACTGGCTTAATCAGGTTCATGATTAAACTAGGGACACATTAGAATCAGCCAAGATTAGAATCGGATTTCTGCTCCAAACATGCAAAAGGCACATGAACTGCAATTGTATGTAGAGTAGGTAGAGTTAGGTAAGTGGGTTGGAAGGCTGCTGCTAACCTTTTACTGAAATGTTGTATATATGAATATTTATAATTTTTATGACAAATCTCACAATATGACTCATATGTTTTCCTAAACAAATTATAGATCAGAACTTAAAGAAGTCTGACCAGCAGCATGATGTACTACGAAGAGACATAATAAGTCTTGTTTAATTGGAGCGCAACTTGAAATATTAAACGAAAATTTGTACTTATTGCCCCTGTGGGAAGCTTCATCTCCACAATGGTAACTTTACAGGAGAAGGAGAAAACCTTATTAAACCTCCAAAGGAAGTCAATGTGAAATATTTAACTATTTTTTATTTGGTCTGTTCATCACATTTTTTTAAATAATGGCAAAAGTAGCTGTTATTAAATCATGCAAAGAAGCATAACACGATAAAACTGTACTCGCAATGTTACGGTTACTGGTATTTGTTTTGATCAGAGAAATATACATCAACACTTTTTGAGGTATATTATTTTTGCCATATCACCCAACACTACACATGGCTGACATGATCTGGTGTTACAATTTAAATTGTAACACATATCATTAAAAATGCTATTTAAATTCTGATTTAACCATATAAAAAGAGTTTAAACAATAAACAGCAAAGAAAGTGACTCTTAAAATAGCAACTTGTGATAAAAGACAGTATTAGAGATGTGCTTGTGTGTTTCATGTGTTCTTTGACTCCACATATTGTGAGCTTTAGGTCTAAAGAATAGCTTGTTGGCCAATAAGCTTTTTTTTTTTAATTCAAGACAAACAAGCACATTCCCAGCCCAGAGTATTCAACCTTATTTTCCCATATGGTTCACATTATTTATGTCACAGATCTGCCAAAACAAAAACACCAAACTGGTTGATTGACAAATGCATGCTTTGAGTGAAAATCTTATAACACGTTCCCAAAATCTGCACAGCATTGCCTTTACATAAAAACAAAGCTAAAACATCGAGGCACCCCATTACTAAGGCAGAGGAGTAGATGAAGTGGAGCATAAACAGGAGCTGCTGTAGCCTTTAAAGGGTTAAACAGCACAGAGAAAAAACACCAAGCCTGAAACACAAATCAGCCTCATTACGAGCCTTCCTCACAGATAACACAAGAAAGCCTGACGCTCTCAGAGAACAGAGAG
The DNA here is from genome assembly GCA_021613375.1 of Megaleporinus macrocephalus. Taxonomy (NCBI): domain Eukaryota; kingdom Metazoa; phylum Chordata; class Actinopteri; order Characiformes; family Anostomidae; genus Megaleporinus; species Megaleporinus macrocephalus. The sequence goes on from CM038707.1 coordinate 32,293,530, forward strand.
AGAGAGGCAGACAGAGAGAGTGACAGTAGTGAGTCGTACAGTGAGAGTGAAACAAAGACAGAGGCTGAAAGTGAAGGAAAGTGCGTGTGTGGGTGCACTTCTGTGTGTATTTGAGAGGGAGTGACAGAAAACAGAAAGAGAAAGAGGGAGAGAGAGAGAGAGAGAGAGAGAGAGAGAGAGAGAGATTAAAGCCAAGGTGTATTCTGCCCTCATCAAATGGCTCCATTGTCCTTGCAGACAAACATTTGCCTTCAGATGAGAGAGCGCTTTGATGCCCGGCAACAAAAGAACCGAGCAACGTCCACTTGAGCTCCGGACAGGTACGAGAGCACAGACCGCACAGCGCCTCAATTATAGCCATCGTTCTTTTCGGCAGTCAAGCTCTACAGTGATATGGGTCACTTTTTAACCCCAGACAGAGCGATTAATGTGGATTTGCACTTAATATTTAAATATCATAATTACAGAATGAAACCCCTAGTTACATTCCATTCATTACTCTGTATCTCTCAGTTCAGAAAACTATTTTGCAGATAGTGTGTTTACAAGCCTTTCAATACTCTGATAATAAGAGAACCCGGGTCTACGAGAGTCTTCCAATAATGAAATTTCTATCTAAATACACAACGCACACCTCTACCGTTGCTTAGCAACTCAACAAAGAAACACTACTGTATCTAAACAGCTAACTTCAGTTTTATTTTAACATTCGGGCATTTTGGCAATTTAACTTTGGTACATTTATACGGATAAGGATTGTACAAAATTGATATTGCATTATTATATTCAAAAGCTACTGTATTATTCATTAGCTTAGCAAAAAAAATAAAGTGTATGTTAATATTAGAATAGTATTAATACAGTAAGTAGTGGTTTTACATACACTACCTGTCAAAAGTTTTAGAACTGGTAGTGTTTTAGAACTTGTAATATAACGCTTTGACTGGTAGTGTACTAAAACTTTTTAATGGTAGTGTACTAAAACTTTTTAATGGTAGTGTACTAAAACTTTTGACCTGTAGTGTATGTCAGAGTGTTAATTTAACCATTTCCAAGCTCTTGGTTGTAGCAACTCTGTTCTATTTGCAGTTATCATCTAATACCCGGTTTAACTACTCAGAACTTCATTAAGCTAAATTAAGATTTTTGAATGAATTCATACTGTCTGGGGCGTCCAGGAGAAATCTGGAACTACACTTTGATCACACAAGATATTATCTGCTCCTTTCGAAATAAGCTATTTCCTGGGAAGCTAAACTATCCACTACTGTTTCCATGCACAGGTGTAGAAGTAAAATTAATACCGCACATGCAGCGAAAAAGGTGAAAAAATTTTGTTTTTATACAAAAATGGCTTTAACTAAATCTAGGCAAATGGAGTATGGCGTTTACATGACTGCCAGAATAATCTTATAATAAAGAATTAAACATAAAATGTGGCCTCTGCAAAGCTATTTAAATAGCAGGGATCTGGTGTTAAGATACATATCATGTAATAGGTGTCATAATTCCATATATAGTGATATTGTTATACTGTAAACAAGGTGATATATTGCATTTTTTAAAATAAACTTTTTTAATTAAACTTTCGCAGCACATGCACGCATTACATGTGTAGGTTGAAATAAGGAGTCGAATGGCTGAATATAGATTACAGTGCTGTAAACCACTGTATGCATGTTAACTACAAATTAAAAATAGAAACTTTGTTTTTTAAAAATAGATGGAAGTCTCACGGAACCACGGAAGTACATTGAAGTCTCAATTGCTGATGAAAAGACTGGCAATGTTGATATGAGTCAAATCTTTCTATTCTTAACAATGTCCCTCTTTACGAGGCCGATAATATACTGATAAATAATTAAATTATCAGGCAGCAAAGACTCAGGTCCAAGCAAGCAATGTGTAGCTATGCAGACACATATATCGTATTACCTATAAGAACATCTTGTAACCCGGTTTCATTTCTGTTTTCAGTGTGTGAACATTTTATGATGAATAAACGAATAGAAATCAACACACATATGCCCACAATAAAAGCAGGCGGCCCTCTTGCACTGCTTAATACATCTATGCGCACAGCAGCCTCGGAGTGCCCGGGGGCCGGGGGCGAGAAAACCTAAATTAACTCTCTCTGCATAGGCCACTTTATGAAAGAACAGGAGCCAGTGAAATGCATAAAAAGGGAAGAGGCTGTGAAAGAAAGTGTGCTGTAATATATGAAAAGCCTCCCCTGGTTCAATATTTGCTGTCAGGTGAAGTGTGTGCGTTTGGCTGCATGTGTGGCGAGAGTGTTCATCTGAAGTTGGGCATGCCATGCGGCTAATTCCCACCCCCAAGCTGAGCTTCTAATGCACGGTAAGAAGCAGGGCCATGGCAGAATGTGGAGCTGATGTAATGAAGTGAGCGCAGCTGCAGAGCAAAGCCATGCGGCCTGAAGTGAGGCATGTTTCAGAGAGCGCTGTGGAGTGGATGCGAGGTGAAAAGAGGAGAAGGCTTTATTTAGGAGAGCAGCCTGTTCTAACCATCACTGTACCCCCCCCCCACCCCCCACCCCACGGGCCCTGTTCACAGTCTACAGCTGTGCACCTACAGCACAGTCATACTCTCATACACGCTCATACGCATATGCTCCGAGACAGAGAGACAGAGAGAGGGAGAGAGAGTGCAAGTTAAGACAGATTCTGGTACACGGCTTAAATCGACAGAGCGTGAACATGCCAAAAAAGATGCACAAGAAAAGACACTCAATTAAACAAACGGAGACGAAGCGAATCAATCCATGCAGAAATACAAATATACAGCACTCGTTCTCATTTTCTGTAAGAAAAAAAAGGAGGAAAAGTATTTTTACTTGGCCTTTGAGAAAAATGTTCATTTGCACATGAAGCAGAACAAATAAAGAGAAGCTCAGTGATGCTGGGGAGAGGGAGGGGTATATCTAGCCTGAACCCTGCTTCAGACCACTTGGCAAGCAGTCTGCCCCAATCAGATGTCAACTCATATCCAGCTCCAATACATCATAGCCATATCCCCCTTTTCTGTTCATAAAGAGAGCCACAATTACCCAAGGGGCAAAAATCACAGCCCAGAGACCTACAGCCTACTGCCTACTGACAGTATCAGCCTTTCTTATGTATCTTTAGCTACTATTTAATCAAAGTATTAAACTGAGTAAATAGTCAGGGATTGGGAGACTTGGGAACAGTCTGGAAATAACTGCATGCGAAAGAACATTTTGTAACGTGAGTTGTGCTTTGGACCCACGCGAGCAGATACATCTGATTGCGAGGGCGATGAAAAAAACGTTCAAAGAGAACTCAGTCGCTAAAGGATGTGTCTTTTGTGGGTAAATGATCTGCTCTCTTCATCATATGTTAAATAGTATAATGGTGACTCTGCATTAGACTTAAACATCAAGGCAGGCCTTCTTTTTTAAATCTATGGGGTTAATATGTAGAGACGTTTGATATGATATAAATAACTATTTATTCTTTTTAACGTCTGTGACATTAATATGTAAAGACGTATGACACACACACCTTTTGGCTTTTTCCCTTCTACAGGGGGCGCCACAGAGAGTCAACTTGCACGTTGGATTTGTCAAGTCAAGTCAAGTCAAGTCAAGTGGGTTTTATTGTCATTTCAACTACATACAGAGTACACAGTGAAACGAAACAACGTTCCTCCAGGACCATGGTGCAACATAGACAGTGCATACAAGACACAAGTGCAACACGAACAAACAAGTGCGGACAGACAACACAACACAGTACAGACAGAGAATAATAAATAATTGCCGGTAGTGTGCAAATTGTGCAATGTGTAATAAATAGAGTCCAGTGAGGTAGTAAAGTTATTAGTGCAATGCTTTGTGCAAAAATGCTTCCCTTTTTTTTATCTGGGGTAAATGGTTGGAGAGAGAGAGAGAGAGTGCACATGTACCAGAAGATATCAGTTCAGACGTTGAGTTGTGTTGAGAAGTCTGATGGCTTGGGGGAAGAAGCTGTTGCAGAGTCTGGTCGTGCTGGACCGGATGCTGCGGTACCATCTTCCTGATGGCAGGAGGGAGAACAGTCTGTGTGAAGGGTGGGTGGGGTCATCCACAATGCTGGTTGCTTTGCGGATGCAGCGGGTGGTGTAAATGTCCAAGACGGAGGGGAGAGAGACTCCGATGATCCTCTCAGCTGTCCTCACAATGCGTTGGAGGGACTTGCAGTCAGAGGCTGTGCAGGTCCCAAACCAGGCAGTGATGCAGCTGCTTAGGATGCTCTCTATGGTTCCCCTATAGAAGAGGGTGAGGATGGGTGTAGGTAGACGGGCCTTTCTCAGCTTCCGGAGGAAGTAGAGACGCTGCTGGGCTTTCTTGGCTGTAGAGCTGGTGTTCAGGGACCAGGTGAGGTTCTCCGCTAGGTGGACACCAAGGAACCGAGGAGCCGTTGATGTTAAGCGGAGAGTGGACCGGTCTTGATTTCCTGAAGTCAACAACCATTTCCTTGGTCTTCTCTACATTCCAGTGAAGGTTGTTGACTGTACACCAGTCTGTCAGCTGCTGTACCTCCTCCCTGTATGCTGACTCGTCGCCTTTGCTGATGAGACCCAGCACAGTTGTATCATCGGCGAACTTTATGATGTTGTTAGAACTGTGTTTCGCAACACAGTCATGAGTCAGCAGGGTGAACAACAGAGGACTCAGTACACTGCCCTGGGGTGCCCCAGTGTTCATGGTGATGGTGCTGGAGCTGCTGTTCCCGAACCGGACTAACTGGGGCCTCCCTGTCAGGAAGTCCAGGATCCAGTTGCATAGGGGGGTGTTGAGGCCCAGCAGGCTTAACTTCCTGGTGAGATTCTGTGGGATGATGGTGTTGAATGCTGAACTGAAGTCTATGAACAGCATTCTGACGTAGGTGACCTTCTCCAGGTGGGTAAGGGACAGATGAAGTGTGGTGGTCGTCCGTGGAGCGGTTGGGACGATATGCAAATTGCAGGGGGTCCAATGAAGAGGGCAGTTGGGTCTTGATGTTCCTCATGACTAGCCTCTCGAAGCACTTCATGATGATGGGCGTGTGGCATTGTCCTGTAGTGAGTGATTTCCTGGATGCCCTGCCACATGCGCACCCGTGTCCTTGAAGTGGTTGTGGATTCTCTGGGCGTGTGCACGCTTTGCCTCTCGGATGGCTCGTGACAATTTGGCTCTTGCTTTCCTTAGGGCCGCCTTGTAACCCACTCTGAAGGCCGAGTCGCGCGTCCTCAGTAGCGCACGCACCTCAGGAGTCATCCACGGCTTCTGGTTTGGGCGTATGGTGATGGTCTTGGAGACAGTGACATCATCAATACACTTGCTGATGTAGCCAGTGACTGATGCTGTGTACTCCGCCAAGTTAACAGAGTCGCCTTCAGTCGTAGCCTCCCTGAACATGTCCCATGCAGTGCACTCAAAACAGTCCTGAAGGGCAGAGATGGCTCCTGCCGGCCAGGTTTTCACCTGCTTCTGAACTGGTCTGGAGCGTCTGATGAGGGGTGTGTAAGCTGGAGTCAGATACACAGACATGTGGTCCGAGAACGCGAGGTGGGGGCGGGGCTCCGCCCGGTACGCGCTGGGTATGTTTGTGTAAACAAGGTCCAACGCGTTCGCTCCTCTCGTGGCAAAGTCCACATGCTGATGGAATTTAGGGAGGACTGACTGGAGATTAGCGTGGTTGAAATCTCCGGCGACAATGAACAGTGCGTCTGGATGTCTGGTCTGCAGATCCCCGTGCAGTTCCCACAGTGCCTCTTTAGCATTAGCATTAGCGCTAGGCAGTATGTACACGGCGGCTATCAGCACGGTGGAGAATTCCCGTACTAAATAAAAAGGTCTGCACTTGACTATGATGAACTCCACCAGCGGAGAGCAGTGCTTGGCGACAGTCACCGCGTTGTTGCACCATTCTGTGTTTATGTAAACACACACGCCTCCACCGCGGGTCTTCCCGGACAGAGCCGCGCTCCTATCCGCTCTGAACGAGGCTGGCCCGTCTAGCTGAATGGCGCTGTCTGGAATACTGTCGCTGAGCCACGTTGGCTAGGGTTTTTACATTTGGTGCCCTTCCTGACACAACCCTCACCTTGTACCCGAGCTTGGGACAACACACACTCAAACATATAGGCAATTTAGGGTGACCAATTAACATAACATGAATGGGTTTGGACTGTGGGAGGAAACCAGAGTACCCTGAGGAACCCCACTCAAGAACGGGGAGAACAAACATTATACAGAACGGCCCAGACTGGGCGACAGTGCTAACTACTAAACTGCTAAACTCAGCACTTCTGACTTTTACAGTATTATTTCAGGCGTTACAGGGCGAGCATATATTAGCGTGACTTTCCCCTGACAGTTACTTCCTTCAATCAAAAAATAATCTCACATACAGCTTTAAAGAGATGAGATTTAATGAACATTGTATAGGAAACATCTACATCAGGGTCTGTTAAATATGAACAGTTTGTTAACTAAACCCATTTTAATGAGCAAAATAAATCAGATTTTCAGTGCAGTTTAATATGGTCAAAAGTTTAGTAAAATCTTTTGTCAAAAACTGTCATTTTCCCTGAATTCAATCAGAAGCCAGAAACTCACAGTCTTAACTAAAATCAACATTGCAGCATAGGGAATTCCCAGATTGCTTTGTTTACTGTTAATTATGCTGCTGTCAAGTGCAACTCGGGTAGTTTTCTCAGAAGAGCAACTCATTTATCTGTGTTAATGCGGTTTATATGGCATGTAAATAAAACAATGACAATGTGGTTTTGGCCTGTTTTACTGATGTTTCTGAAAAAAGACAAAGCAGAAACAAAGTGTATGTTAATTGTACATGTTTACATTCACTGTCTTAGTATCATATCAGCTTTTGTACAGTTTTCTTTAACTACTTCATGTTTATCACTGCTCAGCCAGATTGTGTTCTATCATAAATTTTGATGTACATGATGTTTGAGAAATGCGACATAAGCTCTTTTTCCTTCATGACATGTTTTTGTGTTTTAGGGGGGTGGTTGTCAATCTATCCATCTCCATGCCAACTGTTTCCATGCTTTTGTGTTTGGAATTTTCTAGTTCAGCCTGTATTTTGTGTGACAAGCAGAAGGTATCTGTCAGTTTAATAAGACTGAGGAACATGAAACCATTCAATCCTTAGAAGTTAATGATTTTTCTTCTTCAGAAGTACAAAATAAACAAGACGTCAAAGCACTTCATCAACAGGATGTTTGCAGATAACAATAAATCTGTACAACTAATAATATACTAATCAGACCTTGTTTTAGTGAATTTATAGAGTGTACTGCTATATTAATATTATTACATTAATATAGCTTTATCTTTATATCTTTATGTAAGCAGCAAAACAGTTCTATAGTACTGTAATTTACTAAACACAGTACTCAGACTGAAATGTACATTACAGTCTTTGTGAAACCCATTTCATTTTTTAATGATATGAACCACTCTCACAGACAAACTCTAGGCGTCCACATGATCAGTCGTTTTGTTGCCAATGCATATTTTGTGAACTGGCACATCCTCCTCCTCCTCTTCTGCTGCCAGTTTTTTATAATTATGCAGGTATGTTCTAAATTTGTGGTGCTACTTAAAATAGTTCATTATGCCCCCATTGTGTGCAGCCTAGACTGCCAAATCATAATATCACACAGCTTGGTAGGCTGGCCGCATACTCAGATAAAACTGTCCACAAAGTGCTAAATCCAATGCATCTACATAGTTAAAAAAGAAAGTTGCTGTAAAGTGCTGCCTTAAAGTTTTGGGGTGATAGAATTTTAATTACATTTACAGAATAAGGATGTGTGTTTTATGCCAAGTAGCTTACTATCTTAAGTTCAACCTTAAAATATTAAGACACCAACATTTAAGTTAAAAGTTAAAACCCCACTTTTTTAACACTTTCTTTGTTGACTCACTCTACAATCTCAAGAAATCAATCTCTAGCCTGCTGGAAGATATTTGTTTGCTTTGTCCAACATCACTTTTAGACCTCATTCTTAATTTTATGTTACATTCTTTTTCTTTTAAATATTTGTACATTTCTTATTTCCTTTAACTGATGTATTTTAATGCTTTGTTTCTTATTTCTTTATTTATGTAAAGCACTTTGAGTTGCCACTATGTATAAACGGTGCTATACAAATAAACTAGCCTTGCCTTGCCTAGAAAGATAGTTAGACAGATCTAGATAGATTTCCATAATTATGTCAGAGATAAACACTTCATGAAACTGAACAGTACTGTCTCTATTCTTTCATCCATGAAAAAAGTATTCCTGTCTTTAAATCCAAGTTTGACCCAAGCTTCTGTCCAACAGTTCTCCAGTCGAGTCAGAATTTATTTATACAGTGCTTTTTACACTGTGCATTGTCACAAAGCAGCTTTCCAAAACAATAGTTGGCACCAGATACCAACATGTATATTAGCAGATATAGAATAAAATATATAGAAAAGAGAAATCTGCCTTTTACTGGACAGAATTGTTTAAATTAGACTATGAGAACTGATGATGAGTACTGCTAGAACTAGAAACATTAGAAACAGAAATATCAGAATTATCTGAAAAGCGTACAGACATGCAGGAAGATGGTGTTGGACTTGGATCAGCATCAGGGAAGACAGGATGGGCAGTTGTTCATCTCAGTACTCGACAGGCCAGTGAGAGGCAATCATGTTCACTTTAAATGTTCTTTATTTTAGGGCTAAGTTAAGACTGCCTTGTTCAGCATGGGTTGATGTGAGAGAAGGGATTTAAAGGGAATGTACTTTCTAATAGAGTTCCTTTGTCATTGGCCCAGTGTCTCTGTGAGCAGCACAACTCAATAGACCCCTACTTCCAGATAAGAGCATCGCAAAATTGGCCAGGTGTTTGGCTAATTTGCCAGCGCGGATAAAGCTCATGGCGTCCCTTATTTATTTTCTTCGCCTCTGATTCTGTCAGCACTGCGGCTGCTGTCATACCCACACACGGAGAAGAAACACACTCAGACGCGGCCTCAAACATTATACAATTTAGTTTTAATTGCCCAACCACAGGCACATTCCCGTTAATGCTCCGAAGGCTGAGGTTCGTTCAAAACACCACCATCAAAACTCCAGACTGACGAAGCTATTCGGAGAGAGCCGCTATCAGATTAGAGTGGAATTGCACATCAAAGCTGCATCACCGTGGGTTTTCATCTGACAGTGTTCTGGGAAAACACTACAGAACAGTCGGGTCGTGCGAAACTACTCAGCCGCAGTAAGTAGACCGAGCGTATCGGGAATGATTACATGGCATTTATTGCCCGTATTAGTTTTTCACACCTATTATTTATAAAGATGTTAAGAGGAAGGAATACTTGCGAGCGTAACAAAGGTGTAGAATTGAGCCTGAATCCACAGAAAGCATCCTAAACCACCTCGTTCTCGTCTGCTGCCCATTTTGCGGCGGAGAGGATAATTGATGTCTCTGAGGCATTGTGGGTGTTCATAAATAAAAGAATGTCCTAGTATTAGATACGGCTCGGACAGAATATGAAATCAATGCAAATAGAAGTCCGAGGGCCTGGATGCAGCGCTGACCTTTCAACCTCCTCCAATAAATACTGCACAGCAGGCAAAGCAGTGCATGTAATGCTTCTCTAGGAGGGCAGCACCAGCACCACAGATAAGAGTCATATTCATCAGACTCAGCAGCATTTAAAAAAACACAACGCTGTGAAAGTGCTGAAACGCAACACCTTTTACAGGAAAGTGATTTATTGGCGGGAAAGTGTTTGACGGGAGGCCCGCAATAAAGCAGGTGCCGTTCTCTGGCACTTTTTCCGCACACTCGGCTGTCCCGCCGGTCCGATCGCTGGTGGTCTGTGTGTGTGCCGGCGGCGCCGGGAGCGGGCCACGTTTGATAGTGGACGATAAATTACCCAACTGTAAAAACACAGTGAGGGGAGACTGGTGTAAAACACTGACGCCAAAAGCTCTCTCCAGAGGCTCGAGAGGTTTTAATGTGCTCCTGGTGGAAAAATTTGTCAAAGGAAGAGCTCTTTTCTTTCGTATGAGCTAATGCCTCTACGGCAAGGACATGTCTTACAATGGTTGGCATCACTGGAAAAAAAATTACCCTTGTATTTCTGGGTTTTTTTGGGGTTTTTTTTTTTGTTAACATAATTTGTAATTTTTTTAAAAGGACCTATCATGCTCATTTTCAACGTTCATAATTTCATTTCAGGATCTATTGGAAAATATTCCAGGGTTTTCCTATTTCTCAATATTTTCCCATAATGCACATCTGTGCACAGCCTCAGTCTAAAATGCTCTGTTAGACCTCCTGTGTCTTTCAGCCCTGACTCCCGATGGTCAGCTCGCCCACTCAACCTTTCAACCCTAGATTGATCAACTACCAGAGTGGTATACTTAGTCACCCCACTGTGGCTGTTCTTACAGTTACATAGATTCTGCCGTATCAGTTTGAGCTAGAGTCTGATCCTGAAAGACACGTAGAACAGATTGGTGGACCTGATTCACCTTCACAAGCAAGACTGACGCAAGACAATAATTACTGTGCCGTGAAATGATGTCACCTTGTAATGATGTATTTCAGGTAGCTGAGAAAAGTGGTTTCTGTGGGACATGCACGAAAATGCATGAAAAGCTTTAAAAGACACTAAAGGAAAGATAAATATTGTCGCTGTCCAATGAAAAAAATGTATCTCCATTTTTGTTGATTTCCATTTTTCTACATACCTTAAATCCATGCCGTTTACATTTCCCGATAAATGGACCAATAGAAATGCTACAAAATTCTGGTTCCATTGACTTACATTGAAAGTGTTAACAGTTGACAGTTGTAATTTTAGCGATACTTGTTTTTCATTCGACAGTGACAATATAAAAGTAAATGTTACGATTTTTTACAGAACGGTATATTGCACCAGTAAAAAGGACAAGGTTCTAGTTCAGAGGGATTATGTTAGGGTAAATACAATGGTACTGTACAGTGTGTGTATTAAAGTGCATGTGCAGCAGTTTAAAGCAGAGGGGTGTGGGAAGGCTTCTTGTTTGGGAGGTTGATGGTCTGGGGAAAGAAGCTAAGGCGGTGGCGGTTGGTCTTTTAAAGCATTCAAAGCATTTTTACGATTTTCACAAATGCCTGGGAGATCAGACCTCATGAGAAGTCACTTAAGTATAAAACATGCCTCATGCTCTGATGCCAAACGTCTGTAGCATTAAAACTGACTGAAAATATGGTGTAGGCCTGCGTTCCCAAGAGCACTGCACTGTGCTTAACTGTTCATGAGACTGCTCAAAGTGTTTTGTCTCTCCAAAGTCTCTTTGCCATCTTATAAAGTAACCCAATTTGACAAACTTCAGAATATAACACGGTTGTAAGCGGTCCACAATTGAGTGCACCTCAGCTTCAACTTTAAGGGCTTGACGGATGAGAATATGACGCCAGTGATACTGATATCAGCTTTAAGAAGCGAAACATTCCAATAATTAAAAATACTGACAGCCATAATTGAATCTGCACTGAAGGCCAAGGAGCAAGAAAATACTAAACATATATTATTAATTTACATTTAAACTATACACAACTGGAGCAATTATTTTGAAATTTCACCATTTTGTTCAGGTCGTGAATATAAAACAATAAAAAGAACATCCTTTATTCAGGCTGCTTTCTATTTTGGAAAAGCTTCATTGATCATTCAGGAGCAGAAACGTATCTTCGATGTCCGCAACCCAGTAACCCAGTTTGAGCTAATGGAGATGCAGCACCACACCTGGAGAGGACAAACAAAATGGGATGCATCTGATCCTCAGCTGGTAAAGTTGTCTTGGTTGTTGCCATGTCAACACCAGATAAATTGGTCAAATTGGTAAAAAAAAAAAAAAGTCGTCAGCAAAAGATTGCAAAAACCAAACAGACGGCAAATGAACAAAAAGGGTTTTGCTGCGTTTAGCTATACATTATTTTAATACACTGATTACGTATTTGTCATGACCGCTGCCATAACCCTACATAAATGTTTAGTAATGCTTGTTTAAATAGGCATTATCTATTATCGTTAAAAGCACAACAAACTTTAATTAGAATTAGCAAACTTTGATTAACTTTCATAAAGAATGACACCTATTGAAATAAAAAAATTTAAACATTATGTGTGTTTATGTCAGCTATAATGTAGGTGTCACGTACCATTATGATCAGTACCCTACAGTATTACCCTAAGTTTTACTGATATATTCATCAGTTCTCATTGCACAAAAGATTTGTGTGTGTGTTATAATGTTTTAATGCATTTGACATGTTTTGATGTTCTACCCCGACAGTGTTTTGTGTTTCATTTTGTTCTGTATTTATGCAATAAAGATGAGCTAATAGCAACTGATCTACAGTATTAGTTGGCCAAAACTGTGTAGAGTCCACTTTTTAAACCTGAGCAACGAGTCTGCCAATCCACTAAATCCTTTAAAGCACACTTTCCACGGAAATAACTTCCACTGAACAGTGCTGCATTTTTCCTAGTCATTCTCAGCCTATAAAATGTGGGGTTATGTATCTGTTCCAGTTCTCCCTATGTAACCTCTTACTACTCTTAATTCAAGTCTCATTCTTCTCAGCAGCCACAGTAATGCCCCTGTTCTCTTCCCTCGGAACAGCCGGTGCTCGTGTTCATCCTCAGTACAGCACAGGAGCTCTGAATTTACACCTCCACATAGGTGTCTTTCCCCTGAGGAGGGTATGTTCTCTTTGTGTGGCTTTCTCTGCTCCGTCTCCTCTGGACTATTCCCCATGCAGTCGGGCAGCCCCTGTTTCTTCTGGTTTGGGCTCGGCTCCGCTCACATACTTTACGGAGCGTGACACGGAGAAGCCGGATGACTAATCCCAGAGAGACGGCGGCACATTTGGTAAAGCGAAGGACTGCCCTCTCTTATTGCCTCCCAAGTGACACCTGTACAGGCCTCTCTTTATTAGATTGAGTGGCGAGGACAATTGCGGAACACACTTTCACTCCATTCCTTTATGCCTGTCCTTATTCGCCCTGAAAGGCGTGACCGAGTTCCTGCTGGTCCACAACAATGTGGCTTTTAGCCCCACATTACAATTACAATCAGCTGCGAGTGGAGGAGCAGCGGAAGATATGGCAGGACCCCCCCGGACGCTGCGCTAGTTTAGAGTCTCCTCAATAAGCCAAACATTAAGAAACTCAGTGGCAAGTCAATAGAAGTGGTCCAGTGCCATTGTAGTGGTATTTGCTTTGAGCTCAGGGCCACAGATGCAGCAGCATGACTGAGTCCGAAAAGCATTCGCCCCTAGTGCGACTAGACACGGACGCACAAAGGGCCTTGAAAACGTCAGAGGCAGAAAAAAAGAGCATACGCCTTTGAAACAGCTCGATGATATAAATGGAACAACTGCATACTTTCCACGAAGAACCTTCACAGTCCACTGTCCACGAAAAGCCCAATGGACAGTAAAATTCAGTCATTAAAGAGAAATCACACACATCTTTTCTTCCACGTCAGATAGATTCAAACATGATTCAGACCTGAACACATGAACGTTCTGCGACTAACATTGTTTTTTATAGGGGCTAACATATCTAATAAACAGTATATTTAAATTTAAATAAATAAAAAAATAGTTCTATTTTATTTAATTTTAGGTGTTATTTAATATGATTACTATTTGTGAAAATGCTGTGCTGTGGTGCTTGAGTATGGTTTCAGAACCAAGATATTTTTATTTTATTGACTCTTTCCAGCACAGTTTAGTTTCTGGTCTCAACTGGGATGAACTACTGTTATAAAATATATACATTTCTTGAATTCTCCTTTTAGGTTTCTTCCTCACTGTCAGCAGAGCACACTGACCAAATCAATGCACTACAGTGGGAGCATTACAAGGAACTGAGTTCATTCTCTTAGGGCACTGCCATCTAAAATACTATTCTAAACATTTCTTCAATACCACTTTTGTGTTTGTAAGTAGAAGTGAATGCAGGTAATCAGACACACAGTGGGTTTTTTTTTTTTATTTGAATCTGGAAATAAACGACAGAACGTTTTAGAATCTTGCAAACATAGAAAAAAATACCACATGCGGTACTGTTTCTAGGTCACTGGGAACTTTTGTGAAACTGACTATGCTAAGGTCTGATTGAAACAAGACTGATGAAGTCTTGTTTCTTCCCTTAAAATACATGTCTGAGTGACTCTCCGGTGGATATGATCTACTGATCAGAGGCATTTTCATAAACGAGTGCACGCTGTCATTAAAGCTAAAGAGGGATCACCAATACTGAGAAATTCTGAAATTCTAATTTAACAGGGCTGTATGTGTATAGCCATTTAAACATGCTACCACGACTGTATTCCAAGTTTCCCTGGTCCTGACCACTTATAGTTTCAACAAAGGTAGTGAATTCATAAAATCGTAAAGAACTTGTGGCACCGTTAATAACACGATACTGCGATTAATTATTACACCACTATCTTTTAATGCAATCTTCTAGTTCGGCCCATCCATAGTTCCATTTTAAAGCCCAGCTGACTGTGACTCACTACATATACAGCTTAGAAATCACAAAAGTGGAAAGCTCCAATTCCCTGCAAAATAAGATGTGATGTAGCTGTAAGACAGACAGGCTACAGTCCTGGAACACACAGCTACTCTTGCTCTCTCTGGATGTTGGTGATGACAGCTGGAAACTGCTGGAAAATTCACCTTTTTATCATGTTCACCCTGCATTGACACCCTTTCCATGTTTGGGTTCAAGCATTCAAACAAAAAAAAGTTACTGTACTACTAAATTAAATCATAAGTACATAAAGCTGATTTTGTCCACACATACAGTTTCTTTAGAATCAAATTTGAGAATATTGTGTCTAAATATGCATCACACTGTGGGAAGTCTCTCAGAATGCTATGCAGATTTGTGTTCTATGTATCTTAGTTTTTGGTGTGTTGTAATGTTATCCTCAGGCTAAAGCTCAGGTCTGACATGTTCTGTTAATTTAA
This sequence comes from Megaleporinus macrocephalus, assembly GCA_021613375.1. Lineage (NCBI taxonomy): Eukaryota > Metazoa > Chordata > Actinopteri > Characiformes > Anostomidae > Megaleporinus > Megaleporinus macrocephalus. Next base: position 32,308,580 of record CM038707.1, read on the forward strand.
CTATGAACTGCCGTGTTTTAGAAGCTGTTTTGATGGCTTCCTTCACACCACATGTTTGGTACAACAAGATGAGCCATCAATTATCAGCTCTTTATTGGCAGGTACATTGATGAGCCATTCATCATCAGAAACTTTATTGGCTTGTGAAATTTCAATATTGGTCAATATTATCAGTCAACTGATATATTAGTCAGGTCTTTCTTCAGACCCCAGAGGATGCTTACTTACTGGGTTTGAAATAAAACAGCCGACTGCGAGCATTTCCAGGACATCGAGATGATGCATTTTGACACATTTGGAGAATATGATCTGACTTAGAAAGCATGTTCCGAACAGCATTTCCCTCATCGCAGGATCACTGACAGATGACCATGACAAATAAAAACTCAAAACGATTTGGAGATGGAATTTCCCATAACTTTGATTTATGGTCGGCACAGCATCTGCAGGGTTATGGCTTCCAACACACTTCATCTGTCCAGTCCTTCCAGTCTGCATTCGTCATCTGTCCATGTGACCCTTGTGACCTCCTAAACATGAGGGAAATATAAATTGAGCCTAGCTCTGCCCCTGTGCAGGATCCGTATAGGCCTCGATGCAACATTAAAAAGAGAAATCTGATGCTTGGATGCTTTTGAACGTGATGCGTGATGATAGCTCTATTTTGGTCCTATGGTGCGCAAAAAAAGAATTTAAGCTATTCCGAGGGATGCTGCACATGCTTTTCAATAAATGTATGTGTTTGTAATACTTTGAGTTCTGCAGCTTTTTACATATTGAAGCCTGACCCTCAGATTTGGCAGGCTAATAACTTAAATATTGATAAAAATAATTAATAAACATCTCTTAAATATTTCTCTGTCTAAGCAAGCATTTCAGCAACGTCACTACATTACATGTTTTGTTTTGAGTGGAATTAGTGAAAACACTAGTAATCAATCAAGGAGACTTAAAACTAGGATTTATTATATTGTTAAATATGTTACTTGGTTAATAGGTTATTTTCTTATGTTTTGTTAAATGTGTTATGTTTTAATATGTTGTATTTTTATATGTTGAAATAACTCTTATGGAGTATTCTGTCATTGGACAGAATTTGCGATTTGGGTTTTGTGTTTTCATCCATCCGTGTTCTTTCCCTACAATACCCAGCATGTATTACATAGAAGCATCTTAGAGTCACTGGGAATTTCTGGCATTCAACAACTGCCAAAGCTAATAAATACATGTATGGTGCTAATTAGAATTAGTGATATAGTCCTAATCTTAATTAGTCATCAATCTAATTTCTTTGTTGAAGGAATAATTCCAGCTAGCAGTCTGCATTAAAATTGCAAACATCATAGCAGGGGTTGCACAAACTAGTCAACTTTACTGCTCGGAAAAGAGGCTTTAAGCTTGATGCGACTGATTACTTATCACATGATTATGATCCACAGACGACTCTGAGAACAGGTGTGGTGATTTCAGGGTCCGTACCTCTGCTTTCCTGAAGGATAGTAATGTGGTCTGTTGGAAAGGGCACATCACGGCCCACTAATCTACAGAGTTTGGCTTCGTCATGGATTGTCAAGGCCAGAACGTTTCTCCACAGATCTACAGCACTTTAAAGATCAGATATTGAGCGCTGTTATCTCTGATTTCCTGAAACGTACAATAAAAGCTTATGTGTTGTTGGAGGGGGGGTATAACGCCCTATAATACTGTGCGCTTTGAAATCAGTTATACTTATTTTAGCAGAGTTAAGGTGCTCTAAATGTCTCTGGCTCTCCGGATCTCCGTCCACAGGCGAGCGTCTCAGCAAGACTGACCAAGTTGCATACAAATTTGCGAGATTCTAGGGTCTGTATCTCCGGTTCCCTAAAGGTTAGCAATGCAATCCGTGGCTCATTTGGCTGGGTCACAGATTTCTAAGTTCCTGTGGTTTTACTTATGGTGTCATCACTGGTGCTTAGTTGACTCTCATTGACTTTTCATTACATAACAGTGGACTTCAGGCATTAGATCCAAGAGTTCATGGATACAGAGGCTTATGGTAAACTGAGATGCTGGTGCTGTCGTCCCACCATTTCACGCGATCACACAGGCTTGTTGACGGTAGACCCCAGTGTCTCAGGGTACTCTGATATCTATGTTACCTTCTGGTTCTCTCCTTTTAGTTTATGATGTTATAATTAGATCTGCTGGAGTCACCAGCCACACTCTTTTTGTTTTCTCAATTGTTTTTATTTATTTATTTATTCTTTTATATTCTCTACAGTCATACTCCTGAGTCAGACTAATTTTCTCTCTTAGTCTTCCTGAGATAATGACTGTTCTCCTGTCCTGCTGAACGCTGTTGGAAGACTGACCATCAGAGCCTCTTCCTTACCTATCACTAACCAGCTCTCCTGTTCATTTGTGCCAACTTTAACACTCTGGCTTACTCACTGGGGGATATATGTTGTAACTTTTTTCAAACTTCTGTAAAGCTGCTTTGTGACATACAAATAAACTTGGATTAAACTAAATAGAATTGAATTGAACTTTAACAAATGTGGGGTATATGGTGTAATCCCTACGGTATAGAAAGTATCCATATCTAGGCCTAGTCTGTCCAATACCCTTCCACCTTCATGGTACATCATCAAAAGTATTTGTTTTCTAGTCTTTGAACCAGATAATCTCACTCTGGAGACTACTGTGGCACCACTGTAAAAGGCGAGCAGACATCCTGATGGTGACATTTTTCATTGTGAGCTGAGCGCCCCCCTAAACACAGAACCCCAATAAAGCTCAGGCTGCATTAACAGTGCTTTCAAAAGTTGAAACAACGGTTATTTCAGACACGTTTAACTGTCAGACAGTAATGAATGCAGGTGCTAAGCATGTTCTGACGCTCTACGTGTTTAGTTAAAGCGACCTCTGCTCTATCAGCTAGGTGTGGCAAGAGAGGGGTTGAAAATAGACATATTAATAAAGATGTTCTTCAGATATTTCACTTCAAAATAAGCGGATTCTGTTGTTTTAAGGCTGCTGGAAATGACATTTTCATATACAACCAAACCAGCCCCTCTATCACGGCACTTTTGGCTCATTAGAGAAATGATGTACAAAAGCGGCATCAAGAAGGACGGAGCTGAAAATGTTATGCTAATTTTGGGCGCACTTTCGGATGAAAAAAAAAGCGAAAAAAAGGTAAAACACATTAAAGAGCCGGGCGTTCGCTCTCCTCCCCAGTAAGTGCAGATGAAATTTGAAGTTTGAGCACCGACTCCATTATCTCCTCCATAAAGAGGGTGAGGTAGAATAGAACATGCGAGTCAATGCAAAACACGAGGCTCCTTTCAGCGGATTATCAGACCAAAGTATCAAATTAGGAAAATGAAGGGTACAAGATAAAGAAAGCAGGGGAGTGATGGGATTGGAGAATGGCGCTGAAAGGATTGATTGAACATGGAAATGGGGGAAGAAAAGCGCGGGCGGCGAGTGTTTCGAGCACATCTTTATAATCGATCAGGCGAACAGGAAATCAGAAATCATTAGTCATATTAAGGCAGGGCTTCAAGAGTGGCCCGACGAACAAAAGCATACAGAGAAATGCAGCGCCTCGTCTTCTCTTTTTGGGTCACGCCAGTCTATCTCCCTTTACAAGCAGGTTTTTCTCTTGCCTTCTCTCTCTCTCTCCTCTCTCTCTCTCTCTCCCCTGGAGCTAAAAGCTTTTTACAAACTGGCGCCACTGTGATCAGAAACTGCATGGCGATATGAAGATGGCGTGGCTTAAAACGCACACCGAGCTAACTCAGTTAACCACAGTAACCTACAGTACATGAAGTGTGTGCACTAATTGACGTCATGCCGGTACAGAGGCATGCAGGCACTTACGCTTTCCACGCACAAAGGAAATACAAACTCCAGCCATTTACTCTACCCAAAGCGCCTCCAATGCCCCAAATCAACAAATCAATTACATCTTTTTCCAATCCATTAGGCGCCAAGCGATGAACTAAAAGCATGCTGCAGACACTGTTCAGACTCTAGTCTCTCTTTCTCTTCCTTCTTATTTCGCCACTCTCTTTCTCTTTGTCTGCTGTCTCGTTTCGTTCCCTCCCTCGCTGCTCTTGTCTACCTGTCTGTCTGTCTGTCTGTCTGTCTGTCCTGAGTCCCACTTCCACGAGAGCACGTCGTTCCAAACCCTGCCCTAAAAACGTGTCTTCTTCTATAAGCATCTCTCGGCGTCTGCGGTTTGAAGGGATTCATTGAGAAAATCCGGCCTGTTTAGTGCGCCGACTTATTCTAATGCCCTGTCAGTTTGTCTGTGATAGTGTTTTCACACACGCACAAACACATAGAGACACAAAGAAGAGTAGAAATGAACCTCTCGGTTATAAAACACAGCTGTTGTGAGGTGGTTTATATAGGACTATTTTGTTTAACCCCGTTTTAGACATATGTGCAAAACAAACAGACCTGAGTCTTCCTTGGCAAGAGCATGAACAACACATGGGACTTCCAGCAGTCTACAGTGGTGTGTGGCATACTGTACACGGGAAGGAGGCCCAAAAGACGGCGTGTTTGCTCTGAACTCCTAGTGACCTCCTCGTTCTTCTCCTCCTCCTCCTCCTCCTCGCTGGCCCTTATTCTGACACACTGCTCACAGACATGGCATGCTACACCAAACTAATTCCCCTGCTACTGCCTTAGCTGTGAAGAGAGGAGAAGGAGGAGGGCACAGTTTCCACACCCAGAACTCCTGGCACGCAAAAGTGTGCCATCTCAAAGGCAGCCTGATAGACGACGTCACGCTCTACAGTACGGAATCCTAGGAACGAGCAAAACTCCTGCCACTATCAGGAGTATAGGCTTTTACAATGCAGACACATAAAGATGCTGGCATCACTCGGGATAATAAATACTTGCACGTCTGAGAGACACAGACGAGCATGTGTTCTGGCTGACCTGTCTCTCTCTCTCTCTCTCTCTCTCTCTGAATAAACCAAAGCAAGAAGGAACTATAGAATAGCTAAGATCAGGAAGGTGAATCATTTGTAACCTCCTTTATTAAATCTTTAGATGCTGTTTATGTTTTCCAAAAGGAATGAAACTGTTATGACTTACACCAATTTTTTTGGCACGTTCTATGGAAAGAGTTGATCTTTGCTATGTTGACACTGCTTACACTGACAAATGTGTACTTCTGTGTGTTCTGTATATTATGTGTATGTTCCATCAGTTATTTTTAATCTTTTATCCCACTAGTCAGGGTCACAGGTAGGGGTGCCATATCGTATCGTACACAATAATATCGCCAACATTTTTGAATATCGTGAACGATATTATACCCTGAAATATCATGCCTTATCACCCATCCCTAATTATCACATCAGGGTACTACTTTACTGTTTTTAGCAAAAGAAAAATTCACACTTTCTCATTTCCCATTATGCATCTACTAGAGACATTTTACTTCAGTCCTGGATAGATGGAGATATTTGGAGTGCATTATTTAGTATCGTGACATTCTGGATCATTGACTTGTTATAATCTGATGAAAATTCTTGTATTGTTTAATATCTCAGTTAGGGGTGTGCCATATTATATCGTATGCAATAATACATTTTTATTTTCATTTTGTTGCAGTAATGTATTCTTGAAATTAAATTTTTTTAATTCAATGTTTTGTCATATTGCCAAGAGTATTGTAATTGCAAGAATATCATGAAATATCATGATAGGGCCATATCGCCCACACCTAGTCACAGTGCGGCTGGGGCCAATGCCAGCGTCATCGGGTGAATGTGGGGTACACCATGGACAGGTCGCCAGTCCATCACATGACCAACATATGTGTATTTTCACATAAATGAAGTCTGTGCCTTCCACTATAATTACTTCTAGCAATAACTGTTATGACTTAATTAATGCAAAAATGATGTAAACATTTGTCACACCTTGCTTGCAGGTGAGGGTAGAAATGCTCCGCGAAGGTTGCAAATTAAAATAAAAACGATGGCAAAACCACAAAAACTTATTCAGTGCAAAGGTGTTTAATAGGTGAAGGAGAAAAAAAAATCCAAAAAATTAGGAAATAGGAAACAACAAACAAATAAACAAACAAAAATCCATTTACAGGATAAGCATGCAACTTTCGGAAAACAACAATTCCGGCAATACTGGTTTTAAATGGACAGTCTAAACACAAGTTTCAAAGTTGCAGAAATAAAATAAAAAACAATTTACATAACAAAAACATTTCAGACTGCCTAAACCCCATGAACCCCCTTCCAAATGGAACACTCCAACATGGTCCTACTGGGCATGTCTGAATTTGCCCAGGCATTATTTAAGGACAGCTCAAACATGGCCTGGGCCTTTTCCCAGAGCAGGACCCTAAGGTACAGCCCCTGTAAGTATGCTACTTCTTTAAAGATGCAAGATTCATGTTTTAACTGTAAAAAGGTGAGATCAACCAAGCTAGCAAATGTAAATATTGCAATATGAGGAGTAAAACAGCTGCAATAGCTGCTCAAATAGTGAGGAAGAGTGCATGAACCACTGTAAACTAGAGCAGGGACAGAACGGGACTGAATAAAGGGGGAAAATGGAAAGGCATGGAGTTAACTAGTTTGTTCGTTCTGTCACAACATTATAAACTGAAAACACTGACTTCATCATACTGTTAAACATGGACATGTAATATTACAAGTTATCATTTGGCAGCAGTTTTTCTGGCATATTTTTATTTACTTGCGATGCTGACACTGTGTAGTGCATTGCTTTGATCCAGACATACAGGTTTCTACCACAATTTGTTTCCGTCTTTACACCGAGGATTGTTTATCAGAGAAGGACTGTGATTATATTATTCAGTAGTCTACTGTAGAATTATTGTTTGAAACAGATGTTTCAGAAAAATGATAAATGTTGAATGTCAGCTAAACTCACAGTCAGGTCCATAAGTATTTGGGCATCAGTAAAATTATTATTGTTTTAGCTGTCTCCCACAGGACCTTGGAGTTTAAAAATGATCTCAAACTGCAGACTTTCAATTTAATATGAAGGTTTGTTTTTTAATTGGTCATTTGTCGCAACAGTTCTTTTGGGTATAAATACTCTTAAATTCAAAGCCATATTGGGTGGACAATGTTTTATTCTGAACATATTGTGGTTATCAATAGCACTTAAAGAACACTGGCTAATTACACTGGCTAATTACATTACAGTGGGCACTAAATAGAATTTAGTGCAGTTCAGTTTGTAAAACATTGAAAACAAAGTTTATGATTATTATTATACATTATTTATAGTTATTTTACTATTCCATTGTGTATTATTCTTTTTATTCTCCTTATTCTCCTTAAACATACTGAACAACTCAGTTACTTTAAATGTGGCACTTTCATAAGATGCCACCTTTCCCACAAGTTGGTGTGTGAAATTTCTGCCCTGCTGGGTCCTCCCCAGCCAACTGCAAATGCTATATTTGTATAAAAACAAAATCCCAAAAAAATTACAGATCATGCAAACTCACAGGATGTAGCTGAAGCATAAGAAGTGCACAAAACTATTCTTCACTTGCTTCACATACTACAGGGTACCATATTACCCCTGTAAGCAGTGTCAACATAATAACGGTGGAACAGGAGCTTCATGAAATGAGTTTCCATGGCAGAGCAGATACACACAAGCCTAGGAACACAGCAACTGGAGTGCTGCAAAGCACGTCATAACTGGACCCTGGAGCATTGAAAAAGTGTTCCCTGCAGCAATTAATCAATCATCTTGCTGTCAGGTGGTCGAATCTGCGTATGACAAATGCTGCGAGAACATTACATGCATAGGAATACAAAGTGCCAACAGTAAAGTTTGGTGGAGGAGGAATAATAGTGTGGGGCTTGGCCCCATTTTAGACTCTGAGAAGGAGACTTCCATACAATACATATTATACATACATACATATTATCTGCTTCCAACGTTGTGTCAATAGTCTGGGGAAGGCTGTTTCCTGTTCCAGCATAAATGTGTTTCTGTACTGTCCATAAGGACAAGGCTTGACAAGTTTGTATATAAAGGAACTCCGGTGACCTTTACAGAACCCTGACCTCAACACCTTTGAAATGAAATGGTGACTGTGAGCCAGTGCCAGATCTCACAAATGCCCTTTTGAATGAATTGACACAAATATCCCCAGACTTGCAAGGAAATATTCTAAAAAAGCCCTCACAAAAGTGGAATGGAGGGGTGGGTGGTGAATTGTGGGTGAATGGTGAATGGTGGGTGGTGTTTGGGGAAGTCCTTTTTAAAAGCCATTGGAATAGGGCACTCAACAAGATCATACAGTTTTGGGTTAACTGTAAGAATACACATGTTCAAACTAAAAAAAAAAAAAAAAGAAAATGTGAAATAAATTATAGATGGAAAATAAGGGTTTATTAATAGAAAACAACAAAAACAGCAAGGGACGCCCACGTTCCTAATATGCTTGCAAATAACACCTAATCACTGTGAAATCTAATATTTTAACTTATTGGACAAGAAGCTTGACCTCTACCTTCCAGGATGCTGCATTCTGTGCAGCAAACTGCTATATTTAAGAAATGTAAAAAAGTATAGCAATATTTCACAGTGTATGGTGAATCATGATATGTGTGATGAAGCATTTTATTAAAGCTCTTATGTTTATTGAAAATAAGCCTTTGTTTAAAGTAATCTCTCTTACTGGATGCGCTCATCCTTACTCAGAAAGGCAAGGCTGACCACCGCTGACGGCTTCACTGCCCAGTGATATGGAAGTGCCAGGAATCTGTAACCATCCTGACACACCCCCTTTCCCATATACCACATTTTCCGGGAACACAGCAAGCATGCTTGAGCGATTATTCCACACACGGTTTTGCCATTCAAGGTGAAAAATACATACAGTAAGCATCCGAAGTGAGAAAACACATTTTCCCATAAATCAATCCGGAGACTTATTTTCCCCCTCAGACTTGTTTGAATCAGCGAACGACGCTAGAGAGTGCACATCTGGGCCAACGATAAGAAAACAAGCTTTGAGCACAGCCACAGTGAGGAGCGGTAATGTATTCATGGCTTTGACCCATCATTAAGACTGTTAAAACTACCGCGTACTACAGGCGTTTCGGTCGTGTCAGCGGCCAACAGCATTCCAGAAGCTGGTTCTAGTAAAACATGTCGTTAAACAATTATGTGAAAAACACTCACTTCGATCCTCGCAATCAACAGGAGGTTGTTAAAATACTAAAGCACATACTTGGACTGAACACGGGCCTGACTAAATTCTTCCAGCCACACGCCACAATTTATGAAAAACCACCTAAGCAGATTTAAACACGAGGCGCATTTAACATGCAACCAGCTGCACACTCTATTTTTGAGAAATCCTTTAAGCTGAAAGGTCACACTCACTTACGGCTGAATGTAATGTCAAGCATCACTCTTTTTCTTCCTTTTCATTTCCTATTTGCGTACTCTTCCATCCAGTATATCACACGCTCGCTGGCAGAAACGGGCAAAAATACGTTTAAACCTGTTTGGTTCAAATTCCAGGCACAGTAAACAAAAAATGAAGCAGTGCTTATGACAGATTCTGGCCCTGGTTTGTAATGTTTAAAATGAAAATGTTTGGCCTTCATACAAATTTTGTGCTCAAGTTGTTTTTTTTTCTTTCTTTTTGTTTAAAGTGCTTCTTAATATACATTTCTTGGTTCTGACCACTGCAAACATTTTGTGTGACTGATACTGACACCGATCTGAAGGGGCCAAATATTCCAATAGTTACATATTTTTTATATTATTGTTGCTATCCTAAGAGAAAAAACCTCTCCATGTTTATTTTTCTACCTTATTTGAACACGACAGCGTTCACATTGTGTGACAATCTCATGATAAATGGACCAATAGAAATGCTCCAAATAACAAGGAAGAAAACTTTGTTTTATTGCCCCTGTATGGTACGTGTAGCTGATAAAATGGATCAGTGTAGGTGAAAGGAGGTGCACCTAATCAAATGGCCAGTGGTTATAAGTGAATTCTGTTGAATGCAGAATATAAAAGTTTTTTATTTTTATTCGTTTTCTTCATTGAAACGTGTTCTCTTCATCCGTGTTGCCTCCCCCCAGCCAAAGGTTATGTTTGAGTACATTCTGAATTTTTGTGTTTTAACCATCACAGTGCGCTGTATGCAAATTTAGCAGCTCACTTTGTATTCAAATGCCATTATTTCTTTTAAGTGAAGCTCCAGGTCTGTTTTTTGCCAAGAACACCAGCACGTTTATACTTTTTCGTGCTTGAGGCTTGAATGTTGAGGGATGTTCCAGAATGCCAGTTTACCAGCTCCTGGTTAACAGGCTAAACTTTTTTTATGAATTGCTTTTTAAACTTGAAATACACTTTATAATAAAATTACAGCTCTTGTGATTTTACAGTTGCTCTCTGATCACTCATACATACACTTTAGCAATATACCAGTGACAAAGTATTACTGCTGTATCAGCAAGAATTTCTCCAATAGCAATACATTTGCTGGAGCTCAATATCAACTGATCGATATATCACTTCGCTGTATGAAGTTCTGGACCCTGCACTGTGACTGAGAATGCCTGAGAATGAAGTAGTAGCACTGATCTGTCTAAGTGCTTTCCTGCACTAGAAATGTTCTTAGTCACTGACAAATGTCAGCGCAAATACAGAGAGCGAAGAAAAATGACCTCTCTAAAGACATCGGCAAACACTAGGGTCAAATGACATCAGCAGATGTCTACTGGACATTGGACACTGCACCTGACATATGAATCAAACCAATTATTTCCAGTGCAAGATCCCTATAGACTGAAATCATATATTTTCTAAATGCATCTGAGACAACGACCTCTCATATTAGTGATGTGTGATTAAAAATTTAACTAGGATTTAAAAATGTAAAATAAAAATGGTTGCACATATAATGCACCACATAAATCACAGCAAGGTAGTATGATAGTACACGTATACATATTCATATAACCAAAACTGAAGCGCTGTTCATCTCTGCCTGCAGTAACGCAGCGTCGCAGCGCTGACAAAATGACATTTAGTGAAAAATAGACATGACATTCACGTGCTTGTGCATTTCGGAAACACAGCGCAGAATCAATAGAAACAGCATTGCGTGCTCCGCACTTGGTCAACATGATGAATGAATCTTATCTCATGCCTTTAATAACTTAGTACATTGACCGAGTGATAGGCTGTCATTTAGTTTCATTTATGTCCGGTCATTCACCTGCAGGACAGAGAAAGCTTTGATTTATGTGAGTCGCCTTTGAAGAATGGAAATCAGTTTAAAGATGCAAGAAGACATAAATAAATGAAGCCAGGCTGCATTTAACCCAGTCAATGCTAAGTTTGCTGCAAGTCTTGTTACGTATCACCTTTAATTGTATTCACAGGAATGGCACAGCACGAGGCCAGAAGCTGATGTTTTTTTTAGACTCACTGTGCAGCTGCACAGAGAAACAGCAGTGCTCTGGCAGTACTCAGCACTGGGCCATTTTTAATCACTTTATTATTGCACTTCTTATTACGTTAGAAACAACAAACCCCCAGATAGTTTTACTTTGTGATGATTAACCTTTAATGTAATGATGCTTCTCTTGTAGCTCACACTCTCTGCTGATATATTGGATATTGATGCCAAAGGGCTCTGCTTTCGGTAGAAGATGAAAACAAATTGATTGGACAGAACTGATTACTGTTACTACAAAACTCATTAATTTGTACAAGATGAGAGTTATTACTGATTTTTTCCTGTAACCTTTTAAACGTGATTATATAACTACAGACTTTAAATGTGTAATTAAATGTGTAATTACATATAAATAGAATTTTTATTATACCTATGTAACTACAGATTTAATTACACAGTAACATACCATTCATGTTTAATGTACATCAAATAATGACATGTTTACTATTGACATTTTCTGTTTGTTTCAAACACAATAAATGATGAAAACATTACGCAAACAAAACCTCATGTGTAGTAATAACATCATCACATTCAAATTGTAAGTGTCACGCCCTGCGCCTCCACTGGTGAGCCCGCTCAGCCTGAAAACTACACTTCACAGAATCCACCGGTGGACGACGTCGCAAAAACACGCGTTTGTCGGCAGCCAATAGATCTCAGTCACCGGAGTATTAGCTTTACCTGGTTCTCATCAGCCCATGTATATCGTCCCTGTCCTGTGAAAAATAAGTATCTCCAAAATAGGAACTTCACAGGAAAGGCCAAAAAAAATCTTTACTTTCAATGCATGTCAATGGAAGCAGAATTATTTCCAAGTGATTTTTAAGCATTTCTATTGTTCCATTTATCATTGAAATTGTACACAATGTCAACGGCAGCTGTCGTGTTCTAATGACGTAGAAAAATGAAAATCGCCAAAAATGGAGATATGTGTTTTTCATTGGACAACGACAATATATTCTGTTTCCACACTTCGGTGCAAGGTTTTGCATTTGATCATCACTGCACTTCTAAGCGTTATATTCATTCTTCTTGTTACCTGGTATCCACCCCTGCTTTGTTTTCTGATTCCCATGGTTTGATTGTCCTTGTTTGGCTATAGTTTGCTCTCTCTCAGTTTTGACTCTGCCTCTACCTCGACTATCCCTTTGGTTTGCCCCTAATAAAGACCTCTTGTCAGTATAAACTCCACAAGCATCGGTTCTGACAGAAAGGTACCATAACATCAAAAAATCAACTGAAACAGAGATAATGTGTGTTTATATGTAATGTTAATGTGTGTATGTGTAAAACCAATCACTCCTTAATGCTCCATTATGTTCACACTGACATCAAGAGATGAAAAGTGTTGCATAACTCACATATATATCCAAAATAGTGGCTACAGAAGTGTCTTTGAAGCATTTCTAATGGCGCATTCATCCTGAAATTTCATCCTGACAGTGATATTATGTTCCCATGATCCTGTCAAGTTTGAAGGCTCCACTTTCATGTTAGTGGAAAAGCACTGGCCTTGCAGGATGATCTGCTTCTGTCACAACTCCTTCAGCTCAGCCTCTTCATGACAATTTTACAGGAGGTTTTATGAGTCATCATGGTGTCTGTTGGCTTATTCAAACTTGTAGATAAGGATGCTCATGTTATAACTGCAGTTGTCAGCACCTACACTCTTGTTCAACGTTCCATCAGCTCTGAATGCCAATCGACTGAGTGCCTCACTTTTTACCCAAGACCCAAGTCTAATGGCTAGAAGAAGAAGCCTCTTATGTCCTTTCTTTGAACCCACAAATACCATTACGAGCAGCTTTTTTTAACCTCTGCCGTTTTCTTCCATAAAAAAATGAACCACTGGAAGGAAAGCAGATTAAAGGCATGCAAAAACACCCATTAAACCCATTAAAAGAAAATAAAAAAACAATGAAATGTCACATTGTGCACAAGTGAAAAACACTTGAAATGGTAGCACTTTCAGTAATATGTGAAAAAAAACTTATTTAGCTTCTGAAAAAAACAAAACGAAAAAAAATAAAATACAGTCTGTATCAATGCTACCAATAATAAAATAGTTAAAAATAATAATTTCTCACATGTACCGCAGTGTACCTGTAAGCGATTTACAGGCTGAAACCAACATTTTACCATCTGCATATCAGCCAACACTGATAATTGGGACTATTAGGCAAATTTCTGTCGATGCTAATATGGTTCCAGTATCGTTGTGCATCCCTATAACTCAAGACTTGAACATGAACAGTAATAAACAATACATTGCTGCTTGAAAGTTTGAAATGTGACCCAAAATATGATCAGATTTCAAGTCATAACAATAGAAAAATAGAACCTAATAAAATAAACAACACAGACAATTATTTAGTTTCCATCCATTTATCAAACAAAGTCATTCAGCATTGAAAGTCTTTGTTGGCTAAATTATGTAAACCTCTATACTATATTTTACTATATTTGGTAAAGGAGACAGTTATGTTCAGGGGGTTCAAACTATTGGATAATAACGTGGCTGACCCTACCCTACTTAAAAACATCAAGCTTTACCATCAAAATCTGGTCTTTACCACATATGTTTGTTAATGCCATGCCTCAGATAAATGAGAGCTCTGAGGATTTCTTTCCCAGTACTCATTAGGCTGGATAAGGGTTCCAAAACAATTTCTGAAGTGATCTACTGTCAAGCAGAAATTGAAGAAATTCAGTAATATTATTTTTACCCCTTCCTGGAGTGGTCAGCCAAGAAAAAGGACTCGTAAATTCATAAATATTTTGGGTGATCACAAAGAATCCTCAGGGTAACATCTGGGAATCTACAGACCTTTCTCACACTGGCTAATGTTCATGTTCCTAAGTTCACAATCAGACAAACACTGAACAAGAATAGTATGGCTGGAATGATAACATGGAGAAAGACACTATTCTCCAGTAAGAACATTCCTGCCTGTTCCAAGTTTTCTAAAGACCACCTGAAAGAGACAGACAACTACTGAAATAATGTTACACCTACAGAAAAGGCAAAAAAAACATATTTTTATGGTTATGTTTGGCAAAACCTGGCACTGCATTCCAGCATAAGAACTGCATGCCAACTTTAAAACCCAATACCACGTGTTGGGGCTGTCTTGCTGCTATTAGAATTGTGGACTGTATCAATTAATTCTACAGGAGAACCTCAGAGCATCCATCCATGAACTGAACCTTGATATAAGAAAAGTCAAGCAGAAAGCCAACAATTATTTCACCACCAGTGAAAGAATGGTTAAAGCAAAGGAACTGGCTCAGACAAGGTCTAGACCTTAACCTAATAAAAATGTTGAAGGAGAATCTAATGTGTGGCATTCATGCAAGAAAGCTCACCAACATAACAGATTCAAAGCATACAAATGAGATTCCTTAATGTGTCACTGCTGCTCAAGGGGTCTCACCAGCTCCTGAAAGCAGAGATTTTGCCAACAAAGACATTTACTGTATGAACGCTGAACTGATAAGTTCAATCGTTTAACAAAATACATGTTTTGTATGCTGTTTATCTGGGTTATCTTTATTTAGTATTATGGGTTACATCAAGATCTGATCATATTTTAGGTTGCATTTGTGTAGGAATTAGCAAAATGACAGCACTGTATAGACTCAAAAGACCTGCATTGTTGTGAGCATTTTGCAATTCACTCAACTGGAAATATCCCCCCGTACATGACACATGAGAGCTACGGGTCACTCTTAGCACTTGGCGGACTGAGACTCTTTCAGAACAGTGGCTTCACTCAATGGCACTTCTAAAAAGCCACCTTCACTGAAAGCGCTTAAAGCGCGGGGAGGTCCCAACAGCAGCACAGCTTTCCGTGCTGTCATTAAAAAGTGATGCGTCTGGCACGCTTCAGCTGCCATCCCCCTCTCCTGCTGCAGGTCAACCAGAGGGCAGCACACGCACAGGTCACTGGACCAGTTCACCGCTGGAGCACGTCAACCACAGACAGCATGATGCTGGTGCCTCGTAGCCGGTGCTGGTGGACAGCGGTCACGTAACGGTCACTGAGCATGCCGGGAGAGAAATTCTGTGTGCAAAATCAAATTCAATGCAGACGTTTCCGAGCTGAATCGCCTCCGGCGGGGACGCTCAGGGGTCTGGGACGGGTCAGCGACAGGGCGGCTTTGTGGTTTGATGCATATGTGACAATTCAAAAATGTATTAGGTTTTCAATTTTTTTTTTTTTGTAACATTACTGCTATAACAGTCTCTGAAGGAGAGCACACTCCTGTGAGGATATGATTGCATTCAGCCACAACAGTCAGTTCAGGTACAGAGATTCTGCACGCTTAGTTCTGGATCATAAAAATCAATCCAGATCTTTCTTCACTCCAAATTACACAGTTCTGCTACTTTATAGACCAATGTTGAGCAGCTTTATATCCCTGTTGTCAACCTTCGGCACTGGGCTCCTGAGAGTCTCTTCCTATTGGCCCATGCTTTTTTATAGAGATTATAACTTGTGTGTGCAGAATTGAACTCAGCAATTAGAGTAAAGTAAAAAAAGGGTGTCTGAATACTTTCCGACATATAGAGACTAGATGTACACATGTAAGAAGAAACCGTGCCTTGTTGCAGCTGCATTACAATATTAATATGATGTTTTCTTCACTAAGTGTTTAATAAAGCCCCTAAAGAATGTTTTGGTGAGAATGGTTTCATAATTATTTCTGTATTTCTGTAGTAGAAAGAGGTGTCTGAATACTTTCTGACATATAGGGTTCAACATTTAAGCCAATTTCAGGCGCATTTCTGATGCACAAGCCTAAGAGTTTCTCATGCTTATGCATATTGAAGGTATTCCACCTGCAGTTAATGCAGTTGATTTACTAAAGTTTGAGTAACTTGTGGCAGCCAGACTTAAAACCAGCCATACATTTGTGTTTGGTAGAGACCTGTTGTCGAGGGACTTCATTTAATAATGTAGCAGACACAGTGGCTAGACGGCGGCACAAACTTGCAAAAAAAGAACAGTTATCTTTAGGAAAAACGCTTTTTAAACTCTAGAGACTAAATGTACACATGTAAGAAGAAACTGTGCATGTTGCAGCTGAATTGTTATAGTAATATGCTATTTTCTTCACTAAGTGTTTAATAAAGCCCCTGAAGAATGTTCTGGTGAGAGTGGTTTCATTAACACTTCTTCACTGATCTTTCATATTTTCTTCTGGCTGAAGCTTGTTGATGGATCCTTTATTTAACTGAGCATGCAGCCGGTGGGTGGAGCTCTGTACAGTTCCAAGAAGAGCTGCAGATGGACTAATTGGACTGGATTAGTTTTACGTACAGATGGGGTAATGTAAATTTTATCTGTGTTTATCAGTAATTTTACTTCAGGTGCCCTTTACCTTCCATGAAGCAAACAGTAGAAATAAGCTGAGGTTATATTAATCCCATGTGAATCGACACGTCACTAAAAAAAGTTGTCATAGTTTTTAAATAAGGAGGCACTCAAACAAGCATATACTGGTGTTACAGTGGTTAAAATCAAGACCCTACATAATGTTACTGTCTAGTCTACATTCATTGTTTTTATACTGAAATCTAATCAACTTGAAATTGAGTCTAATTTTCAAATCGCCAGACATACAAGTTTAATTCAATCCTATAATATCTAAAATAGTCTAAAATGGGAGTCTGTGCCTGTTAGACCAATGAGAAGCAATCAAACATCTATATGTTGTACAAAGCCAGAAGAAAAATTCGCTTCAATGTAAATTATTGCTAATGGCGGTAATAATGATACACTGTCTTCACACTGCATTCATAAAGCAAGGTAGAGGGCCGGAGTACGCAAAACAATGGCTTAAATAAATCTTTTAAGATGTTTTCTACTCTTTTCTGGAGTAAAGACTGAGCATACATGGAGTAGCCACTTCCATCTCCGTCATTTAGGGTAATATTTCTTACCCCATGTGACTCTTATCCAGTTCACATAAAGCTTCAGTCAAACAAACATAAATTCAGGTGCATCATGGGTGCCTTTTGAGAAGCATCTGCACTTGAACGTATAGCTTACGATAACCCTCATAACATGGCATGATGAAGGAACCCCTACAGACTCTGAAAAGCATTTTTTTAAACCTAGCTTAATTAAGGAACATGTTTTCTTTCATCTAAAATTATCATTTGGTAAATACAAGATTTTACAGCTATGATATAGAAAACCATTACATGCCTCTGCATATAAGAATGTGTCTTTTAATGTTTTTCCTTTTCTTTTCCCTTCTGTCAACTTACAACCCATCCCAACTGTCAAGATTTATCTCGGTGTGATGACAATTATGAGATGTTGGCTCCCATTCTGCATAATTTACATGGTGATGAAAGAAAAGCTAGAGTAGAATATGAGCAAGACAGCACACATTGCATCTTTTTTTTTAAGAAAACAGAATCTAAGCTGTTTTTCCTCCCCAACGGCTGCGGGGAGCAACAACTGTCATTATGTAGTGAAGAGAGTGAGTATCACTTTGAACACTCTTTTGCAAAAATGCAAATCTTGCAGCAAATCTCATATGCAAAGCTAACAGGAAATTCAGGCTCGGGTCTTAAAGTTCTGGTCGAAGAAGAAGCTCTTGAGGAAGAAGTCATAAAAATCATGTTTCTTTTATAACCTGTTCACTGTCCTGCAAGTCAGCAGCACAGAGATATTTTTACTAACTCTACATCTATATTTCTGAATACAGATCATCTGCAGACTGGGAAGCCTCAATAATAGCTCAGTTTAACTTGTTTGTGATAGTTTTAAACAGAAAATAAATATGAAATTCTCAAGCCATCCATCTTATCTGTTCACAAACATTCAAAAATTATATCTATCACATAAAAAAACATTGCTTACTTGCTAATGCTTCCTAAGAAGCCCCTAAGGTGCACATACTGTATTATATATTTTTATATTTATCCATTCATCCATCCATCATCTATCGCTTTTTCAGGGATCCGGGTCACAGGGGTAGCAGTCTAAGCAGAGAAACCCAGACTTCCCTCTCCCTAGCCACCTCCTCTAGCTCCTCTGGGGGGAAACCAAGGCGTCTCCTCCCGGTCGGACATGTCCGGAACACCTTCACAGGTAGTTGTCCAGGAGGCATCCTAACCTGATGCCCGAACCACCTCAGCCACACAGCCCGCATTACTGCAGACGCTGCACCAATCCGGTTGTCAACCTCCCACTCCATCTTTCCCTCACTCGTGAACAAGACCCCAAGATACTTAAACTCCTTCATTTGAGGCAGAGGGTCATTTTCACATTTTTATAATTATGTGGGTTTATATTAGGGGTGGCTTGATACCACTTGTTCATGTCTGATCCTGATACTGCAACCTTGAGTATCTGCTGATGCCATTACCAATCCAAAACCTCTTTGGCTTTCTCTTAAGCAACTAACTTGTTAATAATAGTATCATCTGGAAGCACTTTGCTTAACCAGCCAGCTAAATAACATCATGCTCAAACTAATATTCTCCACCCTTAAAGGAAAAACTACATTCCCCACACCACAGCCAGACTTAGTTATACAACCCTGTTTCATTTTACTGACCCTTTTTTTACACACAGAACTACAAGCAGCATTGGTCAGGACTAATGACCAATGACATTGAACTGACATTGAACTGCAACTTATATCAGGTTGTACTGATTTTCTTCCGAACAATAAATATTATCTGATAAAAGTATCTGGTCCAGTGATTTTGGCCAATATCTGCACTCTCACTCACATACCAAACACAATAATTTATTTTACATGATTATTTTACAATCGTTCTTTATCCATTACAAACAAACAGTCTGTTTATGTTACCACAACTTTAAAACCCGTACATAAAAAAAGGTTTTGTATTGTACCTCACTGAAAAAGCAATTCAGGCCTTATAACTTCTGTCTGAATGGGAGGGGCTAAACTGCTGTAGGATGAATTGGCTGATGTAAATGTATAAATAAAATGAATCCAAACAAGCTACTTTCACAGTGTAGTTGTCTGTATACTGAATACTGCAGGAAAGCTATCCTACAGCATGAAATGTTTTATTTAAAAAATTGTTTTTCTATGATCTGGGCTTTAGCCATTGAACCATGACAGGCATCTGTGAGATGCACGTTTTTCTCCCTCTCTCTTTCTCTCGCTCATTGAGCAGCACACTGAGAAACATATTGGTATGCTACTTTTCTACACAGCTGACTTTGACAGGCTGCTGTCTCTTCATAGCACCCAGTGGCAGAGTTCACTAACTATGTAACAGTAAGCTAAGAGAAACAAAGCTCTTTAATAATTGATTTATTATTAAACTCTATATTTTTAACCTAAGGTTTTTAAGTCATTTTTAATATTGTTTTTTTTTTTTTTACAGTGAAACACTGAAACTTAATGCGCCTGCTTCTGACAGATCTTTCCATGAAAGAGCCAGAGGCCTTTATACATGTTCTGTGAAACATCCAGAAAGAACAAACAGTCCTTGCGGTGCATGCATTGTCTCCAGTTCAAACATTGGCTTTAGCAGTTGCTTAGGGCACAAAAGCTCACTTTGTAAACCGTGAGTAATGATTTCTTAGTGCCGAACAGCTAATCTTCATGCTGTTCACTGAAAATAGAAAAAAAGTTTCAGTGGCATTTGATCAGCAGAGTCTGAAGCTTACAAGTGAGATAAGACACCAGACTTTTTCAGTCAGTAAACTTAGAAAATGCCACATTATTTTATTTGCCTTCTAATCCTTTTCCACAAATTCTCACTGGCGACATGAACTCAAGCTGTTGGCATAACAGGCAAAAGATGATGAAAGCGCTATGTATCAGAAACCAGAACTTTTTTTCATAAAGGCTATATAAAGGAACAAAATCTCCAAAAGCAGCTCAAACTGGGCTTCAAACATCTTCTGCTGAAGCTCTCTAAGATCTAGCTTCTAAATCATATTCATTTGTTTGTTTTATGCTTCGTCACATGTAGCACCACATCTCCAAAATCAGCTCAGACCAAGTTCTGGAGATATGAGCTGTGAGTGAAAGAGCTAATACAGAGTCTCTGCAATCTTCTCATTACGCTTTTACAAATTAGACAGCACAAAGTCCCACGCTGCCCATTTTGTGAAAAGCAAACGACCTTCTCACAGATATTCAGCCTATTTTTCCCAATTTGTTGAAACTTCACGCCTGCTGCCCAGTGTGCAGTTCTGATGTAAATGAATTGCATCTAAATATTTAGCATTTTCGTGTCGATTTTCTCACTGGGCTCGGTGTGTAACAGCCTTAGCGCTAATCAGCTGCAAAAATAAGCCCTGAAATGTGGAAACACAATACAAGAGCAGCTAATTCGCCCACATACTGTACATAACTGTAGCTCTGCTTTTTATAGGTGTGCAGTGGCTGAAAGTAAACAGCTGGATACATTCCTCTTGTTGTAGTGGAGGCATCATTTCTATGTGATCCATTATTGATGCTGTGTGATATACAGAGGCATGTATGATGGATACGCGTTTGTTTTGCTGTGTCTTCAGGGTTACATTGTGTATGCACATGTGCATCTGCAAACACTTAAGTGCAGGAGATTCACTAAGATTCAAAAGATATACAGCACTGTGCAAAAGTCAAAGTCAGAGTGCCCATATATATACAAATGTGTGCATATATATATATATATATATATATATATATATATATATATATATATATTAGTGGGTTTCCTCTGGGTACTCCGGTGTCCTCCCACACGTCCAAAGAAATGCATGTTAAGTTGATCGACCACTCTAAATTGCCCGTAGGTGTGGTCGTGTGCTGGACTGGTGAACTGACTACACCGCCTTTGGCCGAAGATGCTGGGATTGGTACCAGCCCTCCCGGAAGATAATGAATGAATGGATGGATATATATATATATATATACACACACACACATTTGTATATTCACAAATATATGGAAAGCTAAATGTTCTATTAAATTCTTCACTATTTAGTGTGTCCACCCTTTGACTTCATTACAGCTTTTTTTTTTTTTTCTCAGAAAACTTGCTTAAGCGTTAGAATATAGTTGCATGTCTAAATCTGTACATAATCTACGAGGTCATATTTCACATTTTCTCATCGTTTAATGGTAAAAGCTGTAAGTACTGTTTGTCTAATGGCAGCAGTTTTTGGAAGTCTTCCAGGTCTTGCAAGCCTGTTTTAGAAGCGTCTTTTTTCACTTACTTCCTTTATTTTTCTCTCCTTATGCAAGTAACCCATCTAATATCCTCAGAAATATCTCCTAAAAAAGCATCAGTAGAACCCAGTGGTCATTTTGTCTGGATATTAAATGAAAGAAAGGTGGTCTCTTGTGATTCGCACACTACCCTATGTGGCAAAAAGGACAATCTGATAAAAGCACATTAATAAAGTCGGTATCAATGTGGAAGTGCTTGTGTGTTTGTCTTTTCTACCATTCTAGGGTTACGAGGGAATAGATTCCCTCTGTCTGATTCCTCCCCAGTGCCTGAGTACCCTGAGGTTACACACACTCTCACACACACACAAACACAGCACACTATGTAGATAAATGACTCCAGTGCACTGGAGTTTGATCCAAATGAAGCAATGATGTAGCTCAGTGGCCCGTGCCCTACATCTCAGCTTGTGCGTGTGTGTGTGTGTGTGTGTGTGTGTGTGTGTGTGTGTGTGTGTGTGTGTCTCCAGAATCAGTGAGCTCTCCAGCAAATGGCCAAACCGCTACTTTATTAGACAGAAATGCCCTGGTCTGAAACATAATAGCCCTAATGACAAAATATGAAGCGCAGTGCAACCAGCAGGCCCTAATTGAATTGTTTTCCTCACAGATCCACAAATTATTGCTACAGAGACACTCCACTGCAGTTTCCGGGGCATACACATCATTTAGCTATTCCAGAAGCAGGGCCTATCTAATACCTAATCAACTCCACTGCAAGAACATCCAGGCATTAGTGCAGATGAGTGAACAATGTATAGATTACAGAGGAGGACACCATTCGTATACGTACCTCCAGCCTGCAACTGATATCACAGACTAAGATTAATGCATTCTTCAAAGTACAATCATTTTATGGCAGACGCTAGCAGTTACATGAGCTCTACTGATTATTTAGATAATTAATTAATTCTTCTTGCTTTGTTATTTTATTTTAGGTTTTGAAATGCTTCAATGAACAATAAGAATGTGTGCTGATCCTGTAAAATATTTCCAGAATGTTACAAAAAGTAAGCCTGGGCTGTGTTCCAGAGCGTAGTTTGTACAGCATCATGGGTAACCCCTGGGTACAATACTCTGTATATTAACTTTGGATCCCTGCGTGGACAAAAACAGCACCTTGGGCAAGACTCCTAACCTACATACCATGATTAAACTGTAAGTTGCTTTAGGTAAGAGCATCTGCCCAATGCCCTCAACGTAAATGTGTCAGAAATGCATGAAACCTGTGGCCCTGAGGTGGTGTTTCTCACTGTAAGAGAGAGAAAGTAGTAGGACATATGGAAATATACATGTATGTTGCAATATGAATAAATACCACCAGATTACTTGAATAGCCCTAACAGGAAAAAAGTCCAGAATAACTGAGGTGAGCTTATAGGAGAGAGTATTCACACAGAAAGAGTAACAAACAAGAAAAAATACTTTTTATTCTGAAGAATTTGTGAGTGGGAACCTTCATTGAACCTTTGAAACAAATTGCATAGCATTAATGCATCAAACACAAAAGCAGGTGAACACTGTGACTACTCTTCTCCAGGTTTCAGAAAACCCTTAAATCAGAGTAAATTATATTATATCAGACGTCTCATTCAGACTGCATCTCTTTAAACTAGTCATGGAACATGAAACTGTGCTAGTTGCTCTTTTGTATCTAGCAGTGAAAAAGTTGTAGCATGACGATTTAAGTTGCTTTACTTGATCTGCACGTACTGCAATGCAACTGCTGTGAATACACACATTTCAGAAACAATGCTGAAACAATATACCACGCAGCCCCACTTCTGGTGTAGGTTCTCTCTCTTTTTATGATGGTCATGAAGTGTTAATAGCGCCCCCATGTGGAGAATCTGCTAAACACACTTAATGACCTGCGGATAACCCGTCTATTATTGAGACTGTACACTAATAATTAAGCAGATTTAAAGTAAATGGACATTTGAATCGATCTAATTTTTAATGTAGCTGACTTTAATCAAATAATCATGACACAGAGCTAATTTTTAATATTTCAGCGTTAGCGTTGATCGACACTACCACTGGGGGCAGGGTATAACAAAACCACCAGTCCCTCTAGCTAGAAAGCTGGTTCATTAAGGGTTCCTTAGAAAAGGCAAATGTTTAACCAATGGTCTGATATATATAGAGCTGTAAAGACTGATGGAAAAGCTGATATCTATTTTTTCACAGAACTTTCTTTTGCTACTATGTAGAAGGCATTTTGTTAAAAGAATTTAGACACAGAAGTGTGGCTCCAGTTGTTTGTACATGATATATTAGCAGATGATACATTATTTACCATGTAAATAAATGAATTAATAAAATCTTGTCAAATCCTAAAAGGTCCATAAAATGGGAAACTGTTTTTTTTTTTCAAATAAAATAATTTTGTCACCACTGCATTTTAAAATGGACCGTATTTCCCCGAGGAAATCATTTCTTTTGTGTGGTCACTAATACCAACATATTTGCATATATCTACCTTTTCATCATATCACATCATTTAGGCTCCACCAAGTGTTTCAGCCCAGGCTGCTTTTTAAACGAGGAGGTTATACTTACAGCAGCTTTAAATCACAGTAACAGAATGAAGAGAAGATAAATTATGTTTTTGAAAATCAAACAGCAACGCAAATGCTAGAAATGAACCTCAAGGGAACAATATGTAAGGAAAATGTAGCCCTGTAATCTGCCTATACTGTCATGAGCGGAATTTAGTTTGAACTTTTCTTAAACTGCAAATAAATAAATAACAGAATAAATAATGTGTTTATCAAACATTATATATATGAAGAATATTTGAAAAATTCATCATACATCATCCATGTATTCTGTACGTACCAGTTGGTGCCCAAACTGTACTGTGTGAAAACGAGAAAATAGTTCATCGACAAAAACTAAACAAATAACATGTTGTTCTATTTTATATTTGTCACTTATCTTAAAAAACATGGATAAGAAAAAGGGTGAAGGAAGAACATATGAACATATGTTCTAACAAACTAACGGAATCCAAGAATGCCTGCAGTGTCGTATTTAGCAATGGTGGAAGTTAAAGATCACGCTGCCTGCTGCGGCCATGTAAAGCCAAGAGACCCCGGCACACTTCCCTCCCCTTTACAAACAGGCCAATCAATACGGCATCACTTAAGGTCCTGTTTCCCCTCGCCGCACCTGACTCAGCACACTTCACGTGCGTGTGTGTGTGCGTGTGTGTGTAGGTGTAAGAGGATTATTGCTATATGAGAGTGGTTATAGCATGAGGTTGAAACCTCCATACCTCCAATCTCTCTCTCTCTCTCTCTCCCTTTCTCTCTCACTCACGCGCACACCCCATCTCCCTCTCGCCCTCTTTATTCCCCAGAAGGCCGCTTGACAGCTTCTCATTTACCTGGAGCTGGGTTCAGGGCTGAGGCTGGGACGGCTCAGTTTGAAAGCCCACACGGCCATCATCTATCTTATTAAAGTGGAAAATGAACTAATTACAAGCCAGATAAGCAGGGACAGGAGAGGAGCGAGCAGCGTGCGGTTCTCAGTGGAGTGCGCTCGGCTGTCCTTCAGCTTTGCGCGGAGAAACAGCCCATAAAACAACACCACGCTGCACTGCTGAGAGCAGCGCTGCATTAACATGTGCTAAGTGCCAGTGAGAGCACTGATGCTTGTGCTCCTCGCTGCACAGATGTGACAATGTCTCTTTAAGTGTGTGCGTGTCTGTATGCACATACACACAGACACACACACATACACACAGACATACACAGACACACACACTTTAGGGCAAAAATGTCCCGACTTATAGGGGCGTCACGGCCTGACAGTAACATGTGCTGCGCTGTGTTTTGCAGTATTCTGTAGTGCAGTATTGCATCACTTAGTCTCACCCGTGTAAAAGAATTCCAGGCGTTGTATCCTTCCTGTGTTTTGGTCAATAACTGTTCTCTCTCAATACCCAGCTTGCACT
Organism: Megaleporinus macrocephalus; assembly: GCA_021613375.1. NCBI lineage: Eukaryota > Metazoa > Chordata > Actinopteri > Characiformes > Anostomidae > Megaleporinus > Megaleporinus macrocephalus. Next base: position 32,334,277 of record CM038707.1, read on the forward strand.
GCGCAAACACATCATACAACCTTTGGGAATCCCTTTGGGAAAAAAACCCTGAACTCATTGATGCAGGCTAATAAAAAATAAAGCACAGAACTCCCTTAAGTATCCGCCCAAAAGCCTGAGTAGTATTTAAAAAGTTCCTCCTACCTCTACAATCACCACAGAGGGTTTTGCTGGTCAGAAAGTCTCGCACTAGACTCGACTGTTATGGAAGGACTGTGGGATTCAAACAGACACATTACAATGAACCAAATGGCCCGGACTTTGTAAAGCAGCTTCAACAGAAGCCGTGTTGAATTTTTTTTTTTTAATGTTGAATGCAAAAACATTTCCTGAGTGTCAGGAGCTCAGCAGATCGGACACAGGCGCAGAGCTTTTAAAAATAAACAGTACTTTTAATAAACAAACAAAACGAAACGGCAAACAGATCGGATACATAGGATGAACACAGATACCTCAAGACAATGACCAACCAAGACAGAGGGCAAACACAGGGTATATATACACGGACTAACAAGAGGGAACATCAATGGGGAACAGGTGTGCGAGGCGGGGCAAGGGCGGAGACAAGGAGCACGTGACAAAACAGAAACACATGGACGGAACGTAAAACGACGCACGTGGACAGGCAGGTGTGACACTAAGGTTCCCGAGGTTAAGATTAAGGCTGAGTTTAGGGTTCTTACTGGGGCAAGTGGAGCACAACCTACCACATTTAATTCAAAACTATATCTAAGCAAGATAAATATCAACCCCATAGGGCTGTTTGTAGCAGTCCGTAAAAGTCATCAACAATTCAACAATTCTCAGCTGTTTGAACCACATGAGCTTCAAAGTAAATGATTAGTGAAACAAAGCTGTGTAAAAGTTGGTAAATTCATTTCTGAACACAAAGCACAAAAGAAAACATTAGTGCAATCAAATTATATATATATATATATATATATATATATATATATATATATATATATATATATATATGAGAACATCCACAGTGCAAGCCAGAAACAGTGTGTGAACCTCTGTGTTTCTGTGTTAATGACTTCTGCAAGAGCTAATTGGCAAAAAGTGTTTCAATTAAGAAGATGATATTAGAAGTGTGGGTTTCACAGGTACTTTGCCCATTAAATAAAGCCTGCTTACTGACAAATCTGTTCTCAAGAAAGGTTAGTGTGAACCATGCCTTCATGAAAACAGCATTCAGAAGACCTCAGGGACACATGACGCTGAAAAATGCTACAAAAGCACTGCTGAAAAACTGAGTGTACATCAGTCCACAGTTAGACAAACTGTCTACGAATAGAGAGAAAACTCTGGACTGTTGCTGCTCACCCTAGGAGTAGGTTTCCTGTAGCAAATCGACCAATCCTGAAAAAGGTCACATAGAACCCAAGGTTAACAGCAAAAGACCTACAGAAGACTACAAACTGCACAAACCTTTGTTCATGTGTCCACTATTAAAAAACACTTAACAGGAATGGTGTTCCAAAGAGAGCTGCTCACCCCAATTCAACCCAACTCACCCCAACTATAAAGCATGGTGGAGGGAGCATCATAGTTTGGGGCTGCTTTGCTACCTCAGGGCCTTGACACCTTGCAATCATTGAGTGAACAAAGAATTCACAGGTGTATAAAAAACATTTTACAACAGAATGTGTAGACAGTTGTCCGATGACCTCAAGCTGAAGGGGACGTAGGGTGATGCAACAAGACAGGGACACAGAGCACACAAGTAAAATCAACTAAAGAATGGTTGAAAAGGTCCTGACCTTAACCCTATTGAGATGCTGTGATATGACCTGAAGAGGGCTGTGCAAGCATGATTAACTAAAACACAACTGCAAGGACGAATAGTCCAAATTCCTTCACAACATTGTGCAGATCTAGAAGAAGCTTTAGGAAGCGTTTGGTGGAGCTGATTACTGATATTACATTTAAGGGTTCACTTACGTTTTTCTAGCTGGCACTATGGGTGTTACTCAGTGTGCTAAACAAACGGAATCCAACAAAAAAGTATTATTAGTGTTATTAGTTTAGTTAGACTGTGTTTGTCTATTATGTTGACTTAAAGAACAATCAGATCACCGTGAATTCAAAGGGTTAGAGTAAAACATAACATGTGACATAACAATTGTTTCCTGTAATGTACAATATTTTATTTTTCTAATATGTAAAACTCAGCCAATAAAAAGCAATCATACTCATATTATACTTTTATAATATCAAATATTTTACTTATAAAATCAATAAAACCAATTGGCCATTGGCAAAACAGTCGCTGTTGGAAAAAACCCCTCATATTTCTACATTTCAAACTCTAATTACATGGAGAAGGAACAATATTCATAACTTTAAACAGAAGTTAATGGAATAAAGTAATTTACTGAACTTTTCCTCTTAGTCCATTTATTATAACATTTCTACACATGCCAACTTACTGGTGCAAATTCTGCATGTTTACAAAAATAGCCAAACTCACAGCCTTGGAGAGATTCTGGTATCAAAAAAACAACGAAACCTTCTGAAAAACATTCATTAAAGCCTAATTTAACCCAGTGAGACAAAACCACGCAGTAAAACAATCGCTCTCCACAAAGCCCTGGCTTCTTTCATAACAGCCAGATGGGCCCACTGAGGCGCAATCTGATGTAGTGCATGTCAGGATCACTATGACGATGCGCGGAGCTGGAGGTACAGTAAGTTTCTCGGTTGCTCCGCAGCTTATATGACACGTCCCATCACTGGGCCACTCAGATGGAGTCTCAGATTCAATAATGAAACACTATGAGACACGCGCAGATATCAATAGCCTCTAAGAACTGTCAAACGTGACAAAAGGCTGCCGGTAAGATATGTGGGATCAGAGAGCGATGAGTTAAACAGCAACATTACGGCTCCACTGCATCGCGGGTATCACCACTAATAGCACGTGCAATAAATATGTACGTGCTTTCACATCAGCAGCATATTAGAGGTTATTTGATCAGCGCCGTGTTCTTCATTTATGAACTAGGTGTTAGTCCACATTCAATTTCCTCACTCTAACACAAATCACTGATTTGATTAGGGAATAAATATAATGGGTCATTACAGAAAACAAATAAACATTAATGCATCAGCTCGCAGTGCTGAAATAATGGGCCAGTCAGGCGGCTGCTATTGTGCTGCGGAGGCCCCTGGAGCTCTTTGTCCTCCTCGGGAGAAGCCAGCATAGCAACGAGCACAAACACAAACGCCTTGACTGAGCCTTACATATTCCCAAACTCAGACATCTCATCTGGCTCTATATCTGGCTCTATTTCTCTCCATCTCTCTCTCTCTCTTCCTGTGCATGACTGTCTGTCCCAGTCACTAGGATACACTTTATTTGTAGGAGTAAACGTCTCCAACATTCCTAAATTCAATGCATGATAATAAATTCACCAAAAAGACTATAATTAATTGTAACATTACATTCTAAAGCTGGTGCACTTGAACTACCAGTTTCTGACTGATAATACAGGAATTTTGTTTCGGATAATATTTTTTGTGCATTAACACATCATTACGATTATTATAGACGCCAGTGATTCTCTACCTTCAGACAGGTGAACAGTAGGGAGACACTAATACAGGAAATTTTTTTGCAAAGAGGACTGGGGAGGTTAGTAACAGCTTTTGTCTTAGTGGTCAAACTTATACATATTTATGTTTCTATGTTAGAAATAACCATTATTATTATATTATTATTATTATAGTATTGATTTATTATATATATATATATATATTTATATAGTATAATTTTGTGGCTTTTCCCCCCCACTACAAATGTTCTTTTCTGATGTAGTATATAGTGCACATTGTTGAGGTTTATAAACATACCATCTGCACGCCAGTCCAGACTGTCTATATGGAAACTATGCTGTAAAAATAGTCTGTCCTGAATTGTTTTTGTTGGGGGCGTTTGTGGGGGCATGCCCATGCAACATGCTCCCATTCTAGAGAAATGAAAAGGAGCATTACAACCCACGGCATCCAGGTCAGCGATGGCATTGTTAGGTGTTTTAGATGTACGTTTCAATAGCATACAATTTGCATATCCAATTCAACTAGACGATTTAGTAGAAGAGGCTGTATTGTCATTTTAGCTATACACAAGTAAACAGTGAAACGAAACAACGTTCCTTCAGGTCAGTACCATACAGTGCAACACAAAACACAAGTGCAAAACAAAACAATATATATATATATATATATATATATACACAAATATATGCAGACAAAAGAGTGCAATAAGTGACAAGACAAACAATGAATACAAAAAGGAATAAACACATAAGAACAGGACACGAGCCAGACAGTACACAGCACACAATATGTAGAGTTGTGTAAAGAGGTGACGTAACATACTGTAACATATTAGCAGATAGGCTGGCGTACATGAACACAGCAGTCACTGAGATAGCAGCTATAACAACAGTAACGAATACAGCAGTTGGTTAACACATTCTAGCAGCAGATATTGTTCAGGAAATTTATAAAAATCATAAATTTTAATATTAATCAGCACTTTTAACATTTAATCATGAATGCAAACACATTGAAATGTCACTTTCTCATCTATATATCAGTTTTTGCTACATCATATAGGGCACAGTTTCACCAAAGGTTTTAATGTTTATCCCTGGAACTACAGGTCCTCAGCAGGATCTTGCCATCTCATTCGAGAACTCTTTGATTGTTCCGTCTAAAGATGCAAGAAACCTTGGGGTGACTCTGGATGACCAGTTATCGTTCTCAGCCCGTATTACGAACCTGACTCGGTCATGCAGGTACATTCTCCACAACATCAGACGCATCCAACCCTTCCTCTCTCAGGAGGCCTCCCAGCCGCACGTCCAGTCTCTTGTCATTTCAAGGCTTGACTACTGCATCTCTCTCCTGGCTGGTCTTTCTCTGCAGACCATCAGGCCCTTACAACTGATCCAAAATGCAGCAGCAAGACTCGTCTTCAACCTTCCCAAGTTCACTCATGTCACTCCACTGCTGCGCTCCCTTCACTGGCTTCCTGTAGCTGCTCGCATTCAGTTTAAAGTTCTGATGCTTGCCTACAAAGCCAAGAATGGACCAGCTCCTCCTTACCTTATGGCAATGGTCAAAAGTCGAACTGCACCTCGAGCCCTTCGCGCTTCTCTGTCTTGGCACCCAGATGGTGGAACAAACTTCCACTGGCTGTCCGAATAGTGAACTCTCTCGCGGTCTTCAAACGCAGACTGAAGACCTATCTCTTTGTAAAGCACTTATAAACACTAATCTACTAAAGTACTGGTATAAACTGTAATTGCACTTTATCTTCTAGGAGCACTGGCTAAGTATCGCACTTGTACTGTATGTAGTCTTGTATTTATTCTCTTCTCTGTAGGTGTTCCAGTCTTGCTAGGTATTGCATTGTCTTTTTTCTAGGTATCAGCACTGGCCCTGTGTTTATGGCAGTGTTTAAGTATAAGAGTAGTTTGGACTTGGACTGAACACTAAGCACTTTTGTAAGTCACTCTGGATAAGAGCGTCTGCTAAATGCCGTAAATGTAAATGTAATGGGGGGATTGAGGGCAATTACAGTAACAATATAACACATGTAGCCTATTTCTCACAAACAAAACTCAGACTTAACTCAGACACAACTTACACCTGATTCCCCGACATGTGCTAATACCCTTTTTCATTTTTTTTCACATACACGTCGACCAATATATATATATATATATATATATATATATATATATATATATATATATATATATATATATATATATATATATACACACACCTTTTTAAACTCAAGAAATTGGAAAAAGATCAACCTGGATTATCATTAATCTAACACTAGTTAATTGAGGCCAAAGTACAGAAAAGTAAAATGAATAATAGGCAGATATTGTAGCACAGTCGCCCAGAGTCTTCTAAATGTTCCCCTAATATGATCTTGAAATCAAATCTAAACATGTGATGTCAGTATATACAGCAATATTATGCAATAGCAGTATGATTCCAGTATCATGCATCTCTAAAGAATATACTGACAATTATATACTGACCGCATACATACTTCATTGCATATTACTGAAAATGGTCATAATTAATTCAAACATTCCCGAAAAAGATGCAGATGAATCAGCGTCTTCCGACAGACTACACAGACCGTTCTAAATGCTTCTGTTATCAGCTTTAGTAACCTCTAATCATTTCAGATGCAAAGATGGTTTTCTTATTCCAAGCTTGATCTCCTGCGTCCTTTCCTCTGCCATGCTGCTACCATGACTGTCTCAAGTGGACACTCTACAGGAGAGCGGAGAGATATAGAGAAGCATCACAGCATGCGCGCTCTTGCATAGACGGTACGGGGTTAAAATCTGGGCCTGGTGGTCTCAGTGATTTGCGAGTGCACTGGGCTGTGTGTAATTGCCGAGTGGGTGGAACGGAGATCATCGGGGACACGTGGAGTAAAACTGGAAACGTGTAGGCAGAGATTTAGTCACTCACAGACGGGGGGTCAAAGCTTCAGCTGAAACAGATGGAGGAGGAGGAGGAGGAGGCGATCTCCTGGCAGAAAAATGTAATATTTTCTTGTCCTTATTAGCCATACCGTAGGACTAGCTTTCAGCACGTAATAACCCTTCAAGCCAGCTTAGCGCCCACTATTGTTCAAGGGAGCAGTAAGTTATTACTTCACCTCCTGATTAACTGCAGGTTGAAGGACAAAGCCTTCCATTACCTACATAATTGGTGGAGTTACATTTGTTCCGAAATCCATTAATGCAGCGTGTGTAATTTTTGCAAATCCATGAGAAGCTGGACTAATGCAGGAGAGCACAGGACACGACTAAACTGTAACACAGAATTTGTTTAGGAAGTTAAACAAGTTCAAGTACATCTTGCTCTTGCTCGTGTTCTTGAACTACCATCGAAACTTTTGAAAACTACTGAACAGATGCTTCTTCAGATTTACCTTAAATATAACTTTCATTTTTAACTATATGTAGCTTTAAATAATTACTTAGCGTGTTAAAAAGTCTGAGAACTAAATTATGTTCATCACACTCTTTTCACAGAGGTAATATAACAATCTTTCAAAGCTTAAAATACCAAATGATGGTTCTTCAAAGATTCTTTAGTAAAGAAAATGGTTTGATATATAGACGTAAACACTCAAAGAACCGGTTGCATGATTAGGGTTCCTTGGGGTTCTTTGCCTCATGAAAGTGTTCTTCAGGTTGGAAAAGGGTTCTATATAGGGGAGTGCCATATCGCATCGTACACAATAATATCGCCAACATTTTTTATAACATACCCTGAAATATTGTGCCATATCACCTATCATTAATTATCACTTCAGGGTACTACTTTACTACTTTACTGTTTTTAGCAAAAGAAAAATTCACACTTTTCTCATTTCCCATTATATATCTACTAGAGACAGATTTTATCTGCCCAGTATCATTCATTTTACTTCAGTCCTGGATAGATGGAGATATGTAGAGTGCATTATTTAGTATTGTGACATTCTGGATCATTGATTTCTGTTACAATCTGAAGAAAATTCTTGTATTTTTTTAATATCTCAGTTAGGGGTTTGCCATATCATATCATATGCAATAATAAAATTTAAATTTCATTTTGTTGCAGTAGTGTATTCTTGAAATATTTTTTTTCAAGTCAATGTTTTGTTATACCGCCAAGAGTATCGTTATCGCAAAAATACCATGAAATATCATGATATTATTGTAGGGCCATATCGCCCACCCCTAGTTCTATATAGCACCAAAAGGGCTCCTCTATTGTTACATCATAGCCATAGCAGGACCCTTTTCGTTGCCATATAGACCCCTTTTCATAAAGGTTCTATATAGAAACATATACAGTACAATTTATACTAATCCAAAGAACCACTTCATGATGCAAGGAACCCTTTAATCATGTGTTTATGGTTCTATAAAGAACTTTTTTATTTACTAAAGAACCCTTGAAGAACTACCTTTTTAAGTGTGGAGGCTAAATTATGGCCTCTACACAGCAAGGTTAGTTTTAACAAGCTGGTAAGACTGACCGACCAAAGTAAATAAGTAATTATTGAGATCATCCCATTTAGCCCAATATAAATATAAAAACTAAACCCCACCTACAGGGTAAGCTGCAACATTTGCACTCGAACCATTATTCTGCTGAACTGCTGACAAACTTTGGTTGTTCAAAACAAAAGTTTATGTTTTGCCTTGTAGCAGAAGTGTAGGTTATTAATACTGTTCAAATATCACAATAAAAAATGAACAAAATGTGCAAGGTTATGTACCGTATTTCACGCAGGAGTATCAATAGAAGAAGTATTTCGGCTTTGTAACGTATGTTGGGGAGTTTTAAAAGCAGCTAACCTTTGCGCTCTTGGATGCTGCAATAACAACAGATTTGTGGGCTATTGATTCCTGACAGTTTGTCTAAATCAGAGCATCTTGCAGTGCTGCCATGTGCTCCTCTCAGCCAGCAGGATTACTTCTGCAAAGGACTGCTTCTGAGCCAGGCTGAAAAGATACTGACTTCTGCATCTTATGTTCTGCCTTACTTCATCGTGTGTCAAGTACGGCGGGGTGATATGGCAAAAATGGAACACACAGGACACTTGAAGACATTTTCACAATCCATTTTCATGAGTGTTGTGGGAAAGGCTGCAAAAGCAGCAGCGGAAAAATAGTAGAGCCATACTGAGAAAACTAAGAATGCACTGCGAAGTGTTTAAAAAGAAAAAAGGAAACCGTTTAAAAACATTCTAGATATAAAAATTATGTTAATTAAATATGATGATGGTGTAATGAACTGACATCCAATATAGCTTCCTGTAACTGATCTGTTTATGCAGCTATTTTTTAACTAGGAATCCAGGCAGCAGATACTCAAGTACTCGGTTAGCTGAAATCACTCTTCAGGATCTGTTAAACAGAGAAAACATACCGGCTTACAATTCACTATTCATTAAGTCTAATAAATATAATAATATATATTCTACGTCTAATAAATGTCTGCTCTATTTCACCATATTTCTCTCCTCTCATTGTAAGCTGGGTCGTCTTAAAGTTGTGTAATGCTTCCGTAAGCATTTCCTACCAATTACAAGGCTGCTGTCTCTGGCACCACCCACACAAAACACACTTATAGCCAGAGAAACTTAGTAAGCTAAAGCTAAACCATCTGCACACTGTCCATTTCTTCATGCACTATGTCCACCCAGTGTTGGACAGAGAGCTTTCACTCAAGTTAATCATTAGCCACACCCCCTCAATTCTCAGACAGTTCAGATCAGTGCTTTTTAAGTCATGTTTTATCATATTTCTATCTTATGTTCTTCATTCAAGCTTTTCCGTGTGTTTCATATAATACACGTTTAATATCACACAAACATTTAATTTCATTTTGACTTTAGGTTGAAGATCTAAAAACAAAGCTGTCATGCCTTAAAATAACTTGCATACATAAGATGCAAATGTTGTTTTTTAGGTTCTGTGGTGCGGCACAGTAAAGTTACACATGACAATAAAGCCAAGCATACAAAGAGCCACAAACACAAAGGTGTCAACAGGTTTCAAAGCAGCAAACAAACTTATTTAAACATGGGTTGGCAGTCAACCCAAAAAGAATCAATGCCTCAATTCCAAAGCTTTGGACTGGCAGTGATGTTCAGGTTTGCTCTCAGACAAATACACAAAGAACTGTCACCGTCTAAACAGTCTGCAAAGAAAACACCTTCCACAATAAACACACTTATAGTCTCGCTTTTTATAATCTTAGGCAGTTGCTGGTAATTAGCTCTCCAAATTCTGTTGCTGCAGTCAAAGACTGTACTCATTATTGTTTCCAGATGTCCTTCCCTATGTCTTGGATTCTGGAGTTGGAATGGTGTGGAATCAACTCCACTAGCTCCCATCATTCGGAATCAGAGTCGACTCCAAAACGTCTGGAAAAACAGCCCCATCCAGCACTCTGCTACCCCACCAGATAACTCACACAGCTAACAACATGACACCACACAATGTAATGGCATGCAATTCCAACATTTGCTGTGGGATATTCATAACGATATGCCATCTCTACTGAATATCAGAATTAGTCACAGCCCCACATTGTACTGATTGCTCGTGTTGTTTACAGGTTCTCTCTTCTTATGATACATGCAGTTGGCTAGCATTCTAGAAATAATGCCAATACCCACTCAGAAAAACATACAGTGATGTGACGACAACTGTAAATATTCCACCCCGATGTCAAAAACATAGGGCACGGTGCGCTAAAGCTTAAGGGTTATGCATAGAGAATTGCAATTATTTTTAATAAAAGAACAGCATTAATCATATTTGAGTAATACCCCTGCGCTACCTTCCCTAATCTTTTTACCTGATTTATGCCGCTTTGGATGCTGCTGAAAAATGCATCCGCTCAGAGTGGAAGGGAAAGCATCTCTAAATTGTCTTCACATCATTATTATTTTTCAGCGGCACTGGTCATGAGGTAGAGTGAAAATGAGGCACTCGCACGATCCATCTCCTCAATCTCACTGGCCATTAAAGGTTAAAAAGACCCGAGACAAGTTCATAAAAAATGAGAAGACGGATGAGATTAAAAGAGCAGAACAGAGGTTAGGCAGCGCACTGCCTAGAGCAAGTTGGCCCCAAAGACCTACATCAAGTGGGCTCAACCTTTCAGCGGGAGAGTGAGAGAGCCGGCCAGGGCAGAGAGGAGGCAGATAGCCTCACTTTCCATGAGTCTCATAAAAACAATTTGGATGCAACAGGACATGCCATGTTAATTCCCACTGTCTACTAGGAAACTGACATAAGGATTAGTAGCAAAGTCTTCCTTCCTTTCTTCACTAACTGATCACAGTGGGCTGCATTTGAAATCTACAGGGAGATGCATTACCTGAAGTAAGGGAGTAACATCCAGTCCCTCTGGGATGAGTTGAAATGGCATTTGTGATAAAGAACCAATCAAGCAAAATCAGTACCTGACCTCACGAATGCTCTTGTAGCAGAATGCAATCAATCCAAGATCTAGTATAAAGCCTTTCCAGAGGAGTATAAGCTTTTACTGCAGGAAAGTGGGACAAACTTCTGTTTAACACCTTGGAGAAGAAACAGAGAGTTGGGTAGTGAGGAATGAGAAAGAATGAAGGTGGGTGTGCGTAGGCTGGGAGGTGAAATGTTATGTTGTCTGTACATGTGATTTGGGGAATACAGGATTGCTTTTAGCTAAACCAGCTAATGCATAATATGACTTTGTGTGCATAAGGAGATGAGATGGAACTGTAGTGAAACAGCATGAGCAAATGGACTACGCAATTAGCTATTAGCTCCGCAATCTGCCTAAGGCTGGGTTTCTTTAGACCGCACTATTTTCTGCAATAGGGTGGAGCAAAAATCAGATGATGGCATATCTGCCAACACTACTGTTTTTTACTAGAAATTCTTTCTATTTTTAAACCCTTTCTTCCTGATCGGTAGCTTCTCCTATTAATCTTCCAGTTTCATATCAATACAAACCAAATACGTGTTACTCAGTTTCTGTGTGGGGCATGTGTCGTGGTGCCTGGCATCCCAACCCAGAGGCAAAGGTTAGTATGTGACCCTGTCTGACATAGGAGTGTAGGAAAATATCAAAAAATATTGAATATCAGGATATTATGTTTGGTGATACTGTATTGATTCTCAAAAACACAGTATCGATACACAGATTCCAGGCAGACAATGAATCATTGTGTGTTGTGTTTAAACCTTTGACCACTAGATGGCAGTGTTGTAATCAATTTTCAACTCCAACATTAACAAGCAGCACAAGGGCACAATGCTATTGTAAGTATTGGCAAACCTGTTCATATAGTGCTGTGTTTAATAGTAGAATTAGAAAAATCGCAATATATCACTTTGCTTGCAGTATCACAGTGTATTGCGATATATTGAATCGTGACGCTGTATCACAATACATATTGTATCGCCAGGTTCTTGCCAATACACAGGCCAAGTCTGACATGGGTTACTGCACGGTATGCACCCTTCCTTCACCCACACCACCCTCCTCCAAACCACACACAAACACACACACACGCACACATACATAAATTCATGCTTGTTGTTTTTTTTTACTTTATTGTACATTTTGTATGTTTTCACATATTGTACTATGAAATATGAACTATGAGACTGTGTGGTAGGGTTATATAGGGGAGCAGGGGCATTAAGAATAGGCCATTAGGTAATAACAGGAAAAGTCTCCCTACTTTTCACAGCAGGTATGTGATAGGTGGTATTGATGAAGGGAACATATAATTCAGTAAACGACTACTATTAGCTATTTAGCAACTTGTACGATGATGCCACCTATCTAATTCATCCAACAAACAAAAACAGGGTAACAAATCATCAGAAGGTCTCCACTCCTATGATGAGAATAAGGAAATGCCTCTTCACTTCTTACCAGTCTAGAAAAACTAAAATAAAATTTCATCCCTTTCCCATCCAATAGCGTCACCAGCGGTGGAAAGCATCTTTTATGTTAACTCTTATTTTGCTTCTATTTATGTAAATGTTTTGTTTTTTTTTGCTGGGTCATGGCGGTGGTGATAATAATCGCATACCAACAGCTTCAGCCATTGTTGCCCTTACTGATCCTTTCATTGTCTACCTTTCCTTTAATGATCTAAACAGGAGAAGCACCTTCAATATGTCTGACAATGTTACAAAAGACAGCTGGGTCAGTGCTAATTCTTTATCCTCTCGTGTTGGACTGATGGCACATTTGACACAGCGGTCTCTTAAAGTCAATGTGGTATTACGAGACAGTATGGACTAGGGGTAGCTGCTTAGCATGCTAGTTTCTGTAGATATCTCTGCAACATGAGTCATAAAAATCTTCTTCAAATTCTTTTTATCGATAATTTTAGGTATTTGTTGAACATTATAATCTAAAAATTGCAAATTACAAACAGCACCTTTAATATGTACATGTCTATTTTATATTATTACTATTATGGACTCTTTTGTACTGTTATTTTTATCAGACCGGCTACTGCTAGTATAATTTCACTTTATTCCTACTGTCAAGACTGAGCGCTGTTGCCACTGTGGCACCTAATAATAATCTTTTTACTGATAGTTTCTTTTTAACTACTTTATATCTCTATTAGTGCAAACAAACTTATCCTGTTCCTGTAATGTATATGTATAAGGAACATTCTCAGTTTTTATTATCTGTGGTTAATAGCTCTTCTGTAACACTGTATTTCTTTATTTTATTCTGTTTAACATACTGTCTTCTCTTGTGCAATATTTAGTACTGTGACTCTGCAATTTCCTTCTGGATCAATAAAGTGTTTTCTTATCTTAACTAGTTTATTTTAATGCAACTGAAAACCAGTTTTTCTGTGTCGTTTAATTTTTTTTCAGAAAGAGGTCATCACAGCCGTAAGTTATTTCCTTTTTTCTTTAATTCCTTTTTCACATTTCCACGTGCTTTCCTATTCAAATAAACTGACCTGTTTGCCAGGCCAATTTTACTTGCGTTCCGTGTGAACGCTGCTTAAGAGGCCATAAACGAGGCAGCCTATAAATGGAGGCCTCTGATGCACAAAATAAAAATGCTGAGCAATGCATGTAGTATACAAGTCAGATGCTAATCAATGATGTCTTTCCCCTCTGTCTCTGTTATACTGCATATGTTGGAGGGACTATAAAAGCTTAATCGGACTGTTCAGCTGTTTTATCCATCTTACAACAGAATGCAATAACATTTGCATGTACATCTCTTATTTCTTTGAGAGGTCTACTGCAGTTCATGCATTCATGCATAATGACTATTCCATCTGCTAGTTTCGTGTAATTCTTCCTTCTACGAGTGCAAAAGCGTGCTGATGATCTAACAAGTGCCCCGCTGCTGTTCCCTCCACTACACTTGATCTAGACTTTACTACCCAACCTCATGGCTGCTAATATAGCTGTGATCAATAAAGAGTCCCAACATGTTTCAATTGAATCTGAAAATGTCACTGGAGACCATGCATCAATAATTATGGCGCGCTCGGTGGCCTAGGTTACAGACCGTTTTACACACATTAGTGGAGCTGCTGGAGAGGTTTGATCTCAGTATGAAAGTGCCCCCCCATGTTTCCATTAGCCCGCCTGACTCTGATCTTATCACATGCTTGCCCTGATCGAACTTCATGGATATTATCATATTTCAAGGGGAGCCACCAGTCAAGCTCGGCATCAGCCACTGCCCTGTTACTTTAAGACTGGTATGCACACAGACAGGCCTTCAAAAATGGGTGACAGTCCCAGAAAAACCCTGTGGATTCCTCATCGTGCGCAAACAAAACGTTACAAAAACACAGTACTAGCTTTTAGACCAGCTGGCCTTCTTCTTTAAGTACTCAGAAATGCTTTCTGTCAGACTGGTGCTGAGAGATTAACACTCATAACATTAGAATGATAAAAGTCATTATCTAAGTGGGCATAATTCACGCTGCTTACAGTCAGTGACAGGAAGATATGTTATATATGGGAAATATTGATTAAATTAGGAAATAAATGTGAGGACTAAACTGTGTGTTATGCACAATAAACTGTGCAGCCAGACTGAGAAACCACTACATTCCGCAACAGTTGGAGCCAAGGCTGTAATATATGCTATATAAAAGTCTAGAAAAGCAGACCATAGCTTATTGAATTGGTGCCCTTAAGGCCGCATTCTGATATTTTGAATGCTTTTTGTTTACGTGGGCTTCAACGCATTTTATAATGGAGAAATTGTTTAGCTCTGCTTTGCTTTTGGTTCCATTCCTTATTAAAACTACAGCACAATTAACTGCTGATTAGACTTTCAGCATGTTTTTTTTTTGTTTATTACTCCCTCTTGCATCTTTTTTATAGAAGTGGCTTGTTGACTTTGATCAGAAAAGTGAATGCAGTAAGTGTCAATGGCACAAGTTGTCAAAAAGCAGCGTTGGGAAGCAGTAAACTTGTCAATATGTGCATAGACTGCTATGAATGAGCAGCTAACATCATCGTAGCTGTCGATTGCAGCTTGCTATGCTGGCCCTAACCACAGGCCGCGAGAAGAGGTGAAAGACTCAGCCGACAAATTCTGTCCCACAATCTGTTCACAAGTGGAATCAGGAAAGAAATTTGACTCTCACATCCAGCTTCTGAGCGCCCATGTCAGTGCCATCTAGACTGATTGCCTGGCATTCAGATTTGAATAGAACGTGAAGTGCAATGAAAACACGCGGAGTGTTCAGCACAGATGGTGCTCGGAGGCTGAAAGGGCCAAGGAGACACGCGGCCGCGAGACATGAGCGAGGAAATAATCTTCCGAAAGGCGAGTGTTTAAGAAACAGACAGCGGCGGGGCCAAGGGATGACGGGTTACCGCAGAGTTCTGATTTAAGAGCACACTCGCTGATGGGAGAGAGAGATGTAAAAGTTAGATCCAATCCCTGATGTCTTCCTACATGTCCCAGAACCCGATCTAACCTCGAATAAAGCGACTGAGAGGCTGCCAACGTAAGCTTGGACCAGAGATCGAGAAAGAAAATCGGACCGGATTGTCTTTGGAATCCTGAGGCGAGCGAGGCCAAAAGACACAAGAAAGGAATGAAAGGGCGAGAGTAGAATGAAAAAGCCTGCCCTCCTCCCCTGCGCCTCTCACTCTCGCTTAACAAATGGCCCCCTTGTTTCTTAAGGGCGCAAGCCCTGAGGCTGCGAAAACTACATTCGCCTATTGCTTATGATAGATGCTAAGGTATAAATCTGAATATGGCCCAATGTGCTCGGCTTTAATAGGCCTGGGAGCGGCCCTCGGGGATCAGCGCCTGCGCGCGGATGGAGGGATGAAGGCCTTCGAGTGGCCTGAACCTGCTGTGGAGGATGGAATGCAAACCTGCAGGAAGATTTTGCCTAATGGCTTCTCCAGCTGCCTGGCCTCTGGTCACCACAGCGAGGCACGGTGACCGTTCAGCCCCAGCGGGCACATTTTACTCGCCCGCCGCTGTAGCTCATGCACCATTAACCTGGGGAAGAGGGGGGAAAAAAGAAACCTAGACCCCTGAGACACCAGGCGTCTGGATCCAAACACCCACTCACACATAGACATAACCCGTCCACTCGCCCCTCATATCACTCAGTAAAATGGCCGAGTAAGGCCATAAATAAGCGCCGCAGAGGCTAAGCGGCAGCTCATGAGCCGAGCTTTAACAGGGGCTGAGAGATGGCCGTGAGCGTTCACTCAGAACTTGTGAGGAGAATGGGGAATGAATCTGACACGGAGATGCAGCAGATAAAAAGTGATCTGGATGGGATGGTTGCGATGGCAGTAATGATGCCTGGATCCACAGAGCCATGTTTTTGAGGAAAAGCTTTCATTCTACCTTCGAAAAGCTCAGCATGTAAAGGCCTACGCTTCCAGTACCTAGTACAGTAAGAGCTATCTGACCTACTTTGAGCTCTGCATTATCAACAGCAATTAAGTGAAATGGCAGCCATCACAGACTCCTTCGCTGACAGAGATATTAAACACTTTCATACTCCGGGGACGCGCTGATTTATACAGCCAAAACAAAACAAGCCACTCTCAAAATGGAAAATCCATGAGGGTCAAAGGCACATGGAGGATGACAGCACAAAAAGAATCCCCAGATGGATGGCTGGTATTCAGTATTATTCACTTCAATTTTCACTGCGCAGATAAACAGTTAGAGAGGATTGATAGAGAAGGTCAATTTCACAGAAAACAATGGAACATCAAGACACTGCTGTAGATTTTCAACATTGTAATCAGCTAGTCTGTTCCAGCATTGAGTCTGCATGATGGAGATTATGGATGGGCGATAAAGCGAAAAACATGATATCATGATACTTGAAGAAAGTTCATGATATTTAGTTTCTTTTAAGTTTGGAAAACAAGTCGGGACTGACCACATGAGCCAGCAAAGAACTGGCATACTTCTTAAAAAAGAAAATTAAAACATAAATAAATATAATAAGTACTGATTATACCCATGCAAAAAGCATACATTCACTCACATCATGATATCTGAAGACTTTTTTCATGATAGTCATATTTTTATGATATTTAGTTTCTCTGAGGTTTTCAAACATGTACATATACACTGTAACCACATTCATTTTCTATTTTATCACTTCATTTTCACCTTACAAAGTGCACCTGCAGTTACAGACTGTAGTCTGCATGTGTCTTTGCATAATTTGTTATCTCATCTTTATTCTATTATTCCATGGTCAAGACCCCAACAAGACCACCTCATGGCAGGTATCGTTTGGGTGGTGGATCATTCTTAGCACTGCAGTGATGTACAGTATCAGTGCTGGACTGAGAATAGACCACCAACCAAAACTACCCAATCAACAGTGTCCTGTGTGCAGCATCTTGTGACCACTCATAGTTTGTGACTAGACAAACTATGCAACAGCTGAGAAGCAGCTGACTTTGAATCTACAGGGTGGACCAGTGAATGCACGCAGTGTTTAAAAACTCCAGCAACACTGTTGTGTCTGATCCACTCGCCCCAGCACAGCACACACTGTCACTGCACTGCTGAGAACAATCCAGCACCCTAAAAATACCTGGGTGATGAACATGGAAAAGGTGGGATAACAAATTTTGTAAAGGAACAGATGGACTACAGTCTGTAACTGTAGAACTACAAATTGCAACTATATGACAAATAGATAAAATGGACAACGAGAGCAGATACAAGGTAGCTGTACTACTGAGTGCTCAGTAAGAGCATGCTGATATAATTTAGCATGGCAGCTCTAAAATATTGTCATATTTCCCAACCTTAGCTGTACAAATCAGTGATTTAACACATGCTCACAACCAGGCCCAATAAATGTCCTGCTAATTCTACACTGACCCTCTATTGACCCACAAGATTAAATCTATATGCTTTAAATCCCTTCTATTGCTCCAGCTGTACTCCCAAGCCCCAGAGCCTTAGTGTGCTTTCCACCTTTAGAAGCAACGTTTTTTATGTACTCCAACTTTAAAGCAATTAGCTTAGATATGAAAAAGTGATATCATATTTATTACATAACCTTATATAGCGGGTTACGATATCACAGTATTGTATGAAGATAAAAATGCCAGATGTATATATATAAACATAAATCTAGTATTCTGATTCTAAATATATATATCAGTGTGTTTATGTATATACACAGCTCCACTTACCATATAGGAACACTTTGTTATACAACACTTACAGACTAGTCCATCTGATTCACTGTATACATTGTTTATCCCCTATTCATCCTGGTCTTTAATGGTCAGGACCCCCACAGGAACACCACAAAGCAGGAACTATAAGGGAGGTGGTTCATTCTCAGCAATGCAGTGACCAACGAGTCCATCAACATGGATCAACAACATCCAGCCAACAGTGTCCTGCAGGTAGCCTCCTGTGACCACTAATGAGGGTCTAGAGAATGACCAACACAAACTGTGCAGCGACAAATAAGCTCGGACTTCACATCTACAAGGCCGACCCACAAGGTAGACATGTCTAATAGAGAGGACAGTGAGTGGGCACAGTGTTTAAAATCTCCAGCAGCACTGCTGTGTCTGATCCACTCATACCAGCACAATATCAGTGTCACTGCAATGCTAAGAATGACCCACTGTCCAAATAGTATCTGCTCTGTGGTGGTCCTGTGGGGGTCCTGAACATTAAAGAACAAAGTGAAAGCGCACAATGTGTGCAGAAGGGGTGGGCGGTATGGCCCTACAATAATATCACAATATTTCATGGTATTTTTGCGATAACGATACTCTCGGCGATATAACAAAACATTGGATTTTTAAAAAATTAAGAATACACTACTGCAACAAAATTAAAATTACATATTATTATTGCATACAACATGATATGGAACACCCCTCACTGAGATATTAAAAATTACAAGAATTTTCATCAGATTGTAACAGAAGTCAATGATCCAGAATGTCCTGATATTAAATAATGCACTCCAAATATCTCCATATATCCAGGCCTGAAGTAAAATGAATGATACTAGACAGATAAAATCTGTCTCTAGTAGATATATAATGGGAAATGAGAAAAGTGTGAATTTTACTTTTGCTAAAAACAGTAAAAAGTAGTACCTGATGTGATAATTAGGGATGGGTGATATGGCATAATATTTCAGGGTATAATATCGCTCACGATACTCAAAAATGTTGGCGATATTATTGTGTACGATACGATATGGCACACCCCTAGTGTGCAGTGAATCAGATGGACTACAGTCTGTAAGTGTTGTATAACAAAGTGTTCCTATATCCTATATGGTATGTGGAGCTGATAAAACAGACAATGTGTGTGGATATAAGAAGGTGTATGGCTGATTCATTGCTGATTGGTATTATATATATATATATATATATATATATATATATATATATATATATATATATATATATATATATATATATATATATATATATATATATATATATATATATATATATATATATGTCTGTCTGTCTGTCTTTGAAAACTTCCCTAATGGCACCTTGCAAACTAGGTTATTCGGACTGCATTCATTTGAAATGGCGCATAGTAAATAGACTTACCAACAGTGGTGGTCACAGGAACAAGGTTGTCTAAATCGCTAATATGGCCACAATATTTTGCTACACAAACCAGGTAGTAAACCAGGTAATATGTAACGTTAATAATGGTAAATTAGTAGTAAAATAAGAAAAATAATCTTGAACACAATAAGTACTACAAATGTACAAATGGCAGTGAATTTGTATCCGTTTCATATAATAGTCTTCTGTGAAGTAGCTTTTAGAGGCACTAAGCACTTCAGATGTCTGATTCCTATCACCACTGTGAATAATTCTTAGCTTGTAGGTTTTTATAGAATGAAGCATTTCACATCAAACCAGTTCAAAAGAATTATTTCTTGAGTTCGGATTGTGCAGGAAAAATTCTTGGAATGTTCCTCTTTTAAGGTGATAGATACTTGGTACTCTAGCAAGCACAATGAGTTTTAAAGGACAGCATTGCAGCCTTTACCTTGAGCTGTGAAGCAGCTCGGACCGATGATACACTAAACACCTGTATAAACATCAAATAAAGCAAAGCAGTAGTATAGTGTGACCGTGTGCGCTCTCTAGAAAACCTCTTGTTTGAAAGAAACTTGTTTGAATAAAGTGCTAAATAAAACGTTAGATGTGGTGACAGTATGTGAATACGTGCATGATTCTACATTAGGGTATAGCTTACTATTGAATGACTACAATATACATACTTCACATCCACTGAAACCTTCCTCTACATATGCAAAGCGAGGATAGCTGTTGAAGACAGATCGTATATTTCAAAGTACAGAGCCAAAGCAAATCCATACAGGCAATTGTCTACTCGTTAAGCTCTCACCAACCCCCTTCTACAGCATCTTTTACTGGTCTTTTCAGGCTTGCTTATCGTCATTCAGCTCCACACAACTACTGATGGTCACTACCTCTGTGTTACAGACTCGGAGGACTACCTCGACAGCAGCACTCAAGTAATGAAAGCACGGAATGAGGTTAAGGGAAATGTATATTTTACAGCAACTCTCAGGGTCAGCCATCATATGTCTAAATGGGATAAGGGCAGATTTGTCAGGGGCGGTTTAGTTTGACGGAGCGTGCCTGTCTGCAGGAGCACACAATGCTGTATGTTCTCTCCATCTGCCAACCTATCACTGCTCCCCAGTCTCTGTCTACTGAGCCACTGCAATTCCTCTAATGGCTTCTATGGGAAGACAAATAGGGCAGGTTTATCTTAACCTACAATATCGGATTAAATAAGGTCAACTCTTCAAGAGACCCCCTGAGGAGATGATGATGATAGACATAAAGGGGTTATGCTTTGACATATGACATGTGTACATAGCTCCTCGTGTAATAACATGCACTAGAATGGCTTCCAGTGCTTCCCTTAAATAGCATTGTGGTTAGTCTATCTGATCTACTTCTTACTCCCTAAGCAATAGAGGCACAAAATAGAAAGTATTCCTGATAGTACGAGCACCTCTGCTATATTTGAATCCACACTCAGTGGAAAGACATGAGTTAATCCTATTACAGCAGTTAATATGCTTCATAACTCAGAGGTGATATATAGAGAAAGAGCATACACTTCAGGAATGCATCTGTACAGGTCAAACACCGACACCTTCCCCCCTATACCATGTGTTTGACATCTGTACAGCACATGGAGCCAGTCTATAAATCTCTTTGGAATGCCTGTAATGGAACTGCAAACATCACTAATGGATGTCCTGCTGGTGAAGAGAAAAAAACTAAAGTGAAACCATCAAAGCAAATATGACCACTAACCTCAACCTCAAGCCATAGCTTAACTGTCCCAGCAATGCCACTGATGAACCACTAATGTACCACATTTGGTACCTTTAACCACCTGTGAAATATCAACTTCGCCACAAGGGGAGTCGCTAAGCGCACTATGACTATGAATCATACAGTGCTATGCAAAATCTGAAACCATCCTACATCGATTTGATTTCCAGTCAAAATGACCACACAGTTTCACTTGTCAGCATCAGGAAAAAAATACAGATAACACACAGAAAGTGTACAAAAGTTTTCAGACACCTGAGAAAATGACATTTACAAATCTGCTTATCTGGCCACTAACGCCTGGTTCACACTACACGACTGTTTGAGTGGTCAGGTTTTTGTGCCGTTCACACTACATGACTGGTTGTGCTGTAATCGCGAGTCTTTCAGTTGTTGTGGCTTTCACACTACAGGACTGATCAGCAATACGGGTTTACCAATTACACGACTTTTACTCTGGAGAAGACTCGCTTCTGGCTTCAGTCCAAAACACGTTTCTCTCATGAGGATACACGAAAACTAAACCCATGTGAGAGCTAGCGACACCACGTAGAACATGCATTATTTCCAAAACGGACGTCAACAAACCAGCAGTACAAGTTGTTAATGCGCTGATTTGCAATAAAGAAGATAAAGGTACGAAGATAGGTTCTCTCTCTACGTGATCCCATTGGCTGTAGCTAGACGCTGCTGCTGACTCACAGTTGCCGACTGGCCTAGATTTTAAACATGCTAGATATTTGCCAGGCGTCTGCGATTAGTCAGCGAGCACTCGGCGACAGGTCGGCGAGCGTCTTTCAGCCGTTCACACTACACGACTGAGTGAGCGCCGAGGGATCGCTGATTTGCCTCCGAGCAGAGGTTTTTGTCGGCGATTTACAAAAACAGTCAGTGACTGAAAAACCAGGCTAAAATCGTATAAAGTGAACTAGGCAGTAATAGTGGAATAGACACATTTAAAGGGCCCGCATCCTAGAATTTGTTTTTGTCCCTTTAAGACTGATCTTAATAATAAAATGATATATAAATAAGCTCTGTCCTGATTGGCTGTTCTGTATTAAGCCTCAGAAAAGCACCGAAACAGTCTGTGGAACTTTAATATGAGTGGGCAGATCTAAACTACTGTAGGCCAAATAGGTAGATATACACAGTCAAGTCACATTATTAAGAACATTTCACCCTGCAACCATTACTGACATGTAATAATGTGGGAAATGTTTTTGTGGCAGGCACTTTTAACCGACTGTGTATGAATCCATCCTTGCAGATCACGTAAACCCACATATCGTCTATCTACATTTTTTTTTTTGGTTTTATGTTTTCTACATCATTTGAACATGCCACTGGCTGTTTACATTGTGTGAAAATTTTAGGACTTACAGACCAATAGAAATGCTCCAAAATAACTTGGAAAATTCTGGTTCCATTGACTTACATTAAAAGTAAAGTACTGTAAAGTTGCAATTTTGGAGATACTTGTTTTTCATTGGACGGCGACGATATGTTGATTGTCTTTCCGGGGGCGGATGGGATTTTCCAGCTAGACAATGCAACATGTCACACAGCTAGAAATTGGTTGGAAGAGCATGGTCAAGACCCCACGTGCCCTCCTACAGCTGTGGGATGCACTGCAATCAACATGGCTCTAGATACCTGTGACAACCCAACCTACCAGGACCTTATTAAGTCACTCCCAGCCAGTCAAGCTGCTGTCTGTGCTGCACAAGGCGGTTACTCTGGATATTAGGTCATAATAATATGACTTGATTATGGAAACCCACAGTTTTTAAATTTTCAGTTGAAAAATGACATCTTCAACTTAACTGTCTAATATCTCATCACTTCAGAAATATCTCCTGAAAAATCAAGAACAACCTAATAGCCATTTTGTCTGGAAACAGTCCTTTGCACAGTCCTGTATGTTGTTCTCCAAAGAAAACCATCTCTCTATAACAGTAACTTTCCAGGAGAGGACAAAAACAATCTTAACTTTAGATGTCAGTTAAAGTAAAGTGAATTTTACTCCAAGTAATTGTGGAGCAATTCAATTGTTCCATTCATCATAAACAAAACACACAATGTAAAGGACAGCAAATGACGCAGAACAGTAAAAGTTGTGTGGAAGTGGAGTCTAAATCTTTCTAGTGCTGTTTTTTCAACAAAGCTTGGTTTGATCTCATTGTTCCAGTGTAGAGGTTTACTCGCTTGCTTACACAAGATTTTGTCCCCCAACTTTTGGACTTTAGACATGGGACAAGAAATATGGTCCAAAACCTCCAAGCCACAGTTGCAAATCAAAAGTTAGGCACCAAATAATGAGAGACAGGCCAGATTTGAACCACTGTTTTGCACAACATCCTACAGTATTATATAATAGTTCTATAATGGGATTGAATGATGTATTATATTCTGCAGTCACTGCAAACTTAACTTTAATACATAAAGAAAGTCCACTAATGCTTCTCTGATATTGTGATTAAAGTTCTATGGCAGCACAACACCTAAAGTTAGGAACTTTTAAAATAAGCTATACTCCATAAAAACAATGTTTTACATTTCCCCCAGTTTGTGCAGAATATTTAAAGAGTGAATGAATGAGTGTTTTTTGTGCACAATGCAACCATTTACAATGTAGGCATGTGTGTAAACTCATATGAAAGGTTTAATGAGCACTTAAAAACGTATACTGTAGTTTGGAATGACTGTTAACACACGATATATATGTTAGGAATGCAAACAGCCTTTTACAGCAAGACTTGCAGTAACTTTCTTTCCAAACTTTCTTCTAATTAATGAAAGATGCGACAAATGCACAGTGCTTATCTGACAGGGGGTCTCCAGAGAAATGTTTTTCAAATGCTTCAAAACATCTACATCTGACAGCTATGTTTCGCTTTAGGAGGCAAAGCATACAGCTGTATGTACTCTGGGCAGGTAAACAGTGGAACGGATTTGAGTGGCAGATGCAGGAAGGACGGGTATAGGGGCAAGTGATTGGCAGGCATGAGTTGGCGCAAGGTGCTGTTTGAGATGTTACCTGTCAGCCAGCGGTCTGAGAGGAGGCGTCTCCGGAGACACTGACAGGCCAGAGGTTTCCTATTCGTTTGGGCTGCGATGACAGGCTGACTCATTCTGTGAACTGGGGGCTGCTATAGGCTATGGAGCCTTACTAGATTACTTTCTCTCTCTCTCCTTTTCTTTCTGTCTATCTCTTTACCTATTAGGGCTGCACGGCATGGACATGTTGTTGGATCATGCAATGAAGATGCAACAAACTATAACAAAGACTTTTTAACTTGGGTCTTAGCAGGTGATCTTAAATGTAGCCAACAGCTTATTTCTTATTAACAATAATATAGTAATATTTCTTATTAATAGATTGTTGTAAAATATGTTACTATACTACTAAATATGTAACTTCCTTCATTGTAAGTAATATTTTACCCTAGTGAGTTTGTCTTGTTCCACTGGGTAAAAAATTAAGCAAGTTTCAGGCATATTTCTTTAAACAAGCTATCTTATCTGCATCATTCACATATTTAAAAATAACTAAAAAGTTATGATGCTGTGGAAAATATAAAACTAAATGCAAGGATGAGCAAAATATTTGAACTATATGTGTAATTCAAAATAGTACAAAGACAACCAATCACATGTTGAAACTGAGAAATGTTATTGTAATTAAAAAAACTCTATTTTGCCCATTGTGACAACACGTTTCAAAAAACTTGGAAAAGGATCAACAGAAGACTAGAAATGCTAAAAAAACATTAGGTGCAATATTTCACACCTACATAGGTTATTTGGCAACAGGTCAGTAACATGATTGGGTATAAAATGAGCCCACCAGAGAGGTGGAGGTAAAGATGGGGAGGGGTTCAACACTCTGTGAAAGACTGTGTAGGCAAGTACCCCAATAATATAAGAATAGCATTTACCAACAAAAATAAAATCCAGAAAACATCCAGAAAAACGCTGCCTTCTCTGAACACAAGCTCATATAAGACTAACACAAAAAAAACTATTAATAAAAATGTTTATTCTTTTTAGAAATCACAGACACCACGTCCACCAGGCTAAAGAGCAAAGGGCTTGTTACCAGTGCACAGTTCAAAAGTAATCTGTGATGGTTTGGGGGTGCATTAGTGCACATGGCATGGGTGACTTGCACTTTAATGATGGGTGACGGCACCATTAATGATGGAAATAATGGTTTTGGAGCAATGTATGCTGCCATCCAGATGACGCCTTTTTCAGGAAAGCACTTGTTTATTTCAGCAAGACAATGCCAAACCACCGATTACACTTGCTACAGCAGCATGCTTGTCACCTATTGAACATTTCTGATGCGTTATGAAACAAAAATTACAATAAAGGAGACCTCAAACTTTTAAAATCTTCTATCAAGCAAGAATGGGAAACTGTTTTACTTTCAAAACAACCTTAGATCCCACATACTTACAGCATGTTGTTAAAAGTAGAGGTGATGAACACAAATCAACATCAAATTCAACATAACCATATATTTTACAATACAATTACATTTCTCAGTTTTAACATTTGAACTGGAGCTGTTGTAGTAATGGCTAGTAAATATAGGGGTGAAATTTACATTTGTAACTTTTTTTTGAAATAGTGTCGTATAATATTTGTATATTTTGACTACTTTTAAGATGTCACTAGTCAAGATAGCATTTTGCAAGCTACATTAACATACCACTGTAAATATAAGAGTTCCTGTGTCCACAGCGCTTTGTGGAAGTAAAGTCATATGACCAAAGCTGTTATCGCCACCCTTTGTAATATGTTTACTTAAAGTGGATGCTAATCCTATTATTGTCATAGACAAATGCCGACGAGTGATCTCATATAGATTGTGCTCTCATATAACCACAGCAGTTGTTGACTAATGCAACAATAGTATAGTTGTTATCAGTGCACACACACAAACAAGGAACGGTGACATATGTCATGTTTCCAACAAATTCAGCCCTAGAGGTATAATTTAACTGACCTTTTGACAGAAACCAATCCAACATGCCTACAGACACTCTCCGTATTAAATTCCCCATAGTCCTGGAGATATCTCTGTCAACGCTAAAAGCAACAGCCCATAGGGATCCAGTGTTCTACAGAGTCCATGCTCTTTCACTTGGTCATCCATAAAACAGGAGATGGAAGGCCCAGCTTAAGCGATCAATGTCAGTGGAGGTGACACTGTTTCTAAAGTTTCTGAATGCTGTGACATTTGGCGAGGAAACGGTAACCTTCTCCTCGCAGCTCCTCTGAGTCAGCCTGTCAGTCAACACCGTCTCCGCCTTCTAGTGCATCCCCGTACCCTGCAGTCTAGCGCTGCTAGTGATCTGACTCACTGGAATAGATAAATACTATAGATAGATTGAGTCAAATGTCCCAAATGGCACATGTTATGGATCATTTTGTCAGGTTTATACTGATAATCTACTATAAATATATGCTGCTAAACATAAATAATATGCCATCAAATCAACAAATTGACTTATTCACATGCACACAATGCAATAAAACGTCATTCATTCGGAATGACACAAGTACATTCAAGCTCAAGATGTATGCTGGACTTGTAAACTACACACACTTTATTGCAGAAGTAATGTGACCATAAGCTGACTTTAAACACACATTTTTGCAGGCAAGGCTAGCTAGCTCTCCAAATCACCATTCCATCACAGAACTGGTTAAAAGCTGTGGCTTCCTCATTTTTGGCTAATTCACCCCGTCTGCATTGCTACAGTTCCCACTTCAGTGAGAACATCTTTTTACAACCTCTGCTGCATGTGTTCGTGCCATCAAAGAGGCTACAGATAGCTGACAATGCTAATATTTCTCTGTAGCTCTCCAGGAGTACCAAAGAGCTGTCTAGATTCTGCAGTATGAAGTTTCAGTGAGGAGTTTCTCATTTCAGTATGGCTGTGCATTGCAGCAAGTACTCCTGGTCAAGGTTTCTATCATATTAATATATTCAAATCAAGAGTGTATCAGTAATGCAAATTTGCCACAATGATGCACATTTGATTGGGCAAGTCACTTTTAATATTGATTAGAATCTTAGATTGGAATAAGCATGGACTCTTAACGAGTTAAATAAATAGTTAATTACGCGGTGTTGGGACAGAGCACCTATCAGTGGACCATGCTTTTAGCTTGTGACATGAATGTTAAAAGTTGGTGACAAATAGGAGGAAAAAGGCAGCTGCTGTTGAAACCGTATACACCAACCACAGTCTGTACAACTGAGCAGAAACTTTCTGACGCTGGCTTGGAGGCCAGGGAAATTGTGGCTTGTACTGGCTACCGAAGCGAATCATCACTGCAGTCAAACTTGTATTTAGCTTCAGTGAACAGAGAAGCTGGAGCAACATTCTTGCTCACACTCTAGCTTCCAACAAACCACTCGTGCTCTGAGCCAAACCTTCCCAGATCAGCAGCGATGAAAAGTGCAAACATGGTTTAACACTATTTTAAGTCATGTACCTTCAATGACAATGTCAAGGGTAATAAAACAGGGATGCTAATCATTGGAATAAGCATGGAATCTTAACGAGTTGAGTAAATACTCTAGTTCATTAAATGGTGTTGGGACAGAGCACCTATATATCAGTGGTGAACCAAGGACCAGGTTTTTAGTTTGGGCCATAAATTTTAAAAGTTTGTCACAAATAATAATAGAAACACATGTTTTGGCCATTCTAGACTAACTGTGTGCATGGAAGTGTTTGAAAAGTATTTGAAAGGTTTCACACACACATTCTAATATATGTTCCTGGTTCTAAAATCTGTTTGAGAGTCACGTTTTGAGTCATGGTAAAATACTCCACACACCCATGAGTGCTTCTCAACCAAGGACGGATTAAGGATAGTCTGGGCCCCTGGGCAAAGAGTTGCCCAGGGATAATCCCCCCCCAACCCGTGCTCCTCGTGATCAAGGGACCTCTAAAATGATGCCCCCCTTTTTCCTAAGACCCCTAATAGCCAGAAGTCAAAGTCAGAGCAGTGCCACAACGCCTCGTCCATTTTCATAAAGGGCCCAAAAGCATGGTTAGGAGCCCCAAGAAGCCCTGGGGTCAAAGTCCCTAAAAGTCAGAAAATCCTTCAAATTGAGGGCCCTCAGAAAAAAAAAAATATCGTATCATAAATATTGATAGGGATAGCAAAATGTTTTGGGCTAGGGTCCCCTTGGCGACCCCTAACCCCAAGGGCCCCTGGGCGCTGGCCCCACTGGCACGGTCAGTAATCCAGCCATGGTCACAACACCTGAATTCCATACTGTAAATGTATAACATGAAAAGATGAACAGAACTGAAGAAAAACAAGAATAAATGCTGAAATTAACAATAGGGAGAAAGAAGTGTTAAAAAACCTGCAAACTGAAGAAGGCACAGTTAAAGAGACGATGCAGGCAATTTGCTGATTTGAGACATGGTGTGCTGTCACCAAACAAAGCTGCACCGAGTTCTTCAGCAGTTGCCACAGCAAAAAACAGAAAGGCGAATCGTACAGTTTCGGCAGCTATGTTGGTTTATGTACAGAACTGAACAGACACATCCATGACCCACCGCTTAAGTCTGTCTCGGTGTACCCTAAAAGATCCCGCCTTTACCACTAGTTTTATTGGAATAGTGAAAACACTTGGCCAATAAGTCAACACACTACCAGGCGAAGATTTTATCAAAATCAAGCACTCTATAGCACTTAATATAAACACAACAGTCGGCCTTGTCAACAAAGTCTGGTTTGATGTGCAACTGCATCAGGGACGAAGAGCCAAACAAGAAAAACAGCGACTGAAGCCTGAATCCTTTGTTGTCTGTAGGACGAGAACGATGTGAAGTGTGCCACCTTGACATTTAATGAGATCACCAAAAAACACAGAGACCCAAACGAGAGAGTGAGTTTTATGTATGAGCACCCGGAGGACATGATATGTCCTGCTGCCCGTTTGTTGAAATATCTCTCCCTTCTGTCTCTCAACCCACTACCGTCTTTTCGTCTTTTATCTCTATCCAAATAAGGCAGCCTTTACCAAAGACATACAGTAGGCTAGTTCTTTTAACGCTTTCTTTGACAGAGCAGTTTTGTCACATTACAACTCATGACGTGTGATGTTTGGTGGTTATAACATGGCAGTCGATATGGCGGCTAGCATTTGCCCCATTATGTAAAATGAATTTTCTCTTCGGGAGAAAAGAGCTCATTGCTTGGTTCCATGCTGCCTAAATTTGCAAAGCAGTTGGTATTGAAACAGTACACACCAACCACTGTCTGTACAACTGAGAAGAAACTTTCTTACGCTGGCTTGAAGGTCAGAGAAATTGTGGCTTATACTGGCTACCGAAGCGAATCATCACTGCAGTCATACTGGCATCTAACTTCAGTGAGCAGAGATGCCTGAGCAGCACTCTTGCTCACACTGTTACGGAACCCTGAGCCAAACCTTCCCAGATCACCAGCAATGAAAAGGGCACTATTTTTAAATCAGTACCTTCAATGAAAATGGCATGGTTAATAAAAGCAGTGTTCCTAATCATTAATCACATCATCCAAGAAAAAGAGTAAACCTTGCCTGTGTTATACTGCTTAGCACCAAAGCTCGTTTCAAATGGTAATTGAATGTAATTCGTTATTGAATATTTTATAATAAACAGTAATCCCAATAATTAAACTATTTTTATTATTATCATTGTTATTGCTTAATCTGTGACCGCATGTTACCAAGTAACAATGCTTACTGCTAACAGACTATATAGTGTGGTGGTAGAATATTTTCCTTAAATAAATACATTTGTGAATTAATGATTGCTATATTTGTTATATTATTTTTAATGCAGTATTATAAAAGTAATACACGACAGTGTGCTACTGTGATTTTTTCACTCCACTGTAAGTCATGCCTAAGAACATCCTTCACACATGCTCTCTTGTGGCTTTTTGATTAATTTTAGAACTATTTGCTACTTGTGTTTGCACACAAAAGAATTTGACCTCCACATTGAACCTATGCATGCAGTAAACATTATTACACACACAAACACACACACACACATTAGTGAACACACACACTAGGGGGCAGTGAGCCCGGAGAGATGGGCAGCCCTATCCAAGGTTCCTTGCTCAAAGGTGCTTCAGTCTTTTCCTATTGGTTTAGGGGATCGATTCGGTGACCTTCCAGTCACAAGGCTTGTTCCAAAACCTCCAACCCATCCTGCATATGACAGATCTAGAGGGCCTGGCATTAAACAGACGCCACTGTTTTTTATAATGGTGACTGACTAAAACTCATTGGTTAGTCTACCACTAATCAGGCCTTCGGTCCAGCTCCTAAAAGCTTAACCACTGGGAGAATTCTCTTGGCTGTATCTACCAGAGAACCATGTTGACCATTTCAAGCAAAACTTAACAAATAAATGAGTACAATACTTCAATATTATGCGCAATGACTATATTTTTAAAAAGTGAACTAGAAATTACAGGCCTATTTCTTTCATGGAAATCATTTAGGCTTCTCAGAAGGCCCTAGGGGATCCCCTATCCTCAATGTAGTTCATTTTTATATTGCTTAGCATGTCAAAGAGCTTATTTTGCATTCACATAAAAAATTATGCAAGCTAGCTGAGTTATGCCAAAGTTATAAAAAGGTGTGCAACAGAAGCCAGGACAAGCTGGTTAACAAGTGGTTAACAATTTGTGCTATGACCTTTCAGTGGCAGTATTAGTTTTAAAACAATGCACCATAACTGTGCTTTGACATGGAATACATAGGCTAATTACTGGAATTAAATGCAACTGACAAAACCTTGGACTGTGTTGTGCTACTAGAAATGAGTCCAAGCATGCCAATTAAAACATTCTAGAAACTGTTTAGTATATGGAAAGGCTTTGTACAATGTGTTTATTTGATTGCATATTAAGGAGTTATTTTACATATTTAGCAATATATTTAATAAATAAAAATATTAAAAATTACATAGTGTTATTTCTCCACTGTTCCCTGAGTCATGCAGTCTGCATCTAGAATCAGAGAGAAAATGCAGTATTACCAGCGCTGAACAAGAACCTAAAAGCTATTCTATTTAGTGCTGGCTCAGGGGCTGGATGCCTGCCTGGATTATTCCTGCACTTCATACCCTCTCAGATGGTGTTTATACTAAAGCACAGTCTCTAATGGCCCTTAAACATGCCCAGGCTGTGGGACTAGATCATGATGGCTTGTGAATGCAGCTCGTTCACACGTATTAGGCTCAATGGCCTGCATGAGATGGGCTACTCTGACCCCTGCTGTGAGAAAGCCCCCCCAGGGTCCAACCATGACACCGCACCACCCACAACCAACCAGGCCGGAGATGTCTTAATCGTTTTGTGTCTATGTGTGTGTGTACAGGCGTGGGTGATATAGGTGGATGAAAGTGTTAAGTGCAGCTATTGCTATTTTAAGAAACTGAGAGAATATGATGACAGTAATCACACTAATACAAACTATGCATTAAAATATGACATATTTGGTAATGACATTTCACATTGTCACCAAAAATGTGGCCAGAGCTCTCCTGAAGGTTGGAATCATATCATACATTACATGGCCAAATATATAAGGACCCTCAAATCACATCCACATGTGCATGCTGAACATCTCCTTCTAAAACCATGCAATTACAATAACAGCACTTACAGTTGACTAGGGCAGCCCTAGCATGGCAGAGATTTGGCAAGAACTTGAGAGGTGGCATTCTATAACAGTGCCACATTGAGCCACACTGAGTTCTTCCGTATGATTCATTCTCTTCCTGAGTGTCACTGGATCCTCTGAATTATGAGGCCATCTCTCGCATTGAAAAGACTCTGCGTCAAAGTAAGTGTATTGTTAACCTTTGACACTGATAAAACACCACCACCACCACTCAGCAGTGGTAGCCTGCATGCAGCAATATCCATTTCTTTATCCATATGATTTTTTCCTTAATGACCTTGTAATTCAGAGAATGCAGTGACATTTGGAGGGAAGATGTATGCAGGACCAAACATATTGGCTATGGAATACTTCAGTTTATCACAGGGCACAATAGTAGCAATTTTCAAACACGCCAATCACCTTCACCCATAGGGAAATCTGCTTAGGCTAAATAATGGCATGACTTACTGGTAGGGGAGTCTGCATCAATGCTCCTCCAGTACTTGTAAAAAGTACTTGTAAAAAGCCTTACAGACCTGGTATAGCTTGTTTCCATAAGACTTTTTGCTTCTGTTCTGCATACTCAGTATTATAAATGTTAACCAAGCAGAAAGCAGCCTGTGTGTGTTCTGAACTGCCCTTTCAAAATAATCTGAGGGACTTAGCGGATTGCTAAATCTCAAAAACAGTATTACTGTATGATATCAACAGCACGATGTCACCCAGCACTACAGGGAAGGTAGCAGCATTTCTGAGGTACATGTATCTATCTAGCCAGCACTTCATTGGTCTGAGCAGCAGAGCAGTCAAGCTTCATTGATGGCATATATGGCTTTATTGTTATGAATGTTTGCTGCCAGCACGTGCGATTCTTCACAAATACCCACATAACCTTGAGTAAAAGAACTACCTTTGGGTGCATAAAAGAAAAAAAAACACATAAGTTTACAAATGTATAGCTAAAAAACTCCATGTTTCCATGTTTCATTTTTACGAACAAATATTCTAAAATGAACTCAAGTATACATTTCATCCCTGGCTTCAGGCTTATTACATTAAATTATTTATTAAACATGACTTCTTACTGACAGTCAGCAATATATTTACAATAGGGCTGGACAATATGATTACTGTTGATACAGTTATTATGATTCATTTTATTACAAGATAAATATGATCTTCAGTGCATTTTAAGTTTTCACATCATTTAAACATGCCAATGGATGTTTATATTGTGTGAAATGGACCAATTGTGGAATGGACCAATAGAAGTGCTCCAAAATAGCTGGGAAAAAATTCTGGTTCCATTGACTCACATTGAAAGTAAAGTAAGTTTTTGGTCCCTCCTGTAAAGTTGCAATTTTGGAAATACTTGTTTTTTATTGGACAGCGACAATATTTTAAGTACTTGTGGAACCCTGACCAACTGCATGTTTTGTTTAAAAAGAAATTAGTCCTGTTAAACTGGACACAGTCTGATAAAATACTGAAAAAAAACATTGTGCTTACAGCTTAAAGATTTTAAATGAGGCACTACTAGTTCTTTTTTCCTCTGTGACAACTGATCAGATGTCACTATTGCCATATTGTATTGTTTCTCTATCGCCCACCACTACTTCACAACACATTATGTTTACTGCTGCGGTATATTCTTCTAAGAAAAAAAAAAGAAACTCAGTTTGTAGCTCCAGCTTCCAACATGTGAAATGCTGACCACTAACACAAACCCCTTGGACCCCCACAGGAAGCAGGTCAGGAGTGGTCACTGCAAATTCTAGGACCAAAAAGCTGCATGTCCCATTAGGTGGGCTTCACAATAGGCTATGCCAATTAAATCCATTCTGTTTAATCAAGCCTAGATGCCGGAGCAGAGCTGTTTCAGGCCTTCCAAGTGACCTCTGCGCTTGGAATCCGACCTTCTGAAGATCCAGAGGTGGCTGAACAAGACCCGTAATTGCCAGGTGATGGAATTTTACTTGTTGACGGATTGACAAATCCAAGAAGACAAATCCCAACATGGGTCAAGAGAAAGAATAGGATTTCAGATAACCACATCAAGCTTTAAAGCCAGGTGTTCACTTCCAAAGTGACTGAATGAAATCCCAATTAGAAATTAATTTATTTTTACACAAAAGTAGGATTGGAAATAGAAACACCCTTTGCCACTGCAAGGTCATTTATTAGGCTTTGATCTAGAGTGTATAGAAAATACAAAAATCATTCATACTCACGTAACACTGTTAACCCTTAGAATTCTAGTTATTACTGCTTTGTTGTGGTACTATTTAAATATGATTGTTACATCATTATGTAAGGAGTTGTTTTTACATTTGGGGTTCCATTTGTTAACAATGACAACGCTCTCTCAAGCTCGTCTATTTACAAACCCAAATGGAGGCGGGAGTTTAGAATCTGCATTTTTAATGAAATGTCTTTGCCTGTTTTAATGATTTAGATTAAAATTATTAATACCAACCCATGACACGCTTTTACAATGGCCAACCTTGATCACAACTTCTAAGGGTTACAAAAGCATTTTTAAAACCAAGCCAAAAATGTGGAAAATCAGAAAAAGCTATCATCCTTTTATAACATATCAATGTCCAAAAAAAAACAAGGTCTCTCAATGTTTCAAATTTTTTATTTTAATTATTTGAGCTCAGTAGCCATTATATTGCCTGAAAAATATTTAATGAGGATTGGACCAATAGAAACGTGGCAAAACAATTTCAAATAAAACCACCTTAAATTAACTTGCACTAAAATGAATGTTTACTTCCTCTCCTGTTAAGTTACCATTCTAGAGACCCTTGTTTTTCTTTGGACAGTAATGATAAATGGGGTACAGTATTGTAAAAATAGCATTTGACAGGTCTTATTGCGGGAAAAAAAAATCAGACAAATAGAGCGCTACCTTAGGTCTGTGGAAGATGATGATGTTCATCACAGTCTAATGAGATCTTTTGAGTATAGTCAGGTGCTCCTGTAAAGACAAAAATAACAGGATTAACACCGAGGGGGCAGGGAATGAAGCGGTAGAAGCAGATCACAATAGCAGCCCGAGCTAGTGTTGCGTGATATTGATCAAATTCAAGATTACAAAACCCATAAAAACCTGGTATCAGGCAATACTGATGTAAAATAAGCCAAATTTACACAGACAATAATTACATTTATTTAGCATTGATGTATTTCTAATTGAAATTTAAATACAATCCAAAGCACCTGATGTTATAGATACACTGCAGTTAATACGCTTTTGTTCTGGTAAAACGAAAAATCAATATCGCTGAATGGCACCAATATTATAATATAGCAGTATAAGCGTTCATGTTTGGAACTGTTCTGTTGTGAACAGCCCCACGCCTCCACACTTGAATTCACACTAAGATGATTGTTGTAGACCTTTTCAGACATACTGAGCACACCACTGTGATAATCAATAGGCTTCTACTTATGGCTGAGTCACAGTAATAATAATTTTCATCCTTATTGTGATAAACCATGTCACAATATGCTTTACTGAGCATCTTGTGAATATCGTCAGGGTTAAAAATCACTCTCTAACTGGAATGTTTATTAGATACATAAGCATAATTAGTCCTGTTTAATTGGATATAGTGCAAACTCTATGTAGTCATAGACTACATAAACTCTATGTAGTCATATTTTTTATATCCAGTTATTTTTTTTCTTAAATTATCCTGATTTTAAATATGTTGTCATATTGCCAACCTCTACAGTACATTTAAAAAAATATATTAAAATGACATTAGATTACATGCCAGAATGAATCAGGCTTTTTGTGAAGAAGAGAATACCACTCGGAGCTGAGAACATTCCTGTTTGCTGTAGTTTGGTACAGAGGGGTGCTGCATCAAAGAGAACTCTTGTCCAGAGTAAACAAAGCCTCTGCTGTTATTCCAGAAAGCTGCTCCGCGTCAGTCACAGCACAAGTCTTTGTGTTAACCTACTGCATCGTGCTTAGAGGATGTTGTGAGACCACAATGTCTAGCTGAGAGGTCTTGTTTTTTACTCATGGCAATGAGAAGAATTTCCAGACAAATAACTATATATATATAGATAGATAGACAGATAAAGAAAGAAAGGCCAGGAACAAATCCTCAGTCTTGAAGGACAGTCAAGTAAAAATCTTTTTAAATGGATGCACTTTACTGTCAAAGACTCTAGTGCAAAGGTTTACTCAAGGGAAGCTCACAGTACAATTGATATTGATATGTTGAGTAGTCAAAGGCCATACTTGAGTCCTTTCAATACCGAAGGTACTGTGCATTCTAGTTCCTGACCAATCTATTGCTGCTGTCCAAAGAAAACAAGTATCTCCAAAACAGCAACTTTACAGAAAAGAGCATCTACACATATTTTCAGGCACATAGCATTAAGTTTTCCTCTCACAGAGGAAGGATGTACAGAAACACGTGTATTTTTTCAGATCTGAAACAAGAGTGGGGACTGATTTTCTCCTTTCTCTCAAATATGTAAGCGCTAGGTACTGTTTATCTGATGGTGATGGTTTTGGTGGTCCATCAGGTCTTGGACAGCTGTTTGGATTTTTTCTTTGGATTTTCTCTACAACCTTTAATAGTTTTTTTTTTATTTTTTTTTGAAAATCCTGTTTTAATTTTCCTTTGATTTTCACTTATATTGCATAAGCGGGTTATATGTTTATCAAGTCTCCTTAGACATGCTAGACAGGCTCCTCTAGCCTTGCTAGATGTACATGAGAAAGAAACATAATGTCAGAGAGATCTTTGGAAATGGCTTGCATTGGGAGTACACAGGTGTGATGCAGTGATTTTAAAATTGTAATTACGAAAGTGTTGAAGTGGAAGTGGAGTAAAAAAGGGGCAACAGACTGAGAACCTTATATCTTTAGATAAAACATGTTGACAAAGTTTTCCTTTGGGCCCATAATTAAAAGTAACATATCGCAGTACAACTCAATGTCTTATTGCAACTCCCAGCATATAGTACTATATTTAAAAAGCAGTAATATTATATAGTGCCTTAGGTATCCAGATAATATCATACGAAGGGGTCTTTCCATCCCTACACAATAGATGAGCAGACCAATTACTAATTAGTTTTAGTATTACAAAAGGATTTTGTTTTGATGGTCTATTTTCTAATAAATATGTAATATTTATTCTGACACTGAAAAATAATAAACCTGTACATAATGTCAGTTTATCTAATAGTGACAGTTCTGGTGGTTGACCAGGTCTCATGTATATATATAACTGCAGTTCTAGAAACTCCTGTTTTATAGTTATTTTCATTTTAAGTAGCTTTAACTGATCTTCTTTCCAGAAAAATTAATGCCTTATACTTAATTGCTATTTTCAGTCAATTCTGACTTTTTTATAGTAACGTAAACATAAAATGATATTGCCCGATATTATTGGTTATTACAATTATTGCAAATATTTTTATTGGCCAAGTCCCAGTACATATTCAGAGATGCAAACCTTTAAGAAATCTATATCCCAACATCAACAAAGTAAAAACAAACTTTTCTGTCGTCGTGTAAGCAACAGTTGCCTACACACTGCAAAATGTCACCTGCCCCAGAAAAAAGAAACATATCGTCATAATAACTGTGAAATGAGTGCAATTTGAGTGCATCTCAAAAATCAGCACAGACAGAGAAAAATAATCTTTTCCTTTTCCACCTAATACAAACATAATAAGATTCTCAGTGCAATCACTGCTGTCCTAAATGCTTTTAGAGGACCAGAAGGGTTGCGTTAATCTCATCAGATGGAGCCCGGCCAGAAAGAGGACTTTCCTTGCGCTCCCTTGTTTGCTTATTTCACACATTACATGACCTGTTTTGTTCCAGCGCAAACATTCTTCGCTCTGCTTCAGACCGATCGGTGATAACAATGAGAAAAATGTTTACTTTGTCACGAAATGAGGGATGTTTTCCTATTATTCCTCACAAGATAATTTACTCCCTCATTGGTTCCCACTTACACAATTCCACTCTTTCTATCTCGCTCCAAGCATTAGATTGCACACTGTCAGCGGATGAGACTTTTTTTTTTATGTCAAGTCACTAGAGGATGAAATTAATAAAGAAAAATGCACGGTAGATTATCTTCAATTATGATAGAATAATACCAAAAAACAAAACACAGAATGAACACGCCGTTCTATTGTTCTATTTAATCTATTTAAGTCTTCTGCAAAAGAGATCATGTTTCTTACTGTATTCCCAAAATGATGCGCTGGATGTTTACAGCACTTTTCATTTATTTTCCCACTTTTTATCTCCTGGATATAATATCTGTGCACTACTAATTCAGAACTTAAATTGGGTTGTGAAGTCTCTCTCCAAGCTGCACTGAAATCTCCATTTAGCTATTACTGTTCGCCTGTCAACACAAACTCAAGCAATAAATCATTTTTGTAATTATCAATTGATTACAATAGTTATCTGACAGATAAACGTAATACATCAGTTTAATGGCATTTCTTAATCAGAATACTCGGCAATCACCAGAGACCAATTACAGGCCATGAGATAAAGACAATCCATTAATAATGTGTTAGCCCGCTTCACTCTGACTTCATTTGCGCTATGGCTGCTGGGGCAGATTTCCAACAGGACTTTTCCTCATTCCAATTCCGATCTTCCAAAAACTGTTTTAGTTCATGCTTAAAGTGGCAGTGGTTTAAATTAAAATTCTGTTTTGACTCAAAACTGATCCCGATCAGCTCAGTCCTGCTAGGAGGTTCACTGGCATATGTACAACAGTTACAGTAGGATTGTAAAATTAATTACAAGCATATCACAAACCTCAAGGGCAGAGTTGAGAGACATCCAAGAACTTCTCAGTATATATATAGAGAGACCATAGTTAACAAAAGAAAACAGTGCCATATTTCCCAACCACTATTAGTCATTAGCAAGTGCTGGATTATCAAACACTTTTTGCGCTGTTTCCATGGAAGCCATCCATTTCTCCTGCTTCCACACTTCCCTGCTTTCTTTTTTCTTGGCGCCGCATTTCAGCAACAATCACGCTGCTTTCAGCTACTTTTCGCCGTGTTAGGAGGCCGGCTGTGCGCAGCCTTGTTTTGGAGCAAGTCCCTGCTACTTCGCACTATTTAATATCGACGGCCAGCTACCAACACCGGCGGATGTCTTGCTTCTCTCTCTCTACGCATGATGGTGCTCTCTGGCAGGAGCGCTTCTAAATGAAGATGGCAACGTGCAATTTTCTCAGCCACATTATTCAAATTCCGCATGGCACAGGCACCAGCAGCCAGATGCGCTCCTTTCCCAAATTTCCTCCCTTTTCCGAAAAAGAGAAGGATTGCAAGCCATTAAAAACAGTTTTCCTGAGGCTTATTTCCACAATGCGCCACCACGATGCTGGTGCCTTTCAAACATAACTAGGGAAACTAATCTGGGCTTTTTTTTTCATCATATAAGCGCAATTCTGGCCTCCATGAACATTTGACTAACCTCAATCAAAGCAGCACATATAGTAGTATAGATTAATTAATAGATTAACACTGTTTTTAATGCTAACACACAGGTACAACCAGCTGAGTGTGGCCATTGTCGTATATTGTATTATTTTTTATTCATCTTTTACTACTCAGCGCTTTGTTTTTGTATAGACCAGCAAGTGAACAGCACATTTTGAACCTTATTTTGAACCTTATAACCTCATTTTTTAACCTTGAATGTTTACATACCACACGAAAAAACAGTACAAACCTTCTTATACATTCTGATTACTTTACATTTCACAACTGCACAAGGTAACCAACAGCAATGCACGTTCACGTTCAAACCAGAGCACGTTCAAATCAGAATTCTGCTCATTTTATTGCACCACACATGCAATCATTTGTATTTGAACATTTGTATTTCGGCCACTATGTGTTGCAATATTTTTATGTAAATGACGAATCAAGGAAATGCGCTTAACCTGTATTTGAATAATCCTGCATGATTTATTGAGCTAAGTAGCTGAAGTTGCACTTGATTTGGTTCATGTTTTTTGAAAGGTCTTTAATTTGGGGGTCTGCCAGACTAGATTTACATGCTTGACTTTCCCAGAAACACAACATTTTTCTCATGCTGTACATCCCCCTTGTTCTGAAAATGCTTTGTTAGAGCTCCTGTGTCTTTCAGCCCTGCTTTCTGATAAATCTGCTGCGCTTCGATTGGTCAATCGCCAGCGTGGTTGAAAGCAGTAGCACTGTGTGAGGAGGTGCCCGGTTTGCATGTAGTTGGGCTATATGTTACCTTGTAACAGAGAAAAACGCTGGAATACCAAGGAGGTGTTTTAGGCAGCTGGGAAAAGTGAGTCTGTCCCACTTGTGTGTACTTTGGACTGTTAACATGCACAAAAAGCTACAGCACACTAAAGGAAAGAGGAAAACTGGAAAAAAGCATATTAGCCCCCCTTTAAAATAGGCATTCAGTTTTTTTTTTTATTTAAGAATCATAAGTGCCAGTTTGGTCTATTTAAAAGCAAATAAATGTTCTTTATATTGTGAATGTGGCCAACGGGAAGAGCTACAAACATGCTAATGGTTTTCAGTTATTTCTCATGTTTGTTATACCAGGACAAAGCTGTCCTCCACAAGCAGTTCTCACTGATGTTATAAAATTAGATATACACTACCACTCAAAAGTTTGGGATCACAGTGAAATTTTTTTGTTTTAAATGGAGTAGACTTCCCTCCTTAACACAACAATGGACTGACGGGTCTCTAAAGAAAGTTGTTTCTTTCTGGTCATTTTGAGTCGGTCAGCAAGCCATCAACTGCTGATGCTTCAGATACTAAACTAACCTAGAATGTTGTTCTCCCTTTTATACTCACTTATTAGTAGAATGTTTTTCAGCTGTGCATCACAATTGAGCAAGAGTGTCCTAACAACCAATTAGTCCAATAACACCCTTAACTTGGATTGGCGGCCGTACCAGGAGATTTAGACAGAGGACTGAGAATTACTGATAATAGGACTATATGCAAAATAAGTCTTTATTAAAAAAGTCTTTAATACAAACATTTTTATTCTTTAAAAATCATCTGATATTAAAATTAATTGTGAAATATTGTTTGTGAATTGCATGAAAATTGCATGAACTGAAATTCTAAAGTGATCCAAAACTTTTGAGCGGTAGTGTACGTTTTTGTCCAAGGATCAAACATTATCTTCCAGTTCAGTGTGTTGAAAGCACATTTGTAAAAAAATTATGTATTTTAACCTCAGCCTACAAAATAAATATGAACGTACAGTTAAAAACCGCTCCACTGTCTGCCTATTAGTATTTGCTGTGCTTGTTTCCTGTTAGCGTCTAAGAACAGTGAGAAATGCTTCTTTGAAGCTTGTTTTTCTGAACAGAACAAACAAGCCTCGCGTCCTATCCTGTAACAGTCAAGAGCTGCTCTGGACACCGTTACTTAATGAAAATTCAGCTAGGTGGCTTAAACCACATTTAGATTAAAGCGTATTTAAATGGCCAAAATGACCCCAGAAGGGCAGTGTGCCGTGGCTATCTTCCAGACCGCAGCGGATCTGTCCGCAGAGGCCAGGCGGACCGCGGAAAATCATAAATCATCCGTGCGGTTTTCCACCTGAGTTCGCTCTTTTGCCCTAGATGGAGCTGTTATTCTTGAAGCGCGATTCAATTATTTACTTGGCAAATAAATTATTACATAATGCCCCTGCGCACAACAGCCCTCAGCACCACTGCACTTTCCAATGATGATGTCTGACAACTTGTTTCCATCTGAAGCGTTCCACAGGGGGACAATAAGGAGTGTGAAGTTTCGTGGAAAGAAAAAAAATGTCGAGAAAACAAAAACTCATTTTAAACTAAAATTGGAGAAAACAAAGAAAGCACGGCTAGAGGTCGGTGAGAGTCTGGCCGCATTGCCAAAGCACAGAGGTAAACCGAGAGCCAGGCAGCAAGAGGCATCTCTGTGTCTGCACCCTGCTGGGAGTCTCCGGGGGTTGGGAGGCATTAGGGGGGGGTTCAGGGTGACTGCAGAAGACTTCACGCTCTGATCAGGATGGCACTGCTGCCCCGGTTTCCAACCCAGCCTGCCAGAATGCAACTACACGCTGTCATTTCATTTGGACACCGTGGCGTCCTTTCCTTACCATACAGCAGGACCCGCTCCTCAGTGACCACAACGACGGGAAAAGAAGACTGGAATTACAAGACGCGTTCCCATTCAATATTCAGAAGGTAAAACAATATCTAAGCGATGCACGAAGCTACATCGATTTGCAATTAGCTCACTGCCTGGAGATAAAGGGATACAAGAAGGTAGCAGTGCATACAAGTTGAATGCAGCATGATTTGGTATCACAATAACATTCCCTCTCATACGGTGTTAGTGCTGGATGATAGCGCGTACACCTGCAGTGCGCTACTCACGCTCATAACAGGAATGTAGCTCACTGGTCATGGACATTATTTGCTGGGGGCAATACAGAACAGCAAAAAACTAAAAGCTAATTACTTTGTGGTTAACAATACAATCACATACAACAAGCTTCCCTTTGGTCTCATTTTAAAGGGAAATTCCACTGATTTAAAAAAAATTCTGCATAGTTCATTCACTGACATATAAACATCATTCAGGACAGTTTGAGGTGAAGTGCTTCATTCCTTACCAGCTCACATTTCTTGTGGTCTTGATGGGAACTAGGGGTTAAAGTGTCTACAACACATGCATAGTGATGTTATTTACTATTATGTCATCAAAGTTTAGTGAAGTTATTCTGATAAAGGTAAATTAGTGATATATCCACTTTTATCTTATAATGTCCTTTACCTCTCAGTCATTTTTTAAATATGTTTTACACCAAAATGTTCAAAGTATTGTAAAACAATGTCTCAACTTTCTGTGAGGTAGCTTGTATAGGCATTACATTACATGCTTCAGACATCTGGTTCTTATCACTGCCACTGTGAACATTTCTCACTCTGTAAGCTTCTTGGAATAAAACATTTTACTCTTAATGACACTCCTCTCATCCTAACAACTAAAACATGCAGGGATAGAAAAAATAGAATAGAACAGACCAATCAAAACTGTATTATAAAGTTTTGGAATATGAGTTCCTACAAAAAATACTTTACAAGTACATGTTTATTCAACATTATTGTTAATGTAAACAATGTTAACACACTCTCAACCCAGAACAGGTGCAGCACTGTTCTTAATCTGTAACTGCCTGTGTTAAAATAAATAAATCAATAATTTAATTATATATATATATAAGTTTGATTTACTCCAAACTGCCCTCTACTGGACGTGCTCAGCAACCATGTAAACGGAGCTGACGCAGAGAAGTGTGAAGGCAGTGAAGGCTATATCGCTTTAAACGCACACAGACGGAGTATAAATCAGCCTTTATATGTTAATAGTTTTAAAATCAGTGTTTCTGTGTAAAATACTTCCACAACTGTAGATGCACACAGATAAATCCATGCTTTCAGTAGGTGTGGGCATCTTTGTGACGGATCGACACACGTTTTGCTAATCGACCTAATTTCATAATCGATTACGTCAATTACGTCGACGCGTCGCCCCAGCCCTAATATATATATATATATATATATATATATATATATATATATATATATATATATATATATATATATATATATATATATATATTTATATATATATCGTCGCTGTCCAATGAAAAACATGTATCTCTATGTCGATTTTATACATCATCTGTACACGGCAAAGGGCGTGTGAAAATTGACT
The DNA here is from genome assembly GCA_021613375.1 of Megaleporinus macrocephalus. Lineage (NCBI taxonomy): Eukaryota > Metazoa > Chordata > Actinopteri > Characiformes > Anostomidae > Megaleporinus > Megaleporinus macrocephalus. The sequence goes on from CM038707.1 coordinate 32,378,206, forward strand.
AACATTGAAAGTAAAGTATGTTTTTGGTCTCTCCTGTAAAGTTGTAATTTTAGAGATACTAGTTTTTAACTGGACAGAGATGAGATATATATATATATACCCGTCAGGGGAAACAACTTCGTACCTATCCATAAGCTAATGTTTCAAAACAGAACAGTAAAATTAAAGGACATTGTATACAGACTTCAGGCAACTTTACTCATTTTCAGTGTGATTTTATTGTTGGGGCTCTACCAGACTAGATTTACATGCTTCAATTGTCCCAAAACACTAACAAAATATTTTTCTCAAACAGTACCTCCGTTATTCACTCTCTTCTAAAATGCTCTGCTACAGAGCCTGTTCTCTTTAAGTCCCGCCTTCTGATGAGCCCCGTTCTGATTGATCAGCTCGCCCACTCTCTTCTGACTGGTGAACTGTCAGAGCAGTTGAAAGTGGCAGCAACATCCTTCTACGTTACACCCCTACAGGCCACCAATGAGGATTGCGTTATGAGATGACATTCCAAATTAAAGTTCTGAAGACGTAGCTTTGAGAGTATTACCACGGTGACAGTTTAGTACATTCTTCACTTCTTTAATGTGCCTTTTATTTTTCAAAAGGATCCTTACACTCACAAATCTCTACAAAACGGCTTAGCACTGAAAGGTCATCAGCGTCATCACAAGGAACCTTTTCTTTAGTTTCAGGTGTCAAGCAGCAGTAGCGAGGAAGCATGGGTTTATTACTTTTACTTATAAAAACCTGTTACCGTTAGGCCATGAAATATTTGGGAAACACTGTGAACAAATTTGATCAATACCGCCCAGCAGTACGCAGTATCAAAAACCAGCATGTGTAGCGAAGCGTGGCCGCAGCTCTGTGCACTCTGTGTGGTGGGAGTTGAGGGTGAAGGATCAGGCAGGATATGGGTAGCAGGGACTGCCTCTAATGGCTCACACGGCCTCTTAAGAGCTCACAAACTGTGCAGTTCACTCGTGGCCTTTTGCCCTTTCCTACATTAGCAAGTATATCACTCCTTTTGCTTTGGCCACTGTGGCTGAATATTTTGCATACTAATTCTCATCATGGGTGCTGGCATTCGGCAAGACTTGTTTGACTATCTGGCTTGAGCACACAAATTATGAGCCATGCTCAAAGCGGCTATAGTCTCTTACAGATCTGCTCTTGCTGTTCCATCTCCTGCTGGAGTTTCCTGCTTCTACTTCTCATGTGAAACAGGGTATCCGTTCCCTCACCTGTTTGTTTAGACTAAGTTGATGCTGCCAACGCATCCTCATGGGTTCCTGTCTATATATGGAGACAAATCAGAGACCAGCGTGCCATAGGGAGTTCTAGTCACAAGCTATTGCTTATTCATCTGAGTACATCAACAAGCACAAGCTTTAGCTCTTTGGACCACGTACAGAAAACAGAGCAGTCCCCTGTGACTGAATGGCAAGATACTGATATATTGATATTTCTATTTTCTATTCATATTTAATAAGTATATTATGAGTAAGTCAATAAATATAAGCAGATAGGTAGTATGTAGGTATGTAACAATTCTGAAACTAGGACCAAAACCACAATACAAATGTCCAGAGTCACATGTCGCAGTTCCATTTTCCAAAACTGCAATACCCACGTTTCCCACAAACGACACCCTCTCAGCCAAACAAACTACATATGAAGCCAAAGGTACTAAAAAATTAAGGACAGAACAAAATCGTTGTATGAACAGAACTGCGGGGGTCATTACGCCCACTAGTAGAGTAACTAGTGGTACTGTGCAATAAGTATTTGGTGAAACATTCAACCACAGATATCATACCACCGAGACCCACATAAACATCACTGGCTAACTGTTATTATGATACTGGCCTTTGCACATTCACAGCATACTGATATCACGGCTAAATATCGTTGTTGTCCAATGAAAAACAACTATTTTCAAAATTGCAACTTTACAGGAGAGACCAAAAACATACTTTACTTTCAATGTAAGTCAATGGAACCAGAAGTTGTTTTGAAACACTTCTACTGGTCCATTCATCATGAAATTGCCAAACAGTGTAAACGACCATTGGTGCGTTCAAATGATGTAGAAAACTTAAAATCGACAAAAGTGGAGATGAACATGTTTTTCATTGGACAGGGACGAGTCCAGTGAAAACCAATCACAACATTTATTGCACTGTAGTTTGCAAATGAGTGCTTTGTTATTTTTCTAATTAATCAAAGCGTTCATATAATCCAATAAAATGATAAATCAATTTGTCCAGTATACCGCAAGCCAGTCTTTAACTAGGCCATATGATTAATTCACCTGTGCATTAATATGCTGTAAGATGTTTCATGATCATAGTAGCAAATAAAACTGGAACCCTAATAATTTGCTCATATCATGCAGCCTTAAAACTTCATACCATGCACAAAAGTTAACTGTGTGATGACTGTCTTAATCCTTTAAACACAATCAAAAGAAACATGAGCACAATTTTTAAGCACTGTTAAAGCATTTTCCTAGTTCAACCCTTTAAACCAGCCCCAGCTAAAGCCCAGCTGCTCATGTGTTGTTACACACACCCATATATATATATATATATATAGCACATTCTAGGAGGTGGTGATTTTTTTAAAAGCTTTTGACTTATTTAAAAGTAATGCTGAGAAATTATGATTTACCATAAATTCATTTTAATCAACCATTAATGCTGGCCTGTGTTTCACATCACTTCATATACACAACGGACAAGATTTGAACAAGATTTGAATTTATCTTCCTTCTATTCTCGAACAATAATAAGGTTTTAGATGCCTATTAAATTGCTACACTGCCTGATTTACCATATACATGTCAGATCATTCTCCTTTACAATGTAAGCCTTTATCTGAGTCTTTGCTAGCAGTGCTGGACCGTGCCCTCATCAAGACCTTTCCTGCGTTGACATACAAAAACATAACAGTGCTGTCAAACAGTGCCATCTTACTCTCTCTCAGCTGCTGCTCATATAGTTGCTTCCATCCATGCTTTTAAACTGTAATCCCTGAGCGACAGGGCTGGGGGAGGGTAACAGAACTGGTCGCAGAATAAAGCACTTAAAAAGTACATGAAAGAGATATATGTGGTAGAGTTGTATATAACTAAGTAAGCCAAAAAATATTAAAAAACATTAAAAAGTAATTTACAAACACTACATGATGCACGTTATCAGGCAGCGTATCCTGCGTCTACTTTAAATGAAAAGCAGAAGACATTTCTAATAGCAGTAATGAAAACTGACAGCATGTATGGAGTCAGCTAAGACGGCTTTCAACAGAAAATAACACATCTAGCTCCTCAGTGGCAAGCACAAACGTAACACTATGTAAAGGATGCAATCAGATACTTAGGTTACATTACTGACTGCAACATTAATCAAGAAGTCATTTCTATGGTGCACATCACATATAAAATAGTGAGCAGCCGACTTGGTTGAGCCATGAAGAAAGTCTCAGAATAACAATGCAACTATGTGCCAAACTCAGTCAGTCAAATTACAATGAAACTAATATAATTCACACTCGCTAATGTCTCTAAAAGCTACCTCGCAGAAAGTTATTACATGAAATGTTTATGAATGTGCTGCCTGATGTCTAAAACATTCTTTTACAACAGTGTGGATATAAGGTTTTGGTCATATATTTTTTATTCATACAGGCGTTTCAGATTTACCACTATTTTTCTCCTTATCAACGTTACATATAAAGATATATCCAAGTTTAATAAAATAGCTATATTTACTTTGCAGATACCAATGCAGTAAAGAAATCCCAGCTGGCAAGTTTCTAAACAGTATGTGCTCTTTAAGCTTGTATGTATGTGCTTATGTATGTATGTATTACATGCACTCCTGTATATACAGTACATGTGTACTGAAAAGAATTCACACTGGTATGCGTTTAACAGCCTCTGAGTGGAATCTCACTTCAGCAGGTTCAGACCCTCAGTCCTGTTCTGGGATGACCGTGCCGTAAGCCTTTAATCCTCTATGTGACCACGCTACCTGATAGATTTGCCAATATTATCAGTGTAGGTGTCTGCTCCTCCTGACTGCTGCTGGAAGCTCAGCCAACATGACAGGGCTGCAATTCCACAGAGAGATGAGCTATACATCTGTACCTGCTCTTCTGGATGCGGAGAAAAACATAATAGTATATGACAGAACAAAGATTATTCTGACAGGGCGCTCTTGAAGCCACAGGCCAGGACTTACACGGGGAGAAAAAGAGCGTGAAGTGTGGCTCTGAAACAGATTCCCTTTCAGCTGCTACCAAGTCACGGATACTCTTATTACCAGCCATCTTGAGGTACACAGTGTCCAGTAAAATTTCACAGTGGACACCAAAAGTAAAGGCTCAGTGTCGATACGGATCACTAGAGGAACTAAACTGAAACTCTCTCCGCTCTCCAAAACAGTACAGACTGATCCAGATTAACAGAGCTGAGGACAGGAGAGTATAGTTTACTCTGGGTATAAACTCGACATGATCTAATAAGGGGTAAAACTGAATCACTGGAGTTGGGTCAACATGAAGATAACAGCTTCCTACGCTATGGGTCAGTTTCCCAGACAGGGATTAAGCCCAGCATCTCTATTCAAAGTACTGGGTAATTTAGGACTAGGCCACCAAATTTGATCTTGTTTGGTCTTATAAGGGAATGTGAGACAGTAGGAAAGTCTATAGAAGGTCAATGTTTACCTCTGCCAGGCATCCTACAACATTCCAGCCCTCTACAAAGGTTGTACATGGACTTGGCTGTCATTATTAAAGGCAAAGACCTTCCTATCAGATAAGGCTGTCTTGATATATTTAAGCGCCCTGTCTTTGTTTTCGTGGACTAACGACGTCTGTCCAGTTGCCAGCAGCTCTGCCAGCCCTCTAACCCCCTGACAGCAAGTTTTCAGCGCTGGGCGCTTGCGCACTGCACGCATATCCTGACACATCTGGAAAGGATGGCACAAGCACACGCAGCTCCAGTCCCACAAGGCGGGACAGTGGTCTTGTAGCATCCCGCACGCCCTCCGCCGCTGCTTGCCATGGACGTTGAGGGCAAACGCGAGCAGACAGGAACGCAGAAAGTATAAACGCGGCACAGCGCTGTCACTGGCGTACGAGCCTCACCTCAACAAACTGCAACCGCAGCCTCTCCTCCGCGTTTTCGTCCTTGTTTCCCTCAGACGTGGACGCGTCCCTCATTCACGTGAGCGCACGGCTTAAGCCCCGTTCCTGGCCGCGCTTTCTCCCTCCGTCAGGTGTCTCCAGCCTCTTGGAGGAGTTGACAGACCCTCCCAGCGCCTTGCTTGCTAGCAAGATGCGAAGCGGTAGCCTTGCAGCCTCCCTCAGCCGTGCTGCTACTTTACTCCGGCTCTGCTCCTCCCCTTTCGCGCTCGGCTTTGTGCTGTGCGTACGCGTTATTTTATTTATTTATTTTCTCCTCCCACCCGTATTATGGCATGTCCCGCCTTCCAGCGCTGCCATTGGCTAGCGGTATGCGGCTTTGAGCGCGGGTATTGGCTTGCAGTTCATTTTCAAGAGGAACCCACATGACAGGCCTTGTACCGAGTAGTTTGTTTTCCCCACCTGTTTTCCGACACGCCCCGCCTTCCAGATGTACGATTAGCTTGTGGTGCCCCACCACCTGCGCTACGATTGGTTAGTAGTTCATACTCACGAACACTCAGCCTATCGCTGAGTACCAGCTATTATCCTATCGCAGCGTAGGAGGGCGGGACTTGTCGGAAAACGGGTGGAAAAACAAAAAACCAAACCGCTGTACATAAAGGGCACATCAGCGCCGCTTGCTGGCGCAAATGTTGAACCACACCGCTTATCTGTTTCACGTAGCTCATGTCCAGTCACGACCAGATTGGTCTTGTAAAATGTTATAGGGCAGGACTCGCAGGGATGATCCCGCTTTGAAGAGTCATGTTCATAGATCATGTAGTGAAAATCCTGGTGTCCTGGTTTGCGCCGAGCCGTTTCAGAATCTGCTGCCACACAAGTTTGCATACACGTGTTTCTCCTCACATCCTGAGAGGCTTAGAAATGTGGCCCAAAAACATTTGGGTGAATCTACTAAGCGGTCCCAGGGAACTGTAATTGATACTGATATCTGATAATTGATCTCCAAAGATGGGAATGGATAGCGCATATATAATACATCACAGACTATTAAATATTGAAGATGGCCCCTTATCAATTATTAAGTGCAAGAACTGACAGTTTTCCAACAGTGTCCAGTTTACATTGGAGAAGTGGACGTTTTCCCTTGCATTGTGTTTTTCACTGCAACCTTAAAATGTATGGATATGTATGCAGCTCAGTGAGGCTTGGATAGCTCCGGGGCCCAAGAGGATGCGGTACATTGCGTTCTGCTGGGCTTCAGCTGACCCAAACGTGTTTTTACAACTGACCCTAGCGAGCATTGCGCCTGGGGTGTGTGTGTGTGTGTTCGGAGGCGTTGAAGCACAGATTGAGAACGTGACAGCTTCTTGTTCCTCAGATCATTTAAGAGACAATGATGCTTGAGTGCCCAGCAAATTCAAAGTCAATTCAAATCAATAAGTAAATAAAACAAAAACTGTAAAAACAAACCCAAAACTGTTCACATGGGAGAGTCTTTAAAAGGCATTTCTGTTTAATAATTGTGATGACCTTGTTTGTGTTCAGGCCCCATTTGAGGAAACAAGGAAAGGGAGTCAGAGAGTAACAGAGAGAAACAAGGAAAGGGAGAGAGGGAGAGAGAAAGAGAGAGAGTAAGAGAGAGGCGAGATCCAAACAACACCTAAATTGCTGACCCCCATATGGGCATGGGCCATTCCACTGTGGCAAACAGGTCCAGATAATTGGACACTGGGGAAGATGAGGTGTTGAGCAGCTCACCTGCATACGCCGTAGCTCCATGCGTCAGTACGCTGGAAAAACAGAACGCCCTGAACGCGTAGAAATGTGTGCATTATTTCCATATTAATGAAATATTTAACATCAAAACAGTCTTTTAGTTTGCTTCCTTTTAGTTTTATTCCAACCTCACACAGGAAAACAACTGTGTTCTCCAGAGTGCTGGGGCTCCATCCAATACCTTTGGGATGAGCTGGAGCAGAGTTTGTGATCCAGAACTAATCATCCAACATCACTACCTAACCTCACTTAAGATGTTGTGGCTTAATACAATTAAATCCTCACAGTAAGGTTCCAACTTGCAGTTACTGTTACTGCAGCAAAGGGGGGGCAATTTTACTGAATCTTCTACATTCCTGTACAATTCAGTGGTTGCCATTAAACCAAGGTGGTCTAATGTGAAATAGTTATTTAAGTTTTCTTTGGGGTCTATGTTGGTGTAGAATACTCTTATTGCGCCTCTTCAACATAAAAAGATTCAAATAAATGGATAAAAATACATTATAGATCAAGACTTCATCATTAAACTATCATAAAACGACATCGCAGACATCAGACAGTGAGCATTTTATGTAATTACTGTCTGGGAGGGCGCTTGTGGGGGCAGTTCTGTTCCTATCAGCCCCACAGTGAACAATTCTGATTCTTTCTCCAGAATAAAGCATTTAACACCAAATCACTCAAACTATTCTGATGACATGTTAACCATGTAATTATGCAGACACTTGATAAGCATTATAAACACTTGATAAGCAGAGTTACATAGAGTATCTGTTAAACATTGCTTCTGATAGTCCTGCTTCATTTTCAGCTCATGAATGTAGATAAACCTAATTTCCAGGCCGACAGTGGAGAGTCTGTATACACTTCACTCCCTCTCACTAACCCAGCAGCTCTCTCTGAGCTCATAGGCGGTCACAAAGGTGCTCGGTATGTGGTGAGCTGTTGCGAATCTAATTCACAGGCAATGTTCCTTGTCCTTGAAGGAGACCCTTGAGTTATGCGGGGCTTGACTAAATGCCACACGACACATTCGGCTCGGCACACAGACGGTAAAATATCCAAGTCACCTTCAATAAATACATTTGCAGATGAGCTTTCCAAAGCGTTCCACAGAGTCGGACAGACTCCTGAGCGAAAATTAAAGAGATTTTTCAAAATCCAATGTACATTATTTCTCCCTCAAAGACACGTCTAGTGGAAAGATCTAGTTTTTTTGTTTAGAACGGCCACTACAAGGTTAATGTTGTTAACAAACACTAGAAGCCTCTATTAACTCTAGCACATGTTCTGAATTCTCTCAACTCATTCGAACTGCATCTTAATTCAGATTGCAAAGACAATTTGATGCTGTTTAGAACACCATATTACTTTTACCTAGAAACTATAACGTTAGCATTATTGTTAACATCATTTGGGATGACTCCACTCAAACCAACGCACTGCAGGTGGAGGAGATAAGCGAGCGTATTCAGGAAATATATAATGTCTGATAACGAATCTGAGGACCTGCACAATGAGCATCAAGCGTACATGTTTAACCTCTTGAGCTGTCAGGGTCTACCGACAGGCCTTGTGCTACTACACACTTCTATAGCCTAATAGTAACCCAAGCAATCTGCGTCATAGTCCTTGTAGTTACTGAATAATCTTAGTATGTAATGATTCTGGGATTATAAGAGATTCTGGGATTACTACTAAACCTGAATATTCACACAAAGAAATGCGACAGTAGGATGGCAGACCCACGAGTGACTTCCCAGACCTTTTAGCAAGAAACTAGTTAACGTCTTAAACAAATTTTCATTTCCACCTTAAAATGCTGCCACATTAAAATATAACTGCTGGACTATTTAAGGTGGAACAAAAAGCTGTCAACTGGGAAGTTACTTATTTGAGGACAAACAAAAATGCAAAGCTGATGATATCAGAATATGGTCTCTCTCACTAGATTGAGGTTTACTGCCAAAAGTCACAGTGCACAGGTATCACTGTACTAACACTACATACCTGTTGCTCATCACATGCTCCTGCACTATATTTAAAGTTTGAGGAAGCAGTAGCAGTAACAAGCAGGACGTTATGTGGATGATAATGTTCTTCCAATTTCAGCTTTGTTTAAATAACAACATTAGGTCATTAGGGATATATATGAATATTGTGACTGGTATTTGTGAATGTATTTGGTGGCTATTTATTTTACAGAGTTTACATTACGGAACAAAATAGACCACAAAGACAACCTTTCAAAAATTCAGTTGGAAGGTTTCTCACCAATGAGCCATTTGTATCAGACCACTCTCAATGACTTTGTTTACATCACAACAATTCAATTATGCCGACATCTTTAAGGTTCCTAAATGGGTTTTGGCTTGGACATACAGGTCTTAGAGAGATAATTAATGTAGACTTTAAAAAAGATTCTTCATAAATAATATATCTCATTAACCAAAAAAAGGTTATTTTGAAGATCCATCTATTGAAATATTCTTAAGGGGAACCTAATGGGGCTCTTCTAAGGCATCGCTCCAAAGGACCCCTTTTAGCACTTTTATTTTTATAAGTATATCTGCATTCAGGAGCCGAAGGCAATGAGGCAGGTTGGCTCAGAAACAAATGCAGGCAAGCTTCTAATGGTATTATCCATAATAATCATCAGGCCAGAAAGGCAAAGGCTGACAGATGCTGCCTTGGATGCATACAAAGCTATCCATTTTCAAATAGTATCCGAACGTTCTGAAAGTGCTGTTGGTACAGCATATGTCATGATATCGCTGGTCTGCATGTGGTGGTTACCTCCCTACTGTGCACCCTACACTGTACCAATAAGTGCCCTTGGACAAGACTCCTAATGTGACAGCTGGCTGCCAGCCTGATCTTATGTCCAGAGCAACTTACATGGGAAGCCACTCTAGATATGAACACCTGCCAAATACACAAAGATAAGTCTTCCTGCTACTATTAACATGCAGAATAATAAATAAATAAATAGGTTCTAAAACCGTTCTTCAGCCCTGTGTGTACAGTTCTATGCAAAATCTGGAATAGAACCTTTACATAAATGAAATTAAATTTTTTAAAAGGTTTCACTCACACTCCACATTTACACATTTAAAGAACCATCCACTTCTATGATGTCTCACCAGAAAACCTTTTCTGGCACCTTTATTTGATGGCACATAGTGAACCTACCCATGAAAATTTAGCTGTCCCCTGAAGGGCACTACAAATGGCACGTAGCACTGCTGGGATTTGATCCTGAATCCCAGTAGCGCAAGGCTCACCTCTGCACTGACTTTACAGAGAAGGAACGAATGGTTCATTTAAAGCTGACCCCCCTCCAACTGAATTAGAGAGTCCTTCAGAGAAAAGGCATTATTAGACGGTGCCATTACCCCACTCTGTGCTAAAGACTAGTAATGGCGGAAATGGCTTCACAACCTAATTTTCTATTGGACAGTTGATTTGCTGGATACGTTCTCATTTGAATATATGACTTAAAGTTTAATAATAAGAGTGCTGCATGTGGCGCATATGAAATTAGAGAGCTGAAGGTAACCCAAAGTCATGCTGCTCTCACCAGCGTGCTCTCTATGACAGCATGAACAATGTGAAATCGATAAACTGACAGATAGAAAATGTTCTGTGACAGAAAATCTCAGTTGTTGTAACAAAACCGTTTATATCTGGAATGGTAATTTGCAGTGGCGGGCCATGGCTATTAGAACCAGGCCATCAGCCTTACATTAAAACATAAACTTGCCTCCCATCTAGTAAAACTGGGGCTGCACATGCTCCACTTGCTCCATTGCTTGGGCACCTATGGTGGAAACCATTGTGTACGGAGTACAGATGAAATGAAACCACAATAAAATTCAGGATAGTATTGTCGTTTTAGATGTTATCATTAAAACTGTGGTTCATTAGCGCAGTTAGAAAAACTTAAATATCATCACACATCAACCAAAGTTATCAAAAGTCTTCCAGACGCAGGCGCAGCATGTGTGAAAGCCAGTGACAGTGGCCCAGAGGTTTTTCAGCCTTCTAAAAAGAAGTGCAGGTGTGATTGTTGTTCCGTTTTATTAAAAGCTCAGAGGGAAACGTGATTGAAGATGGCTACCCTGTTTGCAGAACTTGCAGGAAGAAAATCACTGTGAAAGTCCTCTTCATTAACACCACCCACTACTGTATATCAAACATATTCTGTTTGCGCAGCACATATTTACCATTCTTTCATACATAAACCTTGAGGTAGGGTATTCCGATAGTCTAAATCAACTTATAAAATAACACTCCCAGCATTAAAACTGCAAAACAAAAGATAGTTTCTAGTAAGAACTTGAAAATTCAAAGAAGAAGCTTTTGAATTTCCAGAGATGTCACCAGCATAATAAAACTAAAACACCCTGGACAGGCTGCCAGTTCATCACATGGCAGACACACAGACATACACATTCACACCTTTGGGCAATTCAGCATCTCCAAATCTCCTGATTGCATGTCTTTGGACAGTGCAAAGAACCCAGAGGATCCAGAGGAAACCCACATGAACACATGAAGAACATCTCCACACAGAAAGGACCACAGATGCCCTGGCCAGGAATTAAACCCAGCGTGTCAACCTCTTTCAAGTACAATTATTTTATTAAATAAAATTAACTAAAAACTACATGGTCCTAAGAATTCCCCTCTGTCATTTTACAGGGCATACAGTGTAACTTATACTATTTTGGTTGATGTATCCATCATAAAATACTGGAAAACCAAAAGAAAGAAACTCAAAGCTTTGGATACAATGAAATATTAACCAGGCAACTGATCAGCTTGAGCTTCTGATAAATGTTCTCTATCTCGGTCTCAGTAGATCTGGAGAGGAAAAACCAGGGAGCCTGAATGTCTAGCACGAGCATGGCCATTTAGTGTTTGTCCTTAAGGATACATTCCAAGAAAGCGTCATGTGAATGGGCGCTAATGGAGGTCTTTTGGAAAGTGGTTGGAGAATGGACTAGACAACCCCTAATCCTTCACCATGGCTCCACGCAGCCTCTCCTGCGTAGCTCGCATCTAATATATGATCAATACGGCAAGTGGGTAGTGTTAGCTGCAATTAGGAGACAATGCACCCCGTAGCTATTTTCAGCATTCTTCATCAGTGGGAGAAGGCAACGGGGGGGATAATTGGGTATTGACGAAAGGGTGTAAGAGGCCTAAGAAAGCGCACACACACACACACACACACTCACTCACCAATTTACTGTCATCATGAGGCTTCAATAATACTGTTCACTGACCATATAATTGACCACTTGAGAAGCAAAAACAACACCATGCCAGCCAAAGTGGTTGCTTTAGATATGGTGAAACAGTTAGTTACCTTCACTACGTGTTAATGTATGGGAATACATTGGCTGTACTATATATAAAAAGTCTGGATCCTGTGTAAATGTACATACGTACAGAATGAAATGTTGTGCAAATCATTCAAAGACTATATTTAATTGGAAGTAGTACAAAGAAAATCCACTCCCTGGCCAAAAAAAGGACACACTTAAATATTTCGTTGGACCACCTTTAGCTGTCATTACGGCACACATTCACTGTGGCATTCCACAAGCTTCAGTGACAACATTCATTTCACATTTTCACATTTTTTCTGTCCCCAAGATCTTGTATTGATGATAGGAGATTTGAACCACTGCACTGTCTTCTCCAGCACATCCCAAAGATTCTCAATGGGGTTCAGGTCTGGACTCTGTGGTGGCCAATCCATGTGTGAAAATGGTGTCTCATGCTCCCTGAACCACTCTTTCACAATTTGAGCCTGATGAATCCTGGCATTGTCATCTTGGAATATGCCCGTGCCATCAGGGAAGAAAAAATCTATTGATGGAATAACCTGGTCACTCAGTATACTCAGGTAGTCAGCTGATCTCATTCTTTGGGAACATAATGTTGCTGAACCTAGACCTGCAACCCCACATCATAGCACTACCCCCACAGGCTTGTACGGTAGGTAAAAGGCATGATGCGCCTCTTCTTACCCTGATGCGCCCATCACTCTGGGACAGGGTAAATTTGAACTCATCAGACCACATGACCTTTTTCGATTGATCCAGAGTCCAATCTTTAAGCTCCCTAGCAAATTGAAGTCATTTTTGCCAGTTAGCCTCACTGAGAAGTGGTTTTCTTAAGGGTACACAGCTGTTCAGTCCCTATCCCTTGCATTCCATTAGCATTGTGAGCATGGAAATGCTCTTACTTTTACCATTAAACACATCCCTAAGTTCTACTGTTGTTTTTATACAATTTGTTTTCTCAGAATGTTCAAGCGATCGCCCATCACAATAATTCAAGATTTTTTTCCAACCAATTCCTTTTCTCGAAGATGATGTTTCCCTGATGTCTTTCCACTTTTTAATTGTGCACTGGACAATTTTGAACCCGATTTGAGTAGTTTCAGCAATCTCCTTAGATGTTTTCTCTGATTGATGCATGCCAATAATTTGATCCTTCTGAAACAGATTAACATATTTTCCAAAACCACAGGATGTGACTTTCCACATGGTTGTTTAACATATGAGAAACTATTCACTGCATCGGTTAGGGTTTAATAACTTGTTGCCAGCTGAAACATAATCACCCATGCAGTAATTATCCAATGGGAGGCTCTTACCTGTTTGCTTAGTTAAATCCAGGTGGTGACCTTGTTTTGGCCAGGCAATGTATATCAAAAGTTCAAACTGAACAAATATAAAATATATTTTTTTTATATGCACACTTTAAATTTGATACCAGCAACACATTTTAAAAAGTTGGGACAGGGACAACAAAACACTGGTAAAGTTGTGTAAAACATCTGGTGCAACAACTTATCCAGCGTATTGGCAACAGGTCAGTAACATGATTTAATGTAAAAAGATTATCCCAGAAAGGCCAATGGGGAGGGGCTCACCACTGGGTGGAACAATTCAAGAATAATGTTTCCCAGCATAAAATATAGATTTCATCTACAGTACATAATATCACTAAAAGATTCTACGATTTAAAAAAAATAGTTAAAAGTTAAAGCAATGCAAAGAAGAAACCGTATAAAAATAGGATTCAGAAACTGAATCTTCTCTGAAGATTCATTTAAGATGCACTCAGCAAATTTTTCCAGCAAATCAAATTTTGAAATTCTTTTTGGAAATCATGGACGCTACGACCTCCAGGGTGAAAAGGAAAGTCAAATAGTATTAGTGCATAGTTCAAAGGCCAGCATCAGTGCTCTTGGCATGGGTGACCTGCCCATTTATGAAGCCACTGTTCATGCTGAATGATATATACAGGTTTTGGAGCAACATATTCTGCCATCTAGATGACATCTTTTTTAGGCAAGGCTACATTCCCACGCATTACAACAGCATGGCTCCATAGTGAAAGAGTCTGGGTGCTAAACTGTTAAATGAATAAATATTTTTCCTTTTTTCTACTCTTTTTACTTTTTTAATTCCATATAGGCTTTATGTGATTTGAACATCATTGCATTCTGTTTTTATTTAAATTTTCATTACTTTTATTTGAATTGGCCCTATATCACATTTTAGAACAAGTTGTCTTTAGTTAATGAAGACAATGCTGACCCTAGACCTATGGGTGGTTGCTGTAGAGCTTAAGCTTTTCTATGAAGATTATGCTCTGTGGGAGCACTAAATCATTTATTAGAACGGGATGCCGGAATATCTTTGGACAGAGTGTGTGAGGAATGTATTGAGTTCTGCAGAATTAATGCAGTCCATTCAGTGCTATCTGTTTGTCACTCACAAAACAATATTTTATTCAGTATTTGTGATTTAATATATTCAGTAAATGTGGTAATGGTGTTAACGATCCAAGCCTGAGGATGAATAATTGATTACTGGTTCTTCTGCCCACAATTCACATTTCTCATAATGTTAAATTTATCACAGTTGTTTGAACATAAAGAATTCAATTTATCTAAAAGGCTGTTATGCATTTTATCACTGAGGTGTCTATCAGTAATATTCCTTTCATGCATGCATAATAAACCCAATTGAAACGATTGAAATACACAGTGTGATGGTTCATTCATGTTGGAACATCCAGTAAGCCCACTATCTAGTAAGTCAACCTGCTATCTCCTCACTAAGCATTGATGGATGCCATCTACTGGTTACTGTTGGAACGGCTATTAAAAGTCAAGCAAAAAGTGTAGCATGCATGTGGATATGTGAAGATGTGAAGCAAAAGAGGAGCTTAATGTCACTCCTACTCAAATGTGATGGCACTGTTTATCTGATGGTGGCAGTCTTGGTGGTCTACTCTCCCCTTTTTTATACAAGTGGACTATCATATGTCTAATCTTTATCATATATCTAATCTCCTCAGAAAAATGAATCACTTGTACTTAATGGTGGTTTTGACTAGAAACTGAATAAATGAAAGGTGGACAGTTCTGCACATGTTCCTCCCATTTTAGCAGACCATTAGAAATTGGCTGCTCAAACATATTTTATGTGTCTTTACATTCTCATAAAAGGTAAAGAGTTCGGAGATGATTCTAAATACAGTGTTTGCATCTGAAGTCTGTCACAAGGCATGATGAAGGCAGAGACAATGCCAAGTCAATTGTTTAGTAATAATGTTAAGAAAGGTGCTACAAACCTCAGCAACTTCTGGCAACCTAAGGAGGACCACAGCTATGAATTACATTCAGTCAGGTAAAACTGGTCAAAAACACCAGCCAAGATGAAGGTACAGATGCTTAATTAAAGGGAACCCTGACTTTGAAGATCCTGACTTGTGTGTCATAAAGCAGTGCACGTCCAATAATACAACGTATTAACGAAATGGGAATGTTTTTTTATCGTGAAGATAAAAATTCCTCCACTAGTAGACCACCATTGTGGTACAGTGATGATGCTGACTGTGCAGTCAGTCCTACATAAAGTTCGACAATCAAAAAAATAGTTATTTTGAGTGATATCACGTTCTAGCTACATTATATATTAGACATTTAGCTCACTGTTTCTCAGTATTTGTCTATATTTTCCATCCATTTATCCATCACCTTCTGCTTTATCCTGCTAGTCACAGGGGTTACCAGGCCAACCCCCGTGTCAAACCCAGATTGTCTTGCTGTGAGGCGACAGTGCTAACTACACCACCGTGCCCCCCTTGTCTATGTTTTAATAATAAAGCTTTTTGTGTAGCCACGTGCTCTTAATGAGTACAAGCGCAGGATAAATCTAAAGTCTATTCTCTTTAGTCTAGGTTCTTTAGGGAGACTGGATGAGTTAATTCAACAAAAACAACAACAAAGGGACAGTACATGTTTATGCCACCAGACCAACATTCTATCATTGCCCACTAATGCTTTCGCCACTCTATGCTGCAGCTCACAGTGACAATAGGGTACACTTAATTTATACAACAAAAATAAATGGTATTGGGCATAAACATCATACTTGGACAAATGCTTAACAGTATGTCTAGCAGGATTAATTCAGAACATTTATTATCATTTATGGTCAAGAACTGGAACATTCAGAGCAGAAAGGCTACATTACAGCTTATGTAAAAGTACATTACGTAGCCTGTAGAGGTCGGGGACACAGAGTTATAGAAGAAGAAGAATCTGTACAAACCAGATAGATTGAAATGTTATATAATACAAATCATGCTAAACATGGTGGCTTGACATGATGACTGAGTACTGTATATAAGCATCCTGGCCTCTTAGATGGCCAAATTGTGAAATATTCTTAACTGGTCGATTTACTCCTCTGGGAATGAATATCACATAAGCATGCAAAGACAAGACAGACAGCAAAAAAGCAGGGACTGAATATTAAAGGCACTTCAGTCCTGGGAGTGCAAAATGACCTGATTGCAAAGGATTTGTAGTCATGTACTAAAGATTATAGTTACACTTAAAAAGGATTTTTATTCAAGGTCTGATGAAAAAAAAAGATTATGTAGCAACAAAGATCACAGATTCAGATTTCACTTGCAGTGCTTGTAATATGAACCAAGGCTTATGACACCTACATTTTACATGTCACTATTTTATTTACTATTCAATAAATAACCAGTAAGCAAACTTTCACTGTAAGTCAATGTAAAGGAGTTTAATTTTAGATGATTTTGAAGCATGTCTATTGCTCTATTTATCATGGAACTTTTACAGGATATATGGGGCAGCTTCTGTGTTCAGATGAAGACAAATGAAAATGATCCAAAAATGGAGATAGTTGTTTTGCTTTAGTCATGACATGCTAAAATCTTTAGTTATGTGACTCCTATCACCACTGAGTGAACAACTCAGACCAGGTAAGTTTCTTTTGTAGGCATGTGCTTTAATAGTGCAATAATAACGTGTACAATATCATCACTATATATTGCAATATATATATATATATATATATATATATATATATATATATATATATATATATATATATATATATATATATATATATATATATATATATATACAGTGTTTAATTTGTAAAACATCAGGTAATGGAACACTAAAGGTGGTGGATCCACATAAATAAGTTCTGGAACACAGGTACCTGAAATATGAGAGGTGCCGGATCTTGTTTCAGCAAATTAAGCACTGTATATATATATATATATATAATTATACAATTATTAAATAACACAATAATTAAATAACAAACAAATTTTCAGTTGACATCTTAACCAAGCATGGCTGGGGGAGGCTTTTTAATAACAGAGACAGTGTTACTGATATGTTTTAGTATTGCAGTATACTGTATATATGATACACTAGCACATGCAGTTCACATCAACCCACTCTGCGTTACTGTGTTACTGATTGTACTGTGCAGAAATTTAGACAAACTGGTGAAATTCCCAATGTACATGTAAATATCTTTAAATTAAAGCAGACACTGTGCATTTCAACATCATGCATGGAAGTACAAAGTCAAAACAACACAGACTGTTTTATTCTCCAATAACTCTCCAATAACAAGCACCGTAGCTCGCAGTTCCACACAGTGAGGTGCAGCAGGGAGAGTGTGTATGTGGCGTTTGGCTTGGTCCAGTGCCCACACTGTGCTCTCAGCGTTCCTGGGAAACACACAACCCGGCTCATTCCTTCTACATAACCAGGATTCCACCAGGCCAAGCAATTAGCAAAGTGAGCTCCACGCTACTGACTATGGCGGTTATATAACCGAAATTTCCCTCTAATTGACCTGCTTGGTCAAATCAGCAGAGCTCGGTGCTTTGTTCCACATGACGCACTCTGGCTTTATTGAAATGCCGGATTAGATGCGCAAAAGGCAAGAGCATTAAATTAAGACGTAGGACAGCCGAAAAAGATGTGGACCGGCCCGCGCTTTGTTTGGACTTGGGGGGAAAAAGCAGGGCGTGGATATTAAATGAAATGTTAGCCATGGCCTGCGTTCTGAACACGGTTTGAGGAGCTTCTGTTTTGGCACGAGGAAGGAGATGATTAAAAAAAGAGGAAGAAAGGAAAGATAAATAAACATGGAGGGACCCCAGCAGCAGGGAAGGATCATCATCATCATCCTATAACCAGCAGTTATGGCCTGCTGTGCTCTCGGAGCCTCCAAATGTTTCTGAGCTCAGCAAACATCATTAAATACCAAGAGTAAGCATTCGTTCAGCCAACACATACAGTATGCACACAAGCGGCGTCTCCTACTGCAGAGATTAACCTAATTTTATACACTGCAATGAATAACACATAAACACAGATTCATATGGATCCATTCTTGTTCTGTTCCAAACCCCAACTGGAATTTTCAGATGCTGTGTAGAAGCATGTTATTTGGCACACTTAGGATGAATCATTAATCGTGATGTTATTGGGGAGCATAGAAGGCCTCAGATGTGAAGGTGCATGGTTGCAATGTGGCATGTAAGGCAATTCAACCAGAAAGTGCATAACCATAATTTTGTCGGAAAACCATTTGTCCATTTTTATTTTTCTACACCAGCTGCCATTCACATAAAGTAAAAATTAACCAATGACTCTAAAATAACGAAGAAATTTTAGTTTCATCAACTTACATTGAAAACTAAATAACGTTTTTGACCACTCCTGTAAAGTTGCTGGTTTAGAGTCACTTTTTTTCTTTGGACAGTTAAGGATTTATAAACATAGATAGATAGATAGATAGATAGATGGATAGATAGATAGATAGATAGATAGATAGATAGATAGATAGATAGATAGATAGATAGATAGATAGATAGATAGATAGATAGATAGATAGACATCCTGACTAAAGGTAAAACGGTAGTGCAGTGATAAATTAGGTAACGTGTAAGAGATAAACGGGTATCAGCAGATACATAACAGTACTGGGATATTTATTAAAAAATAATTATACAACATTATACAACATGGTACAGTGTGATTAGTTTGTACACAACTGCACATCTAATGTTTTGTTGTTTTTTTTAAACAAGGGTAGTAATAATGACTTTGCCTCCTCCCTTCGCTACAGTAACAGCATCTACTTTTCTGGGAAGGCTTTGTGCAAGAACATTTATGTGAAGATTTGATTGCATCAGCCAAAAGAGCATAAGAGAGGTTGGATAATTAGTAATGCCGTAACGATTCACTCGTTGTCTCCATGCATTGATTATAATTCTGTCCAATGTGACTGCACTGACCCTAAAGAAAAACAGTAATATAGTAAAAACTTCATTTTCAATAGCAACAATAAAATGACTGATAAGGTATTAACCAAATTAACATGTTTACACTTCACGTAAGACCTTTGGTGCTATGTGATAAGCAGTGTCCGAAATGCTCCTTGGTATTTGAGGGTCAATAAGGGGGTCCCAGACCCAAAGATAGGCCATTTTCCTCTAGCTTTAATCACATGCGGATTTATATAGAAAATAGTGCAATGAGCTGCTCAGCTTAGTGCTGCGGCTCAATTGCGATCCAATTCAATGCACATGCTTCACTCACCCTCCAGTCACAAACTGGGATGTAGCCTACATAGCCTCAAAGCTCAGCTCAAAGATTGACTGATTAGTTCTGAATAACAAACAGCACTCCAGCTCATCCCAGAGGAATCGGATGGAGTTCCATCATTCCAGAGAATGCACTCCTCCACACCCAAGTGCTGGAGGGCCCTTATAACCAGTACTTGGTACTGGCTATAGTGACTTTACACATATGTGTGGCTACTACAGAGTGCCCCATTGTATTGGCAGTGCTTTCCAATAGGGGTTATACAGCTTTGGGTCTGTAATGAGCACTGACCTAAAGCAGCTGGATTCGCTAGCTAACACAGAAGCACAGGCTGTCAGGCTTTCTTGTTCTAGTGTAAATGTCATTTGAATTTTAAGAAGTGCTCTAGTAGCATGTAATTTAGCACGCCAATAATGAATCATTAATCATCATGTTATGGGGAAGTTGCGCAGCTGGTCTTAGAATAGCAATTTCAACTAATTGAGGTGATTCCCTCTGCCTTTTCAAATGAAACTGAAATGGACAACATAATAATCCACAGTACAGCACATAACATAATAATCCACAGTACAGCACAGAACATGATAACCCACAGTACAGCACATAACATAATAATCCACAGTACAGCACATAACATACTAACCCACAGTACAGCACATAACATAATAATCCACAGTACAGCACAGAACATAATAACCCACAGTACAGCACATAACATAATAATCCACAGTACAGCACAGAACATAATAACCCACAGTACAGCACATAACATAATAATCCACAGTACAGCACATAACATACTAACCCACAGTACAACACATAACATGCTAACCCACAGTACAGCACATAACATACTAACCCACAGTACAACATATAACATACTAAGCCACAGTACAGCACATAACATACTAACCTACAGTACATCACATAACATAATAATACATGGTACAACACATAACATAATAATCCACTGTACAACACATAACATGATAATCTTCAGTACAACACATAACATGATAATACACAGTATAGCACATAACATAATAATACACGGTACAGCACATAACATAATAATCCACTGTACAACACATAACATGATAATCCACTGTACAACACATAACATGATAATACACAGTACAACACATAACATACTAACCCACAGTATAGCACATAACATAATAACCCACAGTACAGCACATAACATGATAATCCACAGTACAACACATAACATGATAATCCACAGTACAGCACATAACATATTAACCCACAGTACAACACATAACATAATAATACACAGTACAACACATAACATACTAACCCACAGTACAGCACATAACATAATAATCCACAGTACAACACATAACATACTAATCCACAGTACAACACATAACATAATAACCCACAGTACAACACATAACATAATAATCCACAGTACAACACATAACATACTAATCCACAGTACAACACATAACATAATAACCCACAGTACAACACATAACATAATAATACACAGTACAACACATAACATACTAACCCACAGTACAACACATAACATAATAATACACAGTACAACACATAACATGCTAACCCACAGTACAGCACATAACATAATAATCCACAGTACAACACATAACATACTAATCCACAGTACAACACATAACATAATAACCCACAGTACAACACATAACATAATAATACACAGTACAATACATAACATACTAACCCACAGTACAGCACATAACATAATAATCCACAGTACAACACATAACATACTAACCCACAGTACAACACATAACATACTAACCCACAGTACAACACATAACATAATAACCCACAGTACAACACATAACATAATAATACACAGTACAACACATAACATACTAACCCACAGTACAGCACATAACATAATAATCCACAGTACAACACATAACATATTAACCCACAGTACAACACATAACATACTAACCCACAGTACAGCACATAACATACTAACCCACAGTACAGCACATAACATAATAATACACAGTACAACACATAACATACTAACCCACAGTACAGCACATAACATAATAATACACAGTACAGCACATAACATACTAACCCACAGTACAACACATAACATAATAATCCACAGTACAACACATAACATGCTAACCCACAGTACAACACATAACATACTAACCCACAGTACAGCACATAACATACTAACCCACAGTACAGCACATAACATAATAATACACAGTACAACACCTAACATAATAATACACAGTACAACACATAACATGATAATCCACAGTACAACACATAACATACTAACCCACAGTACAGCACATAACATAATAATACACAGTACAGCACATAACATACTAACCCACAGTACAACACATAACATACTAACCCACAGTACAGCACATAACATAATAATCCACAGTACAGCACATAACATAATAATCCACAGTACAGCACATAACATAATAATACACAGTACAGCACATAACATAATAACCCACAGTACAGCACATAACATAATAATCCACAGTACAGCACATAACATAATAACCCACAGTACAGCACATAACATAATAACCCACAGTACAGCACATAACATACTAACCCACAGTACAGCACATAACATAATAATCCACCGTACAGCACATAACATAATAATCCACAGTACAGCACATAACATAATAATACACAGTACAGCACATAACATAATAACCCACAGTACAGCACATAACATACTAACCCACAGTACAGCACATAACATAATAATCCACAGTACAACACATAACATAATAATCCACAGTACAGCACATAACATAATAATCCACAGTACAGCACATAACATACTAACCCACAGTACAACACATAACATAATAACCCACAGTACAGCCCATAACATAATAACCCACAGTACAACACATAACATACTAACCCACAGTACAGCACATAACATAATAACCCACAGTACAGCACATAACATACTAACCCACAGTACAGCACATAACATAATAACCCACAGTACAGCACATAACATACTAACCCACAGTACAGCACATAACATAATAATACACAGTACAGCACATAACATAATAACCCACAGTACAGCACATAACATAATAATACACAGTACAGCACATAACATAATAATACACAGTACAGCACATAACATAATAACCCACAGTACAGCACATAACATAATAACCCACAGTACAGCACATAACATACTAACCCACAGTACAGCACATAACATAATAATACACAGTACAGCACATAACATAATAACCCACAGTACAGCACATAACATAATAATACACAGTACAGCACATAACATAATAACCCACAGTACAGCACATAACATAATAATACACAGTACAGCACATAACATAATAACCCACAGTACAACACATAACATAATAATACACAGTACAGCACATAACATAATAACCCACAGTACAACACATAACATAATAATACACAGTACAGCACATAACATACTAACCCACAGTACAGCACATAACATAATAACCCACAGTACAGCACATAACTTACTAACCCACAGTACAGCACATAACATAATAACCCACAGTACAGCACATAACATAATAATACACAGTACAGCACATAACATAATAACCCACAGTACAGCACATAACATACTAACCCACAGTACAGCACATAACATAATAACCCACAGTACAGCACATAACATACTAACCCACAGTACAGCACATAACATAATAACCCACAGTACAGCACATAACATAATAATACACAGTACAGCACATAACATAATAACCCACAGTACAGCACATAACATACTAACCCACAGTACAGCACATAACATAATAACCCACAGTACAGCACATAACATACTAACCCACAGTACAGCACATAACATAATAACCCACAGTACAGCACATAACATAATAATACACAGTACAGCACATAACATACTAACCCACAGTACAACACATAACATACTAACCCACAGTACAGCACATAACATAATAACCCACAGTACAGCACATAACATACTAACCCACAGTACAGCACATAACATACTAACCCACAGTACAGCACATAACATAATAACCCACAGTACAGCACATAACATACTAACCCACAGTACAGCACATAACATAATTACCCACAGTACAGCACATAACATACTAACCCACAGTACAGCACATAACATAATAACCCACAGTACAGCACATAACATAATAATACACAGTACAGCACATAACATAATAACCCACAGTACAGCACATAACATAATAATACACAGTACAGCACATAACATACTAACCCACAGTACAGCACATAACATAATAACCCACAGTACAGCACATAACATAATAACCCACAGTACAGCACATAACATAATAATACACAGTACAGCACATAACATAATAACCCACAGTACAGCACATAACATAATAACCCACAGTACAGCACATAACATAATAATACACAGTACAGCACATAACATAATAACCCACAGTACAGCACATAACATAATAATACACAGTACAGCACATAACATAATAACCCACAGTACAGCACATAACATAATAATACACAGTACAGCACATAACATAATAACCCACAGTACAACACATAACATAATAATAGACAGTACAGCACATAACATAATAACCCACAGTACAGCACATAACATAATAACCCACAGTACAACACATAACATAATAACCCACAGTACAGCACATAACATAATAATACACAGTACAGCACATAACATACTAACCCACAGTACAACACATAACATAATAATAGACAGTACAGCACATAACATAATAACCCACAGTACAGCACATAACATAATAATACACAGTACAGCACATAACATAATAACCCACAGTACAACACATAACATAATAATAGACAGTACAGCACATAACATAATAACCCACAGTACAGCACATAACATAATAACCCACAGTACAACACATAACATAATAACCCACAGTACAGCACATAACATAATAATACACAGTACAGCACATAACATAATAATACACAGTACAGCACATAACATAATAATACACAGTACAACACATAACATAATAATAGACAGTACAGCACATAACATAATAACCCACAGTACAGCACATAACATAATAACCCACAGTACAACACATAACATAATAACCCACAGTACAGCACATAACATAATAACCCACAGTACAGCACATAACATAATAACCCACAGTACAACACATAACATAATAATCCACAGTACAGCACAGTAGTATTTTTTCTGTTATGACTATGTGTGGTACATTCACATGTCTGCATTTTCTCATTTATACAAATCTACATTTTTAATTTACATTTTTTTAAGATGCATGTTACACACACATCCCTGCAACTGATCTCTGGTCAAAACAGGGACACATTGAGACGAAACAGGAAAAAAGTGGTCCTACTGCAGCTGTGAAGTGGGTGTGTGTAAAATGCCATGTTGTCAGTGGGTGTGCCTTGTAGTAATTTAGAGCTTCCTCTGGTTCAGGCAACTGCCTATTTATGAGCGGGACAGGAAGCGTATGTGTGCACGAGCACATGTGTGCGCTAGCTGAGGACCCTAATGGTGTTTTTTTGCGAATTCAGTTTGCAGCGAGGAAAAGCTGAGTATTCAGTTCCAGCAGAAGAGCAATGCCCTCACTGAGGCCTCTTTCTATCCTTTTAATCATTTAGCTGCATTCTGTCCCCGCTGCTCTGTCAGCCCTGTCGCTTCACCATTGCATCCAACTTAGCAGCTGACTGAGGAGGACCGAGCAGGCCAGAGAGGAAAGGTCACTAAAAACATTTTTAAAATAAACCCAAAGGTTAAAAAAGGCAATAATTATTTTTTTTGTTTTAGTAGAACTTTATAAACAGATACAAGGAAGCCCTACAGTGTTTTTAGGTTACAAATTAGTCCAGCTAGACCTGTCTTGCTCCAGGTTTAATCATTTAAGGACACGGAACCAAGAAAGGAACAGCAAGTTCAATGATAGCTAAAACTTTTGCCAACCAATAATTGTAACAACTGCTGCCCACTCCCAGTAAGAACCCACGTTCAGCAGCGAGCAAAATAGAAGCTGAATGACTGGGAGGAGGAGGTTTGACTGTTTAGTTCTTGATGATTTCTGGTGCCCTTATTGTTTGGAGTATATATATGACTGGTTGTGTAGCCGTATAAATTGCTTTATATGTACTAATTTATTGTTGTTTTTTTATATATTTTGGAGCCCACTTTCGATGTTTGTGTGGTTTTTACACCACCTACAGTCAGAATTCATTTCTCAGCTTCTTCTTTATCCCTTCATTTATTAACCAGGCTGTTGTTTCTTATTGTACTGGTAAAAATGTAAACAAGCTCTGTTCTGATTGGTTGCCATCTATTATTTATTGCTCCTCAGTCAAAAAGAAGTCATATGTGGTCTCTATGGATTAGGAAGTGAATAGTATCTTGAGTATCTTAAAAAAAATGTTTTCTCAATGATATAAAACATATAAACCACATATTCCATAACTTTGGTTCAGTCTACATGGGCCATTTGAGGGTGAGCCATACACATGGTGTCCACCAGAGGGCAGACTAAGCACAATGATTCCACTTTCATGGCATCCAAAGCCCATTCTGCCCCCACTAGGAAGAGGGAGGGTAATCATCAGCAGCCTGCTTCATAATGACTTCAACAGTGTGATGTTCACTTTAGGCCCAGCAGGGTCTTAAATATCAAGCAGCAAAGAGATGAATCATCTAAATGGCGATATCAAGTAAACGGGTGTGGATTCACCTCCCTGTTGAGAGAATGCGTGTATGCAAATTCAGCGGCTCAGGTGGTGAAAACTGAAAGGTGCTGCAAGGGGACAGAAGAGATGGAAAACAACAAATCATCATAGCATTCAGTACCCAGCCCTACATCCTTCCTCTGCCTTGGGAGGAGGACTTTTTTTCAGCAAAGCTCATTTATAGCATCTCTGACCTGCAGTTCATGCTGAATTCTGTCTACACCCTATATGATCACATGGACTAAAATAAGCCAACTACAGGGAGGTTGAGGTAGAGGTCAGTGGTACAGCAGCCACACATACGGTATACCAGGCCTGGACACACCAGTGGGTTTTGACAGAGTGGAATGAGGAGTGCATTGGTGCACTCTGCCAGATGCTGTGGTGGGGGCACATCTGGCACAACAAATGTGCAAATCTATTTTAGGAGGAGGATAACTGCAAATACCATGCTAACATGCTCCCTCGCTGTTTCAGACAAAAGACAGAAGACGGCCGGTCACTCATTGGTCAGATGAACATTTTTTGTTGTTTTACGGATAGTAATAATTATATAAATATATAGTGTGGATTTAAATATTACAGGTATGCAGGTATTTTCATTTGCTTTATTCAATATCTCAAATGTTAAGCAAACAAGAAGCTATTATATGAGAATGTACTGTAATTACCTATTTACTTTCCTTGGAAAGTTATCTGCACTGCACTTTCCACAATTAAAATTTGGCAATGAATTCTGATATTAATTTAATAATTTAATAATAATAATAATAATAATAATAATAATAATAATAATAATAATAATAATAATAACTTCATGCTATACAGCTTTCTCAGTCATTTTAGAATCTCCTAATGTCTTCATTTTTATTTCAAGCTTTCTAGTGATGCTAGTAATTATTTAAAACTTTTGAAGTTGCACAGGACTTACATATTAGATTTACTTGATACAATCTTTTTTTATATATTACACTATTGGAAATATTGATTGTAATCTTGTAATATATATCAATCCTGCTTTCCATTTTGTTGACTTTATGTCCTTTACATTGATTAAAATGTCATAAGAACATTTTTGACTTTCCATATATATATATATATATATATATATATATATATATATATATATATATATATATATATATAAAGTATATGTATATGTGTGTGTTGAAATGGATTTCATATTCTAACTAGCACATTTCAACAATATTGCAGTATCTCCATATTTTTATACAGATGATACTCCATCCCTCATGCCAGCCTGTTGTAGATCACATAAAACTACCCCCAACACATAAGCCTTAAAATCTTTATCTGCTGGATTATCCCTCGTGGGCTCCAGGCATATTTAGCAGCTGCCATAGCAATGAGATCTTGCACTCAGGGGACAAAATCCTTTATATTATGAATTCAAAGAAGAAAAAATGCCTGCATGACTGTCTGTGAGGTTGGCTAAACAGAACTGAACACCCAGCATACATGAATCTTAAGAACAAATCTGTATGTATGTATACACACCAGGCTTCTCAGTGAGTATATACCAGCTACTGTGCATGATCACTACAGCGCTGTTCTGGAATACTTCTCGTGCGTTGTATGCTCAGTGTGTGCCTCTTACAATTCATTCACTTTGCAGAACACAGGAAAAGAATCGTATAGTTCAGTGTGCAGTTCACAATTTATTTACCGAATAAATTTGGACAAAACACCAAAATCAGTTACATTACAATCAGAGCATCTGAGGCAGATATCCCACCATGCACGCCCCCCCTTCAAATCAAAACAAAAGAAACCAACAGAAGAAAAGAAAAAAAATTATAAATCTCCTTCAACATTAGCACCTAATCAGCACCAACTAAAGCATGGGCAGTTTTTCCTACCAAAAAAAAAATGCATATTTTTTTTAAACAATATTAATAACATTAACAATAATAATAATAAACCTATGCTTACAGAAGCAACTTAGACTTCTAGTACTTTTTAGAAATTGTTTGCAAGAATTTAGCTTCAGAAAAGAAAGGGGGAGGAAAAATGAAACAAAAGAGGGAACGAAAACAAAAACTGCTTCCCCCGCCCCGTACCCCCCCGCTAGGCAGGCTATAGCATTCAAAAAGGGCACATGCCGTTGACTAGATATCACAATTTCAAGTAACATTTATATACGACAAAACATGTCCACATGTACCCATTCAGAACATGATCATTTCACAGAACCTACGCAGGCAGTAGAAAATTAACATGAGGTACTGGAGACAGTGTAGTCGTAGTAACATCATTTTACTGTTGTGGAGTCAAAACCTAAAATAAAAAAAAAAAATAAAAAATTTTTTTTAAAAAAGGAAGAAAATACTATCGGCATAGGTGGTTGTGGGGCGCAAATACTGGCACTACAGTTACATGGTTTCTTCTAAACCTTGGGACAGTCTTTAATGCCTTAACTTCAAAACTGTCCTGTGTCAAAAGTATTGCCTACAATATTTGTGGAAACTGGAACTGAAAAAAAAACCCTGCACGCATGTTTTAAATATAGTAGTTATTTTAAATTAGAAGGAAAAAAAAAAAAACTCATTTTCATTTCTGCAGAAGAAAAAAAAATTAAATAGATGCTAGTCTAGAGAGATGGAATGGACCGTTCACCTAGCCTAGGCAAGTCAAGTGCTCGTCACGTGTGGAGGCTCAAGGAGAAAGGCGCCGTTCAGGTTAGAGCAGAAATAAAGCAGCAGCAACTTCGAGGAGAAAGGAGGAATAGCTTAATGCAACACAAACAACTGACCTAGTGCAGTCTTACACGAAAGACAGAAACGATGCAAGTTAATATAATGAAGGGGAAAACAAGTCTGAAGAGAAGAAATTACAAACTTTTTTTATTTTGTACTTCTACTGATAGCCGGCACATACATTTTATAGTATTGGCCTATAAGGCTATGATCGAGCAGAATGGTGTAAGTAAAATACTTTAAAAAAAGAAAAAGAAAAAAAAAAACAAAGAATAAATATAGATACAGCCAACAAAATGCTTTCGAAGTAAAGTTCAACATCTGGAGACAACGTCATGTACTCGACGAACAGGAGTGGTCGCAGTTTGCCGCATGGTTTTGTTCTCCTTGGCTGAGGTCTCCTGTGCCGTCGTGTTATTTCTTTCGTAGCTTAATGTGACTCGTACATCTCATGAGCACCACTTAAAAAAAATTTAAAATAATAACTCAAACTAAAATTTAGTTGTAAGTCTTGCTACATTACTTAACATGAACATTTGCATTGCCCAGAAGCTCTTGCTGAAGGTGTTCAACACCATCAAGCCAGACCTTCCCAGGTTTCTCGATGGAATGAGAGATAAAGATAGACACCTTTGCAATGAGTGTATTCTGTTAACTTTTCTTTTGTCGTCTAAAACACGTGGCAGAATGTCTGAATGTTTTGTTTGTTTTGTGCTGCTCAGCTCAGCTGAAGTACTGCTCCAGCTCCTCCTCCATGTTGGCCTCTGGCACCATCTGGTCCGCCTCCCGTTCCCCTCTGCTGTGGCCCGTTCCAGTCTGGCTGGTAGCGGCCAGGAACCAGGGGTGCTCCAGGATCTCCCGAGAGGTCAGGCGTTCGGCCGGCTCGCGCCGGAGGATGCTGCGGATGAGGCAGCGGGCCTTAGGCGTTAACGTCTCAGGGATGCTGAACTGGCCGCGGCGGATCTTGCTGAAGAGCGAGCTGGGCTCCACGTCGTGGAAGGGGTAGCGGCCGACGAGGATAGTATACAGCATGACGCCCAGGCTCCATACGTCTGCCGCTTTCCCAGAGTAGCTGCCACTGGCGTTGAGGATCTCCGGGCTTACGTAGGCTGGACAGCCATGTTTGTCTGAGAGAGAGTCATCGCTTCCTTCCAGGAGGTATGTGTCTTCCAAACTCTCCAACTTAACAAGGCTCCTACAGAAACAGAAACACGAGAAACAAAAACACAGAAAAATGAGAAAAACAACTAAAAAGGCATTTCCTTTAATCAAAGAAGATATATTCAGTCATAATCTCTCTTCAGGGCAAACTGTGGTTTAAAGACAACACAACATATATTGGATGACAAATCCCCATGACAATATGAAGTAATGAAACAAATGGCTGCCCCTGGACGTTCCCATCAGTGTAAGGGACAAAGAGCAGCCTTCTCTCGGGGGAAACGGTGATCCCTGCTCTGAGTTTAAATGAAATCGGATAGTACGACAAAATCTACAGGATTCCAACAACCATACCTACACGCCCAGTAATATAAGCTGGAGACATGGGAGAAACAGTTCTTGAGAATACCTTTATGTATTACTATGAACTATGGAATGAGAAATCCCTGTCTTTCACTCCGTTAACTCAGTAAAACTAATATTTCGTCGCTGTCCAATGAAAAACATGCATCTCCATTTTTGTCGATTTTGAGTTTCCTACGTCATTTGAACACGCCAATGGTCATTTACATTGTGTGAAACTTTCATGAGGGATGGACCAATAGAAGTGTTCCAAAATAGCTTGGAAAAAATTCTGGTTCTATTGACTTGCATTGAAAGTAAAGTATGCTTTTGGTCTCTCCTGTAAAGTTGTAATTTTGGAAATGCTTGTTTTTCATTGGACAGTGACGATTTCCTAAAAGAATGCGCACACCTCTATATAACTTAGTGACTAGGGGGTTACATAACAATAGCCCACTAGTCACATTGATATCATGCTTCTGCAGCCTTTGCATCTTCAGCTGTATTCAACTTTAACGGCTCAGGCATCCAAGTAAGCTGAAGGGTAAAAGTGAGCAGAGTGTGCACTCGCTGAACTGACCCTTTGACCCCTAGCTCCATATCTGTCCAGCAGCCAAGGGCTGGAGTATAGCAGGAGAGCTGCCTGCTGAAAATAATCCTTAAATGACATTCAGCATACGTGACTCACACCTCTACTGCACAGTGGAAAAACCACACATGCGCACACACTGGGTACGAAAAGGACACTGGCTTACACCAGGGTACAGCAGGACAGGCCACATAAAACAAGTTATACGGCTTCTGGATTGTGCCAAGAGGGCTAGAGGGAAATGACACCCACCCCTTTACTCCAAGATTAGGCTTAATCCACTGGGAAACTAGTGTTACAACCCAATGTTATAAGTGTCCTCTGTGACATAACCGGGTCGGGAACCCAGCAGAGCTCCACAGCAGTCTACTGTGCACAAACGATCAGATTCCGTCTGGCTCCCTATTCCCATTCCCATCTTGGTGCACACTTGGTGTTTCATTTCAGACCACGGTAGAACTTCCCACCTTGGCCGTGCCCATCACTCCAGCCTGCCATCAATCATGACGGAGGAGCGGTGTTGGCGTCCCAGGCTGCAGCGCGTGGGGGACAGTAAGGTCACTGAGCTCACATTTACAGCCGTGGTCACCTCGACTCCTTTTCCAAGTGCCGTGCCTCAGGAAATCAAGCCGAGGTGACTCATTTGGCTGAAGGTGCTACTACCGTTTAGCTCAAATGGGAAGACCACCCAAATTCCTGCTGCACGCTGCTATTACATCAGCCTAATTTTAGAGGCAAGCGGCTGCGTTTTATATTCCAAATTGCCTGCCGTGGAGTGGAGCCACTGGCTTCGGTATTTAACACAACATTTGTTAAACATCTGTGCAACATTACACAAAAGCTCTACTCAGGCACAGCTCATTACATTAAAACAGGACAAGTGGGCAGAGAACAAATGACAGCAAAGCTCATGATCACTGCATGCTCAGCTACAGCGCTGTGATGTAATCTCGAAGCCCGAACGCACCGAGGCGCTTCTCTTTACCTTTCCTCATTCTTAAAGACGAACTTCCTCAGCTTGAGGTCTCTGAGAACCAGGCCATTGTCGTGGCAGTGTGCCACGGCCGACACTATCTGATAGAAGAGTCTGGCAGCCTCTTCCTCTCGCAGCTTCTTGCATGTGCGGACGAACGAGTGCATGTCCCCATGGCTCCTCTCAAAGAACACGTACGCCCGCGTGTCCCCCAGGAGAATCTCCACTATTTGGTTGATGTTCTGGTGGGCGCCCAGCACAAAGTACGCAGCCAGGGACTCTTGGTATCGACTGATATCAAACGCCTGCAAAGAGAGACGAGAGCATTTGGCATTCGGTCAGACACAAGTCATTGATTCAAAGACAGATGGGCAGCTCGCTGTGCAAAGTTACTGTCCTAAGAGGCTCTGCTAACCCTGAGTATTGGTGTACGAAATGTCCATCATCATGTGACTTCTTTTTTTTCACCTCAAACGAAGCCTTCGTGGTTTTTTTTTTTTAGGAAGACAATGGAGAGTTCAGAGACAAAAGGACTGCAATCCATGCAGCATTGAGAGGCAAGGCATACACCGCTGCAGCAATTTTAAGCCTCCAAAACAGACATTGATCTTTGATGTTGCTTAGTAACAGACACATAGAGGGGGAGGCTGGACAAATATAGCATGCTGACAGTGGACATCACCAGCCTAATTCTTATCAAGACATAAAGAGGGTCAGTCAGGTTACTGCCCACGTTAACCTCATCTATCACACCTCATTGCATGCACTTTTTGCCTGCCGAGTAACACTATCAATAAAAAATAAAAAAAATAATGAAAAATTTCCTTCCGCTGCCTGAACCTGGTTACTAATGTATCTGCAGGTATGCATGCAGTTTGAATAGTTTTAGGAGCAGCCACGTAGTGGCAGTCACTTAAAGGACATGCAGCATAGTGCTCGTCCACACCAGCCTGATCTCTGGTCAGAACACCATGGTAACCTCTGAGTTTGGCCATTCGACACTGTTCCTCGCTTCTTTTGTCAACCTTACATGAGGAAACATGATCAACAGAGCAGAGGCGAGAGGTGAGAGCTGGCCAAGCGTTTGCTAAGCCTTTCCATTACTCAGACCTTCTCTATTACAAGCACCATAGAATATTCCAACACACATTAAGCAGCTTACTTAGCAGTTTCACACTCCTGCTCTGCTTGTACACATTCCCCCAGATAACAAGCATAATTCAAGCTTCTGGGTGACCTTCAAAGTCAGATTTCCTTGGCACCTAAGCACCAATATCCCTTAATAGGCCAAAATGACCTTATCATTACAGATAGGACCACCACCACCACACACAAACCCACGACTGTAAAATGACTGTTTATGATTGCATGGCAGGAATTGGCTTACCTTGCAGACGAGCTCTTCCCCACTGTGCAAGTGGGCGGCCCTGAAAACGTGGTCTCCCTCGAGCGGCTCCAACAAAAGGTAATTTCCAATGCACGAAATGCAGTGCGACGAGTCCGGGGTCTCCGGGGGGCTGGGGGATCCTAAATTGGGGCTGAAGCTCTGGCTTGACTCTGTAGTCCGTAGGCAAGACAACTCCTCGAATTCGTGCGCTTTGTGCCTCGATCTCCCATAACGCGAAATGTTAATGGGATTTGACCTCTGTATGTTCATGAGTGGTAGATGAGAGTTGTCCTAAGGGAGAGGGGGGGGTCGATGTCTGATCGGAGGGAGGGAGGGAAGTAGGGGGGAAGAGGAAACGAACTTGGGCTGCAGATAGAAATGTGGCTACACTACTGCAACAGAAAAAGACATAGAAAAATAGAGAATATTGCCCTGATCTGAGTCACTAATGCCTGTCTATGGAGGCTCTGGCGCTGCTGTGTCCTAACATTACTCTGTGCAGCCAGTCAGCCCAAAGTGCGTGCAATCTACCAGCGACTGAACAATGTCAATGTGATTTGACTGAAGCGTGACGAGCTAAAACAGCACTGCATTAGTGTTCGCGGTAGTTGTTTTTGCTTGGATTTCGAAACTGGCGGAGTAATATTCCAGTTACAGCATCAAAAAAAAAAAGTTACCTCGCTCTCAGCGGCCAGTTAAGTTATAAGGCCTGAGCTCTAAAGCTGGACTGAATAGCTGGCCAGTTATTGGTTCTGTGATGCAGCTGGAGAAGACGCCACAGAAGCCCGAGTGCAAAATGCTCGAAACGCTGCTGGACACTCATGCGAGGTGGGCTTTTTTCCAGTGTTGGGAAAATCACCGAGAAATGGCGAAAAGTGCTCGCTAGCAGAAAAGGCAGCTAGCCTGCTAACCGGTGAGTGGGATCAGATTTCCTGAGAGGGGGCTCCGGTTTCCTCCAGCAGCAGCGGCCTTCTTCTTCTTCCACAAATCATTTCCATGCAGTCTGCCCGAAATGGCAAGAGAATCACGCGAGCCTCCCGGAGGTGTTTGCGTCAGTTTTTTTAAGCGGTGAACTCGATGTCCTCGACGACTTTTCCGTTTGAACTATTCCTGCGGAATCGCTGAGCTGGTTGGTAGCGATCTGGATGCCAGAGAGTGAAAAAGGAAGGGACGGCCGACTCGCTCAGCCCGATCCCTTATTTCAGCAAGACATCCTCTCCCGCGGTGTGCTGCTGCTGCTGCTGGATCGGCTGTGAGTCACGTCCATTGATGTTGAGGAGAGGCGCACATGCCCAGCCCGGTCCGGTGCGGTGCGGGAGCAGACTGCTCTCAGCTCGCTCTGCTCTCCACGCACACGGCCAGCGCGCTTCCGCCCCGCCCCCGTGACGTCAGGGCCTCCCGCCGCAGCCATTGGTCGGCTGTTTTGACGCTGACGATGGCAGGCTGCATGTGTTTGGTCTCGCGCAGACCGAGTCGTACGTTCACAAATTTCACAATAATACGAAAAAAGAGCGTGAATGAAATTTTCTCAGTGACTCAGACCTTCATGTACAATTGCTTATGATTTCTTTGTTACGAACAGGTGCCATGCAAATAAATAAAAAATAAATAAAAACCTATTTTAGTTACCATTCCACCACTTTACAATTGTAGCACTATTCAATAGCAGAGTTGCTAGTAATTTTAGATAAATACTCCAGTTAGCATGCCAACCAGCTAGCCCTTCCTGTCTTTGCACCTCAGGCAATAGTAATTGTAGTCCAACATGGAGCCCCAGTGCTACTTTTCATCTTTTACAAAGATTAATTTAAGAAGTGATATAAATAGGAGAATAACAAGAGTTAACATTGGTGTTGCTTTCTACCTTTGAAGACACTCCTGCTAAGTAAAGGGGCAAAGTTTGATGCTGAACAACATTTCTATCAAAGTAAGGCTACAATAGCTGCTGAGTTGATAGCCAGCTATCATAAACATAAGCAAACAGAACAAAACAATACTGACCCTCGTTTTCAAGTTGTCCCGTTCCACCTTAAAGGGGGCAGCAGTTTTATCTCAGGCCAGTTTAACAGCCCTCCTTCTTTATTAATTAATATGTGATAAAAAAAGCCCAAATACAAACAAATACAAACGTCTTAATTTCAGCTTCTGGCAAAGCCATAGCTCATGAACCTAGTGCAGCGAAGGCCAAACTAGAATTAGCACATGGACGTTGACATGCTAATAGCAATGAATCCCCAAAGTGTTGACAACAAACAGAGTTAATTGCAGCACTATGCATTCACACAGCAAGTAAAAGGAGCCGAATATGTAATAATATACTTCAGACAGAGGTTTTTATTAGTGAAACAGATGAGTATGAACTACAGTATGTATCAGCAGCATTGTTTAAGATGGAACAAATAAGAAGCTTGCGAATAAAAAAAGCTGACTTCAGCCTCTCTAAGGTCCCTCCACTGCTGAAATGCCTCACTCACTATTGCCTGATGTAAAATATTTCTAAATCTTCACCCCTCAGGTCTTTTCCTCTTTGGCTGTTTCTTAACCATCTTTCCTTCTTGACAGTGCATGGAGCCCAGCACGTTGTTCTGTAGAACAGAGCATTTCACCCCAAACCCCTCTGAAAGTTTGCGTCTAAATTATTGGATTATGCAGATATTCTGGTTGAAATTCCCTTTAATGTTCTAGCTTATTGCCTTCTTTTGCTAGCCTATTGTTTTGCACATTCTGATAACATACAATTTGGCAGTACAGTTGACATTCATGTTGCCATGTGTTAACAACACTATCTGTCTTTAGTACATTGTGAGAATTAGCCTCTGTATTTGCATCCTGCAGAACATATACCAACTGAACTTGATGCAACAAACCAGGGGCCTACACATCAGCACGGATCACTCTGTCAATGATTAATCCAATCCAGGCTGCCCACACAGACAGAGCAGAATGGAATTCATGGCCAGATGGTTACTATGGCCAGTCTCAGATGTTAATAGTGTTGTGTGGTCCAAAGATACTAAACCTTGTTCTGCATGCGCAATCAAATGTGTATCAGCAATGAAACAGCATTACAATCATAATAATTTGAACTAATATTAATAATTATGCTGTAATCAAAGGCTTTGTTCTGGGACACCCGCTCCCCGAGGCTGTCTAAATCAGAAACAGAGATTTGAAGCAAGGTGAAATGGTTCACCTTGGGAGAATTGTGTTTACACTTTATTTTTTAAGGCCTAGTCAATGCAACAAAAGAAAGTGGGCGTAATTAAAAAAAGATAATTTTTTTCCAAACAAGAGACAGCCTGTCTTTCCACAGTGCTGTGCAAAGATCTGTACTGGTCTAAGATTCGCTCTCTCTCTCTCTCTCTCTCTCTCTATCTATCTATCTATCTATCATTTTTGTATATTTTTAATTTTTATCAGCTCTGCTGTGCAACAGTAGTAAAAAAACAGTAATAAAATAGTTCTGTGTGGTATGAATTGGCATGCTTTGTGTAACCCTGCTGTATTGTGCATTTTTTATGTTTTTTTTTTCTTCTGGACAATGAAGCAATTTGTAATTCTGTTTATTGTTTACTGTTTAACATTGTGAGCTGGCATGTAATTTCCAAGCACTTCTAAGCTGCATGAGTGTGTGTGTGTGTGTGTGTATGTGTGTGTGAACTTGTGTTTATACAATACAGGACAGTGTGAACTGAAAGAGCATGTGAAGGGAGTGTGTGTGTGTATGTGTGTGTGGAGGAAGTGTGGTATGTTTGTCTATTGGCCAATACACAGAGTCCTTCATAGTGAGTAGCAGTGCATGGCGAGCTGTGAGACATATTTATGTACCCCATTAGACAATCAATAATGCCTCTTTTTTTCTAGAGAATGTTTCCAGTGTAGCGTTTATACATTTGCTTGGCTCATACAGCCTTAGTGGCATCTTAGACTGTGGTACACTGTAGGTCGGTTTCTCAGGCATGAATTAAGCCTAGTCTTAGATTAAATTGCAATGTCAGTGGTGTTTCACCATTACAAATCATAATTAAAGGATGTCATGGAATCCTTGTTTTTGCTAGCTAAATGTAGTGTGTAAACATTGTTTCAAAACCTACCGTTTATTACCGGGTGTCCACAGTTCAAATATGTTTTTGTGATGTCACAAGTATATATTTATATACTCTAGCCATTCACGCAAAGTTTTAAAGAGTAGTGAGGCACAATACAAGGCAGCCGATCAGAACAGAGCTCATGCAGTAGCCTTAAAGCAGCCCAACCAAAACTGTCTCAACTGTTTAATTCTAAGGGATACAACTGCTTTTAGCACATAGACCTACACAAACATCATTGGCTGACCTAGGAGACAGAAATATAGGACGAAATGTAAGGCCCTTTAAGCTTTGGCTCCATTTGTGTATGGGAATATGTGTAATGAGTTTTCCATTTTTCTCTACATACTGTACCTGTAAATGCGCCTTCCTCCAGCACCTCCTAAACTGAAGTCCATCTGCTCAGCCATGCTCGGGGAGGGGGAGCTGGAAGGTGAGGGGGGAACAGGATTGAGCAATTCTCCTTTCTGGAATGTGGGGCGTCGGACGGAATGCACACAGCTGGATGGGAGACACAGACGAGGCTGTTCATTCGGACCAGCTCCCTCCCCCTGACACAACATAAAACTCACAGTGTTTCTCCTGCGGGTTCATGGCCTCATTGTACCCACGCTTTATGAAAATGTATCTGTCACACAAAATGCTCTTTTTTTTTTTTTTCAAAGCTCCGTTTCATAAGCAGTCATCCGCAGCTGTGGATCATAGAGAGTGCCCACGTGCACCCCTTTCCTCCCCTCCCCCACATCCTCCAACTTGACCAGTTCCATCCTGAAGTAGGTCAGCACTTTCCAGGTCTGGTTTGACCCATTTCAGAAGACTGGGTCCAAAATCACTCAACTTTACCATCCCCCCATGGATGATAACAGGGGCAGATGACAGCTGTTTAGGAGCAGCTTTGTCCACATGTCTGTTACAGTGACACACAGGGTAACATGCTTAATCTAAAGCAGCAACTTCACGGCCATTTTTTTTGAAAGCTTAAAAGCTGTGCATAAAGGTTTTGCCTAGAACTGCACATCTAAGCCAAAAGCCTTTGTTTAGGAGAACAAACAACTGTAGTACCTAAACTTAGTTCCTAAACTAGACTGGTGTCCTCAGAACAAATTGACTTTGACAGGACCTTATTATGCAATATGTCTAAGACTGCTGTTTTAGACTGCTGTGACTCAGCTGTTCAAAATGTGGTGTAATGTAATATGTTGTTAAAGTAGCAATTTGTAAAATGACGCAACCTGTCACATTGATACTCTAAACAAATATGGGAGAAACCTGTTATCAAAAAGTTGTGGTGTCTGCTCCTTTTGTAAGAAACAAAGAAATGAGGACCCCCTACTCCTTAATGTTAACATGAATGGTTATTTACTTAGTCTAAAAGAAACATTGAGGGTTAGCTAGATGCTAACATACCAGTAAATATCATCTTTTCTCAACAAGAGTGTCCAGGGGGTTAAAAGCAATGTTAACTCTTATTTTGCTTCTATGTGATGTCCCTCCTTTCTTTGCGGCCAAACGTGGGCGGCGGCGGCAATGTTGGTCACTTGCCAGGAGCTTCAGCCATTTACTGCGTTTACTGATCCTTTTATTAGCAGCATGTTCGTAAGAGATCTAACCAGGAGCGGGACCTTTAACATGATTGGCAAGAGGTTAGAATACGCCACTGGGGCTGTGCTGACCTCTACTGTTGGATTGGTTAGACTCAACAGTAAATCAATATCACCACTTGACGTACAAAGTGGTATTATGTGACAGGGCAAGCTGGGACTAGCTGCTTAGCATGCTAATTTAAGTTAATTTTGGGATGTTTAAAAACTTTATAAATTGCTCCTTTAAGGTTGTTTTATTCCAATATGAATTTTGTATTATTTTATTGTATTATTTCACTATTAAGTAATAGTAGTAAGAGTTTGACTATAATTCTTGCAGAGATTGTATACCGCAAGTATGATGATTACAACTGTCTCCCCATTCCCAGAGGTTTCCCCTAGTAATTCAATTTAAACTTAGACTACACATGACAAATAATAAACAACTCTGACCTGAACCACCAAGACATGAATGAATATGCAACCCACGTTTGAGTAACATCACTTGCTCCTGATGCTACAATCAGGAAGACTTTTAGGTGCATTGTGTATGAAGATGAACCCAAGCCAGAGTACAGTTCCAAGCTGCCTGAAAGTAGAGAGATGAAACCCAGATCTATCCTAGAAGTCTCCAAAGGTCGACTTAGATGACTAAAATCTTAATCAGCTCCCTCCGGCAATGTCACTCACCCCTCTCAGCAGTGCAGCCTGTAGGAAAATGGAAGAGTTTTGTAGGCAGGATGAGAAACAGCGGAGTCGGGCAATGCGCACTGACCTGCTCCCTGGTCCGGAAGACCAGAGAGACATTACTCATTCAGTTAGCCTCCACACCAAGAGGCCACATGAAGGCTATTTGAGGCATTTGCCCCTATACCCTTATGCAAAATGAACGCAAAGGTCAAACCCTCAGCAAAAGAAACTGGGGATAGAAAAATGACACCTGCCCCGGGCAGGGTTTTGCTGTAATTCAAGCTAATATGGCTGACTGAAAGGGCAAACATTATTCCCAAAGATATTGTCCTGCCATGACTCTACACTTGACAAATACAAGTTCTTAAATTGTTCTTGATGTGGATGTGCAGCTCTTTTGTTGATTTGCAAATGTTCTTCTTTCTATTCCCTTTTCTCGGTAAGGCCGTCTTTACAGCTAAACATCATGTGAGTTGTCTTCTCACAGGGGAAGGGCGCACAGAAACACCTGTGGATTACTTCAAATCTGATTGCTTGATCTTCTCCTCTCTCTCAAAGTGGATTTCCTAGTGGATTGTTATTTATCACATTTACTCCAATTTACTCATCAATATCATTATGTTCATGTTTTAACTGGAAATTACGGAAAGAAAGGGTGGTCTCTGACATTTTTACAGTACTGCATATGCATAAGGATGTGTAAAGTTTGCCCCTCTAATTTGTCTGCATCAAATAGGGTATAATTTCCAGTGCCATCCTTTTTTTCATTATATTCTGCCTCTCTTGTTAAATTTCTCTCATCTAGAACATTTCTATTACATGTAAAGCCCCCCTAGCAAAGTTTGCCAAGTTTCATGCAAAGCTTACTGAAGATTTTGCAGTACAGTGCTTGTGATTATATGATTATTTTATATCACTTATTTCAATTAAATGGACAAATGAAGTCGACAGTTTTGCTGAAAATGTTATTTGCACTTCATTGAAGGTCTGTTCATGTGGCCATCGCATTGCATATAAAACAGCTGTAGTGCTTCACTTCGGCAACTGCTAATACTGCTGCCATGGCAACGTGCATCCATCCACTTGGGATCATGCCATGTAGGACCATAAACATGAGAAATGCATATGGCTTGCTGGTCAAAGGTCTTGCAGTTTAAGAATGGTCTTATCGTAGTGCAACATTCAACATTTCAACATCTGCACTGGTTGTTCAGAAAACTGAAACAGATACTGCTGACATGACATGTTTTAACAATGACAAGTATGTATCTTGTGAATTCAGACTGTCTGACACTTTCGTACTGCTTTTAATTATTGCTTCATTGTGATAAATGCATGGCAGGGCTTTGTGGATAATGAAATATATTAGGTAGAGGAGATCCTCCAGTGTTGTGCCGGTTTTGGTATGCAGCAAACGTCGATGACCTGCCTCTGTCTGCCATAGCGACAGCATGGGGAAACACTCAGACACCTGCTTATCTGGGTGACTCTCGCCCGTTTGAAGCCTCACTACCGTGGCATTTCCTCTGAGAGTGCAGGCACACACCCCCAGTTTAGCTGCAACCTACTGCGCGCTTGCTGCTATTGATCTTTTACCTTTTGTGCAGAATACACTTCAAAGGAATCCCCCTTACTCGAAATAGGCAAGTGTGCAAATGTTCCAAAATAGACATTTTTGACTCCGCGATGATCAGAATTGCGTTTAAAGGATACTGAGAAAATGGGACTTCTGACAATCGGGCAAGGCCTGGTAGTCCACCATCAACTGTCCCCATCTGATAAACAGAACTTAAAGCTTTCATCTCTGAGAATAAGGAGAAGATCAAACTACACTTTTGCTTTAGATCTGAAATAATCTGCAGCTGTGTCTGTTCATCCTTCCACTGTGAGAAGACAACTTCTTGTTATGCTATTAAAAAAAGGTGTAGGTCTTAAGACCCTCTTACAGAGTAATGGAAATAGACAAAAAAAGAAGAGAATGAGTGAATAAAATAGAAAAAGTGATATTAATCTCTGTGGACTGCTCTCTTCAAACTCCAAACTATAATTTCATTGAATATTGTTTTAGATTTGTGGTTGTAATTGTTTATTCAATTGACTTTTACAGCACTGTACACACCAAGCACCAAGCACACTATACTACTAAGTAATGCTTCACCTTGCTCTCAATAAAATGTCTTTGTGATATGGATTCTACACAATGTCTGAGACATTCCTCTCAGATTCTGGTCAATGTTGACATGATTGCATTGTGCAACTTCTGCATATTGTTCAGGTGCACTTGCATGCTGAGATCTTCCATTGTACTACATACCAAAGGTTTTCTATAAGTTTCAGATCCTATAACTGGGAAGACCACTGGAGAACACTGAACTCATTGGCAGTTAGAGATGCTGGAAGTAGCCATTGGAAAATGGTATATGGTCAGTAACAACACTCAAATAGACTGTGGCATTCAAGCGCTGACAGATATTAAAGGGCCAAGAAAACCTTCATTGCACAGTTAGATAGATAGATAGATACTTTATTGATTCCAAAGGTAATTCAAGTACAAGTAAATTCAAGTAAAATTCATTATGCCACCTTCACCAGCTTGGACTGTTCACACCAGGCAGATTAGGGCAATGGATTCATGCTACCAGCTGCATGCCTGAGCAGAAATCGAGATTCCTCACACCGTTTTTCCAGTCTTCATTTTTCCTTGTTGGTGAGTATGTGCTCACTGCAGCCTCAGCTTTCTTTTTCTGGCTGACAGAAGTGAAACTCAGCATCATCTTATGCTATTGTAGTCCATCTAACACCAACAATCATGCCATGGTCAAAACCACTGAGATGACAGTTTTTCTCCATTCTAATGGTTCATGTGAGCATCTGCACTTATATTATGTACTGCTGCCACATGATTGGCATAAATGAGCTGGTGTACGGTTTGTCCTAATAAAGAGCTCAGTGATTCTATATATCTATAAATACATGTAAAAACTGAATGCAGACTTGTGCAGGTAAAGAAAATGTATCCAGAAATACTATGTACAGATTGAACAGTATGCCCTGATCATGTTTGGAGCATACAAATAGACAAAGACAGAGCATCATTTGGCAATGTTAGATTTGCTTTGTGATTTTGTTTAGCATTCGGAGTGGCCGACCAATATGTATTCGGTTCAATGGTCTATGCCCTATACTGATCACGTTAAGAAACGAGGGGCTTGGTGGAGCGTCTCTTTGCAGCTGCTCCCTCGCTCACTGCCTTTCCGTTGAGTAACATGTAAACAGTAAACATCACCTTTACCAGTCGGACACACAGGCAGACTTGTGTATGGACTGGCGCTGGAGAGCCCACTAGAATGAAACCAACTGAGACACTTTCACATGAGCCCAATACAGATTCCATAAATGCCATTACAGCTGACGGTAATCAGCTCCATTCTTGCTGAAGTGGCCAACAGACCAAAATCGCAAAATCAGAACATGCCTGTGGCATATGGTGCTGCAGTTATCCAACTGCCGAGGCTGAAATTACAGTAATTCTACCACAACGCCGATTAGAGGAGCATGTCTCCAGTGTAAGTGTCTGCAATTTTCATACTTTAAAGAAACGTGCACCGAAATGGTGCAGCTTGGAGTGGAGCCAAAGCCGTGCACTGTCTCAGTGTTTTAGCCATTACAAGGCTAAGAGCCAGAAAAAGGGCCGTTCGTATATATTAAATATGACAGATATATATTTCTGACAATAACATAGCAGTCAAGAAGACATCACTAGTCTCAGATCAGGGCATCAAAGATCTAGAGCTGAGCTTACACCCATTTTTCATGGAAGGTAGATTCTGTGGGGGCATGAGAAAGTTTTTTTCTGCAAAAAGTGCTCTGTAATGTGCTCGAACAGGTTGTCCAATCTGCAGATAAATGACTACAAGACCACCGC
Source organism: Megaleporinus macrocephalus (assembly GCA_021613375.1). Taxonomy (NCBI): domain Eukaryota; kingdom Metazoa; phylum Chordata; class Actinopteri; order Characiformes; family Anostomidae; genus Megaleporinus; species Megaleporinus macrocephalus. Next base: position 32,422,383 of record CM038707.1, read on the forward strand.
CTATGATCGCCTAAGGAGTACTTTCTCTTGCCATTCTTTTAGTTACAGCAGACTGAATGGTGTAAGCATTTTGAGTGTTGGTGTCTGACATTTTCATGGCATTAAAATATACCCGTACCATTTAAATGACCTTCAGAACTGTGCAAATCGCATTTTCAGCAAAATCAAACAACACGTATTTATCAAGTTTATAAGGTAATTATGAAATTAGTGTTAGAATTTGGAATAGTATGATTAGTATTTAGAATTTTAAAGGCATTATTATGGAAATTCAGACTTTTAAGTCTTATTAATTCCACCTAAGCTTGTGCTCAAATGTATTTAATGTAATCATCAAAAACTTTCCAGCTTGAGTGAACACTGTCATTGAAACAAAAGGGGAACATATTGAATATTAATGAGCTTGAGGCAACGTTAAGACATTGTAGTGTTTAACTCAAGACCATGGCAAGTCCGAGATCAGGAGTGAGCATGACCAGGACTAGATTTTTTGAGAATATAGAAATTATAAAATACAATTTATTTGTAATTAATTGTGCATTTGTTATGATTCACTATATATGATTATATATAATCATATATATATATATTTATATAAACCAAACAGCATGTATCTATTTATTATAAAATAAAAACATTCTGATCAGTGCTCAGATAACATCTGAATTTTGGAACCAACAAACATCAACAAACAAATAACATTCTGTTAATCCTTTAAGGAAAGGAGGATTTACATCATCAACTAGCAGATTTTATTTAAACAAGTAGAGAAAGCCATGTAGATATTAATAACAGTACCTCAAAAAAGTAGCATCATACAAGTCCTGAGAGCAATATCTGAGCCCACCATACCCTGCAACCGAGAGAAGCTCGAGATTTAACTGTTAATCTCTAAACCATGTACTGAACCAGAATACATTACAACTAATAACTACTGGCATCCAAAAAAATTCTAAAATTAAACTTTTCCCTCAAAATGTGATGCTGGTAATATAATTTTAATAAAACAATGTATTAAATTAAAAAGGAATAAAACATAGAAGCCTTTTCACAATACTGTATCAATGGTCCTACTAAATATAGTCATTTTGATAAGTAGTGCTGGAGCATTCTGGAGAACTGGATGAAAATGGCATGATAATGCGTCGCCCCCTGCTCTCCTAACGGCTTTGATGTGCTCATTTATGCAATTGTCATTCCATAGGAATTTCCCCTTTCCGTGCCAGAAGAGGAAGCAGCATAATGTCTTCAGAACCAGACTAAACTCACATGTTCGCGCCACATTCCTCAGATCCACCTCACACCTGTCTGCATCACACAGAAAAAACCTCTCATTGTCAACACAAGCCTTGCTGCTATGATATGGCCTAAACAAGTTACGAGATAAGTTTACTGCTGGGCATAGTGCGGCATCTAAAGAAACAACATTAGGACGAAAAAGCTCATAAACTTAAAGAAGATACTTTTTTCCCATACCGCTTTTATTGGTACAAGCCGCTTCTTGTTTGTGGACACAGAAAAATACAGAATTGGTGCAATCAAAATCCTATAAAGCGCTGAGGGCACACAGTGTTATTACTTTGATATGGCTGGGGTCCCTGCGCTGGGGACCGAGGCAGACGGATTTCAGAAAGCCTGGGTTGCGTGCACTGCTGTGCGCGGGTAGTGACCAAAGTGAATAAAGTAATAGAGGGGTAGCCCAACACAGCATGGATAAGCAGTTAGAGTTTAGAACCCAATATCTATTCAGCTCGGGTTTCTGTGGTAAAGAAAGGGAAAAAATAAACAAGCGAGGAGAAAAAAAACATACAACTAACAAAGACAATAAAACACAGCAGAGGTTAGACACAGTAAGCACGCTGGGTCTGTTATTTAGTTGCATTGATTTTATTTAAAGAAAAAGTATTGTGCTGACACTTTCAGGAACTTTGTATCTAGCAAAAGCTTTGATTGTCTCAGTGGGGAATTATGAGGCTGTATTCTTTTGCACCACTGTGTTCCTCCACATTCTAGTCCACCACTGTAAACATAATTATCACCACTACAATAAATAATAAGAACAATGGTAATGGCAACATAATAACTAAGCCAGCATAATTACAATGCCAGTGTTGGCTTCCTCTCTGTCTGTTGTTAGAGTGAGTAAGGCCTAAAATTGCCACTAGTCAACATCAGACCAGCGGCTGCGTGTTTGCTGCCAAAGCCAATGAGTATTCCTGCAGTTTGACACACAACAGCTCGAGCGAGTCAAAGGGGTCAAACTATTGTTAGTTTTATAACATAAAAACCCCCCACAAAAAATAAACCACAAAACAGAAGTAACACAGCCAACCTACCTAATACGACTTGTAACATGCATGAAATTTTCTTCATCATTTAAACACAGCAGCTGGCCTTCACGTTGTCTGAAGAATTAACGATGAATGGGCCAATAGAAATTCTTTAAAATTACTCTCTTTGCATTGACTTGCATTAAAAGGTTTTTTTTCTGTAAAGTAACCATTTGGGAGGTAAATGTAATATATTTTTATTTGCTATTTGCAGATTAAAACTGATGTTTAACAGGCTTTTGAAGGTGCCGTAGAGCAGAGAACTGTATTTACATACAGTCATAGTTAAATGATGAGAGTTCGGTACATAGAACTGACATACTGTGAACGTGCAGTAGGGCAGTACAATAGTCGGATTCCAAACCCCTGGATTGTTATACAACAGTCTTGACTCTTTACTTTTTACACCCCCATGAGTAACATATGAAAGCAACAGCAAATGGCTGACCTGAAATCTGCCATGTTGACACTTTTCTTACCATGAGCAAGGACGAAAGTGTCAACATGGCTAATGTTCATCTTTAAACAAACATGAAATCGTCTTCCTTTTGTCCTATTTCTTAATCAAATGTGCCATTCCATGCCATTAAATGCTATTAAATGCTAAAGCTTAAACAGGTGGCAGAAGTAACTGCAGGAGGAACGGAACATTGCCGGACATATTGAAGTCAAAGACGTTAGTTTGGTCTTTGCGGTTTCTCATACCTTGGACAATGTTGAGCAGGCTTCAGGGCTGCCCTCTGAAAGTCGAGGAGTCAAATCATTTGTCAGAGATCTGTCAGTTGACCAAGATTCTTTAGGTTGATAGATGAAGTTGATAGATTTTTGTTTTGTCAGTTAGTGTGTAGTATTATAATAATAGGTTAAGACAGGCATACATTTACCAAAATGAACAGGGATCCCATTTCAATGGAGTTATAAGTAAGGGGGATCATTAATTTATATATATATATATATATATATATATATATATATATATATATATATATATATATATATATATATATATATATATATATATATATATATAACCATGTGACCAGGTGTCTAACTGATGAGAGAACTAAGGTTCAATAGTTGGTAGGGTAGGCTAGCTATAACTAACTCTCAGAGGAAGTCTAAAGTCTGAGGGCCCAACTCCACTCTGGCTGCCTTTCTGTAATTATTTTACCTGATTTACTAGAGAATATATACTTATAATAGAGACAAGAAGTCTGTTTACAAGGCAGAAGCTCCAGCAGCCTCACGCACAGCACGTCATCTATTTGAATCTATAATTGCAAGTGTTTAATTTGTTTATTTATTCATTAATTTAAGGTTCATCTATTATGTTTTGTTTTTAGTTGTTACATAACTGGCAAATGTATTTTTGAGTTGAGTACAGAGTGAGTTTCAACTTTATAAGCATCACAACCCCAATAGCAACCTGTAAGTAGCAGCCGTGCTGTGTGTGTTTATTGGCTTTTTAACGGTTGAAGCAGAAACTAAAAGTTTTATATTGAGTAACAACTTTAATTTACTTCAAATTTAATTTACTTCAAATTTAAAAGCTTATTTAGACCTAAGTTAATTTTATTTTTCTGACAGTTCAAGATGATACTTTGTTGTGATCATTGTGGTGCTTCACGGTAAATCAACAAATCAGGGCAAGTTATTACACCAAAAAAGGAAAGCAGCTCAATTCATTCTAGGGTCAAATCATAGAGCGTAAATAGAGGTATAAAACTGCATCTGGCTTTTTTCACCCTGATCAAAGTCATACCTTCTATTTAGACATCTTAGAATATCTCACCTTCACATTTACAATAATATAATAAGACTTTTCATATATTATGTACATATGAAACAATGTCATACAATACAATGAAATATCACTCATTAAATACATCCTGTAAATGATTCTACTATCTGGGTCACATGAGCTGGTGCCTGTTGGCTGACAAAGTTAGTTGTTAATGATACAATGACTTGTTTGGGCACAAAACAAATGGAAGTTACAGATAATATTACGTCACATAGACACAGAAAACACTTATTAAATGTGGATTGTATTTGTAATAGCAAGCCTGCACGGTTACTAAAGAGCTCTGAAGGTAATCCCGCAGCTGACTCAGGACTTAACCAGTCGCAAACACAAACCAGACCACCCAAACACAGCTGGACAACCTAAATAACAACTTGCACAGTTTACACTGGGACTGTGTAATGTCTTCAATGAACGCTTGTGAGGTGCAATCTGTATCACCTTCCTACTGCCTGCTAAAGCACCATCAGTGAAAGAAATTAAAGATGGCCCACTCTTTGAGCAGCCAACATGGGCTGTTTTTAAATGAACAAAGATTTATAAGAACTTTGTATAGGTCTGAATTCTGGCATGACAACCACAGGACCCACAAACCCCACTACAATAACTTGCTGAACAAGAATAAATTTTATGTCATGCGCAGGAAGAGGTGGTTAACCAATACAATGCATGCAGGATGGCATACAGAAGAATTTTGCCAATGATTACATAGTCTATGTAAAATTATAATAATTATCCAAAAGCTAGTATGCGTAGTTCAGGGGAAAACAGCTAAGTTATCAAAAAGAAAGGTATACACTTGTTCTAAATATTATGAAACAACCAATCACAAGAACGACACATGATTTGCATTATTGTATTATTACAGAAATAGTGGAGCCTTTGGAGGGCCAGTCGGCCTCAGCTGTGGAGAGTGCTCAGAGAAAAGGTAAACTAACCTAAGACAAGCCTAGCATATAGGACTTTCAGTCATGATTATTTTGGGAGAAAGCAACGTATTTATGAATAGAATATGTTAAATATTGGACATCACTTACCCTCATACAGGCTGCCGATGGGAGTGGGCCGAGATGTCTAGGTTGTGGGTGGGAGTAGGATGAATTCTAGTGGTCAAACCCATTCAAAGAAATTAAGAAACTATAATTTCAATTCTGTTAATCTCTTCCACATACACATCACATATATTTTTATTACCTTAATGTTATGTTGCACTTTATGCAGTTTCATGCTTTGCTGGCTAAATTTAGGACTGGAAGAGGACTGGAAGAAGACTAGACTTTTCTTCAGATGTCCAATTGGGTCTGGTTCTACTGAGTTGCAAAGCATACACCGCACTCTCAGTTTGAAATTTTGCACCCAAACTGAGTGGAGCTTCTGCCTAAAGGCTTCTGCATATTTTCTGTGAATCAAATCTCATTACGGGTTGCACCTTCTTCATTAGTTTACAAATTCACTGCAGTGCACAGGTCTCAAAAACCAGTGTGATCACTGCAATCACATTCTGCTGCAGTAGCATCCTCTGTGAGTAGCATACAGGATTTAGAAACTTTTCCACATCTTACTAGTAAGAAAGGTTCTATCACCAACATGGTGCTGAAATGTGCACATGGTATAAACATTTAACCATTTTTTATTTACATATCCAAATATTTAATCAAATATATTTTAATATCCCTTAGAGAAACTACATTGTGTCATTTATTCAAAGCACCACTCTTCCAGCCCCTGGCGCTTGTTTCTGATTATTTCCATAATCTAGATGCCTGGGATATTTCACTATGTTTATTTATTTATTTTTTCTCATAATCATTAGTATTTCATTACACAGCAGTGCGTCACTACAGACACCTTCCCTTTGTAGGTGCCTTTGTTTGTATGATTACTGCTATGACAACACTACGATAATGATCATTTTCACTGGCAGTTCTGGCCATATTATATTAGGACCTAGCTCACTTTACCTCACTAGATTTAATACTAACATTACTCACGTCAGTCTTAGCTTCAACACTAATATTTCTAATCCTGTGGTAAATACTTCAAAATAATAAAGCCTTCCTTTGAATATTATTGGAGGAATCTTTTAGCATGTTAGTTACCTGCCAAGCAAATTACACATGCCCTCTTCATTTGTTGACAAGTTGAAGAATAGTTGTCCAAGTGTGTTATCTAGCAAGCTTTCTAACATCTCCTAAAGACATCTAGCTAGTGGCTAAGCCTCTGTCAAAATGGACTGACTTAGCTTATAATTAAAATCTAGTGAAACATCAAGCAAGCACAAGACAAAACAAGTAAGCCAGCTAGTAAGTTATTACTTACTAGTCTTTCAGGAAGAAGGCTAAGTTTTCCAGTCTTGTATCCTTTTATCTCTTCAACAAGTAAAAGCCAATCAGAGAAGTATTCCTGCCCAGTCTCTTGCTCTGTCATTCTTTGTTTTTCTGTTTCTTCTTCAGTCTCATCGCAGCCTCTACCAAGATGTTGGAGTTAGCTTCTACCCATGAGTAGCTGGATCCCCATAGTTACTAGTGTGTGATGTATAAGCATTATGGAGTTCTTGTAAGAAGTCTTGTGCCCACTCCTGTAAAGTCGCATATAGCAAGTAGCAATGACAGTTAACGTGAATCAGAAGCTGTAATAGATTTTCCTCCCATGCGTAACGTATTTCTGTGTGACTGGGAGAATTTTATCCAGGATGTCAGAGGGGTGATTCACCCCACCATTGTTGTTTCTCATAGAGAGAGAGAGAGGCTAATTTAGGCTCCGGAGGTGGTGGAGCCCAGACTGGTGGAGGGTGCTGGGAGGGGTGTGAGTGTGTGTTGTTGGGAGAGGAGGCTTTCCCCCCCGGTCCCTGAAGTGGAATTGATTGCCGAGCTCTTCATCAATGGGGATGACTCATCTCAGGCAGGAGCCTGCCTCCATTCTCAAACGGCTCCGTCGTGGATGCCAAGGGCGCCCACTCTGCAACAGTGTGATCCCTCTCTGACAGACTGCGAGGTAACACTTTCCATAAATTGCTTGAGGGCTAGGAACAGCATGCCCAGCCTGAGAGCGCTCTCATTAGGAACTGTACTAGCACTCCTGGCTGCTAATGGCCAGCGCTGTTGTCCATTCATGTAGATTGTGAAACCGTATGAAATTTTGATGATGCTGAAACTGGAACTGCAGCTGGTCCAATGTAGTTATTTATTTATTTATTTTGCTCTGTGACACCGACAGCTGGGAAATGTGTATTTGAGCAGAATCCATTTGGAATCCATAGGTTATCAATAGGTGACAGTTCCGGCCAATAGCACACAATGTAAAGCCGCATTATCATGTCTCTTGATCACAAGTGACATTTGTACATGGGGGGATTATCAGTGCAGGCTGGATGTCAAGCACTGCGGTTAGTTCTCATTTGACTGCACACACTCAGACTTTCCTTTCATGGCAAGCTCTCCTTAGCTAGAGCTACATCTGAGGCATACTTTATGAGTTCACTTTTACACATGTATTAAATATTCATTTGCTCAAATATAAATAAACATTTAAGATTTGCCATCTAAAGAAACATGTTTCCATGTATTATTTCTTTTATGATCTTTTCTCTAAGGCAACCCCTTAAAGGAATACCTCCAGCGTTCTTCACCCCAATACGTAAACAGAAAACCTGTTGACTCTAAATGCACGAATGCAAATGTTTAAACACCCGTCAAATGACATCTTCTATTGATTTAATAAATTATAAAATAAATAAAATATGTTAAATAAATAAGTTGGTGTCCCAGATAATCTAAATCCATGTTGTTTTTTTTTTTTTAATTAAGTTAATCTTGTTCCTCTGGGACACAATATACATGTACAAAGTATGTTTTGTGAATATCTTCCAAAAGTTCAACAAATGTCTGCTGCATATCACCCTACCTCTCTCTGCATGAGGTAAAGTGGTTGGTCCTAATTTTGGGTTACGCTTCTGTAAGCATTTCCCAACCAATCACATGGCTGACGTCTTATACTCCACCCACACAAAGCCGTTTCAGAGTTACAGTAACTTATCGAGCTAAAGCTAACCCACCATAAGCAAAAAATGTCTGTAGCTGCCTGTCAGCTATTCATTTGTTTATCCAAACACAAACATTGCTCATTCATCCATTCCTACATTTGCATGTTACTTCGTCTGTCTGTTTGTGCACCAATCCGCATGTCTGTTTGTCTGTGACTTTCTTCATCCAGTTAGTATCACACAAAAGCTGGATAATGATTTCAGTTCTGGAGCAAGCTAAGAGTGTTGAGCAGAGAACTGCCAATCATGCTGCTTGTTAGCCACGCCCACACAATTCACAGATAGTTCTGATCAGTAGATTTAAACCATGTTTTATCATATTTATACCTAATACTTGTTTTATTCAAGCGTTGTTGCATTTTTAAGGCTTTTTTCAGTGCACAGGGAAAAATCAAGCGTACAATACAGGCAGTTGTGCAACAGCAGCGGCAGCAGTCGTGCCGAAGTGCGACGTCTACTCCGTAGACAAAACATGTCAAATATTATATTATTTGAACAGAGGACCAAACCTTTTGCATACAGCTGTATAATAGCAGCCAAAGGCTTCAGTCAGACGTGTATTTGAGTAAATGGCTTTTTGTACTTATAGGCAAATGACTGTTTATGGTAACCTGGCTGATGCTACAGATGTAGCAGATAGAGAGCAACTTGAACAACACTGGCATATTCATTTAAACTAGGCCCACATTTAAATTCCTCACTCTATACACGCTATACAACTCACATAGTAGATTTGTATCATTTACAGAATAATTCATTGTAGATACAGACTGATAAGTCTTATGATTAACGGCCGAAAATCCGCCTGCCGGTTCAGAGATTAAGGAAGTACAGAGATCAAGATTTGTGCACTACACCTCGTTATGTATGCATTCTTAATAAATCATTTACTAGAGCTGCATCTATAGCTACCATGGGGCAGATGCACTTATATGGCTGACAATAAATAACACATACAGCATACTTTCATTTTTATGACACTCCTGGTCATAGATTCCTGTGCTGGTATCCCTAGCAACAAAGAGGGAAGAATAACAGATCGCTTTGTATCACCTTTCACAGCCTGATAAAGGAGAATCCTTCCTGTTAGGTGCCTGGGTGTTATCATTGCTGTGGTGCGCTCATGCTGTGCAAGAGGACTTACTTATCATGGACAAAAGGCAGCCGAGTCCATGACAAGAGCACATCTCTTATCTGCAGGAGCTCACGCATGTACACGTATGTAGGGCACGTCTTATCGAAGCACTGCCACTGCACTCCTTTTTCAGTGCTAAAGACAGGTCACTATGACCCGGGTGCCTGTCTACAGTGTTTAGGCACTTTGAGTGCTGAGTGAGCGCATATGAGTGTGGTCTGTACGTGTGACTGAAAACAGAGATTTTACTCATTTGTTTAATCATAGTGCAGGTATGTTTACTGATTATTGGACTCTTTATTAGAAAGCCACACCTTTTTGCTACACCTTGTGTATAGAATATAGGGTAACACTGTTCTTGCTACATAAGACTGGTGTAATTATGCCATACCCATAATTGAACATGCATATGCTGTCAAAAGTTGTAATAACAGATTATATCCACTAATATAACAGTGTCATGTTCCCATTAGAGCTAGAGCAAAAATAACTGAAACCATATAGATACCATTTGTGAACACTAGTGATGTGTCATTCTGCTGGTTCTGCTCATTTATTATTCCTATCACCTGTTGCTTGTTGTGTTAGTTTGTTTCCGGTTTTGGTTTTTGGCAGTATACATGTACCTTTGAGTCATATCTTCAAATGTGCCTTGTTATTTCTTCAGGTTGTTAACGCTTTCCTGCCTTGTGCATTGATTGATTTGCCTGCATTTTACTCATACTTTGTCTCGTGAAATTCATACAATGAACCTACTTATCTACTTTCTCTGTGAATTTGCAGCTAATTTGGATGTACACTAAGGTTTAAGTGAAACTTAAATGATAGATAATACTATTTTAAGGTAAAAATACTGAGAGTACTATTGAATGAAGAACCATTTCATTGCCAACAGAAGGGAAAGCTGAACTGATCCATTTGATGTAGCTCACTGAAAAGGGCTGAAACGCTTATCATTGGAATTCACATGTTAGAGCTTACTTCTACAGTAGTGTTTATAAGTCAGAGTCAGTTATAACAGATATTTCACAATTTATTTTTTGCAGTGGGGTCAGTGGTGGCTCTATGGTGGTCCCTTTCCAGTAATAGGTGAGTAAAAGGTAGCTGACTCTGACAGTGGGTGACAAGTCAGTTCTTCTATTCACTGGAAACAATGTCTCTTTGCATTGACATACATTTTGTGCACGAATGAAATGTTACTTTGCAACACTATTCTTGGCAAAAGAAGTAAACTGTAGGACAGCGTTTGTGTTGATGTAACACAGTGGTCTCCAAACCCAGTCCTGCAGATCCTATTTCCAACCTAAATTTGTCCCTGATTGTCTGTATCCATATGTATTAGAACAATGGCACCTTATTAAATATAGGCTGGAACTAAACTCTCCAGGAATGTAGATTTCTAGTTGGAGGTTTGGTGACTTATAATGTAACACATTACATAAAAGAGACATAATGCCTGATGAGTGTACACTGAAGAAAAAAGTGAGGCATTGAATTTACTTGAATCACATATACACACAATTTCTCCAAGCATATAATACAGCCAAAAGAAACTAACTGAATTGACTGTGTGGATGTAATGCATAACTGATTCAAACACATTTGAATCAAGTAAATCCAGTGCTTTTTCACTGTAGAGACAAGGTAGGCGTACCACATTAACTTCCAACTCTTTTCTTTAATAAGAAAGGTACATGATATAAATATTCAAACGGCAACAGTGGGAGAGCATGCAGGTGCCTTTGAAATGGCAGCGAGAAATCCCCCGTGTTTATTTTCAGTTCTTGTCGCCTCAGCCCACACATTCAGAGTCAGTGTACCCACGTTCTCTCGGCCTTCTCGTTATGAGAGAAAGCATTCATGATCCACCTACATCCGATTCAACCGCTACTGAGTGCAAGCCACACTGGCTGCCACCTACCAGCAATTAACCTTTGAAAGAGACACGCTGCTGATTCTGAGGTCAGCTAGTTGTGAAATTAGGCGAGCAAGTTAAAGAAGCTGACAGGCGCCCATGCAGAAACACCCATGTTAAATTTACTCAGTCTGAGGTTAAGTATGTACATGCACAATGAGAAGCATTTAACTCACTAGTTAGCCTTCCTTGAACTAGCTGAGTAGAGCATGGCATAAGCTACCATCGGTTTAGAAGGCAGTGTAAAATAATGCAGTAAAGCCATGCAAGTATTTACTCTTGCTAAAAAGTAGTGTAACACACAATATTTAAATCTTTAAATCCCAATTACAGCTACTGACTTTGGACAGAATTACACCCTTCAATACTTCTGCATAATTAAATCGGTAAGATGCAAACCAAGTCACTCAGAAAGGTGAGAAGCTAGTCAGAATTGCTTACAGTGGAGATAAAGGGAACCAGATGTCTCAAGAGCTTCATGTCACAGAAAATTGTTAAATCATTCCACATAAGCCGCCTGACACTTGACATGCCTCCTGATTAGCCAAAGTAGGAAGCTCACCCACTCTGCTCTGGTTGGGCAATAGGGATTGTGTTACGAGATGATGTCAGCTTGTAATAGAGAAAAGGGCTGGAATAGCAATAAGGCATTTTAGGCGGCCCAGAAAAGTGGTTTCTGTAGGACAGAGTGTCTCCCTCTGGTGTGTACTTTGAGCTTTATAACTTTGCAGACTGCTTACATGCACACAAAGCTCCATAACGCTGGAAAAGCATATAATAGGCCCGCCTAAATAGATATGGGCTAGAGACAGCTACTGTACAGCTATCTGCAGTCTAGAAATTAAACCAGCCAACTCTTTCCTGCATTACACACTTTTGGTCTTTTCAGCACACAAAGCTGACCCAGTCTAAGAGTCAAATCCAAGAACGTTAGCCTCAGACATACGTTGTACTATATCTCATATTCTATTATATGTATATTGTTTGCAGGTAGATTGTGTCTAGTAAATTCAAGCCAAGTAAACTTGAAGTTCAGTGAGTATCTAATCAGACTGCACACTAAATATAAAAGCTAACCCACTCAAACAGTGGTAAGGCTTATGTGGTTGTCAAGCACAACTGCGTGTCATTTCGTATACTTTCCAGTGTATACAGATTTGCAGGGGTTTTAGAGGGAACTTAAAAGTGATGAGTAGTGAGATGACATTTTCCAGGAAGTAGTAAGTAATCCCATTACAGACTGCCAGAAGTAATTTGTAATGGGCTTTTTTTTTTTCCCAGTAATTACCCCAACACAGGCCGCCATGCAGGCAGGAGGCAAGAGAGGCTTCCAGACATCACGTGCAGGGACGCACTACTATCACGTCAGAGGTGAAACAGCATTGTATATTCTCGGTTGTGTACACAGACAGAAGATTGTTGAAAGGTGCATATATATACACATGTGCAGATGAATATGTACACAGAGATTGTGGCCGCAGGCGACAGTCATGTTTATGCATATACTTTATATCTATCCACACATGCATGATACACGTGTATGCATGCCAAGAAAAATGCTCAGAGCCGTGAGAAGTAAAATCAATCTTCAACTCGATCATATATACACAGGCGCGTACACACACACCCATGCTCATGCACAGAGAGAGAGAGTGAGAGGAAGTCTTGTGGTGACTCAATGCTAAATTGATTTGGGCTCAGAGTGGCAGTGTGGAGCAGATGAGTCAGAGTTTCCACTGTGACCCCCATTCTCTCTCTCTCCCTCTCTCTTTCCTTGTCTCTCTCTCTCTCTCTCTCTCTCATTCTCTGTCTGTTGGTAGATAAGTGTACAGGTTGCATTAGATGTTGTCCACAGTGCCTGACATGGCTCATTTTTGCTTAAACACAGAAGCCAGTCCAGAATGCATGCATGCTGAATGTGTTGCCGTTCGTGCACAGTTTAGCAAATGGAGCTGGTAAAGTATGTACAAATGGCTGCAGAGACCACATTTTTGGTTTCAAGTGAAAAAACAGCCATTAAATAGACATTTAGAAGCTTTTCGTTTTTTCAATGTCAGAAACGGAGAAGCAGACAACAAACTATGATCCCAAAGGTGTCATTGACATTGTTACCCTTCAGAGACTCACAAACAACTACCCAAACATGCCTCAGCTGCCTTTCAATCTGAAGGAGATATATATCTGAGGAGATTAGATCAAAGATAATGAACTTGCAAGAAAGGATACAGCACATAAGTGATAGTTTCTAAAACTGGAATTAGAAAAATTCTTAAGGTTACTTGAAATCGAGGTCCCTAACAATTCAAATGCTATGTTGAATTTCGACCCGCCAGCAGAACCTGACTCCCCTTCGCAAGCACATGTGTCACCCATTCATATAAATGCTACAGATTCCACCTGTGAATTTGGTTGTTTACATATATAAATCCATACACCTGTGTAATGTATGTGCTTGCGATGGGATATAAAAGTCTGTTTCTTTCAGCTCATCAACAAATGTATGTAAGAAGCTTGTCCGAGTGGGGCTCAAGGCATGATTTAAAACCTAAACCAAAACCTGAACCATGCTTATTGGCCACTTTGCTTGCACACACAGGAATTTGACCTCTGTCTTTAACCCATCCAAGCAGTGGAACACACATGTACACACACACTAGGGTGTAGTATGCTCACTTGCCCAGAGTGGTGGCAGCCCTAGGGCACCTGCCTAGCTCAAATGCTTTAGTCTTGTCTTTCGGTTGAGGGGATTGAACTAGCAACCTTCTTGTCATAAGGATGGTTCCCTAGCCTTAAGTCCATGACTGCCCCATGTTTTATATGAACAACAGTGGTGGTGAAGTGATTTACATCGTGCAACTGTAGGGACCCCAAGAGCAAAGAATACCACATTTATGCACATAATGTGTTTTTTATGACCATTTTGACTGAAAATGAAATAAATGAAAAGAGGTCTCAGACTTTTGCACCATAGTGTACTCTAAAACAAAGGGGGGCTTTGAATTTATATAACTTAAACATGTCAGATGTGTTATGGCAGCACAGTTCTTGCCAATAGAAGTAACGGTAACTCAGCAACTGTGTTGATGTGCAACTCTTTGAAATATGTACACTTAAAGCACCATTTATTAAGTGCAGGGGTGGTAGGGAGGCCAAAACAGAAAAACATTGGTGATTTGCTTCTCCACAGAGAAACTCCAGTGAGAATCTCTGTAGAAAACTACATTTGACTGCTGTGAAAAGAAGAAATCAATGTGTGCATTTAAGCACAAAGAACACTGTGTACTCTGCGCCACTCGATATCTCTTAGAATCATTGTAAAGCGACTCCAAAAAACAGAGTAATTTTCACATTCTTTGTGCGTTTAGATATGCTTTGCTTACAAAGCAACCCTTCCAGGACCCCTGCTGAAGCCTCTCCAAACCACAGGAGAATATGAGGAGCAGAGGAATCTCAGTGGGCTCATAGCAGCCGGGATTGCACAACAACAGCATGAAGAAGATGATGGTGTTATAGCCCGAGTCATTACTGACCTAACCACAGTGCTACATGCCAGCACAGGAAGCCCTCCAACCACTGACCAGCAGCAGCAGATTAGTGGAGTCCCCCCAAAGGGCCTCATATCTTACTCCCGCCTGTATAAATCACACAGGACAAGTCATTTTCCCTAGAGAGAGGAAGGACTCTGCCCTCTCTTAAAGAGAGAATGGCCTTAAAATAGCGGTGGCAGGCCCTATTGTTATGATTCACACGTCTTGCATAATAATTGATGAGAAAATGAAGATTTGATCCTTTGACTTGAATTACAGAGCACATCAGTGTCCTACCATCTCATCACTCAACTGGTGAGCAGAACCAGGCCCTCGCTTTTCCCAGTGGGCTTAAGACACAGACACCTTACTTACTTACTTACTTATTGAACTGAGATCATTTCTCCAGACAGAGTGATTGCTTTGAAAAGTGGAACTGAACTTGAACGATGGCGGCCACTGCCATTGCATCTGAGTCTGCAGTACTTAAAGATGCCTTTAGGCTGAAATAGAGCTGGACTAGGTACCTTATCTTGTCATTATGTGTTGAAACTATGATTTAAGCTTATGTTTCCGTGCCATTGCAGAGTCTCAGCAAAGAAGGGGGGGAGGCAGTGAAGCCATTACGGGGGAAAAAATATTGCTTTGAGAGTTCCACTGGTGCTGGAGCAGGTTGCCACGACCACCCCTGTGTGTGTCTCCTATTTGTCTCGTTTATCTAGACATGATGCAAGGCTGAGTTCAGAGAGAGAAACCCACCAATGGGCCAACGTGCAAGCGCCTCGGGGGGGAAATGGGAGTGAGGGAAAAAAAAAACGCCAAAAACATCACCTCAATTGGTGGTAATAAATCTGGAATCTTTGCTTGGGTGTGCTCCAGTCATGTAAAAGCCATTTTAATCACCATCCTTCCTGTCATATTACTCACCCTTGACTGCTGTTCGCTAAATTACGTTTGGGCCCCAATTCCTCCCTTCCACTCTGGAGCTTTTTAACGCATGAATGGGAGTTGATCCTGTCTTTGAGGCCGTGTCAGATTGATTCCTGCGACTTACGGGCCAGGAAGTGGCCAGTCTCGCCGAGCCGCCAAGCAGGGAGTCCGAGCGAATTCCTTTCGCCTAATTCAATCACAAAGGAGGGATTAAAGCGTGCATGTGATGTTCTGTGTCTCTGCACGTGTCTTATGAGAGTCCATGTCATCGTCGACAATTGATCACTATTACTTTCAGCACTGTTGCAATGGCCACATTAACTCCTCTCAGGGTGTGGGAGCAGAGGGCACATTCCAGGGCTCTCTCGTGGAAATGAAGTTTAAATGGTTTTGGCCTGTCATGTGCTGCAGACTGACTAGACATTTAGTTATATATAGGTATATATTCTACTATATTTGTATTAATTGTACATTAATACAGTTAGTTCATTTTTTATGTATTTGTGTAAAGACAATAACTGCAATAATTGCAATAATTTCCCATGCTTCAAAATTATTTTTCATTTTTACTTTTAATACTTCATTAAAGAGAAAGTATGTACTGTAACTGTCATAAAAAACAAAGTAAGTTTTCAAAGTACCAAATTCTTAGAATTGGGAATAATTATTTTAAGCTTTACTGTAAGTTATTAGGTTAAAGAAGCAATAAGTAAAATTTCTAGTTTAAAACATTCCAAAATTAACTAAAATTATCAACAGAATGAAGAAATAACAGTTTTGCCCCCTATTGGTTGGAGTTTGAATTTAATAGGTAGCTTCATTTTTGAGAATTTTTAACAATACTTTATTTAACACAATTTTAGAAGCATACCATTGGCCAATTTGTCCAGACATTTCATTTTTACACAATGTTAAGAGCTGCTGCCATTTTTTAGTGGTGTAAAAAATAATAAATGTCGGTAGAAACAAGTACTCAAATACAGAAATACAAATACTCAGTCATTTTAAATTTGGAACTCAAATGAATAATGATTCGGCAATAAAAAACATTTTTTTCTGCTTTTTTTTCGGTTTCCTCCGAAATTCATTCTCAGAACTTTGTTCGCATTTTCTCCTGCTCACAATCCAAATAATCCACACTGAGTGACTTTAAGTTCTGGGAGCTAAGGAGGCCAGTCTATTGTTCCTGCAGATATGATAAGTTCATTAGTTCAAAGTTCAAGTTATTAAATGTAAATGGTCTAAGGTAAATTGGTTTCTCAATGCATTTGAGCTGACTTAAAAGAGCTGCTTGGCAAAAAAAGTCAAATTTACAACTGTCCCAAATGTAGCCAATGGCAGCAGGTTAAGTATTCAAATCTTTTTTCATAAATACATCTCCAAAACTCAATTTGTTGAATCGAGGTCTTTAAGGTAGTAGGCAGACTTGTTGATGGCATACTGTAAACTACAATCACAACCAAAGGTCTCAAAAGTATTCACATTCATTACTCAGGTAGAAGTATAGATATAGATAACAATACTTCTGTAGAAGTTGAAGTACCAACTGAAGCTTTTTACTCCAGTAAAAGTGTAAAAGTTCTGCTTTCAAAACTACTTAAAGTATAAAAGTGAAAGTAATGTAAGGAAAAAAAATGCCACCAAGGACAAAAGCTTAGGTCGTACCACAAGGGTCTATAGTGCACTAGCCCACCTCCCCAAAAACCCCATTCTTCTAAAAGCCATAATGACTATAATGTAATATTAAAATATTAATGTTGATAAATTTGGGATGCGCTAGGCTTCCTGTTTCAGTCACATATACACCCATTAAAAATGAATGTATTTTAGTACAATGTAAATATATTAAAGAAGCATATCTGTGTACTACTGAGCATTAACATGTGTTTCATGGAGCAGAAGATATGATGACTAGTTGTCTATAAGTACTGTAATGGTGCAAAAAGTCAAACTTCAAAGTCATGTTATCAATAATCTTTATTAGAATGTAAATGTACATGAATGAAAACAAGCTGAAATGAAACAGAAGTAACGAGGCTAGTTTTAAAATGTTTTGAGTAGAAAGTACAGATAATGGAGTGTAAATGTAAGGAGTAGAAGTAAAAAGTTATCGGTAAAATAAATACTCTAGTAAAGTATAAATAACCAAAATTTCTACTTAAGTAAGGTAACAAAGTATTTGTACTTTGTTACTTGACAACTCTAATCACAACCACAACAATTAGGCTGCAAAACCTTAAAGAAT
Organism: Megaleporinus macrocephalus; assembly: GCA_021613375.1. Lineage (NCBI taxonomy): Eukaryota > Metazoa > Chordata > Actinopteri > Characiformes > Anostomidae > Megaleporinus > Megaleporinus macrocephalus. The sequence goes on from CM038707.1 coordinate 32,440,311, forward strand.
TTTGAATGCTGCTTGAGTGGGTTGAAGGAAGTTTTGGCCACACACAGAAAAGATCTGGGTGACTATTGACTGCTAGTGTTTGTTAGCAAAGTTAGCCTCAAAGCTTTAGCACTAAAGCAGCAAAGTTTGCACACCAAAACACGTCTTGGTTGTTCAGCTACCTGAGGTAATCTGGGGTAAGTAAAACATTGTGTAAATGAACTTTTTTTGCTGGTGTAACTGACAACTTATTCCCATTATTCTTTAACTTGTGTTCTTGTTTAGACTGTCCATATCAAACAACTCAGGAATGCTGATTTGAAGGCACAGATGCTGTGCCTTCTCATTCCAATATTAGAAACAAACTTTGAGTCTTGCTGAACACTTATTTTCCCTTACAAGTCATTCAGTGCCCCTTACTGTACTTTCCACGCTCCAAGTCTTCTCCCAGTCTCCACTGAGCAGGCTGAATCTCTGACATCGAACAGTCAACACCTGACAAAGACTCATTGGATGAAAATGATTGAAAGCCTGGAAGGTAAGGGCAAAATAAGATCCTTTATCCAGACTAATGAGTGAAATGTCCTCCTACACTAAAGCCACAGCGCTGGAGGTTATAATGGAAGAGATATCTTTTATATTATGCCACTAATGGGGGAGATGAATGCAGTGTGATACCCATTCACCTTGCTTAACCTCGCCCTGAAGTGTGGAGCTTCTGTGCTCTGGGAATAAAAAGTGCCTTAAGTGAACATGCATCACGGATTCAAGATCTCTGCAGCTTCTCCCCCAGAATGTCTTGCTCAAGGTTTTAAAAAGACAGGCTGTTCTCCTACGCAATGTCTACTACACTGTACGGAATCCACTCTTCCTTTATTTAGTTTTCAGTCAAAATTTAAGAAACATTGATTTTTTTAAGATGAAGGTGAAGGTTTGCTCTTGACATTGGTGGGGACCTGTGAATCTCATATGAATGTGTCAATGAAAGTACAAGACATATTTTTAACCAGACAGTGCTGCCACTTTCAAACCAATAAGCAGTGAGTTTACACGTAAAGACTTATTAACTTGATGACTGGAAAGTCTTCCTTCCAATTTTGGTGCTGCTAACAACCAAACGTAGCTACCGAGTCTCATGTGACAGCAGCGAATGGCCAGCCAATCACACTGGCCATATGTGTTACTAGAGGTAGGACTCGAGTAGAACCCTTTCTGCTCAAGTCATTCGCAGACGTTGATAGATCGGGGTTTTTTTTGGAGGGGATCAAATTATTAGGGGGGACAGTTCAATAATCGCTGGACATTGGTGGGGACACGTCAAATTTGTCCATGCTTATTGTACGCCCTTGCTTCAAGAAGTATTTAATAAACAGAAAACGATACAGAAACTATAGGAATGTTTTTCTACACCTCCAAAGCTCAGTCTTAGAAGTTGCTGAAGTTGCATTTTCACTGGTTGCACAATTGGTTACACAATCCAAGCAATACCAACACACATTCAGTGATGTTGAGGCCTGGACATCTGTGTGGTCAGTCCATTGTTCTGAGAACACCAGAAGCTTTTGTGCTTCATTTGCAAATTTCTTTCTTTGCAAGTTTCTTTTTTCAGTGAGTTCTTGACAGCTGTACATCGTTTCGGACCCATAACGTTTATTGAGAAGATGGGCAGAAACACCTGTGAATTATTTTCAGATCTCAAGCAAGAGTGGAGCTTGATTTCTACCTGTCTCTAAAAGAGGAAAGCTTTAAGTATTGTTTATAAATGGTATAGTTTTAATGGTCTAGGAGGTCTTGCACAGTTGCTAGACATCTCATTTCCTCTGTATCTTTTAATAATTTGATAACCACACTTTTGGGAACTCTTGTTATTTCACTAATTTTCTTTATCTTTGACCTTCTAATCTAATCAACTAAGAAACATCTCTGTGAAAATTAACAATTCGTACTTAATGGCTGTTTTGGCTGGCAATTAAATAAATGAAGAGTGGTCTCTGACTTTTGCATAACATATGCAAAAGAATCCAGACACCCAATCTAATTAGTGAATTCAGTTACTTTTACATTCATTGTTGACACAGGTGTCCCCTCGCATGCACACATAGCTTGTGTAAAGTAAGTGTAAAACCTTGCCTATAGCATGGGATGCTCTGGGGTTGTCTCACATGAGCAAGCCTGAAGTCACAATGCCCGATGCCATTGCGCTCTATGGGATGACGGAGCACCATCCAATACCACTGGGACGAACTGTATTGTTCTTTATGATCCCAACATAATGACCCAACATAGGAACCTGACGACACCAGTACTCCTGTGGCTGAATACAATAAGGACCTCACAGCAATGTTCCAATATCTAGTGTAAAGTCTCCCCAGAAATAGAGGCTTATACTGCAGCAAAGAGGGGCAAACTTCCTATTAATATCCTTTCTTTTCAGAAATGCATGCGTGTCTTTAAACCTGAGACATATAGAGCTCACATAAGTTTAACATATTTCACTGGCCATATAACATGACATACCTCATAAAAAGAAGCATGACCATGATGACTGTTACTTAAGCATGTATTTTCCTGTAAATGCCATTCACTTCTCCTAACATAACCATAATGTTCTCTCAAACCATCATAAGTGGTTTAGGTGGTGTAATGCAGTGTTCAGTGTTTCACACAATGAAAGAGGAAGCAGACCTGAGAATGTGGTTCACTGAAGGACATTTTACTTGGCAATGCCAGTTTCAGGACTTGAAGCCTGAATATGTACTTCAGTATCTCAGCCCCGCACACTAGCCTTTCCTTTAGAAAACTGTCTGCTTTGCATATCTGAACGCTGACTACAGGCGGTGTCTGGCCGTAATGAGATCGGCATCACACTAGGGACAAAGCGTGCTCTCTGATTCAGAATCAGTCCTCTCTACCCACTTAAATCTATTCCTGACACTACTTTTAATGCCAGGCCTTCAATTTTACATGCCTCTTGTATAACATACTCAGATATTTTATTAGATCTGCCCAAAGGTTTGACAGTTGCTCCAAAGAGAAGGTGCGAGTGTAAAAATCAAAAGCACCTCCCATTTACACCATCCCAGCTAACCTTCAGTTTTATATCAGTCATCACATAGACATCAACAAGCTACTCAGATGCAGCTTAGCCTACAACTTAATTAGCTGGCAACTTACAGGATATTATATGTATGTGAACTTAGCGTTATCAAAGGACCCAGACTGGCAATTAAGCACAGCAGAGCTGCCAACTGCACACTTATAATCTACAAACTATTGTTCCTATTATGAGCAAACAGCAGAAGTGTGGATTGCATCATTCAGAGGAAGTTATATTGCCTTGTTTGTGAGAATGACTAGTCACATAAAAGTGACTTATGAGCTGTTTTATCCTTTTTAAGGATATCTGAGCTTCAGCGTGTGTCAGTTTAGTTCTTGATTTATTGCTCGCATTACCTACTGTGTGTGTATGTGTGTGTGTGAGAGCTTCTAGGATACAAAAACAGCTGGGTGTGTGTATGTATGGTAAAAGCAAGTAAACTTTGGCCAACATCAGAGAAGTACAGAAAATGATTTTATGTACTAACTACATACTATTTATGTTCTAATAAGTAAATTCATTTACTTTAAATGGCACCCGTTGCTGAAACAGGCATTCAGTTGGACAGACACAACTTGTATAATCCCTAAAAAAGACTGTTTTTAGTACAATGAGGTACTATGGTGATGATCCAGTACCTTTTGGACAAGTAGGAGCGCCATTGGATTCTGAACTAATCGTCAGTACCTGACTTCACTAATGCTGTTGTGGCTGAATGCAGTCAAAAGTGTTTTAGACACACTGGACACACTCTTACCTTTAATGGATACAGAGGACACATTCATACCCTTCCTGACCTTGCTAGAAAAAGATCAGCATAGATGAAGCTGGTCCAGCATATGTTGTGTTTTGAATACTGATTATGCTGGTCATCACCAACTGAAACCAGCAAAACCAGCAAATGTTGTAGTTTGTATACTTGTCAACCAGCATGACCAAGCTAGATGGCTGGGTAGACCTGCAGAGACCAGCCTAAACAGCACTGAATGCAGGCTGGTCTGTGCTGTTTCTTTTTTTTACAGGGTACTGCAAAACTATGACAGACACACCGGTAAGCCAATCAGAATCATCTCCTCCACCAAATACCTCTTATTAATGGTTGTGAAAAGGTGTTAATTGACAGCTATCAATTCATAAACACCCACACATTTCCTCCCCTGGAGGCTGGTGTGGATTTTACTTCATTGTTGAAGCTAAAAATGTTTCTGATTAAACCATATGAAAGACCACCCTCATGACTCAATGTCAAAACTATGAGCAGACAGAATAATACTGGCCCTGAGGTAACGTCGGCTTTATCTGGGTTACTGAATTTACATGGCAAAAAATATGAAACTCACTTCACTTATAGGTGCCAAACACTATATTTTTTCTTTTTATTTTAAATTGCTCTCTAATGTCTACACAGACATTATGTGTGCTTAGGGGGAGAAATACCCAGATACGATATATACACCTATTTACACCCTATGATTTAGGCCTAGAATGAAATGAGATGTTATTTTCTTTTTCTTTTTGTGAGCATTTTGTGAATTATTTGATGAGCTTTGCTCTGATTGGTTGGTTTACAGTGCAATGATCACACAGAAATAATGAGATAAGTTGGCACGAAAGAAATGACCTAAGGGTATGTGGTGCAGTTGAGGTATGAAACTAATCACCTAAGTAAGGATTTTAGAGGTGATGTACAAACTTAAGCCAGTGCGAGCCACTCTCAGCCATTCTCTAAACCAGTGAGTGCTGAAGGTTCAGAGGATGCTATGGGGCAGTATTTCTGTTCCAGTAGACTTGCTGCCTTGCCCTTTGTAGTCTTTTCCCTGCTCCCAACACACCTGATCTATGTCATCATCTCTTTAAAAGCTCATTATTGAGTTAGAGTGGTTGTGTTACAGCAGGAAAAGCACTCAAACATGCAGGACTTTGGACCTCCAGGACCTCCAGGTCTCTTGCCATACCTTTGAAAAGAAGTTATCACAGAATAATTCTGTTGCACTGTACATTTTGTGCCTTGGTGCAGACGGAGCAGGACGTTGCATGTGCTTTTTTTGTTGCTGACAGGTGCCACTTGCAAATGGCTGGAATACGGTTAACATACATTTGCATGCATTGACATTGCAAACTGAAGACTGCGACGGACGCCTGCTGCACCAGATTAGAACAAAAAAAAAAAAAATAACACATGCGTTTTCCTTTGCACTCTTCATGCGAATGCTTTTGGCACCAGCGCTTTGTTAAGGAACAGAGAGGAGATGCACTCTGTGGTTACCTGGTGATGATCAGATCTCGCTGTTACTAAGAGCAGAGTTTCAGTACACCCACTGCATCCCTCACCCACTCACTACTGCATTTTCTCCTGCTGCTGGCTCGTCGGATGCTGTCTGTCTGTCTGTCTGTCTCTCACTTTCACAGTCACGTACACACACACACATGCTCAGCATTAATGGAATTAAACTCTCACTGTGCATGCTGCTGTGACTCAGGCGCTGTTTTGTTGCCTTGTTCGTGGAACTGGAGAGAACAAAACAACTAGTCTGTCATTTAGGCATGAGTCATCAAGCGCAAGAGAAAGAGAGAGAGAAAGAGAAAGAGAGAGAGTCCCTCATGCAAGCTCTCACTCTCTCTCTCTCGCTTGCTCTCTCACGGACGTGAAGCAATCAAACCAGGCAATCAATCATATTTTTTTAATACATACCAGCTCCCATTTACAATGAGACTTTGTCACATCTCCCTATCAGCGAGGGCTTAATTAGAGAAGTGCAGAAGCAGCACAAAGGAGCCGAGAACAATCATTACCTTCCCTGCAAATTAAAAAAAAAAAAAAAGTGCTCACTCATTGATTGATTGCACCGACTACCTGCCCAGGCTTTTGTCTCAGGTATTAACTGAACACTCTGCTCTTACTGTGATAGAGCAGAGATACGCGGTGGAAAAAGTCGAAGAAATCAAGCGCAAATTAGGCACAAGGTTATGATGTACCTCTTCAATAACTCTGAAGCACACTCGAACGTCACTGACAATCAACACAATAAACCCGCCGCTAGTTAAAAAAAGCGGCCACTTGAAAAGCAGGCTGCCTCAAAACCTGGTCCAAGTACCCTGTTTTGCATCTCTGTGCGTGTGCACGTTTTGCATACGGGCCGCATTACTGTCGCCTCACTGAATTGGATTATATGTGATTGAGTATAGGAGAAGTAGAGTGTTAGGGGTGATATGCTGCACGAGTCGTTATCATTACCTGCTTCATAAGTCCTGGCATCAGCATTTAGCTGAGTTAAAGGAGCACTTCGTCCTAAATTACATCCATTACTGCATCTATTGTAAACATGCCTACTTTCCTCCTACAGCTGTGCTGTAATAGCCTTTAGAGCAAGATTCATTTCAAAGACAATGAAAATGAACTTCTGATGGTGTATCTTGAAGGTGGGAGGAACTTTTCAAAAACTGCAAGGGAGCGTGTTTTTGACAGCAGGCTATATCAATTTATTTATTTTCGGCTAATGTGCGAGGACGGCGGGTAGCTAATGTTGATGCTAGGAAGCTGTATAGCCCGTCTTTGAGTACACTTGCAGTCAGGATTGCTCTGAAGGTGTCATAGAAAGAAAAACTGTTGAATAATGAGCTCAGTTTATGGAACGGATATACAGTGAACCTCAAACACTGTTGTTTGTTCCTTAAAAAACAAAACCTGCAGTAAAGGTCGATAAAAAACATGATTCCCAAACTCCTAAATTCCTAAACTGTTACGTAACACTCAGTAGCATGTACAAAATTTACAGTTCATGCTTAGCTCAGCAAAACAGCAACAATGGAGCAACAGCAACAAATATGGTGGAGAGTGTGTAGAAATCCATAATTCTAGTCTATGAATGCACAATGTCTGTACTTTTCATAAACTTTCCAAGAATCCAAACGGGCATGGTTTATGTTTATCTTTAAACAAGGCTGAAGTTGGCTTTCTATTCACAAGCTTTTAATGAAGCACGCTGTTCCACCTTGAAGCTTATGCCAGAATGTAACTGCAGCACCATTTAAGGTGCAACCCAAAGGTTTGCAAAACAAGCTGGCAAATAGGGAAGCCGAGTTCTGCTTCCACATCTTTAACCAGAACGTGGAGCACTTCAATTTAAAGTTGTAAGTCCGCTCTGCACATTTCATTCTGGACAGTTTCTCCACGCAGTGTTTAACACTGAGGAGACGACCAGTTCCACCTTTATTAGCATTAAAGCCCCAACAGCAGCCTGTAGCAGCCAGGTTGTGTGATTTTATCTACATCAGTGGCTGAAGCAGGTCATCCTTAATTTGAAGTTTTGAGATTGAAAGCAAGCAAGTATAGGTAACGTTATCTACTAGCAAGCCTCAAGGAACTAGCATAGGAAAATAAGAGGTCTAAGTAATTTATACACAGAGGTTGATTTTATTCTCCTGTCTGTGTCTATTTCAGAATGTTCCCTTGTACCATGTTGTACAAAGAAAACACTGATGGACTAAAAAAAGCAACTGATACAAAATCCTAAGTTTTGTCAAACTGATATGGCTGAGAGATGTAGTCCTGAAATACCCCTTTAATGCTACCTGGGGTGGTCAAAGTAATAGTCACTGGTCTCTAAGGGAGCCACAAATCTGCTTGTTTGGATGTGCTTCTGTTTGGTGCCACAAACTGTTCTTTGAATGAAGACACAGAAGAAGCACTCTTGTTTTCCCAACAGAGGCATATATAAAAATGAGATATGTGTTTCAGTGAGCAGTTGGTTATACATACAAGGCAGTGGTTACACATAGAAGCACAACAAATCAAAGAAGCAGTGCATAAACAGTTCTTTTCTATGACGTTTGTTCTGTTGCATCTGGTTCTTTACAGAAAATGCTTCTATGTAGTACCAAAAGAGGTTTTGCTGTTATAGTCATAGAACCTGTTTTTGGAATTACATAGAACCTCTTTTACAAAAAAGTAAAGTTTGTTTAGTTTTAGTTTTTTAAGACTTATTATGTCATAACTACTAAGAATTATTTAGTAACTACAAGGACACTTAAATGTAAGTACATTGAAAGCATAGTTTTTTCAGTAGTTTGTCAGTGTTATGGGGACTTTTCAGGTTATTTGTTGATAATGAAATGTTCATATGGGTGTTTTGGTGTGTGTGTGTGGCTGTGTGTGTGTGTGTGTGTGTGTGTGTACTGGAGTTACATGATGCATCATCAAGCAGTGACAGGGAATGGACAACGGAGCGGAAGGAGACACATATGCCATGGCAGATTGTTGCCATGGTGCCATCAGTGCCCTGAGATTAGTGGCAGTGCTCCATCAGACAGGAGAGCAGCAGGCAATGCCAATGCACAAGCCTACAGAACATCAACACAGCGATTATAGACATGTCCACGCCTGCTAATACTCCACATGAATGAAGGTGACAGAAGCATTCCAAACACTCCACATGACCACTTCAGCATGATTCTGAATATCACACGTTCACTGAAAGAGCCTTTAGAAAACGCATGTCGCACAGTTTGATCTATGATAGTATTGAAATAACATAAACTTACACTAGACAAAGAATGAGTTATGGCTATGAGATCACTGAACAAATGTAACTAATTGACTTCAGATGTGTACTTCATTTGAATGCTAATGTAAAATGACATCAACACGTTTATTTTTTTCTTTTTGTTTGCTTACTTATGGCAGCTGCATGGATGCAATGTTTTCTTTTTGTGGAAATCAGTTTAAACCTAAACTTAATCTTGATTTGCAGTCCAAATTGCCACTAAGTACTAATTTTTTCAGATTAGTCTTTTGTTGGTTGCATTTTCTGCTTCTACTGATCTGAGTAATCCTAAACACATCTAATTAAAAACTGAATTATAAGTAAGTTAAGGCCAGTCTCTTTAGTACTTTAGTACAATAGTCTAAGCAAATACGTTATATATTCACACACACACACACACACACACACACACACACACACACACACACACACACACACACACACACATATATATATGGGAGTGTGTGTGTGTACTTGTACCATACTATATACTATATATACTATGTATATCATACTACATATAATTTTTCCCAAATTAAATATTAATATATACTATTAATTTGTGTTAATAACACTTGTACACATGCAGACATAAACTCAAAGATGTGCAAAACTAAATCCCTGTTTGGCACTGAAAATAAACATAGGCACATGCTGTATGAAGACAGTTAGTTCATTAGCTGGAAATAAGGCCAGCGAAAGTCACACGGTCATGCTGTTGTTGACACAAGGGCAGGTATCACTATGAGTCACATTCACATCAGGATGTTGCAAAGGCAGTCAAGAGCTGACTTCAAACAGACTCGGAAATGCTCTGTGCAAAGCTGCAGAGAGGCTGTAAACACTCTCTGCTGGGGTTATTGATGTTTAATTGACTTCGGAACATCTGCAATTCCATTTGGTCGCTTAATTGTACTCTGCCAATTTAAAAGCCTCAGAGAGGACAGTGTTTACCCGTGCTGAAGGAAATTCTGATGAGGCAAGCTTGTAAGTGAACAAGCAACTACTGTATATGAGTTTTTGAGGAGTTGTTGAGATTGCATTCTGTAACGACTGTAAGGTTGGTTTGGCTCGTAAATTAGTTTGTGGCTGTGAAGCCTGTGTTTTAAAAGTATGCTTTTGCCTAATGTCTTGTCTTTTAACTTAAATAAGAAGAACCAGTGCTACATTCGCTCAGGGGTTTAGGTAAAAGTCTTGATTCAGCTAGTGCATTAAGTGTGGTGTAATGGCATTGGAACTAGACTTTATTTCTGAGCGACAGTATCCTGGTTGCACTACAACACTGAACAGTGATGCAAACGGCATACCTCAGAAATGACTAACACATCGTCTCCAGTATCCTTCTTGCCTGTATATAGCCAAGTTTCCTTCACTGAGTCAAACCTTTTGGCTAATAGCTGTGCTCATTAGAGGAAAATATGTGGATATGCATAAACAAGAGACAGGATTTCACCACTGTCAATCAAAGGGTTGTGAATGTTAACACGGCTGTGCTGCTGGGAGCCAATTAGATTTTTCCCTTTATTCAGAAATACAGCAAAAGTGTGTTGGATCCATATACATTCATGTGCAGTTTAACCCCTTGGGCTTGAGCCTGAATGCCGGCCTACATTTCAATTCCTCACTAAATGACTACATAGTATGGTACATTTGTGGAGTTACAACTAGTAAGTCTTAAAAGGGACCCATTCTGCTCATTTATAATGACATTTGTGGGTCTACTAGAATAGCTTTACATGCTTTAATTCTCCCCCAAAAAATTAGATTTTCCTCATACTGTACACCTGTTTTCACTGTAGGTTTGAAACAATCTGTCTTTAAGCCCCGCCTGCCGAGGATTTGATTTTTTTTCAGTGCCATTGGTTAAACCATATCAGTCCGATCCTGAAAGTCAGGTAGAACAAGTTGGTAGACCTGATCCACCTTCACAAGGTAGACTGGAGCCGGTCAAATGTGTCACAAGATGACCTCACCTTGTAACAGAGAAAAGCCAAATTCCAATAAGGGATTTCAGGCAGCTGAGAGAAATATTTTTGTGGGAGAGAGTTGCTTTTTAAGGGGTCAGGCTCTATAATTTTGGCTGTTATATAAAAAAAAGTACTTTTTAAAGTAAAAATATTAGTAAAACTTCCGTAAGTCATTTTCCAGTGCCAAGTAAACGACGCCGGACTTTCTTCCCAATGAATCCACAGATAAATTCATGTTGAGTAACCGCAGCTGAACACATAACGCTCTTTGTTAACTCTTCCGAAATATGAATGCAGAATGCAAACAATAGAGTGGGCTGTGCGCATGTGTCAGCCATTCTGATTGGTTACATAAGACCATAGGAGTGAAAGCGAAGGTTCCCCAGAGGCCAGTATTTGCATTTCCTGTAATCAGAGTATCCGTTCACTAAAGGATGATGTAACTGGATGCCAGCCTTCAATGAGGCTGGCCTTGGTGGAGTGGTAACAAACACAATTGCTCTGCATCCTGTTTGTGTGCTTTCCATAATCTTTGGTCTTTTTTACTGTATTTAATGGCAATGCTCTTAGCATAGGAGTGCAAATGAGGGGAAGCTGTTAGTATGGGAGGCACTTATAGTGTAAAGTGGGGAGTCATTTAGAATAGCTCAGTCCAGAGGCCCCTGACAGTGTGCCGTGGATTGTCTTTCATTGCATCATGCTGTTTGTAGGACAGTGGCACAATGTCATCAAGATGTGGCAAGCTGCCAAGACACTGAACTCTCCCCAAAAAAGTAGGCTACTTGATTTACCCGGACAAAGTTTCCAACAACCTTTGAAACCGGTACCGACAAGGGCATAGTCTAAAAAAAAATAAAACTAAAAAAAAAACTGCATGAATACTGGAAGCCTGCCTTTTTCTACTAAATCCACTACATAAATCTCACCCTAAACTTTTCACAGCCTGCTAAAGGAAGCGTCTCCCAAACCTCAAACAACATCCCCAACCTGAATGTGACTTGTACTTGTACCTGAATGCGACTTGTACTTGTTATTTCAACACAAAAGACAGCTGGAAGACTGAAAATGGATTTTCACTCCTCCTCCAAAACCCCGCAACATTTTCCTCCAAGTGAGCCTTTAATCCCAAATTGTGCTCTCCGGATAAAGGAGGAGTGTGTAACACACGGCTCTATCTCACCTCATTAAATCAGTGAAATGGATGACAGGCCTCACTCTGCCAGGAACATTCTCTCAAAGGCAAGATGATGTGGTTCCTGTATGGCAGTGGCTCGTCTCGGAGCTGCTCGTTTTTGCCCTTGAGTTAACATCACCGGGGTGCAGTGCCAAACCACAGCATGAAGGGCTTTTGGCAGCCCAGAAGAAGACGACTCATTCTACTGGAAGTGCCTGACAGAGCCCTTTCCGCACACTTTGAGGAAGCATGTCGGGCGCTGAATGTGTGTGCGTATGATTATGTCCCTAGAACATATGCAAAAGTGCATACGTGGATGGGCCTCTGGGATCCCGGAGCAGGAAAAAGACGAAAAAAAGGGAAAGCAAGAATTATGAATGGTACTCCAGACACCCCACTTGTACATTTACTACATCCTGAGCTGTTTTCCATATTTTCCTCTCCAACATTAATTGAGAACGTTGGCCAGATAAGGCTGAGCTCATAGCGTGTTCTCCCCCCATGTCTCCTTCATACTGTATGGTGGTTCGACAAGCGCTCCAATTTTGGAATACCAGTCTGAGCAAACTTAAATCACTTTCAGATGGCCTTTGGTCAGAACATGAGTCATATTCTGCTTCTCTCTGCAGTCCTCTTCTGCTGGAATCACTGGCGTGCTACAGCATTAGACGGGAATTTCACAGACAAAGTGTATATATATTCATCGGTCAAGATGTCAGTAAAGTCATTCAGATTAGTTGATATGAAATGATGCATTGTAGGGAAACTGACTCTGATTTCCTCGACAGTGATGGTGAAGGGAACCAGGGGTTGCAACATCAACAGCAAAACCACAGTCATTTGTCTAAAAGGACCAGTGAACCTACATATGTCCTGTGAGTTTGTGGAATAGTAAAATGTGTTTTTTTCCGAGGTCTGTTTTACCCTTGAACACCCTGCATGTACCTCTCTTTGAATGGCTTTTGGAAAAAACTTATTTCAGAAACAATCTTAATGCAATGTCTAATGCATCAGGCAGTGTGTTCATGTGAGGTAGCTTTAAAAGGCATTCAACTCTTCAGATGTCTGCTTTCTATCATATTAAGGAACAATCCTAACTCAGTACGTTTCTTTCGAATGGAGCATTTCACATCAAACCACTCTGATGGGCTTCATGTGTGTCTTAATGATTTAATTATGAAGAAACTTCTGAAATGTTAGAAAATTCTTTCTGAAGTTTTTTATGCTTTGCCAGTAACAAATTCCAGCAGTCACAAATGATGAAGTCACAACAGTTAATTAATTGGACCGAGTTCTTGACTTTGTTTAAGGCTTTTTTCATGCATTGCTCAAAAATAGGGGACTATTTTAAAGGGGACCTAATATGCCTTTACAGGTTTTTTCCTTTCCTTTAGTGTGTGATGTGTACACCAGATGGAGAAACACTCTCACACAGAAACTTCTTTTTTTCAGCAGCTGGAAACACCCTTTTAGAATTTCAGCTTTTTTCTCTGTTACCAGTTGACGTCATCTTGTATCCCAATCGCGATCTTGGCACATCCAACCTACTGAGAGCTAAAACCATAAAAACTGACCACGCTGAATTTAGTCTAGCTTGCAGGGGTGGATCGGATCTACCAACTCGTTCTAACTGACTTTCAGGGTTGGGGTTGAACTCAGGGTTGGGCTCAAAATGATATGGCACAACTAACACCATTGTAACATTAGCCACAGCAGTGTGGGGGCGGAACTTGTAGCAGGATGCTGCTCTGCAGGTTAGGAGAGTTAGGTCACATGGTTAGAGATAGCCATCAATTCCAAAGGAGCTTACCTGTGAATACTGAAATGATTCACTTTTGAATCATGGTGGGAGGCTTTTGGCATGCTTTGAGGCACCCTGACTACCTGGTTTTCTGTATGTGCCTATTTCCCCACCTTCAAACACAGTGTTTCTGGATTTTCTTTCATCCCCACTAACAAAACCAAAACTGAAGTATTTGAAGTATGAACCAATGGTGTATAAGTCGATGCTGGCTCAACTCTGAGTAGGCAAAGCAGACCACAGGTAAGCTGATCTCTCTCTGTGGCTCCCCAAGTGAAGACAAACCTGCACATAAATAGTATAGAACTGACTTTTTACATCCTTACATCCTTCGCATCATGTAGGGATAAGGGCTTAAACTGTGGTCAAGCCTAATTAACAGGGCTGACCAATTGGTGCACACTAGGCTCATCAAGAGGTGTGGCTTACAGAAAGAGAAGTATTTCAAACACAGAGTGAATACAAAAGTATATAATATAAAAAATAATGTGTTTTGAAAAATTGCAGGAATAAAAGCATATCCACCTATTCTTGTAGAACACTGGGTCCCATAGGTACCCTAGGCCTAATCAAAGCCATCTAAACTCTAAGTTCAATATATCCTATGTATTGGTCAAACAAGTTCCAAACCTACTTGCTACTTTCATCTCTGTCCAAGAAAGACATGCATCTCCATTTTATTCAGTGTTTACTTTTCCACATCATGGTGGATGTCTATCAGACTGTGTGAGATCATGCTCTAAAACTGCTTGTAATAAAAAGTCTGTACATTAAAATGTACATTAAAATTAAAGGCATTTTTCCCCTTTCCTGTAAACTCACTATTTTGGAGACTCTTGTTTTACTTTGGCCAGCAACGCTATGCAGGACATGCAAAATCAATTTCTAAGATGCAAATGAAACAAAGCCCCTCAGCTGGGGTAAAGCTTCCACTTAAAGGAAGGACCATCTTTCAACTGTCATGCATTTGAAATCAGCAGCCACTGTCTGCAGAAGACAAACCTCCAAACACTAGTAAAGAAGATTTGTGCAGCAGCATGCTAGAAATATTCTGCTCGAGCCAGTTCATATGTTTTTCACTGCAAAAACTAAACTCGGACTGTGTTCTTATCTTTATTAACAATAAAAAAAAATCCCTCTTACACAACTTTGTAATGGCCAACTTTGGCTGGCCTATAAGATGCATACGTGACTTGAGGGTTAGTTATGTATACAGCGTATCTATAAATACTCAAGTACTAAAAGGCTTCACTTTGCTCATAAAAGTCTATTTACTGGTTTGTGGACTAGCTGCGTACACCGAGAAGGGAAAGATCAGCTCCTGCAGAGTTAAACGTACTCCCACAGAGTTAGATTTGGCTAAATTGAACTCTGTAGGAGTTGACTCTCGTTACTGTGCTGTGTGGGGGCAGATGTTATGCAGCGTGAGTCTCTGTAGCACGTCTAGAATGCCCACACTAACCAGTTCCCTCCAACGAATGTGTTGGTGGGTGCCTTTCCCATATATCTGCTGGGGAATCCTGTTTGATTGGGTGATATGGGGTCACCAGCGGCACAGCGTAGAGCACCAGCAGCTCAATATGGTCTCACTATGTGTCGCTCCGACCATGACCCATTTGCAGATCGAAAGAACACAGTGTTCCCCTGTCCCCGCAGTTGCTATGGCAACGAGGAGTGGAGAGACGCAAGCTGTGGACATCATTTATGCTGCCAAGCAGAGATGAGAGACGGAGGGAGGGAACAAGTGAGCGAGAGAGAGAGAAAGAGAGAGACCCCCATTCAGACGACACTTTCTGAATCATGATTCTTCATTTTGCCATAAAAGATGCACAAACGCAAGTGAAGTGTAACTGAGCGCCGTGTACAAAATGATTACAGCAGAATGAGACCCTGAACGAGTGACTGTGGTCGAGGTTTTAGCATTCACCTCAGTGTCAAATGTTTCACTGCAACCTGCAACACCTCAGTGTATGCGAAATAATAGCTCCGAAGCTCTTAAAGGAAAAGACACACAGATTTTGGGAAGAAGAGCGCGATGCAGCTGAAACATTCACAATAAAGAACACTGCCAACATGTCAAGTGAATGGAGAGGCTAGTGGACAGCCAGCTAATTAATTTCAGACAACTGCAGCTGCGCATATGAATGTGTATGGCTGTTTCACTCATCTGTATGGCAAGAGAACAGTGGGGGACTGAAGACACGAGCAAGAATAGAAGACACACAGGCCGGCGCTTCCTCTGACTCAATAAGCGTGGCTGAGAAGTCACCAGTGGCACGTTTGCAAAGCAGCTTAAAAGGAGGTGAAAAAATGGCCCAGGCCCAATAGGCTTGTGCTTTTATTCTGAGTGGATTGTTAAAGCTGAATATGTTGCTCTATTGTTCATGTCTCTTGCTATTAAAGATGCACTGATACCACTTCTTCCTGATACCTGATACTATAGAACATAGTATAGGCTGGTCCTGAGTACCGATACCAATACTAACTCTGCATAACCTAACTAACCTCTATGTCTTGATATTTACACAATAACATATTCTGTATTACAAATACAACATACACAGCTTGGTAGCATCTACTTGTTGGATTATATATTGTCACTGTCCAAAGAAAAGCAAGTATCTTAAAAATGGCAGTTTTACATGTCTAAAACATGTCTTTACTTTTAATGTAAGTCAATGGAACAAGAATTTCCAAGCTATTTTGTAGTATTTCTATTGTTCACTTCTTCATAAAAGTTTTACACCATATAAGGGGCAGCTGTCGTGTCCAAATAATGTAAAAAAAATAACAATTGACAAAAAATGTGCTCAAGAAAATCTATTTTTCTGTTCTTTAAACTACTACTTTTGTATAATTAATAATAAGAAACATGATTAACCTTGAGTAAATATAAAATGTTTTTGTTATGCAAAATAGTTTTGAACACTATTAGTTTTTAACAGAAACAGAACTAAACAATACATAGATCCACCTGTGTTTTGTACATGTAAGCAGCCGGCAGCTTCTCTGGCTCTGCAAAAACAATGTTGAATTTCTCCAGTCCTTTGTCAGATAAGGTGCATCTCATTCACCTATGCTTACATCCCTGAGCATCAGATTTTGAGTTTAGTAAGTATCACTGTTCCTTGTGGTGTCAGTGGCAGCAATAACAGTATTTGTTCTGACCTTGTTGAAGCACAAGGCCATGAGACCCAACCGCTGAGTGATACAGCTAACCAACAAAGCTGCACCGCAATCAGGGCTAGTGGATACACTAGCTATGCTATTGGGCTGCTATGCTAAAAGTTAAACGCTATCACGTGGTTCTCAATAACAATCTGTAACATTAACTTTTGACTTTTAACAAGCAACTACATATTCACAGATAACGGATTAGTCATTCAGATTAGAGGCTACTGGCATTACAGATTTTACCATGAGCTTTTTTATTGCTGTCCCACACCACTAACATATTGTTAAGTTCTGTTTACTGGCATGCATGCAAGCATCAGCATGTGTACACAAATTGCTTCATGGTATCGGTCATAGGTATGGGTATCACCAGCACAGCTTTTATGTTTGAGTATTGGTGTTGATAATGGTATGGTTTTGGTGCAACGTCACTTGCTGTAGTACAAAATACAACACAGTGTCTGCAACTGCAAGTCTGTGTAACTGGACTTTACTCCTCACCAATGAAAGACCAAATGCTTCTTGAAGTCTACCTGGAATCAAAATGCACTCTCTGCAGGCATTTTTTTGTCTGCTCTGATTTTAGATGGTGAGAACCACTTGCTGTAACAGCAGCTCACACTTCTCCACTCAGACAACCACACCAAAATAAAACAGAGAGCATGACTTCAGCTCTATTTATATAAAGAAACATGCACAAAAGCTACAATATAAAAGTATTTAAACAAAATAAAACTCTTTTAACAATTGTTGACTTGCTTACTAGCAAAACATAAAAGATGGTTCATTTCCAGTTTTGTAAGTCATAAAAGCACACAGTAAAATATGTTGTCCATGTGCTGCTGTGAGTCACCCCATAAAGCCCAAAATAATAACTTACCAGCCAGAGCTGCTGGGTTGCAGGATTTTTGAGACCATGCCATACGTCTTTACACATTAACATCACACACACAGGCTCAAAAAGAAGGTCTGGCATAATTGGCTGAGTACGTGAGAAGTTGCAGAGCTCACCTGAACAGCTCTGTGAATAAAATGAGATCTCACTCAACATAGACATGACAAAATGGTACACCCATGCATTCTATACCGCATTGTTAAAGCCAAGAGGTTTAAACCCAGAACTGAATAGAGTTAGCCTGGCTTTCCAGAGGCAGAGACAAATCTGTGAATTTGAAGGGCTTCAAGACTGATCCTGCGCTGGATTCTTGAACGGACAAAGCTTTTTAATGGTTTGTTAGCTAGATACTGAAAATAGCCACAAAGATATTTTTACTGTTTTTCAACACGCTTGCAGTCATCAAATTTATCCAATCAGAGAAAAATGTCCAAATCTTATTTCTAAAATACCCAATTCTTACATAGTGCAGCTATTACATTTTAGCTAGCCTACAAAAAGTGACAGATCACATTATCAGCCCAGCTTTTAAGGTTAATTAAATTTTAAAGATTCTGAACTAACTGAATTTTTAACAGTTGCAAAGTTTTGCTACATAAATTAGGCCTGCCTGGTTCAGTGTACTCTCTCTCTCTGTGTACTGATCCAAGGTCAGGTGTTGTGCTGAATGATTCTCTGCCGGAGACTCTAATGCTGCTGAAGTCTATGCTGAGGCATCATGTTTGTGCAAGATCAGGGCAGTGATTACTTCCTGATAGAGGGGCGGCTGCATTTGCTGGGGTTTACACCACACTGCGGCGGCTCATTCTGCTGTGGCTACAGCCTCAATAAGCAGAATATGAGCAGAATGCAGGATGTGTTGCTGCTAAAGTGCAATCCAGGGGCAAAGCATAGGGTATGCATATGTCAAGGCTAAACTTTGGTCAGGATTTTCTCGGACAGCCCTTTCTTAGCCACGTTCCTATTATACAAAAGTGCAGCAGTAGAGTTGGTTTGTTGTTATGCAGTTTGGCACATGAGTATGTAGGTGGCCAAAGCATCACACATTATTCTTTTAGTCTCAAAATAACAACTTCTCCGGAGGCGAGTCGGCATGAAATCATAAGCTTTCAGCTATCAATGATGCTTGGAAAGTAAGTGCAGATTGCATAGTCACACCATAAACAAAATTAGCACAGACAGAGAGTTTAGACATCATGAAACCAAGCATATATATTGCTTGCTTGAAGTCGTATGTATCAGTTATACACAATACACAGACAGTATACATAGCATAGAAAATGCAAGCTTTAAACCTCTCTCATAGAATAAAATGTATAAAATGATAAAAATAGTTTATGCATGATGCTCCGACAATACAATGACATTTGGAATCAGTGGAACAGCATGGGCAGAAAAAATGGACATATGTTTAGATATTACCGATATTTAAAACAGATATCTGATAAAGTATTTGTTGTACTCTGGAAAAGCAGAATGTTTAGAACAAAAAACAGACATGTTAATATATATTAAGGACAAGCAGAAACCAAAGACATCTGCAGAAAGGCAGAGCATTACCAGGGAAGAAACCAGATTCCAGATTTCAGGCAATCATTTGGAGTCTTTCCACTGCTTGCTACCAGCTCCACTATTTTCGGTTTTCCATTAGGCAAACTGGTACCAGGTCTTGGGTATTGTTTTTGGTGTCACTGCTGATGCAGTAAAAGCATTCCAAGCAAACGTACCAAAGGCAATGTAAAAAAGTGCATCCTCTTGTGTCATCTTTGAGCAATCAGAATTATCTCATCATCTAATTTAATATGTAGTTTCCCAAACTCTCCTGCTTTTTTTCGGCAGTTCTTTGACTGCCATCGGCCTCTTCTGAAGCTACTTTTATGAAGCTACGTTATGATGACCATCTACACTGGGTACTACATCTGCAGTGGAAAATGAAGTAGCTGGTACTAAAAAATGAGTAGAGTCTAGTCGTGTGGAACTATGCCATGCGGTGCAAAAGCATTTAGACCTGGTACTATTTTGGATATCACCTTCGTTTGGGCACCAAGCGAGCTGAACAGATTCCAAAAGGTGATGTAAAAGCATTGCAGACTACTGCCTCTTCTAAACAAAAGCAAGTAGAGTAAAGTCAAGCCTTACCATGCAGTGGAAAAGCGGCTGCAAACTTAATTCATGATTTTGTTACTTTGTCCAATAACTTTTAAGCTCCTAAAAATTGAATGGCTTTTTATTAAAATGGATGTAAATACCCTCAATTTAAAGACTCATTTTCATTATTTCATATGAACTCCTGTATACTGTGGAAGACAGCTATAATAACAGTTACTTTGTAAATGTCTGAATATTTGTGTATCTGACTGTAAGTATTAGATTTTTTCTGGAATGCCAATCCATACATTGTATAAATGTTTATGTATTTGCATCACTGTTACCTGAAATTCATAGGATATTGGCACTGGCTCAGAATTCCCATATCAGTGCATGCCTAATTTCTAAAACAGCAGGTTGCAAATTGAAAGAATATCATAAAGCATTTAGACACTGTGATCCAGAACTGCAGAGCCGGCTTGTTCGTTTATGCGTTTTTCCACGTTTGCTACTCAACAGCATACATATATTAGTTACAGCCTGCAGAATTTAGGCACTGTGGTTTAGACTTCTTCCACAGACGTGCTTTGCATGCATTTTGTACAATATTAGTTACGGAACAGCACATACACAAACACAAAGAATCGCACTAGCGCATATATCCGTGCACACATCAGAGGGTGAATCACCGCCGCACCCGTCCTCAGGGTCTCCTTGGGATGAGTCATCCCCATTAACAGTTGGCCCTTTAGGAATATCTGCGCAGCCGCAGATACACACAGTCACATGTGCATGGGTGCACACACACATACACAGACACACACTCCATCTCAGGCGGGAATCCCCTCTCTGCTTGCCTCCCAAACACATGCCCATCATACAGAGGCAGAGAAGATGCCTGGAGCAGGAGAGCAGTGGGGTGCAGCTTTCCTGCCTAAGCTCTATGAGTCATCCACTGAACAGGGCAGACACGCAGGCTCTCCCAAACATACCTGATCACAATAGAGAGCGCGTTTAGCCCCAGAAATATTATAATACCGCTCAAAATCAGAGCAAGTCCAATATTTTATTTGCCTGTCAAGGCATCAGGACTGCTTCTCAGCACACGGTCAATGAAAGCAATTTCATCTGCAATGGTGGCTGTCATTTTTTCGCACGTTAGCGGCGCATACATCATCTGCACAGTCGATGACAGCCTTAGAGGCTTCGAAGCTGCCAGAAACGGACGAATGACTCCCAGCCCGGATTTACAAAGAGCTGCCGTTCTGCTGCAATTACTTGACATCGCTGACATTGAGATCATCCATGCTAATGCTTTCCAAGCAGGACCAGTCTCATCAGGGGCTCAGCCCTCTCTGCCAAGAGTACAGCACAGTTTGAATAAGCGATGCTCTTGTGGACATTGGTCATTTTGCCTGATAATGACTTTGCCTTTGCATTGACCATGACTGCAGTGTGATTATAATACATATCACTGTGCAGAAGCAACCTGCACTGACATTAAGATTGAACACTGTATATAATAATAAATAAACTATATATTTAAATATAAATATTGCAAAGCTACAAGACATTTTCATGATACAAAACATGTATAACAATATTTAGTCTAACGTGTGGCAGGTGCCACTCTTTGGGTGAAAGCTGCCCCTCTAATTTGACTGCTGGTATATACAAATTCTGAGGTCTTTGACAATTTAGTTGCATAAAATAAGTACCCTGCTGATAAGTGCCATAATACCCTGCTGATGTAAAGCTATTATTAGCCCAACTCCTATGGCCTGTCAGGCAGCCAATTAGGTCATGTGATTGCCGATTAACAATTGGCATCATTATGCAAAAATAAATTAAAGAAATTTGGGGTCAGCAAGTGTCCTTTCAGTCTGCTTACTTCAAAGTGGATGCATGACCCAACCCACTGGCTGGGGGTGTCATGTCCTGCCATATATAACTACATTTCTAAATCAGCAGGTAATGTATTTCTGACGTCTGTCAGATATAAGATAATAAGATAATATAGGTTTATATATATGTAGTTATATAAATTTATGAGATATTTAGTTTTGGTTATCTGTCCAGTGTGGCATTACTGTAAACTAATCACATCACTAACATTAACATGCTTAACATGCGATTAGCAAGCTACCTAGCACCCTGCAACTATAAGGTGGGCTATAACATAGACTTTAGCATCACTAAGTTGCCACAGATGCACATGCATTGATTTGCTGGGTCCCACAGTTTAACATTTTCATCTTCTCTGTGAGCAGGGCCAAATATATCTCCCTCTGCTGTCCTTCATAAACTGTTTTTTGTATTGTTAGATGTGTAAAATGTGATCCAGCAGCCTTTAGCAATGGTGCCAGCACTATTTCCAATTTGCCATCGGCACTCAGTTTGCTGACTATTATTCAACTGTTTATTGTGCTGTAAGCCTCAGTTGTGCCATTCCAACGGTTAAATACTCAAACAATGAAGTCCAATTACCACTTTTCTTAAAGAATAAAGGTGGAATTAAAGTTAAATACTGCAAAAGAACATGCCCAAACCACAAAGATATCCAATACAAGGGAAGTGCAGTTGGCAGCTTGTTAGTTTGTGAAAAGCATGGTGGAGGCAGTTGACTGTTTATACTATTGCAGTAGATTTGTGATGTTATATGAATATGAGAGATATTTAAATGTATTTTTTAACATGTTCAGTATATATAACAGTACCGAGATAACATTGAGAACTGTGATTTTGTCTGCTGTAGCTGATCTCATGCTGCTCCTTGCCCACAAACCAAAGACACCTGCTCACATCCACGTAGATGGAGTTACATGCCTGTATGCCGTCGTCTCTAATGTTGTCTGGCAGCCAAAATGTGTCCTGTTTACAGTGAGTCACTCGGCTCTGTTGTGTGACAGAGTGACCTGTGCTTTCATACTGATGAGGAGATAGACTGCAACTGAAAACAACCATGACAACACAGGCGTGTCGCCATGGCAACTCGACTCGACTGAGCTGAGGGGGAGCACGAGGCGCCTCCTTAACGAGGAATACACAGTGTTCCCTCTGCACTGAAAGAGAGAGAGAGGGGGAGAGCGAGAGAGTGAGAGACCTGCTAGCAGCCTTTCTATATCCAGCCTCGGAGCTGGTGATTAAGACGCCGCAGCCAGACAGAGGCGATACTGTGGCATGCCTGCCCACCTCACTTAGGATAAGACTAAGAGTGCACATTTGTTCTATTTCCATAGGGACTCGAAAGGTCGTCTCCGTTACAGACGAGCCATATCCATTATTCCCTCACAGACTGTCTTTGCATTGGTAATCGAGTACATACATTCACAAAAATAAAGAAAGGGCTCTGAATGGTTCTTGGCTTAGACATGCATTCCAAGGAGATGCGTTTAATGGTGTGCCTTTATGTGCTGAGATTCTTTAACCTTTGAAAAAGGTTCATCACAAAACAAGAATCTCCAAACTGGTGAGCCTACAGAAGACGGCAAAATGCAATCTTGCCTTGTAAGGTAGATTAACATAAGGAGAAGTTTATTCCAAGCAGTTTTGGAGCGATTCTATTGGCCCATTCATCATGAAATTTACATGCCTTGTAAAGGACAGCAGCTGTGCTCAAATTATGTAGAAAAACATCATCTTTTATGTTTGGACAGCAACAGCTTTTATATCTCATTCTACATCACATCCAGTGAATGCTTCTCTTAGGAACCAGGAGTGCTACTTCTATGGCATCGATCCAAAGAACCTTTCTTTGCACCTCCATTTCTGAGAGTGCAAGACGGGTGAGATTTAAAGATCGACTGGGGTTTAAGACCTGCCCGGTGTTCTCTAACTCCCCCCTCGGTCCACGTGTTTGCCAGAGATTTTGGTTACATACCTCTCGGCTTTGAAGATTTGAAATGCCCCTGTGGCTGGGCATTAGTGATCCCAGCAAGAAGGGAGATTGCTATCTCTGGCCATTTGGGCTATTTGTTCTGCCGGTGCGCACAGCATGGCCCGGAGAGAAGCCTCATTACAGGTATTACCGTGGCATTTAGTTCTGCTGCTGCCAGGAGCACGGAGAACAGCAAAGGCAGGATCAAAACAGGGTTTTCTTTCAACTTCACAAGCAACACATACGGTGGACGCTGCCACAGTGCATTTCTCTGCAGGACTGCAGTTAAAATCAACACACAATGAGTGACCTTTACCATCATTTTTAAACAAAAAAATATATCATCACTGTCCAAAGAAAACCCAAAGAAAACATATATCTTCTCATTTTGAACATGATAGCTTTTCTTTACATTGCATTGTGTAGACATTTCATGATGAATGGACCAATAGAAATTGGTCCAGAATTGCTTGGAGTAAAACTTAATTGCATTGACTTACACTGAAAGTAAAAAAAACAGAGAAAAAAAAAATTCTCTGTGAAGTTACTGTTTTGGAGATACTTGGGGTTTTTTGGAAAGCAATGATATGGAAAATAGAAAAATACGTGTTTCAATTTATGGTAGCTTTAAACAGTAAGTGACATCCTTACAACTGTGATTTTAAACAGAGATTGGGGCTTTATGCCTTCTCTTTTCCATAAAGCAGGAAGATCTTGACTTTGTTGTTTAATAGGATGTCAGACATTAATGGAATGTCTAGGAGATCCAGCAAAAATCTGGATAATCTCTGATATCTAAATCTTTCCCCTCAGACATCTGCCGGCTGTTACCTGACAGGCAAAAGAAGAGGAACTGGGAGTGATAGAGACAGATAGACCCTTATCAACGGTTCCCGTAAAGCAGGAGTTGCACGACAAACATTCCAGGATTTTATGTAGAAGGTCATTGATTCTGAGCTACAAATAATGGCTCATGTGCTCACACAAACAGAAATGTGGGTAGTGTTATGATTGGAGTTAGTTCCTTCACATGAGCTATTGTGTCAACACGCAGCACTTATCTGTAGCGGTGTTTCCATCGGCCTTGGATGTTTTAGCTTTCATTTCATGTGCTGTTTTTAATAACACAGAGAGGATGAACAGATGAGCGAAGAGGCCCCTGTTAATTTCTGCACGGGCCAGTTACACAAGCGCCTGGAATTTGAGAAAGAGCGTTACGCAACGGACCAGGGGCAGGCCCAACCTGTCCATAGAACCTTTTTTTAGGTCAGTCTAAAAACCCAACGTGGACAGATGCTTCCTGTTAGACACTTGTTCCATAGACTTTACTCGTGAAAAAGTATTCCGTGTTGGACTGGGAGTCGACCCCAAAAATAAAAGATTCTCCTATTCCGGGCATTTGAAACAAAAAAAAAATCACTGTGACATTCAACACTGCCTGCACATGCACACATTCGGAGTGAGAGATATCTCTTTAGGCATCTCGTCTGAAAAATGCATCTTTTCACCACAGAGACACCTAGCTGTATTTAACCTTGAACAAAGAGGAAAACATTGGCCACTTAATAAGGAGATAAAGAATCAACTACAACTAGCCCTTGTTACTAATAAATGCTAAATTAATTTAAAAGAGCAGTATGTAAGATTTGGTGGCGGGTGTTAATAGCAGAAATGGAATACAATATACAAAACTATGCTTTCAGTAGTATATAATTTACATTTTTACATCATTGCATCTTCATTAGCTTAGAATGAGCCCTTTATATATAAATAGGAGCGGGTTGGAATCTGCAAACTCACTGCTAGAGGTTACACACTGCACCTTAAATTAGTATTAATGCTTCAAATTTCCTTGACATATTATTTATCTAAAAAAACATGAATTTCTTAATTTCTGTAAATTCTAACAAACAGATGACAGTATATACAGCTGTTTTGTACAGTACTAACATTGTTTTAAACATCTGTTTGCCCTACAATGTACAAAATATGTAAGCCGTCATCAGCGGACCCAGGAATTAAAGATATACGTTATATAACCTTCTTTCCAAAAAAGTAGAGATGCTGTGCAAAGTGTATACAAAATAGAATGCAATGATTAACAAATCTAAATTTAAACTTTTATGTTTATTTGGGCTTTTGTTTCTAATATTAAAAGTAGTTTGGTGAAAAATTAACATTGCAAAACACTTACAAATACTTTTTCACAGTACTGAGTGTACAGGTCATATTTATAGTGTCTGTTTATAGTATACTATAATGAATAGGGGCACTCACAGCATATTTGTGAGTCCTCAAAGCATTAAATATATCCTTATATCATTTTAAAATTATAATCATTCCAACATTTATTCTTACAGAGCATTGTTAAGTTGCAAAGAGTTATGTGCCCATTTATAACTATTTATGAATGCAGGCTTTATTGTTGCTCAAAGTCTCATGCTGCTCATATCTATATATCCTCAGGAAAGACCCCTGTAATCTCACATGTCTTCCCTTAAGTTTTCAAAGAGATCTCAATAAAGACACACACTGGGCTGAGATGTGTCAAGATAACAATGCTCATGTTTGTCTGCTACTGAACTAAACACAGCAATATTCTCAGTTTTAAATTATAATTTTAAAGCTATTATAACTATATCTGGGCCAGAAGCATCTCATGTCTCCTTTTAGAATGATGCTACATTTCCTAAGGAATTAGAGAGAAACACCATTAAATCAACATTTGAGCAATTAAAATTTTCCTCTGGGGTACAATGTGTTTAACGTTGTGCTCATTTTATTTCCCAGATGTCCTGTTATGTCTTGGCTATTGAAAGAGAGATAACTGCGCAGAATCGACTCTTGGAAACAACTCCATCGATTCCCGTCACATCGGAATTGGAATCGGAGTCGACTGCAAACTTTCTGGAATTGAACAACTCTAGTTCAGTGTGTGTATCCCGGTGTGTGTGTGTGTGTGTGTGTGTGTGTGTGTGTGTGTAAGGGGTAAACTCCAAGGCCTGCCAAGCCCTGCGTGTTTTTATGTGGAAGGCAGAGCCGAAGAGATCAGACCCAAACCACAGGATATTTTTGACCTTGGGGGCAGAAGGAGGAGGGGACAAGCAGAGGAAAGAGAAGAGTGTATGTGTGTCTGGGAGCTGCTGTGGGAAAGCAGCTGGACAGCCTCCAGCACCTCCCTCTGTTAACCAGGCATGAAATTCCTGCGGCAGCTTGCAAAGAGACAGTGTGTATGTGTGTGTTTGTATATGTGTGTACCGTATGTGTGTGTGTGTGTGTGTGTGTGTGGCAGAGAGAGAGAGAGAAATAGAGAGAAGAGGAAGTTCCAAATACAACAACAATGTAGGGTTCGTGTCACCAAAGAGACGGAGAACAAGAAAACAAGAGAACAAGAATGATGCAATCTATAGAATGTCAAAAGAGAACAGAAAGAAGAGGAAGAGGAGAAACTGCTGGGACTACCTAATGGCTTTTGCACACTTCGGAAATGTGCTGATGATGCCCTATTCTAATGATTTCGGCTACAGTCCGAGCTGGAGCTGAGATAAAATGGTGATAGAGTGGAACTCAGTAAGTGTTCCTCACCTGCCTATTCGTCTCGATTTCGTTTACAAACCAGTGGCTCGCACCTCTGCTGACATTACATGTTCATTTCTAAGTTGGCTATAAGCTGATACCCTCTATTTTAGATGCATCACTAACCATGTTTACAAGCAGTCTGATAATTCAACGAATAGCTCAATCAGAGTACAACCATGTATACATCTCAATCACAATAGACTAGCCTAATTAAGGCCATGTCAAATACAATTTCTATCCAATTAAACAAGGTGGGCATCCCTGTTTCTGATTACATTCCCAGTTGGAAAACTGGAGTACAGTCCATGCATGTGAATTTGCATCAGAGCAGAAGTTATTATGTTCAACATGGCAGGAGCCAGAAACTTGCCTGCAGAGGAGATGAAGTTCCTGTTTCAAACTTTCAAAGACTTAAGAATAAGTATAAAAGACGTCCGTAAAGCTGTTTAAGTGATATGAGTAAATGAACGACAAAGAGTTTATATAGTGGTAGACGAAGGTAGTGTTAAGACGATTGCCCAAGGAGTCATAGTGGTATAGCACAGGGTGCTTGCCCAAGCAGGGGGATTAAAACCTGGCCTGCAGCATGTAGGGCATGTATTTCACATATTCAAGTGTCACTTGAATCAGTACAAGGGCATACTTTTGATCCAGTATAGCACTGATCCATTTATCACAGGTGTATAAAGAACAAGGTGAAGAAGAGCTTCATTTCAATTTCAGTCAAAGTACAGTGCAACAAAACAATGTTCCTAAAGGCCTATTTCTGTGGAAATAGATGTCTTCGTTTGCATTACTTTTGATTCATTGTTCATGCCCAACAGAAAACTATTCCATCAGGATTTATGGACTAAAGGCCTAAGATGTCACTAGAAATTAAAAGTGGAATTTACCAATGGCGCCTTGAATTCAAGTGAGTAGGATCACTTCTGTGACAAAAACTTGGCCTTCTGGAAGACCTAGGTGTAATATGTATGTCTGTCATGGCTTTTTATTGAAAGAGTCAATGTAAAACTACTACAAGGTAAATAATATGCCTTTTAAAACATGGCATGTCTCTTGTAGGCTTCAAAGTCCATAATTAACCTAGAAGGGCCAAAAAATATTAATGTACATTCCTCTTAGCCTAGCATATAACATATGGGCACTGTACACAGTGTACTAGTGTAGCTTCATTTTCAGCAAACAAGCCTTGTTAGCATTTTATTTCTTTCAGACAGATTAGATCAGCTAAGTAGACCAGCTCTATTTAGCTATTTCCCCTCAACCCCGACCTAACGTTGAAAAGCTGGGCCAGGGTGACCAAATAATCCCCAGCGGAAACTACACCTCTGCATCAGCATCATTCTGATCGATATCCAACAAAAAGATGATTTTCTGGCTTATTCATGGGTAAAAGTATTCTCCCAGGAGGATTCTCTAGTATTGAACAGGCAACACAAGACTCTAACTAATGCACAAGCAAATATCTATTTCAGGCTGCTGACTGCAGGTTCGTTGATGCTATACTTGTGCTTCATTCACAAAGAGAGCATGACTCATGTCAAAGCAATCTATTCACTTCTGTAGCCTATTCATACCTTCACTCATTCAGATAGCAACCACCTCTTATATTCTAAAGAGAGCTCAGAGCTCACAAAACATTTGAGTACAATCAAATACAAAGAACAATCAATAAGTTATCATAACACAAGCATACCATAAACTGTAAATAGATTACAACAAGTACAGTGTCATCAATATCAGGTTCATGTAACACTTACTTCACATCACTTGAAATAGCCACAGATGCTGCAGCTGATTTTATATATATATACACACACACACACACACACACACACACACATACCTAGACTAATTTTAGTGTCAGCATTAGTCCTTGAGCGTGTAAGTGAGTTTCTGAGAGCATTATGGGCTGTATACTGTTACATTAGATAGATCACAAGGACGGCTCAAGGAGACACAGCGCTGCACAGGGAATAGGTTGGCTGAGTCAGAGGCCTGGCTGAAAAAAGCAGAGATTCATTCTATTATCCCTCAATGCCAGGTATCCTTTCATCAATGGAATAAGATTCCAACAATACACTTCAGGCTGAAATACGGTAGCTCATTTCAGCGAGTCACTGACTATATTTAGCTGGAAATGGAGGAGGCTGTTGTACTGTTTCATTTATTGACTGGCCTCTGTGTCCATTAGAGGCATCAGGTTTAAAACCATTCATATTAAACATACAAAAATGCAGAAATTGTATTTTCTGATTAAAACCAGCAAAAATGGCTACTAAGAGCAGAGAAATAATTTATTTCTGTAATTATTTGGCAATGCACTAACAGTTAAGGGACAATACAGATAAGCATTGTTCATTTTAAATAATTTATATCGACTTAACGTTCCATCATCCAAAACAGAACAATCATAAACTCACTGTAATTTTACCAAATGTTTCAATAGTTAGAATTTTAGCTACTTTTAAGCATAACTCAAACAGTTATACTCACTGGTCTACAAACTGGTTAGAAACCTTCATGCCCACAAAACTCAAATACGCAAATTGTGTACAGACAAATACCACAATATAAGGTTGGAGCAAACAATGATGCAGCAAGTAATCTAGCTAGCGTTAGCTAGGTTAATGTTTAGCAAACTTTTACTACAATAGCTGCTGCAATTCTAAGCACTTACTATCACGAACATTACAAACAGAACAAAACAATACTGACCTAGTGGCCCTAAGAAACAGCAAAAATAAGTTCATGTTCCCAACTTGTCCAGCAGGTACATCTTAAACGATACATCACCTACATTCTGATGCCTCGGCATCTTGTTTATATTTTCATGTTACACCTTAAATGGTGCAGCAGTTGCATTCAAGTGCCTCAGGTATCGTCACCATTTAGGGTGAAACAAAAAAAGGTGAACAGGAAGCCAGCTTCCTGTTCCAGCTGAAATTAGCTGAATTTGACAAAAAAAGTGTATTGGATTAAAATCGCTTACTGCACCTTTAACCCATCAAAATGTGTTTTGGTAGGGACAATTTTACCAAACTGCTTCAGTATATTCCAAAATATGCAAGTACAGTATTACAAATAATAACTTAGTAGTAGTAATAGTGGTAGAAATAGTACAGGAGAAGAAGTTCTCAGTTTTTTTAGAGGTGCATCGATATGGGGACTGTGAGCCGATACTTAAACATGTAAAATGTAGATACTGGGACTGCATCTACCTCTCTGCATTATGGAGAAATAGGATATGTATTTCTGTAATGTTAATAAAATGCAGACAATTTAGGACAGTGGCCTAGCATCACCTAAAATTTTTGCTTTAAGAATATAATAAAAGCTTGGTTTAAAATGTCGACGGTTTTAAACAATTATCTGCCAATACAGATATGAAAAACAATATCCTGAATAATGTTATTAACAACAATATTTACGTTTAACATGTTTTTGTTGGTACAATGTAACAGGTCACACTACTGCCTCTCACACTGCAGACTGGGGTTCAATCCCTCACCTGGGCAAGCACCCTACACTACAACAATAACACTACATTTGCCTACCTGTGTAAAGAATGATCAAACCACAAAGTTGCCCTGGAAGAGTGTCTGCCAAATGCTGTAAATGTCAAATATCTGATGCTTAGGTCAACAGTACACAATGTAAAGAGCTGACAGCTTTTTTAAAAAGGTTTTTGTTATGCATGATATTATAGACTGTATAAACTGTAGGTTTATAAGCCTAGTAAATGCAATTGCTGAACTGTCCACAGTAAGCAAATACAAAGAGAGAATATGTTAGAAGTGAATGTGGGTGGAAATGGTAGACCTTCCAGCCCGTGCCACTGAGATGAGTGCTGTGTTTGCTCTCAGTGATGGGCCGTGGCACTGACGGATGCATTGTGTACACTAGCAGTGATGAGCAATGGTGGCCTGCAAAGGGGCTTCAGTCAACACTGGCTACACAACACAAACACCACCAAGGATCTTTTTACATATTGTACCTCACAGGGGCATGACGTGAGGGCAAGAGTAAAGAAACAGCCCAACATTACTGTATAATTTAACATACACATTCATAGTTAAGTATTTTAAGCAATCGTATTTAACTTCTTCAACATTTCCAGCAGGCTTGCATACCATTCAGAAAACAACAGTGACTCACTGTGGGTTGAGAGCATTGGGTTTCATGAAACTTTTTTTTTTAATGGAATCACATTTTGAAAGGAAAAGCAAAAGAACCCAACAGAGCAGAACACTGGCTTGGAGAACGATTTGATTGGAATACTATTAACAGTGTGGTTGAATTCGAGACCTTGCAGAGAACTCTGTTGTTTTGCACTGGAAGTCACCACAATCCAATAGCTCGAACTGAATTCAAAGCCACGCACGGTCGTTTGAGGACAACTTCCCCACATGTACTGAAATTTAACTATCCAATATGACTCAAGCTCATAACCATCACGAATTGTCCACAAGTGCTGGTGTAGCTGCGTTGTGGTGATTTTTGTCAAAACCTCATGCAAATACTTGTGTATTTTCAGAGCTCTGGGTTCTGTTTTTTAAAGTTTGTTGCTTCGTTTGCATTTCACCGTTGCATCACCTGGAGTATTTAGACTTCTGACCTCCACCTACTGAGTAAACCCAATGGATTCATGATTTACTGTTTTGAGCCTCAGTGTGAGTACTCTCAATTCTGTTAGTACACTGTAATAAATCTCACATGCTTGACTATTATATTACCACAATTTCTTTGAACGCTGCTACCTTAGAGTCACACCACACTGGCCTTTTAGCCATCACCTCATCTATATCACTTTCAACATGCAGGTTTGTAATAGTCCTCTGGGGAAAAGGTCTCCACGGTGCTATAACTCCACACTCAGTCAGCCAGCCACCACAACAACGGCCTTCCGGCGGAGGAACACTCCCCTGATGGCTTGCATGTTTTCATGGACGACCCGGGATTAATAGCTCTGAATTCAGTCGCGCTTAGAAAGATGTTGTGAGCAGAGTTGTTAGCTAAGTTCTTGTCAGTTCTTGTCTATGACATGAAACAACACCTCCAGCCAAACAGTAACACAATGAAGGGGAGCAGACGGGGCTCCATTGTTTTGAGCTGGAGGACAGTTTCGTTGGCTGGCCGACTTGAAAGCGTGCAGGGTTACAGCAGTGCAGACTTGCAGACACCGTGGCTGGGGTCCAGTGGTAAATGGAAAACCACAGCCTCCGGTCCACACAAGTGCAGAATGAGTCACAGGAAGGAGCCGTGCACTTGCAGAACTCATTAAGCGAAATGTAAGGCGTATGGATTTCCTATGTCAATAAAAATGGCTTGGCAGCCCCAGCAGCCCCCCTGGTGAATCCTGGAGTAACACACACAAGCAGCAGAGCACCACGGGGACTGAATTGGGAAGCTCAAAACTTGCATCCAATTTGCGAGATCAAACATGACCGGAATACATTATTTAAGAAAATTCCAGTTTTCTTCTCCTTCCACACATCATAAATAAAAAAGACAGAGAAAGGAATCGGAAAGTACAACGTCTTTTCAAAACATTCCGGGATGGCTATTTTGTCCAGCACCCACTGGATCACTTAATCTTTGCGTTTAGGTAAGTTTTTGTCTCTCCATTGTAAATGTTTGCTATTTAACACGTTATTGGACTCCCAAGGTGGCAATCCAGCAAACCCCTAGTCCAACCTGTCTAAGATGACTAATGTTAAATTACTACCATTTGACTTCACCGTGCACATTTAGGATAGGAATGTAATCTGTACTCAGCTGTTCATGCCCTGCTCTAAAATGAGGCATTCATTTGTGTACAACAGTGACCTCAAGTGGGCAAATACTCATCTCACTCTTACTCCTTAACTGAGGACCTGGGCTTATCAGTATTGGCAATATCATATATCATGTAGCCAAATGTGCAAATCTTACTGCAATTATTAAGCAGGCCTATGCAGCTTAGCATGAGGCCAGGCGAGCTAAACAATATTGAAGAAATAAGACAAAAGACTACACGAACTGTGCATACTGAGCACTAATTTCAGTTTTAGGCTGGTCTTCATTACTTTTAATTATTGCAGTCGTGGCAAAAAATGTCCAAACCTTGTAAATGCAATAACACCATGTGTTATAAATAGCTAGTAATGATAGAGCAGGACTACTTTTCTCACAATCAGTCTGTTCACGTAGGTTTCGTTTATCTCAAGATGACACTTTCCAATAATGGGTGGACATGGTGCTGCATGGTGTCTTGTTTTGTTTTTTAATACATCTCGCCCTGCCAAACTTATTCATTGGTGTAGTACAAACAACTTGAATCTGAATCTGAATGTTGACCTCAGAAGTAAGGATTGGGTTATTATTATGTGACATATCAAGTGATCTATTTTACATAGTAGATTAATATTTTCAGAAAAACAAGGCACTACCGATATATTAAGTGAGTGGTTTGAGATACTAAGTCAATCATTTGAGAAAATAAGTAGTTTGTTTGACATATTAAAGCAGTATGATATAATGATTTTACCTTCAACTAACAGCTTTAAAGTCATATTGATGGTACACTGAATTATAATAGGGAGAATGGCATCTCTGTCATTCTCTGTGTTCCAGCCACTCCAGACCTGGAACACATGCTATAGCACTGTGTAACTTTGGAGTAGTAAGCGCCCTCTTGTGAGAAGTGTGTAAAGCTTTACGGCACCACAATACACACAACTATGAGTCTTCGGCTAGCTATAAGAAGAAGCTAGCTCAGCATTCCCAGTGTGGACATGATGGCAAAGGCTGTAAAGCGTAAATCTTGGACTGGCTTACACTCATTAAGAAAAACTGCCGGCAGAGTGTATATCCCTGACAACACTTTTTGTGGAAGATTGTAAAGAAGGCTGTAACCTTATTCATATCATTCTTGTCTCACAGAATTGTATAGTTTTTCCAGATACCAAAAGTCATCTAACCTCAGTCGCATTTTAGGCTGACATGCAAGGAAATAAATTTATTTCACAAAAAAAAACTTCATTTTTTTAAAACTTCATGGTTCTTCTGATGCTTCTCTTCTGATGTGTTAATGCTGGTGTTGTGCCAACTTCCCTTTGCATGCACTCATAGAAACAACAGAATGTAAGCATATTATAAGCATACGTATAATTTGTGATCTGTAACATTCATATGTCAGCATGACACACCTGCATGTAAAGTGGAGTCTGTATCCCCCAGCTCAACAAAAATGCACATGTATAGCTGTCCATGAGGGGAGCTCACAGGTCAATTTCTATTTACAACAGTGTTGTAAATGTAAATTACATGCTACAACTGCAGGGGGTCCCCGAAAGCAAAAAATACCAATTGCAATATACAATATGGCTACAAATTCTATATAGAGGTATAATTCATCTGGCAGGAATGGGCTTCCATAGTGGAGGGAGATCATTCAGGTGTTTGGGAACAATGATCCGTCTTTGAAACGGATAAATGACTGTAATAGTAAAATCAGCTCAGGGCATTATTGTTGACCAAAGAGCTACTAAGGCGTGTTGATATACGGAAAGTTGCCACTTCTAAAACGATATGACTCATGCTTTCATCAGTTGCTCTATACATTATAGTGCACCACTTACAAATGTGTATGAACGTCTAACTGACATCTCTGCCAAAAAGCTTTTCAAGCCTCTCATAAGAGACAGATGAATATTCAATGCTATACGTCATGTCTACTCAGAGGCACCCCAATAGGCACACAGCGCTTTTACTCAATAAGTGTTGCCTCAACAAGTAATGACTAGGCTTGTGTACTTATTGATCTGTTATTGTGGATTTCATTCTGGTATTGCATTTATATTATTACAGTGAACATCTGCCACTGCAATCACAGAGTCCATACATGAGTCTGTGCCCTTTTTTTAAGATTATGGGGGTCATGTCTTGCTCTCTTTGAGCTTTACTGCAACAAATTACTCTTGGTATGTGCAGATCATGAACTCTCACTTTAATCATGGCATTATCTTCTTTATGTTTGCCACAAGCTATACTGACCACAGCCTATTGCGTAATTATAATCAGTCCAACAGTGCACTGGCTCTCCCTGCACGTTTTTGGAGTCAGGCTTGTAGTAAGGATGTTCAAGCTGTAAGAGCATTAAAGCACATGTAAACGTTTCAGTAAAAGCTGAACTCTGTGGCCAATGCATTCTGACTGTTTCTCTAATCTTCAACCTTTAAAAGGCCTATATCCTACATTTTTTTATTATATTGTTGTCTACTGACATACAAAGAACCATCGTTCGTGTGTATATTCAACTCTCTTCAATTGAAACACTCCACAAAACTTAAGTGTGAA
Organism: Megaleporinus macrocephalus; assembly: GCA_021613375.1. NCBI lineage: Eukaryota > Metazoa > Chordata > Actinopteri > Characiformes > Anostomidae > Megaleporinus > Megaleporinus macrocephalus. The sequence continues at coordinate 32,475,828 of CM038707.1, forward strand.
TGAATAAGGATAAACAGCTGTAGAGAGCTAGAAATATGCAAATGAGATGGTATTTGTAACCTCACAAAAACATATTTAAAACAAACAAACAAACAAAACTAAAAAAAGACATTTTTCATGATATGAGCCTTTTCACTGGGGGTGCTACTGGTCGTTATGTAAGCAAAGCATATAAAAGGCTTGTACTCAAAGGTGTTTGTCGCACCAGGCATGCCCTTGTAGGGATCTGCCCATGAGCCAAGGGCCACATAAAAACACAAATGAATACACTTTGTGTGTAAATGCACATAACCTATGCTAGGATGATTGTATTTTAATCTTAAATCTGTTCTTGTTAAAGGTTTTAAGAAAAGTTTACATAAGACTTATGATGGGGTCAGAAATGTTTGCTCGTGATTGTGTGTAAATTCTGTTCTTAACTAAAAACAAATCTCTGCTGAATGTCAGAATCTTTGTGAAAACTGTGTAACATCTTACTGTGTAGGTAAGGTGGTTTTAGGAAGAAGTTTCTTTTAGGAACTTTAGAATGAATGAGGCCCAATGATATTAAGTGTATCAACATTACAGAGAGAAGGTTCTTCTAGGTGTTTAGACGGAAAATCTAATAAAGTTCTCCAAGAAAAGGGAGGAAAGTAAACAGTTCACTGCTACACTCCCAAAACCAGCTATGTTTTTTTCAGTCAGAACATCTACAAGCTCAGCAGACTGTGCACAATGCATGTGTTTATGTTAGTCTAGGTATCTCAAGTATTAAGCATTAGATAAGCCAAAATCCATTACAAAGCCCTTACAGGAAAGCCTGTTTTCTTTTTCGGCTATCTTCCTGAATTTAGAGAGACCAAAAAACTGAAGGTCACGTTACAGTTTCACACTTTGAAATCTCAAGATGGTTTGTGAGTGTTTGGCTCTATAATGGACATGAAAACTGCATTTTACCGCTTGTTCTGGCTTGTTCAGAACCCCTCCTTTGTCTCTTTTAATTAAAAAGTAGGACTTTCACTGTAAATGGATGTCACGTTGAGTGTTATGAGCTTCCCCCTTCAAATTTCAACCAGTGATTTGTCTCCTCATTTATAACGTCTCTATTTCTTCTCTCAAAATGCAATGGGACTACTGTACTTGTCATTTCTCGCTAGACAATGCAATCTCTTTACTGCTGCCTACTATAGTACTACAGCATTCTGAGGCAGGAAGGCACTCAGTCATGTCCGAATCTAATGTTTGTATTAAACACTGTCTGCTGAGGTTCGACTGTTTTTATGAAAGCAGGGCAGATATATCATATATCCTTTATACATCTCATAATATTCTGTGACAGCGCTGATGTGGTTAGAAAAAAACAGCAAAAAAATGGGAAGTTGCCCCAGCGAAGAGAAAGTGAGAAAGTGAAGACAGCAAAGCATCGAGAAAGCTGTAGGGATAGGGATAGACAGGGATAGACAGCCTTGATTTCTGCATTACTCCATTACATTAATCAAACTTTATTTCTTAAAACAAGCCAAAATAGTGAGACAATCTCACTTCATTAAAATTCTTAAGTGCCTAGAAATAAGATAATCAAAACAAAACATATTATACACACTACACCTAAAATACCAAGATAAACACTGTTTTCACCACAGGGGTCCACTCATTTAATAATGTTCAGGGCTCCCATTCCTGTCTTTTCATTTTCCTCCTAGAGCCACACAATCATGTGTGTACATACATGTTTGTAACTATGAAAATATTAAACATTTCCTCTGTCAAAACATATCACTTTGGTTTTTTTTCATTCTGTAAAAGGAAAATGAAATAAATTAAGTTAATTCTAGAAAGTCCAGCTAGCAAATTATATCAGACAACAGCGCAAGGAAGTAATAATGTTTATGTAATGTTAATGTTAGCATAGGTAGCTCAAGTGTTAAGCATTAAAAAAAGCCAAAATCCATTACAAATCGCTAAATACTTACAATGTTCTTATAGGAAAGCCTGTTCACTCGTTGCTGCCAGGCAGTTATTTGCAGCCATACAAGATCTGACGGCTATCTTTCTGAATTTGGAGAGACTGTTACAGTTTCAAAAACAAAAACAGATGCCATGTTGAGTGTTATGAGCTTTTCCTTTCAAGTTTCAACTAGTGACTCGGCTCCTCATTTATAACGCTGCTGCCTGTTGCTTCTTTAAAAATCAAATAGGATTACATCATGATATAACTTCTCCCTCCTCTTTGTGTCTGAAACATCATAAATGCTGCCTACTTGTACAGTATTCCAAGGCAGGCAGGCACTCAGTCATGTCTGAATGTTTGTATTAAATATTGCCTGCTGAGGCTCGGCTCTTTTATGAAAGCAGCATAGATATATCATATATCCTTTACACATCTCATAATTCTCTGTGACAGCAATAATGCAGAAGAAAAAACAGCAGAAAGCACGAACACTGCCACAGTGAAGACTCCTTCTAAGGCACCGACTTGTAAGAAAGCAAAGACAGTATTGAGAAAGCTGTCCTTGGGATAAGACAGCCATGATTTCTGCATTACTGCGTTAGATTGATGAAACGTTATTTCTTAAAACAAGCCAAATTAGTGAAAGAATGTCACTTTAAAGATTAAGAAAGATTTAGAAATAACATAAGAATTCAAAACGATACATGGCGTCACTACTTTAGATACACTACATTTACAATACCAAGATAAACACAGGAGCCCACTCATTTAACAATGTTCAGGAGCCCCATTTGTCTTTTTACTTTCGCCTAGAGCTACAAAATCTCTAAATCCGCTCAAGTTTGTAGTGATGAAACATTACACACTTCTGCTGTCAAAACTTGCTCTGTAAAAGAAGGAACAAGAAACAAATTTAGTCACTTCCACAAAGATCAGCCAGCAAATCACATCAGACAACAGCGTAAGGAAATAATAGTCTTTATGTAATGCAATGACAAACGGCAGTTTAATTCCTGCTCACATTACAGGCTTGAGCCTGAATTTGCCCGGGGGCTGAAATCCTGTGGGCTAACACTTCAAATCCCTTGATTCATCTCCAACATGGCTGCCTGAGCGCGCTGGGTGCGATTTCTACAGGAAATACTTTTTACATGGCTGTGAATTTGTGAAGGGCTGCCATTTTACCGAGCTTACGGTAAGACATTACTAACAACAGTGTAAACCATCCATTCAGTGCATCGCCGCACAGCCCGCACTAAACAAGTCGAGTGAACTTACAGCTTCAGTTTTCTTATTTGCTGCAGCTTCTTATTCTCGGTCTCCTCCAGACTTCAGCTAAGCCCTGCATGCTAACCTAACTGTTTGGCTAGCCCCCGCTTTTATTTATGTAGCGTTCGAGTTGTTTGAGGCTAAAAGTGTAGGTAGAGTTCAATAAAAAAGCACAGAAATGCAAGGTTTTTTTTGTCAGTAGCTGATTTGTTTCTCACCCGACCGCCCACCGAACACTTCAGCAAGATAATAAAACTTTTTCAGAAACTGCAACGTGTGTTCTCTGAGGTGCTACGTTAGCTAACAGGGCCTTTAGCTAACTAACCTAGCCCGTGTTTAAAGAGCTGGTTAGGGCGGAAAACGTCGTTTGCAAGCGACACCGTCGTGACTACAAATTTTGTATGATGTTCAGAAATCACCGAGATGGTGTAATTTGACGAGTAAACTAATCGCTAAACACAGTGGCTACGTAAACATCCAGTGCTCTGACCGCCTACTTCGCGTTAGCTACCAAAGTTGCTAGCAACACATGAAAATCTGTTGTAGTTACAGTTCTGCCTGAATAACCAGCACAGACCTGCAAGACTGATACTAGAAAAACTAGCAAATGTTGCATTTTGGATGCTTTCATTCTGGCCAGCAGCAATGAAAAAAATATTACTGCTGAAAAAGCCCCATCACCACTTAAAGATTTCATCACATGTTGGTTTAAGATGGTATGGAGCTGGTTTAGTTGGGCAGCCAACCTGGTCATGCTGGTTGGCCAGTATACTAACATCAAAACACAACAAGTATTTCCGTTTCTGTATTTTTTTTAACTTTTCTCCATCATTTATACAACACAACTGCCGTTTTCATCTTGTGAAAGTTTCTTGATGGCTGGACCAATAGAAATGCTCAAAAATTGCATTGAAAAAATTGGTTCTACTGACTTAAACTAAAAATAAAGTATGTTTTTGGCCTCTCTTTTAAAGTTGCCATTTTGGGGATACTTAATACAACAACAGTTGCTTTTCTGGTGATCAGCCATTCTGTCCTATGCTGGTCACCAGCACAACTGATATATGTGGTGTTTTGGATACTGGTTTGCTGGTCAGTAGCAACAGAAGTTTACCAGACCAGCACTATACCAGCTTAAACCAGTATAAGATGCGTCAGGGTTGATTCATAGCCTACAAGGTTACACATCAGTGTTACTATTCAATTAAATTCAACTTCATTGTCATTATACCAATACAAGGCTGTACAGTGTAACCAAACACTGTCAGGATGCCTATCCAGGGCAGTACTTAGTTAAAGACACTACAAAAGACAGAAACATGAGACATGAAACATGTGCAAGACGAGATAATGTGTGCAAAGCCAGTAAGTACAAGATGTGTAAAAGCATTAACTGCCACTGTCAGAATGTGGCTGGAATGGGGCAAACAGCAGTTAGTATAAAGAAACATTTAAGCTACTACTACTACTACCACTGATTAATATTGCCACTAACAGTTCCATAAAATCACTGGAAAATTTAAATGTTTAGAGAATAAATGTGCTTTTTAATGCCATTGAGGTCCTATTGGTTGTATAATTTCTGTTAGTGTAAAATAGGCAGTAATATTTACAAGTGTTCTGTTTCTTTGCTTGTCTTCGTGCAGTTTCCAAAACCGAATAAAGATGAGAGATCAGGTGGTTCAGCTCATATCCAGCCAATATCATGAACATTTGCTTGAGACAATGTGTAAGTTAAGAGCCGCCGGGCAGCTGTGTGACGTCACTGTGCAAGTGGACTTTCAAGGGGAATTGGAAGATTTTGAGGCCCACCAAGTAGTACTAGCTGCATCTAGTGGCTATTTTAAGACTCACCTTTTGGAGGATGAGCAAGTGAAAAAATTATTCTTGACTGAAATTCCACCCAAAGCCTTTAACAAATTCTTGGAATATGTATATTCTGGAAAAATGGACGTGGAAGAGAGCTATCTTCTCAACATTCTGCAGATGGCAAAGCTGCTGGGCTGCCAGACCCTAGTGGAGACTTGTGACGCAAAGCTGCAGGATATCAATGCAGAAAGTGTGTGCGGTGGTAAAGTTGAAACACAAGTGAAAGTGAAAAGGGTGAGGTCCGAAATACACCCAAAGAAAGCATTAGGACAGAGAAAAAGGTTGAAACTCACCCACAAAACGTCAGAGACTGAAGAGGATAAAAAAACAGAGGTACAGGGCAGGCGGAGTAGCAGCAGGTTAGCAGGCCGCAGAGTCTCAGTGAACTTCAACAAGAGGAAAACTGTCCACGAAACAAGACCTCAGTCTGAGGCTTCTGACCCCTCATTAAGTCCAGATGAATCAGAGATAACACATGAGGCGCCTTTAGAGATTTGTGAAACAGAATCCAAGGGAGCTAGTGATCAGATTTTCCCTGAGAGGGAGGTGCTCTCTGACAGCGAGTCGGAATCGGCCGGCACGTACATCCGTGATGTGCCAGATGAAGATCTTCAGGACCCTGACTTCCTACCAGCTGAAGCCACGGAAGAAACGGATGAAACTGAGAAGGAATGCAAAACGGGCAGTGCTAAGTATAACTGTCAAAAGTGCATTCGGTCATTTCGTTATGAGAAGAGCTACCTGAAGCACGTCAGGGTTAGTCATGGGATCCAGACGGACACTACCTACCGCTGTGAGATCTGCCAGCAAACGTTCGCCAACCGCTGCAACTTAAAGATCCATGAGCGCCATGTACACAGTGACGAGAGGCACTTTCAGTGTGACGTGTGCAACAAGGCTTTCAAACGCAAGAAGGATGTGACACGGCACAGGCGGCAAGTTCATGAGGGTGGAACTGAGCGCCACTACTGCCCCATATGTGGTAAATCTCTAAGTTCCAAAACAGCCCTCACTCTGCATGAGCGGACCCACACAGGTGACAAACCCTACAGCTGCGACGAATGTGGAGCCAGGTTCTCCCAAAGCTCTGCTCTTAAAACACATCAAAGGTAAAAATTTAAATCTGTTAAACTCACTGGTCATTGAATTAACCACTATATTGCATATTTGTCATTTACCATGTAGGTGCATGTTGTAGGTATATGGTTTCTGATTGTAGCCCATTTTTTCCTACAAAATTAGACAGTGTCATTGCTGTTCAGAGAATCATCCACTGCACAAATAATATGTGATTAGCAGAGATCCTTAGGAGGTCTCTGCGTTGTTGGCTGGGGTGGGGTGTGACTTTTTTATTTGTTTACCTGAAAATATATCATATTTAGTGTCTATTGTAGTGTAATTTATTTATACATGTTAGAAGTTTTGAAAAATGTACAGATTTCTGATCACCAACGTAACAAAACACACTTTAGCAGGTGTACGTACAGCTGCATGAAATAGTCTGGCCTGAACATCTACATGAACAGCTCCTACAATATATTTTCATAATAATTTATAGTATAGTAATAAACAAAGAACAAAGAGCTTTTTAACACAAAGCATATACATTGATTTAATTACTATATTTAAAATGAATAACTGGTTGAAACATTCAAGAAACTCAGTAAACATTACATAATCTATTTCATATACATATATGCATAAGTTTATTACACACATTGCACATTTTGTATGCCAGACCAGTGTCAGAAATAACTAACACAGAAAATGTTTAGTATTTTTGCTTGGATTGGTCTATTGTCCCAAAGATAATAAATATGTTCATTTTTCAAAATATCATTAGCTTAATTATATTGTTTAGTATACTAGATGGTAATCCAATGAAATCCCCAGATTAAGCAATTATGGCCTATCATCTACTGTCACTCCTAAATATATGTTAGATTCTACAAAATAAAGTAAAATCCTGAATGAATGTGTTTTATTTTAAAACTATTAAAATCCGTTTATTAACAAGGTATTGAAATCATTCCTCAGATTTTGGTCCACGTTGATTTTTTTCTGGTTGGGATCAAGCAAAAATATACATCATGAAACCGGTTCTAGGTGTATCTGGCAACCCAGTGCATGTCTTAAAACAGAAATTAATAAATGAAGACTGGAGATTCTTACCGTTAATGGCTTATTGGAACTGGTGTACTTCACAGGATCCACACTGGTGAGAAGCCTTTTGCTTGTGACATGTGTGATGCCAGGTTTACACAGAACCACATGCTGGCTTACCATAAGAGATGCCACACAGGTAGGAGTATTAATAATTTCTTCAGAGAGCATAGTATTTTTACATAGATTCACTTCATTATACATAATTCATTTTGTTATTTTGGTTTGGCTTTTTAGGAGAAAAGCCTTTTATGTGTGAAAACTGTGGGAAAAGTTTTGCATCTAAAGAATACTTGAAACACCATGCCAGAATCCACTCTGGCTTCAAGCCTTACAAGTGTGAAACCTGCGGAAGAACATTTGCTCAACGGAACTCACTGCATCAGCATATGAAAATACATACAGGTATTTCTTTACAGTGCAAAATCTTAACTGCTGTTCAGATTCACCTCATTTATCAGGCATCTTACAGAGAATACATAAATAAGATCACTGACCTCTGCTGTCCTTCTGTTCCCTTTTCAGGTGAACGGCCTTACCACTGCAAGGACTGTGATAAGCAGTTCACTCAGCTGAATGCTCTTCAGAGGCATCAGAGAATCCATACAGGAGAGAAGCCATACATGTGCAGCATGTGTGGTCGGACCTTTACTGACAAGTCTACAGTCCGCAGACACACCATGGTGAGCTGTCAACAACTAAGAAGATAAGACATAAATTTTCGATTTTAGTTAATAATGTAAATTTGGGCAAACAATTATCGTCTGCATATTTATCCCAATCAACAATTTCATTGTGATCCAGATGTAGCTTTGAAGTATCGCACATGGGCATTACAGAGCCTTATCTTGTAGCTTGCATTTTCCTAAATTGTAATGTAGTTACTATCTGGTTCAGCTTCTGATATGACTTAATAAGGGTAAAACAATAAGGTCACATGGTAAATTAATAAAACCCCAATAATTTATATAATATCAGAGCCTTTCACAATATTCAATAACTCTATTATATATGCATGCTTGTTTTTCTAACACTGGTAATGTTACATAAGAAAAGAGAAAGCTTTTATGTAAGTAATAAAAATTAGTTAATGTTTTGAATAATTTCTGTTTGTCTATTCAGTTATTTTGTCCTGAAATATTAACATAATCAAAGGAATGCAGAGTTATCAGGTTGTGTAAAAAGGATAGAAAATAGAGTTACGATATTTTAATATGACAGCCACAATGCTTTAGTATGTTTAAGATATTTAAAGATATGCATCTCATTTTCTGTTTAAAATATCCTTTATAGACTCATGACAAGGACACTCCTTGGAAGAATTATCTGGTTGTGCTGAAGGGTAACGTAGAGGGTCGTGTTAAAAAAACAAAAGGCACCTCTCTGAAGAAGGACAAGGCCGCAGCAAACGTGGAAGAAATTCAGGAAGTGGAGAAGCAGAGTGACCCTAAGCCCCAGGAGATTGTGACTGTGTCAGAAGAGCCGGTGACCATCTCTGGGGACTGGACTGGTTCTGGCACCATAGCGCTGGTCAGCCATGGTGCACTTGGCAGCCTAACAGTTATTCAGACGGAGGTGCCGGCTGGTACACAGCTGCAGCCCCTTGTCACCACTGATGGAGCCAGCGTCATATCTCTGGATAGTTCTGCTGTTGGCATTCCTGTGACTGTTCCTTTTTCCCTACCTATCTCAGTTGCACATTCCATCTCTGAGCCAACGCAGCTGTCCGGCTCTGTCCCTCTCTCTGATACAGCTACAGTTTCGGACATCATGCTGGCTCCAGTGGTCACATCAGCAACATCAGGAGACACGGTCACAGAGGCCCTTCTGACTCCAGCCGAAGTCACTTTGTCAGCCTCTACTGAATGCATAACGGCACGGTCAGATGTGGAGCAGGTTGTACAGGTAGAAAATTCAGTCTCCCATCAGGAAACAACTGGGCATGTACAGACTACAGAAACAATAGAGATCATAGAGATCTCCACAGGAGATAGCGGAGATTAATTTTGAAGCGTTTATGGTTATACTCCTTTTTTACACTATATCAAATATGTTCTATGACTTTTTGTAGAGAGAAATGCAAGGGATCACAGAAGAGAGCTGATGTATTCCTCACAGTTATGATTTTCATGTACATAGAATGTTATGAAGACCAGGTTTCCGCAGGTTTGTCTAGCTGAACTCTTAGAACCATGTTTACTAAAGCACTAAAGCAAACTGTTAAATCAGTTAAACCTTTGTCCATGAGCTCACTCTATACTGCTTACTCTATATATATCCTTATCCTAGGGAAAGCTGTCTAAATGTTTTTTTTTTGTTTCTCCTGCTTATCTGGCTGCATTTGTTGGGTTGTATGTTTTATGGTCAACTCCACAATTATTGACGCCCTTCATGGAAATGAAGCATTAAAATCAATGCATTAAATAAAGCACATACACAGTGAGTGATATTCGTGCTTAAACAAATTAGCTAAGCAGTATTTTTTCATTTTTACACTGAATTGTTTTTATTTATTAATGTATTTATTTTTACATAGGTGTTTAAAAATATTGTCCAATCCCATTATTAATATTCTCTCGTCAGAATAACCCACTGAGCTGATTTCTGTAATACGTAACAAGGTTGGAGAATCCTTGTTTTGGGCCAGTGCTCCCTGCAGGCACATGTCTAGTATCTTGATATTCTTGGGTCTTCACTTCAGAGGCAGGCAGAGGCGGATTTGGGGCTAAAATTTTCTGGTATTTAGTGGAATTCTTTATTCTATTGGTTTTTACAAGCCCTGGTAATTAGGTATTGTTGTGATTGTTGTGCATAAACAAAAAGTTAATCTCACCACATCACATTGCCATTTCTAGTTCCAATAATATGTTGTAATGTTCAGGCACTACATTTTGTGGCTGGCTCTTAGGAAAGGCTCATGGTCATTTAAGAGGCACCTCATAGTGAATAAAAAAAACAAAAACCCTAAAATGAAACTAAACATGTTCTGAAACAGGGATCTTTGGGTCACTTGTTGCTTCCCTAGGCACATTTTCGACTGTCCCATGATTATTTTTCTATTATCAGTAGTAAGGTTTTTTTAAATAACAATATCCTATCCTTTATTGGTCAACAACCCTCCATCACAAGTCAAACACTGTGATTTTACCCATGTTGATAGATAAAAAAGGAATTTTACATGCGTATATGTTTATATGCCAGAAAAAAAGGGAAATGGTTATAGATAACAGTGGAATTCTGCCACAAACATGCAAATTTCTTTGTTTTTATTTAAAGTATCATTTAGGGATGCCACAAATTGTGTCTATTTCTAAAGACAACGCGGTCATAGAAATGACTGGAAAAAGGGTAAACATTTTAGAGGAACATTTGAATCATTAGATGTATTTTTATGATTTTTTGATAATGTTTTTCTCAGGGAATCCAATAAATCTGGAGTTGATTGTATCACACAGTGTATAATGTTCTTCATGAAAAGTTGTTTAAAAATGAACACTATTCAGAGCAATGCTTTCTAGAATTATTAAATATTTTCCAAAAGATAAGGATGCAACATGATAAAGCCTTAACGAAAACATAACTTTTAATGTTGGACCTTTATTTCTGTACTTTCATACAGATATTCAACAAGAGTTCAACTGCTCAGTCAGAAGGAACCTAGAATAAGCACGTGGGTTTGTCTCTTTTGATGGCTTTTTAAAAACTCTAGACACAGCGAGATACTACACACCAACAAGAATACACACAGTGACATGCGCTGATAAGGACCACAGATATGGAGAGTGCACTAGCCTAAGTGCTGCATGAAGTATGAGTTTACAACACAACACATATCACACTGACACAGGTTATACAGGGAGTTCACAAACTGTTCATAATTTAAATACGGTGACTGTATAACTGTATAAATACTTGCGAGTGCAAACCACTTAGAGCAAGCAGAGATAATAGAGATAAAGTAAAAATAAGAAAATGACATCTGAGAACGTCAAGAAATATCACTACAGAAACGAGCTTTGAAATGAACACATTAAGAAGTAAAGGTTGATATGGAAATTACAGCTCCAGTTTTCTCACATTTATTACACTTGTACAGACTATTAAAATGACCGTGAACATTATTTCAAGTCTGACGTACATTCCTGGACTCAGTAGCAGCAGTGCGGCCACCTATATGACCAACCGTTCACTCTTTCAGAATCAGTGTTCAGAATTAGAGTGCACGTAATATAGTTAAAGTGAGACATGAGGCCCAAATACCTGTAGAAGTACTGACAGGGACGGGTTGAGTACAGATTGCACAAATAAAAATAAAGAATAAAAGAATAATAAAATAGCCACCGTAACCTACGTGAAATGTCTGATCTTCCAACTCCATAATTACAGCTGTACATGTCATGCAGCACTAGCAATCCAAACTCCAGCGATTACCTAAACAGCAGGGCCGACACCAAGTTCTCAGGTCCCTAGGTTATCCTTGGCTTTCCTTAAACTGAACTACACTACACTGTGTATCCAGAGCAACACTCATTATAAAAACAGGACAGGAGTCCGAGACTTGGCAGTCCCAACCAGGTCTGATGTTTGAAAGCTAAATATTACATGTTAAAAAGAATCCAACATAATATATGTTAATATATCCTCTATAAATGCTGCAGCAATAATTCTGACATTGTGTAATGGAAAACCTGGACTTGGCCATTGCACAAAAATGATACGAAATGTACTGGGGATAGGGTGGCATGCCTTGGATGGTTTCCCCTAACTCTACATTTCACTTTAAGTCCCCCTCATCTCCCTGGATAGTCTTCTTGATGCGCAGAAGCATGGTGGTCAGCCACTGGTCCAGACGTGAGATAGAGTCAAACTCCTTCACCTGTGAGAAGGAGAAAAAATGTAAAGAAAACAGGCTACTATTAGCCATCGACTTTATTATTCCAATTCAGGAATGTAATAGGAATCTTTTGTACCATGATATCAAGCCATGATGGCCAATTATTCACTTGGACCCTTTTTTTTAACTCTTGGTCAATTGTTATCTGAATAAGACCAAGCCACATACAAATGCAAATACCTAGGATACATTTAAAACAGATACAAATCCAATCACCCAAATCACTTTACATGGTGGTCTAAGACAGATATAAGCCTGTCTGTACAGCATGTTGTTGTGCAAGTGATCTGCTGTGTCTACAAGGAAGATAAACTTGGTTGAGGCACATGGTTGGGGACCGACTGAAATGAAATGCTTAATAGCAATATGGACATATGCCACTGTCCAGAACAAACTGCAGACAACAGAGGCTGAATGGATACACAGTAGGTAATTAGTTGCTGTGTAAAGAGTGGCTTTACATATTCTGTCCCACACAGCATTATGATTGCAGTCGTCCTTTGTGTAATTAAAAAAAACAGCTCCGTCCATTGAGACAGTCTCAGAAGCACAAGGTAAAATGAAAGTCTTACTGCTTCTGTGAAAGCCTCTGCATTCTGTTCCTCATGGGCCTCCAGCAGTTTCTGGAAGGAGAAATGTTTGATAGTTCAGCAAGACCATCTTTTTACTACAAATAAATATTGTCTCAGACATTGAGCTTTCAAACCTTTAATAGTTTGCACTCTCTTGAATCGGAGAACGCCGGAAACATTTCTTCATACTTCTCAACAGCAAGCTATACATTAAAAAATGCAAATAAAGGAATAAATCTTCAAGTCAAACCCATGAGAGGTGACATCAACGTTTTTCATGATTCTTGAGTACTTGATACAAAGACTAACCTTTGCATTTAACTCATCCACAATGAAGTGACATAAGGAGGCTTTGAAGAAGTATTCTTTGGCGCTGTACTTCAGCAAGGGGTTGTCCATGGTGTTGGTTCCAACCTGAAAGCATTCAAATAAGACATTGTACAGACTCATTGTGGTAAAGGCGAGTCCCTTTTTTTTAATCTTGATTGAAGTGTCTTAAATTTGCTACCTGTTCATAGATCTCAATGGCCTTCGGGTACTGCTCCAGCTGAGCACTATATGAAGCAACCTTGAGGAGACATTTGTTTGCAGAGCTGCCAAATGAAAACATAATAGCAAAACAAGTCAGACCCAACCTTTTGCATCTGTAAAATGTAAATTGAGTCAATGAGCTATACTGCTACATGGCTTACCTGTTAGACTCCTCGCCTTTGTAATAGTCTGCAGCCTGTTCATAATGTGCAATTGCCTAAAAGAAGGGATACATTGTTTTTTTCTTAATTTAGGTTTCAGCATTCTCTTATGTTTGTAATGAATATAGGGACATGGGTATATAAAAAGCTCCACGGTACCTTCTCAATATCAACCAGCTCTGACTCATATACCTCAGCGATTGTGATGTGGTGTTTAGCCGCAATAGTAAATCGTCCCTGAAGGAAGATAAGATCAAAACTTCGTTAGGTCATTATTACATACCATAGAGTTTCAAGAGCCACCTTTACATGGAAATGAGAAACTGCCGATATACTGATTAGCCAATAATATTGCCTGATATAAATGACTGGCAGTACGTTCCAACTTTCATGTGAAAGATATGTAGGCTAAGCTGGTAAGTCTCCATAATGAACATCATCATGATTGAAATCAAAACAAAAACATTTTTAAATGTAAATTTACTTTCTTCCAAAACTAACTACTACAAATAGTTTGACATAATTTGTGAAGATAACTAAAGAGAAATAACAGAAAATTAAAAGAAACATAAAATTCTGGGTAGCTCCACCCAAGCGCCACCATATTTACATTGATTGGTTACACTTTTCTGTAGGTTACTATTCATACAGCTGTATGACACTTGTCATTATATCAGAAGATATTGTTGCTATTTTTGCCTCTTTCAGGCCAGCAGTATCATATTTCCTTATCAATCAGGTCCTCCTATAAATTAAGCATTTGAAAGAGATACTGTCACATACAGGTACCAGAGCTAATCAGGTACATTGATACAAACAGATCTGTCTGCACTACTTTCACCTTACCATGTCTGTGTAAATATCGATGGCTGCATTTAAGCAGTTGATAGCCTCTATGGTTATGCATTAAAAGAAGAGGGGAAGGAAAAGTTAGTCAGAACTCACAAACTGTAAGAAGATTTAGCTGCAATACATGTTACATTTGAAATCGGCTCATTGCTGGTCTTGATAACTATCCTTTTTTGACTTCCGAGGAAAGTCAAACATTCGTTAATCCAGAATTTTTTCACATCCTATATTATTTCTGATATTATTCAAATATTTTTCCTTATTAAAAGGCTAGGCAGGGTGTGTCACACTGAAATGAGCAGGTGTAGTGGATGAATGCCCCTTGTAAATAAGCTTAATTCTTCCTCACCCTGTGGATCAGCCTTCTTGAAGGCATTCCCGGCATCAACAAAGCTGGTGGCGGCATCGTGTTTGTTCTGGAGCTGCATGTGAAGTCTGGCTGCCTGGCAAAACGCATTCCCTGCAGCTGGACATGATCAAAGACAGCTTCATACACTGTATTATACTTACATGATAAGACAAGAAGCAGACTTCTAGTGATTAAAGGAGCGATTTGTACGATGGCGCAATCTGTGAAATTCATAAACCATACAAAAGGGGGCTCTATACATCCCAAAAAAAATTACAGTTACTTCTCCCTCTTTAACTCTTACCAGTTTAAATGAAAGGCTGCAGGTTCAGTATCAAACATCATCTCTTTACTTACCAAGAGTATAAGCCATGGTGTGGAAAGCAATAGCAATGTTTACTCTGGTTTTGCTTATATTTATATAATTTGCTTTGTTTGCTGCCGAACGTGGATTCTTGCCAAGAGAGAGTGACTTTGGTAATTATGTTTCCTCACCAATAGTTTTAGCATATGCTGCATTTACACTTCCTTTCAGTCTCCTTAAATGATCTGACTGTGATCAGCACCTTCAACATGATTGGCAGGAGATTCAAAACGTCACTGGGGCAGAGGTACTTCTTCATTTTCTAATGTAAGGAAGACTGTTGGAAGACTACACTACAGTAACATATTATCATCTCTTGAGGTACAAAGCAGTATCATAAGACAAGACAGGACAGGGCTAGTTGGTTAGCATGTCAACTTTAGTAGATATCTCTGCAACAGCATGCATACAAATCATTGACATGCTCTCAAAATGGTTATTTTAGCCCTGTGTTGATAATGTTAGTTAATTTTTTAATGTCTTAATCTACAAATCTTACATATTGCTCCTTTAAACATTCATCATTGTTATCTGTAAACAACATGCCCCTAGATATCATATGTACCAAAAACATGAAAATTGAGTGGATTAGGTAAGTTGATGCCACCTACCACTCCAGTTTTTGGCCATCTTGAACATATTGGCTGCTCGGGCATACATCTCACAGGCCTCCTCTACCTTGTGATTCCCACTGAAAAGCGCAACAGATGGCACACAGTTAACATTTCTTAGATTTATGCTGAAATATTATTTAGTAATTTAGCTAAATGGCATATCTGCATTGGCTCGCTGGTATCATATTTAAAAGACTGATTCGTTTCTTAAATAAAACAAATCATTTTTAAATTTAAATTTACTTTCTTCCAAACCTAACAACTATGAATAGTTTGACACAATTTGTGAAGATAACTAAAGAAAAATAACAGGAAATAAAAAGAAACATAAAATTCTGGATAGCTTCACCCAAGCGCCACAATATTTACATTGATTGGTCACACTTTTCTGGAGGTTACTATTAATAAAGCCTATGACACTTGTCCTTATATCAGAAGACATTATTGATATTTTTGCCACTTTCAGGACAGCAGTATAATATTTCCCCATCAATCGGGTCCTCGTATAAATTGAGCATTTGAAAGAGATACTATCACATAGTATCACATAGATCCGTTTCTTATATAGGCCAGCTGAGAATTTTGAGGAATGTGTGTTGGTCTAAATATATTTTTTGAGAGTGTGCACTTGCTGGTGACTGTTGGCTGATTGATGCGAGTCCAAGACTGTGGTTTGTTGACTCCTGGGAAGTCTCAAATAGGCCATCACAATCTTCACCAATACCACCACATGGTTCTCCACATGTATACAATAAACATATCATAAAGTTATACTGGGAAGGTGAATGATTTAGCCCCTACATGGATCTAGTATACAACCAAGTGCTGGTCCAGCTGGCCTGATATTGCCTGGGTCGCTGTGGCTTGGACAGTAGCCATGTCAATGACCATTAAAGCTTTACTTAATTGTATTTACTACTGTAGGGTCTCGAGTTAGAGAACCAGTGCTGCTTTATTTAGTTTTTTCCAGTGGGAACATTTAAGTTTTGCTGACCAAACAACCTGGTAGATCGACAGTGAGTCAGATATGGCTTTGTGTCCGAGGGCCTTTCCAGCTATTAAGCCCAACTGTCAATGAACTGGCCAGTTAGCTCCCACTGTAACGCAGCGAAACTGCGCCAATACTGCGTAAACGGGGTAGACGGGAGGAACCAGCATAGTTAGCTAATCGGTCTACTAAAAAACATGGCTCAGATGAATTAAACATATTATAAGGTGAGGTTATTTACTTGGTATTAACGTGTGGGTGGAGTACCGTTGCATGAACTACCCCGAGCGTTTCAGAAGCAGTGTATTGTGTTATATTGACTCAGCTGACAGGAAAGTTGAAGGAACAATATGGCACATGTGGGTCACATTGCATTTCTTTCATATAAACTATCTCTTCCTGATAAATCCTCCCCCACATTAACACAACGATCTGCTCACGACTCCTCCAGCTGGCTACAGCAACACTAGCCTGCAGCAATTTCACCTGTCACCGAAACACTGTAAACACAACCGTCTCCATCGATATTAGCTTTCCTGACCGGCATGATGGCAAAACTATTAGGTCACTGGAAAGCGTCAACTATTTACTTTCACAGGTAAACAGGGCTAATAAACACGAGACTTGATCGACATGACCGGATAACATAACCCCGAATCCAGAAATACCCACTCCAGCTAATCTTACCCAAACATTCCTCCTAAGAAAGAGCCCGAGGACTTCACTTTCTTGTCCGCGTCAGCCATCAGCTGAATGGCCTCTTTCTCCTTGCCGGAATTATCCATATTGCACCAAGAAACGAGCAAAAGAATGAGCTAATAAACTTATTTTTCTCCCGCAGCGGTCTTCAACTCGCTACGTAGCGCTACAGTAGCTGGGGATTACTGGCAACGGTCCGACTTTACGTAGGCGTAGAACCTGTGACGAAAGTCTTCATGGGAGTTGTAGTTCTCGAAAGCGTCCCGCTGCCTCCATCTGTCAGTCTTCCACAAAACAAAGCGAACTACAACTCCCATACGGCAACCAAACCCCATTACGTAATATTACAGTTGTAGTGTACGAAGAGCTCGTATACTGTGTTTAAGAGGTTCTGGATGGTTTAATCTCGATGTTAATTTAATGCAGTACACTTGGTGGCAGCACACATTGTTCTAGTGATTAACATTAGTAACAGCGCGTACACAAACAATATTACATTAAAAAAACTGGCCGCATGTTTGGACTTCATGTCAGGATTAAGGTTATATGTGTTACGTCCTTTGCATTTTCGGACTTATTTCTGTTTTACTTTTATTAGCTATATTTTAAATTAGAAAGTGAGAAGATTCCCCGCACCATCATTTCTGCGCATTGCTAACAGTGCCTGCATGCAACACACAGCACTGCAGTAACGCCGTAATAAATAAATATATAAAGTGTACTTGCGCTACTGCACAGCAGGTGGCAGTATATGTCTGATGGAGAGGCTCTCTGTGGGGTGTCTGTCAGTGAAGCCTCCAAACGCTACAGCAGTGCACAAGCCCCAGACTTAACATTCAGCTTTGACCTTATAACCTTATATTTTCATAATATTAGCAAGTTCTCTTCTCATAAATGTAAGCAGTGGTGTTATAAACCATATATATACTTCACCTCACTTTTCCAAATCACAAAACAAAAGTCTTTTTAGAGATCTAAAAATAATAAGATTTTTAATGTATTATTAGTACCCATTTTGGATGATCAGCTGCACCCAACTATGGCTATAAACAGCTTATGGTGATGCTGCGTTTTGTGGATTTTATGTAACTCTCAAATATGAATGGAATTAAAATTTGTGGAAATCCTAGGTGATATAATCACTCTAAGGTAAAATGGAATGGGGGGATTATTTCTGCATGAAAATGACCTACAACATATTCAGATTCATAAAAGCAGAAGAGAATCCAATTAAACAAGAGAGACAACAATATTATACGTGGTCATTTATTTATTAAAGAAAATAATCCAACATTGCATATCCGTAAGTGGCAAAAGTATGTGAACCTTTAATTTCAGTATCTGCGGTGAACCCCTTGTCAAGGAACGTCTGCGACTAAACTGTTGATCAGTCCTGTTCATTGGTTTGGAGGAATTTTAGCCATTCCTCCCTACAGAACTGCTTCAAACCTGGGACATTGGTGGGTTTTCACAAACTGCTCACTTTAAGGCCTACATTTCTATAGGATTAAGATCAGAACTTTTATAAAAATGTCGAACTGAATATTGTAATAACAATATTGTATTTACTGAGAAAAATGATGAGCTGTGAGTATGTAAACCTGTAGGAATAGCAGGAGGAATTACAATCCGGTGTCCAGCCTGTTGAAAAACAGACCTATCAAAGTCAGATCTTCATAACACATTTGTGAAAGTGTATTATGGCACGAATAAAAGAAAATGATTTGTCAATGCTCATCAGGTTGGGGTCACAAAACCATCTCTAAAGAGGTTGGACTCCACTGATCAGCAGTCAGATAAACTGTGTACAAATGAAGGACATTCAAGAATATTTATAACCCTCTCCAGGACTAGTCAACAAACAAAGATCACACCAGGGCGTGTCATGGTCCACAAGGTCATGAAGGAACCCAGGATAAGCAACCAAGGGCCTCTGTTCCAGTGGCGAATGTAAATGTTCATGAGTCCAGACTCAGGAGAACACTGAACAGCACTGCTTTCCAAAAAGAAAATTTTGGGTTTGCTAAAGCTCAAGTAGTAAGAAAAACACTGCACTCCAGAATATAACCCTATCCCCTCTGCTATAGCAGCTTCCACTCTTCTGGGAAAGCTTTCTATTAGGTTTTGTCTAGTTTGCTCTTTCATTCAGAAAAGCATTTGTGAGGTCAGACACTAATGATAAAAAAGAGTTTTTAATGTTTTATGGGTTGAAGTCAAGTTCTTCCACCAACCTAGACTTCGTCTATTAGACTGCTGGATGGAGAAGCGTGTTCTCAACACTCTCCACCTGATGCTTGGCATTGTTGGCTATGTAAGGCTTGTATGTGGCTGCTCACCCAGGCCACAAAGATCCCAGTGCAGTTTTTGTGCTGATGTTAGTGCCAGAGGAGGTCTGAAACTCTGCAGTTATGAAGTCAGTAGTGTTGGCCACCTTCAAGCACTGTTCACCTCAGCACTAAGAGACCTGGCTCTATTCCTACTTCATGGCTGCTGTGGTTCCTAAATACTTCAACTTTTCATTAATACCCTTTATAGTTGTTTTATAAAATCACTTGCTGCAAGGGTAGCATCCTATTACAGTACCACAGTGAGCTCTTCCACAAATGTTTGTAAAGGCAGACTCTCAACGCCAAGTGCTCGATTTTATACACCTGTGGCAATGGGACTAAATGAAACACCAGAATTCAGTGATTATGAGGTGTGTCCCAATATAGTGCAGAGGTATTTATCCTCAGAAATGTCCACAGGCCAAGGTCTGGACCGTCATCATTTCTAACTTGTGTTATGATTCAGTGGCGTATTCTGTATACTGAAGTAGCCTAGTATCAGCATCTTATACCATCAGCAAATTACAAATACTGTTTAGTATAAAACTACAAATAAATGCTTGCCTGTGGGAATAATAAACATATATGTCTTGGTCCATTCCTGGTTGTATGTTATTCTTTCCGACTCGCTTTATTCTCTGACTGCTTCTTCTCGCTTTGTACCTCACCTGTGTACACTCCACACTCCTGATTATGCACAGATCCTATTGGCTGAGGAGCACCTTTGGTGATCTTACAACGCACGCGATTGGTCTGTGAGTTTACGGCGAGGCAAAGCCAGAATACCGTAAAGACTAGAAAAGTTCCGCCGCTTAAAATAAACACTGCCATAATTAAATTGTTCTCAATAGTTTATCTGTTTGGGTTCGCATTGGACAACATCTGGGTCTGGACCGCGGTCCGCCTATTAGTGACCTCTGATATAGTGCATCATGGCTTGTGCTTGTTTTGTTGGGCCAGAAGGCTTACCACTTTGGTGGAACAATTAATTCTGAAGAAAAAACATTAGGATATCTGCCAGTGAACTAATGCCCTGGGTCATTCAGCAAGACGATACTGACCTTAATCCTATAGAAATATTGTGGAAGGAAAATGAGGAAACCCACCAACAATGGGCTAAAATTTCTCGTTTATTTGCAGTTACAGTCACATATTTATGCATTAATATAGAAAATTATAAATGGTAGATTTCTGTAATGTAATGTTTTAATCTATATTAAAATCTCTTGTTTGTCTTTCTATATTGTCTGCCATTACTACTACTACTACTAATAATAATAATAATAATACTAATAATAATAATAATAATAATAATACAAAAAAGGTGCACAAACCATTTAAAAGAAAAATAAGCAAGCAATGCTTTACAGAACCACAAATACAATGTTACAGCTTGGTTTTTAGGCGTGGAAGCTGGTGGAACAACCAAACTGAAAGAGAAAACAATTGAGCTGCTTACTGTAGACCAAACACACATGAAAGCAGTTTGTCATGTAAGCATTTCCTCAAAGTACTGCTGACATCACAACAATATAAGCAGACCAGAGAAACTACACCCAGCAGAACAATTATGGGTGTATCAAGTACGTGCATGTGTAGGTACAAACAACAGTTGGGTGGATTCTGCAGTGAATTCGGAGCAGACACTGTTTAAATCACAGGTGGATAAGCTGAGAGAGGGAGAGAATGCTGACTGGACATTAATTGTGAACATTGACACTAGAAAATGCCCTGCCTGTGCAGGAACTGAGCAGCCACATGTGATTACATACTACCTTGTCTGATAACTGGTACTGTAATCTTTAATACCTGACAGCATGCTTTAAAAGAATTCTCTTTTCAACCGTTTAGGGTATAGAATCATATAAAGGACCAAAAACACTAAAAAAACCACAACACAGACATTAACTTTCCTTAAATAACATTTATTAACAGTTTTTCAGCTTTGTGATTTCAGTGGTCATATTGAAAATGACAACTACCTACAACAACTACCCACAGTGAACAGTGAGTACATCATTTGAAGTCATTAAGTTCTATGCAGCATATGTAATACACATGCATGGCCCCATTGCTCTGAAGTGTGGGAGAAAAATTAAGGCCCCCTCGACTAAACAGAACACCTGAACACAGAAACACAGCCATGCTAACATTCAGAGCACACAGGGAGGTATACAGAGATTTATTATGCTCCATAAACCCAAACAATACTGCAGGCAGATACCTTGTTGAATGCTTGTTGAATGCTTGTTGAATGCTTCTCCAATATCCTGCTTCTCTCTACACTTTGTTCTATCCAAGATTTGTGCATCAATATTTCAAACAAGGTCCTGGATTCCATAGGTTTCCACAAGTTTGCAGTTGCAACAATTGAAAGCAAATGCATGTACTACCCCCTTCCCCATCACATATGCAAATTAGGTTTGCAGGTTTACATGGAGGGGGGCAAAACGATCAGAAACATTTTTTTTGCATTATACTAAGCACACTAACCTCTGCTGTAGTTTAGTACTTGACATTTCACAAAACTAAACAATCTACAGTTGTATGCAAATTCCATGCTTTGTTGATTTTCTTAATGAACTGAAATACAGCATTTTAGTGCAGATTTAAATTTACAAAGTGCAGATTAAAAAAAAAAAAATAATAATAATAATACCATAATTTCTGCACAGGACATATAATGTTTACTTTTCCCCAGTATGTTAAATACAGCAAATAAACATAAGTGTGCATTAAAATGTACAGAAATCAACAAAACATGCCAAAACATTTGCAAACAACTGTATATTTACAATAAATGCATTAACCCTGTACTCAGACTCAGACTCAGTATTTAAATGCATGTGATTCATGACATCCTAATTTAACAATTAGCTATGTAAGGTTTAACACTTACATTATAGAGAGGAAAGGGAAAATTAAACAGTTTGAGGAAATAAAGTCTCATTAGCAATGGCCATCATTGTGAAGGAGGTATTATACTACAGCAAAAATCACAATATGTTACTATATAGCATTTAAAGCACTTCAATTTACAGCATAGTGACTAGGCATAGCAACATATATCCATATGGAAGCTTAGGTATATTTATTTGTTTATTTTTACAAATATTTACCATCTTTTTTGGCCCAATAATGCACCAAAGTGTAGGCCAATAAATCAGGCTTGTTTTGGCAAAAACATTGCTTAGGTAAAAGCTAGAAATGAGGAGTGTCTGGGCATAATTTGTACTGCTTTATGGAAATATGACAGAAACGTTGTGGAACGGTTGTCTAAAGTCTTTGGGCTCAGGATGAGCTGAGGCCAGAGTCTGATTCACCACTGCCTACCCGAGCCTTACTTGAACAGGGCACCGAGGAGCAGGGGATGCTGTAAGTGGAGCAGGCACAACTCTTCAGTGTCTCCTCAGGAATCACCTCCTTCAGAGACACCTGGTCTTCTACTTTGAATATGTCCGGCTGCTCAATCTGGTCATCACAGATTCTGTGTGAAAACAAAAGGGAATAAAGTGATAACAGTTATATCAAAAGGTTAAATAAGTCGCTATATTGTCATTACATATCAATCTCCTTTGTGATGTACAGTCACATGCCAAAGTTTGAATAGCCCTCGTCAAAGGACATGTTTTCTCAGGGGAAAAGTAGATAACATATCCCAAATTTTAGTGCATAATTTATTTATTTGCTGAGTTTAACATATTGGAAAAAATGAACAGCAAATAAACAGTAACTGTGCATTAAAATGTGCAGAACTGTGTAGAGGATGTGTTAACTTCATTTCACTTGGAAAATCAAATAAAAAAAACATGTCATCTCAGCAAGGATGCCTAATCTTTTCCCAAAGACTGTACATGCTCACATGTGTACATGCCATAGAAATAATAAATGCAGCAGAAAGAGGTTAAAAAAATATGCCTGTACTGTAAAAATTATGCGCTCAAAAGAAAAAAATAAATAAAACAATCACACCGCACACATTCACAACAGCTACATGAGCAGTTTAACATTTTCATGCATTTTCCTTTGTAATAATTCCTATTTGCACCATTTATGGCATTTATTGAAATTTAAATCAATGTCTTAAAGAACGCAAGCTTAATTGACAGCATTACAGTTAGCACTGCAAACTTATCTGTTATTAAAGAAACTTTAAGCTATAAATGGTGCATATAAACCTTAAGGGCGTAAGAAAATATTATTACATTTGGTGCTATTGTATCAAATTTCAAAAACAGTATCTATTTTTAATTAATAGTTTACAATTAGATTCGCAGCAAACAGTGGTTCTTTTTGGGTTGCATTTAAACGGTTGACCACTAGATCATTTTTTTTCCTTTATACTTTTCCAGACCAACAATAATAAGTAGGATAAGGGTGCATCATTAGCATTAGCAAATCTATACATATAGTAATGTGTTTTTTTTTATACAACAACAATTTTTCTAAAATCAGAGCGTTTTTTAGGCAATTTTTAGGATATTAAAAATATCACCTTGCTTACAGTATTGCAATATATTGAATCGAAACCTCTATATCATCATAGGTATCGTATACAAAGTAAGTGATAAAAGGGTTCATGGTTTCAATTGCAAGGTTAACTGCAGTGTAAAAATATGTAATAAGCCAGCATCCAGCTATAGGTTCATTCTTCAGACAGCCTATAGCTTTAGAAACCCAGTTTCTACACCGTGCTGGATTATGAACCAATCAACCACTCATTCTCAAATTTTAATTTAATTTTAATTTAATTTGAAGGTTAATTAAACCGTTAATGAAACCATGCAACTGATACTGTCGCTAGACCAGTACTGAAAGGGGCACTTTGTGACTGAGGTAAAATGAACTTGTGAACATTGAAAGCTGTGTTATGCTCTGGAGCATTAAGCACAAAGTGACTTAAATCATGTGGGTTGCGGTAGTCCTCAGAATGATGTGATAGGCAGTGGAATATCTTAAGAAATGCTTTGAAAATTGATTATGCATGTAAATGTATACATAGTCAACAACCGCTTCTTCTACTGTCCTAATTATCATTTCGACTGCATTCAACATCATTGCTATGAGATGGTAATGATGCTAGTCGGTGAGCAAGTTCTTTCAGGCAGCAACCAGAAAGGCCAGAAACTAAACCAAAACACAACCAGAAACCCAGCAGATGTTACTGGCATCAGAGGTAGATGAACCATTGATATCTGGCAGCAAGCATTCACAAATTCTGAAAGAAAGAGGTAGAGTTATGAACACAGGGGCTTGAAGGGTTGAGAAAATGGTGGTAAGACCACTGGATAAAATTTAAAACACGTTTGACTATTTTTGAACTCTTGGGGGGATCAATATTATATTTACATAGTATGCAGATTGCACCAGTTAGCAACAAGCCTCATTCAACAAGCTATTGCAAAAAGAAATTATGAAAGCATTTGCCAGCTTCGTACTAATAGTTAATACATAAACCGCAAATGCAATATCTTCATCACTAAAGAATGTTATGTAAAGTACAAGGCACTCTTGCATAATGGTGATAGTGAGAGGGTGTGAAAACCCAAAGAATGGCAATGGCCCTGGTTGCATAAGCGCAAAATAGTATTGATTAAATTAACCTTTACCCTGGTCTGCACGGAAATGCTGTGAGGTACGTGACAATGTACTCACATACTACAGCCTGCTGCAGTTCATGACCAGTCACTGGCAGCCAGAAAACTACTAGTACCCAAACTAATGCATGTACAACATTGCAGCTTTGATTGCTCAATAACTTCTTCTAGCTGTTTAAGCTTTGTACTTTACAGCTAAAAAAAAAAAAAAAAAACAAAAACACTGTCAAGATCATTCTTAAATCACGTGGTTCAGGACTACCTGTCATAAATGAGGCCATCTATTCCTTGTTCCCTGAGTTTCCTCCGATTTTCATGGTCATTGTTGTCATCTCCCCAGCAGAACACTACCAGGCCTTTAGACTGGGCCACCTTGATACTGTCCATATTGCGTAGCAAGTCCTCAGTGTGAGCACTGATACCCTGTGAGCAGTAAAAAGATCTGGTTCCATTTACACATGAAAGTACACACTGCAATGTTCTTTTAGTCATATGTACCATCTCCACTTGTATTCCTACAGATATTAATAGATACAAACCTTACCAAGTCAGTGTTCCAAGTCAGTAAACAAAATGAGAGAACTGCTATTAGTCAACATTGCTATTAGTTAACATTCCCCATGAGATTAGTTCTTAAGTTCATTACCAGTGTTGCAATACCCGAAGCAAAAAATGCGCACTTGGCAAGCCATTATGTGTAGAACTGATAATATTGACCTTTACCCTGGATGACAGAGCCATGTGCAGAGGACCGCACTTAACCCCCACTCACCAGAATGTCTTCACTTTGAGCAAAGCTCATGGCAATCTGGGTGGTCTGACAGCGGATGTCCATCAGCTCAGGGTATATGTCTGACACGCCCTGAGTCAGGAATAGGATGGGATATTTGTTCTGTTTCCGTCGCACCCTGAAGCAGAACACACAAAAGGTTTTAGGCCATGGTGTAAAAAACTAAGAAACAAAAGCCCCACAACATTTAAAAATGATCTCAGATTTTTATTTCAGCTTTCTAATCAACATATTATAGATATTATAGTTTAGATTATTTTATTATGTGGACTCATTTCAGGAATTTAAAGCAATGGGGAAATAAGAACAAAGAATCTAGATAAGTAGAACCTAAAAGGTGTCTTTGTTGATTATATTGGTGAACTTACATTGCACACACATCTGGGTCAAAACAAGAGAAGACTATCCTTCTCTTTCCAGCATTCTGGAGTACACAGGTGAGGATGACATCAAGGAACTGGTTCATGTTGAAGTAAGTGGACAGGTTTGCATCCCAAGAGCCATCCTAGCGCCATAAAACAAAAATGGTGAAGCTGCATCACTCTTAAAACCCCTGTGTTAAAATCAATGCACATTGTATACATAGAAAAACCAACCTTCATTTGAGATATCCACTTTAGCTCGATATTAAATCCCACGTACTCTGGAACAGCTTGAAATATCTGGAGTAAAACATTATTTACAGCTGTTATGCTTTAAAGGTGACCTTCTAGCACAAACAAGGCTACTGCACAACTAAAAAAAAATAATTCAATGCTTTCTAATACCTTTTTAAGATCTTTTTAAAACAAACATGGCTGTATGCTTGACTCAGAGGACCATTGTTGGTTTGATATTTTAGGTTAATGGAATACGCTAAATTTGTTTAATATACACTGTGACCTCTTTACATTTGAGTACCTGAGAAAGTGATGGAAAAGGCTGATGTTCATCTACATACTCCTCATCATCCATTAGGTCTAAGAAAAGAATGTACAAGCCAGGTTTAAATACTTAAAAAAATTGTCATCACATCTGAACACGTCTCTCATACAACTGACAAAAACAATAGCTGTACAATTATTATATATGTTCTTCTATAGTTGTGAGAGAAATAGACAATACCTTTGTGATCATGCACTTTCATTGCTGTAGTGTGAGCTAGCTGCAAAAAAGAAAGAGCTTTTAAATAACGTCATCTGTGTCAGATGCAGTACACTTTATTAGAAGGCAATATTTACCTTAAGAAGCTGAAGCTGGTCAAAGGTCAGATCCTTTACAGGAACCTCAAACAACACCATAGAATTCTTGTCATTTTTCTGTGAACGACAAGTACCAGGAATTACGGAGGGGCTAAGGACAAAGTAAGCCATTTTATCACTGTTTACCTCACAGACTTGCAATGATACAAACACTGGCTTTCGCTTTTAGAGGTTTATCATGCAGTACAAAACAAACATGGCCAACTGATAAAACTTTAGGCTGAAGGTCAGGCTATGAGCCATTTAATTAATAAAAACTAAATAACCTGATTAGATTAGGAGCGAACACATTCTAGCAATGCTAAATTGGTCACCTTCTTAGTGGAAATACAGCATGTGAGATCATGGTACACTACTGGAACAAAGTCCTTGGACAGATGGACATCAAACTCTACATATGCGGCTCCCTGTCATCAAAAACAAAAATGTGTTGTAGAAATTAGAATTATTTGTCAATCAAACTAGAGCATGCAACAGTTAAGCGACTTTATTGCTGATTTGCCCTTACATGACTAGCGGCACTTAGAAATGAGGCGATTGTGTTTTCCCTGATCTTGTGATGTCTGAAACAGAAAAAAAAAAAAAAAATCACAGCAAGTTAGGTCAAGACATAAAAGTTTCTCACTTCCTCTATATCAAGAGCAGGAAAGCTATTTCAAAATAATGGCAACCATCCAATGTCTGCCCTCCCTCTTTATTTTGAGAATTATTTGAGAGCTCACAATGGCACTTTAATTTTCAAATCCAAAAACAAGAAAGATAAAGATGCTGTCTTTAAAACTTAAACTGTAAGCTGTGACCTTTCTCAAGTGGCGTGTTCCCAATCAAGTTACACATGTTGCTCAACCATCAACATTAATAAAGTATAAATAGCCATATTGCTGAATGTACATTGCTTCATTACTAGGCTTGGTGCAATAGAAAATATTAGAATCAGGCAGTGGAAACAGTCCTGGATATTTATTGTAAAGTATGGTAAAACTGCCTTGCTATATTTTTTTCAAATAAAAAACGTTTACTAAAGCAGCTACACATTTTTATGAATATCGAGGATTCTTAGTGTTGCATTTCCTTACTACTGTAATGAAAAGACTGGCTGAAATTGTACATTTAAATTGTTTTGGAACAGACCAACTATTCAAATGAAAAGTAGACAGGCAAGTTATAAAGGCTTGATTAATACAGAGAACAGATAACGTTTCAAACCAAGTGCATTGAGTTCAGACTCACTTGGCAGCATGTGTGCTCCCTGCTCCTCTGTGGCCCACATCCAGAGCACTCCTCTTCCTCCAGTATTTAGCAAAAGACTGGCTCATGTCACACTGAAAGCCCTTGATGGGTCGAATAACCAGATAGTCCACTGAAATTGACAACAGCGTGATATTTAACAACATGACGTCTGCTGAATAGAACTCATCCATCGATGACTGTTGAAGTTATATTTAAACACTGAGATACTGGAGATGTGCATGTGGTCTGATGGTCTCCTTGCATTTACAAGCTTTTGTATTTACATAACAAGACCTTGACATGCTGAATTACATTAATTCATTAGCTAACTGTCAAGCCATCTGTTGCATACAGCACTTTGAGAAAAAGTGAATTACATTGTGCAGTACTGTTGAACTGTATCTAAAGAATCCTGTGGTGTTTTTAGGAATACCTCTAACTTTGCCAATGGTCTGCCTGGAATTTCTGCTCATGATGGGCAGGGTAACAATACCATTGTCCTTGCCACTCTCCAAGAAGGAGGAAGATAGAAGGCAGGCAGTGCCAACATGACCTGGATGAACATCGCCCTGAACAACCTTCTCACTCAGGTCCTCCTAGAAGACAAACATAGTAAAACTGAGTTAGTCACACAACAGCGGCACCAACATCAGTACTCCCTATCCTGATCCACAGCTAGAAAAAGCTATACAGTATACAGGTTTACAGTGAAAATGTCTTTCCAGCCTTTTATTACATTTTATCTATTTACTGTTATGGTTACCTTACCTTACCTTACAAAGCGTTTTACTGGATTCTAACTGTCTGATAGCAACAGAGGTGCTAGAAACTGCTTAGTAGACAAAACACATACCTCAAAGAACTCAAAAATGAGCTCCAGGTTGTCTGGGTCCATGGTGTGTATACTGTACTCAGTCCACTTGGTTGGTTCCAGGGAATAACCACACTCTGGCTGGGAATGACGGGACTTATAGCCACCATCACTGATCATACAGATCTCCAGTGTGGTGGTCATCTTGTGCCAGGATGAAGGGCTCTCATCATCTTCTTCCTCCTCGATACCTTCCAGCGTCAACTTCAGTCTACAACATACAATAACAACCTTACCAATGCAAGCCTTTCAAAGTAAGTTCTACAAACAAAGTGGTGCTGTTGCTCAATAACTTTTGGGTAAACATATCCAACAAGCTCATTCTGGAAAACAACTGTACCTGAAGCGAGATTTCTTGAATTTCATCTTAGTAATGGATACTGGAGGTTTAACAGAGTAATGGAGTCGGAGGCGGATTTCTGTCTGACATGTCAACCAGCCAGAATCTACACATTCGATACCATCTGCAAGGCAACAGATAGATTCAAACACTTGACCTTAATAAATAAATGGGACCAGTTTAAAGCCTATACAGCAAATCACACCAAATTTAAGGCTAAAAAACTGCTCCAAGCAAGAAATATATAAAAGCTAATGGTAAACATAATATCATAAAGAAAATAACTTACTATGGAATCCAAATTGTCCATCGTCAATCTCAAGGTTTAAGTCTGCAAAAAAACCCAAACTAACGTTACTATTGTTGTTCATTGGCCTAAACTGCACATCTACAAAAGCAGCATCACCAGGACAGAGCAATACCATGTATATAACAAAAAATTTTATGTTTACAAAAATAAAATTCACCTCAAAAGAAAATGAGACCAAAAAATGTAACCAGTAAACCCATAATAGTAGGTTAACAAATGCTCTGCACTGGTTATGCCTTCTAAGATTTGTAGATGACAATTTCCACACAAGCAGCACATAAACTATAAACAGGCATATTACGCCCTGTTCTTATACTTAATGCACATGGACAGCAGTTACAACTATATTACCTTCTTGATTGCAATGAGTTATTCTACATTTTCCAAAAGCCCCAATGTAGTGTTAATAAGGGGACAGAGAGAATTACATGGTGCAGGTAATTAGCACTGGAAAACAGCTTGAATAAAGCTAGTGGGTTCATAGAACAGCACGAGCCTGTCTTTAGCAAAACATTTTGAAACAATCAAACCACACAGCAAAAATGCATAATAAATAAAATCTGCCTATTTAAAAAAAAAAAAAAAAAGGACATTCAGAAATTCTGTCTACTTGTAACAAAAACATGATTCTAAACATTAAGAAATAAGTCACATCAAATATGTTTTTCGGTAATAGAAATACTTTTATAATTATAATAATTATAAATATAACTTTTATATTTATAATAAGTCAAAATGGCAAAAAAGGCAGAAGGCAAAAAAAGTAAGCTCAAAAGCGCTGACACACAACCCAGCAATTTCACAGCCATGACTGCTTTGTGTTTGACTATGGGGGGATGACAGCAAAGAGGATGCTACTGTTTCTATGTACTGATACCTTAGTGGCACTTAAATGCCATTTCAACTAAACTTGCTCTTTGCCTGGGAAAAGAAAAAAGCGATGGGATCATCTGAACCAAAGTTAGCAGATCAAAGTATCTGACTGATATGTGGTTAGAAGAATATATGTGCCTTATCTGTTAAGACTCTGTTATCTGTTAAGTGAGGAGGGGAGGGAATCTGTAGGGTATTGAAACACTGAACCAAATCGTGCACTAATCTGGATTCATATACCTGAAGGGCTCAATGACCGAGGCAGCTGATGGGTCTCCCATTTATTGACTATCACTTGACATGGGCCACCTGCATTCTGTAATTCCAATGTTTAACATGATGTTAAGAATATGGGTAAAAAAAGAATTAAAGCTGCCTTTGGTGTCAACCAAAGTCACGTTCTAGGACAAGTAATTTGAGCTGGTATAGTCACCACACTCTCAGCCAGCCAGTCACAGTTGGTTGACATCTGAAAAGTGGATTCATTAGTCAAAAGAAACACATTGGCATCACATTGCTACATGACTAGTTTGACATTTTTAATTGCCTCTTATGTAAGAGGGTTTCACAATTAATCATAGGAATCAAGCAATACTGCAATCTTGACATCTGAAATGAACAGAAGGACTGTAACTTTTATATAGTAGTATGCCTGCTGTGTCTTCAACATGACGTGGCTCTAGTTACAAAGTTACAAAGCCACAGTAGTAACAGTTTCAGTCAAAAGGACCTATACAGTAACACCAAACTACAAAAATACAATGTTCAGCTCTATAGAAATGAAACAACATGCAAAGAATGAACCACCCCCTACTAAGATTGTTGAATAGTGATTACTTTAAAGAAAATCATTTTAAATAAAATAAAGTGTTATCTCTGTAGAGAAAAGAGACAGAATGGTAATTTATTAAATGTTCGACACCTAAGGAAACAAAGCTGGACGATTATGCAAGAAAAACTCATCAGCCACCTTAATGATAAAAAGGGGAAAAACAATTAGCAGTTCTCACAAATAACAGTATGCTACAACTTTCTGCTTTAAACAAACAAACTGCTGTTAACTACTGAGAATAATACAACCACAAAACATATGTTTTTCTAAAAATATAAAACAATTTAAACTAGTATGTTTAACTTAGATATACAAGATACACTGAATAAAAGATGACAATTAATATAAGACTGAATTAATTTTGTAATTAAAAAAAATATATTTTAATACATCAGAATTCAGTCTAAACTTGGTTTGGTTTATCAAAGATTAGTGTCTAATTCAAACAGTTAACAATTAGGTATTGCTTGTGCTTTGGAAAAAGTATAAGCTCTCACCTTAGATTCCAGAAAGAATCCCTTAAAATAGCGATACTTGGTTTCTACACCACTTGGAACGGTGATGGTCTTTTTCCAAAGTGTTCTTGGATAGGACAAACCATGATAAAGGTAAATTTAATCAGAATAATTTGCAAAGCATTTAACAATTAAGTATAACAAGAATTAAAACATTACAAGAAAGCAAGTGCACACTTACCCATCTTCTTCTGCTTGTTGCAGGGGCACTGCATTCTGGGGACACCAGCTGCCAAGTGCCTCACAGCTGCCAACTACTGCTATTACCTCACCTGAAAGCAGCAGAAATGTATCTTTGACAAAATATATTCACTATGCATATACTCTGTGTCACTGCCAACCTACAACCCTGTAGGTTGTAAACTGTAAACAATCTTTCCATTTATTGGAGATGAAATTCCAACTTTATGTTTTGGAAGATCTATATATTACTTAAGTAGTATTGAATTGAATACCTCTAACATCACTCACTAAAAATATCTTTTCCTGTTTTATTTATCTGTAAAATCTTTTTTCTAAATTTTTTGTTCAAGTTCAAATTCATATCCGTGTAAAATAAAACTGCCAACTTATCATTGTGCAAAGACTGGTATTACTAATAGACACCCATCAAGCACCACATGTCAATGTCAGACCAGCACATCACTACAACAAACACCACCAAAAAAAGAAAACATGTTCTGTAGGACAAACAAATTACTTTTTCCCTTTCACATATATATTTTCTTTTTTCTTTATATTTTCTTTTGTCACAATACCCACACTTTAGTATATGTTCTCTGTACTTCCTCTACTCCTTTCAGTCTTCAAGTTTGTGTGTTTAATGCTTCCAACAAGACTGACTCAAAACTACAGTAAAGGTGTACTGCTAGTAAGCTACACATCCCTGTGAAATTTAAGGCAGCTGGAATCCAGATTAAAGTTCACATAGTTCATGTACGTTAAACACCTCAGAAAAAAGCTGTACAAACTTTCCTAATCTGAATTCATGGGAAACATTACAATGGTTTATTTGTCCTACTGCTTATTTAGATAATAATTTGATTTAGAGTCTTTTGTATGGCTTTCTGATGTGAAATGTGATTAAGAGTAAGAGAAGTAGTAGAAAAGCAATGTGACACTGGCTTGTTCACTAGTAGGCTAAACAGTAACAATTTGTTATCGTTACTGTGATGTGTTTATTGTGTAAACTCAAAAATGTTTTGAAAACTTTGTTTCACTGAGACTGAACCCTGCTCTACCACATGTGGGACGAGTAACTTAACCCTTTCCCTAAAATGCAAAGTACAAAAACCTTATAAACAGCTCAAAATCCCCCTCCATTCTGAACTACAAAGTCTGTACTTGCATCCAGTCAAAGGCACACTATTTCGATAATAAATTAATGTTTCCCGAATGTTGATTCTGAGGTCTGACAGTTTTGTCGAACAGCACATTTAATGTCCATACCATACGGCCCTAGTAATACGCCTTACTTTTAGTACTTCTTATCTGGATACTTATAAGGAGACTTGATTTTGAACAATTTATATATAAATATAATTATATATATAATTCTTTACACTAATGGGGTCACATTAGGTGTGTTTAGGTGTGCATAACTTGATAATCCAATAACTACAGATTTTGTCAGTAACCCATTTACCATGTATAGATACACACATCAGATGGGGAAAAACTTCAGGCCAACATAAGTCAGATTCTGTTTTGCAACTGGCCAACAAACATAAAAGATGATGTGATATATATAAAAAAACAATCACTTTAGCAGAAAATAATGACATTTATCATGTATAAGACAAATAATAATCCTTAAATCCTTTCTTCTATCAGACACATTTTGGTTAGCAGCATTGCTCCTGCTTATTTCTGTTACTGTGGTCTGTTTTTATACATGTACAGACTAAAAAATCCACAATAAAGCAGAGTAGGTTTTATGGGGTATTTATGCATTGAGAAAACTGATTATAAAATACAATCCAGTTCTCTTTTCCAGACTTCTGGTATTTCAAGTCCTTAATCTGGTCCAAAAAAATTGGAATACACAGTCTACATAACCTTTTGAATAATTCACAGAAACTTTGATTATTGATAATGTGATTATTAGGTTAATGTAAATACATTCAATGTCTACTATAGCCATTTAATTTGCTGTTAAAAATGACTAGTGATACCATTTGTGTACTTGCTGTTATGTGCATTTCTTGGTTAAATTGTGATAAATTAGAAAAGAAAATGGTTTTGTTTGCTTGCTTAATTGCCTTAAAATGCCCTGCATGTATATCAATGCCAAGACAGAATTTAAACAATGCTTTAATCGCGCATTTCACATCAAACCACTTTATTATGTAGTCATTTTTAGAAAACCGGTGAACCTGTACTTTAAAGCCTCGGATTCTTGCTGCACAGCTTGTTACTTACCAAGCGATGTAGCTCCCCTAACAGCAAGTGTCACTTGGTTCCCCGGCGCGCAGTCCATGGTTCCTACCCAGGCACGACTGAAGGGGAGAGCACGCAGGACCTGAAACACACACGGACACACACTGCGGTCAAATGTACAGATGTAGGTTGTCGGTAAAAAACACCACCAGGGAGACATGCGCGCTGCTTCTCAGATAACATGTTGCCACGTTTGTGTCTTTAACTAGCTAGGGACCTGACATTGAGCGTAAACCTAAAGAAAGACGTAGTTCTGAGGTGCCAGAATGTAACTGCTGCACAATTTAAGGTGTAAAAGGGAATTCGAATAAGAAGCTAACTCCAGAAAGCAAGCAGCTGAGCTTTTCCAGAGTCTGAGCTTTATGGTAACCCCTGATGGATGTGTAATATTGCAACATTGAACGTGGCATCATCCCACGTTTTTTTATCCACAGCATGTGTGTTATTTCTTATTAAATACACTATAACAGACCTAGCACACATAGTTTTGTATCAGATGTACTACAGTAATGTTAGTCATTCCTGCTGACCGAACGTTAAAGCGCCGATTGGCTCAAAAGGGACGTCTAGCATTCTTCTGAAAAAAACAAGGGGGTTCTAAAATACACAGGAAACAGTTTAACAGGAAACAGGAAACAAATTAAGGTAGAGAACTTAAGGTTGTACTGAGCCTTCTGTAAAAGATCGTAACGACACATTACCCAGCTCGCTGCTTAGCTATCTAAACCGGCACCAACCGGTTTATCACGGTTAAAAGCAAGTTAGCCGGTGTTTTGTTGCTATGCTGGCACTTCAGCCTTTAGCAACACGCCCTGAAGCCAGGCTGGCTTGGACAGCCAGCTAAATATATTCTGACACAAATCTCTCAAATGAAAGTTACCTCGCATCAAATATAATTGTTCATAGCCAGGCTAGGGAAAGTCGGCTGCTGTCGAATGCTAGCTGAGTGTTGACATCCCCATGCTTTCATGCAGAATAACGACGAGCGGAAGGAAGTGAGAAGCAGGGACTCTGCCGGAGATAAGCCACTCCCCAGCGCCGCTCCGCAACAAAGATAGACAACCTTCCAATAACATACGGCTTAACATGTTTCGCTACATTTTTTTATTGGCAAAGAATTTTTAAATGCAGAGAAGTTCCAGTTAAACGAA
Organism: Megaleporinus macrocephalus; assembly: GCA_021613375.1. Lineage (NCBI taxonomy): Eukaryota > Metazoa > Chordata > Actinopteri > Characiformes > Anostomidae > Megaleporinus > Megaleporinus macrocephalus. The sequence continues at coordinate 32,511,596 of CM038707.1, forward strand.
GCGGGACAGCCTGGCCCACATATCTGTGTCACGTTTGTAAACAAGAGCTTGTTCCCGCCCAACCGCGTCACCAGAGGTCAATCAGTGCAATGGCTGGAAAACATGAACCGCCATCTGTTATTTTACATGTTTGTGTAGGCAGAAGTTATTTTGTGGAATTAGTTTAGCAGCTGAAATAGTTTAGTACATATTAGATGTTACCAACATGCAGAGCAGTGATATTGTAGCGTCTGCGTCAGCGCAAAACACAAAGTCCAGCAGAAAGGTACCTCAGCTTTTCTCCTATTTGGACCGAATTGTTTTTGATCTGGCTAACTGAGAAATCCTGATTTATGCAGTACCGCCTGGAACTGCCATTTCTGTTCAAGGAAAACAGTCGGTCTTTAAACAAACAGAAAGAAGAACAAAGACAGGGAAGGAATGGGGGGGGGGGGGGGTACTTCCCAAAGGGGGTGTTCCCAAACACTTCAAACACACCAGTTTAACTATAATGGAAACCTTTAATCTAAACCAATATGTCACACAACCAGAGAGAGCATTTTGGGGGTCCTTGCCCTGCTCCTTTTTGCCCTCACTACTTTCCCAAACTCCGGTGCCACATGGCCCCCCTTAAGGGTTGGCCGTCCCATTGATGCACACAGCCCTAATTTCTAGCATGCAGCAACCAAGCTAGTATAATCTTTGCTGGAACTTCTTCAGCATCTTACCAACGGCAAAATGCCTCATCATCTTCCTGAGGATGCGACACAAGCCACTGCCACACACAGTACAGCATCTCATTGTACATCTGGAGGCTGTCCCAGCTGGCATGAAGAAACTGGGCAACTCTCCTCCTTTTTCCCTGCCAGCTCAGGTTTGCAGGCATTGACTGGTGCTGTTTCTCCTCTCGCATTGCTAGCGCACCAGTTGCTCCTCTGACACTCGGCTTGGGCCACTTCAACACTCCGCTGTATATACTATGTTGCTTGCCATGCCGTCTTTACATCAAGTATAAGTTCTACATTTTCTGCCTTGGAAGCAGGTACTTAAAGGTGTACTGCTCGGTACCCCTTTTTTTTGTTTTGGTCTTTTGGGCTACACACTGCTTAATTCCTTTAAGTTGCATCCCACTTCTGACACCAGTGTAGCATTGGTGTAGAAATAGAGCAGTGCAACATTGTGCATACAGGAAAATACTCTTTAACCAAAAGAGGAACTGACACACAGGGGAAATGGGGGAAAGGTCACCAAGAGACAAGCAACATATAAAGAGGACCACTTCAAACACACAAGTTTAAATATAAAGCGTAAATGGGTAAACAAAACCAAGATATCACACAACTTAAACTAGCAAACAGCAGGGCTGTGGAGAGGCACACAACAATCTGGGAGTCCTCATCATGCTCCTCTTTGTTCCACCTTTTGGCCCAAAAAGTCTAGTGGTGGTGCCCCAATGCATGCAACACGTTTTAAATTCATTGCCCCTATTTACAGTGTTTCTTTTAGCTAATTCAGAAAAAAAATAGGTATTAGCTTAAATTAAAACAATAGAGTATTACTTCAGAGCAGACTGGCATTCTAAAATAAACATGGTGATCTTTTATGGTGATATTTTGACACTACCGTAATTAAACAAATAAAAATTAAAGAAAGAAAGAATAAATACACAACATCAGAAATCACAGGTTAAACTCTATAGCAAATCATTAGCTCCCTCTTGTGGTCATAACTGAACCACAAGTGCTGTCTTCTAAAAAGAAATCTTTCTGATCTAAAACTCTCCATCATGATAAACACACAAACGTGCCATCGTATCACATGATATTAGTGAGGAAAACAAAACGAAACATGCATTTAAATGCAGTGTTGCTCTGTCGGTAGATACAATAAACTGCTGATACTGCAGTGTTATAAATATTTAATTTCATCTCTCTCTCTTTTCCCCTTGCCTGTCTCCCGACTTTACAATGAGGAGAGATACATGTTATTATCTAGTACAGTCTGTTGTGAGAAAAAAAGATGACTGAGAGAGGTTTTGGAATAATGATATGAGAATACAGACAGATGCTAATGCTTAATGTTGCCACACTTACCCATTCACCTCATGATTACTGACTATTCTGGCTTATTAGACCTTGGCTTACAGACATATTACACAACTTCTATTTGTCTAACATAAGGGCACTTGAGTCGGCAAGTGTGGTTCAATGTTTTTTTTAATGTGGAGAATAAAATCAATAAATATGTTGGCTGTTATGTAAGCCTCCTACTGAGAATAACCATAGTCACGATGACCAGCATTAATAGTGAATGCTTCAATCGGTCGTGCTCTGTTGATGATTACCTTGAGCATTTGGTGTACAGACTTCTGCCTCTGCAATCAAATATATTGATTAGACATACCAGTGCGGTCCTTCACAAGCTTTTTTCTGCATCATATCCAATAGCTCCATCCAGTGGTACATATAACTGCAGACAGCTCTAAAAGCAGACGTATAAACCCGCGAGGCTAAAACAACCTCAGCATCTATGTGTTAGAGCTGAGAGATGGTACAGTGCATTCTCAGTTTGCAACATTTAGATGAAATGTTTCTCTGTGGTACTTTTCCAGAAGTTGTACTTTTGGTAAGTATGACAAGGTGATGATTAATTTAACGTTGAGGCCTCTGCCGCAGTGCAGCTGAATCTTTTAACTAAGCTGTTTGATCTCCTACAGATTGATGGTTCTTAGGACCTGATAAACCTATCAGGATTAGATAAACAGATAAGGACTTTGAAATGGCAGACACTGACTGGAAGTTAATGGGGCTTGATTATTTGCTTGACATCATTTACATGTAGATGTTTGTTTTGTTAGTTTGTTTGCAGAAAGACCTCTTCTGTTGATGTTAGAGGGCTTGTATCCTAACATTTTGGGGGGATTTCATGTATGTCATAATTTCACAGTTATTATTTAATATGGCCATGTATCTAATTTCTGTTTATCCTTAGTTATTTTAGTTATTGTACCTGTAAGATTAATAGACACTCACAGAGGACCTCCTTGTATCTACATGTATTCCCCATTTTATCAGCTCCACATAACATATAGTTGCATTTTGTGTCATTCTACAGTTTCTCTCCATACTTTGTTAATCCCCGTTCACGTGGTTCTTCGATAGTCAGGAACCCCAGAGAACTACCACAGAGCAGGTATTATTTGGGTGGTGTATGTTTCTCAGCACTGCAGCAATACTAATGTGGTTCTGTGTTAGTGTGTGTTGCGCTGGTATGAGTGGATCAGACACAGCAGTTCTGTTGCAGATTTCAGACACCTCAGTGTCACTACTGGACTGAGAATAATCCACCAACAGCATCTTGTGGGCAGCGTTCCGTGACCACTGATGAAGGACTAGTGGATGACCAACACAAACTGTGAGCTACAGATGAGCTATCATCTCTGACTTTACACCTACAAGGTAGGAGTGTCTAAAAGAGTAGAGTGAGTGGACACAGCATTTAAAACTTTAGCAGCACTGCTGTGTCTGATCCACTCATACCAGCACAACACTCAACTAACACACCACCACCACGTCAGTGTCACTGCAGAGCTGAGAATGTCCACCACCCAAATAATACCTGCTCTGTGGTGGTTTGGTGGAGGGGGGCTGACCTCCCGCTCTGAAGAACAAGGGCAAAGAAAGGGGGACAACCAAATGCATAAAGAAACATATGAACTACAGTCTGTAATTGAAGTGCTCCTATATTGTAAGTGGAGCTGATAATATGGACAGTGAGTGTAGTAGATACAAGGAGGTGTACCTTATAATGTACTCGGTGAGGTTATGAAAACTATCTGTTCGCTGATTGCCTGTTTAGTATTGTGTCTTATACAAAAAGCTGAAACAGTCCTGACAAATTCTGTGTGAATGGGAAGCTGCTGTAGGCCATATTGGTGAATACATGAAAAGACATTGTTTTTTATGACTCTAAAGCAACAAAGGCTGTTTCTGCAGTTTATTTTCCACATATGGACCATATGGACAGGGGAGTAAGTGAAATATTGTAGAACCTCTAATAGTGTTTCTATAGTTCTTCAAACTGTTGGTTTTCCATGATAGGGCTATTTACATTAACCTACTTAACATTTGCAGTTTAAGCTATATTTCTATAGGGACTTCCAGACAGCTGTATATTACATATTATTGTATATTACCATATAGCTATGGTTGACTAAATGACACTGCAGTATAATGATGATATTGAGACGCATAATCTCTTTTATTGTTACTGTGTATAGTGTTCTGGCCCTGCAGTGGCATTATGTTCATCGACTGTTTCTCTTTGTTTGAATAAAGTGAAATACAGTAAGCGGTCCTTTGGTAGAGCTCACGCACAACCCGAAACATATAAAAGTCACTTGGTCACAGTGACCTGCTGTTTGAGCTGTATAATCTCATTTCTAGAGTGATGAGGCAATAAGGTCTTGGAACTGTGCTGCTCTTCACACTGGTGTTGGCCGCTCTGCTCTACCAGCAGCCCTAATGTCCAAATTCATTGTTCTCATTGCAAGCCAATGAATCCCTGCAGGCTCAGTCAGAATATATAGGTCTGCCTCAGTTTGGCTCACACTAACAAGTCTAATATTGCCCTGTTGTCTCTTATTGTGCAGTGATATATTCAGCAATGTTTCTATGGATTAACAAACCAGCTTTGCATGTGAAGCTTTTAAACAGTTGTTATGCATCTGATTTGCATATAGAATGTGCTGCCTTTATGGTAATGTCAGGGAGAATTCATGTGCTTGCTAAATAGACCCTGGGTGATTAGACGTATCAGGCTCCTTGAATCCACAGTTGAGGCAGTTGAGGAGATAAGGTCAAATTCTACACTAGATGTTCACCTGCTCATTCATCATTTCTTCTGAAATCAAGGATGTTATTAAAAACTTTGTGCCCTTTTGCTGCTGTAACAGCCTCTGCTTTACTGGAGATGACCTGACACTGAATGTTGGAACTTTGCTGTGAGGATTTGATTGCATTCATTGCATTTATTGCCACAAGAGTACTAGTGCAATGGCAAGTCAGGTACTGATCCAACTCATCCCCAAAGCACTGAATGGAGCTCTGTCAGTACAAAGAACTCAGTTTCACTGCTTCACAGCCCAATGCTAGGAGGTGTTGTACCCCTTCAGCTGATGCTTGGTGTGGTAAACTCTGCAATATCCCAATCTGTTGAAAATGCTTTTGTATGGAGATTATACAAGCTGTGTGTTCACAACTGAACCCCTGTATCAGCAAAGCGTGAAGTATCTATATTTTCTAATTAAAAGAAGAAGGGATGTCTAAATACTACAAATAGTGTAACTCGTTTAGTTGCAATCATATAATGACAACAAAATTACAATATAATGCTAAAATGCAAACAGTAAGAAGCAGGGCAACTGCACCTTGATCATAACTTTGAGCACAAAAGACATGTTGATCACTCATATGCTCCCACTGGAATTATAATGTAGAATCCCAAGACAATTCCAATGTGCACAACACTGTGATTCTTCTTGTGCAAAACAGACGACCATTAAAAGTGGTCTAGCCTTATTGATAGCACTCAGGGGTAATTTACATTTGAAAATGGCTTGCTTACAGAGTACATGGCTGATTTGCACATCAAGAGAGCTGTATTGTGATGACTGTATTGTGGCTTTATGTGTGACCATCTAATTTCAATGAGTCTAAGCAGAACACAAGGGAGAGGTTTTTAAGTGTCATACACACACACACACACACACACACACACCTAAACGTAGTAATTTTAGGTACCCATACAGTCTGTCCATCCTTTGAAGTTCAAAAGTTTGAAACCACTTCTAATCTTAATAATAGCTATTATTTTATTTATCAATAATCCATAGTGTGTAGATAGGAATAATATAAACAGATAAAAAACAGATGCTAAAACATAGGGAGAACAGGGTTGGTCAAACTGTTGCCTGTGTGCCAAAGATGGCCCATGAGGACAGAGGTGCTGTCCCACCCCAGGAAAGTTATCCAAGAGAGAGCAAATGACAACATATCACATGCATAGTTTGTATTTTTGAAGTATTTGAGTATCAAAGATAGCACACTGTTATAAAACACATTTTAAAATAAAATAGTTTGTACATTGTTATGTATTTTTGGCTCTTGGGCCACCATAAGCATGGTACATAGCATGTAAGACAAAATGTTACCCCTGCTTCAAAATTACTATTGCAATAATATTGTTAAAAAACAAGGACTTCTGAATGTAATTTTGCTACAACTTCATTCGGTCCATCATTCTGAACACAGTAGCATTGCCATTAGTTTTCTTAATATATAAAACTGTGATAACATTTGAATTGTGGTGTAGGACTGTAAGGACCCACTCCAGCATGTTCATTAGTGAGCTGTGCTGTCCATTTGTACATGGATACATTTATCAGTGTTCTTTGTTCAAAATCATGAAAATACCAAATTGTGAATCAAATCAATTAGACTGTGTGTATTCATTACTTTATTTCTTATATCATTTTCTTCCAAACACTGTTAATACAAGTGGTTGAGCAGGAGTATGATTTGAAACTAATGTTAGTGGATGGCCTGGTGCATTAGGGAGGAAAATACCAGGTGAGTTGAACTAACATGGTGAAGAATGACTGACAGGTGTGCTCTAAGACAACATGGATGTTCATTGGATCAGAAATGGCCAGAATCCTGCTCTAAACCAGTCAGCAGAGACATTAATGTGCGGCTGAACATGATAACCCTCTAGGACAGGCACTGTGACTGATTAGGAAAAACAAATGTCTGTTCTAATCTGTCAGTGCAGGTTTTCAGAACAACTGCTGAAGGCAAGAGAACAACTCAGAGGGTGCTATCTGGAGCACTGCAGAAAGCTGGTGAGGAAGTTTTAAATGAGACCATATAAACTTCATTTTCCAGAAATGCAATACTTATAAAGAAGATAAAAGTGTATAAAAGCATGAATTAAATTAAAATAAATCAATCTTCCCACACTGTTGAGATGTGCACATTGTGTCTGAATAGAGAAAATACACACACACACGACTGTGTGTTTGCAAAATTATGATAGAAAAATTTCAACTCTTATCAATTCTTACCAGCTCTACAGTGAGAATGGATGTAAATTAGTCTTAGGCCCAGTCTTAAGCTAAGAACATAGGAAATATCTTATAGAATTTATAATGCCTGACACATGCTATCCTGATAATCTGACAGATGGGGCTTTGGATTAATCTACATGGAGAACAGCCACATGCCTAAGACTTCCCTTAAATTGTCCAGGTTTTTAGTTGCCTGTCCAAGAAACATTTAGTTCCATTCCTTGTGATATTACATACAAGGGTACTATAACTTATTATAAAATTATAAGTTATAACATTATAAACTCAACATAACAACTTATTTGTTCAGTCAGTCCATATATATAGGAAGAATTGGTTGGGTTAGTTTAGAATACTCTTCACATATGGGAAAATTGTTTGGGAATTGTACACTACTGGTGACATGTTTAGGCAATGCACAGCACTTTTATGTAGGAATAGGTTTTATAACTGAACTGACTGCTCTCTACTGTAGACTGCATTGTAAGCACAGCTATTTATGAACTGAATTTAGCAAAAGAATCAAACCACTGATTGAGTGTCCAGGCAACCCTATTTATAGCTCATAATCTTTACCAGGCTGGCTGTCATGTCAAGGGAAGCTACGCTTTATCTGCATTACTGTATTTGCTCGAAACCATTTCAATATGGCCTCTACTGATAAATAATGTAAACCTCATGTAAAGGACAAATCCTGCCCAGCATGTAACTGTGTTCTGACTAGGTCCAGTGAACGTAACGTAAGTTAATTTGTAGGTCACATAATGTCCTTATTGGACGTGAATTTCAATGTATATGAATTTAGCGTTCTCAGTGTTTATTTTTTTAAAACAGCAATGTTGAACATAGCAATCTAATTTCTGCTTATACTGTAAACAAGTTTCTAATGTAATAAAGGGATAATCTGTGTTTTATGGCCAAAAACATATTATTTCAAGTTCAAATGACTCAAAATATTAAGATAGCCCAAACACTTACTTTTTAAAGTTGAACCCCCATTTTTTTTGTGTATTTTTAATATGAGTTTCTGCAGCTGTCCTGGGTCAGGCAGCTATAGATGCCCAATGCAACTATCCAACTGTGAGATTGCTAAAGCATAAGCACCCTCATAAAAAAACAGCACTGCTATCTATTTCAATTGTGTTCACTTCGCTTAAAGGTCAGACTCCCCAGTTAAGCACTTTTGTCACTGTGAGTTTTCCTCTCAAACCATTGTTGTTGATGAATTTCTGGGCAATATGGTCAGACAGGTCCACTGAAGCTAATTCCTTAATTAAAATGCTGTTAGCATCAATCGTTATGTTGGCGCCATGACCTGTGAAGAATGGCATTGACCTCCTTAACCGACTATATAGATTCAATTAAAAAGTCTAATGTGATAAAGCCCATAAGGTCAGGTAAGGTCACCAGTACTGGTGAATTATTGGCGTCAGGTGAATTATTTGTCAGCAAACTGACAGCTCATAACAACCAAAGCCCACAGAATGAACATGCATTTGTAATCAGCAGGGACGAAACAGACACCAGCAAACTCCAATTCATCAGCCTGTCCTTTCTCCCAGCAGCGCGGCAAGTGGATTAGATTAGGGAGGGAAAAGGCTCAAGGCTGAGGAACATCTGAGTGCTGTGATTGCCTATCTGATGTCTGTCTGCAGCCTTTTAAGAGCTAATCAGACATGATAACCAGGCATGAAACCAGAGCAAAGTCTGCCTGAATGTAAAACTTTACATCATTTAAACAGAAAGTGTTCTTTTTCTTTGTGCCTTTAAAGCTGGTCCAGTGTATTCCTTAGGCCTGTTAGAGTTTGATAAATTCTTTGACTCTACAGGCCTGTAGGGGAAAACGGGGATCTTGTCACACACTAAACACTTTTTTATATATCATGAGATGAGCTGATCATACAAATTGCACAACAAACAAAAGAATAACGTATTTATTACATTTTCTTAACTTATTTTAAATAGATTTTGTAACAAATAAAAGCTAACAATTAATTGTTGGGTTATTGTTATTATTTTTATTATTGCTTTTACTTCAAATTACCACGTCAGAAAGACATTCGGCCATTATTAGCTGGCTCAGTCCTGGAGTGTGGTAGTATTGTTAAAACAGTCTGCAACTGTCAGTTAAAACTTTTCAAACATTCAACAAAATAATAATTTTTTAAGTATAATAATTTTCCATATATGACAACCCCCAAACTGCCGTGTTTACTAGCTTCTAATATGGTGTGAAGCTAGCTTAGTGCAGAACAGTAAAAGTACACAACAGTTTTTCTCTTCTCTACTAATTATAATTGTGTCATTGGTGAAGATTTTATTTAAAAAATGTACTACAAAAATATAATGTAATATAATTACTGGACAATGTGGAAAAAAACAAGCATTCCCATTCTCTTGGTTATCAAACATGTCTACACTGAACATTTTCATAGTCAGTTTATATTTTATAAAAAGAATCTGTCAAATGTACTTATCTGTGTGAATCTACTCTTTTCCTTGTACAACAGACTTTAGACTTCGGAATATAACTGTATCATTTAAGGTGGAATAAAAATTGGAAAAAGAAGCTATCCAATGTATAAGGCTGGTTTAAATATTACAAATATTTATATATAGTTTATTTATTTTTTATATTTAGCCGAGTGTAATGCATGAATTTATATGTTGTTATAACAAGCCCACTGGGAATTCTCTCGATAAACCACTCCAGCTTTGATACAGTTACTGAATAAACTTTACTTCAAACACAGTCAATCAGCCAAGTTTTTTCTTTGGTTTGCACTGGAGCTACAATGCCACAATACAATGTTAGCTTAAAGCAAACTGCACACCTAAGACATCGCACACATACCTCAGTTGAGTGGTTAAGTAATCTTTATAAGACTTACTTTTGGGGATTCTGACACTGTATGCAGTCTAAGTGCTAAATTGAAGAAGCCAACTTTTGAAGAAGCACATTTGGAGTAAGAGCAAAAATTGTACATTCACATTTTGGACAGATCATTCCTTTAAGATTAATGACCGAGTAACAGACCAGCAGTTTGAGGGGTTAAGTAACTAATTAAGACTCTTCATTGCGCTTTAAGTCTTACTTGCAGATAAGTCATTTATTAAATATAGCGTGCCATCTATAGTTTATCACTCCCTTCTCGCAGTTGCAGGGCAATGCATCTCTCAAAAGAATTAGCGTAGAGTTATTTATCATCTTTATTACCTTAAAATTAAAGTGCAATCACCTTTTAAAGAGATGGAAACTTGCCACACACCAATATGACTTTTTCCTCTATTACAGCGCTCTACTGGCATTTTGTTCCTTCATAGCAGTCTTCTAAAGGCATAGCTTCACTGTAGAGATAAATTGCCCTGCCAGTACGTTCAGTTGGAGATGGACTTCTAACACCTACTTAATTATAAGGGTGTCTGAATGAATGCACCGGGCAATTTTGCATGGTAGATCGTTATGTCCTGGGCTGAAGGGCTGCTGTGTTTAAGTCTTACCACAAAAATGCATTCTTCTGAATGTGTCTTTGTGTTAGTGTTGAATCCATTATTTTTGTATGTGTATATGATTTTTAAATTTGTAGAAATGATTTGATCATTCATTATACAGCTCTGGACCATTATCAACATGTATAATAATAATAATAATAATAATAATAATAATAATAATAATAATTTTCCCTTGATGTTCAGGATGACTTATAAACAAAAAAGATAAACCTTATCTTTATATATATATATATATATATATATATATATATATATATATATATATATATATCATCACTGTCCAAAAACATATAGGGACGAACTATGCAAAAGTCATCCATCATTTATTTAGATGTTAAAGACACATTTGTGAGAAGACTGAATATAAAATAATCCATATGCACAGGGAAGATAAAGTTAAAGAAAAACAAGTGAAAAAGAAGGTGTAGCTGTCAAGAAGCAGGTACTGAAAAAAAGAGACAAAAGTTCTCAGAACAATAGATTGACTGCTCCAGAATCCTCAACTCAGCATGGATGTTTTTGGGATTATTTGCAACCAACATCTCTGACTGATCCCTTTCTTTGAGAAACTGATAGCAAGTCTCCTGAAAATAATGGAAGCTAAAGGCAAAGTGTGCTTACACTAAATACTGAAACATGATATTAAATTAGCTTGTTGAGTCTTCTGTGTAATTTTGCACAGTATTGTATATATGGATTTAGAAACATTACAATGGTCCATGAATTTGGAAGATATCTTCATGAGTAAGCAGGGGCGAATGTAGGCTTAGATGTTTAGGGGTGCTGAGCACCCAAATGACAACAGCTCATAAAAAACAATACATTTTAAATTCATTTCGGACTATCAACACTGTGACAGGAAAGACACCAACAAATATTTAAAAAAAACCTTACTTCACAAAGCTTAGTTTTCAAAAGTATTAAGACATTTTATTAAAGGAAAACTATTAGGAAAATATTTTATTAGAGGAAAACTATTATGACTATCTATAGCTGACCACACACAAAGAATTACGTTATATTATCATCTCTTCATATCTTATCATTCTGTAACATTAATATGCTAATAAACATACACACTTAGCTTTAATAACACACAGGCTAACCAACAGCACAGCAGCTACAGCTTCTCTCACTCCTATATAAACTAAAATAAACCGTCAGATAGTCACTCCTAGCTAACAATAACAGAATAAAGAGTGTATCAGGAATATGGGTTAGGGTTAGAGCTAGGCTGATACTGACAGCAATGTGTTGGTTCTGAGTGATAAAGTACAAAAATACTCCTTTGCAAAACTTACTAGACACACGACACGCTGAAAGAGAAGCTGGATCATACCATTTTGCAAGGCAAGTGGAGGGGGGGTGCTGTATTTCCTTTGTTAAAATAATTGGTTTAACTATATCAGAGACAAATTAACGTTAAAAATAAAAATAATCGTTTTTTTACTATACTCTTTAGGGATGCTGGGACTCAACATAAGCCTAGCTACACCCCTGTAGGTAAGCAAAACTTTGAGTCGTGTCTGTTCTACTGTCTTGATGAACCATGTCGTGTAGCCAGCGGCAGGTCAGTGATAACTGCTTACTCATGCCACCGCTCCTGTATCTGTATTGTATATTTAATGACATTCACAGTGCTTTAAAGTATTGCCTCTCCATTTCTCTTTCTCTCCACAGAAAGAAAGATGTCCACATATATATAACAAGCCACAGTATAACTGGGATTACACTTGGGTAGATAACTGCTCTCTCGTACTTACCAAGCAGGTCTGAGTGTGACAACCATTGCAGCAAGCTTACAGCTGTTGGTCTCAATGGCTTAGATGTATTATTAAAGTGCAGAGAGAAATAGAGAGAATTTCTGCTGTATGAATATCCACACAGTGTCCTCTAGGTATATTCATTCTCACACACTTTCTGTGATTTTCATACCACTATTGGTCCTCATAAAAAAGGCTGCTGGAAGAGTTTGAATCTTACAGTGGATGAACAGAGCATGCATACATTTATCACAGCTGTGTATATAATTGGCATATAATGAATGAGCAGTACTCTGATGTACCACAGACAAATTGGGGCATTTTTTTAAATGTAATAAAACAGCAATCTGTGATTTCATGAGTCTCTTGTACAATGATTTCCAGTACAACTTAATTGTATGTTGGAAATATAAACAAATGCAGAATTTGATGCCTGCAACACACTTAGAAAAGTAGGCACATTAACCACTATATGACATCACAGGCAGGCCAGCCAATCGCTCACACTGTGTGTCTATAAAGCCAAGCTGTTGTAGCACATGCAGAATGAGGCCTGGCACTGTCTTGGTGGAATAACCACAAACTTCCTGTTTAAAAAAAAACCTTGAAGGCAGCATATGTGTCTCTTAAACCCCAATGTATGCCTCAAATGTATGCGAAAAGATGCCTTCACACAGATGCAAGTCACCCATGCTGTGGGTACTGACCCCCACTATACCATAACACAATGACAGATGTTGGCCTTTGCACCTCTCACTCGTAAACGTCTACAGAGAACTTGCTCATCTGAGTACAGCACACATTTACACTGTCTTTTAGACCAGCCACATTAAGTCCAAGTACTCCAAAGCCCATGTGACTTAGGTAATAAGGTTTGTATTTAAGAACACAGTGGTTGTTTGCAGAGTCCACACAGTTCATTCTGCAAATGCATATAAAATACAATAAAAGCTGTCATTTGTGTGCTGTTTTGTGTTGATAGTGTATCAGTAAGTCACACTTTGGTATAAAACAGGGAAGGTGGGAAATTATCACTGTGCTCTTAAAAATAAGTACAATACAGTTTTTTACATTGATTTCTCAAAAAATCTACATTACGATGTAAACAAAGTCAATCAGTGTCAGAATTTTTCTTAGTGGGGGTGATAAAAGCTTGCTCACAGGCAGTGATTACATAAAATGGTTACAAAAATGTTGCCTGGTGCCCAGTTACAATGGATTTATGATAAGGTTTTGCCATTTTAAGATTTACTCTGTTTTAACTATATACACATATAACTCATAAAACACATGTAGGTTTATCTTGAAAATTAAATGGCTGTATTTGTGTTGTAGACTTTGTGACACCTGTTTCCTATTAACGCTGTGAAGAAAGCTAAGCTGGTAGGTTTTTCTACAGCCCACATTAAAACACTCTTTGTTCATATAGCAGTTATTGAATAACTCATAAATGTAAAAAAAAATGATGTGGAGGATCTTTAGGCTCTTTATATGTTCTTTTCATGCATCCTTCTCATTTATAGCAAATAACACTTCTATAGGGAACCAAAAGTGGTCTATGGCTTTGCTCCAAAAGGCTCTTTTTGGCATCTTTATTTTAAAGAGTGGGACAGAAGGTAGGACAGCTGATGGACAAAACATGCCCACCTACATGACATAGTCAAACACAATGTGTTGTGGCTTTTCTTAGCCCTGAATGCATAAGTGAGCAGACTGCTTTCAGTGCACACCTGGAAAAATGTTTGTGACCGCTACATCAGCCGGTGCCCACCCCCCTCTACTGTGTTTAATCAAAAGAGTTTCATGTACAAAGAATACAAAACACACACACACACACACACACACACACACACACACGAGCAACATTAGACTATGTTCTATTGTATTAATTTTAGTGAGAAGTACTACATATGCAGAACAATCATGAACAATAGACATGTCTGATCTTTACCAAGAAGTTCAGTTCAGTGGATTTGCAAGACATTTTCACCACAATTTGATAAAAGCAATAACAAAAACTGTGCATAAGTCAGAGACCCTTTCTAGTCTAGACAGCAGAGATATTTCTGAGGAGACTGTTGAGATGATCCACTTGTATAATGAAGGGTTCACCCAGCTTTCAGCTTTAATGTTTCAGGTTTTCCTCTTTGATGGACTGGCAACTTGCCGAATCCTGCCCTTTATCCAAAGAGCGCTGGGATGCTACAGCAACCCTTTCGGCCCAGAAGGATAAGCGGTTTAGAAGATGAATAAATTAATAAATATTTCAGTTTTGCTGCTGCTGTTGTTGCTGTTGTTGTTGCCAGAATGTTTTTCTTAAAGATCTGTGGCCCTGACAACATTCTCACATTCATGTTCAAAAATTATACCTTACACACCAAACCTTGAAATATTCTTTGAACATTGGATGAAATGGGTTTCTTGATTATTAGTACTTGTAGATAACATTAGCAATAATGTGGAAATGTTTCACTGTTATAAAACTACTAAAACGTAGAGTAAATGGGACTCTCAACAATCAGGCAAGCTCTTGGTAGACCACCAAAATGACCAACATCACATAAACAGTAAAGCTTTTATCTTTGAGAGAGAGAAGAAACTCAAGTTCTACTCTGGCTTCTGATCTGAAATAATCCACAGATATTTCTGTCCATCCTTCTACTGTGGGAGAACCACTCAACGCTAAGGAAAGGAAAGAAGTTTTCTGGTGTTCTTAGAACAATGGATTATCTACCCCTGACCTCCTAACATCTTGGAAAGTGAAAAGCAGAAAATGCAACCAATTTCTAAGACTAAACTATGGAAGTGTGGGAAATTATCCCTTTCTCTGTAGCTTTCTTTGAAAAACTGAATGTGAGTCTGTTTGGGCTTCTATTGACTTTTCTGTTAAAACAAGTTCTGTTGTACTTAAAGGGCATTGTAATTGGACATGAAAATGTGTGAATGGTGGTCTATGTATCATTATACTAGTTGTAATAGGAAGGATGTAAGTGAAACATTGATAAGTATAGCTGTTTCACATTTACTGAAATAACTAAGACATACGATGGCTGCAAGGCTGCTATGGCAACTTCCACAAACTTGCACATGGACTCTCAGAACAGACTGTTCAGTAGATGAACATAATTTTCTCCTCTAAGAATAAACAACCAAAAGACTCTTTTAACATTTCAGTTCTGGGTGTCTTTTCAGTTCAGAGTGTCAAATTGAATAGAAATAGCATTTACACCTCCACACGCAGTGCTCTCCAGAATTACTGACAAGGACAAGCAATTAATACTTTTTTACAAATTCATTTACAAATCATTTTTTCAACAGTACATGTCAAAATTATTGGCACCCCTAAATTAGGTTTATCACTTTGAGCACTGTCCCCTTCACAAGATAACAGCATGAATCCTCTCTTCTGATGCTGGTTGAAGAGTAGAACTCATATAAAGGGATCAAAGACATTCCCTCTTACAAAATCTCTCTAGATCCTTCAGACTCCTTGGCATTCATATGCAGGCACTTCTCTTGAGAAAGGTTTTCAGTAGGGTTTGGCTGTAAAAGCTTCATTCTGAGTTCAGGGAACTATTTTTTAGGTGCAGTCCTGCTGGAAGAACAAACCGCCAACCAGTTCCAATCAAATGTCTGAATATCATAATTGCTTATGAGAATTCATTGTTGAATAATTCATTAAGAGCTGCAAAGTCAATATGTGCAAATTATTCGTTCATAGTGCAGGTGTTGCTCATATGCTTTATGAACTTGGGCTGTGGACTATGGGCTTCTGCAAGACATCATTAAACATAACAACATGGCAAAACATCAGAACAAATGCACTTTCATTTGACAGATTTAAATGTTCAGACAACATACTCTATGTGTGAAACCATAGTGTGAGGTTTCTACTGAAATTAAGTTGATTTTGTTCCCTCCCTTGTGAGGCTCTACACTAGATATTATATTGCATTCAGCCAGGTGGGAATTATTGCATCTTTAAATGCAATAGCTAATCCCAGTGATGCTATTCAAGGACCAATTTTGGTTCCTAAAGAACCATGTTTAGAAAAGAGATATGTATTAAATATATATTTTAAGAACTTTCACATAATGTAAAGGTTTTATTCCTATTTTAAGGTTGTACATTTCTGCAATGCCCTGAAGTCAGCATGGCAGCTTCATCATTAGTTCTCCCTGATATTGTGGTATAACAACCCCCCAGCAAAACCACGAATGTAACTTTGAATGGCATGCTGAATAATGAATAAAGGGGATGTTACCAGACATTGACAGTACAGCAGCTCTTCGCTCAGGCCAGCAGCTCTCCAGGCCAAGAACAACATGGAATAGAGTAGTTGGTGTAGTATATTGAACAAGCTTAGGCACCTTAGACAACAAGCAACAATCGACATTGACATCATAGAAAAACTGGCTAGAACAAATACTAGACTAGAACTAGCAGACAAGCGGATGGATGAGGCCCAAATGATTCCCCAAGTAGCAGCAATGCTACTCAATGCCGAGTAGACATGATAGCTAAGCCAATCTTTCAAGGCAAAATTTGCAGGAAGCAATGACATGATAGGCTTCCTCAAGAACTTATTGAAGAGTTCAATAACTTAAAATTAAAAAGAACACATCAAACATTAACCACAAGATATGCCGGTCCACAAGGAAGGCCAATGTCTATTGTTGCAAAATTTACAGAACTAAAGAATAAGATGTGCTCTGTTCAACAACAATGGTCCTGGAGATCCACCATCCTGCAGAGTCTAAGCACAATCCACTACACCTGCTCCAGCTAATGAACTTCTTTAGGAGTTCATACGGTGGGCCGTGTTGTGTTGGTTAAGGTGGAAGGCAACATCTTAGATGGAAAATGGAATGCTAGATGTAGAAAGGAACATTTCCGGGAGGACAATAGGGATAATGGTTGGTTCTGGATCATTAACAGCATTCCAACTCATGCCAAAGATATTGGATGAAGCTTCAGAGAACACAGATCCATTGCTCCCCAGCATGGTGACCTTAGGCTCAGGTGTGGTGTCTTCTCCATAATGGTCCATTTTGTTGTCAATGCTTTTGTATCACCAGTGCGTGCTCCTCAAGGTAGCTGAATCTCTCATTAGAATGAGTGTGTGGACACTGTCAGATATATAGTGTGCCTATGTGACTGGACCCGGCTGGGCGGTGTTAGGAAAATGCTGCCTCTGCCACGGCTCAGTACTGTTTTATGCTGGAGCAAAGATCAAAGACCAAAGACCACCGAGAATTCACTTCAGTGCTTCGTCTCTTTGTTCCTGCATGCAAATGACTTTGATGTAAGCTAACCGTGCAGTACAATGTCCCGGGGAGCCCTCGAAAGCCAAAAGCCTGCCCAATTTAGTTCGCAAGTCTAAGTACAGTTGGCTTCTCTCTCACACACGGCGGTGTTCTAAAGCTCTCATCTTTACGACAGAATGAAATATTAATCAAGACTCGAGCATCGAAGACATGATGACTGTATAATTCATTGCATTCCAGTTTTTAAGATGGGGAGCTGTGCAGAGCAGAGCCAGGCGGCAGTGTTGATTACTGGGTGTACTAGCAATCTCCCAGATCCAGGCCAGACCAAAGCAGACATCAAAGATAAGCAGTCATGAATTTAATAGGGCGAATCGTTCCCAGGACAAAGTGCTATTAATCTTATATGTTTGCAAATTCACAAGGTATGCTTTCACGGCGTAATGAAAATCATTTATCTGCACTACACGATGCAGCTTTGCATCAGCGCAGCTGATTTATATTAGTCTTCTGCATTATGCAGAGCAAAGGTTTCAGCATTTTCAGCAAACACAGGCTGACATTGTTCTGCAATTTGTGTCTAAAGGATCACGCAAAGTATTTGTTAAGTTAACGGTCACGCTTGGTCGTAAATCCTTATTTCCTCAAAAGCTGCAGTTGTGGTAAAGCCGGCCCACCTGCTTCTAAGTTACCACAGCAACCAATACACCTCCGACACGATCTACACCTATGAACTTACTCTGAATAGGACCAACAGAAACAGCAACTCTGGGCCCTGTGCCATAATTCTGGAGAAACTGTATGTTTACAGTCAGTTGGAGCACAGCATTGTTCCTCATAAGCCAGTACAGCAATTATGCAACAGAGATTAATTATGCAGCACGGTGTCTGAAGAAGCAGTACAGCTGAAATGAATACTAGCTGCACAACCGCATTAGACAGGCACAATTAAAGTATAGCTTGGACATTTAGTTCTAGAGGGGACAAAAAACCTCCTCAGAAAGTTATGCAGTGGTTCTATCAACTCTTACACGCATCCCATTCACAAGAATAGTTCTTTAAAGTGCTTCTTCTGTGGCGTCAATCCAAAGAACCCTTTTCAGCTCCTTAATTTTGTGGGGTGTGCAGCAACATACAAAGTATCCAGACACCCCATGTTGAGCAAAATGGAATACTTTTTCTATGACTCCTTAAAGAACTGGTTCTATAGCCATAGCACTAACAAAGTTCCACTAATAGTGTAATTAGTCAATACAGCTACATTAAGATTCACTCAGTGCTGAAAGTGGCGTTCAACTGCACGCACACAGCTCGTATAATCTCAATAAAAAAACAGTGTCAATAGAATGGGATGCTCTGGAGGAGCCACACATGAGCCTAAGGTCACCATATCCAATGCCAAGTGTCAACTAGAGGAGTATTAAGGCCCCCAGCTTTGGGATGTGGAGCAGTAAAAATTAGTTATCTGTGTTATAAGTGATGGAGCTCCATCCAGCACTGTCAGAATCCTCATTAACTCTCTTGTGGTTGACTGCAATCATATTCCTTACAGCAAATGTTCCAACATCTAGTGTAAAGTCTTCCCAGGGGAGTGGAGGCTGTTACTGCAGCAAACTCCTTATCAATGCATTTGATTTCAGAAGACCTGTTGCATAAGGTGTCTGCAATGATTCTGATATACAGTGCTTGGTTTTTAAAAAACTGTGGAACTTTTGAGAATTCAAAATCTCTTGGTGCACGCAGGGCATCACCTGAATTATTCATATCCAATTGTGGGCTGGAGCTTATACTGTGTGGGACTGAAAAATAGCAGAGAGCAGTGAAGATAGGCGTAGCATGACTTCACACATAGGCAAACTCTGACACAGGCATGAGCACTGCTCCGTTTCCACCCTATGTGTATACATAGACTCTTACAAATCCACAAAACTCAAGTTTTGTACTACGCACGGTGGAAAACCATATGATAGCAATGTCTAAAAATAATGCAGATTTCTTTCATCTGACATGGACTGATGCTCAGTGGAGACGCAGTCTGAGGCGAAACCTTTCAGACTGCTTATGGAAAAAATGGACGTTTCACTCTCCAGACCGAAGAAGAAGCCAGGGTCTGTCATAGCATGACAGCTGACTTGCATATCTATGAAGGCACCATCAACACTGAGCCATATATACACATCACTGAAGTAACATATCCCTGCTGACAGAACAAAATCTTACATCTCCATATTGTTTATCATAAGTTTGAAATGCATGTTGCGGTTAATATTGTGTGTAAATTTCACAGTGAATGGACCTGGAAAGATGTCTAGTTCCATTGACTTACAGTAAAAGTATAGTTTGTTTTTTTCCTTTCTCCTATTTACCTATCATTTTGGAGGTACAAGGTTTTATGCTGCCTTCTGGGTAAGCGTGTGGAGCACTAAATATATTTTCACTGTCCAAAGAACAACATGACAGTCAGTAGAAATGCTCCAAAACAGCTTGGAAAAATAAAATCTGCTTCCATTCACTTACATTAAAAATAAAGTTTGTTGTTGCCCTCTTCTCTAACGTTGCCATTTTGGAGAAACTTGTTTTTCTTTGAACGCGACAATATATGTTTTTATATACTTTCAACACTAAATCACTTGGTACCCAAACCAATATTAAAGTTCTGGTAAAAGGAAAGGAGATGTAGCGTTAAACATCAAACAGACTCATGTCCCAACTTTTTTGGAACTTGTTGCAGGCATCAACTGTAATGAAATAAGCACAACATTAATTAAAAACAATAAAGTTCATAAAGTAAAACATCAAACATCATGTTTTGTCTTGTGACTGTTTTAAATTGAATACAAGTAAAAGACGGTTAACAAATCACTGCCTTCTGTTGATTAGAATTTGAAACACATACAGTCCCAACTTTGCTGGATCATTGTGAGGGGCTGCAGGGGGCTAGACAGAATGCAGTCTTGTCTTTTCTAGTGCACTGTGTTTCTTGAATTTCTTATCAGGCTGAACCAACACGTGCAAGAAAGTTATTATATAATAGATGCGTGATGGATTAAAAGGTGAACTGAAGACCCATAAAACACTTTCATATCTGTCACAACGACCCACATACAGCTCGGTCTGGCTGTGGTGAAACTTGAAAAGGTGCCACAACGCCGTTGTGTCCGAGTGGTCTCAGCTCTGTAGCTTCAATGAAACCCTCATGAGATGTTGAAATGTCACGCCTCTTCATTTAACCGGACGCCGCGACATATTCAGCAGCCGGACGCTAAATGTTCTTTGACACTTCGTTTTGTTTGCTGGAAGCAAAAGCTCATGAATATTAAACACTTGGGTTTTTTTCATTGCCATTGTTTCCCATACAAAAACGGGCTCGAGCTAGCGCTTCACTTGGGACATGACGCAAGTCGTGTTGGTGCAGCCCACGATCACCTCGCTCTTCTTCTGCCCTCAAAACAGACGCAGCGAGCGCGCAGAGGTGCAACAAGGCGCTCGCTCAGCGGGAGGAGAGGAGCGCTCGGTGGTGGATTCTTCCCGTTTCGGGTAGAAGAAGCTGCACACCGTCATGAAGTTCCTGTGTCTCCTCGTTGTGGTTCTGTCCCTCTTTGCAGGTGAGTGATGGATTTTTTTCTCTCCTTCCACTTCTGCATAGGCGAATGCGCAAATTTCAGCACCACGGTCAGCGGCACGGCAGCGTGAAGCAGTGCGAAACCCAGTCAGGGATTTCTGCAGCCACGCAGCATTTACAGTATGCACATACACTGTAGGGTACATGTGCAAAACGACAGTTTAAGAGGGAATATTCTTTATAGCACAGGCTGATGATCCTCACAGGGCTTCTCTTGTGTATCTTCTGATCGTGCTTCGACCCTTTAGACTATTCAGCATTGAATGCTGCTACTTCTGTTCCTCTGGGTTCCCTGGCTGGATGCTCATGTGGCCATTATGGCTCATGTTACTATTAAACCAGTAAATCTTGTTGAACCTAATTCTGAACATTGTTGTTTGAAATGAAAAATTTTGTATTTGAAACCACAGAGAACAAGTCGTTACCAGTCGGGCAAGACGACAGAAGGGAAAACCTGGTATGCCTCACTTGGTCTTTTTTAATATATCGTCTAAATATGGAAGACTAGTGCAGTAAATATACTAATAAAATATCCACACTTCCTTTTAGCTCACCCACTGCTTGGTCCAGATCATTTCTAAGGCACTGTCCAAGCCAGATGGCACTCCCCTGCAACCAGAGTGTAAAGAAATTCTTAAGGCAGGCAAGTAACTTTTACTTTGTTTCTTATTGATTGTTAGATTCTGTAAAGACTGAATCTTAGAAGTAGTTTAGGCTGTATCCTATAATTATAATTCATTCTCTTATTATTATTATTATTATTATTATTATTATTATTATTATTATTTATAGGTTTAGCAAACTACACACCCACCGGCCACTTCATTAGGTACTCCTTGTATGTACACTCATTGGCTATTATCTCTGACTTCACATTTATAAGTTGGACCAGCTAGCCTAAACTGTCTTAATAGTTGGACAGTGAGTGGACACAGTAAAAAGTCTGATGGGTCTGATTTACTTGCACCAGCACAACACACACTAACTCATAACCACCAAATTGGTGTCACTGCAGTGCTGAGAATGATCCACCACCCAAATAATACCACCAATGGTGGTCCTCAACATTGATGATCAGGATGCAAGTATGTAACAAAGTATACAGAGAAAGCGATGGACAGTCTGTAAGTGTAGAACCACAAAGTGCTCCTGTATGGTGAGTGGATCTGATAAATAGACAATGAGTGAAGATACAAGGAGGCGTATCTAATAAAGTGTCCTGCGGGTGCATGTTCACATTGAGTAGGCTGCGCCTAATACTCATTATTCTAGATCTTCATACAGGTTCCACTCATGCTTCAGCTGTGAATAAAGGTGAGGAAGTCATTCTGCCTCCAGAACAAGAGGACAAGAGACACGAAGGGGCGTCCATTGACAGGGCAGAGGAAGTCATCAATGAGCTACTAAAGACGAAAGAGGAAAAGCGTGAGGATGTGGATGAGGAGCGAAGCCAGGAGGAATTCCCAAATTACTACAAAAGGTACCACCTTTTAAGCAGCAAGGAAAAACGCCAAGACCTGGAAGACGAAAGGAGCCAAGAGGAGTTCCCTCAAAAGAGGCATCACTTGCTCTCCACTAAAGAGAAGCGCGAGGACGAAGATGAGGAGCGAAGCCAAGAAGAATTCCCCACCTATGAGCACAAAAGGCACCATCTACTAGGAGACAAGGAAAAGCGTGATGAACCGGACTATGACCGGAGCCAGGAAGAGTTCCCAAGCGTTGATCACAAAAGGCACCACGAGGAAGATGAGGAAAGTGAAGAGCGAGAGAAACGGATCTGGAAACCTTCTCACAGATACCACCACAAGAAGGTGCACCACAAGCGGGATGATGATTCGTCAGATGAAGATCTTGCCAGAATGAGCTCTCAGGAGAAGAGGTTGGATGACTCTGTGGAAGCGGAGGAAGAAGAAGAAGACGTAGAAAGAGCTAAACGAAATTGGAGACCAGGTCATAGACACCAGAGGAAACATCACAAACGAGACGTTGACTCGTCAGATGAAGATCTTGCCAGAATGAGCTCTCAGGAGAAGAGGTTGGATGACTCTGTGGAGGAGGAGGAAGAAGAAGAAGACGTAGAAAGAGCTAAACGAAATTGGAGACCAGGTCATAGACACCAGAGGAAACATCACAAACGAGACATTGACTCGTCAGATGAAGATCTTGCCAGAATGAGCTCTCAGGAGAAGAGGTCGGAAGACTCTGTGGAGGAGGAGGAGGAAGAAGAAGACGTAGAAAGAGCTAAACGAAATTGGAGACCAGGTCATAGACACCAGAGGAAACATCACAAACGTGACGATGGCTCATCAGATGAAGATCTTCCCAATATGAGCTCTAAGGAGAAGAGGTCGGATGACTCTGTGGAGGAGGAAGAAGAAGACGACGTAGAAAGAGCTAAACGAAATTGGAGACCAGGTCATAGACACCAGAGGAAACATCACAAACGGGACGAAGACTCGTCAGATGAAGATCTTGCCGGAATGAGCTCTCAGGAGAAGAGGTCGGATGACTCTGTGGAGGAGGAAGAAGAAGAAGACGTAGAAAGAGCTAAAAGAAATTGGAGACCAGGTCATAGACACCAGAGGAAACATCACAAACGGGATGAAGACTCGTCAGATGAAGATCTTCCCGATATGAGCTCTAAGGAGAAGAGGTCGGAAGACTCTGTGGAGGAGGAAGAAGAAGAAGAAGACGTAGAAAGAGCTAAACGAAATTGGAGACCAGGTCATAGACACCAGAGGAAACATCACAAACGAGATGAAGAATCTGAAGATATGGAAAATGAGGAAAGAGAAAAGAGGAGTTGGTGGCCCAGCCACTGGTTCCAACACCAAAGACATCCCAAACGCAGCGGAGAGTCATCTGAGGAAGATGAGGAGCCTCAAGAGAAAAGCATCCACCACAATAGCCAGTATCACAGTGCAGTAGAACTTAAGCAGGAAGAAGAGGAGAAAAGGCATCGTCTCGACGACTCACTGGAGGAGACCCACAAGCACCATTCTCCTGAGAAAGAAGAGGAGGAGCTAATCGCTCGAGAGATAAGTGAAAACAAACACCAGGAGGAGGAGAAAAGGTACCACACTACTTCAGAAGAGGAGAAGCAGGAGAAGGAGGCAGCTCTGAGATACCTGACTAAGAAAAAGAATGAGCTGGAGGATCGTCTGCTGAAAGAGGGTGAAGTTTATGAGAAGCGCAATCCCTGGATTTATCGAGGATTCTACCATCCAGCCTGGTACAAGAGGAGTTCTGAGGGAAACGAGAGAGTTGCAGGCTTGCATCCTTCACCAACACTGGAAGAGCTTGCCAACACCATCCGATACAAGCGGGGTCTACCATCTGAAAAGAATTCATCTGAGGGAGAAGAGGCTGGACTCCAACAGAGGGCTCTTACTCCAGATGAGGTAAGCTCATTAAAACAATTCAGTCACTCGACATCAATGACAAAACATTAAGCTTAACCTTGCCTTAATTTTAAACCCACCTTTGGATTTTTATATAAACTGAGAACAGTAGCTGCCCTTGTGTAAAGATTTCAAAGGAAATGACCGATAGACATGGTCAGGAATTTCTTGGAAAAATATCTTTTTAAAGTAACTTACATTATAAGTAAAAATGTTATTTCCATGTCCTAAAGAAGCTACTGTTTTTTACATTCAGTGAATATATCGTCGCTGTTCAATGAAAAACATTTATCTCCATTTTTGCTGATTTAGAGTTTTCTACTTTATTTGAACTCACCAGTGGTTGTTTATATTGTGTGAAAATTTCATGATGAATGGACCAATAGACATGCTCCAAAATAGCTTCCATAGACTTACATTAAAAGTAAAGTATGTTTTTGGTCTCTCCTGTAAAGTTGCAATTTTGGAGACACTTGTTTTTCATAGAACAGCAACGATATGATGCAATAAATATCAATTTAAACAATTTTTTTAGAAGGTTTTTTACAATTAGGTCCATCTGTCCAGGCTTTGATACATGTAGAAAACTACCTTTGACATCTTTGGCCTAGATACCGATGCCTTGCGAGCCTGCAAACAAAAAACCTTAAGAAAACCATTAATAAAGTAACTAAGCAACTAAGGGTACTTCACAGCTTCAAAGGCTAGAACAGAGTAAACAAGGCACTACAGCTTAAAAGTGGGACATGAAGCTCTGCCGGGTGGGACTTTGAACGAATCTGATCAATCCCAGGAAGAATGCGAAGCCATTGCTTTCCCGATACTCCTTGCTGTGCCGATTGCACCAAAAATCCTGAGTTATCTCCCAGTTTCAATAGCTCCCCAGCCAGTGGTTTGTGTCAAGCCTGCCCTATTAAAATGACACTAGAGTTATCATCCCTTCTACCATTGCCAACCTGTGCAGCCCTCGATCATACTGTGTGGTCGGTCCTCCAAAGATTTAAAGGCAAAGATAAATGGCTGGACTCCACGGCTGGCTTATAGTATAATTTCTCATCCTGACAGGACTGTTGTATAGCTTCAGGCACTTTCCTACCACATGGGACTTTGGAATAGATGTTGTAATGAGAGACCAAAAAAAACCCACAAGGGCAGCAATATTGTTCTGAAACTATGGCCACATGTGCCACATGTTCTTCACCTTTCATGACCAGCTTTAATTGCTGTGATCAAATGAACTTAATGTTACATTTTCTATTTCTCTCTTTTCCCCCCTCAGTTAAAAGAACTGGAGAAGCTGGCCTCAATGGACCAACCAGTAAAGCAGCTAGATTAGCCAAGTTCAGACTCAGAAGGGAACCAGCCATCCAGACAAGAAGCAACAGCTAACGTCCCCAATTATGACCTTCCAGATGCCGCACGTACTGCTGCTGCTTTAGGCTGCCTTTGGATTATTTCATGCATTTTAACTCTGTGTTGACAAAGAAAATGAAAAAAATATATAAGCTTGCCTACAGCATAGTTTTTTATGTGAACATAACTGATAGTGGAGGCCTTATATTACATACTTGCATTGCTGAATGGTTTAAGTGTTTGTTAGGTCAAACTTTCAGAATGAAGAGGGAATAAAAAGCACAAAAATATGCCTGTTTATTAGTGTGCATCTTACATATTTGTGGATTTTGATGTTTAAACCCAGAAGCATGCGGTCTATTAAATATTTCAAGAAGAAAAAGTTTTTATTGTTCATTCTGTATAACTCCCTATGTATTCTTAGGTTCGCATTGGTTGTGTGCATCCAATAAAATGTGTTATGATGGGACCAAAAGCAAGCAGTCAAGTGTTTTAATCTAGGTTTGTGGCTAAACAAATGAAGGAAAACATTTTTCTATTTGAATAATAATTTTATTAACCATGATTACACTAATGCAATTCGTCAGTGACCCATCTGATGGCAGTTGCTTCTCTATTGGCACTTTGTGCTGATAAAAATAAAATAAAATAAAAAGCACAATGTGAATAGCCCTGTGCTGCTCGATGAAAGACCGGCTCTCGGAAAAACAAGGTTAAAATAACAGACTTTGTACAGTAAAGCCTTGCAACTTAAACAAAGTTATATAGGACTTCTCCAAGGGAAGAGGCTAAATTGGTTTATTCATACTAAAACAAGTTAGGCCGTACAGAAGGGCTATACAGAACTGTCACTCGGGCTCCTAATCTCATCTAGTTTGATCCTCTTTGCAGCTGGCTCCCCTGATTTTTGCTGAGCTCCTGATGTGGCAGTCGCATCAGCAGCGACAGTGATTCCAGAGAGCAGATAGCCTCCTCCCCCACTCATCAGCAGCACTGGATGGGTTCTATTGGGTAACACCTGCAGATAAAATTGTTTATGAAACTTTTAAAACAGATGGCACAACTCAAACATAACATCAAACGAGCAATGGCAACCTTTAGAATAATTAATTAAAAAAAATAGCAATATACAAAATTGTCATTCTCTGAAACTGCTTCTAATAAAATCCCTTCAGATTAACTCAGCTACATTCAAATCTAAGGATACTGTTCCCTTCTCTTGTTAAGTTATCATTTTGGAGATGCTTATTTTTCTTTGGACAGTGATGATATATAAAACAGTGCTGTATCTTATCATCATATTAGATTAAATTAGATTAGATTCATTGTGCAGAGTAAAGGTACAAGGCCAATGAAATGCACTTAGCATCCAACCAGAAGTGCACAATACATTATTATTTACATTTGCAAAACAGAAATGACTAACTATTTAAAGTTATTGTACATGTGGCGGTATATAAATAAATATATAGAATGTAGGTGTACACAGAATGTGAGATAAGGGGGTGGTATATAAAATAGAATATAAATTACTATACATATATACAGTAAGTAGTGAAATGCAAAGATTGCACAGAGCAGCATATGTTAAACAAGTTGTAACAGTGTAAGCAATAACTAAATATAAACAGTATATGCGAATATATAAACAGTGCAATATGCGAATATAAATAGAACCGTACAGGTATGAAATTACAAAGATAGATATATCATCATACAGAATAATTACCTGGTAATGCCTAAGCCAGGAATCCGTTAGTCTGAGACTAATTGCTCCACCTTGCTCCCTGAGCTTTGTATAGCATTCAATTAATGGCTAAAAAAAAAACAAAAAGAGAGATGAATATTACATTACAAGGTTTTATAATGCAGTACATATTGACTATGTTGGAAAGTGGCCAAGACATCAATATTAGCACCTCTCTGTATTGGCAATAAACTACGAAAGGTCTAGATGGTGCCACAAACTTCAGTAAGCCCAGCAGCACAGGACAAGGGTGGAAGCGACTGGCGATCACTAACCTGTAGTAAACAAAGAATTCAGCAGTTAAACCATTCAGTTCAGCACTGTAGACTTCACATATTTCACTGGACTGGCAAACCAAGAGTCGAATATAACAGAATAACAGCAAATAAATTCAAAAATGTGAGATAAGGTGACAACAATTATAATATTAAAAGTTACATTTATATAACATTTGGAGAGAGAAGAAGAATGTGCAGTTAGGAGAAAGGTTTTGAGTTGAGCTTTAAAGGAAGAGACTGTGGGTGAGAGTTCCAAACTTTAGGAGAAGTAGTGCTGAAAACTTTGCCAGCTGACAAGCATCTTGTGCGTGGGACTACAAGCCATGCTTATCTTACCATGTGTCATAAAGATGCCTAAATGACTCCAATCTGATCATTAAAATCTTATTAAGAAGAGAAAAGAGCTACATATGTTTTTTCTTTTACATATGACCACTAAACACTGTGCCCTTCACTGTGTGAAGCTGGTCACATCAATCTACACCATGCCCTATTACTGTAATACTTTTTACATACTGAGATGCTTCTACATCTACCATGCTAAACTTTTGAGGGGAAAAAAAGACTTAACGAGTACTGTGTAATGTATATGATAATATATATATTTTTAAAAACTTCTATGCCAGGGGTGGGGGGTAAATTGCAGGGGACCACAGCTTTAAGACCAAAAACTACTGGTTTAATGGACGGTTGCTCTGTTGGTTTTGTTAGCCAATTGATAGGCATGTCTTTCCTCCATAGGCTGGTGGAGACCAGAGAGATGCAGAGCAAGCTAACACTAAAGTCACAGCCGAAGTAGACTTTATTTTGCTGTACAAACTGAAACTTCATCCTTTTGAATCCAATCATGTACCATGAACAACTGTGAAACCTCCAGACTATAACAACCCTGGTAGTCTATACCAATGAATAATGACTGCAGATCAATAAATACAAAGCGTTCCAAATAAAATCATTTCCAGGGACAGAACCACACGGGTCTCATCAAGTACTGCCATGTCTCCACATGACTAAATCAATTGCACTGGGATAGAAACCATTTCATAAGCCAAAAAAGCACTGCCTGGCTCTACAGGACAGAACAGAAACTACTTACCCATCTACATTTCGGCCCTCCAGCAGAGCAGCCGCCGCAGCAAGCCGCCTCCTCTTCTCCTCCATCCTCACTCTCTTCTCCTGTGCCTGCCAGAGGAAGAGTAACGTAACAATCAGAGTGCCAGATTTAGTTTCCAGCCTCTGTGCTACCACTTGCACTGAGCTTGTGTGTTCTGCTGTTATCTTTTTTTTACTTTTTAATGTTTTACATAATCTTATCTTTTAACTCTTTTAATTTATTTTGGGTTTCTTAACATGCAGTAACAAGATGAAAACATAATGAAGCATTTATGTTCTAAAATATTTTTAGGTCACAATTTTTTAAGGCCGTGGTTCTTATCGGGGAATCATGGATATTAACCAAAACTGTATAATCTCTCCATGATATTCCACTGTCCTGACAGAGTGCCTGAGTAAATGCACTTGTAGTAAGTGGAGGGGGTAAAGAGAAAATAGAGGGAGAAGAGCGAGAGGGGGAAGGAAAAAAAAAAAACCTTTCACTGGCATGCCTGGGCGGTAATGTGCAGCTCTGCTCTGCTCTGTTTCAGGGGGAATCGAGAGGAGGGGGACGTGGCAAAAACAGGCTGAGAACCGCTGGCTTATTGAACTACAACTCAAATAATAACGAGTACACGGACAGAGCTGGAAATGGATTTGAATCAGTACTTTCACAAAGTCAGTGGTGCAGGAAACCCTATAATCATACAACATTAAAAACAATAACAATAAAACCGTGAAACTGCAACAGCCCTCTATAAAAACAGTTTCATTTACAATTTTAAAAATAACTGAAGATCTTCATTTATTCCTGTTAGATTTCCACTCTTTTAATTAGTCAAAGGTTTGATTTTGGATGAATCTGCTCTCTTTCCTCATCAGATGTTATCCCTGCTAGCTTTTTCTACCATGCCCTAATTATACGAGCAATTGCTTACAGCGCACTCACCAGGGCCCACCTGGGACCACTATTCCAGCTGGAATGCTGTTTTATTTATTTATTTTTATGATGAGTAAAACCATAGATGATCATATAGAAAGCACTACAGAATACAGAACATGGAAAAATAAGTATAAAAAATATATAATAAAATATAATAAAATAATATCCTATTTAAAAAGAAATTAAATTAAGAGGCATACATTTTACAATATGTTTTTTTTAAATAATATTTAAAATTCCATTGTATATCATTATTTATCGTATTGTTTATCTTCTTCTACGTAAAAGTTAGTGCTGGTGGGCAGTGATGGTAAAGGCGTGTGTGATCAGGCTGGTCTACATTAAGCCAGGTGGATGCTGACCACTACAGGTAAGAAAGCCCTTGAAAAGATTTGTGGTGGTGGAGCAGACTGTGGAGGCAGTGAGTGTGGTAAAAGATTCAGGGTGAACAGGGACATTTGGAAGTGGAAGTAAAATTGCTGCGGGGCGATTTTGGTTAGACAGGTCAGGTTGAGGGTCCAAGCATGGTAGCTGGTGAACACAAGGACCCCGGAGTGCTGGAAAATCAACATGCTCATAGAAGCACTGACTTCTGATATACAGGATTAAAGTTTCCAGCAATGTTGAAAAATACATCCATTCTTGTTGAATGAGTTGGAACTTGTGGTAAAATTGTAAATTATATTGTTCACAACTCAGTTCGTAATCTACCAATGGTACTAGATTATGATCTGGATTTTCTTTCTCCCTGTTTGATTTAATTTCCTATTATTTGTTTTAAATCTAGTACAGTGGAATTATATCGTTAGCATGTGAACAACATCTAATGTAGTCCAAATGTATCCAGATTAAATTTTTTAGAATGACAGCACTTTGGTTCAAATAGAATTTAAACGTAAGAGACAGATTTACTAAGAGAGTTTTAATAGTGACTAGTTTAAGAGACTATCTACAAAAAAACTTGAATGCAAATGGACACATGATCGGTATGTTACTAATCATTGCATAGAAAAAAAGGTTTCTGCTAGGTAAGAGTTTCTGTTCTGAAACACATGACAAAGTTCTGTTCTGCGCTCAGTTCCTTTGGAAACCATGTGGCATTAAACCATAGCGCACAGAAGTCACAGCAGGAACAACAAAGTAAGAAGTAGCTTTAGTAAAGCAGGAATTACAGAGTAAAAGATTTCCAATATGTGCTTTTAACATTCATTATTCAGGCAAAACCTGTCTTTACAGAAAAAGGGGTTTTAAATAGCATTTCCTGAAACTAATTACAAACAAATTAAGATTGTGGAATGCATGGCAGACATTTATTTTAATTTTAAAAAGTACTTCTTTAAAAAAAAAAACCCTCTTCTCTCTGAGAACAAAGAATGAAACCTATCTCCACTTCTAAAACAGAACAAATTTACAAGCGTTAAATAAATGCACAGTCAGCATTTACCACTGGTTTCTGGTAAAACAAAGTAAGCGGCTCATTATAATCATCTCCTCCCAGTATTTTGTGCTTTTATGGGGAAACGGCAGGAGACTTATATATATATATATATATATATATAGGCATATATAAAGCAAAAAGCCAAAAAAGTTCACCACTGACTGGTTAGTAAATTGTGACTTATTGTGAAATAGATTTAGTTATGGTGCAAAAATGTTATGCCCTAGATCAGAGGTCACTAATAGGCGGACCGCAGTCCAGGTCCGGGTCCAGACCCAGACGTTGCATTGCGGACCTAAACCGAAAAACTATTGACAATTATTTAATTTTGAGTGTGTTTATTTTAAGCGACGGAGCTTTTCTCGTCTTTACGGTATATGGGCTTTACAGCGCAGTAAACTCAGAGACCAAGCACGTGCACTGTAAGATCACAGAAGCCACTCCTCAACCAATCAGATCTGTGCACATTGGGGCGTGTGGCGTGCACACAGGCGAGGTACGAAGCGAGAAGCAGCAGTCGGAGACTAAAGCGAGTCAGAAAGAATAACGTAAAAACAGAAAAGTCAACAGTGAAAACTGACTGTTTAATAGGAACAGTTCTGGAATGGACTTGCTCGTCTAGTTTTGGAGAAAACCACTCTGTAAAACCAACACCAGTCAATTTGTGAAGCCGAGTTAACAAGAAGACGCACATTTTATTTACTTTTTCTATAAATAAACACTTTAAGATGCACTTTTTTAAAAAGCATTTTGTTTTTTTATAATGTAGCTCTTGTTTCAGTTCAACACTTAAACAGTAAATATACTGAAACATACTGAACGGTATTTGTAATAAGTTTGTCTTTCAGTTGCTGATGGTATAAGATGCTGATACTAGACTAATTCAGTAGACAGGATGACACTGAATCATAAAACAAGTTAGAAATGATGATGGTCCGGACCTTGGCCTGAGGAAATCTCCTCTAACTGGACCTTACTGACGTCTAATTAAATACCCCTGCCCTAGGTAGCTAAGAATTTGGCTAATCATTTTTAACACCTTTTTAACACCGCTTTTTGAAAATAAAGTCATTGTCTTCACAGCAGGACAACTTTTTGGCAAGACACCTTCAGATGAAATCTTTTTGGACTTGGACGTTTGCTTTGTTAAACTTAAGTGGGTGAAGATGGATCAGGCTAAGATACTAGCAATCTAAACTAAAATCTCAGACACAACTAGTTCTAAGCCAGGGTGACCAATCATAACTACTACTATCAAAAACAGAAAAACCACACATGATCAGTTGTTTGAAGACAGACCAACTGATTGAATAAGGCATGTAACTGCTTTCAACAGTCAAAAGCCTGGAGCCACACCCACCCCTTACAGGTAAAACTAGACACCTGTTCTAAGTTTTTATGCAAATTAACTCTCATGCTTACCTTTTGCTCCCGTAGCTTCTCCCTCTCCTCTTTCTTTTTGGCCTCGGCTGGGTCTGTGCTTACTTCCATGCTTTGCTGCTCTGAGCTGCTCTCCTCACCCCCACCTGCAGATACCTGAGAGGAGCTAGACTGTTCATCTGTCTTGCTGTCGCTTTGAGAGTCCACGTCTTTCTCGTCCAAGTTCAGCGTTCCTGACAGTAAAGGGTTCACCTTACACAAGGGAAACTCGTGTAGTGTGTTGTGAAAGTGTGTAGGGAAGCCAAAGCTCTCCATGCCAGCTCTGACTGGACCTCCACCTGGATACATCTGGATCACTGAGCCATGGCCTGGAAGAGAGATCAAGAATGAGAGCAGGAGACTGAGAGAAAGTAAGAGTGCTGTATTATTTTTATTTGTTGTATGCAGTACAATATCCACACTATGGTATCCATTGTGGTCATACGAAGAGCGTAAGGCATGCATAAGAAATCACAACGCAAATTAATAACAGGAAACATGTTCATACCTCCCATCCTCTCCATAACTGAGCCTAGAACGAGACCGGCACACGTCTCAAACACAATGATCTTACTGCCTGCATGGATGTTCCCCATGGTCAGCATTTGAGCTAAGGTGTCATATCGCAAGTGACTGCAACAGGAAGAGAATTATAATTCAGAGAAAGTCTGAAAAGAAATAAAAGGCCAAGAAACATCTCTGGAGTAGGGGTGTGCGATATATATTGTCTATGATAATATCTTAATTGCTGTGGTAACAATGCTCAAGCTGATGTTATCGAGTACGCTACTGACTGGGGAAACAACAACAACCATCTAAACGTCTCGACTCCATGTACTACTTCATGTTTTAGTATAGGCTGCTGAGAGCACCCATACTGTGTGCTAGTAGACTAAAGCTGGTTTGGATTTGATAAGACGGCCATTGCTCAAAGGACGGTAGTTTGCAGACTTTGTAAGAAAACAGTCGTTAAAGATCGCTCGACAACTAACCTGTTCCACCATCTCCCAAAAAACCACCCCACAGAGTATGAGGAGTCCAAGACAAACCTAGATCAGCTAAGGTTTCTGGCACAACACACACTCGAGCAGCCCCACGACCTCGACTTCCGGGAAAAGCCGGAGGATAATGAATGGATATTAATGGATATTACTATTCTTTAAGAAGTGCAGTAAAATATAAGCTAGTAAAATATAAGACTTTTACAAATATATTTTTAAATACTGCTAAATATTTTTAATTAACGTTATCAGCAAAATTAAAAAAAATATCCACATATAATTTTAGTCAATATCGCACAACCCTACTGTGTAGTAATGTTACAGCCTGTTCTGCACAGCACAGATTTGCTGTATCAAGAGGAACGTATAACAGTAATACAGGTGCAGCTGCACAGCTGATGACATACCATACTTTTCCAGGTTCTCTGCCGTGGTACATCATGGCTAGAATACGGGAGGTAGGTTTCAGTACTGTTACATTGCTCTCATACCTGCAGACATGTAATGCACTTTAAATAAATACAACTAAAAAGAATGCATTAAAAACAGAACATGCCATCCTTTCTACTTACTTCTTCTTTTTCTTCTTGATGTATTTCGCCTGAGCAAATTCAGTTTTATCCTTGAATGTTGTACTGTTGTCTATAAGCTGCTGGATAATTTCCTACAGAACAGGATCGTAACGGAAACACCACAAATTCAATTCAATAGAAAAAGAAATGAACAGCAAACGGTTCTTCATCACTATGACCTCTTTTTCAGAGGGATATATATACCTGGCCTTTCAACCCTTGCTCTTTCAGTGATTCAATGTCATCTCGGGTCAGCTTCTGTGATTTGCCATCATCCACAATGTGTCTGTTGTCCGTGCCTGCTCCTTTGGTGTCTGTTTAGGAAGGAAGAGAGAGCATCCATATATGACTCATTATAATGCCTCATGTTGAAGATTGTGTGTAAATCATCTACAGCCCACAGCCAATCTGTTCCACCTTCACCTGCAGGATCTTCTGTGTTGTTTCTTTTTCGCAAAGTCAGCTTCCCACCACCGTCCATTTCAAATGTGGAGCCATACAGTTCCCCAATAGCATTATCCATGAAGATCCACTGTTTCTCAAAAATCACTTTCCTGAGAATGAAAAGCAATTATGTTTATTTATTTATTTATTTGACTGTTCCTTCAGTGATATACAAATGTTACATTTCATCACAATGCAGACCATACAGGTTGATCTAATCCCTATTTCTACATTGTTTAAGATAAGAAGTGTTTATACGGGCATCAACACTGACAGATGTGTAAAGTATATTGACATTGGCCCAGATGGTGTAGCCAAGGGGAGGCCACAGGTGGCCAGTCCCATCCCAGTTATGCAAAGTTAGTTATGAAAGTCAGTCAACATCAACCAATCATCACTTATACTTTACGATAAAAACATTAGGGTAGTTAATAATATTTTATGCGTCTGACGCTGAACTAATAATTAGTGTATCTTGCTGTGGTTGACTAATTTTCTCAGTAAAGGGTTAAGTGAATGTGTGCTGAGAGCTACATTATAAAGCAGGATATTCAGAATAAGAGTAAGAATGTTAACTTAAAAATGAGTCACCTATAATAATTAGTCTAATTTGTTTTACAGCTAAATACACTACCTTAGACAGTACTGTCTACCCTTAAGTTAATAGCTTATATGGCCTGTCTACAAGTTAATGTTGTGAACTGAGTAAGTGATGTCCTTAGTTAACTTGATTCAAATGCATCATTTTCTCCTGAGGTGTCAGAGTGTAACTGTTGCGCCATTTAAGATGGAACTGGAAACTCGAATAATAAGCTTCAGTAAGCAAGCAGTTGAACTCTTCCAGCAAACTGGGTTTTACTGTAAGCCCTACAAAAGAAAGCAAGTTAGATTCGCACGTGATGTTCCTTAAATGCAGAGGTAAGCTAGCTAGTTAGCTATGTGTGTGTAACACATAGGTTATCAGACTTCAGGTCAGGAATGACTTCGGGTTCTGTGACTAAACAAAACGACACCATTACTCACTTTCTCTTCTCAACCTGCACGGATTTGTAGACATCTCCTCTTTTTAGAACCACATAGTCCCCCTCACTTATCCTGCACTCCTCTTCGCTATCCAGAGCGGGGTCCGCCATTTCTCCAGCTCACAGACCGGCTGACCTGTTTGTGCGCGATTGTTTTCAGTTTTAGGAGCTTTCAGTGATCGACACTAACACCGACAGTAAAAAGACGACAGTACGAAACGCCATAAACCGGGGTCTCCGTGTTTCCCCCACGTGTAGGCTAGCGCTTTCCGAACCGTAGGATGACTAATCGATCCAGACCGCACCGCTACGCGCAGCTAGGTAGAGTAGTTGTTCACAGATCAGTCTATATCGATTTACGCTGTGGGCATTTTTTTAATAAAATAAAAGTCGTAGTGTATTCGCACTTCAGTTAAGTATTAAAATTAAATCCTTGTAATTATTTTCTGTTATTTTTTAAGAGAAAATTTTACTTCTTATATTTTTATGTAGGCTTTCAATGTATAAACATCCACTAAGATTCTACTGAATCCTATTATCGCCACTTAATTATAATTCTTTCATTATTACACAAATGTCGTTATTTTTTAGATGCTAATTATTTTAAGATACTGAGTCTATTATACTAAGATACTATTTTTAAAGGCTAAATTATTTTGAGATAATAAATCATTATCTTGAGATACTAAGTCGTTATTTTAAGATGCTATATGATTTTGGAATTATTTTTTAACCGATGGGAATGGGCTTCTATGAAATTCATATGTAAAATGAAACCAATCTGCTAATTTAATTTTGTGCAAGGGTCACATAGCATCAAACAACACATCATGTTATGCTGTTATTTTACATTTAAGTAGATTTATATAGCTGACCAATGTATAGCCTGTAAATACAAATAACTGATATATAGTATAGTATATATGGTTCAGTTATATAGTAATAATTTACTGAACATAATACACCTCTGGATATAACTGTAAACAGGACTGTATCTGAAATACTCTAATACCCTACTATACACTAGACAAGTCACACAGTTATGCAATGTTTTTGGACATTTTTAATAAGAAACTCACAGCAAACAACAACATTTATGTTTGGTTGGAATAGTTTATGTGAAATGGATTTCCCTGAAAAATGTATTACAACAAAAAGTTTGAAAAAAAGAAGGAAGAGAAAAGAAGACAATTCCTGTTTAAAAATGTAAAGCAAACAATGTCTCACACAATGTAATGTCTGCTGCCCTACCTTCCTATCTGGCTCCCTATATCCTGTATTTGGAGCAATTAGACACATCTGTGAAATGTTAGTGATATTACATCAACTGTGACCTGTCTTACTGTGAGGTTTGCAAAATCAATCATAAAGCTTGGGACATTATCTTCAAGTGTAAGCAAATACCTAGCCAGCCTAACCCGGGCATTTCATCACAGAAGTTTTCTTTGAGAGCATTTTGGCTGATGCTAGGAATGTAGTTGTTCATTCCTAACAAGTAAATGTAAACAAGCATAAAACTGCCATAATAAAAAGGCTACATTTAAACATTCGGTCAACTAAAATCTGTAGGCAAGCCTGGAACTGGCACATGGCTGTGGTTGTCATGGTCATTCTTGTCCCCCTGTAAGTTTGCGGAACAGTTCTTCATCTAGTGTTTCATTTTGATCTTTGGAACGTGTTGAAAGGAAGATGTAGCCTCCAATGTATTCATGAACCACCCTACAGTCACAGCTCTGGCAGGAAAAAGCTACTGACACGTTCTGGTCAAATTCAATGGCCACCTGGAACACAAACCATAAATTAGACGACAGAAAACAAAAGGATTTTATAAAAGATATCCCAGTCTAGGACCGTTTCTTTATTAAAAGGCTTTGAAACTGCTCTAGGGCATTGAAAATACTGAAGTCCTGGATTTAGATAAAATGCAGGATATTTCTATGACAGAGTTTTCCGCACCTGTCTGATCTCCCAGTTTACATTCCACTGTTTCATGTTGGAGAATCTCCACGTGGTCAACGGCAGACGGGTGGACATATCAATACGGATTAGCCTGTTGTAGGAGATGCCCAGTATCTCATCTTTCTTATTCCCTTTGAATCTGTATGCACACAAAGAGCAAAGTTGTTTAATACAGAGAGAATGTACAGCAAGATCTGTGAACCACAAAGAACAACCTGCACATTTGCACATTTTTTATTTCACTTTATTTATATTTTGATTTTTTAATGGTTTATTTTATATACCTCTAATTACAGAATACATATTAGTTTAGTTCAGATGAATACAAGTTCCCAAACCTAAATGAACTAAGCAACCCTCTCCCAACTTGGACAGGATACGCTAAAAGCTTAATGCCTAGATTTAACACTTAGCAAGTTTTGGTGACTTATTTGATGGCTGTAAGTGTTATAAGCTGCCTGGCAGACTGGTAAAAAATCATAGTAGATTTATTTTCATCCCCGTACCTGACTATGTAGTACTTAATGCCAAACTCTGGTAGAGACTGCCATGCTTGGATGAATCGCATTTTTGCCTCCATGAGAGTAAGCTGGGAAATGTTGTGATGAGCCTCTAAGATTCGTGTAGACAGCTAAAATCCAAAGCACATAAGAAACACATGTTGTTATGTTCAGTTATTGCAATAAATTATATATATATATATATATATATATATATATATATATATATATATATATATATATATAAGATAAAGCCTTTTTACCTGTTTGTTTTTGTATTTTTTGGCATATCGTGGAGAGACAAAGCATTCTGCATTCATCTCCATAGACTCCACATCAGGTGCAGCCTGACCTGGTGGGGGCGCCAAACTCTTCATCTGTAGGAAAGACTGGATGTTCTTGACCTCTGTGCTATAGGAGCTATAAGCCATCGTCTTGCCTTTAGACGCCAGAATGCATGCAGCTTTCC
This sequence comes from Megaleporinus macrocephalus, assembly GCA_021613375.1. Taxonomy (NCBI): domain Eukaryota; kingdom Metazoa; phylum Chordata; class Actinopteri; order Characiformes; family Anostomidae; genus Megaleporinus; species Megaleporinus macrocephalus. The sequence continues at coordinate 32,550,505 of CM038707.1, forward strand.
ACTTGGCATACTGTGTCTCCTTTTAAAAAAAGCAATGCAAGTACATAAAGAAAGGATGCTAAGTAATACTGATGCATTAAGAAGCTTCAGGACTTCTGGCTATTACTTCTAGTTAATTCAGAAGAACAAGAAAAAAACTCTACAGAAAAAAACCCAACTTTAATCAACTCACATTCTCACAGCGAATATACACCTCGTTCATGCCATCTGCAACAGGCAGCAAGAGTTTGATGCCAAACTTCTTTTCTGTCACATTGACATCTGGAACAACTTCACAGCCTGCATGATCAATGTGAAATCAAACAACATGCATAAATATTTAAATATAGAGGAGATGGTTTTGATGCATTCTAAATGCCTATGATGCTCACCTCGCAGATGGAGCTGCTCAATGGGCTCCCCATTGGCTGACTCTTTGTTTTTGTAATAGGAAATGCTGGTGTCTCTGAACACGAACCAGTACTCTTTGAACGTTCGCAGTAGTCGCTTGGGCCTGCAAAGTAGTGAAAAGAGCTGTGACTGTGTGGTGGAGTCCTGTGAGACAGCACCTAGCTTTCCAATAGATTTCAATAACCACACTGCCTTTAAGTGGATGGTGGCCTAATTTTCTAAATGGATCATTTAATTGTTCAGTTGTAAACAGTCATTCAGACCAGATTGATGTACAATGCTCTGTTCTATAAAAACTTTCTGACTGTTCCATTCATCTCCAAAAGTTACTTCAGAGAAGTGCATTATAAGACAAAATGGTCCCTAAAGAAAACTTATTTTGTTCAGATGTACCACCATTTTACCATTATCACCATCACATAGAAAATCTCAGAAGATATAAGTGTACTAATACTTTTGGATAGTAAATACAATGGCCATATTTATGTAGTAAACCCTTAGCTCCTATTACCACCACCTTCAAGAAATCTAGAAAGAAATCTGGTTTGTAAGTTCTACCATACAACATTTCACATCATACCAAAATTTGAAAAGTCATTCTCACATAAAAACACTAAGACAGATTCAGGAATTAAGCTGGGTTCAAAACATCAACACAGCTCACCTATACAGTTTGAGATTGTCTTCCAACTTTGGAATGTCTGTGATATCTTCCTGGGAGCACAAAAAGAAGGCATACAATATAATTATGTACTGACTAGCTGTAAAAATATCATAGATACAAACACTATAAAGAGCAATTATTTTTTAGTGGAGTAAATGAAATCTTTAAACCAAATACCAGAATCCTGTCTGTGCTCCTTCCCTCTAATGCTGTCTCTAAATGCGAGAGAGCTGCCCCCACTTCATCGATTTCAGGTTCGTCCGAAAAGTCCACAGGTTTGGTGGACATGGTCAGTTTGCATATGTGATACTGAAAACAGGGCAGATATTACTTTTTTTATTATTTAAAAAGTGATTTTATTGGCTCATGCAGGTAAATGTAGCTCAACTTGCAAAATGCAGTGGGTCCTGGCCCCCTTAACACACTTCTTATACCCTCTGAATATCTCAAAATCAAAAATCTTGGAAGTCCCTGAACATAAACGTCCCATGATGTCCATTAAAGTAACATAAACACCTAAATACAAATTTTGGGCCATTGTTCAGACTGCGATCGACTTCTATCTTTGGTGTTTCTAACTAACTAGAGATGCATGGCTGGTCTGCCTGAGGGGCTGCTGTAGCAAATTGGTTCACCCAGCTGATCCTTCATGGCCTAGCAACCATGCTCAACATACCTCTAAAAACTTCATAATATGCTGCAGCATATTTCAAATCTGAAAACATTCAATTTCCACCAAGATATTGGTGGAGTGAGCCAGCCAATACGGGACAACTCGAACACTAGAGGGTATTTAGCCCATTTTCCAGCTCATATATAAAGGAATAACAGTCAGTAAATATGAGTGACTTGAGAAAAAAGGTAGAAAAAATAAAAAAAGGAATTAGGATTAGGATTTTATCTACAGCATATCACTGCTCTCCTCCTAAGCCGGTATTTGGAATCCTGCTCTATCTGGAAAGTCGAAATCTTTCCTGCTGCTTATTCTCTTTGTTGTGACATGCTTCGCCACATTCCACGGTCTAAAGCGGTCTTCTCAGCCCTGTGAAAAGTCTGAGCCTGCAGCAACACAAAGCACAGTGTGTCTTATCTCACCGTTTACAGAGACAAAGAAAAGCCAATACTATACAGCACTACCCCATACGAGCACACAACATGCATGGGGCAAGAAAACGGTACACCCCTTTGTGATGTGAGAGCAATCATCTGGCTGTAAGTGTGGCATTATTGTACCTGCAGGGAGGCAAACATCAGCATCTCTTCCTCAGTGCATTCAATCTCCTCTAGCAGAATGGCCCAGCGTGCCTGTTCATACAGCTGCGTAATCCTTACTGCATCATACTGGAAAAGAGATGGTGTGGTGGGCATTTGTTTACTCTCCTGTGGTCACAATTAACTTCTGTTTGCTACCAAAACAATTATAATAAGTACAGAAAATGAGAACATAAAACCTGCTGAACCATATATATAATAAGTTGTGAAATGACCGTATAATTTGTTGTTTCATATTTTTTAAAATGTTCCAGTGGAAACAGGACTTATCAGCATAGAATGGTGGGAGGAATTTTCCACAGGCTCCTGCCTGATTGTGCATGGTGTTGCTTCAGTGTTTGAAAACTGGGTCAAACTTAAGTAAGTTTGTCTCATTCTCAGACCTATATAATTAGAGTGTGATGTTTGTAGTTTCAGATTTACATGATAAAGCTCATGGAATTAAGCAGCAGCCTGTTTCTTTCTATAGGAAAAAGATCTTTGTGTCAGTGGGTTTCTGTTATTTTCTAAGTACAATAAAACATACAAAACCATTCAAAACATACAAAAGCACTACAATTACAGACTTACGAGTTGCATATAAAGGTACATACATCTTACCTTTGGATTGAGATCAAAAAAAGAATGGTACTTGAAACGCAGCAAAAGTCTGTCATTCTCCTGGATGCCCTGCTCCATTAGAGAGCTTGAGGAGTCCAGCCACCTGTCAGGTACATTTAATTTTGCAAATAAATTAAAAAAGAGACATTTCCAGGGTAGTTTGGCATACAGTTACAGTACTTCATGGATGTATTAATGAATAGTAATACTATTATGTTTTTTTATATATGATCATTAATTATAATAAATCCAGATCGATATTACTTCTCTCTCATTCGCCAAATATTTGAACATTACACACTAAACTGTGTTGCACCGTCTCTCTAAATCATTCTGATATTATAAAACTCTCACCCAGCGTTAATAGCAGCTTTATCTTCCATGCTGAGCGACTGGTACATCTTGGCCAGCTCCTCTGCGGGTACGTTGGGCTGGCTGGAAGTCAGAGGGTTGTCTCCAAACCACAGGCTGGTGGCTGAGGCTGGGGTTCCGTTCTCAGGGTCATAGGTTGCAGTCATGGTTTTACTGTAGAGGCTGTTTCCAGCTACAGAGAGTCAAAATGAAGAACTATCAACTGAAGCGACCATGACCCTCACATTATTAACAGAAAACATACTGATTATTACAAGCAACTTTTCTTTTATTGCACCTCCACAGTTTATGTATATCACAGCTGCACCTTTTGAAAAATTATATTTACTGAAAAAAGTAGGTCTGTACAATTTTCCCTCTACCACAGAGCAAACCATTAGGCTGGAGCCTGTATCTCCTTATTTAGGATCAGAGGCAAAAGTCTATATGCATTATTCATTACAGTTTGATACAATATGGTGTTGTCTCAATTCAATACATTTTATATAGCAAAAACAGGAGCAGCTGAGCAAGTATGCATTGATATTATAATGTTTTATATTCTAGCTTATCAGAATATGAATGATTCAATATTACAGCATATTGTATAACATCACACTGCATTGTGTTATGTTAGCTTGTGGCTAGAGCATTAGATTGGGATGCTTTTGTTTTACAGCATATTGTATTTTTATGATATTGAATGCCGGATTGTTACAGCCATAATAACTATGCATGCTAGAGTGTAACAATATTATGTTATTCATATTATTAGACCAGCATGAATGTTGGTCTAATGGGTAAGGTTGAAGAAAGACCTGAATGTAGTTTACTAGAGGGAAAAAAGGAGGAAAAAGTGGCAAAAACACATAATAATGGTAATAATATATAAAATACTTTCACCATGATGGTATGAACATTTTTTCTCTCTCGGTAAAGTATGCTTACTCATGATATGAGTTGCAGGATGAACTCTGAAGCATACAAAGCCATCTTAACTTTCTTAAACCAGCCATGAGGTTACCTTATCCACTGAGCATGCAATCAAAGGATTTCACTCACTGAAGAAAATATCAAAAAGCCCCAGAAAACAAGCAGAAACTGAAAACGTTCACAATACAAGCAAAGAAAGACAGCCAGAAAGATAATCAAATGTACTGGACAGAAAAAAATTGCACAGTCAGTCACTGTCCAATTAATTATGAAGCGCACTGCATGAAGCAAAGCCAGAGCAGAAATTTTTATCTTGGTACATTACCTGTGCCACTGAGTACGTCCATGTCAATTATGTCATTTTCAGTTTGCCCTTTGCCCTTATCTTTTTTCTTTTTTTTTTTTGGATCATCTGGTGGTTTCAGCAGCGACAACTCCTCAGATCTTCTTATGTCTAGGAGTAATCATACAAATTATACACTGTTTAAACTTCATTAACTAATACATAACATAAACATAACTTATATTTAACCAAAAACTTTCTATTAGCCTATCGGTGCTCAGTTTCAGGATAGGCTTTTTAATTAGGTGGTTATTTAGTAATTTTGAATTATCGTTAGCTTTTTAACTGAGATAATACGTTCCTACTACGCCGGTCACATTTGTGTTAGCAGACGATTAACTGCAGTATTTATAACTGTGATTCAAAATTCTACTTTTGTCTCTTTTGTTTATTGTACACAAATGTTAAAGTCCAATCCTTTCGCATGATTTTTTTCTGCCCAACTGGATAATATCTACTTCCTACCAAGCGAAAATGTTTTACATGAACTGTTTCTGTAATGTCACAAAAAAACAGCTAGTTTACATTAACCTATTTAACCTAAAGCAGCTTAGCAATGCCCATTCACATTCATGTTACCAGAAGTGTCTTAGCCTAGACTGCTTTTAAATAAGGCACAAATAGACCACAGAGGTTGGGGAAATGATCACATAAAACTGAATTATGATTGCATAGTCATATAAGCACCCTTACAAACATTCTACTGGATCTTGAGGGGAAAAATGTCAAACACAGGCCCTTTAATGCATCCTGTTGTCTTGATATTTTAAGTTCTATCAACTGTTTTTACAGCGTACAAAGCCAACACCAAGAGTAAATCCAGACCATATGTTCCCACACTCACTGAGCGCTTTGCAAACTTCTTCTACGGCCTTGAAGACCACTGATGAGAAGCTGACAGTCAGTTTGATGGTCTTCATATTGGGCAGTTGCAGACACAGTGGCTTATGCTGGGGAGTGAAGCGTAGGTCAGCGTCTGCCTGCACTCCGTACTTATCCAGCGTCCAGTGGTTTTTCAGCAGCCAGCAGTTCTTCTGTTCCCACCACAGGGCATGATCAGACCAGTTCTGAGGGACCTCTGCCAAAGCAAAATGCAGTTTCTGTTTGATTTGTGTTTTATTTCTCCTTGACTGCTGGATCACACTAAATGTGGGGGTTAATGCTTGGCCTCTTATTGACAGTCACAGTATTGTACAATGAAGAGAGATAAAAAATGCAATTATTTCTAAAATCTTAATTTCATCATAAAAAATATGAATCTAGACAAACCATAAACATCATAAATAAGGTGCTAGACAAAACAGGAAATTAAAAGGTGTGGCATAGTGACAATTCTGATGAAGTCATTAAATCCTATGGTGCTGACCAAGAGTTTACAACAGTTTACAGCGCAGACTGATGAGTCCTCCTTTAGTCACATCTCTTCACCTTCCCAAAGGAAGTGCCACCTCATCTAGAAATCAGCCATAAAGACTTAAAAACAACCCACCTTCTTTAACAGTACTGTCCAATTAGAACTGCGTGCTACTGACTATAAGAATCTATGTAATTTAATTGTTCTTTACCCTTTCTGAATTGTTCTCTCAAGGTTGGCTCATGAGGTGAACTTCAGACCTTGTGGCTGCAGCTAATACTATGGTGGAAGAACAATGGCAGAGAGCCAGGGGCAATTGAAAGGAATGCAAGGCAAACATGGGCGCACCCAAGTGTTCAAATGAGAAGTTTAGCCTCCAGATACAGCTCTACCAAGGTGATCCATGTAAACTTCACAAACGATTTTTTGCATTCTTCACTGATGCCAGTGTGCACAATAGCAGAGGGCACGGCTATATTGCGTTCTGTTTTGACTGTTGGCTGGACTTCTGGCATTCTGAAATGGCTATAATAGCTTTTGGACAGAGTATGAAGGACGAGTTTTAATCTGTAAAAAACCCTCAAGCGAACAGGAGATAAAAGCACTCACTAATATTCTCCACGAGTTTGAGCATGAGTCCTCCGACATGAAGGTCTCCCTTGACCCGAATGTTAAACTTCATTGGCTCTTCTCCTTCCCACTGGTCCACTTGGACTGACAGCTCCCATGAGTGCTCAGCAGGAGTGGCCATGGCTTCACCTACATCAACAGAATAAAAGGGCAGATCAACAGTGTGGTAATGCATTCCTGTCTTAGCGTACCCAGAGTTGAACCCTGTCATGAGTATCATTTTTCTCTCTTTCACCCTTAAGCAACCACAAGATGTTTTAGGGGTGTGACACTTTTCAGATTACAAAAAACGTAAGTAATCAGCAGCAGTAGGCAAAATGAAAGTAGCTTGTTACACATATAAGTATTATTGGAATATTCCTTAGTAATTGCAATATTACCTTCAAAAACAATTTCTTTAAAAGTTTTAATACTAATAGGATTTGAAATGTGTGGCTTTATGTTACTTTCTGAATTAATATGACAATGTTTTCTTCAGGGGCGCAAGAGTAAATATAACATTGCAATATTTTTTAGATTAAAAAATAGCACTGGTATAAGGAAAGCTGTAAGATGAAGTATTAATATTTCATAATTTAAATGTGAAAACTTTTATGCTTATTAAACCTATTGTTAGGCTAACAGACAGCTAACAAAGTAACATTAGTAACTATGAGATGTCACATTTTCTTTCTAGTGAAACAGATAGGCCTCTATCAAAGAAGCCACTGTTATAAATAGTTGGATAGTGTGGTGGATAACACACTTGGTCTATGTATTATGGGTGTAAGATAATATCAATACACTTAAGTATCACAATGCTATGGTTTATATATGCAGCCTCTATATATGTATCTATATATCTATATATTTATAGATGCTCAAAAACCCAGTATTAATTTTGAATTAATAGTTTACAAGCATTTGTGCCAGAATGTGATTTCTTTTGTGTTGTGTTTAAACCACCAACAATGTCATCTATTTTCAGCCATTAGACTCTTCCATTACAACATAAACAAGCAGCATAAGAGCAGACTGCTGACCTTAACAAGCTATACATATGATGATATGTTCTTTACACTCTGACAGTGTTCTAAAAATTAGATTAAAAAAAATCACAAAATATTACCTTGCTCATAGTATCACTATATGTTGAATTGCTTTGTATTGTGATATTCAATATAAGTTTCAATTCCACTAATTAATCATTATAACACTGCTATAAAATATCTGTTAGTTATTTATACAAGATTCCTTGGTAGTACACTCTCCTGATACGGTACACTGCTCCAGGTAAAAGCATCTGTTATTTATGTAGAGACAAAATGTTTTTATAATGGTGCTTTTTCCTACATTACAAATAATAGAATCTGCCAAACTTGCAGATGTACGGACAAAGTTTTGCTGACTGTTGGTTTCTTCACCTGACAGTTCGGTTTTGCTTTAACAACAATATTGTAGTGAGATAAACAAGGTGTTGACTTTGATACTTAGATTGTTTTTTTCTTTTGGAGGAATAATGTGCAGACAAAACTGGTAAGCACAATATTCATCACAACATGCCATATAGCCTACTCATCATATTACAGAACGTTAAATGCTGCAAAAGAATCAAGTCAAGTGCCTGAGAAATGGTGCGTGAACAAACTTTCTAGTGTTTTGCAGTTTTCGTTTTTTCCTTGCTCTAGCGCACACAATCCTCCACATTCGTAAGTGGTCAAGCCCTTCATGAGCTCAATCAGACATGTTAGAACATGAAAAACCATAAACTACACAGCACAGGGATGGGGTTGGGAAACGCTGGCTTAGCCTCTCATTAATTAGGAGATTTTTACAATAAGGAAGATCACAAAGACAAAGAGAATTAGGCTTTACTGTCTGAGAAGTGGCTATAAGAGGAGGGTGGGGGTCAAAAAAGCAGAGTACAACCCCATCTCTGACATTCCTGGCAAGCTGAGACATGACCGAGTGCAGAAAACCCAAAAGTGTGCACCAGATTATTCTCTCCTCTTCTGATTTGGTACAGACAAGAAAACAACAAGGCTGTAGAACCAGAGAGGTAATGATGGCCTGTATTTTGAAGCTTAGTTAAGACTTTTTTTCTTTTTCATCATATCAAAAAATCCTTTCATGCTGTAGTCCACAAGTATGTTGGGATTATGTATGAAAGGTCATGGGACACTAGAACCTTGAAAAGAGAGTTTGCACATTACTGACAACAAGTACTTTCAACCAGTCTAGCATCTTAACTATTCTGTAGCCACAGGGCACAACTACAGTCGAAGCCAGTTGATACTGACGGCAGGGATTCATGAAAAAAACCTCCATTATACTGCAGCATAATCACCCACATCAAACACTGACGTTCACAGGCTACTTAAGAGAGACTGACTTAACCACTGCCAAAAATCGTCAAATATGGGTTGTTTTTCATTAAAGGAAGAAAATACATTAAAATAAGTTAATGTAAAGACATTAAAGGGTAATGTTAAAGTTAAAATCCTTCGTTTTGACTAAAAGAAGTAACCAAATCTGATGCAAACATTGACGCTTTTTGGGATCTTCACCTTCACCTTTAGCTACGCTGAGCTCCAGCTCGAGAGTCTAGCTTTGGTTTTAAACGTTTGAGAACTACAGAGCGCTTCAGAAAACCTACAACGACTAGAATGTCGAAATAAAATTATCAGAAACGGACATAAAACGAAACACGTTAAATACTAATAAAACGCGCACTCACCGGAGGACGTTCAAACTCTCAGCCTCAAGCTCGCTTTTTCTTGTCCAGTGAAGATTACAGCAGAGCCGCGCTGGTGAAGGTATGCAGACATGAACCCGCCCAGTCAGGTAGGCCATGCTGAGGAAGTGACTAACAGCTGGATCAGCAGGGGATCCTACTGACTCACGGCTAATCAAACAGCTACTTTCAGTGATATATGAAACGGAAACTAGCTTCTCGTTCGAGTTTTTACGCCGTTCTACCTTAAATGTAGCAGCAACATTTACTGTGGAACGAAAAACTGAAAAAGAAGCTGGGTTTCTTCCTGTGGCGTATAGGTTGGTTTTGTAGATGCTCGTCTTAGGGGAAATAGAAGTGAAGGTTTTAAATAAAACAGAACATATCGGTTGATACTTATGTGGCATCAATATCAGTATTAGTATTGGTAACGTCCCTTGTAAATTTAGCCACCAATGCTAACGGTTGCTAAGGTGTTATTAGTAGTGATGATGAGGAGTCGAGTCCAAAAGAGTCGATTCTTAGACTCCAGTACGATGGAAGTCGCGGTCGATTCTTGGCTATGACTCTAAGAGACGAAACACTGGGAGTCGACTCAGTGGTGTATCGTTCTTGGCTCAAGGGACATATTCCGACAGAGGGCAGTTTATAAAGCAGGAGCGAGAGTTAAATTTATTATCAGCTTTAAACACCGCCAGCGTTGCCCTCCAGCCGCTGTTAGCACAACATTTCACACATAAGGCAGCATATCTAACCACTACCACCATATATATATTTATATATATATATATATATATATATATATATATATATATATATATATATATATATATATATATATATATTTATGTAATACATTTCTTCGAGGGAGTTTTTAGAAGTCCTCAGACATTCGTTTCCTGTTACCCACATTATTTACAATTCTGACTACAGTTCATGGTACCACCAAATATAAATGACTGTAACTCTGACATACTTGTTTTTAATAGGATTGGAGAAGAGAAAGCTTGATTCAGAGGCTAGTCTCTCTCGGGTGTAGTTACACTGAGGCCTGTTAAAAAGCAAAAAGGAGTATAACAGCTGGACTGGATCACGTCTGAGTACATGCTATTATTAGCCATTTATTAGCAACTTACTTAGCAGTATTGTATGTTGTGAGCCTCTCAGTCTAAACAGTTCAATGTTGAAATCAGTATCACATCAAATGGAAGTGGTATAAACTGTGATCGTTATTTTTTATGATCATAATTAAAGGAGCAATGTGTAAAATGACTCAACTGTTGAATTTGTACTTCCAACTTCCTTCCTCTTCAGTTCTGCACAGCCTAGAAGAAAACTTGTGAATATAACATTACACTTTTTTTACATTTGCTTGTAATTATATTGCTTCTTTTTTGCTGCTGAACAAGGTTTCTTGACTGGAGTGGATGTCAGCGGTCGTTACAGCCGCTTGCCAAGAGCTTCAGTCATTGTTGCATTTACTTTTTGTTTCATTCGCTACCTGTTCTTTATTGATCTAATTGGGAGTAAAACCTTCAACATAGTGTACAAGAGGTTATAATTCACCATTAGGGCGGTGCTACTTCTTCTCTTTATTGGGACTGTTTTGTCTAGATGAAACAGTGACTCACTATTACCTGGTGATGTGCAAAGTGCTGATTGCAGCTCAGGATTAGCCTAGGCTAGCTGGTTAACAAGATAACATCCTTTAAAACAGCTGTTAGTTAACATTGAAATGTTTACATTAAAAATTATGCTTAAATATTGCTCCCTTAATAGCCTGTTTATGTTAAGCCTTTAAAACTCATATATGTGTATGATTTTCATTCTCATTGGCTGCTCTGTATAACAGTAGTATGGCTGAAATATTCCTTGTAATGCCTGTAAATCTGTTGGTTTTAGTGACATCACAGAAACAAAAAGCTTTTTGCAGCTTAGAGTTCCTAAAGGCACAGCGTGGACAAGTGAGTGATGTTATTAACACATTTGTTTACAAACTTTATCAAACTACATCAATTCATGGACCTGCTTTTTTCTGATATGGCCCTTTAAACTGTCTTCTAGGTGTTCTTATATGGTCCTGAAATTATTTAATTTATCCCAAGGCCTACCCTTATACAAAATCTTATATTTTTGTGTGACTGAGCCGTAAAAAAGTGTTTTTTACTCAAAATCAGTTTGCTGTAGCTGGTGTTGTCCACTAGAGGGTAGAATCATTCAGCTGAGCAGCACAAGGATTAATATTCACCAGTTGAACACATCTACTGGTGCTTGACTGACAGCACATGTGAAAACTTGAGACACACAGCTCACCTTTTTCGTGCAGTCTCATTTTCTGCACATCACAGCTATTTTCAAAACCTAATAACCTCACACATTGCAAAACTGTTCACCAAATAGCCTAAAAATATAAATTTTATTGTATAATGTGTGGGTCATCCAAGTGTGGCACAAGGCTTGTGTGATATCAGTTATCACCTTTTATTTCCATTAGCACTGTGATGCCCAGTTCACCATTTTTTTTAAAACAATGCAATATAAGCTTGTGTTGTGTTCAGTATCGGTGCTTGTTTTTTACTAGAGCTAAGACTGAGAAAATGGTGTTGCATGTGTTGACAGTCTTCAAGCATAATGCCAGTACTTCAAGCATAAACCAGGCTTGTATGTCAACTGTCCTGTTTCTCTTTACCTTTTCATGCATATTCTGCAGCACTTGTTTTTCTTCCCCTTGGCACTAGGTGGGGCTCCAGTCAAAGGCTCTCACAGCTCCTAGTCCCTTAAGAAATCGTTTTATGCTTTGGTAAACGTAACATGGAATGTGGACTTGACCAAAATTTTAAGTGTCAAGGTTCTGTCAAAAGATCCTAAATATGCATCATTAAAGCTTCTCCCGCGGGAGCAGTGTTCCCGTAAATTTATGCTAATTCAAGCCAGGTGCTTAGCTTATCCATGGCCATATTCACTTTCTCTGCTGGAGAGCAAATTTTGCATAGTCAACCCAAACAGGTACAAAATTGACACCTTTTTTTTCCGGCAGCAGTGCCAGTTACTGCAACCGTGAAATCTCACATTTAGCCTTGGGAAATGGAAAGCAGCCCTGAATTTGTGATCTTTTCCCTGAACTTAACCAATTATTGTGTTTATTATCGTTTAGACAGCCAATCAGCTGTCTTCTCGCAGAAAATAGAGGGTCTATTGTGCGGACTATTGGATCCTTCCATAGCCGGTGTAAAAACTCAGGTCGGGTCCGATTGCGATCTAAAACCTAAATCCCTGTTCACAATCCTCACACGGAGGCCAGAGGGATCAGACTAGGCTCACAGTGTGCCCTTTTCTTAAGTGGATCAGGCCATTAAGAAAAAAGAAAAGAAAACATTGTTGTTTACATCCTCCACATGACCTCGTTTGACCTCCCCTCGCTAGCATTCCTGCCATAGTTTTGACATTTAAGCACAAGTACACGAGGTGGACAGGGAAAACATCGCCTAATCATACCCAAAGGGCACGCGGGAGATAACAAAACAACCTCTTAACCTGAAAGTTCAGGGGCTGATGGATGCCAAGCCATCTGTACATCAGTCCTTTGATTTCCTCCTCTGGCCTTTAAAGAGACATTTTGTCCCAGGGAATTTAATACTTCTGAAAGTTTCATTTTTTGTTACTGATAAACACAGAAGCAAATGAAAGCCAAACTTAGAGATCTCAGGACAACTAAGGCCTTAACCCATTGCTGAACTTTCTCATTTCTGAAAGTTCTGAAGAATACATGTAGCACGAAATGTGAATCACATTAAGAGAACCACATTAGTGCCTTACCTGTGTGTGTGCATTATGTTAAAATTAATACATTGGGACTTTTACCAAACAGTGCAGTATTTGCATTTGAAAACTGAGACAAAACTCTTAAAAGGTATAATAAAATAATTTCCAAATGAATAAAAAAAATCTGAAACTGAAATAAAAAAAAGAAACTGATACACACATTTGCACACATTTGTAATATACACTATATTCATAGATCCAGACACTCTTTTCTACTTACAAGTATTCAGTTGTGCAAAACAACTCATACGATCTTGTTTATTATAAAGAAAAACATTTAGACACTCTGCAACTGCACATGAGCCTAAATTCACCAGTGCCCAGTGCCAGTTATCAACTAGAGGGGTATAAAGCCCCCCTATATTAAGCTGTGGAGCAGTGAACCTTCGTTCTCTAGAGTGGTGGATCATACAGTACCTTTGGGATGAGTTGGAGTGGCGTTTGTTATTCAGAACGAATCATTTAACACTGTTACCTGACCTCACTGCTCTACTGGCTTCCCTTCTCTTCAATGCGCACAGCTTCAATATTATTAAAAGTTTGCGAAACTGTGCAGACCAAACTAACAATGTTAGTTCACCAGCTTGAAAATATACCCTCCGATTGCTGAGCAGTCCAGGACTAGAGTGCTTGGCTTAATGATGGAACTGAGACACAAGTGAGCCTGTATCAATCACAGTATGTTACATGAACTCAATGTCAAAAGAAGTAAACTGGCATAGAGTTTTTGTTTATTTCTGTGCAACTGTTTGACACAGTTTGGCTCAGTCTTCCACTTTACCCAGTGCTACCAAGCTTGGAGGGTGAAAGCTACCACATGCTTCAACTGGAACATGTGTGACCAGCAATCGTATTGATTTTCAAACTGCTGCTAACAGCATGTCAGCTAAAAGGCTTTGGCTTGCATTGCACAGAATGATGGGGGAGATCCCACACGCACAGAGGGAGCAAGGCCAATTGTGCTTTCCCTGACTCCTGGCTATCGATGACTGTATCAAGGCTGAGAACTAAGTTCACCACCAGGGATGCCCAAAGCACTGTTTCTTTTAAGTGTAGGATATGTCTCATGTCTTATGGGTTATGCATCCTATCAAATTCTCTGTGAACTTCGCCTTCCACTGGTAGAAGCCTTGGCTTTGACATAATAACGACATAAGAACTGCTTTTGGTGCTATATGGAACCGTATACAACATATTCTGCATGAATCTAAAGAACCCTTAAAGAACCCACCTTAAAGAGCGATAGATTTTATCTTTGAGAGAGAAGAGAAAATCAAGCTCCACTTTTGATTCATATCTGTCAATCCGTCTACTGTAAGAAGACAGCTCAACACTATTAGTCCAAAATGATGTGTAGCTGTCAAGAAGCTGTCCAATTTGCTTATCAAATTAAAAAGTTGCTGCTGTTTTTAGACTGTTTATACTCTTAATGGATTGACCACCCCAGAGCCCAGATCTCAGCATCACTGAATGTGTTTGGGATTACTTGAGTAATGTAAAGTAAGCAGGAAACACAACCAATGTCTTAGACTGAACTTTAGAGGTGGTAAAAATATACCTGCAGATTGCTTAAAAAAAAACAAGCAAGTCTTCTGAATAGAAAGGATGCTGTAATAAAAGCAAGGTGTGGACACACTAAACACTGAGTCATTTGAAATTCTATTTAGTTGTCGAGGAGTTGGTGTAATTCTCAGCCAAGTATGTTCTCTACACTTTCCTGACACTGAAAAAACGAATAACGTGTAATCAAAGGTGTCAAAAGTATTCACATTCATTACTCAGGCAGAAGTATAGATACTAGGGTTTAAAAATACTTCTGTAGAAGTTGAAGTATCAGCTGAAGCTTTTTACTCCAGTAAAAGTGTAAAAGTTCTGCTTTCAAAACTATTTAAAGGATACAAGTAAAAATAATATAAGGGAAAAATGCCATTAAGGAAAAAGCTTAGGCCGCACCACAGGGGTCTATAGTGCACTAGCCCACCTCCCCAAAAACCTCATTCTTCTAAAAGCCATAATGACTATAATATTATATTAAAATGTTAATGTTGATAAATGTGGGATGCGCTAGGCTTCCTGTTTCAGCCACATATAAACCCATTGAAAATGAATGTATTTTAGTACAATGTAAATATATTAAAGAAGCATATCTGTGAACTACTGAGCATTAACATGTGTTTCATGGAGCAGAAGATATGATGACTAGTTGTCTATAAGTACTGTAATGGTGCAAAATGTCAAACTTAAAAGGCATGTTATCAATAATCTTTATTAGAATGTAAATGTACATAAATGAAAACAAGCTGAAAATTAAATAAAAGTAAGGAGGCTATTTTTAAAATGTAAGGAGTAGAAAGTACAGATAACGGTGTGAAAATGTAAGGAGTAGAAGTAAAAAGTCATCTGTAAAATAATTACTCCAGTATAAGTATAAATAACCAACTTTCTACTTAAGTAAGGTAACAAAGTATTTCTACTTCATTACTTGACACCTCTGCGTGTAATTAATGGCTGTTTTGACTGGAACATAATTGGAATGGTTGTCTATTGTACATAGAGTATCACTGTGGAGTCTTTCTTATTGAAACCGATCTTAACACAAGGGAATACCCGGAGGACAGGAAATATGTTCAACTGATATTGCCTGAGCCATTTATTAAAACTGTCATCAATGAATTTGATATTAGTATCACAGAGCAGCATTCACTGTTGAACTTTTATTATTATTAAGCATGTGGTCTGTGAATAAGGCAGATATGAAGTACTGGAAGAGTAAATAGAGGGAAGGAGTTTTAATGGATTATGGTACCATTAAAATATTATACTGCTTTGTTTAATCTTACCCCTGTATCCTACACTGTGTTATAGTCTGGATGCAGTTGATGTCAACAAGGCTTAGACAATAGTCGAACTCTCCTATGTGTGCAGATCAGGCTTGGCTAAGTCAATATGGGTGAAAAAAAGCACAGCTCCAGTTACCACATGGCTAAACTTGTAAACAATACTGATATTCACGGACACAACCACCCACATATAGCAATTTGAGTGGTTTATCTGTCTGTGTGGCACACATGCACTCACTGACATGCAGGAAAAGTGTGTGTGTCATTGCAGGGCATTGTTGTAATTCACAGCAGTATAGAGTTTCAGCCACGTGAGCCTCTGTCTCAAGGGTACTGAGTTCCTTCAAAAAAAAAACAAAAACAAAAACTAAAAAATAAGATTTTATCTTTACATAACATAGTTGTGTAAAGTTGTACTTCTCAGAAGACCTGAATCATATTGTGCGTGTGCATGCTTGTGCGTGTGTTTGTAGAAATACTGTTATCATCACATCCATAATGTTTGTTTAGCTTGCCAGCTGTGAACTTTGCCTTCAGAGAGGAGTGTACTTAAGATCGCGGAAAGGCCATACGTGTGACGGGCTTATTTGGGGAACCGTCTGCCCGCTCGGACTCGCTTCTGCGTGGGATCACATTCATGGCAGTAAAAGAGCTCTTCACCGCTGCGCTACAGACCTCTGTTCATATAGCAAGTTTCCGAAAGCTTCTGAAATGAAAGCCAATAGGGGGTAGTGTGCAATGATTCTACTCCATATGCCCTGTCCACTTAAATTAGCAGGGCCTTGCATCCAGCAGCATCTGTTTTCAATATGGAGCGAAGACGGAAGGGTGGGTGCTTGGCTTTGCAGCGGAAAATACAGCCTACTGTACTTTTAAATAGCCCACGGGAGACGCGGGACGGATGTGGTCCATATCGTCTTATCCCCAGATTCCTTGTATCTGGACTGCCACTTCTTCCCCTTTGAAAGACGTCAAATGTACAATTAGGAAGGAATGTGTGTAATGCTGTGTGTGCACACGTGTGTGTGTCTGTGTGTGTACAGTGCTCATGCCCTGGTGGCACCATGCAAAAGCCAACCGTACAGCACGCTGCCCCAAGCCGACCAAACCAATGTTGGCCCACTTACGGCACATACCAGGGTTTGGATGTTTGCAAATGTGCATTTTTCTTTTTCGTGTCTGAAGGCTTGCTATTTTTCCTGCATTAACAATTGCTCATCTGTATGCCTAAGTGCTGTGGAACAAAGTCAGAGAAATAACTCCCTGCAGATAAGAAGCAGTGTAGCTCCCCCATAATTCAAAGCTTTGCCATAATTCACACTGCACTGCTTTAACTAAAGGGGCTGTCTGTTACCGGGGCCAATTGCATGTTTGTCCTCCAAATTGTTGGTGCGGCAATGAGGCCGTGAAGAAAAGAAAAGAACGAGAGAAAGAAAGAAAGAAAGAAAGCATGACAGAACAGGCTAGCAGCGTAACAATGACCTGCTAACAGGCTGGAAGATATCAGGCACTTTTTATTACCGGTCATATGTTGCTGTTTGGCCACACATATGCATGAGAATAGACGCATGGAAAGACTTGCGCGCACATGTACACCTCAGCTGGAGCCTTTAAGTCATTTAAACATGTAATTTGCCCCAAGAAAAAAGGAAACAGGAAGAGTCTGTCGTCTTCCACCTAACAAGGTCCTAGGCCGTATCCTGAAATGGTAAAGGGTTCAACACTTCAGTATGAACTCGGAATTCAGTGATTATTACGCACTTTGTATGCTAATGTATTAAAAGGCAGAACTTGTTTCCTTTCTATATCATGGCCATTTGTAATAGCACAGTAATTATTGGCTTCGCAGCCACTTTGAAAACGAACTGTTGCATTTAGCTGTAAGTTTGTGCAGTTAGCACATAAATACACAAGGAGCACGTCTGCGATAACAAAAGCTCTTTACACGAAAAAATGATTTGTTATCTTATGCATCTCCTGGGAGCTCTGTGAACAGAAAGGGCACATTGAGGCACGATGGTCATAAATGCGGTGCTGAAACGGCACTGTGAGGTGGCGTGTGAAACCATCTGGAAGAGATCTGGCATTTTTCAGAATCCATTTTTGTTTAGCCAGCGTCAAAGACACACATACGGCTAGCCGCCATACGCTCTCCTGGCTGAATGAATTCCATTTTTCCATTCACGCCGAGGAAGGAGATACTGCGCGAGGCAAAGCAGAATCTGATAAGGCCGATGACAAACCGGGGGGATTGTTGACAGGCCCCTGACGGTTTTTGGCACCGCTTGCCTGACCCCTTCGGCTTGCTGAAACGTGGATCACTTGAACAGACTCCTCCCGGCTCAGAGATACTGGAGAAATGTGCTAAAGATAATGTTTTAACAGCCAGTGCCATGCTTACCTTGTTCTGGGCCGTGATGCTTCTCAAAAGGTGCTTTTTACTGCAGATCAAATAGAGACCCAGATATAGAACGGGCGTTGAAAAGTTTGATGTAATACTGAATATGCATGCATTCTATTTTTTTCCACTAAGAGTGTCGATGCTTCGCATTTTTGATACTTAGCCTTGGCTGGCAAATGGTATTTCGTCCCAGCATTTGCTTTTGGGCAAGGTTATGGATTTCTGTAAGGACCAGATGTACTCGTAACTTACAGTAGTAGCCTTTTTAAATATCAAACCACAATGCTGACTTCTCTAAATATATCATTTAGTGCTTTACTGCAGTTCTGTAAATCCGCTCCTTCCTGTTTCTCCAGCCATGGTTACGGCTAATCTGAATAAACTTGTTACTTTTTTACGTTCATGGCGGGGAAGGCTGGTTCCTCACACATGGAAAAGGAATTCCGACTATTGAAAGAACCTTGGCTCCCATTGTTTTGAGTCGAAATAGTCAGATATATATTCAAGTGTGCTCCACATGCTCCAAGCAGTCCTGCAGCAAGACTCCCCACATGCTTTTGCTGGCTGGCATGCCAGAACCATTTGTGGTCATTTGCGAAGAAGTGAGCACCTCCGGCACCTCCTGTGTTTCTGTGCGTCCCTTGAAACCCTTAAAGCCTTTAGTTATTCGATTTAATTCACCATCATTAACAAAGTTGTTAGTTCAAATCCTCCCTCTACATTACATGTAGCAGCCAAAGGTCAAGAAGATCTGTCGGCGGCAACACAGGGATTATCCCATTGACATTCCATTTCCAAGCCCGTTTCGCCCCGACTCAATGCAGCAAGGTCTTGGCAGGCCAGGCATCAAGGAGCAATTACTGTCGCATTAGCGATGATCAAGCCATGTTTCTCAAGTGTACAGAGAAGCTACTGTTTTCCGCTCATTCTTTTTAGCTCCTGTCCATCAGGCGGTAACGTTCACGCTGCCTCAAGCTCACCTCAAGCCCAATTAAGAGCCAAGGTGCAGGTGTCCTGTAGCTGAACCCATCCCGAGCGATTTAGCACCTCCTGGCACCAGTTCACTTCATATTTCACATCTTCTCTGAAAGTCCTTTTAAGACGAAATATGTCTACAGTATATTTTGATGATGGGATGTTGTCTTTGGCTTGTTGGCGGGAAGTGACTTAATCTCCCCTATCCGCACATGTTGAAAGATTCAGTGCAGTGCTTTGTTGCTGACTGCTATTCAGTCACGTCGAGTAATCATGTCACAGAATGAACTGAAAAGCATCAGTGTAATTACAGAGTCAGAAACAGCTGTATCTCAACCCACTTCTGTTCATACCAAGTCCAGATGGACAACAATAGAATAAGGAGCTGCTTTTTGCAGTAAAAGAGCAGAATTCCTCACATTCCTGCTACAGCTCAAGCAGGTAATGGATCCTAAGAGGGCATATCTGCATTGTAGCTGCTCCTCTGGGATGTCCTGGATAGCTCTCGGCTTACAGGAACCTCCCCGAAAACGGCCTCAGGTGCAGGGATTACCACTCCTGTGTGAGCAGAACAAAGATGGGCTGAGTTCCTCCAAAGCGCCGGTAGCCTTTTTTCACTGATGCGCCTGAAACCCTATAGCGGGAGGCTACGTTGTGGCCACACGAAGGACGTGATGTTCCTGTAAACAATGAAAGAAAATGCCTGCTTATCTGACTTTACACCTCAGGTTATCATGCACAGACCAACAGCCTTTTTATTTTGTGGTTAAAAGATCAATACAGAAGAAATTGAGTCTGAAACATTCCAAAGGAAACTCAAATTTAATGTGAGGAAATAATTTTAACTGCACATCAAAGACGTCTATGTATCGGCTTGCAGAAAAGTCTAGTTGCGTGCCATCTAATTAGTCTCGAAGCGACTAACAGCTGATTGGCTGTTTTGCTTCCTAGCTATCCAGTGGCAACAAAAACAGTTCAAGGTCAATCAAACATATACTACTCATCACTGCCCTCTACTGGTGTTATTAACAAACATTAAACAAACAAACAAACATCAGACATCACTGGCCTCTTATAGTATTAGAACACAGGTCAGAAGGTAGAACCTAGAGAGCATCTCAATAAATCTGTTTTCTGCTTTCTTTTATTTGCACGAATTTGCCTCTGAATGAAAATGGTCGCATTCTGTTTGTTGCAACATAAACATTGTGAATGCGAACAACTGTGGAAAACAATGGTGATCAGCTCCAACAATTGAAATCTGATGTTGTGTAATTAACTGCGACAGGTCTAATAGTACTGGATCATAAAACATGGTAGTGTTAACACTTTTAGCTGTGTGACATAGTTGTTTCAGTCATATTTCATATAAAAATGAAAATGTAGCAAACTGTCAGTCACCACCCATTATTTATTTTTCTTCTAAATTGGTCCTTTTTCTTCCAAGAAAGTAGACCTACGCAAACAGCTGGTATTTTAGGGTTAGCCTAAGCCTGGCATGGACACCAGAGTGATTGCCATGGATCTTTTTTCCTCTCATGCCATCTGAAAAGCTGGTCAAACTCAGTCAGCAGCAAGAAATAACACCCTGTTTAGGGACTTGTGCACAAACACAAGCCAAGGCAAAATGGAACTGAAGCTGGAGTGACTGTAATATATTCCAGTTTTCAGCACTGTCTGACTGGGTACATTGGTTGTATGTCTGAGACAAATGATTTAAGAAATTTGACAGTTGAAATTGGGTTCTCCTATTGCATATTTTATGAAGCAATTATTTTCAGGTGCCTGTACAGGTGTCAGAAAAATACTGTTGCTCCCTTTAATGTTACAGTTGTGTCAGACTTTGCATATAAAACATTGCAAAATTAACTAAAATTAGCAACAGAATGAGAAGAAATAACAATTTTGACAGTATGTCAAAGACACCTGTGCATCATGTTAGTATGCTAATCAGCTAGCCTCGCCCAATGTGTCTTGTAATAACACTTTGTATCCCAGCAGATGATAGTCAGTCACTGTAGCGTTAAGTCTCCCATCAGTCCAACATGTGATGGTGAAGAATAGCTCTACCCAATGACGTATTAAAACCTGTTGTAAATAATATTGAAGGTCCTGCTCCTGGTTAAATTATTTAAGGACAGGCAGTTGATTAAAGGATTGGTAAAAGTTAAAGGATCTTGGCAAGCATCCACATTTGGCAGCAAACAAAAAAATGATATACTTATAAGCAAAATAGAAGTTAACATTAGCGTTGCTTGTCATCCCTGGAGGCTCTCCTGGCATGTAGTGATGAACTGCATTTCCTAGTTTCCTACAATAAGAGTTGAAACCACAGCTTTCTGGTGATATGTTGTTATGAAAACAGGGTGCATCAAATTTGCAAATAGCTTCTTCAGGTGGAACAGATAATTCAAACAAAAGGCTTCTAAAAAAAAACAACTTAAAACTTATGGAAATTGTGACGTAAATCATTTAAGTTTTTGCTAGGGTTAGTCAGTGTTTGTCATTATCTTTGCATCTATTTATGGCTCAGTTTTGTATTCATTTATGGATTTTCAGATTTTATACAGTGAAATCAATCAGATTTACTTTGGTTGTTTAAATTATTATTTTTTAATAAGCTATTTTTTCACAAAGGAAGTTTTTATTTGCTCAGCAAAACACTTTATTAATACAGAAAGTAGTGGTTATACATATGCCCTTTTCAAGCTTTTTTCCAAATCCAGTATTATTTGCAATTATAATGTAATACCTGCTTCAACTACTCAATACTTCATTAAGATAAATCAAGATTGCTGGAGAAGGAATTTCATAAATTCATGCAATATCTGGGGCATCCAGGAGAAATCTGGAACTAAGCTTTGTTCTTCAAACTGACTTACAAGATATGATCTACTTCTTTCAGAGTAAGATATTTATGTTACTTTGTATTGTATTTATATGTATATTCCATCAAGAAATGTTGTACCACCCACTATTAAGGTCTACTATTTTTATTTCATTAGTTACTATTTTTTAGTCTTTTTTTCTCTCTTTTAGACGGCTTTTCTGCCATATTATTTGAACTTCTGCAGCAACTCGGTAACCCTTACAAACTGACCCAAGTCTACACTAGAGAAGTTGACAGAGTTTGAGTAGAATTAAAACATTTAGGTGGAAGATCACAGGAGAGGCGCAGTTCTCAACCTCTCAGCTCGTAGTCATCACGTGACCCCCATATTTTTTAGTCTTGCTTTTGTCAGTTTAACATAATTATTATTTTTTTGTGGAAACCGAAACTTATGATTGGCTGTACTGAATTTGTTCACTGGCCTTGAATGAATGCTTTATGCTACCTAGTGCCTCATCACGTCAGGTTTGTGGTCACTTTGGGTGTATAAGTTTACAGCAACGAGTCTTGAAATCATTTCCCTTCACACATTTTTTCTGGGCTACTTACTTATGTGTTTGGGTCTGCCTGTGTACCTCTGGTAATGTAATTTAATGGCTTTTGTAAATTGAAACTTTATTTAGGCTGCACTAAATTTGCTCAGTGGGCGTCGAACGAACGATTGAAGCCACCTACGGCCTCATCATTTCACGTCCGTGGTCACTTCGGATGTGTGAGTTTACA
Organism: Megaleporinus macrocephalus; assembly: GCA_021613375.1. Classification (NCBI taxonomy): domain Eukaryota; kingdom Metazoa; phylum Chordata; class Actinopteri; order Characiformes; family Anostomidae; genus Megaleporinus; species Megaleporinus macrocephalus. The sequence continues at coordinate 32,573,406 of CM038707.1, forward strand.
GCAGCGGGTCTTGAAACCATTTCCGTTCACACATGGCACCAAGGCTGCTTTTGGTAACAATTAAGCTTTTAAAGATGCCTGGACACCCCGAGAAGACAAATTAAAGCCCATCTCTCATATATACCAACCAGCCCACAATGTCTGGAGCTGGAGACCCTGACTCCAGCCTTTCATCTCGATCGTTCATCTCGGGGGGAAATTGATTAAAGGCCCTTGAGATGACTTCCTCTTTCTCAAACCTATTATTTTCCAATAGCGAGCGCTCAGACTGAGGACTGTTTAACTGTTGTTTCCCCCGCTCATTCTTATTTGTGTTTTTGTTAGAAGTGAATGAAGCTGCTTCTCTGCTTTTCTTGTTCGTCGTCAGCCTCTAATACTGGAGCCGCCCGTGTAACGTTAGACCCTTCATAAGGCACGGTGCACCAGGCCTGTCACAACTCTGAGTGAAGCCAGTCACCCTCCCAGACCCTTACACAAAGAAGCCAGGTCACAAAAGGTTCTCTGGACGTCTACTGTTGTATTTAAATGCTTTTGAAGTCGCAAACAAGAGGGCTTACCAAGATAATGCTGACTTTGACCCCTTAGTGACATGAATCCCCCGTGACTGTAGTGCTCCTTCTTTGGCCGTCTGCTCATCACTCAGCAGTCATGCTATCCCTTCCGGGGATCAGGAGCAAGGTCAGCGGGGTTAAATGATCAATGCCATTTCTTCAGTGATGCTTTCTGAAATACTATCAGAGGATAAAAGAAAGATAGACATCTATACATGTCGCCTGATTGGTTCTGCCAAAATTGGGCACCTGAATTGAACACGGGCTAATAAAAGGAAGCTTTTATTTTATTTTAAGACCGTGCTTTGTTTTCTTGTCACAGTTTGTCAAACAAGAGGAAGTGGAGTATGTTTGGAATGGCAATTTGTCATTTTTTTTTTTTTTTTTGAGTTGAAAGCAAAGTGGAGCTAGGAAAACAGCTGGCAGACACAAAGCGAGGAGCAAAAGAAATGAGAAGATAAGGAGAGATGAGGCACTTTGATTTTGAGAAGAACACAGGGACAGTGTGCCTTTGAGTCTGCAGTCTGCAAACAGGATGTTTCATACAGTACCTTCAAATACAGCAGTTATCCAAAACACTCAAAACACCTGCTTTTATCTGTGCTCTGTATCAACGCGGGAGCATATTTTCCATTCTTGTTCATCTGTGTATAGCAGCCTCAGCCCATTCATGTTCCACTGCATGAGGTGTCTGAGGAGTCGCTGGGGATGAAACACTGGCTTTGAGGCAGGAGAGAAAAGGGGGAAGTCCGCTTCGAAAGAAAACATTCTCAGATGATAGAGCAACACCAGCTTTTTTGCCAAGCGGCGGTTACAGTACATATGTACCTGCAGGTGGTCCCAGACACCCTATCCAAACAGCAGTGTTTGATCGAAACACGAGCTGTTTGGTGTGATGTATTGGCTGCTGGCGCATCACTCTCTTTAATGATTAATCTGATGGAGACTGACTTTTATCTGAGGACGCTTAGTACAAGTAATGACAGGTACTGCTGTATTTCACACCTTACAGGCGCGTGTTCCCCGGATTTTTGTAAGCTGTGATAAAGATTAGTAAAGTATCAGCACGTAGAAGTACCAACATGGTCAACAAGAAGTACTGGATTCTGACAAAATTTTTTAAACTGTTTCCGGTTTCCCAGAGCAATGCATCATCTCTCCAAGATTTACAGGTGTAGATGTATTGAATTCCTTTGGAAAGCTCCTTTGGACCTCCACACAGCCACTTTTTACCATTTCAGTAAATCTTTCCCATTCGGCTTTGTGGTAAATGCCTAACTGACCAGCAGAATGAATCTACGCACAAAGCTTGACCTCACTGCCTCTGAGGTGGGAGATGGGACTTTCCTCTCCCAAGCGGACCTTTCATCATCGATCCGAGCGTCAAAGCAAGAGCGAGCTTTAACGAGGAACCACAGCTTACTTTTTGACAGGGGTGAACAAAGCTGGCTTTTGTGCGCCCGTTCTGGGAGGCCAGTAGCTCTTGTCATGTACATATGAAATTAATTATAAGGAAATACTAAAACACTTGGGTGGAAATTGCTTTTCACCAGATGTTCCGCATATGAGGATCAATTTAGTATTCTTAGCGAAGCAAAATGACTCCACAAGTTCGACGCTGGCCTCTTTGATGAAAGCCAATCTGTCACTCAAGGCACATAAAAAGAAGCTGAAGTTCTATGCTACTGTTTGTTCCACTTTACAGAGCCTTAGGTAATGTGATTACTTAACCAGGTTAGGAAAATAGAATGTTTCATTCTTAGGTAAAATTTGACATAGTGACAAGGAGCCCAGTGTTTCTCAATGATCCATACATAAACCAAGCGGGAGCCCCTTTCTCTGCTTCTCAGCGTAAAGAAGGAGAACGGCACATTAATCAAGAACAAATCACTTCCTTCGCTGAGATGTCTCTCACAGCGTGTGTGGTGGGGTGCTCAATGTGACTGAAAAGGAGAGATCGGCTTTAAAGTGAGAATGACCATTCGTTGGAAGAGACTAATGTTAATTTCCTTTATGAGTTATGGGTGGATTCTTTTAAAGTTATCCAATAAAATATAGCTTCTTAAAAAGGCACAGTGGTCTCTTCTGATGTAGTGTTTCCTGTACTTTCAGAACCAGTGCACTGTTGTTAATTTGGAGTAGCGTTGTGTTCTGTTTAAATATTGGAGTAATGCAGGGAACAGTGGTTTTCTTTGAGTCAGCCAAGTCATTCATCAATCTCCACTGTACACTTTGCAGCATACGAATTGCTTCTTTAGAAGATTTCTTGAAAACAATAGAACTCTAATGCATGAGGTAATTTCTAAAATCCTACTTGCTGTTGGTCTGGAATGTATGCATTTAGTATAGGCAACAAGTACAAAGCATGTCCTGTGAACAACTTTCCAGTATTCACCAATTGGCCAATGTATTTGCCAAAATTCTCCACTTTTGATGTAAACCTGACTCACAGTTTGGTCAGCAGTGTCATCGCCAATCACAAGGCTGATGGGTTGTCCTGCCCACTTTAATACATTTGTGTTCCTCTATAATATATCTGTGATGGAGTCAGATAAAATTAAAATGCAAAAGCTAACAACCAAGCAAAAGCTAAGCTAGTAAACATAACTGCTAACATGTTAGCTAATTAATCTTCCAAAGTATACATCCATTCATGTGTTTATGCAGGCTCTCTCAGGATGCAAGTTCAGCTTTAAGGAGAATAAAAACTTCCTTAAGATGCCACTTTACAAAAGTTAAATAATGTCTACATAACAACCTTCATATTAACAGCCTCTTATTTCTCCTTGCTCACACTTTTGTGTTTGCTGAGTAAGTGGTGCTGTAGGATGGGAACTCTGAACCAAGGGCTGTCAATCAATCATGGGTGCTCAGAATAGTCAGACCACACCCAGGCAGATCTTGGATAGGTCTAAAGTCTAAGTGATCTTTGTGTTTCACTATGTTTTAAATATCTGTCTTAACCTTCTGGATGTTTAATTTAACATTCCATTTCAGAATCATGTAAAAAATCTTTAAGGACAAAGTTTAATGTGTATCACTGATACAGTCTGGATGAGCTTCAAGCTTGCTTGAAGAATCTCAACAGCAGCAAGGTATGTCCCTACGAACAATTCCTCAGTACTGAAGACCAGTGCAGGGAGGGTCTCCGAACCTGGATCAAAGAGGTGTGTTCTGAGGCATCTGGTGTTTGTTTATGACAGTCGTAGTGGCACATCACGGTAATGGAGTGTGTGATGAGAGAGAGAGAGAGAGTGAATTACAGGCACGGTGTTTACCCATGCGAATGAATGGGCATCAGCTTCCATTTGATTCTCTGGTGTAATTTGAGGCTGTGTTTGATCCGTCTGATTATTCATTACCCTCTGCGCTGCTGCACCAGTTTTCACGAAGATAAATAGAGGAAACAGGCAATTAAGTGGCATGACTTAAAGAGGCTGGAGGGTCGGCGCGCACACACAGCCGTTTACTTAGTGCTAAATCTCCAGTGATACTGCATGTGCGGACCACTTCATATGAGGTAGAGGCATGAAGGTCTGAGCTGAAGGCCTAATACCAACATTTAGGACGTTTTTCTCCAACAAGTTAGTGTTTAGGAGATTTTGGAAGTTCATGCTGATGAAACAGGATGCATTTGAGAGGGAAAGTCAGTTGATAGGAGCTCCGAAATCCAGTTTTGCAAAAACATTATGGTCAAGGGTTAAGTCAATAGCAGATGAAAGGTATACACATGGAGATAAGTGTTGATATGCGCACACAATTGCATCAAGCAAAAGACACAGTTCCACATGAGGATCCCATATCGTGCCACAAGAGGCGTGCTCAGTTAAATGTTTACACAGCTGCTCTGGAGATTATTATTATTGTGAAACCACACACTTTTAATGTTGCTGTGTGGATGCCAAAACACGTCTACTCTTTACCTCCCTCCAGAGCTCGCACAACTGCTCTCCGTCTTACATACAGACACACATAGGCTTTATACAGTTGGTATATGTCCAAGACAGGCTTCTTTTACATATGTGCATTGAACTATTACTTCAAGAAAATAAGGAAATGCTAGTTTTTGCACCAATTTCCAGACAATTGCTGCACTCCCTCTCTGTGGTATGTTTTAATGGACTTACTCATGTAGGCCACTAATTTAAAGAAACCAGTCCAGCCTAAGCATTACCTTCACTGGAGTTTGGAACAAATACTAAACTCTTTGAAACTTAAACAAATTCTTGAGTCACCTTTAATGCAAAAGTATGGAACACGTGTGTAAAGATTTGCCCGTAAATTGTGTACCTTTTCATAAAATAACACAACCTTTTCACATTAGGCCACCTGAATTTGTTTGACATTCTCTTAAATGCCGTGTTTAGGTTTTGCGTATCTGTGGTATGTGCACTTAAGATCACATCTCAAGTGTAAACCTGCAGATCAGGAGAGCTAACGCACCATCAGAACAGTATCCTGCACCTCGTTTTTGTTTTTTTAATAAAAGAACATGTCTCTAAGAACTTATAGTACAAACCACCTGCCATTTCTTATGATATGAAACCCAAAGTCATTAGGGTCCTTCCTTTGCACTGACACTTTGATGTATGCTGAACATTACGGCTCCTTCCGTCGTAACATGGGTGATCGGTAGCCATGTTTTCCGTAATTGACATTTAATTTGACATCGCATCCATTAATCTAAATGAGTCTCTGAGGATGGAGCTTTAAGGTTTTCGCCTCTATGTATAGCAAAGTCTCCTCGTTTCTCCGGGGGAGGCTATAAACAGCTGCTTGTGCTTAAGCGGTGAAATGTAAATCTTGACGCGGGATGTTTATGCAGCCCAAGCTTCTAATCATGCAAACGTATAATTCAGTGACATGTGGTGTCTTTACGAGGCCAGTTTGATTCAAAGGGCAGATCCCTGTATTTACCAGTCTCGCTCCAAACTAGAAGTGCATTGCATCTCTCATCTTAATCTCTTGGAAACGCTGATTTTCTTGAGGCACCAAGACTTTTTTGCAGCAGCGGTGCACCAGCAATCAGGAAAAGATTTAAGCAGAGCTTTCAAGCTCGATGCAGTGTAGCAGCTGAATTTATAGAGGAAGCACAAAGAATATTTTTGCCCCTCTTAATCCTCTAATTCAAACTAAACCAATATGTGCCGCGTGAAGGTTACAGCGCTTAAGGGAGAAATATCTGGCAACGTTCTTGGCAGAGTGTAGTGGAAGTAACCCAGTCCTTACTGCCCACTGTCAGATGCTTAGGAAAGCTGCTAAGTGTTGTAAGTTTCCAAAGCGCTGCATATAATTTTATGCACAGTGTAAACATGTTTAAACAACCCATGTAAAGTGGAGAGCATGAATCATGAAACCCCTGTCAAATAGGTAGCTACACTACCTCTCCTAATCAGTGCATTCTTGTCTCATCTGCTCTTGTTATTATGAAAGAAGGGGTTATACAAGGGTGTCTCAGCTGTTGTAATGATAAGGGCCTAAGAAGGGGGCCACATGGAATTAATCCACAATTATTTGCTCATGCTTTAAAGCAATGCATTTCTTTACTCTTGGCAAGACTTTGCAAGGCATTTTTAGCATCTGCTGGCCTTGTTTAATATCTGCACTGCATGTATGAGAAGTGCTTCATTCCCTTATCGGACCTGAGAGGGAGGTCTGGGTGAGCTGTAGATTGAGTAGCACGAGCTTTCTTGACCAACAGTGGAATGTGCATGTACCACTCAGCCAAACAACTGTTAGCACAGTGTAAGAGGGCTCAGTCTGCAGAGTCATCTCCATGTCTTGTTCCCAGACAACCGTGTGGAATGCAGGTGCTGACAGAAGCTCTACTCAGCCTTTTGGAGGATACTGCAGAGGAGCAATGGCTTTCTGATACTCCCATAATGATACTTGCTCTTCATCAGCTACCTGTGCCGTGCAATAACGTGGGGTTTGATTCAGCCATGGAGAAAGATCACTGACAAATGTCTACGTTCTCTACTGACAGAGGCCTGGGCTTCAGACAGAAGGGTTTAGAGCTGAAATCTCATATTACTTGCGTGCACATAGCTTAGCCCCAAAGTTGTGTTGAAATAACCATGATGACTGCACTCAAAGGAACCAAAATCCCTTTGTGGTTGTGCCATGTTTTGGTAACATACTGGTAGCCAACCAAACTCTTGTGGACCATGTGATTGGAAGCATGAGCAGTCTGGGAGTGGAATGTCCCATATATTTCCTTGTTTCACGGAATAAGCTTGTTTTAGATTGGAAAAAAAAGAGCCTGTGGTTTTCAGACATCATAGCCGCACTGCATTTGTCACTCGTTCTTTCATACCATCAGCTGAGGCTCTACTGCAGTGCAGCCCTGAACTAATTCTCCAAACCAGCAAAACCCACAGAACACAAGACCAAGAAGAAATAGTTGGTAATTACATAGAGCTTTGCTAGTTATGTATTTTGACTGAAGCACTGGTGTGCATGTAAGTACAGTGTTACCTTTATGGAGGCATTTTTTGTGTTGGTGTACTGTTTTTAGATAAATTAATGACTTCATATAAAGGCAAGGTGCCCAATACAAAGGATCCTACTATAATTAACCTCTTGAACCCTGTGAGAGTCTGAAAATCAAAATTCTGGGGGGTCCCTGAAAAGAAAATTCTTATGGTTGTCCATTAGGTAAAACAGATGCTCGAGTACAAGGTCATAGTTTAGCTAACATGGGACCCCCTGAATTCCAAGGGAGATTGATCAAGAATTTTACCAAGCCCATTGTTCAACCCATTTCTGTATATCATGTACTAATCGAAACCTTCTTCGGGTTAAAAAATAGGTGCCTTTATTAGATGCCAAAACTGTTTTAAAAAATAGGGGCTGTCTGAAATAAGCAGACCTTTCGCAGTAGATGTGGATATATCAGTCTTGTCTCTGACACCAATCACTCCATTCTGTCCTTTATTGGACTGTCTTTTAAAGTTCAAAGGAAAGATGACCAAAGGCTATTAAGCTCACTACTATGGATCAAAGATCTTGAATTGCAAAGTAATGTGCACAAAAGCAGAAGCCTTTCCCTCTACATGGGTCAGTTCCCCCATTTCACATTTTTTAGGTCACAGAAACAGAGTTACACTGAGGACAGAGAAGGAGTTGAATTTAAATACTGCCTAGAACTCTGCCACCATTAAGGAATGTCAACAGATTGGTCTATGAGTAAATAATAGATGAACCAGATAACATTTCATCCAATCAGTAAATAATTACATCAAGTACAAATTGGTAGATAATGTCTTTAAGCTTTTTAATGAGGTATAAAAGCTGCATTAAAACACACGCACCCACAAACACACTTAGACACACTCATGTGCAAACACATACCCCTCCATACACACACACACACACACACACACACACACACACTTACGCATACCAGTAGGCCCTGTGGACACATTCTCTTCTTAAGGACTCGGGCCACGCCAGCAGACAATAAAGAGAAGATAAACATTCTTTTCACTCTCCCTAATCCTCTTGTTTTCGGTAATTAAGGCTACTTAACACGTATTGTGGGGTGTTATCCCTAAATCTAAAACACCTTTGGCTACTGGAGGGTTTAGAGCACCAAGTTCATGACCTGATGTTTTCACAACAACCAGGCAATGAGCAGAAAACAAAAAGCTTTACTGGAACACAGATCAGGCAAAAAAAACCCTGTAATTCAGAGTTTGGTAATTGGTCATGCTACTATATATCAGTAAAATTGTAGATGCACCCAGATTCTTACATTTTAATTTGACATCAGTTTTATCACTGCAGTCTAGACCTGTTGTCCAGCCAGTACTCAAACTGCTGATGTCCTTCGCTAATTTCATTAATGCAGTTCAAAGCAATCAATTGATTAAACACGCTTCTTATGAGACGGTGTGGCAGCATCACCTCAGCAATGGAATGCGTCAGTGTATTTTAATTGCTAAGTGGATGATCCCCGGCTTATCCCTCATAAGACATTATTGTCTTAGAAGAAGACAAAGATATCTTTTGATCTCAATGGAGTTTCATCTGCTGCCATCTCTCCCAGCCCAATAGCCCAGCTGCTTTTGTCAAAACAAGCCTGCCATCATCACGTAATTGAAATGAATACCTGTAATCAATGAGGGGTTTTCATATGCTGATTTCTCCAACATAAATGCTGTTTACTAAGCACACGCTCATGTACGTTTTCAATATGAATGGCCTCGGCCCAACTTTCCTCTTTGCTGCTAAACTATTGCACTATAGAACTACCTATGCTACATCATTTTGTGGTGAAAAAAAATGTAGGAGTCTATACTTGAGCAATGATAATGAGCAGAAGAACACAGCTGACATTACTGAATAATGTGACGTTTTACTAAATATTTCATTGGGGGCAGTGGGGTTGGTTAGTGTCGAGAGATAATCCTGCCCCCCCTCCCCCTCACTGGGGGCCAACTGACAACATAATCCGACTTAAAGTTGTCACCTCTGTCTTCAAGTTTGCTGCGACAAGTGAATGAAGTATAAGAAGAGGAGTGGTCAGACTATGAAAGATCAGTCACTAACACCCCTAATCCCCCCTCTAATCCCTATGACCAAAAGGCATTACAAATGCCAGCAATACATCAATTCATTTTTACCCAGTTTGAAAATTCTTTTCTTGAATGTAATGTAAATTACAATGTAATTGAATGTAAAAGAGAATCAGGCTCCATTTTAAATTGCTAATTATTTGTAATAGGTGGGCAAATGAAATAGATAAATAACTCTCTAATCTTCAACTTTCACATATGGAGTCATGTTATATCTCTCAGCACATTTGGTAAACTTCCCTTGCTCCCAGCAGACGTTTTCCTAAGAATTTGTAACCTTAAACATAGTTCTTCACTTTATCTTATCAGTATGGGATGCTTACTGCCCAAACTGGGCCATGGCGTGCTAATGAAAAAGAACAGTGGTAAGTGGTGGGTAGTGTAGCTTCAAACTACCCTCAAGTGAAATTGTTATTTTTGAAATAATGACTGAAGTAAAAGTATCTACAAAAAAACTTGAGTAGGAGTGAATAAGCACCAGTTTAAGTGCTAAGCTCCTCATACACTGCTGAAAAACAGAAGACCTGCAAGCATTTCAACCTTGTCTAAGATGGTATCAGAACCATCAGAACCAAACCTCATGTTTCAATTTTTGACAATTTTAAAATCCTGTTGCTCTCTATATTTCATGATGAATGGACCAAAGTAATATCATTTATATTAAAAGTAAATTAATTATTCCTTCTCCTGTAAAGTTGTTAGATACAATGTTTTATTCCAGCAATATACTGGTTTTGCTATGTGTTGGCTTCTCTAGCAGGGTACAACTGCAGAATACAACATTTGACAACATAGTAAGTTTACTGTTCTTATCTGTCTGTCTGTTTGGCCTAAAATAAAAAGCCTACGCTGAAAAGTAAGAGGTGTGAGTAACTGTGAAGCACCCCAGAAGCTACAACAGAAGAAACAGAATGATATTAACTTTTTTCCTCAGAAATATTTTTGAGCAGAAGCAAAACTAGGAAAGTTAGCTTTGAAGCACGCGGTTGTCTTTCAGTTCGTGTTACGCCCCCCAGCTTAATTTAGCGCTGGTAAATGTATCTGAAGATTGTTTAAAACACTCTGGTTCACTTCACAGGAGGACTGGACAACTGGAAAATGTCTGTCGTACTAAACGTGTCCTTCGTTCTTCACACGCTCGCAAAGCGCCGCTTATCTGTCCGGCGTGTTTTCTAACGGACGCGCTCTCGGAGAGCGTTACGTTGGTGACATCACTAGGCAACAACAACAACAAAAAAAGCAGAGTGCAGCGCGAGGAGCGAAACCGCCTCCAATCAGCTCGGCTCAAGCAGAACGCGCGGCGCACGCGGTGATGACGTTTCCCAGAGCTTAGTGGCTACGGAGCGCAGGAGCTTCACACCAAGTTTGAGCGTCCACAGCGCTGCCGGCCAGCAGCTCACCTGAACCAGAGAGAAACAGCGCAGGAGCGATGTCGAGGAGAGGAGTCTCCGCTCACCGTCTCCGCTCCAGTTCAAGTGGACGCCTGCGTTTGCCTTCACAGTCACTTTAAGTCTAGTAAAGAAAACAGCAAAACAAGACAACTTTGGTAGTTTGTTCGACAGCCTGTCTGACGGGTATGAAGGCGGAGAGGAAGGCGAGGAGAGCCGGGCTGCTGGTGCTGCTGCTGAGTGTAGTCCGTTGAGTATCTGTGTGGATTTTAACGAGAATTGATGAGGAATTTAAAGGAGACGACAGCTGGAGCAACGACCGACCGCAGAGCTTCCTCGTTTGGTAATGAAACGTTTTGCCTACTATTTGAGGCTACTGTTACAGTTAGTGGCGGAAGGGTGGATGAAGGAAGGAATGAGGGACTGTTGACTGACTGTATTAGTCTTTCAGTAGAAGAACAGCATCTCTCGCCTTATTTCCTTGTTAGACAATACAGTGTGTTTACTTCAGGTGTTTGACGTAGGGCTACCACCTGTTGGTCTCTCTCTCTCTCTTTCTCTCTCTCTCTCTCTCTCTCTTTCTCTCTCTCTCTCTCACTCTCACAGTCTGTCCTTCCTTTTATCCAGAAGCAAGCAAACTGTGCCTAAACCGCACCACATTTCTTTTTTAGCCACGCAGCCAGTCTCTCTCTCTCTCTCTCTCTCTCTCTCTCTCTCTCTCTCTCTCTCTCTCTCTCTTTGGAAGTTTCTTTTCATGCCCGCGCGTGATCTAAAGACAGAGCGTGCAGACACACCGCGCTGCTCGCGCACGCACGCACGCCCTCCTCCTCCTCTTATCTTCTCCTAATTGCAGACTCCGTGTCTGCTCTCTTCATGTCTCCCTTTTCTTTCGATTTTTCTTTCTTTGATTCTCTCTTTCTTTTCCCCACCCCCCATGTCTTTCTTTGTCTTACATCCGCTTTGGTCTCCGCAGTCCGTTTTTAAAATTCCCATCAATCTCTCTGCGCTGCGGTTAATCACACGCGGGTGGGGGTGGTGGTGGTGAGGGGGGGACGTTATCTCTGACTTTGGAACACCTTTAGATGTGATGATCCCTGTTGAAGGGGGTGGGGGGGGGTGGTGTTGTACGGGTCTTCTTCATCTGCCCTCAGATCCTCCAGCTGTTGCTGCTGTTGCTGATGGCACTCTGGGCAGTGTTAATGACCGCCTCTTGTTTCTCCTCTTCCTCAGGATCTGCGTGAGCATGGTGGCCGCGGTGCGCTCCGTCACGGCGCTGCTGCTGCTCGCTCAGGTGCTGCTGGGAGGCGTCGCCGCCGCGCTCGTGCCCGACGTGGAGCGGCGCAGGACGGGCGAGCAGAGCGCGAGCTTCCTGCGCGAGTTCGAGCTACGCCTGCTCAACATGTTCGGGCTGAAGCGCAGACCCACACCCAGCGGCGCCGCCGTCGTGCCCCAGTACATGCTCGAGCTCTACCACATGCACGCGGCGGGTGGCGAAGGGGAGCAGCAGCAGCAGGGCGCGCGGAGGAGGCGTGCAGAGAGAGCGGCCAGCAGGGCCAACACCATCAGAAGCTTCCATCATGAAGGTGAGCGTGCGGGGGGTTTAAACCATTACGTTACATACACAACCACAGTGTGGAGCGTTTTACAGCTTAAAGGGGGACACTTGACAAACTTACTTCAGTGCACAATGGCAGTGATAGGAACCTGGGGTCAGCATTGAGGTTCAAAGGTTTGAGTGAATTATTAGATGTAATTGTGAAGCTATTCTGTAAGAAGACTAGTGTCTACACTTTTTCTGGTTTGAGGTCTGAACGTTGCCAGTTAACACACCATACTGCCAGTTATGGTTTTGTTCATATTCACAGCACATAGGTTGTTTCTGATTGGTCAAACTCATCTACAGGTGGTTCTACAAGCTTGTGTGTTATTAGGCAACATAGTTGAGGTTGTTATAAAGGTGCAGCTCCTGCAATGTTATTAGACAAAGTGAAAACCACCATCAGATGACTCTTTTGTGATAGTTTTATAATTAGGTTGTGGCCTACAGTTATTTTCTGATTTGTATAAACCGGAATCACATCTACATCAAAAAATATACCCAGTTTAAGAGAGCGCAGTTTTCAAATCACATAGATTGCATTTTTTAAATTATGGTCCACATAATCAGACACAAAGATTAAAACAGAGGTGTTTAACCTAAAACCACAGATCTTGTGAATTGCCCATACAACAATCAGAGGCACACAAACTTACATGGTTTGTGACATCACAACCCCAACTTACTGGCAGTATAGCACACTACATTCAGGGGTCAAGCAAAAAAAAGTGGATATTCTGGTCTCTTTGGTTAAACGGTAAACCTGAACCTTAATGTATAGAAAATAATTGCAAGTTAAATTGCAGTCACAATATTGGTCTCCCAAATCGTTCAGCCCTGATTCCGGTTGTTAAAAGTACATCCATTGAGAAAAATAGAGAGAATTTTTTCATGGATTCAGCCTAATTTTAGTGTTACCAACACTGCAATACTAAAACTCACAATAGGCATGTAGTTTTCATTGGTTGTTTGTGAAATAAGCCAAAAATCATAATGTCTGACCATCACTGTAAACAAATCTGACTTGCACTCTAATGGACTGTTATGCTTCAGAATGCTCCACATGGCATGCATTACATCTCAAGGAGTGAAATATGCTTATTTTGCTTATAAACTGATGGAAGTTCCCATAAGTTCAAAGAGATTCTTGCATTAAGTTCATTTCGTTCTGAAATAACAGCAGAAAGGTCCTGCTCTTTCTCTAACTCTCTGATGCAATCATTGAGAAACTGGCTCTGCATTCCGCACCCAGTGCTCACTGTTATTAAAAGAGGCAAAAAATGCTATCCTGACTGCAACCTCTTGGAAAAAATAGCTGATAGTGTTTACATCTGCACCAAGAACGTTTTTCCAGGCGTATCTGTGCACATGCAGCAGGCATTACCCAAGAATCTGTGCATTTCATAATACTATCATGATGGCATTTCCACAGAGATTTGCTGGCATAAAGATTTCAGCATTAAGTTCTTGGCCTTTCTTTGCTGACAACACAATGTTAGATTTGACTCGTCTATATGATTTTTATCTTGACATGACTGCTCAGATTGCTAGAGTGTCTGTTTCCAGGTGGCCTTCTGTGTTAACTCGTGATTTATGTCCCATTTGGTCGGTTTGTGTGATGTCTAACCATGCACAGTCTTCTGAACTGTTTGTCTATTTTGAGTGTGATGAGCAACAAGTCTTTTCTTGCTCTGTGTTAATGTTTGTGACCTTTTTGCTAAGGGCTGGGGTAACTTGGGCAACTTATGTTGTTGTAACATGTATTAGTCTACTCTGTGGTGGCAGACATTGTGTAAGTTAAATGTAAATCTCAGCAAGCAGCTGTTATTTTGTGAAAGGTTTACATGGTATATTAGTGTTTTTATAGTGCGGGGTGTATAACCATTTTGGTGTGTTGATAACTAGTTTATAGTAAAAGAGACGACACGTGAGTTTTTTTAGGGTGGTGTCCAAGAAAGTGAGTCATTAGGGCTGCTAGGAGGCCTCACACAGTGATACGGGCTCGCATGGATGACACCCAGTGGTGGTGCTGACATAGTGCAAACAATAGCTTTGATCATTTGTCAGCTTCTTGGCGGCAGGCTGCACATCTTTGTTCACTCTTTGTTTTTATTATTATTATTATTCCTAATACGTTCAGTTCTCTTGAGCCACTACTCAGCTTAATTGCCCCCCATGACCATGTTCATATTAGTACATTCATCTTATTTTAGCAGCAGGACACACTGTTACTTCATGATTTAGATTCAGTTATCAAAAATTATATTATGCCAATACATGTAATGTAAATATCATTAATATAAATAAAATGCATATCTACCTAAATCTTTTGATTTATATCTTCTTGAGCACATGCTTTCTTCTGGCTGAAATATTTTGCAAAGAATTGAAAGAAAATGTACCACCATTAATGGGAACAGTCTGAAATATACGACTTGTTATTAGCTGTTGCCTCCTTGTTTTGGCACAAGGCACAAACAGAAATTAGGAATGTTGATACACTCATAACTGTGGCTGACTACTCCAGACATGCCCCAACACGTTCACAACGTTACTCCCCCTCTGGAGGGACTAACTCAGAGTGGGAAAAAAGGAAGGAAGAAAAAGAAAGAAAGAAAGAAAGAAGGAAGAAGCAGGGCTTTCCCACATCAAATGAGTTATGATGTCTTTTTAGGTGGTTATGGAGCAGATAGGTTGGATTATGAAGAATGGAATTTCCAAGACGTCTCACTTTAAAAGAGATCAAGAGTTCTTTGGTGTTAGGTTGTCTTTTATTAGTCGTCCAAAGAAAAAGTTGCCATTTCATGTTATGATTGCAATCAAATTTAAAGGAAAACTGTTAAAGTATCTGCATTTTCCTAGAATATAACTATTCATAACTGTCCCACCTTAACACCTGGCCCAACTATTACTTAGAGCAGGGAACCACAACACTAAGGCAAATTAGTGAGGGAGGTCAGCCGTGGCAGGTTTCTAGTTATTGGTGTGGAATAGAATCTTTGCTCTATCTTCTTTTAATAAGCACTAATGCGCTTGTAACAATGCAATCCTTTTTCTTTCTTCTTCCAGAGGCTTTAGAGGCCCTGTCCAGCCTGAAAGGAAGGACTATACAACAGTTCATTTTCAACCTCACCTCCATGCCAGCAGAGGAGCTAATCACAGCCGCAGAGCTGCGTATCTTCAGAGACCAAGTGCTAAGTGACGTTACAAAGAGCAACAGCAGTGCTGCTGGGGGTTTCCACCGCATAAACATTTTTGAGGTGTTCAAGCCAGCTCAGTCCTCATCTGAGGAACCTCTCACAAGGCTGCTGGACACCCGTCTGGTGCAGGACACGCATTCGAGCTGGGAGAGCTTTGACGTGAGCTCAGCAGTGGCACGCTGGACAGCACATTCACACCACAACCATGGCCTGCTGGTGGAGGTGCTTCACCCCAAGGAGGCAAGCGGAGATAAGGAGGCCGAGAGGAGCAGCAGGAGGCACGTGAGGGTGAGCCGCTCCCTGCACGAGGACGAGGACTCGTGGCCACAGGCCCGGCCGCTGCTGGTCACTTACAGTCATGATGGTCAGGGAGCGCCCCTCCTGCAGCCTCAAAGAGAGAAGCGGCAGACGAGGCGGGGGCCAAAGCAGCGGCGGAGACCGCACCAGCGCAGCATCTGCCGCCAGCACCCGCTGTATGTGGACTTCAGTGATGTGGGCTGGAATGAGTGGATTGTGGCACCGCCTGGCTACCATGCTTTCTATTGCCACGGCGAATGCCCCTTTCCACTCTCAGACCACCTCAACTCCACAAACCATGCCATTGTCCAGACTTTGGTGAACTCAGTTAACTCCAACATTCCTCGGGCTTGCTGCGTGCCCACGGAACTCAGCCCTATCTCTCTGCTCTACCTGGATGAGTATGAGAAAGTCGTGCTGAAGAACTATCAGGACATGGTCGTAGAGGGCTGCGGCTGCCGATGAGAGACAAACTCCCAATGAAGACTTTTATTTATATGAAAGAACATTCAAAGAGCTATTTTGGAGGAAAAAAAGTATATATATGATAATATTTATGTTGACTGAAAAACACGGGAAAATAAATATTTTAATGAGAGCGTATTGCTTTTTTAGTGGTTTTGAAGATGTTCGTTCAATGTAAATTTCGGTGCAATAGCACATGAAGTATGACGCTCAGATTTTTAATATGTATATTTATTTCATTATAACCACTTTATTTGTAAATGAATTATGTGTATTTATCATAAAAATATATGATCTCCCATCGTGGCTCTGGAGAGACATTATTTAAACAAGTGCAGGTCTTCTTTTACGTACTGTTTATTAATGCAGTCTGTACGCTAATATTTGACTTCATTCAGCTGTTCATCAGCTTTAGATCCATCAGCTTTAGTCTGCTAATTGTTTCCTGAGTGGTTGTTGGATATCCCTGTATCAACAGTTATGATTTTGAAATCTGCCACTGCCCCTTGCCCGCCTTGTCTGGCTATTTCGGAAAAGCTGTATTTTAAATCCTGGTCTGGGACTAAATTGCACTGTCACTATAGGTTCTTCATTTTAAATCCTATTTAGTCTAAGACAAGGCTTAGGATGTCTGAACAGCTGGCCCTACAAGCTAGCTGAAATTAGCCCCAATATACCACACCCAGTACAGGGAGTTCCTTGATGTTCATGTCAGAGTAATGTAAAGTGTCTCACTCGAAACGCCTTATGGCGACAGTTAGAAATCTAAGTAGCTGATAAAGACACAGTTGAAGGCCTGAGCAATGCTATAAATGAGCACTTCATTAATATTCTCAGAAACAAACAAAGGAGAAGATTGCGTCTGCTGTGATTGTTCATGCTGAGGCACATTCAGCTTTACTCTTGGCAGAATTTCATGTGCCATCGTTGAATCATATTGCATTATTTGGCTCCACCATCATTGGCTTACCGTGGAGTGCCAGAAAACTAATTGATTAAAGAGTAAAACAGCAGCAACAGCAAACATTCAAATTTACAGTGTAAGATGCTAGCCCAGCGTAAGCATTCAAGAAAAATGGAATCATTCGACTTCTGAAAGAACTGAGCTGTGTGGGAGAGGACTATAATTTGTCTATGCAAATAGGAAAATGGTAAACTAAATTACCGCAATGGATGTTTGAAGTTTTGTGCCGCAGGTTTAATGTTTACTCACATGTGACATTCAAATATTCACACGAGGTATTTTGCAGCCCTGAAATACATTTTTCTTAGACTAAATCATGGAGACTTTCCAGCCTGGGCTATCTTTGATTTAGACTGTTTGCTCACGCCTTGTCAACCTGAAGTTTGCATGAAACATGGTATTTCTGTCTTCGCTGCTTTGTCATCGTATAAAGCCGACCGCAGAGCTGGGGAGGGAAAAACTGCGTCCTCTGTGGTCGGCATTCACCAGTTCCTTTTCAGGGCCAGAAGGAACTGTTTTGCTCTAAAAACCTCAGAATGAAGGTCTTTAATGAAAATTACATTTCATGCAACAGTAAAAACTTACGTTCCTCCAACCCGTCCAGGGCTCTCTGAGGGGAAACATACTTTGGGAAAGTGTTCGATTTAATGGCTGGCCTTTACTGCACCAAGTCCATAAAGCTTTAATTGAGTTGTGTGGGAATACGACTCCCTTGCCATGTTTCCCATTTAGTGCACATTTCCCTCGGCCCAGTCTCCACTCTCCAAGCCCTCTCTGGTCAGAGGGAATGCCATAGAAGAGGTCAGGGTCATAACAGATAGCCCCAAAGGGCATAGGCCTAAAACGTTTAACTTGTAACAGTAGCTGAAAAGTATGTGGCTTAAAGGACGTCCAAAGTTTTTTTTTTCCCCCAAAAAACATATTGTTCCAATTTATGACTTTTGTAGGTATTTCGTGAAATGTATGCTTCCAAAGTAAGATGTTCCCACATGCTGGTCTGGATTTAAAATGACCTTGAAAACAGTTCAATAACATTATATCCTTGGGTTATTGTATGGTTGTGTTTTACCATTTTCTTTGAAAACTATGACATAATTACTGCTATTTACATGTTCTCTTGATAGCTAGGCTGCACTGTGCTTCAGGTACCTGTGTGCCTCCACCTGAGAGAGAAGAAAGCACTAAGAACTGATGTAAAGACATCTCTTTCAACATTCAGACATGTATGGAACAGTTAAATAGTCCCAAGAGACTTACATGTTCTGTTCTTTGCCAGATCTTGCCATGGAAATAACAACACAACTGTATGAGTGGAGCTTCTTAGTGCAGTCTTATTCTATGCCTATGGGAGGTCATTTTTGTACCATATGTGATCCAGAAGCACACATTTCACATGTTTTTCTAAGACTATCTTGTTAAATCTTGTTTCTTAAATTCTTTCCAAGGAGTCCCACAGTGAATTCTTTGTTGAAGGAAGCTGCTGAAAAAGTTCTACTCCATGAATTCAGATAGAATGTAGTATTGCATTGCAAGTCAGGCCTCCAGATCAACACGTCTTGGTGTTAAATTTACTTGGTCTCAGTCTCAGGATAAGAAAGTATGGTATACAGTTCATCAGCCATTGTATCAAAGAGTAGGTTTTCCCACTTTCCTATTTAAAACATCAAAAAGGACTGCAAGAAATACAAGCGTCAAGGTTTCCACACATAGGGCTTAGCATGCTGGAAGGGGCTGGATCGAGTTTGGAAAGGAACTGTAACTTGATTCATCTTACTAAGTGCAAACCACACCGAAAGTATCTGTAGTTCCTCTGACCAGATTCATAGAGCAGCAGAATCAGATTTCCAGATTTCTGGCGGTTGACGTTCGGAAACTATGCAGCACGTAGCTTTGATGAAGTGAACCCAAGCGGGGCAGAATAGGGCTTTTGGCCACGTGCCACGGGGATGCCGGAGTTCGGCCCAGGTCCGCGGTCGACCGGAAGGCCTTTGTTATGCCACAGTGGCGCGCTAATTCGAGACGTGGTTTACTTCGCCTTTCTCAGAAGCGTCCGTAACATGACGTCCAGCATACTTGGAAACGCAGCATCTGTGAAGTAGCTCAAAACACATCAAAAAGTCTTGTATCCACGTTTTGGTAAGAGAGGAAAAACACACACACACTCACACTCACACTCACACACACACACTCACAAATGACTTTTCCAGAGTGACCGAAAGACCCAGAAACGATGGTTCTCAATTCTTATATCCCTTTAAAGAACACATCATCCTATTACATTATTAGTTTTTATGATGCGTGTGGGTGTGCGGGTGATTGGTAGCAAGGGGCTTGTGTGTGTATGTGAGGGCCAATCTGGGGAAATGGTAGGAAATGACTCAGTAGTTTTTATGAAGTCTAGTGTTTGTTTGTGCTTTTTTCCACGTCTCCCTCTGGAACACCAGATTATCCCCTCATTAAGACTTCACCTAGTAAAAAAAACTCAGAGTGACGGATTCGCTGCCCCTAGCCGGGGCCGGACAGCACTACAGCTTTCCTTTTTTGCGCTGCTTAAGCCGATGCTGGAAAATCCGGAGTCACCTGGTGCATTTTTGCTTTGGAAGCCCTTCCAAATGACTTTTTCAGTTAGGACTGACCTCATAGTGTCTGACAGGTGCGGATGAGCTGAGGAAAGATGGAAACAAAAGCCTATATCAATCAGCGGTTGAATTTGACATCTGCATCTGTTTTGTATGTATGTATTTATTTATTTATTTTTCTGCAATGCACAATTTGCCAAGATTTCAGAGTACACAGTTTTCAAATATGCTTTTTTTGGCTCTCTGTAACCTTCCTATAAAACATGTGTCGTTTGCACTAATCACCAGAGCAGAGTAATTTCGTCCTCCAAACGCAAACAAGCAAACACGCACTCATACACCCACAGAGCAGGTGCCTCGGTGGAGGTGAGTCAGAGCGCTCTCCCAGGCCCTCATGGTCAGATGCACTGTTTTCTTTGATCTCGCGCCAATCCAATTTGACTCATACCTCTAAATATGTGTTGTTGGGACACAGGCCTCTCTAACTCTCTAACAGACCACATCCCTCTTCCCAAGAACCCCATTTAGTCAAGTCTGGTTTCATTTCCTTCAATCTATTGGTCTATGGTCACCATGGCAGCACAGTGAGTTGGTGCATGAAAGCAATTTAACTTTTCTTGTAAAAAAAAAAAAAGAAGCTGTGTGGAGCGCGTCTCTGTTAGGACAGTCCCTCTGAGCGAGGGCGCAAACAGATGGCCAGAGAGAATACAGTTTTCGGGCTATTTGTTCCTACAGGGCAGCTGGAGAGCAGTGCTAAACGCAGTTGGTGGTCTAGCTGGTGCGTCTGTTCTGTGTCTTTAAAAGAGCCTTGGTGATATATGCGGACCCTCAGGAACAAGTTCAAGTTTGGGTACGTTTTCTCCGACGCTGCATATGAGTCCATTTATAAGACCTTTGAAGTGCTCTGTATGTATGTATATACACTATAGCAACAAAAGAGCATCGCCTGCGTATGGATGTTCCAAGCCCATCCGTGGTTTGAGAGGTGAGCTGTGAGTGAATCACCTTTTCCCTGTTTACAGTTGTTTGGAGATCAGCGTGACATTAAGATGTGATTTTGGACGATGTCTAGGGCTGCTATCTGTAATCATGATGTGACTCAAGCACTTGAAATTTGATGCTTGAAGGACAATAAGGAATACTATGACTGTTTATGACTTTGACTTGTCCTGATAAATCCTCATCTTTAACAGATCCTACCAGCAGATGGCATTAACCAGTCTCTCTCTCTCTTCTCTCTCTCAGCGAGCATCTCCTCCAGCTGATAAAAAACTCCTCAGTGGAACATCAAATAGGTAGCATCAAAATAGGTAACATTGTCAGAACATGGATATGGATCTATCTAACATTTCTCCAAAGTGGCAGCAAGTTTGGAATAGAATAATGATAATCGGTCAGGTTTATATGAAGAAGTTCTTTTAAGAAAGCACACTGGACGCCGTTGGTGGCCTAGCGGCAAAGCCTGGTCCTGAACCTGCTCCTTAGAATGGATTAGCATGAGGTTGCAAGCAGCTGCAAGGCCGGGAGGGAAGGGGGGGGCAGTTTCCTTGGGTGGTACGGTGCTAATTCCCTCCCCACAAGTTTTCCATTAGCCTAACAGGCTTCATATGAAGCACTAGGCAATGGTGCTCAGGGACACACGCCATCCCAGCCCTGCCTGATTCATGGCACCATTCACTGCAGTGGAAGCCTTTTTTCACCACACTTCTCCATGAATGAGTAATGCCATGCCATATCATGCCATTAGCGTGTTTCCACCATGTACGTCACCAGTCCCCGTAATCTAGTAATCGAGCAATGAAGCAGCGGTGTAGATGTGATGTAAATAGCATGCTCATGACCAGTTTATGAGAATAACTACTGGCAGCCAATATCAATTGTTTTAAGGCCAATCTGTTGAATTTGTTATCTCAAGAACATTGCACGTGTGGCAAAATTCCACTTCCACACAAGTTCTGAGAGTTTGGAGAGACCGGTGCCTAATTCAGCTCTACTCAGCGTCGACTGTACAAGGGCGCATGCATGCAAACATTGGTCCACTTCAGCCATTGAGCGTTAGAAGAACGAGGTTGTGTGCAAGGTACAAGATGGATGGCCATCTGCCTGCTTAACCTCACCTTACTTCCTGTGAGTCACTTCCCGTCCCAGGCCCAGAATGCTATCCTGCTGTCCTCAAGGTGATGTCAGCTTTCCACTCCTGCCTATGGAACACAAACATCTGGCCATAACATCATAGGCCTGAGCTTGGTGCCAGCCGTGAGTGCCAACCCAGTCTCCTCGATCAGACCAAATATGACCCAGTGAGCTGCAGCATTCTGGTCCTGAGTTTATTGACTTTACGCTGAGTAGGTGACTGTCTCATCCGCAAGATCTTCTTCTGCTGCAACACTGAATGGTGCAAAAATACATCAAGGGCTTCGTCTGCGTCTGTAGGAGCAGTTTAAGCGCAAGCTCGCCAAAGACAACACAATAAATAGGGAAGGCTGAAGTTTTTCGAGCCCGCAGGCAAATGCAAATATCATATGGGAGAGAAAAAAAACACATACTTTTTTCACTCTTTTCTCTTCCTTTTTCAGGTTTAAAAGCAGCCGTATATTTAATAAAAGACATTTGGTTCTTTCATTACTTTTTCTTGGCAGCACCTCCTGATAAAGACCGTAAAATTCTCTCGGAAAGGAGGCACGGTGGTTAAACTTGACATCTCCGAGTTGACACTTCGACGGGTATGTTCGCGAAGCAGGCAGGAAATGCCGGAGAGTGGTCGTCAGTGGAGAAGGAGGAAAGTATCGGTGGGTTAGAGGTCAGAGGTGAACACGAGGGGGCAATGGGCACATTTCAACATTCATTTCCCTTCGACTTCATCCACGGAGCTCGCGGAGCATCGCTTTTTCATTTCTCCTCTTTCATTCGGTTCCGCCCCATTTGTCCCCGCTGGGCGCCTGTTGACAGTGAGGGCGGCACTAATAGTCTGCTGTGGGAAAGTAAGCGTTGTGTCCGGGGCATTCCGCACACCGAAATCTATTCGACAGAACCGTTGAAAGATCACATAACCGTACAGACGTGTGAGAGAAAGGACAGGAATGTTTGGATAGGGCCTAGAAGCGGCTCTGTCTTTCTAACTGACTGAAACATTCTAGCTTTTTTCTTTTCTTTTTTTTTCTTTGGTGTGGTGGGCGCACATTGTGTCTTGAAATGCACGAAACAAACCCTCGGTGAACTTGGCATGTTCCGAAAGCATTTGGAGGCTGACAACTACTAAAAGGATCTGGCCGGACCTCTAGGCCCACCACACAGGCGGTGCATTGAGATTTACGTACGTTTACATCATGTTTGGTTAAAGAGGCTCATCTAACCATATTTAAAGTGATTTCACCTCCTGCTCGAGAAAAATCTAGAACAGATCCGCTCGTGTACAGCTTCACTATAACAGTAGGATGAACCAGGACTTCCCATAAGTCAAGCAGTAGTAAAACAGTTGTACATCATGTCCTGAGAAGGTCCACTTACGTTCCCGCAAACATTTAGACCAGAGTGACACGCTTGTGTATGGCATTAGGGAACATAAATCCTATAGCTCGATTGAGACCTTCTTGTAAACACCAGACATTTATAACAGCGGTGAGTATTTGCAGAGGTTATAAACAATCCTGACCATCTCGGCTTCAAGCCTGTGCCATCGCTGCTCAAACACGAAGCATTTGTTGACTGTGACATAAAATAGTGCTGTTGGGTTTTGGGTTTCCAGAGAGGGAGCTGGGCTCGAGTATATTGACTCCATGTGGGGAGGACGGTTTTAATCGGACCGTTACCCACATGTCTTCCTGTTTCTAATTTGGAGCTGTGGTGGTTTTGTCTCCTGGCCAACAGCCTCTCATCCAGCGAGTGTCCATTTCCTCTGAAGTGAATAGTAGCAGGTGTGTTGGCATGGCTTTGGGAGAACAGCCTCCCGAATGGGCCGTGTATTTTTCTTCCTATCCCTCTCTCTCTCGCTCTGTTGTCCTCCGACTCTCTTTTTTTTTACATTCTTTACTTACTTCCCTTCTCTCATTCCTTTTTTAGGTATGAAGTAGGTTTTAATACAAAAACAATGTAAATCATCAAATGAAGCACCATAAACAAATCACACAGATCACTTTGAAGCGGGCAGTTACAGAAATGTGCATTACACACATTGGCCCTTGTAATTTGGGCCCTGCCGGAGATTCATTTGGACTGGAACTGCCTTGTGATGACAGACAAAATAAAAGCGCCTCCATGCAGCATATACACCCATCTCTTCCTCCTTGGATGACTTCAGAGCTGGGCAGGAGAACCTATCCCGAGCATTTCTGCTCCCTCGTCTGTCCACTCTGAGACAAGCAGGCTTGTCATCCCCCCACGAAATAGAGGTGACCCCTGCCTGGGGGAAAGCCACAAAGAAAAATCAACCTGCTCAAGCTCATTAGGGCCAGTGAAAGCACACAGACGACCTCACTGAGCCCCAGCTCCTCCGCTGTCTCCTTTCTAGAGATGCACTGTCAAGATTCCATATGAAGGCAAGAGAAACGGAATTAACCCCCGTGACCCTTTCCTTAACTTCCGCTGCTCCCTGGCTTCCCACCAGCCTGGGCCTAATGAAGGAGCCCTCTTTTGTGGACGGCTCTGCTTGATCTGCATCGGCGGTGGCTGCTGACAAAACAGATCCAATTTAGGTGGGGCATTCAATCAAGAAGAAACCGAGGGAGGTCTAACTTTTCCTGATGTCTAGAGGTTGTTTAGACTTTAGACAGTTTGGTGTCCTTATTATCATTGATCAGATTTGTTTGAAGCGAGGGAATACAATGCTGGAAACTATGCTGCTCGGGTCTTAAAGAGGGTAAAAAGGTTTTCAGCTGTTTCCTGCAAACGTAGCAGAAGCGGTGAACTAGTTCCACACTCCCTTTGTCCAACGAAAGAACACACCAGGAGTGATTTAATCTCTCCCATGATTAGTGGCCTGCTTTACTCACAATCTGATAAAGAATTCATTTTGCATGTGGAGTGGGCATCCGGTTTAGCCGTAAACATAGCCAAATTTTCTTTTCATCTCTGAAAGGTTCCAGGTTTCCCCTTAATGTGTCGGGGCTTAAATCAATAGAGAATATGGTACCACATTAATTTTCCTGCTAGGTCTTTCGCAGCTTTGAAATAGGAGCTATAACCGTGACTCTCTGAGGAGCATTATCATGGAGCATTTTCAGGTGCACTTTAACTAGGCCAGCTTTTAATGCGAAGCCTGTAATGGTTTTCTTTTACAGTCCACACGTCAGCGGAGGGCTCCCTTTGCTGGGTCTATTTCAAAGAGCCAAAGTGAAATAATCTTAATAATGGTACATCAAAGTCAGAGCATAGCCTGGTATATTCCTTTTGGAAGATATTCAGCTCCCACATTCTCTTCTTCTTCTTCTTTTTTTCCCCTTCTCCGCATATGGCTCATGCGTCCTTGCAAATTCCACCAAAACTATCACCTGAAAACCTCCGCCGCAGCTAGCTGCCAGTTCCTTTGCTTTCATCTGGGATGAACCGGAACCTGGTAGCTGTCCGCTTAATTGTATCACATTATCTCATCTTTGTTCTCCGCGTCCTCCAGTGAAGAAAGCTCACCGAAATCTCATCTGCCACATCATAGGGGCTCCTATTAACCTCCGACCTCCGTTTCATGTGTATAGATCCTCACACCCAACCCTGGGCCCATTAACACGTTGCTGCGGCGCAGAAAAAGCTATTTTGACGGGCTGTAATTGCTGCTAAGTGACGGCAGACAAAGATGGCCTTTGTCTGCGGGGCTAGCCGGGTGAGCCTGAGCGCTCCGGCTGACGTTTCCTGCGCATGGGACGCTGAGACCCCCGGTGGCCCGCGCCGGGTTTGCGGCGGGCCAGCCTAGTGGCGGCACTCGTTTGAAAATGTGAGATAATGAGGGAGGATTTTGAAGGACTGCACCCAATTACATGCCCCAGATGGACGCGCTAGGCGCTGATTAGGCCATTGTGACGTGGCGGTGCTTTCTCTTTCAGGGGCTCGGCGCAGGCCTCCCCCGAGGCCTAGAGTGCGTAATGAGTTTATGTTAACTACAAAAGGTCAGGGGCCACTAAAGGCCGTGGCATTTTCTTTAAGGCAGCGCACTGCAGCGCAGGTGCTGCCATGAGGTCATTCAGTCCCAGCCTGCCAGCGCTCACAGTCCAGCCCAGTCGCAAACTGGAGAGAAACAAGGCTCTGTTTGTTCTCAAAGTGCATCAGACCTGATTGATTCCGCAAAACCGGACATGTCATCCTCCTGAGATATTGGCAGCCATAGGGTAGATATGCTGAATGTATCAGCCCGTGTGCGTAAAAACCCCTGTCCTGTTTTTATTTCGCGGTTCGGCCTAAATTAAATACTGAGGTGGACTCCTGTTCCCCACGGTTTCAAAGGTTTGGGCACAGGATACATTAGGCATTAAACATGTCTTTCAAAAGACTTGAGGCTGTTTTTGTTTGAAAAAGTATCCCAGCGTACAAAATTCCAACATAATACGGTTCTGTTCATCGTAGGAAAGATCTTCCGTGAAGTATGTTCGCCAGCTGCCGACGTTTCCTGTATTCCATTAGTGTGTAATGAGTAAATGAGA
This sequence comes from Megaleporinus macrocephalus, assembly GCA_021613375.1. NCBI lineage: Eukaryota > Metazoa > Chordata > Actinopteri > Characiformes > Anostomidae > Megaleporinus > Megaleporinus macrocephalus. The sequence continues at coordinate 32,599,652 of CM038707.1, forward strand.
AGGTGAGGGAAACGTGGACACCTCGTTACTGTGAATCAACCCGCTCATTGAGAATAGGCGTTTTAAGATCGAGTCTCTGACCAAATGCTGTCATCTTAGTATTTATAAGTCTAACGTCATGCACGGAACAGAAGTGGCACCGGAGTCTTTTAATACCAATCTGTTGCTCTGTCATTATGGGATTGGAAACCAGCTATCAGAAGCAGAGTGAGTGATGTGGCGAAGCCTGGCCCTCTCCTCTACACTGCTCTGCTCTGCTTCTCTCACCAGCCTGTCCCCAACGAGACCAATGGGTGGCCGTTGATGACATCACCACACTTCCCTTTGGAAGAACCTCTTTAAGAATAGATGGAAATGGAAAAAAAGGGAAATTAATTAGTCCTGTATGATGGGAACATTTACCCAAACCGCACTTTGTGTTATTTTAACCTAGGAGAAACGTACTAGGTGTAATGAGACCGATTTTCACATGTTCACATGATTTAGCAGTCAGCTTTAGTAGAGGTCGGGGGTTAGCCATTAAAAGGGAATTTCCCTCCATTTGACATGTCAAGCTTAGTTTTCACACCCACTGCTGTGGATACATCTGCTTCATCAGTGGGCTACGCTGCTCAGAGTATAAGTATAAGTCAGAGTATAAGCAAATGAATGTAAGATCTTATGGTCAGGGCTCCGCAGTAAAATTCACATTATTATTATGAATTATTCAGTCATCACTATGAAACAAATATGTGAGGAATGTAGTTGAGAGAGCAATGTTTTGAGCACGCTTTCATTTTTAAAGTTACATCCTTAGAGGAAAAAGTGCTGTTAGTCTTCACTCGAAAAAACAACACATCTAAAGACTGCGTTCTACCAAACTCTTTTGAGCCTATTTAATATGAATCATATCAATCTTCAGAGCAACACCTGCAGCTGATTCTCAGGCACAGTGAGCCTCCAGCACCACAGAGCTCTTTGTTCCCACACTGTGCTGCCTCTCCTGGTCCCACACCAAGCATGTGACTTTGTGGATGAACACCTGCAAAACACAGTGTGATTTGTTGGGCAATTAGAGACCTCTGAACCTAGCAGGCGGAGGAGAACCAGGCCCTAGTTTAGCCTTGTTTCGCTGTGGTATCACTCTGGTCAATGGGCCTGTTTTTGGCCATGCTTGCTTACTGTTCCATGAAATGCGCCTCTGGAACAGTGCAAACTCCACTGAAACAGACTGGACACTGTTAGGCAACAGTGCACCCTTTGTGTGGAATTGTCAAAGCTGGCCCTTTCCTGATGGTCCTCCCTTTCTTCAGAGCTTCAGCTGTGAGCAAACAAAGCAAGCTCCAAGGCTGTGTGTTGCTACACAGCTAGCCATGTTGGAATGCACAGCAATTACAAGGGCTGCCATTTTGACTTTATCTTATGTGCTGTCAAAAATGCGAGAAGAGTGTGAACAGCAAGTGGATGGCCTAAAAACATTTCATTGACAAAACTACATGTCACTGGTGCACACATTCAGAAAAGGCCTTTAGAGAAGACCTATTGATTTCTTTAAAATAATAAAAATACAGACCTGTACATCATTTTTACTGGAATCATCATGCGTCCTGTATTTAAACTGTTTAAGTATTGTAGCAATGCTCTCGTTTCATTGTTAAGTTTTGGGAGAAAACAAAAGGCTGAAATTCTTGAAATGCTCAATTGAAAATGATGCAATACAATATTAATTATTCTGCAATCTTTAGGTAGATTCAGCCAAGCTTAGATTCAGCCAGGTTATTTCCAACTAACCAGCTTTATCCCATTATTTAAGACAGGGATATTAAAAAGTAGAATTTTATTTTTCTATCATAGGAACATGACAGCTTCATGATGAATGATCTAATAGAAATGCTGCACTGACTTACATTGGAAGTAAAAACATAGTTGGCATTTTGGGGAAACTTGTTTTTCACTGGACAGTAATGATGAATATATATCAGTTACAAGCTTGGAATACTATATTGAATGTCTGCATTAAATATTGCAATATTAGTACTTATACTGCAATTCAAGCAGGGAGCTTGAAACTCTTTATGAGTGTGAATGTAAAGTCTGATCCAACAAAAATATTGTCAAAATACAACTTTGCAATTTTCAGTTGACCAAGGTGCAACGCCAAATTGATTACACAGAATATGCAATCATTCAACTTAAATTGACATGTTTGGTAGGAGAAGTATACATACTTTGATTCTGACAGGTCCAAGTCCAAAAACCAAAAGAACAAAAAAGCCATATTCATGTGTAAGAAACCATCCATGTAAAAACCATCAACTAACCTAAGAAATGTATTTCCTAATTTTTCAGGGATTAAATATCCAGCCATCCATCCATGCATTATCTTCCGCTTTATCTCACTAGTCTGGGTCACGGGGGAGCTGGAGCCAATCCCAGCAGCATCGGACAAAGGCAGGGTACAGGTTGCCAATCCATCGCATGGCCAACCCACACTCATGCACACACAGACCTATGGGCAATTTAGGGTGACCAATTAACCTAACATACATGTGTTTGAACTGTGGGAGGAAACCAGAGTACACGGAGGAAACCCACTCATGGGCAGAACATGCAAACTCCACATAGAGCAGCCCAGACCGGACGTGACAGTGCTAACCACTACACCACCGTGTTGCCTGGGGATTAAAAAAAAGATAAAAATATATCATTGCTGTTCAAAGAACAACCACTTTTTCCAAAATTTACAGGAGAGTGTGAAAACATACTTACTATTAATGCAAGTCAATGTAAAAGGTTTTAATTCAAGCAATGTTGACAACTGCTGTGATCAAACAAACATATTTACATAATTTTCAACAGATGTAGTCAGTCAGCCAAGTCATGTTTAGCAGTGTTCAACAACTGTATGTCTATACAGCAAGCAACATGTTTTATAGACATACCATGTGGGGTTCTCACCTTTTACCACCTCAAAGTCCACCTGTTTATCACTATTTATGGGAAACTGTTCGGGTGCATGGCACTACACTATGTGCCGTTCATCACTAAACATGAAATATTGACAAATTAGGCAAACGTGAAATCAGGTGTGAAAAAAAACAGTGGTAAAAAACATTTTATCTTTTATTTTTATTATGAAGTCATTTTTACAAAACCTTTTTAGGACATTGTGCCATTAACAGCCCACTTTAGCCCACTCTAGACCACAAAAAATGTTTTGCAGCCCACTTGTAGTTGAAAAACCAAAGATTTATGTGACTATTAAGGGTTTGGTAGCAACACAAAAGAAGCCAAAAATGGATGCCAAACATGTGGAAAAGTGTGAAAATTAGATGTTTCTTTGAACCATTCCTTGAATGCAGTTTTCTATCAATAAGTTTACTTTAATTTAAAAAATCATTTAATGACTAATTAAAAAATATTTTTTTTTACGTTACTATAATTAAGTAATTACTGCCAGTAACATTTTGAGGCTCCCAACAAATAGGCCAGAGAACTAGTGAACTGGATTTAGCTGCAGCCTGGCTAGTCATAAAGAACCCAGTTCACATGAACTACATAAGGCACATTGAACCTGACAGCGAACTCTCCAGTTGAAGATAGATCTGGGGGATAGTTTCTTTAGGCAGATTGGTTTTGCAACTGAGGGGTTTTTTCCTGTCGAAAAATGAAAATCAGTAGCACTTGGTTTTAGGCCTCCGTTCACTTTGCATAATGGTTCCCAAGGTTGCTGTTTTTTATTTCCAAGCTCTTGGTGCCAATATAATTCAATTTCTTGATCCAAGCCAAATATTTGCCGCGTGGCCCACATTTCCACACTGGGCTGCGTGCAGCTTGGAGCGTGGGTGCTCGCACAGTGCTCCTGCTGTAGTGGCTGGAGGACTTTAGTAGTGACGCACAGCCGCGCTGTACCTGACACCTCGCTGTGATGACACGTTGACCCAATGCCTTGTAAAAATTTGCTTCTATGGATCATATATTTCCACAGTACATACTGTGCTATGCACATGTCCCACTGTTTATCAAGAGCTGCACTCTGTATTAAGTTTGGTTGAATGCAATTGTATAATGCTTCAACACTGTAACACACATTCAATTCTTCTTCTATCATGTGACCTGGAGCTCCTCTGTTGCTACAGTAAAGACATGAGTAGGACAATTAGCAGCATTTTATTTCTTCCCAAATTCCTTCCCATAGTCTTGCAATGGAATTTGAGCAGGTAGTCCATCAAGCTCCTGGAATGTCAAAGCCCATTAACCTGCATTAACCTACACTTGCGTCACAGCCTGGTGTTAATCGGACCTTCAGTAAATATCAGGCAGGTCATACAAGAGAACTAAACAATAGCACAGTCTACAATAGCACAATCGAGGTGGGATTAATCTAGCTACTGTGTATGCCGTGACAACCACGTTAACACATCTTATCAATCTAATGATGGATCTACATGAGCAGAAAGAGCTTTTTTCTTGACTGACAGTGAAGTTAAGAAAGTGGCATAGCCCTGACTGAATGGAATAAGAGCGGCAGTCTGTGATTTATTCTTTTTTTTACTTCGGTGGGGGGGGTGGAGGAGGTCGGTGTAACATTTTCCTATCATAAAGTAGGTCAGGTGGGCCGTGTGACAGGTGAGAGGGATTCTGTTTGTTTGCTGTCGGTCAGCGACCATCTTTTCCATGTAATTAGAAGAGTTTTATTCCAGACGTGCAGCTGGCCATCACAGTAGAGGCTTCTGTCACAGGGTTGATGTAGACCTGCTGTATCTTTCCTGCTGCCTGAAATGGCACTCGGAGCCTCGTGTGCTGAGGGAATGCAGCTTTCCTGCTGAAAACGAGCTGTAAATCTGGAAATTTTGAGCAAAACTCGGGAAACACCTCAGTCAACACCCTTAAACGCCCTCCAACTCTGATTCAGAACTGCGTCACGAACATGCCAAGAAAACTGTCACGCCACAGACTGTCATTACATGACATGCCTATGTAACTTTACCCCAGAGTAAGAGTCACGTCGCTCGCCACATATCACAACCAATTTGCAAGAAAGCTACATGAGCTATGTGCAAAGACATCATGTCGAAGCCGTGTTCGACTTTATTCCTGTAATGCTGCAGTGTGTTTGCATGTTGTTTCCAAGAAACAGCTTGCAACTTTAGTTAGTTATATATCAGAGGGTAAAAAAGAAAAAGAAAAAAATTCAACAGGTGCTTATTGGCATGCAGACTTTTCCATGTCTGGAAAACATCTGCATAGGTGGTCTCTTACTCTCTCTTTCTCTCTCTCTCTCTCGCTCCGTCCCTCTCTCTCTCTCTCTCTCTCTCTCTCTCTCTTTCTCCAGGGTCGAGGAGGAGGAACAGTTGATTGTAAATACTGCATGCTCCTCAAAGCCAGAGAAATGGTCTCATATTTCTGGAGCGGAGAGGCTGGTTTTTACCCGAGCATATTTTTATCACCGAACGCCAACACGGATACACCAGGCCTGCACAGCTGCGCCTCTCATTTGTTTAAGCGCGTACAAATAGGCCGACCCACACAAGCCATAAAAAGTGAGAGGAGGTTTTGCTCAACATGGCACTTTTGTCTGACCAGAGGAGCAGGGAGGCATTCCAGAAAACAAACACATTATAACGACAGCATCAAAAAAGAGAGAGAGAGAGAGAGAGAGAGAGAATGAGATGAGCAGAAGCCTCCATAGCAAAAACCTGCTCTAAAGCCAAAGCCTTTTGCACAAAGTTGTTTGAGAGCTAATGTGAATGAAAGAAGAGAGCCACATACTTGTTACCCAGAGATTTGAATTGAAACAAGTCCTTGTTACCCCATTTATTGTTGTTTTTAAATAATATAACATGTTTTTGGCATATAGTGAAGATATGGAGACGCTTGCAGAGTGGTGCAGAGACAACAATCCATCTTTTAATGTTGATAAGACGAATGAGATGATTGTTGACATCAGTGGTTCAGCTGTGGAGAGTGTTTTGCACATCATTGACATCCTCACTTGGACCCTGGACGCCATCTGCCTAGCCAAGAAAAGCCAACGGCAGCTTCACTTCCTGCATTAGATGAAGAAAGCAAGTCAACCCTCCCAACAGGGGGACAGTAAAGAGTGTCACTGCCAGTTGTCTCACTGTCTTGTATAGGAACTGCACTCGGACTGCACAGTGGATTGTAAGGACAGCTGAAAAGACTATCGGGGTGTCTTTACCCACCATTGACACCTCCTACAACAAGGCTGCATCAACAAGGCCGACAGCACTGTGGACAACCCCTACCACACCTTTCATGGACCCCTCTTCTGTCTAGCAGAAGGTATTGGAGTACCTATTCCACCACCACCAGACTCTGAACACACTGGTGCCTTCCAGCATATACCTGAACTAAACAAAATCCTTTCCAACTGTTTGAATCAAGAGAGGGTATGGGAACCTTCTGTACAGTTTACAGTTGACAATGTTTGCACTAGTTTATTCATCACTACAAGGATGTAAAATTTGAATGAACGAAAGTGACATGTCCCCACCAATATCCAGCGATTTTTGAACTGTCCCCACCAATAATTTGATCCCCTGATCTGTCAACGTCTCATTAACCCCCAGGATTGTTACTTTGGTTTTGTGGACAACAGCACTTGGTTGTGCAGTACTCTGTGTATTATCCCTGATGTATGAGACCTGCTTCATTTGCACTACGGCTGTAAAGTTAATAAGTCTTTAGATATAAACTCACTGGTTTTTGGTTTGAAAATGGCAACACTATCTGGATGAAAATATGTCTTGTACTTTTATTGACACATTGAAAGAGATTAGTGTTGTGGCGATTATGCAGTTCCATCTACTTTTACTATTGCTAATGTATGAGACCTGTTTCATGTGCACTATGCCTGAAGTAAACTGAAGTCTACACTACTTCTTTGTCAGTCATTAGTTTAACAATAATTTAACATTATACAATTTAGGAATTAAATTAAGAATTGTTACTCAGAATCGTTTAAAAGCACATAGAATAGCATATGTAGTATATCAGTCCTTTATCGTTTTATCACGGAGCAAAGAGGAAACAACAACAAGAAAAAACAGGCAATGGGGGGTCCCCAACAATGTCAAGAGCAAATCTACATCCTTGCATCACTATCATGCTGCTAATGCCAATCCATGTGTAAATATGCATGTGTGTTTATATACAGCTATATGATGCCTATTCATATATATTGTTTTGTGTCTGGTATTAACTGTCTTGTTTATTTATTGCATAATCTCTGCTAGTGTCTAGCTGCACACTATGTGGTTCTGTATATTGTACTGCTTTTGTGTTGTACCTTGGAGCCTGAAGAATGAATTTTCGGTCCAGTGTATGCAAGTTATATTGAGGAATTTCAATTTCAGTTTCAATTTAAAACTTTTTTCCTTTTAAAACATCTTTGTTGTATGAGGGTTTTATTATTGGGTGACTATAATGTTAAAATAAAATAACTGCAATGAACATATATTTACATCAACTTCCATTTAAACTAACATTTTTGCCTTCTCCTGTAAAGTTAGCCCCTGTGTCTGTGTGGGTTTCCCCAGGGTGCTCCGGTTTCCTCCCACAGTCTAAAGAAATGCAGTCAGATGAAATGGTGTTTGTTTTGCCTTTTAGGTGTGCGTGAACGTGTATGTCTGGTGGATTGGCATCATGTCCAGGGCGTTTCCTGCCTTCTGCTCAGCGAGAGCTGGAATTGGCTCCAGCACCTCCCACAATACAGAAGGATAAGCAGCATAGAAGATAAATGAAAATCAAACTTATACAGTCCATATACAGTCATATACAAACGTTTAAAAACTCACAGTTAAATTACATATTCTGTTGATTTTCTAAATGAAAATAAGTTGCACCTTTTTTTATTATTTTACCAAGTTTAACATGTCAGGAGAAAAATCTTACATAAGTGCTATAACATTTGTACTTTTACATTTTTGCCATTTCAATTTAGCAGATTTAGAAAGTCTGCAATAAATTTCTATGTAGATGATGTTTTACTTACCTTTACTTTGAAAAACAAAAACATAAAAAACAAAAACATGTCAAAAACAAGTGTCAAGGAAGTTTCAAAACTTCTGAGGCTGTATGCCAATTATTCTGCTAAAACTGTTTAGAATTAATTGTGTTTGTGATGTTATATAAGCACATTTACATACATCCCATTCAGCCCACAGCAGTTTCAGCTGAAGTGATAAGGAGCGTTGTTACTGCAAACAGTCTGTCTCTATTGTCTGAGCTGCTGAAATATGACACAACGCTGCCTTCCAAAGGATCTGCTGCCTTCTAAAGGATCTGCAGCCCTCCAAAGGATCTGCAGCCTTCCAAAGGATCTGCAGCCTTCCAAAGGATCCACACATCCAAAAGAAATGGATGAAACTTATTTTCTCCCTGACAACCCTGAGGAATTCTGTCCGAACAGTTTGTTCCGTACATTTCAGCCCGGGCCTTTTTTGAAAGAAGCATGATAGGGGGCAGCCAATCAGTTACATATATCAGCGTTAAAGGCAGAGTCACAAAAACACCTTGTTTTGTTCGAAGGGAACTGAGCGCGGGAAGAGAGGTCGGAAACTGGCCATGTCAAAAATGAATCACGACCATTTTTGGTACACAAAACCACATAAACGAGATGAATGGACTTGAGGGGGGGGGATGAAATGTGGGTTATGGTCTTTTTCATGAGAGAGGAAAGTTCACAATTAATGCAAGTCATCCCACACGGGAAGAGACTACAGTACCCCGTTACACATTACACGGCTGGCAGCTGACTCACTGTCCTCTTCCCTAGAAAGGAAGAGTAAGGCTGGTTTGGCTGTGCTTACAGTCGTGGCCTATGAAACTTTATGAACACTTGTAGTGTCTCTTCTGGTCTCTCCCTCGTGAGTCACTACCAGGATTTAGCTCAGGTTTATAGCTCAGGGTGACATTTTTACTTTTTTAGCCTTATGGCAAGAATTCACAAAGGAAGAAGCCTCCCTCTGTTCCCAAAAGCCATTGGATGACGTGATTGTGCGATCCGTGTATGGAAGAGCGCTGTGGTCCGAAAGGCTGTTGATTTTGGGAACTTTAAAAATGTCCCGATCCTTACACATAATTTCATGTGTTTAGAAGTAGATTAAAGGATTGACGTATAAGTATGATGTGGGGTACAACATCTGTCAAACTTGGCTTCACAGAAAATAATGTCTTTGGACCGTGTAAATAAATAGCTGAATGGAACAGTCAGAGTGGAAACCCTAAACATTTGCTCTTCAGAAGTCGGAAAACAGGTGCAAACGAGCTTCCCTCTCTAATCTTTAACCATCTCTTCTTCCACTCCCCTTTTTTCCTCAAAGCTAGTGTTCTCTCTCTCTCTTTCTCTCTCTCTCTCTGTTTTATGCTACACCCTCCCTCCCACCGTCCCAGAGAGGGCCATTTCTCCTTCAGGATGTGTCTATCTGGCTGCCTTTGAACAGGAAACCTCTATTACAGCACATTGTTCCAAACAGGCATCATTAGGCAACACACTGAAGGCTTGGAACCGAGGCAAGGTGGAGCGCTGAAGCCAAAGCGTTTGAAATCATGCTGTCAAAGTTCTTCACCTCTCACAGGCAATAGGATGTATTTGTACTGGTCGCTGTTTATTTTCAATAGGACGCGTTCCATATTTCTCAAGTGAAGAAAATCATTATATGACAGGACGAAGAAAACCAGTGAGTAGTGCGTGAGGCCCCACCTAGATGTGTTTGCTAATTCTTCATTTATCTTTAAAGAGTTTTATTTGCTCTTGAGCAATTTGCTGTGGAAATCCCCCTGCGGGATGGGGCCATAAAGGACATATATATGTTTGAGCGGGGTTTCCCCCATAAGCCCCCATCTAAGCGACACGCTTCAAACACTAAACTAGGTGCTAATGAACTGGGTCCTGACAAAGTTTACTTTCCTGGGTTGAGTCCCGTCATACAATGGCTTCATTCACTGGATTTCAGCCGTGGAAAGTGTCTGTAAGGTAATCCCGTAAGAGTTTGCGTGACCTTTTCAAATTTTCAATATGTCTTTCTCCTGAACTGCCTTTTTGCCTGTGCCAAGGATAACACTAATATACCTCAGCTGATACTAGCAGTCGATTTGCATGCAGCAAAATGGCATCCATTCACAAATCTCTGGCATATTCGCCGAAGGAGGAAACAAACACCTCCCCCTTCTGTGCCCTATTACTCACCCAATGCACTTACAGCCTAAACATCAGAGTCACTGGCCTGCTGTAACTCCTTTCAGGCCAACAGGCCTAAGGCACAATCAAGCAGCCTCAAGAGTTTACCTGTATACCGTGCATGCAGGACATGGAGTTTAGGGTCTGGGGGCTATGAGTAAATTCTCTGGAAGATAAAAATAAATGAAATGAAAAAGGCATCAGAAATGAAAAGCATTCTCTTTGGTTATGTGTGATGCGGTGGTGTGTGGTGTTTCTGCTAATGACTAGTTTTAGTGCAGTCATGTGGAATTTTATTTTGCAGTGGTATGAGACTGGCTGGATGCTCTTTAGTTTTATCCTCTCCAGTAAGTAGTACTTTAAATGTCAATATAAAATGCATTTTTTTCTTTGGGGAACCTAATTAAGAATACATGTATATAATAGATACACATTTTTTCATAATAATACTTAAAACATTGATTACATACAATTGCTTAAGTATTTTTAACCAATGTTCTGTGTGGATTATAAACATCCCAGTGAAAAAAAAAGAGAAAGGAATTCCGAACAAGGTTTCACTTAGCTTTCCTCCACAGGTTCAGACCAGGCTTTGGTTAGCAGTTTCTCACGCTATTTATTTATTGTTTTTCTCTAGTACGGGATGTCCTGATGAGTTACAGGGATGTTCTGTTGGTGATGGTGTTTAAAACACTGGGAACAGAATCTGGAGAAGAAACCACAACATCTTTGGAAGCTTTACTGCGAAGCTCCTGAGATCAGCATTGATACTGCAGCACTGAAGTTCTTGTGATTAGCACTCACGCTGCAGGATTGGAGCTTCTGACATCAGCATTGAGTTGCATGGATGCTTAAGTACTACACAAGTCCTACCATTGTTTTCATTATGGTCCTTAAACAGCAAATATTCTGTTTTTTGAAAAAGCATATATTACATTAACACCAGGCACCATCCATATGTCCCTTGCATGTATGGGTTGGGGATGGACTATTGGGTTGTTTGGCTTTAATAATGTAATTAAAGACCTCTTACCAAACGTTTTTTCATGTGCTTTAGACCCTAATTGTTACTTATTCTGTGTACTATATTTAGCTTCCTCTGGTCTGCTAAGAGTTTCATAGGTAGGCAGTTAAGTTCTTTAAACTGATTGGTTTTCAGCTGCATGGTCTCAGGGCCTGTAAACCCGTACTAAAGATATGAGCATGCTAGGTAGGATTGCTCGATGGGAAGAATAGTATTAGCATGGACTGAAGTGACATGTCCCCACCAATATCCAGTGATTATTCAATTGTCCCCACCAATAATTTGATCCCCTTTAAAACAAAAGACCCCAATCTGTCAACGTCTCATTAACCTAGAGGTGCAGAAAGGGTTAAATCACATTCTCTACTGGAGCCCTGCCTCGCATTAACACATATGGCCAGTGTGATTGGCTGTGCTGTTCCCTGCTGTCATGTGAGACTCTGTAGTTATGTCTGGTTGTTAGCAGCGCCAAAACTGGAAGGAAAATTTTCCAGTCATATGCGAGACTCACTGCGCAACATGGGTGATACGTGGCTGTCAAAAGTGAGGGAGGATGGCAGCAAAAAAGCTATTTTTTCAAAGTAATGTCTAAGTCACTTAAAGTCTAGTTCACTAATGAAATCCATCATATTAACGTTAATGCTGCCGCTCAGCTTTGGCGCACAGCATACAACAGGCTAACATTGTCTGTAGCTATGAATAACAAGCAGTATTCCTACTTTTATTAACACTAATGTATACGAGATGTTGAGACATTAGGACATTACGAAAGACTGAATTGTTTTCTGGGATTGTTACTTTAGTTTTGTGGACAACAGCACCAGGTTATGCAGTGCTTTATGCATTAACCCTGATATATGAAACCTGATGCACAGATGTCCTCTGGACCTCTTTTTTTATTAGCTGGGTTTTCATTGACACATTGAGAAAGATTGTTTTTCTGTGATTGTTACTTTGTTGCTTTTGTGGAGATTATGCAGCTCCATCTACTTTTATCATTGCTGATGTATGAGACCTGTTTCATTTGCACTGAAGTCTAAACTACTTCCTTGTCAGACATTAGTTTATTCTAAGGAACTTAATTCTACCTTGTTATTCTGAGTAGGTGAACAGCACATAGAATAGCATACTGTCGCTGTCCAATGAAAAAAAGGTACCTCCAAAATGACAACTTTACAGGAGAGGCTGAAACCTTCTTCACTTTCAATGTAAGTCAATGGAACCATAATGTAAACGGCAGCTGCTGCATTTAATTGATGTAGAAAAATAGAAATCGACAAACTAGATGTTTTTCATTTGACAGCGACGATATGTAGTGTGTCAGTCCTTAATCAGGGGGCGTGGTAGCATAGATTCCCACCAATGTCAAGAGCAAATCTAGACCCTTGGGTAGAATAGAACACTCATGCTGATGCTGGCAAACTATTTTATTTTATCAGAAGTTTAGAGTTTAGCTAGAAAACTGAACAAGTCTGAATTCTTGTCTTCAAAGAAGTGAAAACATAATGAAGCACAACTGAATCAGGACAAGCACTGACTGTAGATTCTTATGGAAGGGTGGTTGGTGGGTTCAGCAAAGGTGAACCCACCAACCACCACTAGGGGTTTACACACTGTTCTTTTAAAGCTTTTCTAGATTGAAAGGAGGTCTGAACTCATATGTATATATTACTATCCAGCTGGTGAAATGAGAGCAAAAACATACAAGATCTCCTAAAACCTTTCAGAGGAATGTAATATAATAGGAGAAATGGTATCTTTATCTTTGCGCACAGCTTGAGCCATGACTTTACGTGGCATTTCTTTCACTGTATGTGTTGGTAAACCAACACCTCTCCCCTTTGAGCGGTCGAAGATTACACCTCAGTACGTCACTGACATTTTACACGCAGGTGGCCACTGTCTGAGCGGCTTTCACGACGTCGGATGCTTTCGGTTTGATTTATTTTCAGCTCGCAGGAAACGTGTGTAGCCCACAGAGAGACGAAAAAAGAGCTGTGAGAGGAGGAGAGACCACAAACTATCTGGCAGATTACCTTCATCAAAACATATGAGTCCATTCATCCATATCTTTTATGTCTCCGGGTTGTAAAGCGATAAAACACTGCTGCTCAGATGTAGAGATCCAGTGTGTAATGGAAGCTGTTGTACAGTAGCTGCTCTTCAAAGCACGCATGATCTTTCAACATGTGATACCCCCTTCCAAGGATGAGGAAGATAAGACTAGGTGGGGGTTACATGTGGCAGCAGATGTATCCATGGCTATCTATCCTGACAAGCTGCGATGCTTTATTTACATCAGATGTTTCCATGAGAGCTGGAGCTATGGGACTTGGCTGATTTTGATGGAAAGTTAAGATCTGCGAGTGAACATGGAGATAATTGAAAATGCATGCTGCACTTGTTTTTTTTTCTTACACATGGTTATTTTTTTATGAAACTTTGCATGTGTGTGCGAGAGAGAGAGAGAGAGAGAGAGAGAGAGCGTGCATAGGTATGTGTGTGGGTCTTATTTTCTCCACAGTGCTGACTTGAACCTGGTCACATTTTCTTAAGCTTCGCTGGAAACGTCCACAAGCAGAGACGCGGGTTGCCATTTTAATGAAGCAACTACGGTTACACTTGCATAAATAAACAATTAATTCTGGAAATAGAGAAGCCATTTATGCAGAGCTTTTTTTTTTTACCAGCACTGAGATGGACCAGTCAAAGGACCATCTAGCAAACGTGCTCACTATATATCTGTATATGGGCATAAGAGCAGCCTAAACCAATTCAGGCTCTAAATACTCCATGTTGACTATCCAGATCTATTGACATAGAGTACACACACTTAACTTAAGTTCCTTAAGCCGTGTACAACAGTTCTATTCACAGTTTGTCCATTCAAAATGTCTTAATACTGTAAACAGACTACCCAAGTTTTATTGACTTGGTGTACACCCATTCAAAAAGTTCTGCTCATTTTTTATGTGACCTTTGTATTTTATGATTATGATGCAAATCTCCCGTTTTATAATTGTAAGTATCATTTATTACATTATGTATGCTCACTCATTAAGTCATTGTGTGAAAAGGGTGTTTAGTCCCTGGAAAACAAAGTACACCACATGTAGAAGAGCACAAAGCCTCCAGGTACGTTTCAACACCGCCGTGATTTTATTAAACATTCACACAGACAAAAAAACACAGACAAAAAGAGAAAAAGAAAAAAACGGGGCACAAACAGACTAAGGGCAAAGGGCTCTCATCTAATGTCCCGCTAGCCTTCTGAAGCTACGTCCCACTGACTAAATCCAGACTTACAGTAGTACAGGAAAGTTTTGCACCCCAACAGCCTGGCTGGCTCAAAAGAGTGTCTTGTCTGGTAGACCCCCCTTACAGGTTTTTCTACCTGCCCTTTTAAACATGTAACCCCGCCCCTTCCTACTGTGGCCGGGAAGACCCAACGTGCTGCAAATTTACAAACACACTACCAACGGATGCACTGCAAAACCATTCACAACACAATGCAAGTGTTTCCGGAGGACACTGAAAGAACGTGGGACCATATACGACAATGCAATGTAAACAGAACCAAGCGTAGCCGCAGTAGGGTCTAATGAGAGGTAAGTTTGGCTATATTTGCTAACTACTTCTCATGACTTACTTCTCATTAGATGCTCTGCGAAGCTCTGTTTACATTTAGGTGTCCTCCGGAAACACTTCCACTGTGATGTGGACGGTTTTGCAGCGTTCGTGTTTTTGCAGGCCGTTTGGGAAATGTAGTGCCCATGGTGTCGTTTTAATGAAAGTGTTTTCTGTTTGCAGCGCGTTTGTGAATCTGCAGCGCGTTGGGTCTTCTCGGCCATCGTACCTTTCTAATTGGGCCATACAGTTACAGCTAGGGGTAACTTAAAGGTAAACACACACATATTAATGTTGACAGTATTTACCTTTACAGATGTACAGATTGACAAACATGGTAAGATGATAAGTATTAACACATATTTTAACTTAACTCTTTTCTCTTCAACAGGTGTTCCAGTAAAGAGTCCTACCACCACCACCCCCCCCCACTCTCCCCCAGGACAACGACCAGGTAAGTACCCTTTATGCATCTTGAGTCCCTTTAATGTCCCCAGCAGTGTTGGTGATGTTGCCAGGCCTCTGCCATCATCATCACACATCCCTCTTTTTGAATGTCACTTGTCAGAGTGATGAGAGCCCGTTGTAACATTCTGAGCACCCTTGCAATACTGTACCTTAAACTTAAAGGGCTGTAACGATATATACCAACAAGTGATTCTACCGTTACTGACCTTCATGCTCTCCACCCACTGCAATGACCTATGGTCTGTTTCTAAAGTTCTTGCCCACAAGGTAATATTTCAGCGACTCTTGGGCCCATTTGAGCCTCCTATTCCACTGTCAAATAGTTCTCTTGGAACATCTTTCTGCTAATGTACAGAACTGGTTTTTAATCCTCAGCACCCCCTTGGAGCAACACTGCCCCTACGCCACTCCCAGATGCATCTGTTTGCACCACAAAGGCCTTCTTAAAGTGTGGACTGCTTAACTCTGGTTCTGAACACAGACACTGTTTCAAATCACTGAATGTTGCTTCACACTCCTCTGTCCACTTTACTTGTTGAAGCTTGTCCTCTGGACCAAATCTGCCAATACTGCTGCTTTGCTGGAAAAGTTGGGTATGAAACTCCTGTACCAGCCGATGAGCTCCAAGAAGGATCTCATCCTTCTCTATGTTGTCAGTGCAGAACACCCTCTGACTGCCTCCACTTTGTCAATCTGAGGGCAAATCACCCCTCCTCCCAGGATGTAGGGCAGGTATGACACAGTGTCCCTGGCCAGATACCATTTGGGTGGATTTGCTGTCAGCCCGGCATCAGCGATCTTCTGAAGGACTGGGCTGAGATGTTGCTTGTGGTGCTCCCAGGTTGCACTATAAATGATGACATCCTCAATATAGCCTGCAGCAAACTCATTGAGCATGGCGTCCATGAGCCTCTGGATTGTTGCTGCAGCCTTGTGTAATACAAAGGGCATAACTGTAAAATGGTACAGGCCACTGGGTCTCAAGATGCTGTTAGTTTTCTGGCCTGTGGAGATAATGGAACCTGCCAATACCCCTTACATAAGTCCAGTGTGGTCAGGAACTCAGCTTTGCCCAGCCACTCTATCAGCTCGTCCGCCCTTGGCATTGGGTATGAGTCAAATGCTGACACTGCATTCAGCTTTGAGAAGTCAATGCAGAACCTCAAACAATCAACATTTTTCCCTCTTCATGTCTGAAATGAGGCATGCGGGCACTCTGCAGTTTGTCTGCCGAAGTGGATCAGTGTTCAGCAGACAGATGTTATGCTGCCTGATGCTCGTTCTTACTGGTTCTTTCTTGAAGAAGTTTGGTGGAATCAGACTCTTAAACTCAAGCTGACGCCTTGGCTCTAGATGTGAGAGGTTGGGTAATGGACAAACCCCTCCTCTGGTAGGGAAGTACATTTTCCTCCTTCTCTCCAACACAGCTGTTCTGTGACGTTCTCTCTGGCTTCTCTCCAGCATCTCAGCATGTTTATGTGAAAAGTCTGTCACTTTTTCTTCCCGTCTGGAAGTGACAGTACATAGGAAGTCTGCCCAATGCATTGCAGGACCTTGTATGGCCCCTGCTATTTGGCTAAAAAACTGGTATCAGATGTAGGCAGTAGAACCACTGCTTAATCTCCCACATTCAGCTCTGTCAGCTTTGCCATCTTTTCCTGCATTTTGAAAACATGGGACATTACGTTAAGTCGCTGGTCTGAGTTGTGTCCTTCCCAGGCCTCCTTAAGGTCATCCAGCTGGCCCCTCACCTCTCTCCCATAAATCAGTTGGAATGGCGAAAACCCTGTGGATGGACCTCTCTGTAAGCAGAAAGCAAGTATGGCAACCATGTGTCCCCATCATCTCAGCGACGATCTTGCACAGCATGCTCTTGTAAAATCACTCTACAAGCTAGTTGGTTTGGGGATAATAGAGTGGTCCTAATGCCCTTAATCCATAACAAGGCACAGACCTCCCTCAACTGCTTGGATGTGAAATTTATGCCTTGATCAGTTAAAATCTCATCCTGTCTTTGCAGTTGCCTGACACTGGTACAATTTTGTCACTGGTTTCTGGAAATTTTTTAGCTGCTCCACCAAGGCTGTGCCTTTAACCTTGTCCTGCCTTTTTACTTTTGGGTACTTTACCATAAGGCAGCTCATTTAGTAGGGCCTTGTTCTCACTAGTTGCACTTTGTTGTCTACGTTGAGCTCTGGTCACTACCATTACCTCAGCTGGACTTTGCTTTTCGGCCAGCAGATCTACTAAAAATGGTACATCTCTGCCCAGAATGACTCCATATGGTAATGTTTCCCACATGACATTCAGTTAACATGAACGCTGGTGTGAATTAACGCTTTGTACTTTTTGTTGTGTATCTTCACAGTTGTAGTGGTATTACTATTGTCATTTTGAGTTTAAAGCTATGTTCTGCTCTTGGAATGTAGCACAATTGGCTGGAACTGTTATCAAGTTTTGGATAAGCAGCGATTTAATGCCCAGGCTGGTTGCAATTAAAACATCTGAGCATTTTCTCTGGGAAACTTTTACCACTGCCTTGAGTTTTAACTCATTTTTGCATTTGTCTTACCCCAGTGCCCCTTTGAGGACATTTTGCTAAACTGAAACTTAGGACCACCACCAAACTTACCGGGCTTGAAGTGCTGATTTGCTGTGTTGGCTTTCTCCAGCCAGAACTTCAGCTTGCCTTGCAGCCGTGAACTCTTCCAACACCTCTACAGCTTGTTTAGCAGAGGTTGGACCTCACTCTATGATCCAGCCTCTCAGCTCAGGATTCAACAAGTCAAGGTACTGCTCTAGGACAGTACCTCGTGTTTCCTATTTCCTGCTTCGTTTGTCTCGCGACGTCATCCAGTTTTCATAGAGACTCTTCAGTCTTAAGTAGAGTCCCCTTGGTGTTTCGTCCTCCAGCACATTGCCACTACTGAATCGCTGTTGGTAGGTTTCTTTGTTGATGATGTATTTCTTTAGTATAGTGGCTTTGATTTCCTGGTTGTCGTTGATGTCTTCACTGTCTATTGCCACACATGCTGCTTGTGCTTTTACCTCCAGCAGCGGAACCAGGTGAAGTACCCAGGTCTCTTCTGGTCATTTAGCTGTTGTTATCTGTGTCTTTTAATGTTGGCATTCTAGGTGCTGGCCATACATTTTGTGTGTGAGGTGTATACACAGCGGGTCATGCTCCATTTCCTCCATTCTCGTCTGGTTTATCTCAAAATCTGTGCTTGTAGGGACCCTTTAGCTTCTTCATCTCTTATATGGTCACGTTCTCTGTCTGTCCAGCTCTTCAGCACTTCTTCTTGAAGCAAGCTGAACTGATATTTAATTTTTCTCCATCATTGCTCCTGTTTGGCTGCCTCCTTCAGCAAGTACTCGCCTTTTCCTTGGGTTAACCCTAACCCTAACACACCTATGGCTGCTGCATCCACTGGGTTGGTTCACCTTGTTTTTGCTAAATTGGTGAGCGTTCTGTGTGGTCTAGATCCTTTTTGGAGGCAAGTCTTTGGCTTGTCTTGAATTTAGTAGAGAAGTCTATTTTACTGTTGTTCACCTTCTTCCTTGGTGAAATGGCTTACTTCTCTGTGTCCATCAGCCAGACCACTTCCACTGTCATCATTAGTGAAAGGGATGTTCAGTCCCTGTTGTAGTGTAGATGAGTGCCATTCACTAAATCCTGACGTACAGCAGTACAGGAAAGTTTGGTACCCAAACAGCCTGGCTGGCTCAAAATGGCTTCTGTCTGTAGACCCCCCTACAGGTTTTTCTACCTGCCCTTTTAAACTAGGGGTAACTCAAAGGTATACACACACAAATATTAATGTTGATATTATTTACATTTACAGCTGTGCAGATTTACAGACATGTCTTAAGATGGTAATTCAATGAATTCAATGAGTTGGATGGGTGAGTGAATACTCCTGGCAATCTAGTGTACGAATGCAGCTTCATAATCACTGTTTGAAATACTCCTAGCTAGCTTCAGATAACTGCTATCAACTCATGTCATGTATGGATGACCCCTGGGTTACCTTGTGCCTTGAAAAGATGTTTGTGGTGTGGTGAGATTGTGAACACTTGGTCAAGTGTTACACAGCAGTATTCTCTCTCTCTCTCTCTCTCTCTCTCTCTCTCTCTCTCTCTCTCTCTCTCTCTCTCTCTCTCTCTCTCTCTATATATATATATATATATATATATATATATATATATATATATATATATATATATATATATGAGCAAGAGTTAGATGTCTGCTCTACTGCCAGATCTTTTTTAATTCACAGTTAAAAACACAGTCATTTCCAGGGACAGCTCCAGCCAGGGACAGGCAACCAAAAATGAGGACATCTGGTCACCATACCTTAAAAAGATTAAAAAGAACACTGCAGTAGCCTAGTTTGTAAGAGATAGCTAGCATGCTATTTCAGTGGGGCATTTATTTACTTAATTTAACCTAAAGCTGCTACATGTTTAAGCTGGACTTCTGTGTCTGTGCGACACCTATGCAAGTGTAGCTAAATTGTCAGGTGTCCTGGACCTGAGTTCAATTTTGGATTCTGGTGTCCAATGCCCCTACTGCCGCCTGGAGGAGTCTCTCTTTAAAGGCATTTGCTTTGTTGAAGCAGATACAGTGCTGTTCTAGCCTTGCCTTGTCACTGCGCTTCTGTCCCTCAAGGATTGCCTTTTTCTAATGTAGTACTAATGTACTTCTAACTAAAAGACTTTCGAGTTGGTACAGATTTGTATGGGTTATATTCTATGCAGGCCAACTCTGTTCTATTTAAATATTTATGTATTAAGTACTTATTTAAGTAATTATTATAGCATGGGTGCACAATTCCAGTCATGGAGAGCCAGTGTCCAGCACAGTTTGGTGATTTACCACCTTGAACACACCTGATTTCACTCATATTTTAATTTGCAGTATTAACTGGCATGTCTGGAAGAGGAGAACTACCTGCACTCCTAACTGTACTGTATGCTGGCCCACCAGGAGTTGCACACAACTGTATTACAGTAAGCTGTCTACCATAACACCTTGACCAAAATGTCTTGCTTTCTGACTCTGGTTTTTGAAGGTGGTCTGTTTTAGATGGCTGACCCACCTGTGAAGGTTTGGAGCTGACTCAGGCCACAAATCCCACCATTCTGTTTAGATGTACAGCACCTTATCACCTACAGGAATAAAAACAACTTAGGTGAGAGGGTGTTAAATATAGTGGGAGGCCTATGCAGGATGTGACTCAGTGCCTCATTTTGATCCGTAAAGGAGGTCTTGCACTGACTGAGGGGCTTCTGGTTGCATTCATAAAAAAGGAGGGGAAAAAGCAGCAGCCCTGCTTTCATGAATGGAGCATTGTGATGTGAGGCAGTTTTGTTTTCAGTTGCACTTGATTCAATAGTACGACTGCTAATTGTCAAAGCGTGCTCCCCAGGTCAAGCTGAGGTTCTGCCTTCCACAAACTCCTGTAAAGATAATCTTTGGACTGTGAATCTCAAACAAACTAATAAGCTCAAGCAACCTCTGTAATTAATCGGACTGGAATTGCCACAAGCCTGTCAAGTATTTTCGGTGGAACCATTTCTGCTCTAACACTCTTAAAAATAAAGGTGTGAAAAGGATGCTTTTACAGAAGAACCTCTTTTTTTTATAAATGAGATGTGCTTGTGAAGAACCTTTTTGATTAGTCTTGACAATGAACATGTTCTACACTTTTGAAAGTCAATGTTTCTAAATGCTTGTTGGTTTTGATGTTGGTCTCTAGGAAACATCTTGAACTGCTGTAATAGCTCTGAACTGTGTGGAGATATTTTTAATGTACTTTAGACTCACCTGTCTATTTAAAAAAAGGGTTTGTAGCCCTGTCGTCTTTAAGTCAGCTCCAAAATGTCCAAAAGGGTGCCATCATACATGCTAGATTTTGAACTTTATGCTGGTAATAGTCTGGATGGTTCTTTTCTTCTTCAGCCCATACAACACAATGTCTACTTTTTCCATAAACAGTTTAACTTCAAAACACATTCCCACTGTGCTTCAGTACACTTCAAATGAGCATTTTCAATTGATCGTATTGACAATGTTTTTTCAAAACATTCTGAACAGGTACTGATGTCCATCACTGCCCAATTTTAATGCAGTGCCGTCTGAGGGGATGAAGGTCACTAGGTCTTTCTCGGATGGTCCTATTTCAGCCAAGCATGACTGCATTTAAGATGCTTTTTTTAACCTTTTACATTGTTTTTTAGCTTTAAGCCACTCATGTCCCAGCTATTTTGCAATACATTGCAGGCTATTACTTATCTTCATAAGAAAATATCAACATTAAATCATGTCATCCTGGTCAAAGTGGATGAATAATCATGTCTTTCTGTTTTTATTTCCATATCACCAACTGTCCCAACTTTTTTTAGAATAGGGTTTGCAATTTATTCCATCAGTCTTCTTAAGAAAATGCATACTTGAACCAAGAGACTTCTAAAACTTGGGGAAGTAGTATTTTATGGCTAGTTTGAGGTTCAAAAGAATCATCAGTTGATAGATTCTTCAGGGATCTTTATTTCTATTGCATCACTCCAAATAACACGTTTGCTGCTTTTATTTTTAAGAGTAATGCATTGTGCATATTGCTAATGTGAAGAGCAGGTGCTGTTCCTATGGTTCATCAGTATTCTCCACACGTTCCCCAAATTGGCAGTGCAGGTTGATGTTCCCAGCATATGCACTTACTGCCAGTTATATCCCTCTTTGCACCTGAAACCTTCCCAAACATCAATCTTCATTAACAGAACTCCTCTGGTGTTTTCTTGGTAAACACACAAATGTAGTAGATCAACACATTCTCAGAATACACACACAAACACACACACACACACACACACACGTCTAAGTGATATACGCTCATACCTATTCTGTCTAGCCACAGAACATGCCGTTTAACATATAAATCAGTGATTGCCTCGAATATACCACAAGTGGCAAGTCCTCAGCCAAATAGACACTCATCAGCCACTTTATTAGGCGCAGTGGTGGGAATTCAGGTCCAAAAAACTAAAATCCCCCCAGGATGTTGTTCCAACTGCTTGGACACATTCACTGCCTGCTTGAGCTAATTACAGAAAGCATGCTCTTGGAACAAAATGCTTGGGAATATTGTTATTTTCTGGATCTGAACTACCCACCTCTGTTCATCTGTCAGCAAGTGGCTGGATCTCACAGAAGTAATAACATTCACAATCTCTCACTGCTTCTGTGGCCTTCCCTTATTCTATAATGAAGAACTGAAGTACTTATATAATGCCAAAGCTCTCCTAGCTGCATTCATAAAGGTGACTTTTAAAACTGTCTCAGCGGTCTGCCCAGAACAACCTCAAACTTAACTCAGAAACTGGATTGGAAGGTTCTGCCTGACTTATGGCTCTACAGCACCATCTCCAGGTTTCCCCATGAATCACAGCCATGGCTTTCAACTTTCTTCTGATAATAAGGCAAGTCTGAATGCTTTATTAACTGGCATATATTGTAATAATTTGCTGTTTTGTTCCCTTTGGGCAGCATAAAAAGGGAACCATTCATTCACCAAGGTCCAAAACAACAGCATAATCAGATCATAGTAATAATTTTGCCAACAATACAGCAAATACATGATCAATTATTCTGTCAAGCCACAGAACATATAACATAAAGCAGTGGTTGCCTCTAATATAGCACTGTAATGCAAATGTAAACCTGCTGTAGCAAGTCCCCAGCCAAATAGACACGCATCAGCCAACTTTATTAGGTGCACCTGTTCTTTTTCACAAATAGCCTGTTCCTCCAAACAGTGACTCATGTGGCTGCAGCTCAAATAAATAAAGCAATGGTTGTCAGCCCTGCTTCTGGAGATCTATCTATCTAATAGTACCTTCCTGCAGAGCCTTGATAGGCTGGATCAGGTGCAGTCGCGTTTGGTAAGCAGGAAGGAGGCGGTTGTCCAGCATGTTAAATTTGAAACTCTGCAGGAGGATCACTGATACAAAGCCTCTAAGCATGATCTAAGTTTAATTACTTCTGGACTAAACGGTAGACCTGATACATGATATAAGCACCATTGAATTCTTTTAGGATGATTGTTGGTGCCAGACTTTCTGGTTCCAGCAAGGAATTTCACTTGCTACAGTTTCTGGAGTGCAAAGAGAGTGTTGTGTTTAAAGATGTATTCAGTGAGTGGTGGCCATGTGAGCAAAATCATCTGATGAAAATATTTAGATTAATACAAAGGTGGCCTTGACTAACCACAGTCTTCAACCACAGTGCAGAAGTAAATCTTTGAATGCAAACGTGTTGAACCTTGGGGTGGACTGGCTTTGTGTTTTGCCAGCTAAGAGCTGAAAAATCACGCTACAGTAGGTACATGTTTAGGTGGCAGTAGGTGGCGGTAAGATTAATTTGATTTTTTATGGACCAAAATATTGAATGGTAAATCTAAAAAGTATTGAAAAAGAACCTTTCCTGTAAGGTCTCACAAGCCAAAGAAATCCCAGAAAAAATTAAGGAAGGTTATTAATAATCTATAAGAAAATATCTTAGTCTGGAAAAATAGTTTTTTAAGACTCTAAGACTCCAGTGAACTACAGTGAGAGCCTTTATCTCCAAATACAGAAAACTTAGAACTAGCTAAAAGTGGCCAGCCTACCAAAACGTCCTTTAAAAGCACAGCAATTCACTCAGGACATCATAAAAGAAAACCCAGATGAAGTCGAAGCGCTGAGAAACTACAGGGCTTGCTCACCTCAGAAAAGGTTAGCATTCATGATTCCAGCATTAGAAAAGCAAAGAAACAACATAGCAGCTCGTCCATGACCTTATGCAGCAAGTAGTGGATTTTGGGGTGGCCTAATCAAAGTCTTGACCTATACCCCATTGAGATGATGTGCCAGGTTAAGCAGACAGCTCAAATTCAGAGGCTCTGTAATGTGGCTAAATAAAAGCAGTTCTGCTAGAAAGGATGGGCCAAAATTGCCCCACAACAATCGCAAAGACTGATTGCCAGTTATAGAAAGCATATGGCTGCAGTGACTTAATTTACGTTGTCAGTTGAATAAGGAACGGTCAGTACATGGAACTGATATACCATATCCTTAAACACTGTTGTTTCACCTTCAAATAAAAATCCTGGATATGGAAAGGAGGGTGGTAAAACAGGCTAAACTGATATTACTTCAGATTAATTTGTAATATATATTCTTTTTTACCAGCTTCTTTATCAAATGTTTCGTCCATCCTAAATGCTACAGCTTGTACAGGCACAAGAATGTAACTGCTGGTAGAATGGAACCTTCACAAAACAAGCTGGCATACAACTGGCACCAACTTCAGCTCCCACAACTTTAACAAGACCCCAGCCAACACTGATGCAAAGTTGTTAGTTTGAATAAGTATAACTGCATCCTGAGGATTTTTAATAAACAGATTCCATAAGAATGAGCCTAATACTTCTTAACCATACTGTAAATGACTACATTGTAGGCTATATTCCACTCTCAACACAGGAGTATGGAATTTTACCTGGAACAATTTATCAGTAGTTTCTCTATCTAGAATAATTTTGCTACAACATTAAAAGATTACTAAACTATCTTGAGTCTTGAGGCTTCCTTTAACGATTGTGAACTCATTGAAAGTGGCTTTTGCCAAGCTGCACTATCACTGGTTATACAGTAGAGGGCGATACATTTCCTCCTTATTGTTTTTTTACATGAAAGGGTTCATGCAAGGGACAATGCAGATGAAAGAAAGTTATGAAGCATTGCAGTATGCCTTGCTCAGCAGAGACAGGTCTTATGAAACAGCTCCCACCAAATTCTGCAGCACCACTCTCATCACTTTCATTGTGCATTCAGGCTTCTGCACAGCTCTGATACGTCACTTCCCATAACCAGCCTATATTGTTATGTGACCATTCATCCCCAAAATGTATGCTATCTTTTCTCAACGAGCTTCTTGACTGCATTCTAATGTGCACACCTGTCACTTAGGAAGAATAGTTGAGCTGTAATTAAACACTTGCTGAATATTTTCTCCAGGTTAAACAGCTACACTTCATTATTACGCTCCATCAGTTATCAGTGTCATTAATATAAGAATCAAAAGTGTGAAAATAATGTGGTGCCTTCCTTTATGCTTTACATTTACATGCAGCACATGTTTACATCCACCAGGACTGAACACTCAAGGTCCCGAAGCATAAGTGTAAAGACACCTCAAAGATAAGAGGCATGCATAAATTGGAATGTTATGAATTTTCTGTCAAGTGCTTTGTTTTTGTTGACTTTCATATGAGAGTGAATACAGCCCAGGGGAGCTTCAGATTTGTCAGATGGAATTAATGACACAGCCTCAGTTTTGAGAAAGAATAAATACAGCATTATGATGCTGACAGCTGGGCCACAAAACGCCACATGTCTACATCATGGGAGCAATGCTAGACAGACAAGACTGACCACTCATAATTAAAAGACCTGCATAAGACAGATGTCACTGTATATGGCATTATTCAGCATTATAGAATTCAGTATTGGGAGATTAGCCTAGTAATCAGCTCACACTACTGTTTTAAAAAATTCAGGATGGTGAAGATAGTTAAAAGCATTTTAAGGCTCTGTATGACTTTGGCAATGACTTGGCTCACAAGGGCTGCCACAGCTTTCAAAATCTGAAATGAATTGTTCATTATATAATAAATTTTGTTTATTTGCATGGCGTATATAGAATTACTAAGAATGACATAAGAAAAAGGAAATGTACAGAAAAAAAGTAAAAATTCCCTATGAAAACATGATACAGCTTTAGAACACACAGCGAACCACAGTTGGCAATCAATTGTATTTATTCTTTTTTTTCTATCCATTGTAATGCAACAAAAAAATTTTAGTACAAAAGTGGCCAGCCTAACAAAACATCCTTCAAAAGCACTGCAATTCACTCAGGAAATCATAAAAGAACCCAGATGAAGCTGAAGAACTGAGAAACTATAGAGCTTGCTCACCCCAGAAAAGTTTAGCATTCATGATTCTACCTTTAGAAAAGCGAAGAAGCAACATCTCGTCCATGACCTGAGAGCAATTCGGTTATGCAGCAAGACAATGATCACAAGAGCAAGTCCAGCTCTGGACTAAGAAGTGGATTTTGGGGTGACCTAATCAAAGTCTTAACCTATACCCCATTGAGATGATGCGCCAGGCTAAGCAGAAAGTTCAAAAGCTCTGTTTTTTTCTATCCAACAAAAAATGAGTACAAATTCTCTCTAAATTCCAAATTCAAATATGCTCATGGGCCCAGAGCTATATGGAAAAAGTCACATTAAACTTAATACAGAAACAAAAACAAAGTTACATGGCATCAGTATTTTTTAAGATTGTGGATGAAGAGGTTCAGATAGGAGCTCAGCAAAGTCTTTATTATTTTAAGCTCTTTGTCTAAAACAGAGAACACCAACTGGAGAGCTTCTTTTTAACCTCTACCCAATAAACAGCTCCACCCCTTACTTAGCCCTAATACATATGATCCAGCCAATCAGGGTCTTAACCAGAGGTTGATTATCTGAAGCAGGTGTGGCAAGTTGAGGTTGGACTAGGACTATGTTCTTAAAGTTTGCAGATAGACGTTCGCCCAGCATTTCTTTGTGTCACCATGGTTATTTATAGGGAGTTTTGTTTTCGGTGTTTTGCTGCAGTAACAGCCTCTTTGCTGCTTGGACTAAATGTTCAGATTTAATGTTAAATTATGCTGACTTCTCTGTAGCTACATCTGGCTTCCTGTCAAATTCCGTATCGACTATAAAATTATTTTACTGACCTATAAAGCCCTGCACGGTCTTGCACCGGAGTACCTGCAAGATCTAATTTCCTATTATGAACCGCCACGTTCACTCAGATCACAGGATGCTGGTTTTCTAATAGTTCTTCAATGGGGGGAAGAGCTTTTTCCTACAAAGCCCCCAAACTGTGGAATAATCTCCCAGTTAATGTTTGTGACTCTGACACAGTCTCAATACTTAAGTCCAGACTTAAAACGTACTTGTTCAGTTTAGCTTTTGGTGACTGAGCTATGCTTCTCATCCACTGTATTACTCCAAACTTGAACTAACCTTGTTTTTCTTTCTCCTTGTTTCTGAGGTAATAACCGCCCATCTGTCCTGCCGAATACTGCTGGAGGACTGACCACCAGTACCCCCTTGTTACCTTGTAACCTCTTCATCTATGTCATCTGCCTGCACCTCGATTGCATTACTGTATCCTCCAGATGTAGCATGTGTGCAGCTTGTATCCTCTTAGTTCATTCTGTTTATAATCAGATCTGTCAGAGTCACCAGCTACACTCTAAACTCTCCTCATCCTTTGTACTAACCTAAACCAGAACTAACTCTGTCTCTCTACTAACCCAAACCAGAACTAATTCTGTCTCTTTTCTCTCTCTGAGGTAATAACCGCCCACCTGTCCTGCCGAATACTGTAAAGGACTGACCACCAGGGCCCCCATCACCCAGCACCAACCAGCTCTCCTCTCCTGTCACCCAGCACCAACCAGCTCTCCTCTCCATTTGTGCCATTTGCTCCACCTTGACTGCATCACTGTATCACCCACCTGATGTAGCACCTGTACAGCCTCTAAAGCTTTTACCTTCGGACTCAGCTTTAGTTTATAAACTTTAAATACTGTTCGACCAGAGGAGGATGGGTCTCCCCTTGTGAGTCTGGTTCCTCCCAAGATTTCTTCCTCCACTTGCCACTGTTGCCTCTGGCTTGCTCACAAGGGATAAAGTGTGTGACTTCATGTTTTTCATGCTTTCCTGTAAAGCTGCTTTGTGACAACATTGTTGTAAAAAGTGCTATACAAATAAACTTGACTTGACTTGACTCTACACCTCTGAGCTTTACATTAGATCAGTGTTTCTTAGCCCTGGTCTTGGAGGACCACTGCGCTGCATTTCTTAGTGTTTTTCAAGCAGGTTTTATATAGAAACATTTTAATCATGCAAAGTGTTGTTGGAGTGTTCATGGTTTCACAGAGAACCACTGCTGCCAACACACCTGATCCAACTAATCTGCTCCTTAACAGCTCATTA
The DNA here is from genome assembly GCA_021613375.1 of Megaleporinus macrocephalus. Lineage (NCBI taxonomy): Eukaryota > Metazoa > Chordata > Actinopteri > Characiformes > Anostomidae > Megaleporinus > Megaleporinus macrocephalus. The sequence continues at coordinate 32,628,057 of CM038707.1, forward strand.
TTTAGTTGAAGTGGCTGCGTTAAAGCAGGGAGAGCATTAAAACGAGCAGGCTGGTGGGCCTCCAGGACCGAGGTTAAGAAATACTGGTGTCAGGATTTGATTGCATTCTGGCACAAGCATTAGTAAGGCCAGGTACTGCTGTTGGATGGATGTTGTCCATTTTATCAGTTAATCCACAACACAGGTGGATTTTGTAATTCTACATTTACATATGTTTCTCTGTATACTTTGTTAGCCCCCTTTCACTCTGTTCTTTAATCATCAGGGCCCCCACAGGACCACCAAATATTATTTGAAAGGTGGATCATTCCCAGCACTGCATTGACGCTAATGTGGCGGTGGTTTGTTGGTGTGTGTTGTGCTGGTACGAGTGGCTCAGGCACAGCAGGGCTGCTGGGTTTGTGTTGGTCATCCTCTAGTCCTTCATCAGTGGTCACAGGACGCTGCCCACAAGACACTGTTGGCTGGATGTTGCTGGTTGGTGGACTATTCTCAATCCAGCATGGACACTGAGGTGTTTAAAAACTCCAGCAGCACTGCTGTGTTGAACAGCAGTGTTCCTATATGGTGGGCGGAGCTCATATTATGGATATGTAGATATAGGAGGTGGCTTTAATGTTATGGCTGACCGGTTGGACTTTACTATGTTGTGTCTACACTTTGTAGACAGACTGAAGTCCATCAGTTTCTTTGCACAATCTTTCTTTTCCTACTTCATCAGTGTGAAAAGCCCCTCAGGACCACCCCTGTGCAGGGTGGTGGATCTTTCCCAGCTCTGCAGTGTAACGTAGAACAATCTGAAAACTGAATGAACCGATTGAACACCATCATTATGTGAATGGTGTGTAAAACCGCGCTGCTGGGGCGAAACTTTACCGGAGGGTGGCGCTAGTGCGCAGCCTCGCGCGCATAGGCTCTTCATAAATGGAGGCGCGTGTTCTCTCTCTCTCTCTCTTTCTCTTTCTCTCTCTCTCGCTCACATTAGCTCCTTCAGAGTCCAGACGGTGAGTGAGGAGGGTCCGTCCGTGCTGCTGTCCGTTTAGTCCGGCGCGCGGAGCTGCTGCAGGATGGGGAACAGCGTGCCAGCCGTCTGTTGCTCTGCTCTCTGAAGAGGGACACTTTGGGCTGAAGTTTTCAGCAGGATAGCAGGAGTTTGTCCTTTCTTTCTGCCCAGCTGTCCACTGTCCAGATGGCCGGAGCACAGCCGGGAGTGCACGCGCTGCAGCTCAAACCTGTGGCTGTGCCCGAGAGTCTGAAGAAAGGAAACAAGTTCATGAAATGGGAGGATGTAAGTAGCAGCTGCTTACTTGATAAGCTACTTGCCTGTTACTGTAACTGTTGCAGCAGCAGTTGCTGCTGAGTTCCAGGGCTGTAGGCTGCTGGTTCATGCAGTTGGGAAGATCCTGTGAGGATGAAATATGACAGTCCTGAAATGGGCAGTGGCGAGGATGCGTGCAGATTGCTGTTTGTTCCTGTAAATGAATCTGTTGCTTCACTTTTTTTTCCTCCTCTCTTTATCTGACCTATGTCCAGCACATCTAGTACACGGTGAGACACTTAGTTGCAGTGACACAAGCTTTAAGTGGTATATAACATTAGCTGGTTCTTTGGCGGTTATTAAGAAGCACATACACATGTGGAGAACATGTACATCAGAAATGAAGTCATCAGAGGGAGAAGCAGTTGGAGCACTTACAGCTATGTCAGTCCTTTAGGCTACATATTTAAAAGACCATCTAAAAGCAGCATGTGGAACCGTTGTGGTGATGTTAATTATATGTGGGATATAAGTCATTTGTTTTCTGGTGAACATGATTTTTTTTTTTTTTTGCTCTACTACTCTGGAGTATTTCGGGTGATCCGCTGCTCCTCACCCTCAGACTGATGAGAAAGAGCGTTGGTGTAAAATTAGCAGTTATTTAATTGCTTTCATGCAACAGGCTAACATCTACGGTTGAGATGGAGGACCAACTTTGGACTTTTCTGGTTCATCGAAAACTTTATATTTATACAGATTTCTTGTGCATCTTTAGGTTATTGTTTGCTGGAGTTATGAAACCAATGTAGCTGACTACTAATGAGTGTAAAACTCCACAAGTGTTTCTGTCTGTCCTTACACTGTTAGAAGATGACTAATCATTATTGATCATTAATATTAAGGAGATCATAATTGGTCTGAAAGGATGCGCGGCTGTCAAGAAGGTGTTACTGAGAAAAAGAAAGAACATTTTGTTAATGAAGTGAAGAAGCTGCTCAGAACAATGCACTGACCAACATCCAGTCCTCGGATTACTTGGATTGTAAGTAGCAGAAGATACAACCAACTACTAAGACTGAACTTTAGAGGTGTGGAAAAATATTCCTGCAAATCTTTTTGGAGAAACTGAAAGTAACTTTTCTGAAAAAGGATGGAAGCTGTAATAAATGAAGTGTGTGGACACTAAATACTGAAAGTCAGGGTTCATATTTAATTTTTGAGGCTTTAGTGTAAATGTCTAGTCAAGGATTATTTCTATAGCGCCTAAAGCAGTTTTGCAGAAAACCCAGGTCCAAATCTCCAGTGAACAAGCCAGGGGTGACAGTGGCACAGAAAAACTCCCTCAGAGGAAGAAAGTAACCAGCCTTAAAAAGGGGAACCCACCCTGCTCTGGCTGACACCAGAGAGCAAAACAAGTACAAAAGCCATACAAGAAGACTAAGATAACTTGTTTTCTCCTTTTATTGTGCTGCTGAAGTATAAATAACTTGTACCTAATGGCCCTCTTGGCTTGAAATTAAATGAAGTGTGGGTCTCTGACTACTGTATATTTGTGGTGAGGGGAGCAATTGTTTAAATGAACACTTGTCGGAGCTCAGCTTGCTGTAACAAAGCATCGTTGCACTCAGGAATTATCTGTTCAGGCTTTGTGGTTTTAAGGTAAGTGTTTATAGGTTTTAGGACTGGGCCTTAAGAAACTCACACTGATGATGTTAAGGTGTTGGTAGCTGCTGGAGTCGTTCCATGCTGCTGTATTTTTACACTTCCATTGTGAAGAGGTGATTCAGCTTTTGACAGAAACAGAAGTCATTCATGAGGGACGCTCCAAAACACCACAGGGAAGTCATAAATTATACATTCATGGATCTCTCTCCCACTGCTCTCTGCTGCATGTGCGTGTGTAGCAGCCCTGTCCATCAGCCTTTGGTTCTGCAGTGGCAGGGCTGTTTTGGCCAGTTCTGAGCCCCTGGCCTTCGTCTCTTTCCCTTGTTTTCCCAACATGCTGCGGGTATGGGTGTGGGCCCTTCTATGGCCCTGCTCCAGACCTCATATCCAGCAGCTCTTTCCAAAGTTCCCCCCTTTTCAAACATGTTTGTCCTGTTCGCTCCTTCCTTCCTCTCTCTCTGCCTCTTTTCCCACGTTTGGTGTAAAGTGAGGGAGATGCATGTGTCCGTGTTCTCTGACAAGAAGATAAGCAGCAGGGCAGTGTTCCTCAGAGAGCCTTAGATATAAAAGATATGGAGGGCTTTTCGGCTTTGTCAGTGTTTCTCAGATTTAGTTGTGATGGCTTGCTGTTGCGGTGGTCTCTACAGATTAAAGTAAGACAAGCTCTGCTGACTTCCACCGGCCTGCTATCATGGCTATATTTGTTGGAGGTGCCTACAGTGTCACCTGTCAGTCCCGCATTGCTCATCGTTCAGTGGAAGGAACTAAGGGTGTGCCAGTCAACACATAGTGAGCATCTATACTGTACACTTAGTTCTTTAAGGGTTCCTTAGTAAAGAAAGTGGTCCTGTGTGAAACCATGAACGCTCCAACAACACTTTGCATGATTAAAGTGTTTCTATATAAAACCTGCTTGAAAATGGTTCTGTACAGCTCCAAAAAACTTGACAAGCATAGAACCTTGACATTGACAATAGAGGAGTGCTTTTTGATGCTATATAGAACCATATTTTTAGAAGGTTCTATAAAGAGCCATCTACACAGGGAGTCCATCAGTCTGAGAAAACATATAATCATGCAGAGGATTCTTTGAGTGTTCATGGTTCTAGACAGAACCACTTTCTGTACTAAGAAACCCTTGAATAATCATGGTTTTGAAGTGAGTATAGGTGCTCGATATGTCAGCAGCTAATTTTTAGCAAATTGTGATTATAGTTGATAATGACAACCAATAATGAAGTGTTCTGTTTTTAGCTCATGCGTACCTGGATGCATGTGTAGTCTGGGTGGATCCTTTCCCCCTGTCCCCCACCTAACTCAAATAGAACACAGTAGTTAATGCTGCTGCCCCACACACAAAATATTGGAGGGTTAGTTTCATGTCTGAGCACTGATGATGCACATATTTCAGTATGACATTATGTATTACTGTTTTTTGCATAATGACATTTAGTACAGAATAAAAAAGATGGTTACATGTGTTCCCCAAAGTACGATGGTGCGTATTAAAGGGATATCTTTATTCATAAAGTAATTTTCCTAGAAGACCTAACCAGAAAAGCTGTATGTTTCATAGCAAACACATGCGTTATTATTTGCTTTGTGAACTCTGACTCAGTACTTTGCGGCTGCTTAAATAGAGTAATGACTGTCGTGACTTGCGTTTTTCTCCTTGTTCCAGTAACAGATGTTTGGGTTATGTCTTTACTAGAGATGGACCAATCAGTGTTTTTGAGGCCGATTCCGATCACCTTTCAACGCGATAGGCCGATAACCGATACCGATAGAGGGCGGGGCTATATGCCACGGTGGGGCTACATGTAGTTATTAGCGCAAGCAAGTCATGAAACATGGTCTAAACTGGTTTATTACCATTTTAAACAAGCTCATATGAAACAGCATAAAAACTTATAAAAACAAAATTAGCAGTAAATAAACAATGTAAATCAAACAAATATCCCAATACTGCAATCATTAAAAATAGACCCCTAATTTAAAAAAAAGCTAATTAAATAAATGCAGTCAAAACTGCAGTCCTTAAATGCAATCACTAAATGCAGACTCTGTGTTATTTTAAACAAAAAACTGCAATCATTAAATGTAGATCTTGAATTGCTGCTCCTGTACTGTCCGTACCGGTCAGATCTGGTCTGCACATGTGTTCCTGTGTTCTGGGTTGTTTGTTTTGTGCTAGCTGTGTGTGCTAGCTCTGCTGTTTGCTGATACTCACTGTATTCAGCCGCAGGTGTACTCTAAAAACCGTATCAGATTAGAAGTATTAAATGTCTTTGTCTTGGTTCCCCAACGAGACACGGTTAATTTTACAGATTTTAAAAATGCTCTGGATGAGTCTGTGTCACATACGGCAACCAGACGCACGCAATGCAAACTGTTCTCGTGAGGCGCGCTGCTTTAGTCAGTCTGTCAAAAATGAAAGGGTATGTGTTTCCACCTAGTGGTTCAGATAGGATTGGCAAGGATCTGACCGGAGGGGGTTTCAACAAAACGCTAGCTGTAAATACAGAAATTAAACTCATTTGTTTAACGCCATCGATCAGCTCTCAGGATTGGTTAAATTGGAGAAATATCACTGATCGCATATTTTGATGCGCTGATGCCAATTTTGTTTTTTTCAGACTTTGGACAAGTAAAGTGTGGTTTTGTAATAATAGTTAGTGTAAATGGACCCAATGTGCTTTAAAACTTAAATCAGTAAAATCTAGTGGGTTTAAATGATGGGTATTACTTAGCCTAAATAGAGTAGGGCTGCAGTGGAGAAGAGCGGGTCTTGATCCGGTTAAAACAGCTGAATTCTCCCTGTATGAAAGCACTCTGTCCATGCGGTTTTATTCAAAATGACACGCTGCACACAGAGTACTTATCAACGTCCTGAGTACTGGAGCGGTAGCACATGTTAGGACAGTATCAACATGCTGTGTTTATGCAGTTCAGTTGGTGAAAAATAAATAAATGTTTATATGATTTCTAAATTCATTGAGACAAGGAGTTCAAATGCAGATGCGCTGGTGGAGTATTGCTGAAGGGAAATGAAACACAAGCTATGTTTTTAGCTTTGAGTCATGCTATATTTTTTTGCATCTTAAAAAAATAGGCTGGATGTTCTCTCTAAATCTCTCTAAACAGTGGAATAAAAGCTTAGGTTATTTAACTTATTTTCTTTTTTGCTAGCCATGTCTCTGTACCCATGTTAGAGAAGCGGTTGTAATTCTGCTAGCCTTGTCTCTCCATCTTTACTGGGAAAGCAGTTGGGATTGTGTTTGTTTTATAAAGAGGGTAAAATTTCAGTCTATCTCCACCTGTTGTTTGTATGAAATGGGATGTTAGGTAGTGGTGTTATTTTGCTATCATTTCGTATGAGGAAATGAGCATAGCATTGGCCCGGTATCAGTATTGATGCATGCCTAGTCTTCACAAAATAGTCCCATTGTTTAGGGATTAGCACTAAACACTCTTTGCCTGTCATTACTGTACAAAAGTGCATTAATTGGAGTGAAACTAAAGTATTCCCAAAGAAGGAGATTCACTTTACAGCGCAGACTTATTTTCTTTACTTGTCATTTCAAGGTACTTATCAATCAACCATCCAAGGTACATACCTAGAAAAGATGGTTGCACAAGGATTCTTAAGTAAATTGTTCTATTTAGTTTACTATAAACATGGTTGTTTGCATTGTGAAATGGTTCTTCAGATAGATAGTGAATGTGTTGTGACTAGAATTTAGAATAAATCAAGTGAAGAGGCTTTTATAGTTATTCCATCTACATACAAGTACACAGTGGAGTGAAATTATGTTCCTCCAGGAACAACATGGTGCATCGTGAAACAGTGTACAAAGTGCAAACGTAACATAAGTGTGCTGCAAAAATTTAACTAAAAATAATAAATACAATAAATTAAATTAAATGCTGTGATCTGTGAGTAACATAACATACATAAACACAGCAGTTACTGAGGTAGTACTTGGTGGAGGTAGAAGTAAACAGTTTAAACACAGTGTCACCAGCAATGTTTCAGATAAAGCAAGTAGAGCTTCAAAAGTGGTGTGTGTGAGTGTAAAATTTGTGTGTGAGGCGGTGTTTAAATCAGTCCTTGTGAGTTTAAAAAATTGATCGCTTGAGGAACAAAGCTGTTGTAGAGTCTGGCAGCGATGGCACGGATGCTCCGGTACATTCTGCCAGACGGCACCAATAAAAAAAAAAGTCTGTGTGAGGGATGGATGCCACAATGCAGGTGGCTTTGTGGATGTAGCGTGTAATGTAGATGTTCGTGATGGAGGGGAGAGAGACCCCAATGATCTTCTCAGGTGCCCTCACTATTCGCTGTAGGGTCGTTAAGATGCTCTCTACAGTCCCCCTGTAGATCATGGTAAGGATAGGAGGAGGAGGAGGATGAGCCTTCTTTGGTCTCCACAGGAAGTTTTTTAGTAAGGAAATCCAGCACCCAGTTACAGAGGGTGGTGTTCAGGCCCAGCAGTCTTTCTGATCAGCTGCTGGGGGATGATGGTGTTGAATGCTGAACTGAAGTCAATAAACAGAGTTCTGATGTAGCTGTCTCTGTTGTCCAGGTGAGTGAGAGCGAGGTGAAGTGTGATGTTTAGTGGTTGGGGCAATATGCAAATTGCAGTAGGTCCAGTGAAGAAGGGAGCTGGTCTTTAATATGCCTTATGACAAGCCTCTCGAAGCACTCCATGATGATGGGAGGGAGTGCAACAGGACAGTAGTCATTGAGGCAGGACACTGGAGACTTCTTTGAGGCACGTCAAAACGACTGCAGTGCTCAGAGAGATGTTGAATATATCAGTAAGAACACTTGTTTGCACACAGTGGATTTTGGCCTTCATGTTTAACCTATCTGTGCTGTGAAACACCTGCACACACTTGCCCAGAGTGGTGGGCAGCCCTATCCACAGCTGAAGGTGAAGGTGTTCAGTTGTCATGTTGGTCCTGGGGTTTGAACCGGTGACCTTTCAGTCACAACGCTGGTTTCCTAACCTCCAGCCCACGACTGCCCCTATTAACTAACCTGAAGAGCCGTTTTAACATACAAAGAAGCATTTAAGCATCCAACGCTTCTGTATGGAGTGCATTACTAAACACCTCTTGAAGAGCTATCTTTTTTTGTGGAATTTTCTTAGGTACCAGAATGTACCTGCTGTGGAACAGACAATAACAGCAGTCAAATAAGAAGCTAACTTACACTTTGTTCAAGGTTGGAAGAAAGTTTTAGTTTTAGGAATATCATGGATTGTTTTAAAAAATAACTATAGAAATGACTTGCAGTATCACACGTTTATATATATATTGCTATACTAATAAGCATGTGAAATGAATCCATGATGCTAGTCTGATGCTAACAATCATTTAATAATCAGTGGATCATTAGATATCTAAGGTTATGTATCTTTACAATTCAATGAACATAACAAAACCATAGGACAATACAAAGTTTACTGAAATCATATTTATATATTTCTAATAAAGAGTTCTAATGCAGAATCAGTTTGTGATCAATTTGATGTTGTAGTTGCACCAATATTGTTAAAAAGTAGCTCAGTTTAACACAAGGAGCTTGAGCCATATTATCCTCTTAGCAATAAGTGATATAAAGGCTGTTAAAACCCTACACCTGAATCAAGAACTACAGAAGCAGACCAAGAAGTGCATGTTTCTGAAAAGAACCACAAGTATGTATTTTTAGCTGGAGTACATAGGCTACTGTAATAGTCATCCACTGTTCTGGGAAGGCCTTCCATTTAACTTTAGAATATGACTGTGAAGAATCTCCTCCATTCTGCTGCAAGAGCTTGTAGTTGATGTTGGACATTAAGGCTTGGCTTGCAGTCAGCTTTCCAATTCATACCAAAGGTATTTGATGGGGTTAAGGTCAGGGCTTTGCGGGGGTCAGTAAAGTTATTCCACACCAAACTCCCATCTAGTGTTCTCAGCCCAAACCATAAAAAGTGCCCCAGACCATTATCTCTCCTCAAATAAACTTTTCATTTGGCACTATGCATTCTGGCAGGTAGCTTTCTCCTGGCATCCACCAAACACACGATTCATCACTCCACAGAACACTTTTCCACTGCTTCAGAGTTTAATAGCAGTGTGCTGTGCACCACTCCAACCAAGTGCTTGGACTTTTGCATAGTGACCTCGGGCTTGTATGTGGCTGCTTGGCTATGGAAACCCAGTCTAATGAACAGTTATTGTGTTCACTTAATTTCCAGAGGCAGTATACAACTCAGTAGTAAATAATACCAGCTGAAAACAGGTTATTTATTTATTTATTTATTTTGCAAACGTTTAAGCAGTTGCCGGTCATGTTCTATGAACTTTGCATTGAACTGTGTGCTTTGCATTTACGTTACACAATAACAGTCCTTCCAGTCGCCTGGGGCAGCTGTAGCAAAGATAAAATTTGACAACGAGTTACAATGGTGGCGTCTTAGGGCAGTACCACTGATCTCTACTGTCAGTGTCTGAAGATAGATAGATAGATAGATAGATAGAAGTGTCCACACTATTTTGGCCATGTAATATATAGTTATATTAAACGTTATAAATATCACCCAGCTTGTGCTTGCACCTTTTCTGTATGTTTCCGGTATTTTCTCAGGATGCTCACCAGTACAAGACAGGTTCTTGCAAGCTAAAGCCAACAGTATAGGCTGCTTATCATGTTATATGGAACGCAAGATGTTCTAAACAATAGGTTTTTGTAATTGGCCTATAGTAGCCCCGCCGGTCTGTGCCATCTCTGGAACCTGGCCTTAGGCCCTCATGCAGCATCTACTCACTGTTGTATGACAGAATTGTCTCTGTTGGCTGTTCAGCGCTTTCCCCTGTAACGAGCAGTGCTTTCCAACCGGCCAGTGCTCCTTTTGCAGAAAGAGCCATTGATTTCTCTTTTAGTCGTCCACCCGCTGTTGGACCCCTCTCGCAAAAGCTCACCCGCTTTGAATTTTCTCTCTGTGCCTATCAGAGGGATCAATTAACTCAACACACGCTCTTTTCCCTCCTCCTCATCTCTCCCTCCCTTTTGTCTCAGCGTGGATGTGTGCGAGTGAGCCGTATTACCTGAAATAGAATCATTCACCAGCCCCTGCAGGAAGGCTACGCTGGGCGTTGTCATATGTGTTTCATGCAGGGAATTCAAAGTGCAGGAAGATTGAGTTACAGCAGAGGAAATGGAGAAGGTTGAGACTGGCCTCCTTACCCAGGCTCGTGACGTGAACGCGCCTGCAAGTGCTGGGACTGTTATCCCAATGTTCCTCTAAGAGATGGGAATGTTTCCCATAGAATGCCATGCTAGCCATGAGGTAGCTGTCCCGTTTCACCCACAGGCAGTGAATGAGGCACCCAGAGACAGCCTGTAGTACTTGTTTATGGCTGACATGCTCGTTCTGGTACTCTTAGAACACCAACAGCTCAATGCTTCGAAGCGTTCTCTGATCTCGACTCTGTTTTGTTCCAGCAGGCAGCTCTCCTCGGTGCTCACTGACGTCATTCCTTGTCTTTTGGGAGCCAGCACAGCGGTGTCATGCTGTAGCTAATCTCTGCTTTTGTAACTTATTCTGGTATCATTTAGCTGTTACTAAACATCCCTGCGTCCCACATGGCACGACCGAATAGAAGGGGTTTGTTTTTGAATAGAAGTATCCAATAATATCTTCAGTTGCTATGTAAAGATGGCCTGAGGTGGAAACGCTGTGTGGTATGCCATGACACTAGATCTCGTCTGTGTCTCTTCACCAGGCTGGCTTATGACCGAGGTCACACCAGGCGCTGCGTTTCACTCAAAATGTGCTTTCTTTTACAGGAACACAAGCTTCTCTCTCTCTCTCTCTCTCTCTCTCTCTCTCTCACAAAGGACTCACACGAACTGAGTCACTCTCAGTCTAATTAATTTTTCTCTCATAATCTGTGTCTGTGTGGTTGTAAATGTTCCAACTCCCCTTAAACATTTTTCTTGCTGTGTCTGCAGGACTCCACCACTGTGACTCCTGTGACGTTACGAGTTGATCCCCAGGGCTACTTCCTGTACTGGACTGATCAGAATAAGGTAAGTGAGCTGCCTTTCATGTATATAGTATATATGTATATTTTCAAGAATAAAAAAGAATAAAAATTATAATGGTGACAAACTAGTGTCACCTTTTACCTTGAGTTATTTAGTTAATATTTGTACATGCAGGCGTAAGTGTTGGGGAAACCAATGGAAATCTCTGAGACTTTGAAACCTCTTAACTGAGGCTGTTGTTGTGTCAGTTAGCCAGAAAACATAATTTAGCAAAGCTGTATATTTGGAAAACGCCAGCTCCACCTGTAATTGCGCTTTGATGGCAGCAAGTTAAATTGGTTCCAACATGTCACCATGTTTTGTGGTGCAACCAGATTAAGTTGATAGTTGAAGTGTTAATTAAGTACAAACTTAGCGATAAAAGATTCTTAATTTTAGTGTATGTGATTTTCTTCCACATAATTTTGGATCATTTGTTATTCCACAGTCTTAGCAAAACGTGGTTCTCAAACAGGTCCTGAGGAACCACCAGACAGTTCACATTTTTGATCCAACCTTTTTTGGACTGCAAAAAGAGGGGGCAAAACTGTGGACCATCTAGTCGGACTCTTTCTGAGGCTTTTTGGCATTCTCTTAAAATAAGCATAAAATACAAATTCTGCATGATGGGGAGCAATCGCTGGACCATGCAGAGATGGCACACGTCCAATACCAGGTATCTGGCTGATACGAGAAAAAAATGCTGGCTTGGATATCAGAGAGGAAAAAATAATAACCGCAGTCCTGTTCCGCCAGAGGCATGTGGGTGAAAGGGCGACTGACTTTATTTGGGGTAATCCAATTCTCTAAACACACAGGGGTTAAACACAGGCAGGCATCATCAAAGACGCATTCATAATAAAGAGTCAAAACACAGAAATCAAACTATCAAAGTAAAGCAGACTTCAGGTAATGAGACACTGAGACCTTGCAAAACAAATAGGTGTATATAGAGTCTGAATGAGTCCTGGATTTCTTGATTTCTTGGTGTGAGAGGATGGAACCAGGGAGAGTCTCTCCAGAGGGGGAAGAAAACGTGACACCTTTAACAAATCCAGCATAGGTGTTTGAGTAGTTTGAGCATAGCAGCGTTACTATCTTAAGTGCGTCAATTAAAAAACAGTTATGTCAGTGTTTATAACATAAAAGTTTATATTGGCATATGGGGTATGCATTGATGTCACTTTTTTGACAGAGTAGCCCCCCAAATCAGGCAGAGAGAGGCAGAACCAAGGCTGTGTTTTTAGGGAAAACCAGGAATGAAAAAAGAACAAGTGATAATCTGTTTACAATAAAGGCCACTTGACTCTACTTAAGAATTTATATTGTGTGGTAATCGTGATCTTTAATGCTACTTTGTTCCAAGTATAACTTTCAAGTCTGTAAAGTTATCTGGCTGTCTAAACCTGTTTAAAACAAAAAATGCTTTAATAAATGCTCATAAACTTTACATGTATATATGAATAAAAATGAAAATGAAAGTAGCTACATATTTGTGATTAGTAGTTAGTACAGGAAATAACTTAAGGTATGATTTTATCCCCCAAATCCAGCACACCTGGCACAAAATGCACATTACCAATTCATGTTCCAGTGCCTGGCTTCCAGTGGATTTTGCAAATTGCAGTGATCTGTATGAAGCAGTATTCAGCTTCCTGTGCGTCAGCTTGTTGGTTAGATATTCCGTTCCAACTTAAACGGTGCATATTGTAACTGCTGCACCTTTTAAGATGGAACTGGAAATTTTAAACAATAAGCTGGCCAATAGGAAGCTTAGTGAAGCCTTGTGGAATTAATTTAGCGGCCTGTAAAAATGTAGCTCTGACTTCTTGCTGAATGTGTTTTGAAAGTCAGTCGCGCAACAGCTCCAATTTTAGATGTTTTGTGTTTTCATGGGATTATCACCGAACGCTAACCCTGCCTATTAGTGAGCGTAACCACAGTGACTCCTGCCAGCTGTGATTCCATGCCCATGATCCCATTGGTATCAACTGATATCGGTGTCAGAAAAGTGATATTGTGCTGTCTTTCAGTCACATAGTTCTTTGAATTGTTGTTTTTTGATATAACCGTTCCCTTTATTAAGAATTTTCAAACATCCAGTGTGCATTCTTAATGAAATGTTCACTCGGGGGGGCTGCTGGCATTTTTATACTATTTAAAATGTGCAGGTGATTGGAATGGAGAGGATATACATATACTGATCATGTGGCAGTGATTTATTGCACATCATATTCACCAGTGGCGAGTTAAGGAAAGTGATAATGATTTCTTCTTTAACCTGTATCATGTTGCCACATGGATCAGGAGAGTTCTTAGGAGCTGAAGCTCACTTTGCCGTCTCCTATGACAGAGCTTGATTCCCTGCCCTAGTCATCTCTTTTAAATCAGCCATGGGGTCCGATGCGCTGGCTGATCAGGTTGCTGAAACAAAGACTAAAGGATTGTACCGCAAGGGGATAGAGAGAGCTTTTGTTGACACAGATCTATGACATAAGTCCGCCCTCCTGTCCACCTGTACACAGACACTGCTTAAAGTAATTGCTGGATACGCACTAGTTCATTAGCGCTCCTCCCCAACTAATCTGGTCTTTACCTTGTTTTTCTGGAGTGGCTTTACTGAGTACAGCAGACTGCTTTAAGTGTTGTGTGTTGTAGCAGTAAGGCTGTAAATAACATATGGATCAACTGGTATCTACTTATTAGACAGTGTCTCGTTCCTGCCAAAAGCCACTGTTACAAAGGGCATCTCAGTCAAGCCTGGCTGGACGAATACTGCTGACTGTACTGCTGACAGCTGTAAGCTAAAACCATCAAGTCATCGCATTGAGACTCTTTAAATAGATGAAGAGGAATGCCTCGAGATACTGGAAGTAGTAATCAATGTTTTTGTTATAAGCTACACATACAGTGCAGTTGAAGTGCAGGTGTGCAGGGACACTTGGCACTATTTGCTAAATGAAAAAGCAGCAGAGATGATGGTGCAGACTGTCAGCTTTAATTCAGTGCTATTTATAGCTAGCCTGGATGAACCATTAAAGGGGACCTGTTGTGCTTCAGCAGCTTTTTTCCCCTTGTCCTTTAGTGTGCTGTAGCTTTATTGCGCTTGTAAATGGTCTGTAAAGTTATGAAGCTCACATGTCAGGGGAAGAAACCTTTCCCCACGGCAACCACTTTTCTCAGCTGCCTGAAAAAAATAATTATTTTTCCCTGTTACAAGGTGATATCATCTCGTAACGCAAGCCTTATTGCCTGCTGCAGACAAGCCTGGCACGCAGAGAGCTGAAAAAGTAAGAATGAACCACTCTGAAATGTCCTGTTTCAGTCTAGCCTGCAGAGGTGGATTAGGTCTACCTGACTCTCAAGCTCGGACTCTGGCTCAAACGTATACACCAGAACTGACACCGTTGGGGAGGAACTGGTGGGATCATGCTCTGGCAGTTGATTCAGAACACAGTCAGTGAGCAGACCAATCTAAGAACACTAGGCTTAGTCCCAGGAGGCGGGTCTTAAAGACACAGGAGATCTAACAAAGAGTGAATACAGATGTATAGTAAGAGAAAGAAATCTATTCTGGTGGAACCCAAATATAAAAGTATTATAGTTTTTTAGGTTTAAACTTTTATATTTTTATATAAAAAATACAGCAATTCTAGCAGTTTTACTAATTCAGCAGTTTTACTAACTTTTGTGCATGAAGTAATGAAACAACTATTTAGTTGTTCTATTAGCTGGAAATGGTAATTGCCTAATAAAGGTGTAATATGAAGGTAAGGTAAGTGTGTGCTGAGCCTATATTATAGTCCGTTGTGTGTTTTTTCTATACAGTGCTGAAATTGTTGCTTCACTGTTGTGTGACAGTACTAACTTAGCTTGCAGAACGTCCCGGAGGATTGTAAAGCTGTGTTTGTGTATGCATATGAGATGTGGTTTTAGAGAGAGAGAGAGAGAGAGAGAGAGAGGCACTATTGTATACCGAAGAGGTTGCTAATGGTTTTGGTGCTGTGATGAGTTGTGAGTGGGGCCATCCTCTGAGACTGCTAAATGGGTGAGCTCTTCACTCTTCGATGCCTTGTCCTGTGGGCGGGAGGGGATGAGGACGTGTGTTTCTGAAAAATGAGGCTCTGTCCCATCATCTCCTCTAGCACACCTTTTCCCAAACCCTCATAACCACAGCCTGGACCGTTTTGTTATTACTGTGGGATTGACCACCGTAATGAAAACAAATGACCTTTTTTTGGTGAAATAAACAAAGTCATGGAGGCAGGCTTAGAAACCCATTCAACTCTTTTTACATGCCCATGTCTGAAACACTCAGTACGCTTGTAGTAGCCCAATTTATTGTCGCATGAAATGTTGCGCACATGAGATTTAACATTGCCATGACAATGCACGGGCAAAGAGCCCCGATTGGACGTACCTGATTTAGAAAGGACCAGTGGAATCCAGATGCGTATAGCCTGAAGAGGCGGAACCATCTGGAGTTCCAGACACCAGACCTAATAACCCCCGCTTATAAAAGTGTGTTTGAATGTGTGTTTTCTTTTCAGGACAAAAATGTCCTGACTTTGTAGGAAAAACTGATCCCCCCACGTCAGGACCAACAAAATGTCCCCGACTTTGTAAAGCACTTTTAAACAAAGTTCGCGGTTTCAGTTTGCTTTTTTGTTTGTTTGTTTTTTTTAATTTAAACTGAAAGAGGTTACTGAGATGATGCTTAATGTTTGATTTAGACTTTATTACATATCACTGTGCGATTTGTGATATATTTGTTATATATTTCTTCCTCATTTGAGCTCCTAACTGTCATTTACATGGTGTGAACAATTCCACATGATTGGACCAATAGAACTGTTTCAACATTGCATCAAATGAGAACTATTTACATTTAACTTTAATTAAAAGTAAATAATTTTTTGCCGTCTTTTGTTAATTTACCATTTTGGGAAATACCTTCTTTTTTTTTTGTTTTAGGACTGTGACCTATATGTAGCCTCGTAAAAGTTTTTGGTGTTTAAGAAAATTATATTTTAAGTTGTTTTTGTTTGTTTGTTATTGTAACTGGGCAGTAAATCATGCTTTAACAAATATTAATATTCAAATAAGTACAAATAATATTAGTACATGGGGCACGGATGTCATTGTTTTCGTTCAGTCAACCTCATTTGTAGTTATTGGGCTAATCAGTGTTTCATTAGTTTAAATCAGTTGTGCTGCTGATGGATGGGGACATAGAAGAGAAGATCTAGAACCAAAGAACCTGATTAGCAGCTCGGCAGGTTACCCAGCCCAAAAGCACATTAAAACACAACAGTGTTCTATTAGCGTAGATAGATTTATGTGCAGATGTTCGTACAGCTGCGTGTATATTTATGCACAGA
Organism: Megaleporinus macrocephalus; assembly: GCA_021613375.1. Classification (NCBI taxonomy): domain Eukaryota; kingdom Metazoa; phylum Chordata; class Actinopteri; order Characiformes; family Anostomidae; genus Megaleporinus; species Megaleporinus macrocephalus. The sequence goes on from CM038707.1 coordinate 32,644,441, forward strand.
TGGTTTGTGTGACAGTGCATGCGTGTATATTTACTTCTGTGTGTGTGTGTATGTATGTGTGTGTGGGTGTGTATGTGTGTGTGTTAGCATGTGTCAGGTTTATGTCACATTGAGGGGACTATGGGGACCTTTCATGTGTTTGTGTGTGTGTGTGCGTGTGCTCGTGCCTAAGCGGTCCAGTGGCCTGCTGAGCAGCTGCATTCCAGAGATTCCTCAGAAGCAGGGCTATGTTCCATGCTCTGCACTCTCTAGGGTCCAGCCTGGCCAGTCAAACCCCACCGCCCTGGGACCCGATGATTGGCTCTAAACAGCCACAGTCTAACACACTCCAAAGCTAAACTGATGTTTAACCGTGACTCCACACTGTCTAACCCGGCATAATGACTAACATTGCTGACATTAGCTTTGTGTTCTGTTAGCAAATCATTTAAAAACTACTGTTCAAAAGTTTTGGAACCCCTATTCTGTAGTTTTACTTGTATTGGATGCTAATGTGAAGATTCTAAAATGATGGTGCATAGGTTTTGAAAAATTAATACAAAGTTTTACATATAAATGATAAACAGAGCCATAGACGAGGCACTAGCATTTAAAAAAATTGGACACTCTGGGCCAAAAACCCAAAATGATGACCACAAATTAAAACCGCTTACATCATGGGTGTTGGGTTGCATATGAAGGGTAGAGACATATCCCTACCATTTTTTTGAGCAAATGTGCTCACATTATCTTTATATTTTTATTAGATCATTCTGATGTGTTTCCCAGAGGCTACGTCTCCAGGATGACGTTTAGGCATGGACTCACGTGGTTGGCTGAAAGAGGGTGCTATCGGAAAGCTCACGTCACGACGTGCAAATATCATAATTACTGCCAGACACTGTGGAGGAGAGTGCTTGACATGTCATCAGGCTGTCAGTCCATGTACCTCTCATACCGGAGAAAATGTGGTCTTTCAGATGACGCACTCCCTTTCCGTTTATCACCTGCACTGTTTAGTGCTCTGTAGATATCATAGCACCAAAAAAGAAGAGGACATTAAAAGCTTTTTTTTTTTTTACCACCCAGACTGTAAGTAATAGGTAAGAAAGTAACTAGCCAGTTGCCATGTTGATTATAATAAACTTAAATTATGAGTTAAATGTCAGTCTAGAAAACCTCTATTAATAGAAAACCTCTCCTATTAATGTATTAGATTGTATGCACTGCAGGAAATACAGCAACAGACTAGAAAGGTAGAGCAGACTGATGAGGAAACAGGTGCATCTTAAGGGTTTCCGGTGAGGTCCTAATTATAAGTTAAAGTTTGGAATTATAGGAGGCATCAGCAAAGACAACCTTTTGAAAGAGGTGTGGCCGGGTTGGGAGGAGGGGCTGATCTGCTGTTGAGGCCAAACCTAAGTCTTTGGTTTACATATAAAAATAAACATACTTAAATGATTACACTGTGTAGACTATAGTATGAGAATGTTTGGTCATCCAAAGCAACAAGGCTTTCCTTTCTGCTTGTGTTTCTTTTTTGCTGTTCTCTGTGTTTTCAGGTTGTATTAGACCTGCAGTGGAGAAGTTCCTGGGTGTTGTATTCTCTTAATTCTTGGCATGAACTGTGCAAGCACTTGTCCAGTGTCGATAATAGAAACCATAATTCTACTCTGCTGACATTTCCCTCTGCTGCTGCTCAGAGTGTTTGAGCGTGTCTGTGCTGACCAGCACAAGAAAATCAAGGAACAAACAGGGAAAAAGCGTTATTAATCAGTATGAAGTCTTAGATTTTGGCACATTGTAAGCTTATTTAATCAAAGTTTGAGTTTTGTTTTGTTTGTTTTTGTCCCTTTTCAACCAAAAACCTTTTATGGCTGAAAATACAGTGCATCCATACATTCTTACATGGCTGAGAAAGCTGTGTGAGGTTTTATCCTATTATAGTGGTGAATTATAAGATTTTTTTAAAGGTGTAACAGTCCTGTTGGAAGTAGTATACTGAAATGTGAAATTTATTGTATACTGAAATTAGAAGTTTATTAGCGAGGCACGCCTCACTCACTCTTAAGGGTCTCTCTTGACATCTTTCTTGGAAACTCATGTCAGGTGCCTTCTGTGAGAGTGTGGTTGTTGGGTTGGGTTGGGGGTTAGGCATATGCTATACATGCAGGCCTTAAAAAAATTCTGTTCAGGAATGTATCTCAGGCAAGAAAAAAATGCTTTTTAATGTCTGGTTTATAAGATTCATAACTACTCTATATGATATCTTTGCGTATACCACAGATGTGATTCCAGACTTTTGGCTATGTACTAATATTTCAAGAAAAAGCCTCCTGACAAGTTGTCCTGTTAAAAATTGCCTGGACAAGAGGCATGCTGCCCCATTGCTGTGTCCAGCTGTGACTGGTTTGACTGGTGCGTGTTTTACTCTGTTACACTACATTAAAATAGGAGGGCTGCTGTGTAAACCTCAGCAACTGGGTGTCCTAAATGTGTGAGGCTGTGGGTACCAGTTCAGTCTGGTTTTGTATTTCTCCCAACAGTCATGAAGGCCTGCCAAACCACAGCAAACATCACTGTACACCTCATTGGTCTTCTATGTACTGTATGCAAAACTCAAACTTCATGTCACAGCATTTTACAAAATGTTGAGTCACTTTAGCTGGAAATATGAACATGCATAATCTAGAAGGTGAAGTATATACAAAAAAACCCTTCAATGTGTCAAGTGTGTATTCAGTTTCAGTGTCTCTCCAAAAGGGTTTTGTAGCCACCAAATGGTTGCTGTGTTAAACATTGCTTGCTTATATCCATTTCTGCAGTCTGTTTTCACATCTATAGACTAAGTTTAAATCAGAGTGCTTGCACTGAAACTGAACTAAAATCTAGTGATCTTTATTGAATTTCATAATTTAATTTCTAGGCCAAGATCTAAGAAATGGAAGTATACTTAAATAATCACATAACTACAGAATTTCTGATCTAATTGAATTATTCAGTACATTGTTAAATGGGATTAAAAGGGTCTTCCAGGTTTGAATCTGCATACTTGACATTGTTTCTCTACTTGTTTCTATGAGCTATGAGTGAGAAATAAAATTACAACTTGCTTTAACTGTTCTTAAACAAAAACGTCACTGTGTGTACTCTTCAAGGGAACAGCTCAAATGCCAAATACAGAATGTAGATTTGAGAGGATGGACTGCAGATCATTTGTAAACGCTACAACAGCTGGGTCAACATTTTGTTTAAACTCCACAGTAGAGGGTGACACAGGTTAATGCACTACAGTAGAGCTTACAGTAGAGCTTACTTCATCATAATGACTTGTTCTTAAGACAATGAGTCAAACATTGATCAGGATGAAAATGTGGTCACTGCTTACTCTTATGCAATCACTGAAGACAGCTCAGTTGTATGGCTGCTCCCTCAGTCATGCATTTCTAGATAAAACAAAAACAGCAGGTAAGCTTGACTAGTGCTAGAAGTGGTAACCACACTCAAAGTTAGTTTCAGTGGTTGTGTAATAATTGGCTGTATAATAAAGTGTACTGATTATAATGGTTATTGTTATAGCATTCTGCATGCTATATAGAACTAACGCTTGGCAGCAATCTGCTCTTCTATAATAAATAAAAAAAGGACCTAAAGAAAAGAGAGTGAGTGTAATAAGGATTCCCTTAAATCTGGACATGTATAGACTAGTTTTTCAGTTGTAAGATTTGCATGGAAAAAAAAATTAATAATATCTTCAAAACATTAGTAGATTAGTTAGGCCGGCCATACAATTTAGGCAAAGTTGGATTATTAAATCATTAAAATTGCACATTTAAAACATATTGTATTACATATTTGGTCATGCTTTTGGTTGTCCTTGCCCAGTGTGTGTATTAATACTTGTTGCAGTTTGTATTGGAATGCCTGGTAGAATGAGCCTATGTTGCAGCACGCAGATTTGATTGTGTGTTTATTTTGGATCCTGATTGGTTGTGGAATTGTTGAATTGTTTTTGATTGATCTCACAAAAGAGGTCATTAGGGGTTGTATTGTTTATGTTAATGTTGGCATGATCTTGGCAGTCATGCATCATTTTAAATGACCCATATCCTACATGTCCACTTACAGCATTTGTGTCATTATATTCATTTTCTAAACTCTTTATATCAGAGTAAGAGAACAGTTTATATTTGTTACTGCCTGCCAAATTATAAATAACCTTTGTTCGGATTGGCTGCCCTGTTTTGTGCCTGTCAGTCTGAAGGAGTGGGGTTAAAGGTGCATGTAAATGATATTAGAAGGATAATGAGTTCAGTATGGCTGTTTTTGTTAGCTTAGTTTCCGTATGTGAACGGTGTGGGTTGGAGAGTAAACAATTACATATATTTTTGAATGTTTAGCTGTATTTACATACAACATAAACCTTATTAAACCTTTATTTCAGAATGGGAAGCAGTGTTTTATTTCTCTCTATTATAAACAATCTTTTATTCATAGTAGTTTTTGTGTATTTTAAATCATGTAAAAGCCATCCTAAGGTCATGAACAGCATACAAATAAACTTTTACAGGTGTTACCTAGCATGTGGGACTGTCACAATTACCACATGATTGCCCAGTCGCAAAACTTGGGATGTCCACAATTACTTAGGACTGCATTAACATTTCACATTTATTACATTCTGCTTTTTGCAGAAATCTAAGTTGGTGGGCTCGGTGTGCTGAGCATATAAACTGAAATAAAATAAAGCAGTAAAATAGATCATTGAGAGGTCAAACATGCTGACATGTTCAGACGGCAGTGTTGAGTAGTGCTGGTGTATTATCGGTGTAGCTAGTGTAGTGTATCGCTTTATACAATTCATATAATTAAACATAGCTACCAAGCAAGATAGATTAATACAGTTCATTCAGCTACTTCTGGCTTAAACTTCAATAGTTGCATGCAATGGCCAATGAAATTGTTAACCACAATTACTTTAATGACAATTCATTGTCAGCTAAAATCATATGATCATTGACAAGCCTACTATCATGTTCAGCAAGAGTCACATGACTTGCATGAGTGAAAATTACAAAGTGAAAGATGAAATGATCATGTAAAAGTCTTGAAGAACAGGTAGCTTTCAAAATCACAGAAGACATGAACCATAACACAAAAACATGCAAGTAAAAATTATTTGAAGAATTATAATCTCTTAACCAGTCATTTGTTGAGTAGAAGGCACCTTGTACCCTTTAAAGTCTGGACCAGTTTAGAGAGTGTGCACAAAGTAAATATGTTTATTCTGGGATGCCATCCTGAACGAGGTGAAAGCTCCGGTGATGATGAATAAAACAACTGCAGCCAGAAGTTCCCTAACAGACAGTGTTTCTTAACTGTGTGCCATCTCTAACTGTAAGCATGCCAGGCTGGTTGCGGTTCAGTGCATATGTGCATTAGGCAGGCATGCCTGGGGCCATTGTGGGCAAAAGTGGCCAGTAAACAGTTGCGCAGTGTCACTGTCATCGAAGATCATTTGCCTAAAACATTTGCATAAAACCGAAACCACAAAGCCATGACTGCTTTTCAGTGAATATTATTCTGATAACAGACAACAGGTGCCTTCATCTCCCATACTGGTGGAGTGTAGCCTGTTTTAGGGCATATCGGATAACATTGACTTATATCTGATGCTGCTGAAAAATATCTCTGTTATACAGTGTTTTGATTGTTTTATTTATGATCAGGTTTGATAGGGGAAAAGCTGATAACTAATGATATGGGATTGAAATCACTGAACTGTGATGCTAATGATTTCCATATGGTGACCTTTGCAGTCGTAATGGTGCAGGAATAGCTCTGCATAGGAAGCATAAGGAAGTGGAGTCTCTAAAAGCAGTCCGATGGAGTATAATGGGTAACCATGAGTAACCATTCTGTTATATGGATGAGTCTTCTCATTTAATGCATTAATGTAGGCTCTTTTACTAAGAACAAGAAAAAAAACTCTCAATGTGTCGCTCCATACTTAATACTTTTATACATGACTGCTTGACTGTTTTATGCATGATCAGGTTTGATCTCGAGAAGGTTGATTATGGTATTGATATGAGACTGAAATCACTGAACTATGATGGTAATGATTTCCATATGGTGACCTATGCAGCCATGATGGTCTGGTGAAAGCTCCACATGGAAAGTATATTAAAGTTGAGTCTCTTACAGTAAGAGTCGTCTGATGGAGTACAGTCAGTAACTGTTCTGTTGGATGGAGGAGGCCTCCTCTAAATGCATTAATACTGGCTGTTGGACGAAGAACAGAAAACGTGTCTCAAAGTGCTGCTTGACACTTAATGTCTCTTATACATCACTATAACTTGTCCATGAGCCTCTTCTCGATCTCTTAGTGCTAACGCCTGGACTGCCTCTTCCACTTTCCTCTACGAGGCCAGCAGATGAAAGGCTGCTTTCTTGCCCAGCTCTGCACTTTTATCTGATTAGCCAGACAGCACCTCCTCCCCTCGCTGTGCGTTATTGGAGTGGACAAAGTGTAAATCTTAAGCCAATCTTCTGAAAGTGAAATGCACCCCATGCCAGGCTGAAGCGGTTGCCCACTTTTTTCGTCAGCGGAGGCGGGTGGGAGAGGAAGGAGGAGGAACAGATACTTAATATGAAACCAAACCTTGTGTATATATCTGTAAGTAGTGATTCAATTTTTGTAATTTTGTCTCTGTATGTCACCACAGTGACAGAAAACTGATTTATGTGTAGACTAATTCAGAAGGTTTAACAGAAATATTATATTAAACATTTAGAAACTGCAGGCCCTTCCATTTGCACAGACTCACAGAAGCAGTTTAATGGCCTGCTGTGGCCTGTTCCCTCATTATTTCATGACTAATTAAAAAGATATATGCTTTTCTTAGCTGTTCAGGGGAACCCTTCAATATGTGGTCCAAAGAGATGTTGATGTAGATGAAGGGGGCTAAAAAAAAGAAATAGCAGAAACTTTCCGAGTTCCAAGTCCACAATTTTGTTCATAAAAAGAAGGAGTAAGCTTAGCAACAGCAAAACGCCTGGAAGACCACAGAAGACAAGTGCTTTATTCTTTCCATAACATTCTTTCTGTGGTATAAAGGCCCTTTACCACACAGTCTCAATCAAGTCAAGGGCATTCTAGAGGAGATTGTTGTATCGTTGTTAGAGTGTGCAATCAAGAGGCGCTTTCATGAATGAGGGGTTACCTCAAGATGTAAAGCACTGGGAACACTCGGAAACAGAAAGGGCAAACTAAACTATGCTAGAAAATGAAAAAAAGAAAAAAAAAAAGACTGCCCAGTTCTGGAACAAGATGCTTTGGGCAGATGAAACCAATATCAACTTGTATCAGAATAATGGGAAGAGTGTGGAGAAGGACAGGAAAAGCTCATAATTCAAAGCATGTCACATGGTCTAGTCAACATGTTGGAGGCAATGTTATGGCGTGGGTATGTATGGAACTGTGTTTATTAATTTTGTGACTACTGATAGAAGTAGCACAAAGTTCCTAGAGCTATGCTTTCTGCACAGATTCAGCCAAATGCTGCAAAACTGTGCTTCACAGTACAAATTGATGGTGACACAAAACACTGGAAAAGCAATTCAGAAGGTTCTTATGGCAACGATATGCACGGTTCTTAATGAACAGACTCAGTAACTGGATCAAAGACAAAACCGAGACCAAAAAGACACACAAACAAACAGCAACTGAAGGCAGCTATAGTAAATGCCTGACAAACCATCTCAAAGAAGGAAGCTCAGCATTTGGAAATGCCCTTAAGTTCCTGCAGGCAGTCCTCACAAATGATTTGCTTCTAAAACAAACCTTATATTTATCATTCTAATTTGGCCAGTTACTTCCAGCCTGTGGAAATGGAAAATTCCTAAACAGCTAATACAATAATTTTGATAACCCCATTGAATTAAAGCTAACAATTGAATAATGTCAAATCCGCTGTGGTGGTGTACAGAGGTAAAGCAAAAGCTGTGTCATAGTCCAAATTCTTATGGACCTAACTGTAAGAAGTGTGTGTGTGTATCAGCATCCACTGGAATCTAATCTGTCTATTCCAGAACCCAAAGAATATGCTCTGCAAGAAGCCAACAGTTTATTCTGCAATTGGTCAGTTTAATATTATTGCCTAAAACAAGTTTAAATAACAGCATTTATTATAAATTTAATAACTTATTTTAATGAAAAGAACAGGGCAAACATACCAGGGTCTAGTTTATGTCCAGTCAAAGGTAAACATGCTCACTGCTTAATGCATACATATAAATCTGCGTACCAGTTGTTGTGCCAGCCTTTTTGTTTTACTCTGCGATGCGTCAGCCATCAGAGGTGCCATAGTTCATTTGTTTAATGAAACCATTTCACAGACGAATGAGAAGCAGTTCGTTTTGATTGCGATACGAAACCCGACCTTTCTCCATGTCCAATTATTATGATTATCGGTCAGCTTTAATAGAACTGTTGATTGTTGTTGTGAGGACCGCCAACGTCCCTGTGGGAAAGACTGAATTGTCTGGAGTGAAGAGTGGCGGCTGATTTGAGGACAGGCAGGCTGAGAGCAGCTGCTGCAGAGAGCAGTGCCGCAGCTGTTTTCTGTAACGACATTGAGACGGAGCATGCATCTCAGCCATGTAGCTCCTCCTTTCTCATGTCTGGAGGAAGATGTGAAAGACATGACTACTTTCATGCTGGAAAGGATCAGTTCTGACAGCGCTCCAAACAAGTCTCAACTGTAACCCTGCCAGGTCGATGATGTTGTGTGCAACATCAAAGGATGTTGTACGTAAAAGAACGCTAGGAATGCTGCATGCCGGAGACTTACTTTTATTTTGCCTGGAAGGGTGGCGTTGTTTTGCCGACGAACCAGGAAGGCAGCCTCTGGATGGTCGAAAAGTCAGGCACACAGCAGCTGATTGGTTGACAGACTCAACCCAAGGCGTTGGTGCATGGCTACCAGCCATTCCCAAACAATAATAATGATCACTGAAGATGTTTGGTGTCTATATTTGAGTTGCATATAGGAGTAACAAAGGCTGCCTCTTCAGATGAGCTAACGTTACAGCTCAAGAGTGAAAGGTTGCCTGTTAATGGAGACTCTTCATCTTTTCCAGGTGCTCTTTTCTCTTTAGAGGATGATGTGCCCACATGTTTTTCAGAGAAATCTGTTTTAGCTGTTTCTGGACGTAGGTGACATCAGCTGGGCTAGTTATCCTAGCTAAGTTAGTGAAAAAGCCACACAACCTCTGACTAAGCAATATAGCTGAGAACAGTTATTCTGTTTATATTGTGAATTCTATATTTTAAGTACTCATATTAAAATCTAGTTTTTTATTTATTTTCGATAGCTTTTTTTTAAAAATTCCAGTGCTCGGCTACATTGTAAATAAGGGACTCACCAATTGAGTGAAAATAGGTTCATTAACAAGGTTACTTGATGTCATGGCACTCAATTTTTGTAGCAGAGAAAATAAATATACATACTTATTGAAGCAAAACTGTCTCATTTTACAGATAAAATATATCAGTTTGTACCCAAATAGAATCTGCAGTTTTAAAAATGTTTTCACCTGGACACAACCTGTACAACATTTTTGAAGGTTGTTTAAATAAAATTAAAAAAAAAGAGAGAGAATTGCCCACCCTGTTCTACAGGCTCTCTAAAGAATCATCTATTGTAATAATTCTCTAGAGACCCAATGTTGGTATCTTTTTATGGCATTGCGCAAAGAACCCTTTTAGTCATTTTAATAGTGATGGGGTGAAGTCCCATCTTGGCAGACCCCACCCTATCAGATCAGCTCCAGATGAGTATAGGTCGGTGTGTTTAGAATGCAAGACACACTTATTTTCCACCAGAAGCTTGGGAGGTTCTGTGGATTATAAATAATTCAATTATAAATCATATCCGTATCTGTACAGAGAGACCCTCTTGTTTGTGTTGGAGGTCTGCACTCTTCAATCACCGGGCTCAACTTGCTTCCTCTGAAGCTCTATTGTGTGAAACAGCGAAAGGGCCAGGGGGTGCTCAGGATCCAAAGGCTGCTTGGAAATCAAAAGGCAGCACTAGGCTTGATTTACTCGGCTGTTTAGATATTCAGATCAGTTACCCTGCCGCCACGGAGCCCAGCTCTCTGTTCTCTGTGGCTCTGAAAAGAGAAGCCGAGCTTCATTCATGAAGAAAAAGGAAAAGGAGGCGGAGCAGGAGGCCGGAAGGTGAGCGCTGCTCCTGTGCCCCATGGAGGTCTGAATGGGACTAAAATTAAGCACTGCCCTAGCCAGCCAGTATGTGGGCCACCAGTTAGTGTTACACACAGTTACATCAAGCCGGGAAGTCTCCTCTGGCCAAGAAAGTGTCCATCTGAAACCAGAAGGACTTCCATAAACTTGGTCTGCTACAGTGTTCGTTTAACTCTTACAAGTCATTGCTGGCATCATCATATGTAATATATAAGTATATAAATAATTATTTCTCACTTGTGGATTCTAAAGTTTTATGGTTGTACTGTCATACAATTTGGGTTTCCTTGGACAAATTAATGTGTTATTTATTTATTTATACATTGTTATTTACAGCAGTGCTGTGTCTTATCCACTCATGCCAACGCAACACACACTAACACACCAACACCATGTCAGTCTCACTACAGTGCTAAGTATGATCCACCACCAAAATAATACCTGCTCTACAGTGGTCCTGAAGGAGTCCTGATCTTTTGAAGAACAGGTTAAAAGTTGATTAACAAAGTACGCAGAGAAACAGATGAACTACAGATCGTAGTTGGTACGCCTGTATGGTACGTGGAGCTGGAGGCATTCCTAATATAGTGCTCAGTGAGTGTAGACATACAGTAAATGAAGGCTGACATTGGTATCCGAAATTGTTTCCAACAAAGTCTTTAGAAGGCATGGTTTTCGTACCGTGGTGCTGAAAAATGTCCCGCTAATGCCTCTCACAGCGCTTGTTGAAATATGTATGAATGTATTTTCTGGTGCCAAGGGCCAGGCTTGATGAAATTTTGATGTACAACCTTCTGATGTCTGCTGCTAGAAAAGGCAGATTAGTTTTTATCTATATAGAACAGATCCTCTCTCTCTCTCTCTCTTTCTCTCTCTTCCTCTCACCTCATCTCGTGCCACCTACTTCATGCTCTGCCTCTGTCCGCAGCTGTTTGTGAGTTGGTGTTGATGTGTGTGTGTGTGTGTGTGTGTGTACTCTCAGTGGCTCAGTGCACATAACACAAATTTGCCTTTCTTGTTTTTGCTGAGTGCACTTTCATGCAGTCATACAGTCCTTCATTTCATTTCCTGTCATTAAGCAAGTTCATTTTTGGGAGAATGAAGAAATTGCATTGATGCCCACTTACCTAAGGACAACTGGAGCTATAATGAGAAGCCTGATGTCTTAACAAGTATGCAAGACCTGGTAGACCACCAAAACTGTTACTGTTAACATTTTCATCTTTAAGAGAGCTGCTCTCTTGATTCGGAACTCTGCTGGTATTCTCTGAACTGACCGTCCAGGAGCCCAGACCTTGTTGTCATTGAATAATTTGTGATTATTTGGAGTGTGAGAGGCAGAAAATGCAACCTACTTCTAAGACTGAACTTTGGAGGTGTGGAATATTCCTGTAGATTTCTTTGAAAAACTAAAAGCCAGACTCCTAAAAAGAACAGAAGCTGTTATTACATATATTGTGTTTAGTTGTTGAAGTCTTTATGTAATTTGATATTGAGTTATATGAATTAATATATGAATAATTCTTATGAATTAGTTATATTGTCTGTTTTTTTTAAATACTGAAAAACGATGGCTTGTTCTTTATCTTATTTGGCTAGAAATAAAAATAAAGTGGTTTCAGACTTCTGCACAGTACTGTATGTACAAGTTGTTTAATACTTCTACTTGATCATTAGATTTCGATGCCAGTAAGTTAAATTTGGCTGTGAGGTTCATTTTCTTATGTTTGTGTATACATCCAGAGCATTCAAATACATTCAAATGTGCAGGCATCGGAATGTTGTTTTCTTTTTTGTTTCTGTTGGGAGTGACATGCGTTTTCCTTTTGAGTGTGACATGCAAAAACTTAGATTTGCATATTTTGCTCAGTAGAAACAGCATTGTTAACGGCCACCATGCTGTTCAGAGATCTGCTGTTTGTAATGATAGTGATTAACTGTTCCATGTTGTTTAACCGTAGTGGATATCTTAAACAACCTCACTATGATTTGGTTTATTTGTTCAATATATGGTATATGATATGATATTACCACGCGGGCCATCCTAAAATAATAGAACAGTTCAGTTCACTTACATGGTCTCCAAATACATGAACACAGTTAGATACAGCTTCTATCTAATAATTGCTTAAGGCTAAACAGTGCTGCTAACTGGGAGAGACGAGTTGGTTCTCGTTAGCTTAGCTAGCATGATAACAATTCTGCCTACCTGCAACACTGCCAGTATGACAAATTCACCCCTTCACCCTTCATAGAGTCCTACTTTCAGTATTTCTGTATTTTCGGACCACCAGATAGACTCTCTGTTGTGGTGCAGCAATAGAGGAAAAATGCTGCTCTGTGTGTCCCTGATTGCCCCAGGGGTTCAGACAGTTACTGGAGAGGGACTTTTGTTAAGATAATGTCTGCGGCAGAGGGAATAGTCTCAGGCTACACTCTCTGGCACGTTGGGTGCTGATGATGGATTCAGAGCATTATCTTCCTTTTATAGGTAAACGTTGGTGGATGAGACCGCTCTGCAAAGTCCTGCTGGAAATGAATGTATACATCTAAAGATTTTACCTCCTCAAACTGCCTGCAGAGTAACACGTCATTGTCCACCTTGGTCATAGTAACAATGGATCAGCATGTGGAATTGGAGTTCTCTGTGTGCTACCAGGTTTTCTTTAACTGTAAAAGAGAAACACCACACTGTATTTCATAGCTGGATGCACTTTGATGGTTTCTGAGCATGGAAACACATTCTGAATGGAGGTAAGATGAGTAAAGAAACGCTTACAGTCAACTCTAGAAATATTCACACTCTTCATGAAAGTGAGCTAAATTAACATTAATAAAAAGAGCCATGCATGCTGTACATGTTATTTTAAACAAATGTATGAATCTCATGTTTGTCTTTTTTAGTTGCAAATATCCATAAAAAGTCAGAATCCAAAAATATTGGGACTCTAAATTTAAGTATTTGCCTCTCCTCTGCTGGCAAGGATGACTGCACTCAGCCTCTGTCTGCAGTGTTTAACTTGGTTGTGAAAAGTTCTTGGACCAATCTGCCATTAAGAAACTTTCCAACTCATTGAGATTCTTGGGTTTTCTTTGGTGGACTCTTCAGCTGAGACCACAGATTTAAGTTAGGTTGAAGTCTGGAGGCTGAGAGATCCATTGCAAAGCCCTGGTTTTGTGTTGCTGTAGTCAGGTCTTTTTGATTTTGACGTGCGCTGTGTCACTGCCTTGCTGAAAGACTCAAGCCTGGCCCGGTTTCAGCCTTCTAACAAAGGAAACCAGGTTTTCTACTAAAATGTTCTGGTACTAAATTAAATTCATTATGCCGCTGACCTTAACAAGAGCCTCTGGACCACTGGCAACAAAAACAGCCCCAAAGCATCAAAGAGCGATCACCATATTTTACCATGGGTATGAGGTACCATTCTTTGTACGTTCTTTATCCCTTTTTAACACCATCATGACAGTTAATCAGAGCAACTTTCAGCTTATTAGTGACTTTATTCACTTTTACTGAATGCACTGATATACATAACAGCTGTATACTCCCTGTTATTCCATTCCTTTATGACTCACAGGGAAAGTTGTGAAAGCAGTTGTCTTAATATACAAAAGAATGCAGTTGAGCAGCCATAGCATCACTGGCTGTGTCGAATAGTAAGCCTGGTTTGACTACTCAGTACTTCATTAAGCTAAATCAGGATTGCTGGTGAAGGAATTTAAGAACTTTGTTCTTCACAAGATATTATCTACTTCTTTCAAAATAAGATATTTATGTTACTTAGTATCATATTAATGCTTATTTGAAACTGTTCTAAAGGATATATGGTGTTCTGGTGAAAATACACTTACTACTAAGACAAAAGGGTTTTAAACAATGAGGTTTAGCTGCTCAAGACCTTTTGCCCAGTGGTGTATGTATATTGATTGACACGTTTGTGTTTGAGGATCACTGTATTCACTGATCTTCAAGTCATCATTTTCAGATTAATGCAGATTTGCGCCGGATGTGCACAAAGCTTGCAGTATACCGCGCCTCCTAAGTCTCTGAATGAACCGGCTGCTCTCTTCCTCTCTGCCTCTGTCTGGAACAGCAGCTGCATGTAATAGCAGGAAGTTGCTGTCAGCGTGTGTTTGGGTCTTCTCTCCTCACTGGCGTAACAGAGTACGACTTACATGGTGCTCTTACGGAGTTGACTCATCACTTAGCCATCGCTGACACACACTTTCACCTCACACACACCACTCCCTGTTGCCATGATGGTTAGCATCACTGCAGATTTGGCCTGACGGTCAGCTCACTCACAACCCGCTGGATCCTGATATAACCCTTATATAGCTGACAGTCATTAGTGTCGTTTTGCTGTATCTGTGTTGTGGTTAAGTAGGTCCTTAATTATCAAACTAATTATGTAGACCACTGTGCGAATGCCAGAGACTATCCTGAATTTATTTCATTTCCAGTCGATGCAATCATTAAGGACACGTTATTTATTATTCAAGATGTTTCTGAGGAGATTGCATAGAAGACCATCTGCTTGCAAAAGAAAGTAAGTAAATAAGTGGGGAAAAAAAGAAAACACCCGAAGCTGGTGTTCTCCTTAAAAGTTATGCCCTCCTGATAACGTTGCAGGAGCTGCTGGACCAGCAAGAATGTCATCGTCAGATAAACAGTACTTTCATCTTTTACAGAGAGGAGAAAATAAAACTCTGCTCCTGTTTCAGATCTAAAAATCATCCACAGCTGTTTCTGTCTGCACCTCCACTGCGAGGACTAATGCTAAGAAACTGCTACTGCTAAAAAAGAACAATTGAAAAAGGAGAGTGAGCGTGTTTACATGCAGTTAATAATCCTAAAACTGCAGAAAATCTGATTTTGTCAGTAATCTGTTCAACATGATTACATGCGCTTGAATAATCAGATAATGGTGAGACTCCGGGTCTACATGAGTCAGGCAGTAATCGGATTTCTGCTTTGCAACCGGCCCATAATTTTACAAAATAAAGGCTGACGCTCACACAGTGTTGAAATACAACTTTGTCTCATCTTTTTTTAAACATTAAGTCAATTTGCTAAAATATGAATATAAATAATACATATATGAATATACTTTTGCTAAAAATAAGAATATTTATTTATTTGCTTGTCCTGTTACTGTGGTCTGTGCGTGTGCAGACTGAGATTAATGAACGAAAAAAAAATCAAAGTAAGAAATATGATTAGTGAATGAAAGTCCAGCTCTCTGCATCGCATTTCTTACAGGCTTCTAGGCCTTAATCCGATCTACAAAACCGACTCATGCTGTTTACATCACCACTTAAATAATCAGATGAGTGCATAATTCCAACTATTATCAGATTATTAAGTGCATGTAAACATACTCAGTGAGAAGCTGAACTCTAGATAAGAAATCACAAATACAGCCAACCTCGAAGAGTGAATTTAGGAGTTGTGGACAAGGATCTGTACAGATTTCTTTGGAAAAATTAAAAGAAGAGGCTTTAATAAAGGCATGACTGGACAGACTAATTGAAACATTTAAATAGTTAACGATTGGTTATGATTTTCTGTTACGTATATACATATAGGTTTTTAATACAATTCTTCAGCAGCAATCTTTGTTTCGCTTAATGAAGTACTGAGTAGCCAAAGCAGGTATTAGATGATAACTGCAAATAATACTGCATTGCCAGAAGGAAAAGCTTAGAAAGAGTTAAATAAATACACCAACATGTAAAACTATTAATTGCTGTGTTAATACTATTTGAGCATTGCGAAAAAAATTTTTTGGTTGAGCAGAAAAATAGCAAAAAATAGCTTTTTAGATATAGTGTCTCCAAGTGCCTAAAGTTTTTAGAGAGTACTGTATGTTTTTTATTATTTCTTGTATCAAACATATATTTTCACTGGAAATGAAGTTGGGGGTGGCCATTTACTTTTGCACAGTAAAACTTTTGTAGTAGCTTTAAAGAATTTCAAGATATTCTAAAACAACGCAAACATTTAAAGGATGTTTTCTCTTTCTGCAAAAGAGATTTTGCATTATATTTACAGACAAAGTTACTGATGCTCATGTGAATTTTATAAAAGCAAATGTGGTTTAGTTTAGTGTAACGGTTGTCATGACAGAATTTTCTACTTGTTTGGTTGAGCTATTAATGAACAACTTTCATATATATAATTGCTGTATACTGTTGTTGCATTTGACACATATATCTTTAAACAGTGATATGAATTTAATGACGTTTGAATTTTACATTCCTTATCAGAATAACTGGAGAAGACTCCTTTATCCAGTAGAACAGTGTTGTAACTTCATATCTTGCTGTCAAAATGTAGAGGAGACCAGTTCAGAGTATATGCTTTATTCTTAAAATACTGCGGTATAGACATGATCTGAGAATGGTCTCAGAATGGTCTAAATTCGACTGGCAACTTCCTCTGTGATCCATCTGGCCAAGTGGCTATCTCCTGGATTTGAGGTAGATTGGGATTCCTTGGGAGGTTCCCGTTGTAAAATGTTGGGATATGCTGAACCATAAACGTCTCGTAACCTCTGTAGCATTTTGTGCGATAGCCATATGTGTCTGAACAGGCTCACTTTAACAGATGGGGCATAGTATGTAAGAAATTTTCTCAACAACATATAAATATTGACAATCACCAAAGCAAATTAGCTCAACTTCAGACCAACACAAATGCTGCATGCAGATGCACTATAACGTGTGCTGTTTTGCCTCCTGTAAAGCGCTTTTACGCTAAATACATTTGGAAGCATTTAAAAAGCTCATTATTATGCTAATTCTCCAAGCTCTTGTGGAGAACGGTCCATAAATTAATTGATGTTTTTGACTGATGAGCTAACAGTAGCGCTTGTCCTCTAAAATGCATGAATACACACATATATGGAATATTGCTTGACATTTAATTCCCAGCCAGCAGGTCTAATCCCAACCTCATTTCAGTTAACTCTCCAGTGTTGCACCTACAGTTTGTTCTGCAGTCATATTGAAGTCCCCTGTTCTTTTTGTTTAAACATGTTTGAGTTTTATATGAGAGAGAACGGTGATTTTTGATATTCTGTCTGAGACTGTTGTCACCTGTTGCTGGTTTTATTTGCAGCTCAGGTGCGCGATACCATTGGATGCTTTCTTAATTGAACATGTTCATTTGTATGTGGATACTTTGAAAAAGAGGATTCATTGCCTCCTTAATTTTAACACACCAGGCTAGCCAGACATTTGTTTTCCCAACGCACTTTCACAGGTTCCCATGTTCTTATGCTCTTGTGTTCAGAGTTTAGGTGAACGGTACGTGCTGTCCATCGCCTGGATTCCCCTCTCTCGTGCTCCATTTCCGCCTTCATTCTTAAGTGTGTCAGAGATGTAGGTCACTCGTCTTTTTTCCCTGTGTTCAGTCAATTCAATTTGGTGAAATGATAAGAAAGTATCAAATTTAAACAGTGCCCAAGTGCTTTGAGGCAAGGCGCAGGCACAGGAGCCCACCATACTTAAAATACCGGCTCCCCCGTGTCACTGTTCCTCGAGAGAGAGAGTGAGAGAGAGCGCAAGCACAAAATCTGTGAGCAAATAGGTTGCTGATGAATAGAGCTCCTGGGGAAGTTGATTCATTTGCTGATTTTACGATATTAATTTGGAAAAAAGATTTGATGGCAGTTTGCCATAATATAGTCAGCACACTTGCTGTAGTTGCAATATGAGAAAGGTGAGCTAGAACTGATGGATTGATTACCATTTACTGTGACTCTACCACAGTTGTGTCTGTACTACTTACTGGAATTGCACTACTTGAGCTACTTTTGTTTACTTTGGTCTTGCGAGTCTTTTTCTTGTGCATCTATACTTCTTGGTTTGAACTGGTTGCCTGTGAGAATCCACAGTCATCGTCTTTACACCCAGGAGCGATCTCCATTCTCTGCTTTTCATCTGTGAGCGAGGCATATCTCTTGAAATTGATTTCACACAGATGAGTTTCTGAATAGCTTTGATTCTTACTATGGAATTCTGAAAAGTTGTACAACCTGGGAAATCACTTTCTAGCCTCTTGCTATTGTCCTAGTTTCAAAAGACCCCTGGATCCTATTTCGGAGCTATAGGGTAAGGCTGCCGTCGAAATGGTGTCTTTCATCTGGATGACGTGGGACCACTCGCCCACTGTTGTTAGAACATGCGTAATATTTGTAATTGGTGATCGTTTGATGTCAGTGGGCTTTGGGCTACATATCCTGAACTGTAATATCACTAGCTGCACTATTCAAACATTGACTTTCCAAAACCAGTTGCACAGATCTGCTTGAAGTAGAATTTTGAAACAAGCGCTAGCCTGTTAAAGGTTAAGGTAGTAGGTTATAATGAATTAAGGATAGTTAAAATGAAAAGGATAAGCTAATGATATATGACAATAAGCTCACACATGCATTATATTTAAATGGAGCATATTATGAAAAACTCATGTTTTTAGTTCTGGTTGTCTGGAGCACCTACCAATCCACACACTGCAAATAACACGATCGAGTCAGGTTTTTTTGTGGGCTGTCTAGAACAGAAACCAGGTGATTCAGATTAGGCTCCCCTTTCTTATGTCAAGCTTATTGAAATATTACCGCCCCCCATATTCGCCCATGGCTTCAGAGCTTCCTTCATGAAGGATGGATAAAGGTTATATTTTTATTGTAACGTCCAGCTACAGTAATCTGTACACTTTGTATCTGACATAAAGCTGAAGTCAGCTTCCTAAATGACAGCTTCTTCTTTGAATTTTCTTCCATCACCTTAAATAGAGGTTGAAATTTCAACAACAAGCACGCAAATTAGAATCCAGATTCAGCTTCATTTCAGACTGCACAACGCAGCATGGTCAACACAACGTAAATGTTAATTATTGCAAAATAACGTTTCCTCTGTATAACTATAAGACATAGTTGATAGAAAGTCGATAAATTAAGTTTAGTCCATGTTTTGAGAGACAACACGAACAGCTAATGAGAATAGCGCTGCCCCCAAACCAATCAAGAGGCTGAACTAGAGTTTGAGTCATTTCATGTTTGGTTGAAGCTTAACCCACGTGCTAGTAATCTGGTTACTGCAGGCGTCACAGTCGAGCAGTGAGAACAAAATAAGAGAAAGTGATGACAGAAAGCGTTACTACTACTGAACGAAACATGTTACACGTGTTAATAATCTTCAAACAATCTGCTAAGACATTAAAAACAAGTAAACAGGTTCTGTCTTGCTGCTGTGTTGTCAAAGCTGTTGTACTGTTGTGATCATCTCCACTGTGCAGAGCTGACAGAGCAGCACACTGTTATGTTTCTGTGTGAAACACTCCCCCAACTTTAGATGCACGCGAGTGGCTGTTTGTAGCTCCGGATAAATCCATGCTTTCTGCAGGCGTGGCCACCTTTGC
Organism: Megaleporinus macrocephalus; assembly: GCA_021613375.1. Taxonomy (NCBI): domain Eukaryota; kingdom Metazoa; phylum Chordata; class Actinopteri; order Characiformes; family Anostomidae; genus Megaleporinus; species Megaleporinus macrocephalus. The sequence goes on from CM038707.1 coordinate 32,664,117, forward strand.
ATGTTATGTTATACGTAATTTTGTAATTAATAAAGATAAATATGTATGTTGTAGAAGTTCGAGTGAGTAAGTTGATTTTATTTTCTACCGAAAACAGAATCGCTAAACCAACTCGCCGTTTAAGTCAACAGAGAGTTGACTCACTGCTATGAGTGAACATAAACAGAGTCCTTTCCTCAGCCCAAGCTTAAAGGCCCAGCAACAGCCTGCTTAACACAGTGTCTGTGTGTGTATATGTGTCTGTGTGTGTATATGTGTGTGTGTGTGTGTGTGTGTGTGTTTCATTTATTTGAAATATGGTTGTGTAATGTTCTATAGTACATTTGACTATCTTCTGATAGAAAAGAAATCAGAGGATTAAAAAATAATTTAACAAAATTTTTACATTTTGATATTTTCACTTCTCACTTAAAGTAAAAAGCAATAGTGATTTGATTTATATTGTGATATATATCGATATCGACTGATATGAAAAACATTATCATGATAAGATTTTTTCCCATAACCCCCAGCCCTAGCGATGGTGCTTCATCCTTGTGATATTTTGACCAAAGCATGTCACAGACATTTCATTAAGACCCCAGAAAACTGTAAACTTGTGGAAAAAGTGTATATCTCCAAAAACATATTACATAGATATTACATTCATTCTTTATCATCTGAACAGAACGTTATACATACCTAAAAATAGCTTTTTTTTTCTTAAATCTAATTGAAGTTTGGAAAAAAGTAAACAAATTAAACCATTTTCTTAAATAAGCCAATTTTGTGGACCCAACATAATGTGCTTCAACTGGTTACACTTTATCTGCTATCATATTTCCAGCACAGCATATAAAAGTTTGTTGAACTTGATTTGCTATTGTAGATTTATCTATTGTTGGTCCAAATAATCTTATTAGAGTGGGTTTAAAAATGATGGCTGTAATGCCCAGTTACTGTAAAATCATAGTTAATATTACAGGATCTGTAACACTGATGCTATAAAGACGAGACAGTTATAGAATGTGAGCATAAACCCCTGGGAAGCCTGAGAGCAAACACAACACACACAGAAATAAAACAAGGGGAAAGACGTGCCCAGTATGCAAACAATTTTCAGCCAGGAGCCAATAAAGGCGTCAAATACAAGAAACCATTAAAAAACGTTCCCATATTCAAAATGGCTGACTAAGCACAATACACATAATTATTTTATATGTGTGTTATAAATTCAGTGTGTCTTGTTTTCCAGGTCACTGGATTTTCACCTGGTATCACAACTTCCTCTTTTATTGAAATATTTTTGCTAGGGATCCATTATTTAAATGCTTCTTATCTTAAAAATAATAAGTTACTACATCTTAACAATAGGTCAGTTTAAGTAGTATTAACTTTTAACTTAGTCAAAATCATTTTTACCCCATTGGAATTGTTACAATATATAGTACACTTAACCATTTCATATTTTTATAAGATATTTGTACACCACTGTATTGTTTAATGTGTTTTTGTAGGGTTAACTTGGTTACAGATAGCGCTGTGTATTGGCAAAAACCTGACGATATGGTACAGAGTATTATGCAGGTGTTACAATTCATATATCATGGCACTGTATGTAAGGATTTTTATTTTATTTTATTTTAGCAAAACTTCTAGTGAAAGGTACAAACCACCATATGCATAGATTTGCATACGCTAACATAAGCAGTGTGTGATTAGCATACGTATTTATGCTGGAGTGGAAAAGTCTTAACAGCTGAAGATTTTACAACAATGCTGTCTAGCAGTCAGTCACAACATGAAATACACTGCTGTCTGTCTTGACCCATAAGCTATTAATTAAAACATCATTAGGTACGATATCACAGTAAACATAAAATTGTAATAAATGATATTTTCAATATTCTCTTACACCCTTAGTTACACCCTTTGTATGGTCATGGACATATGTAGTCATATAAGATTTTTTTTTTGTTATGTAACTAGAATTTAGAATTTAGAACTAGAATTAGCCACATGTTGGCACATAGCGGAATTTGACCTCCGCATTTAACCCATCCGTGCAGTGAAACACCTACATATACACACACTAGTTAGCAGACACACTAGGGGGCAGTGAGCACACGTGCCCGGAGTGGTGAGCAGCCCTATCCACGGCACCTGCCGATCCCAGGGATCGAACCCCGACCTTCCGATCACAAGACAGGCTTCCTAACCTTCAGGCCACCACTGCCTCAAGGGTGTAACCTTTAGGATAGGGCTGCCCACCGCTCCGGGCACGTGTGGTCACTGCCCTCTAGTGTGTCTGTTTACTAGTGTGTGTATATGTGGGTGTTTCACTGCACGGATGGATTAAATGCGGAGGTCAAATTCCTCTGTGTGCAAACACATGTGGCTAATTCTAGTTCTAAATTCTAAATTCTAGTTACATAACAAAATAAAACATATCTTATATTACTGCATATGTCCATGACCATACAAAGAAATCGCCCAGCTCAGTGATAACTGCTCGCTATGTCCCCAAAACAGTGTAAGTGAAAGCCTGCACTGAGCAAAAACAGTGCTGGTCAGTGGCATGTTTGCTAGCAGTGTGCAGCTCTGTGTTCTTTTGTGTGTTTATTTTACTTGATTATTAGCCTCTTGTGCTGAAGGGTTAACAAAAGTTTGTGATGTTTGCGAAGTCATTTGGTTTGTAAATGTCTATCATATGTTGTGTGTTTGTGATCTTACTAACTAGCAGTGATGTGAAGTCATCATCACCTGCAGCTGCCGAAACTTGAGGAAGCCTCTCTGGATTGGTTAGGGTGATTAGAGAGGCAGAGGTTCGTTGCTAAAGTAGCCTGACAGCCCTCTCCTGCAAAACGAAGCTCTTTTGTCGGCCCTGTTGTTTTTGAAACTGTGAAATGGTTAGATGGGGACTTGAATTATGCAATGATGTTATGTGGATCATTCAGAGCAATGAAAAATGTAGCTTTAAGAGGACAGGCTGTAACCTAAGGGAAAAGAAGACTAATCTCTCCTGGTAAGGGAATGTAAAAGGGGATGTCTCTCCTAGGCATCAAGCTTAAGCTGGAAGATTGGTCTACAAAATGAAGTACCTGTCCCAAAGGAAGAGGCAAGCGGAGCAAATGGATGTGAGCGACAAGGACATGCTTTCTATGAGACGAGGGGCGGGTGTTTCTGCTTCTAGCAGCTTCTCACCTCTTGGGAACTTGTGGCATTGACGGATGGACCTGAGGCGTAATATTTGTCCCTCACCGAACAAAGGCCAGGGGCACCTGCGGGCATCCTTCATTCAAAGAGGTTTGTCATGAGAACAGCTACTGTGGGGCCACTTGACTGATGGCCTTGTGATTCAGCTGTAAGGTTGCAGCCCACAAATCAGTCTTCCAGTCACAGGACCCTTAGCCAATGAAAGAAAGCAGTGCTTCAGCCTGATGATTGCTGCTTCTGCTGGTTATCTTATAGGCCAGGGTGCAGGAGTGTGTGGGCAGTGCTGATAGACTGTTATCAGGAAGGCTCACCGGTTCACTCTACTGAGTTCCTCAGAGTCCGGCCTGTTGCCCCTCCACTGCTCGCGCCTGCGCTGGGGGAGCAATAGAGGCACACAGGCATTGACACTAGCCTCTTATCTGTCACAGTGAATCCATAGAGGGCCCAGTATGGCTTTATGACTCCTACTTGTGTGATTGAAATAAACAGCAAGAAAGAGCCTCGACACAGATGACTGTCTTACAGAGATTGCAGGGCAAGCCCGGTGAAGCTTAAGGCTGTGATTCAGTGGTGTCTACTGGTTCCTCTTGAGAGCTGGAGGTCATTCTGTGCTGCGATACCTCGAACACAAAGCCAGTGGGAGATATGTACATAAATATCATCTTCAGAGCTACTGTGTTTGTGCCTGGGCCCTACGCACTCCAAACTCTAAGACCATGTGCATGATTCTGGCTTGTGAAATGGAGGACATTGCCAAGGATAGAAGAGCGTGTTCTGTCATTAGCATTCCTAAGAAGATCTCATTGTACCCACATGAGTTCCAGTGTGTCATCAATGTCCTCCGTTTGGTTGATACCATGTGTGTTAGAGGAACTCTTTGATTTATTGATGGGACAGATGGAGGATGTCACGTCATCCACAGATAATAATCCTTCTCCTGCCGTAAATATTGCCAGCAGAGAGCACAAACATTTACGCCCGCCGTTCACAAGCAGGACAAACCGAAGCATGGCCTCTCTCAAGTGTATTCATATCACACTCGATCATACTTGGCCATGCAGTTTGGTTCTCCTTGTTGATGTGGGAGAACTGTGGTGTGTGTGTGACAGTAGTCTGTCTCTCTGTCTGTCTAAGCATACTCTGGAAATGGGCCCAGAGCACATGATACTTTGTTTGACAAGGTTTATTTTGGACTCGTTGAGGGTGAGGAGCAGGGCTGCACGTCATACCTTTCAGGACCAAAATAGGCTGCAATACATCGAGGTATTCGCCTCATCCCTCTGAGACCAAACCAGAGATTCCAAAACACTGAGTTCTCCTGCTCCGCTTCGTGGGCTCTCCTAGGTCCACCCTTGACATATTCACCTTGACCCCTTTTTTTTACTGTTTAACTGTTTCTAGCATGGATTGTTGAAACAAGTGGATAAATTCTGTTGAATATGAAGATTCTAAACGTCCAGTCAATGCAGAGATGCTTTAATAGCAGTGAATGAGAAAAGCTGACAGTCCAAATGCCAGCAAACAGGTATATATAGATAGAGACAAACTCGAACACACCAGAATACACAATCCAAAGTCAAAATCTAGGAGTACAAACCAATGAATAGCTCAGAAATCTAGCAAAACTCCAGAGACCTCTCAGAGAGTCAGAGTCAAAAGTGTGCCCCTTAAAGCCAAGGGCTGATGAGCGTCAGGTGAGGTAATGCACAGCCAGTAATCGACTTTGGCTGTGTGAGTGAAGAGTTGGGCGGTGTTCAGGATGTGACAAAAAGGAGGTATTTTATTATTAAATAAATTCTCGTCACTGTCCAAGTTATTATTTTTTAATTTTAAAGGAATCATTTGAACATGACATCTTTATATCCTGTGAAAGTTTCATGATAAGTGGACCAATGGAAATGCTTCAAAAGCATTTAAAATAAAACATCTTTACATGAATTTAAATTAAAATTAAGTCATGTTTATGGCCTCTCCTGTCTTACTATTTTGGAGATGCTTACAAGAAACTTTCACAATGCAGGATACGTCCAAATATTTTTTAGACATCTGATCATCTGTAACAGAGAAGAAAGAACCAGTAGTGCTGTTAGTAGTGTCTAGCAAAAACTGTGACTATTTTTTAAATTAAATTTCTTGTCATATATCTATCCATCATCTGCCGCTTAATACTGCTAGTCAGGCGGGGTACACCATGGACAGTTCTTGTCATATAGTGAAACAGTAAAACAGGACTAATTGAGCTCTCTTTATGGTGAAACAAACACTGACAATATACACAGTATGTTTGGGTAATCATAGTGGGCCTCATTCAGCTGTTCTTGGTTCTTCATATACATTTACACATTCTCATGAAAGTTTTCTTATTTGGAATTTGTTCTCAGATGAAAACAGAGTCTATAAACACTCAAGATCATAAAGGTATGAACTGTTCTGGGGTTTAAGATCATGAATTTCATGTAGACTGTAAATAACTTACAATGATAATGATATATATTGCTATAATGCCCACCCAGCCCTTTTAACACTAAACTGGTACTCCACAAGGAAATGAAGATAATGCAAAGTACATACCAATTGTAAAGCATTCTTGGGTATGTGAAAGACACTATATACGTATAACTTATCATACTTATAACAACTTGACAAAATAACAACTAATTGTTATTATTGTCAATATAGTTGTTGTTGTTATTAAAAATCCAGCTTGATGACTGTAGAATATAAGAGACACAAAATAAATTGCTTTCCCCTGTAAATGAACATACCTGCCCCCCTGCCTGCATTATTCCCTTAGAGCAAGAAGGCCACCCTGAATGTCTCTGTGTATTGGTTCATTTCGGTTCTCACTAGTTTGAATACTAGTGACCCTAATTGTACCTTGATCTGCCTTTTTGCCTTCCATCAATATGTTGTCTAGTTTAGTTGAAACAGACTAAACAATCTTCACACTTTTTTGTGTCTCTGCCATTTGTTAACATAATAATTACAAAATTAATTACATTTACAAAAATGTGTTTCCATGTCATTACACAATCACATTTAGGTAGAACATCAAAATGTGCATCGTAAATCTAGTCTCTATCACCAAGGAGCAGGGCTTTGGAGGAAAGGCCCTGAATGTTTCGGCTGAGGATAATGTTTGTCCTTGTGACTTCCTTCATGTGTTGTGGTTACTGCATCAATGCGTAATGGGAACAGGGTTTTAAATAGACACATGCTGACCTTGATAAGGCAGGTAATTATAATTTTACTACTACTGTGATTGTGACTGCTGCTGAATCAGTCTGTCTACTCTCTGGACTGTATCCGCGCTGCTGGTGATGATAGATAGCGGTGATAATGATTCTGAATTGATTTCTGCAGTAATTCGGAGAGCTGCTGGAGAGTTCAGAGCTGATGGTTAACTTCTGGCCCGGGTGCTAGGGACAGCTGTTACAAGAGTACAGTTTTCCGTTTCTAGCTCATCACTGAGCTGTCCTCACATCATCCTCTACACACAGATATACACAGGCGTTGTCCTCCTTTGCCCTCTGTAGTTATTAAAGGAATATTATGGGGGATGGGGGTGACGGCATTAAAAAACAAACAGTTTTTACATGTTATGTCTGGCAGGGTATGATGTGGATTTTATCTATAGTTATGAATAAAAGTTCATGTGGCTGCAACTGTCAGGTCCAATGTAAAGGCTGAATGCATTCTGCAGAGATGCTGAAGCGTTGATGTTTTACTATTGTATTTGGGGCTTGTTCAGTTTAACAATAGATGCAATGTACAGAGTTTTCAGACATTTTTAGCTTGAAATTCAGCTTTCTGTTGATGACTTTGGCTTGTCTTTTTTTTCTTGTCTCTGTTAATATTTGTTATTTTATTATTGAGTCCTTCAGTTTATTATATATGTTTTACACAATAGTGAATGGAGCTTTTGTAAATTGTCCAAATCTACAAAGTCTTATGTCCATATCATGCAGCCCTACTGCAAATTGGAATTTTCATCAAATTTTTGCTAAATATGAACTCTCTGTTCTTGAAATTCATTTATTCGTGTGCAGTATAGGACCACAATGTGCTACGAACAGTGATCTTAAATGTACACATTTTTTTTCGTCCTGTAAATACGTTATTTGTATGAATTGGTCAAAGACGAAATGTATACAACACCATCATTAATATCAGAGACTCTGTAGTAAAATAAATTACTCACAAGGCTTTAATTACGCCGGAACCGATCAATGCCTAAACCAGCAGCAACAAGGTTGTTGGCCTACATGCAGAACATACAGTATCTAAGATAACGAGAGTAGCTGAATGTGGGATGCGGCGTGCGCACGCACACAGTAAGTGATTAGTGCTGGAGGGGGTGCAGACCTCACTGGGCTGCTCTTTCCTGGGGCTGTGCAGCTCTGTGCTTCACGCAGTGCGGCATCTCTTTAAACAGACACTTCAAAGAGCAGCTTTTATAGCAGGGGCTGGAAATGCTAACCTTTGACTCAAAGCGTCTCCCACTGCAAACAGGGCCTGTTAAATTGATTTGAGGAGTGAATGCCTTGCACTTTGTGCTTCTGTTCACTTCCGGTGGTAAATGAAGGTGTTTGCCAATTAAAAAGAGGCTGCTGTGTAACTCTCTTCAGCGGAAAGTGTAGCTTAGAGCAATGCTTTGGGCGTTTAGTCTTATCAGTCCACCACAGCATGCATTAATGTGTCTTCTTTACTGGCTGGCTATGTGTACTGGGAGGTTGTTTTAAGTCTGCGGTCCGTCATTTTTCAATCGTGTGCTATGTAGCATAAACCTAATTACCACAGCCAGTTATATTGTTGTGCAGTCGCCATCGTGTTCCCTTAAGTCAACAGACTTTGTACGTATAGGTCTTTTTTGACTATAGTAATCGGCTGTGTGTAACTGCTGTAGATTAGATCGCAAAACACTGTAGGATTCTTTTGAAGCATGTTGGGTTTAGTGGCACTGTGTCTGTAGAATAGACCTCTAGGAAAATACATTATTGTGATAAGCAGTGAAATCCAATACAAATGAATCAAAAGCACAAATAAAAATATTGGTCATTTATGAACCAGATGGTCTACCAGTGATAAAATTACGATAAAAAGAAAGCGGACTTTGGTGGGAGTTTTTCTACTTCCTATCCAAAGATTTTTCTTGCTCAGCTCTTCAGCATCTTTCCTCTCACGATGTGGGTCGGCCATGATGCAAAAAAAAAAAATATATATAATAATACAGTGTTTTGTTTTTCATTGCTGATGTCATTACAGCCATGAACCATGCAGCACACCATGGCTATGTTTTATCTTTCAGGATGCTTTATTAACAAATGCTGTGCAAATGATAAGACCACCTACAGTTGGTCAACTCTGCAAAATGTGTTTTTTTTTTCAATTCCGTAAAAGCATCATCAGATATTGGTCTGGATTATCAACCAACTGTAAGCATCAGTGTTGGAGCTTTTTTAGACTGTTATGAATATTTTCATCATACATAAGCAATAGCTTTAGCCAAACAATCTAATGTACACAGCATTAATGACAAAGGTGCAAAAGTAATTTGCATTTAGTGCATGTACTGAATGTGGGTGGGAGTGTAGGGATGCAGTTGTATGGTCATAGATATGAAGACAGAGCTCTCGCTCTCTCTGTCTATTTTGTCTCTCTCTCTCTCTCTCGCGTGCGCTTTCTCTGGCACACTCTGCACATATGGATGGCATGGAACCAACAGCCAGCTGTGACAGGTTAATCTCCCACAATCTGCACCCAATCATTGGGGTCCAAGGCAAAGATAGCTGCACAACGTCCAGCTTAATTATGTGTCTTCATGAGGGGGTACTTTGGAGCACAAGCAGAAACCTTACTCGAAATCCTGTTGAATAAACAACTGTGAGAGTCTGGAATATTACTCTCAGTGATATCCACTAAAAGTAGCTTGAACTGCGTCGTGCTGCTTATTAATTGAGTCACTTTTTCTTTCTTCAGTTGAGGCGGGTAGGCATGAGAATACCCCCAAACATCTGTTGCGCACTGTGTAGTGTTACTCACACCTTTTCTCTGAGATGTCTTCTGTAATGAAGATTCTGTTTATGTAAATATTTGCTTCCAAAGCACCTCTGGAGATTTTGGAGATTTCATTTGAATGACATTTTAAAAGGATAAGTGTAACATATTTGCCCTGAACAGGCCTTGCATAGCCTGTATGCTGCAGAGGAATCTGAGGATGGGAGGGCAGGTTTTAAACGGCACTAACAAATCAAACAGTCACAGGAACATAATGTACTGCAGCCTTCTTTTGCACGTGGTTTGCACAGTCAGGAAGAAATGCTGTGCCCGAATGCATTACCCTGAGGTTCAGCAGAATAATACACCGTGTTTAGGCATGCAAAGGTGAATGTTAAGGTGGTGATTCAACTTTAATTAACTATTTTTTGATTGATTTTATAACATCTGATTTAGAGATGTTGTGATGCCTTTTTCGTCTGATATGATTGATATTGATATCTGATTTGTAATTTTCTTGAAAAATGACTATAGTGTTTAGTATTTTACTATATTTCATACATTAGTTTTAATATTGTTTAATTTAATATTTACATATTTTAAAATGCATCTGTTTTTGCTCTTAGGCATTTCGTTTTTAGTTTGGAAATCTGTGTTCAGTGTTTTCTGCTGAACAATAGTAGTAAAAGTAGTTTTGATTGATTTAAGTACTTTCATCTTAAATTCTTCTTCTTCTTCTTTAATAAACATAATATCCTATACACATAAGCTGCGGGGCTGCAGATAAAGCAAATCAAGTACAGTTTACAGTAACATCAAATTGCCTTTTAATAAAACTATACATTAAAATATATATTATGTTTTCATGTGAAGAGGTTTGTGTAGGCAGTGTAAACATGACCAGAACTGTGTGTTTCAAGCATGCATCTGAAAAAATCTGCAAATAGAATTAAATAGAACTAAGTATGTATAAATGTGTGTATGTATATATGTATATGTATATGTATGTGTATATATATATATATATATATATATATATATATATATATATATATATATATATATATATATATATATATATATATATAAAATATAAATATTTGGTACGTATATTATTTAATGCAGTCCTATGTAGGATATGGGCTTTAGAGAGCAGTGTGTTGGAAATGTTTTATTACATGACATGCAAAAAGAATGTTGTTTGTCCTTTGGACCCCAAAAAGTGAGCATCTGGCTTTGTGAACGTGTTAAGTGTTTTTGAAGAGAACCCTGTCACCCGGTGAAGGACATGTCTTCTAAGGATGTGAGTTAATCATGTTTTGCATTTGAGACCTAAACATTAAGCCAGACCTTCGTTGCGAGTGTGTGATGTTGGTACATAAACTCTGAAAAATTTCCATCTCTAAATCCATCTCAGTACCTATGACTATTAAATAATTATTTCAGGCTTTAGAAAATGAAGATTTACAGCATATGTTTTATTGTTTTTGTTGTTGTTGTTTTCCCTAAAATAAAGGGTTTGTTATTAACAACTTACAAGTTAATTTACTGCCATGTGTATGTCATACTCACAAGATAAGCAAATGTCACAGTTTTAACTGGTGGGATAACCTAGTGGCCTCTCAACAGTCCTATCATAATTCATATTTATCTATTAACTGTTTTTTTTTAAGTACCTCGACTTTGTTTCCATGTTGCACAAATTGTGATAACCCAAAAGAAAATGAGGTTATTTCCTTTTTTCGTTTGTAGTTTTTCGTTTTGCCAGTTTGCTATGAATTTAATTTTGATTAAATTAAATATTAATTCGATTTTTTGAGTAATGGAATCAACTTTTGATCCTGGAAATTCAAATTTAAAGTTGTGTCCTTGGGCTGTCCAGGAACTATAATGTGCTCCTATTAAAAAAATGGGGGAAAATAGGATGAAACTGGTCAAACGTTTGTGAAATCTGAGATTTTGTGGCGATTTCCACTTCTAACTGCATTACTGGGTTTAGTTTTTCCAGCCACAGCAACTCCATCTGTGCTCATTTATCCCTATATTATATTCTAGAATCAAAACAGTGGCAGTATTTGTTTTGTAGGTAACCTTTCTCTTTGGCTCCCAGTGGAACAGCTGTCTGGATCCAAGCCATGACCATGAAAATGCCGTGCTCTTGTAGACAGCGCTGGCCAGGCTCTGTTCTTAATTGCTCACAACAGGAGTCAGTCACCCATGCACCAGATGGAGCCTAGCAGATTATTTCACTTTCTCAGGGTGAAATATTCAGGCATCCAGACTCATGTAATAAGGAAAAAACACAAAGATATATAGATATAAAACTAGTGCTGGATGAGGACCAAAGTCAGCATTCAGCTAATGTATTCTTTTCCATGCTATTTTCAGTGGGTTACTCCCGGCCTTCCAGCTAGCAAAGCCTCAAACTAATTAGAAAGAAGTTGATGTTCAACTTGCGTTCATTAACATTTCACTCCTGAAAGAGAAGTCCAGAGGAAAACTCATAAAAGCCTTGGTTGCCGTTGCGCCTCTCTCTTTCTGTCTCTCTCTCGCTCGCTTGCTCGCTCTTTCTTTCTCGCACCCCATCAATAATAGATCTTTAGAGGTACTTACAGAGTGGTCCACCATCTGGAGCCGCTGTGGTATTTAAGATGTGGTTATAGAGTGTCTTGTCTGACTGGAGCTCCAGTTAAATCATTTTAAGATGTCATCCTGTCATAGCTCTCTCAGACTGAAGTTTCATTAGCTCCAGTCCTCCAGCTCCATCACAGTGATACGGCTAGCTTTGTGCGCACCAACAGACACATACCCATCACACCTGCCGAAGTTCAATTCTGCATGAACTACATGTGCACACATGCATGCACAAACTTCAGACAGCATGATCCACAACACTCCAGTCCTCTTTCTGTTAGTTACAGTACTGTGAAAAGGGAGATCACCTTGCATTTATTTTATTTCCCATCAACATGGCCATTAAGAACATTTTTCAGTATCAGGAAAAAGAAGAAAAACCATATTTAAAAGAGAAAATATTCATAAAATCAGTTTTGTTTTTAGTTTTTTTATTTCATGAAATAAATGTAATCACATTTTCAGTATTGTGCACAGTGGTTCTTAAACCAGTCGTCAAGGACCCTCATACAGTCCAGACTTTTGCAACACACAGGCATAAGCAAAAAAAAACAAAACTGTCTGGGTTTGCCTGGGGACTGGTTTCAAAACCACCGAATCAGTGTGTCTGTCATTTTATTAAAATGTCTTTTCAGGAGACTTGCTTTTAGTTTTTTTTTAGTTAGGAGTGGCCAAATTAACAATTTGGTACATTTTGGGGGAAAAAAGAGCGCACTGGTGAGCTCAGGAACTCAAAAAGGCCTTCACAGTATCGACCCTAGTAAACACTCTCCGTGAAGTAAGTGTATCAGTATCGAAGTCTACCATAAAGAGAAGATTTCATTAGAGCAAATAGAGAGGGTCCACAAGAAGCAAACCATGAATAAACCCTTAAACTCAGGAAGGCCAGATTAGCCAAAAACATCTAAGCTTGCCCACATCCTCTGTAAAACATGGTGGAGGCAGTGTGATGGCATGGACATGCATGGCTTCCAATGGCACAGGGTCACTGGTGTTTATTGATGATGTGAAAGAAGGCTGAAGCAGCTGGATGAATTCTGAAGTGTACAGGGATATATTTTCTGCTTAGAATCAGCCAAATGCAGCAAGGTTGATTGGATGGTGCTTCCTAGTACAGATAGACAGTGACCCAAAACATAATGTGAAAGTAACCCAGGAGTTTTTAAAGCAAAGAAGTAGAATATTCTGCAATGGTCAAGTCCCACAAACAAGCAATCACTAAAGACCGCTGCAGTAAAGGCCTGGCAAAGCATCACAAAGGAGGAAACCCAGCATTTGGTGATGTCCTTGGGTTCCAGACCTCAGGCAGTCATTGCCTGCAAAGGATTTTCAACACAGTATTAAAAATTAACATTAACATGGTAATGTTAATGTTTCCAATTACTTTTGAGCCCATGAAATAAGGATGCTTTGTAGAAAAATGGTTGGAATCCCAAAACATTTCATAGGATATTTTTGTTGAACTCCTTGAATTGTGTGTGTGTGTGTGTGTTTGTGTGTGCGTGTTTAATTTATTTGAAATACAGTTATATAATGTTCTATAGTACATTTGATAGAAAATAAATCAAGATATATTTTAAGATCTTCACTTCTCCTTTAACGTAAAAAGGCAATAGTGATTTGATTAATATCGTGATATATATCGATATCGACTGATATGAAAAAAAAAATCGTGATAACATTTTTTGCCATATTGCGAGACTAAATTAATGATTAAACAGTTCTGTTATGAAGTTACTGTTGCAGGTTTTCTTATGGCAGCACTAATATGAAGGCTGTTTCAATCAGTAGTGTTTTTATATTTTACTCTTTCTTTGTAGCTGTAAATAAAGGGAACTTGCTTAATCTCGCATGCATTTTAGGTTGATGGGTTTTTTTGGTTTTGTTTGTTTTTTATGGAAATGGTCCTGAATCTGTGCCATATAAACATTCTCTTCCTTTTTTCCGATTGCAGGAGACAGACCTTCTGGACATTTCTTCTATCAAGGATGCTAGAACAGGGAAATTTTCCAGAACGCCCAAGGTAAGCTAATGTTTTAATGCTTCATGGTTCAGGACTGAGCTTTAGAGAGTACACCAAGGAGATAACTCCTACATCTGCGTGAGCACACTTTGCTACTTTCCTTTTCTCAAGTGTCTTAAAAATGTTGAAGGGCAACAGACCTCTTTGCTAAATTTTGATACAACTGTTCATGTAAATAATCTTTAGACAGGAACGTGTTGACAAAACCCAAAGCTCTCCTCGACTGTGCTTGCCAGGAAATTTTTCCTGCGTCCACGCATTCATTCTCAAAAGCAGAGATCTGCTGAGCAGTGATAAAGGACGTTCAGCGTAGAGGCTTACACAGCTATATCCAGGTTTTTTTTTTTGTTGCATAGATTAACACTAAGAAAATAAACAAGAAGTGTTTGTTAATGTGTGATATGTGATGAATGTTGTTGGAGGGAAAGCACGCCTGTCCTTATCATCAGAACAGCTTGGAGTAAATCAGATAACTGTGCCTGAACCACAAGGTTCTGTTTTTTTTTTTTTAATCATCGGCCAGTTACATGCTACAGAGGAGTCGCAGTGTTGGGGCTGGAAGCAGAACAGATCAAATAGAGTTGAATACTGTGTTATCTGCACTGAAATGGCTTCTGAACTCATGCTCCAATGTGGAGAGAGATGATGGGCTTTTCATGTTGAAGGCCATTAGAAGAACAAGTTAGTGCTACATACAGGGAGAATGCCAAGCACAGGCAGAATGAGTGTAGCTAGTGTTTCAGCTCTAGCCCAACACCAAAAAGCACATTGCTTTCTGTGGCAAGGTTTTTTTGGCCATTGCTGACATAAGCTATGCTGTATCTCTTAGGCCACAGGGCAGCTCAATGAATGATCAGAGAGCACTGTATTCTGTTGAGTGCTGACTGAATTCAGCAGGCTGCGTTGCGTAAAGCACACAGTCCCGGACAGCCCAAGAGCCGGACACACCAAATGACCAACAGTATCCATAAACTTGGGCTAATCCGTTTAGGAAATTCAGCAAAACCTCACCCAGTTTTAAACTTAGCATCAGATGATGCTCCACAGCTTGAATATGACTGCCCCAAAGAGCATATGAAGCATTCTTTTCTAAACTTCTGAAGTTAAAGCATCAGTTTTTCTTTTTACTCACACATTAGTGTGGTGACTGGAGCTTGCTTCTGTAGTTTTGACCCAGAGGTTGATATTGCTAACATGTAATGGATATTTGATGTAAGGATTTATGGCTTATCATTGTCATTCAACTTGATTCTTGAATTTCTCTCTGGGATCAATAAGCCATCCATCCATCCATCCATCCATCCATCCATCCATCCATCCATCCATCCATCCATCCATCCATCCATCCATCCATCCATCCATCCATCCATCCATCCATCCATCCATCCATCCATCCATCCATCCATCCATCCATCCATCCATCCATCCATCCATCCATCCATCCATCCATCCATCCATCCATCCATCCATCCATCCATCCATCCATCCATGTTAAGAAAAAGTAGTAGCAGTCACGAAGGGTGGAATTTCTTTGTAGATTTGTCCATTATCAAAAATACCAGTATTTCATGAAATGGCACAATAACACTTTTTCTGAAACCAATACTAAAACCTTGTGTATCTAATATGAAAACTATAAACTGTAATCTTAAATCCAGCTACAGTGTTGGGCAAAAGTCTAACCAGTTATTTAATTTCCTTTAATTTCACTTAAATAGGCCTTAGGAACAAAAAACAGCGTTCTTAACTCTTAATGTAAGATGATGTAAAGTAATGGAGTGCAAGTCTGCAAAGTGCTGTATATTTAATTGAAGCACTTAAAAGGAGCATCTAAAAGTAGGTTGTCATGCATGAGCTCCTCAAACACTCTCCGAAATACTACCTTACAACTAACATCACATCACACAGTGTGCATGCTGTTACCTTTCTTACAGGATTCTGATATTATGAGTCAAATACCATTAATATATCGATACCGCAATGCCATCTCTCCTTCTGGTTGTGAAATCAGCTTTACATTTGCATTCACTCCTTATTCCTCTTTTTTTTTTTGCCCTCACCTCTCCCAACATCTCTTTAGAAGCTGTTAAGGCTCCCTTTTGTGCGTTTGACCTCATTAAAATCAGGTTGGAGTTTGCATTAGCTTGCCTTAACTGGCCTGTAGTTCTGTCTATGCAAATTATGACTCGTGCTGAAGACGAGCCAGCCGTGCGTTATGAGTCAACCACCAGAGCAGCAGTGCATCAAAATTCAAATAGGACTTCAGTACTGCTTCTCAAAGAGCTTCATTTAAAATGACTGTTCTTCTTAAAGAGCATTTAATCCTCCTGGAGAGAGAGTCTTTAGAACGAGCCGGTGTGTCTTATTAATGGGTATTCAGACACTTATGAATGAAGCAAATGGCAAAACAATACACGTCCTTCCTGTGCAGAGAGTTGTCTGGGTTAGGTAGGTTAATTAGCATATGTCCTCCCACTCATATTTCACATTGATTTAGACTTAGCTTTTTTGCCCTTATGAGACAACAGCTGCTGCATGGCTCTCCAATTAATCATCCTCATATGTGTCGGGTAAACAAAAGAGAAACAAAATGACTGTCTGGCTCTTTGACCATTTTTGTCTGTGTTTGTTTTGAGTTTCTGTGCTCGTTATGATCAGAGACTTTGGCTAACACATCTAACCTTCTCGTTTCGACGCAGCCTGTTAGTACGGATCTTATATATCTATATATATATATTGTCGCTGACCAAAGAAAACGTGTATCTCCATTTTGGACAATTTTTATGTTTCTACATGAATTAAATGAATCTGCTGACGTTTACATTGTGGGAAAATTTAATGATGAATGAACCAATAGAAATTCTCCAAAATAGCTTGAAAACAAATTCTTGTTCCATTGACTTACATTGAAAGTGAAGACAGTTTTTGGCCTCTCCTGTAAAGTTGCCATTTTGAATATTTCGTTGGACAGCGATGATATATAGACCTGATATAGGCCAATACTCTCTCTCTCGCGCTCTTTCTCTCTCTCATATATGGTCTGGTCCAATATTTGTATTTATAGGTAATGCAGCCACCTCAGGGATGCTACCCAGCTATTAATACTACCAAAATATATATCAGTACTGTATAAACAATGTGATGCTCTGGATGGATGTTTTTTAAAATATTTATTTAGATTTTCAAATCATCGTTTGTCTTATTCTCTGAGCAAGCTGTGACTTTTCTCTCAATGATGGGTTGGGGTAGGTGAAAAATGTTGTTATCATTTAATATAATTTTTCATGCCTGCTGGTGCATGATGACATTATCAAATGTCAGGAGGCATTTTAGAGGTGGACATAAGTTACTGTAGTACAGTATGCTTTTGTTTTTCAAATTATGTGATATAATGAAATGTGCTTTAGGCTGTATGACCAGGGGCATAAACTAACAAGGTGAAAATGTCAAGTTGGATTTGAGAATACTGTAAAGCAACATGTGGCACTTCCTTACCGGCAAAGCAGCACAGTTCTGTGACATTATTATAACATTTCTGGAGTGCTTGCTGTGAATAGCAAGTGAAAACACTGAGGGAGTGTAATTTTATATGGCTTTGCTGGTATTACAGGTTGTCATATTTATGCTGCAAGTTGTGAGCAATGTCCATTTGTGATACACCTATATCTGTTGTATCTGTATAAATGTTTATTGTTGTGATCATATACATTCATAGTAATGATTTCCTTCGCCAGTCCTCAAGATCTGTTACAGCACGAGGAGGCTTAAGGTGGCTGTACACTAGAGGCTGATGAACTGTGTTGTGTACAATGTCCATTTGTGATACACCTACAGTGAGGAAAATAAGTATTTGAACACCCTGCGACTTTGCCTCTGTAATTGCAAACAAAGGCTACTGTACCAAATGTTAACATTGATTTTTACAGGTGTTCAAATACTTATTAGCAGCAGTAACACACAAATAAATAATAAAAAAAATCATACATTGTGATTTCCGGATTTTTATTTTTATTTTTTTGAAGATTATGTCTCTCACAGTGGACATGCACCTAAAATGAAAATTTCAGACCCCTCCATAGTTTCTAAGTAGGAGAACTTCCAAAGTCGCAGGGTGTTCAAATACTTATTTTTCTCACTGTATATCTGTTAAGCTCAAAAAGAATAACAAAGGCTCGGAAGTACACTACCGGTCAAAAGTCTAAGAACACCACCGGTTAACTATTTTAGAATAATAATTGTTAAAAGTTCAAAAACACTACCAGCCAGAACTGTTTTAAAACGTTTGACAGGTCGTGTACTAAAACATTAGGTTAGTAGTGTTCTAAGACTTTCGACCGGTAGTGTTCTTGAACCTTTAACCATTAGTATTCTAAAGCAGTTGACCAATAGTGTTCTAAGACTTTTGACCGGTAGTGTAGGTTTGACTTAATATATCTTAAGCTAAACAGATTGTGCCCATGTCTGTTTGGTCTCTGACTGTATAAATGTTCATTGTTGTGATCATATACATTCATAGTAATGATTTCCTTCGCCAGTCCTCAAGATCTGTTACAGCAGGAGGAGACTTAAGGTGGCTGCACACTAAAAGCTGATGAACTGTGTTGTGTATTTCAGTTAGGCTGCTGTTCTGTCTGAATAAAAATTTGTCTATAGAAAAGTTGTTCTGTCAAGCATTAAAAAAGTACAACTCATTTCAACTTTGCTACAATAGATTCTGACATGGAGGCACATCAGAACAGAAACATGGATTTAAAAAAAACAAGATGAAGGAGAGGAGCAATCAGTACGGTGTTCTGTACCCTGTTCTTTACCTTCATGGTTGCTTTTTGCTTGGCTGTGTCTGACTAAACACCAACAATACTTTTCTTTCAATGCTCCATGTTTCTTTTAAATAGTTGGTCTAGGTTTCGTTTCCTTCTGGATCTCAGGGCTGTACATTGTCCATCCCGGCTTCAGTACATGCCTTCTAGACAGACAACCTACTGCCTCATCCTTGTGTTGTCATGTGTTGGCACACAAAGCCTCGCTCACCATAGCATGATGTTGGCAATAAGGGGTGCAAATAACTTAATACACTGAGTTCTCAAATACTTACACTATGAAGCGATTGAATAGTGTAGTCTGTAACACCACGGTTTAGACAACTGGGAGTCCAGTCCCTGCTTAGCCAATAAAGTTGATGCTTTTGGCTGCCCTTTGGAAAAGCTTTTAGACTTTCTTTGTTTTTATCTGAAACAATGACTCCACTGTCTGTCTTGACGAGTGATTAAGTTTGGATACTGTTTGTTCTTCTTCAGCTTGAGCCCCTGCACCCCAAAATATCTATGCTTTAAAATATGCAAACTGTGAAAATATGCCTGGAGCAACTGTAATGCCAATCATTTGGATTGGATTAGGACATCCAGTCAAAAACATGGAACCGAAGAAGATTTTTTGACTTTTATAAACTGAAAATACGTTACTGTTTTAAATAAATGAATTGTCTTATCTTAAAGTAACTGGTTTATGTAAAAGAATTAATCAAATGTGTTTATTTATCAAGTAAAATCCCCTTCAGTGAAAGCTAAAAGTTGAATTATTGTTCCATTAACAATTGCGTTTTATGTTGAGATAAACCCAACCGTACTTTGTTTGTGAAGGAAAATGAGTGACATAATTAAATGAAGTTTTTTTGGAGTGTAGCTCTGTATAAAGAACAAGCTGGATTTCTTACTAAAGGCAAATGTGTCTCTTAAGATGCTCTTATTTCACTGCTTGTCTGAGTCTCTGACAGTTTTTCTGTTTTGTTGGATTAAAGAAGTATAGCATGGTCAAGAACAGACAGCTTCTGCCTGTCTCTGCCTCTCTTTTCTGCAACGCAAACAGATATGAAGGCAAGAAGCAGCACGTAACAACGTTAAGTTGTAACAAGTTCAGCCAGGGAGGCTCCATCTGTCAGGAGATCATACACACTTAACCTGGGAAATCAGTTTGAGGCACATGAGCACGAGTGACTTAAAATCAAGAAATAATATGAAAACAATTACAGTGTAAAACTCCCATTGATGTCTTTAGTCGATTAGACATAACCCAAATGGATACTGTATGTTTTGGCTTTAGGGCAGCATCACTGCATCCTGCTGTGAGCATCCAACTGACTCTGACCCACATATGTGGGCTCAAGTCAATATTTTTCTCTTGATGGTTGTTATAGAAAATGATTGTCTCTCCATACTTGGGATCGACTGTTGTGCGTTGCGAGCTCCAGTGCATGCCTCAGCGCAGCATATGGAAAACCATACTGAATTAGCAGACATTTGGCTGATGCCTTTTCAAATGGGAGGTGTAGCGTGTCTCATACTTATAAATTTACTTCCTAGTGGGAGGTTTAATGCTTCACAAGTAGGTAAATGTGAGACAGGTATTTGACAAAACTGGTATATGTTCTGCACATTTACTGCAGAATCTCTGTGTATTATTAGTTTAACATGGAAAAAATAATCAAATATAAAATGTGTCATTACTTTTGCACAGACCACACTTAATGTTTTCCCCAATGTTAAACTCATTGATTTAAGCAGTAAGCGTGCCTTAAAATGTGTGTTCTCTGTAGAGGGTGTGTTAACTTTTTTATCAATTTTATCATCATCGAAGCGTGTAGCTTGATGAAACGTCCATAACTTTAGCATATTTTAAAATGCTAAAACATAGAAAACAACTAATTTTCACTTATATGTTGTGGTAATCTTTGTGTAAAATGTTAGCTCTGAGTGTTCATAACAGCCAAAACAAGCTTGGATGAAGACATCTTTGATATCTCCTGGTCAGTTACAGTAACACAAAATCTGATGGTTTAACAGACCTGAGCTAAATAGCTACAGTTTGTTTTGTTTGTTTGTTTTTAAGCATAATAAGTTTTAGAAACTTAAAGCTGCTGCTAATATATTCTTCACTGAGACAGCTCGCTAGCTTGTGTCTCAGTGCTAACCTTCTGGTGCTTTATGTTGAAGTTAAAGTAACACACAGCGTAATCAAACCTCGTGCCTTATTCTTTGTTTACATTATTACAGTGGGCCGATGACGGCAAACAGAATATTCTGGAATGTTTTAATTCAGTAGTAACTTTACTAGCGGGGTAGTCAGCCCTATAATCTGCAAAGAGATCAATTTTCCAAACTTTATTCTCAGCTGCAGGAGTGAAATAAATGGGAAGTTGATTGATCTCCAGGCGTTCATGTTCAACAGGCTTCAACTTTAACTCGAACTTCAATGAAAACGCGTGGCTGACGGCTGCATGCTGTGACTGATTACAACATGTCTGCTATGAGGCCTGGAACAGTGCCACCATGTAAACGCATCATTAGACACTACACAGAAAGATATGCAATATACACAAGCAGAGCGTATTGTCATGAATCGGAGGAGTTAAGCTTTTCTTGATTGGTAGTAATGCCAAATTTCTATTTAGTTTGTTTGCAGAGGTCTTTCCCAGACATAGCCAACATGTCTTTCCCAGACATAGCCAACATGTCTTTCCCAGACATAGCCAACATGTCTTTCCTAGACATAGCCAACATGTCTTTCCCAGACATAGCCAACATGTCTTTCCCAGACATAGCCAACATGTAGACTGTGTACATGTTCAATAGCTCATGAACCATTACACGTTATCGTTCAGAGTGGTTTGAGGTAAAATGCTTTCTAGTTGTTTACAGTGGTGGTGATAGGAACCAGTCATCTGGAGTGTTTAATGCCTCTCCCAAAAGGGAAACGAAGTTGAAAGAAATATGTTGAACAATGCAAGAAAAGGTTTTCTCCTACAAGCAATATATAGATTAAATTTTTACCTTCTCCACCAGTTTACTGCTTATATTACATACATAAACTCATAAGAAGGTTAACAGGTCATCTTGGATGGTGAATAAAATGGTTATTAGGGCTGCTGGAAAAGAACAGAAAGGCCAGAGTAATGCTATCAGCTAGCATGCTTACGTGGCCATCTCATTTTCTGCAGGCGGTCAGTCAGATTAATTGCACATTATCTGAGCCAGGCTGAGCACTCTCTGATGTCTTATCAGCAGAGGTAACAGGGAGCTCAGCATTAGAGGATACAGCAGCATACCGGTTTCTAACTGGACTTATCTAGATGCAAATCTCTCCCACATACCACATAATACAGTAGACCCCCTGTTCAGAGCTGCTCTCTAGGGTCTCTAAGCTCCTCTTTGAGTTCTACCTGCTTGTCAGCGATGGTGAAACTTTAGAAGGGCCTGATCCTGTTTCTGGGGTAGGTAGTGGGAGTAGTCTGGGCTGCCACACCTGCTTACTAGCCACTGTGGGTGGGATGGTGCTTGTGCTTTGTGTTGAACATGAGATGAAATTGAATTTTAGGACCCCCACAGTAGGACTTTATTGGGGCGATTAGGTGCTTTTTCTTAATTGTTATTATAAATTGCATTATTTTATATATTAATTACAATCACATTTGTTCTTAAACTCATAATATTGGCCCTAAAGAAAAAAAAGTAGTAAATGTTGTTATAGCTGTGAGTGCAGAAAATATACTTCATCAGAATGTATTTATTACTCTCAGTAATATGTTGATATTATTTTCATGTGCATATGAACATGAAAACCACAACAGAAACAGTGTAGCAGTTACAGTGTTTATATTTTATTATATACAGTAAATCATCGATATAAATACATAGATGCCGTGTTGTCTCTGTCATAGTCTTCACGTCTGCCGTATAGGAGCACTCAATACAGGTAAATACAGGTGTATTCCTTTTAAGTCCTCCTGAACAAATTGGCCCATAGTCTGAGTGGAGTACTCTTGAAGTAGTTTGATTTTTTAACAGTACCTCTCCTAAACTGCTGCACTGTAATAGTACTGAATGCAGCTGAGCAGCGATGCTAACCCCTCTGTTGCTGCCCTCGTTGACATGCCTGTCTGTGCCCAGCGGGGCATCTGTGGAATTTCAACAGGAATTTGAAACTTTAAATGCAAATTATGTATTTACAGCTCCATTTTTGGGGACCTATGTATCTGCAGACAAGTTTTCCTTCCAGTCTGCTAACAACCAAGCGTAGCTAAAGAGTCTAACGGCACAATTATTGGTGGGGACAATTGGTGGGGACAATTCAATAATTTCTGGATATTTGTGAGGACATGTCACCTCTGTCTATGCTAATTCTATTCCCTTTGTGTCCCCACATTTTTTACTGTCAACAAGACTTCATGTCAGTCACACCCTGTGGGTGGTGTGTTGGGGGGGCGTGTTTGAGGAGCAAATAATGAATCTAAGGTGGCAAGTTAGTGTAGTGGTTAGCACCGTCACCTCACAACAAGATGATCCGGGTTGGATTCCCGGTCCGGGCCATTCTGTGTGGAGTTTGAATGTTATCCCCGTGCTTGAGTGGGTTTCCTCCAGGTACTCCAGTTTCCTCCCACAGTCCAAACACATGCATGTTAGGTTGATTGGTCTCTAAATTGGCCTTAGGTGTGTGTTGACCATGCGATGGACTGGTTACCATGGTAACCTGCTCGATGATTGCCTCCACCGCCCGTGACCCTGACTAGCAGGATAAAGTGGGAGGTGATGGATGGATTATAAAAATTAGCAATAGCATAAGACAGAGGATAATCCAGTGAAAAGTGATTTTGTAAAACATTTTCTTGAACGATTGAAAAGCTTGTGTCTGTACAAACACTAACGTTCGTTGCATCGTGACTGGTTTTCTGGCAGACATGCACAGAGGAGCTGTATGGTCAGTAATGAATATTTTTATTAAGGAGCAATAAGGTAGTTTAGGCTATCAAAGAGTCCCACATAGATCTTTATGTACAGAGCTGTTGATGGTAAGGTCTTCTTAACAGTTACAGTTCCCTCCACAGTGTTGAGCTCTCTTCATACAGTTGAAGGATGGACAGAAAAGCCTCTCTCTCTGAGATGAAAGCACTCTTTATCTGAAGATGACAGTTTTGATATTCTACCAGGTCTTACACAGTTGTTTTCTCTGTATCTTTAAATAACTTTTGGAAATCGCTCACTTATTTTTAGTTGGGTTTGGATTTCTCTTCCTGATGTAATTGGATTCTCTTTTACCTAATCTTCTCATGTATATCCCCTGGAAAACAAATATTTGTACTTTTAATAAATGTACTTTTAAGGCTAGCATTTGTTTCTGGATTCTGACTTCAGTCATCACATTAATTTGTTAAAATCCATCAGCAGCACGCTTAATTAAACATTAATTAAACACAATTAGCCAAAGTATTGCATGACACAATTAATACTGGGCTTAAATAAACGGTCAAACATACATAGTGACATACATATAGACACTACTTATTGTATGACTGTTATTTGTATTTATTGTAAAATAAGTGTGCAAATATTCACTGACCAAATAAATTGCTTTTTGAATCTAAGTACTGCTTTTTCTTTTGATGAAATTACCGTTGATGCTCAGTATATAAAAAGAAAAGCAGGTGAGTTCACAGTCTCCCTAAGATCAATGAGCTGTGAAAAAGACTAGCAGCCCCTGTAACCCTCTGCAGAATGGAGTCCAGTAAATCCCTCTGCATTAACTCTAGCTCTTGATCATTTACCAGAATATTAGCAGCCTATAACCTGTCTGAAAGAATCTATGAGCTCTGCTAACCTTGATGGCGACTTCAAATGCAAACTGTAGAAATCTCTCTTCATTTTAGAAAATGAACTTGACAAGCACTCCTGCCAAGGACATCTGCGCTGCTTTCCTTCAGCACCACCAGTCAGCACCTTAGCAATCAGCTCAGTGTAGTGCTGCCATGAATCTGAACCAGTGCATGTTTGATAAACTGCCTTTCCACTGCCGGAAGGTTTGTTAGAGGGAATATTCTGCACCTCACACTTGGAGAGTGAGACGGAAAGGGTTAAGCAGGTGAAAGGTCTGCCTTGTTAGGGCTGTTGCTACAGTGATGGAGAAGGCAGCAACGATTTAATGAGTGTAAAGAAGTAGACAGAGACAGTTGTGGACCTTGACGTGCAACTCCACTTCAAACCCATCATCAAGGAGATCCCCACTACACCTTTCATCCACCTCTCCACTACACGCTTGATCTACCAGAGCCGTCTTTACCAAACCAGCTGAGCAACTTGTTTCTGATTCAGGATGAGTGGAATGTGAGATCATGTGACTTCACATGATCTTGAACTTTTCATTAAAGGTCAAGGAGCTCACAGTGATGCAGTGAAACCATTGTTTTGTAAACACCTCTCCCGTATTTTATGTGTTTTCTGGGCAGACAGAAAAAAGAGAAAACAAATATCAGAATTCAGTACAATACAACATTATAACAAGGTATATAGTGTTAAGGAAGTGGTAAACATCAGTGGAACCCAGTTACATAATTGCAGAGCTGCATGTAAAAAACAAACTTTCATCCCTTTAATCGCTAAAGTGGTATCTTTTGAGGCTGCATTGTGGGAGGTTTGGGAATTTGGAGACCCCCTAATGTTGGTTGTGCTTTGGAGCCCTTCCCCGAGTGGATGAATCTGA
The DNA here is from genome assembly GCA_021613375.1 of Megaleporinus macrocephalus. NCBI lineage: Eukaryota > Metazoa > Chordata > Actinopteri > Characiformes > Anostomidae > Megaleporinus > Megaleporinus macrocephalus. Next base: position 32,689,492 of record CM038707.1, read on the forward strand.
CTATAATGAGTGTACACTGAAAGAGAAAGACAAAGAGAGCCTGGTCAAAACTCTGTGAAGGATGTATCCTCCAAGGATGTAAGTCAGAGTACCCCTATTAATGTAATAATCTCTGTAAAACATAGACTTTAATGCTAGTGCAGTGCAGGCAGTAGTGTTGTGGTGGCCAATCAAAGTTCTTTGGGGGCTAGTGCCACCTCAAGTGCCCCCCAGCCCCCTGCATTATTACACTGTTAGTCCTGGATATGGTTGGGTGTCATCTATTGATTCTATTGAGTGGTGGAAGTGGCTCACACTGCCTATGGAGTGGCATGCTGTTGAGCCCTTTGGCTCTTTAGCATTTTGTGAATGAGAGACCGGAACAACACTCGAACATACACACCTCTCTGCTGTCGTGTTGAAAGTAGGTTGCTGGTTTTGATATTTTATTGGTGGTTATGACACTGGCACAGATATCCTCATCTGACAGACAGGCGGTTGATATTGTATAACACAGTAGGGGTCATATTATATATTGCATATTATAATCATATTAAATGACTGATGTAGTATACAGACTAGGGTTTAGTAGTTCAATAAAATTTAAATTAAAGTGTTTGTAAATGTTTTGGAAGGCATTTTCACATAATTGTTAGCTTTTTATGAGCCAATTGAGGCTATCTAGGCTAAGTACATTATATTCTAGCTGTCCTAGTGCTTTAGTTATAAGGCTTTACAATGTATAATAATAATAATAAAAAAAGATTTCCCTGTGTCCAAAGAAAAACGTGTATCTCCAAACAATTTTCAATGTATATTAAGTTGACGATATGCATTATGAAGCATGACAAACATGCAACATATTATAGGTAACAGTGCACATACAGACTTACAGAAGACGGTCCAGGCAAACATCTAGTGCTGCTTATTCAAATTATAATCTTAATACTTGCGTATGATTTATTTAGATTTATTTTCTTGATCTCATTGTATTGGTTATACTTAAAAAGGCAAAATACCCTCATGTCTGGTTCTACTGTGTGATTTTTCTCTGGATACAGGCTCCAGTATAGCACATCAAATTATGATGCCTCACTCTGTCCCTCTATAGCATTTTCTCTTGCCTGTAGCTCGCAGGCTTATTAGAGGCAGTCCACCTCCTCCATTATTCCATCCATTTTTAGCAGACCTTTTTTTTTTTACTCGCAGACAGTTTACCGTGAGATGGTTGATGGGATACATTGGTGTAATAATGGTGGTGGCATGACCTTTGACCTTTCCCAGCTCCTCCATCACGCTCAGTGAAGCGGACAGGCCGGCCGTTGGCTTGATTGAATTCCAGTCATAAATCTCGGGGAGAGAGAAGGAGAATAGGTGCTCGGCGCTCTATCTCTTAGAAACGGCCACACTCCCGGGAGCAATTCAGAACGAATCAAAAGGCACAAAGTTGTTAAGAATGGGCTCAGGCCCTGTATTTCATCTGGGGCCGAATCCAGCCCTCACTGGCCTCTCTGATCCTAGTTTATTTAAGATGGCTTTTCTTCAGGAATTCACCATTTTGAGGCAGTAACTTTTTTTTATTGTGAAAAAATCCCTTTATTGTGGAATAGAAGTGAATGTAGCACACCTACTGCATACCTCAGTGTAACTCGGTTGTTGGGATGTAAACAAACTTTGGAGTGATTAAATGTAAAACGGTGCATTGTAGAGAAATGTGTTGACTCTGATTTCTTTACAGTGATGGATGGGAAAAGAGACCAAGGATTACAGCATCTTCATACTCAATATTTTATTTACTCTCCAAGATGATTCATTCATTCATTCATTCATTCTTTCGTTCATCTAAGCCACTTATCCTTCTGGGTCACGGTTGGTGCTGTAGCCTATCCCAGCACTCCTCAGACGGAAGGCAAGAAACACCCTGGACAGGCCACAGGGCAGACAAACAGACATACACATTTACACACACACAACTAGAGGTAGTGTACTGTCTCCAATTTGCCTTGTCTTTGGGCTGTGGAAGAAAAAAAGAGTACACAGAGAAAATCCGCACCGACCCAGGGAGAGCATGCACATCCACATGGAATCGAACCCAAGCCGGTCTTGCTGTAAGACGACAGGTGAAATACAAATGTAGTTCTTCTATTGTTTGCCCTCCACACTATATAGATGTAGAAAAGAAATGGCCACAATCTTGTCTCAAAACTATTGTAAAAAAAATGTTTTAGGCATCAGACATCATATTTCTAATCATTGTATACAGTAATTTTCTGGAGCTTCCACTGTGAACAATTTGTACTCTCTAGACCAGACTGTTTCACATGAATCCATTCTGGATGGCTTTGTTTACATCTTAATGATATACTAGCCCTACAGTGAAAACAAGACTTAGAAATCTATTTTCATGGCAGATGTAAAATTAAACAAATCAGTTAATGATACATAGAAAGCCATTTGATAGTTTCTGTAAGCTTTTGGTTGTATTGAAATTGCAAGGCAAAAGAAAAGGCCCCAAGCAGTGGCGAGCTTTGCTTTAATTTGAAGTGTGCGAGTGAGTGGTGGGCAGTAGCGCTGCAGGGCTCTCGGCTGTTTCCATGTTAATGAATAATCTTAATGAATGTCTGCAGCTCTGTGCACACAAACGCAGTGACTCGAAATGCCACGTTGGATATTATCTTGGGCACCTAGACGTCTTTGAGTTCTGCTACATCCTTTTGGACTCAGAAATAGCCTGTGGGTATCTTTGTCGTGAGCAATAGTTGCTGTGGCATGTGTCTGCATTTTTGCTCCCCCTTATCAGTCTGATTGGGTGGTTTTTCTCGACAGGAAATATGCCGACTGAAAGGCTGATCACGCTCGCTACTGTGGGCCAGAACACAGAGTCATTTGTTTGTCATTTCTGCTGTCTGCTTGAAGTTGAACAAATTTGTCTAGACAGTAGCCTCACAGTGCAAACAGAGTATAAATCAGAAGTGAATGTTTTGGGATTTACAAAGAACACAGGTCAGTGTACCTTCACTATCTCTTGAACTTCCACAGAGATGAAAATGTAAAATAGAAAACTAGATTCTGTAATTTCCAGTGATACAAATTAATGACCCGCTTTCTCTGTATTGCTTGGCTACTGCATGCGTATCCCACATCCCAGCTTATAGACAATTGCGTGTATGGGCAGTAGAGTTCACTACGTTCAATGACCAGCAGCTTCATTAAGTACATCTTCCTGATTCTACACTATTTTTTTTACAGGTGCGCTCACTGCTGTAGTCCATCTTTTTCTATGCATACTTTGGGACCCCCACACTTTGTGTTCTTCAATGGTTAGGAGCCCCACAGGACCACTGGAAGCGCTAATATTTGAGTGGCGTCCACTCACTGTCCTCTCTATTAGACATACCTGCCTTCTTGTAGATGTAAAGTCAATGACGCTAGCTTATCTGTTTGTGCTGGTTCTTCTAGTCTTCTAGTCTTTCATCAGTGGTCACAGACTGCTACCCACAGGATGCTATTCACTGTATTTCGCCACGCCCACTTTCAACCGCGTGTTTCTTCCGCCTTTGTGTTAAACCTTCCGGTCAGCTAACCAAAATGAATACAGTTACATGGGAGGAGACCAGAGAGACTATAAAAAGCTTGAATGGGACAACTCTGTCTCGTCCGAGGTAAATAACACAGTGGGTGGATTATATGAAAAGGTGGTCTGAGGTTACTTATAGCAACATTTTGAATTATTTTGTACTCTCGGAAGGTGTAGACGGTTCTGCAATGAAAACTATAAAAGTACTGAAGCGTATCAGAACCTGTGTAGTGGGAAGGTCGGCCGTGTACTCCTACACAAAGCCAGTGAGTTTATGTTTCTGAAAGCCGGTTAAACCCAAGTCATACCAGCTGCCCGAGCCACTCTGCGTGGGTGTAGCTACAGCTAGCTATAGCCTAGCGCGGTGGACACTGATCATAAACAGTTACTTAACTCGCAAACACCTGACGTGTCTGCTTCCTCGGAGCTTCATAAGCGAGACATTTCTCTGGATAAGGATGCTCTGGTGCTGGTTTCCTCCACAGAATGGTAAGAAAAGCTGACATACGGAGGTTTCGGTGGATGTTTTAAATTTAGCGCCTTCAGCCACAGACGCAGGTCCTCTTCTTTGGAAGGTGGCTTTACAACACTCTGATCTTTATGTGCTGTGTTCGTAACTCTGTTGTTCAAGCCAAGTTTTCCTCTTCATCCTATTTCTGTGACTCCCTCTAACTGAACATATTATGCTAGTCATTTTATATGTTTATTGTCGTTTTGCTTTTAATTAGTATCAACATATTCGAGGGCGCACCAGAAGTTCTAACACAGAATAAACGAAGATGGCCCCCCAGTGTTGTCATGGAAAAAGCGTGAATATGCTTTATACTTTTAGTTGATGGACTGTTCTCAGTCCAGCAGTGACACTAAGGTGTTTAAAAGCTTTCGCAGCACTGCTGTGTCTGATCCACTTGTACCAGTGCAACACTCCTTGACACTTGCTTCATGGGGGTCCTGAACTAGGGCTATCAACGTAAACAGAGAAGCAGACGGACTGCAGTCTGTAATTGTAGAAGTACGAAGTGCACTTATGTGGTAAGTAGACTTGATCAAATGCACAGAAAGTTTATGAACAACGTTTACGATCATTAAATTTTTTGGGGTCCGCTAGAATAAAAGTACATGCTTCAATTTTCACAAAACCGAATATTTTCCTTATGCTGTACATTTATATTCACACTCTGTCTGAAACAGTCTGTTTGAGCTCCTGTGTCTTAAAGCCCTGCCTTCCCTAGAACCCAGTGTGATTGGTTAGCTAAAGCTGGACTGTTGCATCCCTCCAGTAAAGTTTTTTGTTGGCTATTTCTTTATTTTATCATCTATTAGATTTAAATGTAATGTTGGAAAAAACTTTCCTTAAACACTATTCCAGCAGAATTTGCATAACTGATATTACAAACACGTGCAATATGCAAATGAGCCTTCAACCCAAAACAGAATATTTCCTTGTGTACTGTGAGAATTCTGGGGTGTTTGTTTGGATAATTCGAGGTATTCACATGATTTATCAAATTATTTGGGTCAATCGGTTAAATTAATAATGTGGCATTTAATATATATAACAGTATATCTGTAATATAATATTCTGTCAATATCATGTATCCCTAACTAGAATATTAAAGTACCGCCTTGATTACTTCATTGCTGAAGTGCTCCTTAGCTAATTATGCCTTAAAGCTCTAATATGTGCCAATTTAGCTTTTCCCCCAGCTTTTTATATGCAAGCCTGTCTCTCAGTTTAATATGGTAGATCGTAGCTTTTTGAATTGATAAGACAATGTGAAAATGTATATATTCCATAATATTCCATAAAAGCTGTGTGCCCGCTCTAACATATGAGCAGATCAAGCCTCTCCTCAGACACTAGTGCATCATACGCAGATGTCCCATTAAGGCTGTTTCCTGTCCATGTGTGAAGCTGGCATAGCACTTTTACAGATGGACATATTCAGTTACTCACTCAGAACAGACGGACCCATTTTTCTTCAAGCAACTACTGATTGAGTAATAACGAATAGCAAAATGATGGAGTTATCAAACGTTCTCACTGTAAAACACTGAAAGGATTCAACTGGAAAGATTTTTTTAAAGGTGTTTTCTTTGTCTGCACTGTCAGTTCAGTTCACAAACGTTTTTATTTTAAATAATTCCAACATTCTAAGACATCCATGTACAGTTCTGCAGAGATATTTACTGAAGTCCCGGCCATCCTGTCTTGTAATACCACTTTGCACTTAAAGAGGTGATAGTGAGTCACTGTAGCGTTGAGTCAATTTAGTCCAACATGAGAGGATGAAGAAGTCACACTGCCCTGTATTTGAACTTTTTGCCAATCATGTTAAAGGTGCTGCTCTTGGTTAGATTATTTAAGGACAGGTAGCCAATGAAAGCTGAGGGCTGAAGCTTTTAATAAGCGACTATTGTCACCACTGTCATGACCTGCTCTCGGCAAGGGTCAGCAGCAAATGAAAGAAACGATGCAAGTACACAGTCGAGTCACATTATGACTACTTCCTACTTTCAACAGCGATGGCATGGTGGTCTGGGGAATATATTCGGGGCATTCTCTGGGCCCTCTCATTAATGTGGAAGGCGGCCTCAACAGCGTTGGGTATGAATCCGTCCTTGCAGATCACATACACCCACTCATGCTGATTTGTCTTTCCTGGGCTGGATGGGATTTTTCGGCAAGTTAATACGACACATCGCACAGCTGGGAACATCTGACACTGATTGAAAAGCATGACCAAGACTTCAGAGTACTGCCCTGGACCCCTAATTTACCAGACAGAAGACCCAATTGAACATCTGTTGGACCACCTCGATCATCGTGGTTGCTATATGAAACTTGCCCACACGCCCCATGGCAGCTGTGGCTCCAGATAACTGTGACAATCTACAGAACCAGGACCTTATTGAGTGTCCCAGCCCGTCTAGCTGCTGTCCTTGCTGCACACAGCAGTTACTCTGGATGTTGGCTAGGATGTGACTCAACTGTGTAGAAGAAAAACAAGAGTTAACATTGGTGTTGTGTTCCACCTCTGGAGACACTGGTGGTAAGTAAAAGGATTAAATCTGATGGTAAATAGCGCTAACATTGGGGTGTTAATGCCAGCATTTCTTTGTTTCTTTTGAAGGGGTGGGCACCGCAACTGTCTATATCAGGGGTCACTAATAGGCGAACCGCGGTCTAGATCCGGACCCAGCTGTTGTCCAATGCAGACTCAAACGGATAAACTATTGAGAATGATTTAATTTTGTCTGTGTTTATTTTAAGCGGCAGAGTCTTTACGGTATACAGGCTTTACAGCGCAGTGAACTCAGAGACCAATCACGTGCGCTGTAAGATCACCAAAGGCGTTCCTCAGCCAATCAAATCTGTGCACATTGGGGCGTGTGGCGCGTGCAGACAGGCGAGGTACGAAGCAAGGAGCAGCAGTCGGAGACTAAAGCGAGTCAGAAAGAATAACGAGCTCTAAAAACAGAAAAGTCAACAGAAAAACTGTTTAACCAGGAACGGTTATGAAATGGACTTGCTCGTCTAGTTTTGGAGAATACTGCTGTATAAAACCAACACCAGTCAATTTGTGAAGCTGAGTTTACAAGACGACGCACATTTTATTACTTTCTCTATAAATAAACACTTTAACATGCACTTTTGTTCAAAAGCATTCTGGTTTTTTTTTTTTATGTAGCCCTTGTTTTTACTTGAAGTAAGGACAAACATTTATTTGGAGCTTTATAAATAATTCATTCAGTTCAGCATTTAAACAGGAAATATACTGAAATATACTGAACGGTATGTGTAATAAGTTTGTCTTTCAGTTGCTGGTATAAGATGCTGATACTAGGTAACTTAAATATACAGGATATGGCAACATAACACAAGATAAAGAAATGATGAGGGTCCGGACCTTGGCCTGAGGAAATCTCCTCTAACTGGACCGTACTGAATTCTAGTTAAATACTCCTGGTCTATATGATTCCCTCTTTGGCTTGGAGTTTACATTTGACAGGTTGCTTCATCTATAAATTGCTGTTTTAAGATCATATTAGCATATGGTACAAATATGTCATTTGAAGTGCTGCTGCGGTGTCATTCTAGTGACTTGAGGGTGGTATGACTCCAGTGAGAGTTTAGTACCTTTTTTGTGCCAGTGTTATTATATGGATATTGTCATAACTGCATTACTCATTTCTAAAAATTGGGGTACGGCCATATGGAATGTCCATCACTTGGAGCTGTCCTGAGAGTCGCTTCTCATTAACAGCAGTCCTCTCCGTGACAGTCAGCCAGGCTTCCAAATGTTAGCCTGCAGCTTTTACCCTTTTTCATAATGAGAACACATTTGTCACAGTCCAAAGCAGATGGTAACACTTAAGGTTATTGTTTATTTTCAAATTAATTTTTATTTCTCTCGTTGAAATGTCAGTGTTTACAGTGGTAGGCCATTTGAGACATGTCCTCAGTAGTAAATGGAGTGTATGCACCAGCAGTGTTTCTCTTTATTGTTGATAGTGTCCAGCTCTGGCATGTGATTCTGTATCTGTTTCCTGTTTTCACCCATTTGTTCCTGGAAAAATTCTTCGAATAAACCTTAGCCGAGTCCCAGATCACTCAAACTATCACCTGAGGCTAGAGTCTGTAACACATCTCTGTAAGTATTTGGATCTGCTCTATACTGAGTAGGAACCGAGGTAAACACGGGCTCGAAAAGGTGTTCTAGCCACATGCTGCAGCTATCAACAAGTGCCATCACCTAAATGGTCTACTTACTACAGTTAGAGAATAGCCAGCCACAATGTAACCACATCTACCTGCATCTTTGCAGTGGCCCTGTCATACCCAGCGCACAACAGAGCCTGTCTCCTGAAGTCTGCAGCTGATTTCGTTTTCAGCTTCAGGAACTCTAGGCCTGCAGAGATTTTGGGCTGTATCCAGGATCACAGTGAGCTTTGTAGTAACTAAAATAAAGGGAAAAACATCAACAGCGCTGGATGGTGGGCATGACATACTAATAGCAAACTGTTCCAGCTTTTTATACACAATTTCTGAATCTCAAAGTTCTTGTGAACATCTAAATGTTTGTGCTTTTAAAAATGAAACATGCGTGCAAACAATCATATTCCCATCCTGAGGCTAATGAAAGGAGCATTTTTACTAACTTCAGTTGTAATATGTGAAAGTTCAGTTTCCACCAAAGTTTTTTTTTTTTAGATGTTTCTATACCTGAATGGTTAAGATATATGGAAAGCAATTCATAGTGATTAAATGAAAAATGCTCCATTCTAGAGATTCTGAACTGTTCACAGTGGTAGTGTGATGAACCCTCTATGGAGGCTCCCTCACATCTTACATATTACCTAAAATGGTCATCAATACTCTGATTGATGACTGAGACTTTTTTTGGCCAAAAAACTTTTATCTTAAGCCCTAATTTTTTAATTCTTTTCATGGTGGAGGGATACATGCAGGGTTTTGTACAACAAAATTTGCCACTGTTTTACCATCATCAACATTACATATAAAACCTCATGTGTAGGTTGACTGGTTATGGATATTAAACAGAACAGCTATATTTGTGTTGTACATATAATTCCCACCACTGTTGTATAAAAAACTTTCTACAATTAACTATTTCACATCAGACCACTCCCTTCAAAATAAGTAAAATTGTCATGGAAATAAGAAATTCTGCACCTTTAAATTGTTAAATCTTTCTAGTTAAATTCAGTTATTTCATATACTATTTGAATTTTCCTTCATGTTAGACTGGATGTGTGTATTTCTAGAAGTACATGCAACAATTTCAGTTTCATTAGTTAGTAATTATTGGATTAGAATCAATAGGGTGCTACAGTAAAAATATCACTACGCTTGAAAACATTTTTACATTTGTGAGTGTCACAGTATGCATTTTTTTTCTGAGATTTGATCAATTGGAACAGACAAGAAGGACTAGTAAAGCCATATTTTTAACTATAAATACACTGATTTTTAATCAGCATTTCACACAATACACTGCTTTAAACAAGACTAATCAGTATCCTGTTGTAAAACAACATGCAGATGGTAAATGTGCTGTTAGTACTGATGATATCCACAGGCATCATCCATGTTGTATTCATGTATCCAGTATCCATGTTAAGTTCTTCAACATATCAAGTGGATCCTGGCTCAACAACAAAACCTCTGCATGCTAATAGTTCCTGGAACTGCAGATAGTCTTACTAAAGCAGCCTCAAGTGGTGGATAAAAGCTAATATGTATGCATTCGATACATACTGAGCCTCTTCAGTACAGGCATATGTACCAGGATAGCTGCTTCTGCTATGCTTGTTTTTCATAGGTTTTCTCAGGTTGCACTTGACTTGCTTCAGGAAACGGTTTGGTCAAGCAGACAGCGTTTGTATGTCTGGTCACGCACTTTATAATGCATGATTTCTTTTTTCTTACTTCGCCAAAGTCGTTATTGTAATCAGTAACTGCGTGTGCTTCTCAATAGCCTCCTTTTCCCGCAGACATTGGCTCTTGATCATGCTGGAGGAGGTGCAGCACAAGTTGTTCTTGAATGAAATCACTCTAGGTTTCTAGGCAGGAGAGGTTTTCTTTAAAGATAAGCCTTTATCAGTGTAATTGTTGAAACCAAGTAGACTTTGTCTGCTCAGTTCTACAGTGAAATGATTGTGGATGTTCTTGGGGCTTCAGTCTTCTTTTGAGCAGAGGTGTAATATAGTGCACGGCCATAAAGCCACCTATTTAACAGTTCTAAGTCATATTTATCGCTAGCAGTAACACACAGTGTCATTTAATAGAATTCCTTAGGCATAGTTAATTAAAATAGAGTCAGTCATTTTTTTTCTTTAAGTACAGGAGGAAATCCTTTGAGTTGGATAAAAAGTTGCAGTTGTTTTATTTTATGGGGAAAAGCATAGTTTACATTTTTCCCACATTTGTAATTTTGTCAGTAAATGGACTTAAAGCTCAGACTGTAGATTGTAACCTAAATATCAGTGAAACTACTATATAACTTTACCAAATCACATTTAATAGTACAGCAAAACAAAAGTGAGGCTGAAGAGTTTGTTTTTTTTTTTTTTTTTTTTAACAAACCTTCCTTTGAGTGGAATATGCAGACGGGTTTACCTAATTAGCGTTCTTAATTGTGGCCATAAAACAGCTGATTTAGGGACTGATATACGTTTTCTCCCATAAGATCCAAATTTTTGTATTGTCTTTGTTTTTTGTACAAACATTTTTTTACATGGCTTTTTCCAGCGTTTCCTCATCCTTAGACTATTTTTTTACTGTACCTTTAAGACATATGTAAATGAGCTTGGTTTTGATTGGCCATCCTGTCTGATTCTTTTGTGAATCACTAAAAAAGCACTCCTTATAATGTCAGCACGAATAAGCGGGACAAAGCTGCTGCTTTGTTTTTAAGTTGCTATTTTTGGACCATGTTGACTGGAGAATGAAAGGTATGTTTTGAAATGTCAACAGTGTTTACATACTAGATCAAACTCGTGTGCTTACGGGGGAAACATGTTCCGAAGATCAAAAAAATTCTAATATAAGATATATTTTGAATGTGCGGAATAAACCCAGCATGGATTACCTTTACACATGACTCTCTGTGGGAGTTATGCTGGTGTTGGACAGTGCCCTAAGGGACTGTGCCTAGCATTAGCCATTGCTGACTCTGCAGGGTTAATTATTGGTCAGTGCTTAGTTGTCCGTGTCTGTGGAGCTGTGATTGTGTTTCTGAAGGAATGTAATTGCTCTATTTTATATTTCACTTGATTTAATAGCATGAAATTGAACTTGTCTGGTTCTGACCTACATCCGGTCAGGTAATTCTAACTTTAAAACATTTCAGCCCACACCTTTGCGGTGGTCTCAGACAATATGACAGTGATAAGTTTACTTTTTTTGGTTTCTCCCCATTTTTCTCATACACCAGCAAGAATCCGTGCCAAGACCCTCTACTACTGCAGGGTTTATTCTGCAGTGACTGTGTAGCAGTGCGGCCCTGTCGCAGTGCCACAGCATAATTACACTCATATTTCCTTGTAAATGCATATTTTTCATGTACTGCATTTAGTCCAGCGTGGCGCATTGGGTCCTGTGCTCTGTGTATTATGCTTAGAGAAGCTCTTTTAACAAAACCTACTTATAAGAATGCTTTAGATGTTTGTCTTAAAGGATTCTCTATTTCTTATCAGCTGTTTGAACACCGCATATTAGAGAAGACTAGGAGTTAAAACTAGGAATTGTGATAACAACTACTGACAACTCTTTGTCTTGAAAAGCATTTCTTCCACGAGTTATGTAGTAGGGCCTGACCACTATGATCATTTTGTCCACCACCCCTCAGCTGCTTTTCTTTCTCACAAACCTCTAAAATAACTATAGATATAGCAGTTTGTATATAAGGTTTCTAAAAAACACAAGCTTTCTAAATCTGATTATTTAAAGGTTATTTAAAGGTTGTTCTTTAAAGATTCTTTAGTAAAGAACCATGAGTTCTATGTAAAACATTTTTTCATTTTAAATGGTTCTTCAGCTCGATGGAGAAATTTTAAGAAAATGGAAAATATAGTGCTAAAAAGAGTTCCTCTGTGGTCATGTCAAGCATGTAACCATAGAAGAAGCCCTCAATGGTACTATATAGAACCATTTTTAAAAGGTTCTATATAAATCTCATTCTCCATCAATCTAAAGAACAATCTCACCATGCAACGAACTATTATAAGCATGCAAATGGTTCTTTGAGTGCTTTTGACTTTAACAAAGGTTCTACTTACAGTAAGATAATTTATGGACAGGTAGCTAGTGAAAGGAGCAGTAACGACAAAGATGGCTAAAACTTTTGGCACGTGACCGTTTTCGTCTCCGCCGCCCACGCTTGACAAGAAGCAAAACCAGGGTTAACTTTGGTGCTGCTTTCCACAGATGGAGATGCTCTTGGCAAGTATAGGGATGTAGTTTAATGCTGAATCCATGTTTCTTCTAGACTGGTGAGAACTGAAGAGGGGGGAGAAGAAACTTTTCCTTTTTTTTATGACTGGGTGAACACCACCACTTTCTGGTGATATGTTGCCCCCTATTGTTTGGAGTATTAATTCAACAGATTCTGTGGTTTTACAAATTGCTCTTTTTTATCTGCTGATATGGATGACTACATAGTTTAGTATAATTTACAGCTTTTGTTCAAAGCTAAGTAAGTACTTCTCTCATCATGGAGTCTAACTGTGTGATCTAACACACTTAGTTCAACTCAACAGGTAATTAAGCTGCCTCTTCTGATTTAATCTGGGTATGTTGAAGCACTAGAAATATTGAATTATACAGGGCAGTTATACTACCAGGGCAGATCTTAGAACCATTGTTTCAGACAACAAAACTATTTACTTGTGAATACAGGACAGCAGGATCTGCTCCCACTTGTGCTGCTAGCATTTGGGCTTGACTCTATGGGTCTGTCTCAAAACATAGTGAGCTGTTTAAGTAGCACTGACTACATGGGCAGCTGTTTAAGTAGCAGTGTTCTCTCTGACATCTACTGTTGCCAACTCCTCAGCAGTGAAAGTAGCTATTGGCTGTCCTAAAAGTCGCTAGAAGTCGCTAAATGGCGTAATCGCCTAGTTTGCATAATGGTCTATTTGCGTGTATTTGAAGGAGTAACGTTGTGGGAGAGACAAAAAGTGAGTAAAAACACCCAAAATATGTTATAACTACAAATGAACTCTGAATAAATTAACTACTTCTGTGGATTCTTTTTTGTTGCCTTTGAAGTCGGCCGTGTCACACTGAAGAATTTCTCTCTGGGATCAATAAAGTATCTATCTATCTAAGACGCATTTATATTTACATCCTGCTTTGTGGATAGGGGCGAGGTCAGCGGCAGCTTTGGGCATGCACAGTGAGTGTAGTGGGTTGTGGAGAGGTGTGTGTCTTTTCTGACTCTGAAGGTGCGTCCGAACTCGCGTACTTGATCAGTACGCACTGATACAGTACGTTAGAGCTAGAGAGCACTGCCTGTCTGTAAACGCAGTACGCTCTTTCAGTGTGCGAGTGTGCAGTATACACGCATCCACTGTAAAGGTCCCGCTATTCATTTAAAAGCCCTGTTTACTGACTGATTTAGAGACTGTTTGTGACCCCATTCTGCGTGTTTGTCTAAATATCTACTCACACGGTGTCTAGCTGTAGCTCAGAGAAGACGAATTTAATCATTATTTACCTCAGAAGCAGCGCTAACTCCTGTAGCGGCAGTTTACTAGCCGTAGCTACATACACACAGCCTGCGTACCGCGTTTCACCACGCTTCCTCCGCGGCTCCGATGGAATTCTGGGATAGGACAGTGTGCTGGGGCTGCATACTTAAAAATGTCTGCCGGTGCAGTATGTCATCCGGGGACTTTTCGCGTACTGCTCGACGAGCACTATGTATTCGGACACCCTAGTCACTCGCGCGCACTGCTTTTGCTTACTGTTCAGTTTAGAAGTGCGCGATTTCGGACACACCCTGAGACTGAGCACTGTGAGTGTTGTTGGGTGGGGCTCCCTGCAGGCCCCGCTGCTCGCTGAGGACAGTAACTGAAGATCATGTGTGTTCACCTCAGAGTCTCCAAAAGTCTCTAATAACATCAGAAACAGTCGCTAGATTTGTCGCTAGTTGCTTTTTTAAAAAAAGCCGCTAGAGGGTCTGAAAAGTCGCTAAATATAGCAACAATGTCGCTAAGTTGGCAACACTGCTGACATCTCTCCTCATAAAACAGATTATTGAGAAGCTCTAGTTAGACAGCGACTGCGTCACGACTGGTTCCAGCCCACTGTAGCACGTGACCGGTGGTTTAGCTTGTCGCTAAGATCCCGGCCGGCATCCAAAACATTAGCCCAGGCTTAAAATCCGCTAGCATAAATGCTAATGGCTTGTGTATAAAACTGCAAAATGCTCAACGACTCGTTACAGAGTTGATAATAAAATACTGTTTTGTGTGATTAGCGGCTGAGGAAGCGTTGTTTAATGTGTCTAAGGATTGGGACAGCCTACATGTCGGGAGAGCCCATACTGTGATGTAAAAGGCTGCCTATGTAGGCAGCTCACTAGGTTTTGAGAGACACTCTATATTTCTGAACCCATGAGATTACTGCCTCGCTCTTCCCTGCCTTGCCGAACCTCGTTTCCAGCAGAACTGCTCTCCAGGCCTGTCTGTGGAACACTGATGAAAATGGAATACATTTCATGCTCTCTTCCGTGATGAATGGAAGATTTCCTTCCCTGATGAGAAAATAATTGTCTGCTTGCAGTCTTTTGTCTAGACCCAGACGGAGATATGCTGAAATGGAAAAGTGCAGTTTATGTAATCTTCCTAAAATACTGTTTGATCATTCATAGGGCGCTGAGAGTGTCACAGTGATGCTTTTCAAAGCTCCACAATCCTCATCAGTAAAGACCCTGTTCCATTGTCCGGAGACACGTCGTTAAAAAAAGATGAGGGAGAGCGGCTTTAATAAAAGACGGGCACAGTTTTTCACGCCCAATGCCTGGTGACAGCGCTGACAGTTGTAAGAGACGGCAGAGATTTCAGTCAAATTCTGTCAGCTCTGTTCAGTGTTTCAGACGGAGAGCGTGCTCGCTGTCTGTGACGCTCTGCTCTGAGAGAGATGTCAAGGATTTTTGTTAGACACAAGTTTGTCTTGGCGCACTGAATTGTTTGAATAGTCATGCGTCTACAACAGACCCTCCGACAAAGCTGCCCTGCATGGAAGAAATATGATGGAATTGGCAACGCTCAACAAATCTGTCTTTTATCAGTCAAGTGTGTATCAGTGATGGCAGATAGCTTAACGCTAGTGTTTTGGGAAAAGGATTAAGGAATTATTAGTATTTGCCACTAAGTAGAGCTGTCGCAATATTGTTAATTTTGTATATTTTGTTATTGTGTCTTTCTGGAAAAGAACTTTGCCCTGCACCTTAAAGGGGAATTGTATCATACTTTTGCACTATTTCTATTAAAGATGGACCGATCAGCGTTTTTGAGGCCGATTCCGATCGCTGATCACCTTTCAGCACGATTGGCCCATACCCGATACCGAGCGAGGGAGGGGTTATATGCCACGGTAGGGCTACATGTAGTTATTAGTGCAAGCAAGTCATAAAACATGGTCTAAACTGGTTTATTACCATTTTTAAAAGCTCATGTAAAACAGTATAATATTTTTAACAAAATTAGCAGAAAATAAACAAAGTAAATCAAACAAATATCCCAATACTGCAATCATTACATTTAGACCCCTAATTTAAAAGGAAAAGAGCTTATTAAAAACATGCAGTCAAAACTGCAGTCCTTAAACACAGACTCTGTTATTTTAAACAAAAAACTGCAATCATTAAATGTAGATCTTGAATTGTTGCTGCTGTTCTGTTCGTACCGGTCAGATCTGGTCTGCACGGTGTTCTGGGTTATTAGTTTTGTGCTAGCTGTGTGTGCTAGCTCTGCTGTTTGCTGATACCCACTGTATTCAGCCGTGGGTGTACTCTAAAAACCATATCAGAGTATTAGTGTTAAATGTCTTTGTCTGGGTTCTCCAACGAGACATGGTTCATTTTGCAGATTTTAAAAACGCTCTGGATAAGTCTGTCGCATACAGCAACAAGCTGCCAGACAGACGCAATGCAACACAACGCAAAGGAAAACTGTTCTCGTGAGGCGCACCGCTTTAGTTAGTCTGTGGAAAATGAAAGGGTATGTGTTTCCATCTAGCAGTTCAGATAGGAATTGCAGGGAGCTGGCTGGAGGGGTTTTAACAAAACGCTAGCTGGAAATACAGAAATTAGGCTCATTTGTTTAACGGCTCTCGGGATTGGCTAAACTGGAGAAACATCGGCCGATCACCGAGCACATATTTTGATTAAAAATCGCCCGATACCAATACATAGCCGATCGATCCTTCCATCTCTTAATTTCTATGTAATTCGGTCATTGAAGCGGAGTCATGCAGACTGGTTTGATGTGAAATTGCAAAGAAGCTTTGACTCTGACTTTCTTTACAGTGGTGTGGATGGAAAGTAGAAGTTTAATTTTTTGTTAAAGCAAACAGTGAACCTACACATCTTTTGTGTTTTTATACACAATAGTGATAATAACAAAACAGTGCTTAATCTAAAAGAAGATCTTTTGGGGGGATCTTTTTTGCTGTCAGTGTATTTAAGCTGCACGATGTAAGAGTTAGGGATTTGGAGACCTCTCCAAATCCTTCCAACTGCACATAGCATGTGGGAGAACATGTTGTGGCATGGGTTATGCTTGGGACTAATATTATGCTAATATTTTAGTGAGTGTTTTGCCTTCTGACTCAGTCAGCTTACAAAGTGCTTCACAAAAGTACATTTAGGCCAAAACTGTATACTATAACAATGTTTTGCTCTTCAGGAAACCTAAACCAATAATAGCTTTCTGTGAGGCTTCAATTAAATAAATCTGGTTCCAGTCACCACTGCTGTGAACAGTTCTGATCCTGTATGTTTCTTTAGAACAGAGCATTTCACATGAAACCACTTTGAATTACTTTGTTTGCATGCTGATGATTTAATTGTGCACACGTTTTTGTACAATTCCGTTTAAAGCGACTCTCACAGCAGTGTTTAATTTTTTATCCCATTGGAGTTACTGATTAAGTGTAACAGTACATGTAACAGAAGCTCATTCTCTGCCAATTAACATCTTGCAAACCGCATGCCTCATCACAGGCTTTCCTCAAACCACTCTAAATTGTTAAATAATTTCAATTTATTACAAAAGAGAAATCTGTTGTTTTGAAATAACGGTTTAATAGCCATTAGTTAGTTGCAGAATTATTTTGTTTATTTATTTACTTGTTTATTTTGCTAAATGTTGCATTTTTCTAGAACATTGAAAACATTAGAAACATGGAAGTAGACTGAATTACTTTTTAGGCCAGTGTTTGGGTGAACTGCTTTGTTAAGACTCTCAGACTTTCAGAGCTGTGTTGTTAGTGTCGAGGATGTTGCCTAAATTTTTGGTTGTGTAGTTGCAAAATTTGCCCAGTTTTGTAAGTATTGTGCGTGATTTTCTATAGTTTTCTAATTACAAGGAAGCAGATTTCAGTTGTGATAACTGATGGCATAAAGCAGATGCAGATATAGTTTAGATTAGAACAAATTCTAATATGTTCCTTTAAAATCAACTTGAAATCAAAGTGAACCTTTTTCCACTGTGGGTGTAGGTTCTCTTGTGCACATTCTCTTGTGTCGTATCATTCAAAAGACAAAATTCTTGTTTCTCTGTGATCTTTGATTGAAGTGTAGTGACATTTCACTACCTCTGTAATTTTTAAGCTGGTGGGAGAAATTATTCTTACCACTAATATCTTGATAAATAGTTTTAGTAGTTAATAGTTTAATATAAAATCATCTCCCGATCAAAATTAGTTCCCGCCTGGCTATATTAAGAAAGAAAATTGTGCTTTGATTTCCGATTCACGCTGACTTTAATGACTCAGTTGCAAACGTCCTGGCTGAGCTCGTATATTTGGCGTAATGAGAAAATTGTGTAGAAAAGATTTTTCTCCAGACTCACTTTAAACTCGCTCTGTAGAACTACTATAGGTGTTTGTGTTACAGCATACTACTCCGATTCGAACAGAAGCAGAACGGAGTATTTTTCTTGATGTTGTATCTGTGACTCTAATTTGCATAATTAACTAAACGTAATCACTAAAAGCCAAACTCTGAACTGGTTTCTTGACCCCTGGAACACTGACGTGTGTTCACCGGCTGTAGGACGCAGCTGTGTAAGTGCATCGTTCCCTCTGTGCTGCTTTCAGGTTAATTAAGCTCTCTAAATGAAGCCTCAGGACGGAGGATCATTAAGTCGTCATCGACTCCGCGGTACCTCCATGGTCAGTGAAGCATTGGCTGATGGCTGACCAGTAAAGATCTGACCTTTTCCGCAGTGCTGCTGGATTGTGCCTGTGCGCTCAGTGATGCCTGCCGCACTTTGTTTATTACCACACTGTCCAGCTGATTTATGCACTGTCTGCCTCGCTGCCTCTGTATGCCCAGCAGTGGCTTTCAGCAAAGAGAGGTTTCCTTTGCCTGCCATTTAACTCTAATGCTCTCTCTGCCTTTAAATTTGTGGCCAAGATCCAGTTGTCAAATATGAATAATGATGTTTTCAGTTTTTTCTAGCACTGAATGCCTGTTGCTGATATGGTTTAATGTCTGCTGGGTGTGGCACCAGCTGGACTTCCTCTCTGACAAGTATCAGTATTTGTATTATGACCCTGTTTTTGGTTTCAACCTTTTATGTACTTGCATACCATAAAAAGGTTCACACATCTCATTTGGTTGTTTGACAACCGCTCATTAAAGGGTTTTTTAATTTAATTTATTTTTTTCTTACTCTCCCTCGAGGTTTGCATTTTGCCCACCTGGCAGAAACATGATGTACAGTCTGTATACTACTGAGCTCTTAATGTGTCAAAAAAAAACAAAAAAGCAAACAAAAAAGCAAACAAAACAAAAAAAAAAACATTCCCTTGCAAATGTTTTGCGTTTCCAAGACGGTACTTTCATTACAGTTTTTTTTAAACAATGGCCCCTTAGATACTGTCTTTGTTACACGATTTTGTGTTACCATGAATTATAAACTTATGCACCTGCAAATATTTCATTAAAATCCACACCTCGGCATAGCATCACTGTGCAAAGAAAACATGGCCAAATTTTGGTTTAACAGGAGAAGTAAACCCATATTCTAATATTCTAATGTTTTATTGTTTTTTTATTGTGTTAATGTTCCAAGAATCCAAGCTTTTTGTAGCATTTCTGTTGGTCCACTCATGTTTGCATGATATAAAAGGTGTACAAAAGTAAAACTCTAAATAGATGGAGATGCATGTTTGTTTTGTTTATTTTTGTGCAGGTATGATCTGTATGATAGGCTAGAATTAAAGGGTTTGGACTGTATATGGATCAGATATATTGAATGGTAGTATCTGGTATTCTCTGACTCTGTGGTGCTTACTAAAATATGAACATCAATTTAAAAAATGTATTAAAAAAAACAAAAATGACCTTCTAAAATGATCTTCTGTAAACTAACACAGGCACATAAGAAGTTCTGAATGTTTTCAAAATGTACCTTAAACATTTTCCAAAACCTGTGAAGCATAATTCATGATTTCATACTGTTTTCAAACTCCTGTTTGCCTGTAATCTTAGTCTGAAATGTATTAACATCTGTCTGACTCTGAAAAGTTTCCTAAATTCAGATTATGTACCAACATAATTTCATGTTGCCGCTCCCCCAGACACCACCCCACCTATTAAAGAGCGAAATGCTCAGTTTACTCTGAGACCCTCTTTGAAGTGTTTCTCTTGGAAATGTTTTACTAATGTTTAACCTTTTCACTGACATGCTGAAGTCTAAATATTTTTTGAACTCGTGATAGACATTCCAGCATGTTTTGTGAACTGACGCTGTCATGAAGTTTCTGCAGTTGCCAAAAGCCAGGCTGATCGCAGTGATTGCCTTTCCATGTTGTCCGGGATGTTAATTCAGATGGTCAACTATCAAATCAATGCAGTCAGACAGTGGCAAACTGTACCGAGAGGACTCTTTTAATAGAATACATTTAACTCTGTAACAAAAAATAACAAATCAATAAACAGTAACTCTCTCGTTTATGTAGTGTCTATTGATTTATATGACTTTCCTGTCAGCTTTTCCTGTCAGTTCTGAAAGTTCCTTTGGGGAAAGTTTCGACCCACTTACTTCCAAGTCTCTGTGCTGACAGTAACAGTTATTGTGATTTATTGAAGACTGTTTACAAAAAAACTACAAAGCTATTCCTCCGAGTTTGTCTGCCTTCATTAGGCCTGGCATGTCTCGGCGTGCCGTTTAGGACCCCATTAAAGGATTTGCTGAAGGAGAGGGAAGTCATGGCTTCATCAGCTTTAATGGGATTGGGGTTTCTCTCCTCTCTGGTTTTAATAAATGATTTCGTAGCAAATGCTAATGTATAAAACATGTCTGGCCAAGCAATGTAATGTGCTGGAGGGCTAGAGTACTAAATGAGAGAGCATATCTGAGGATTCACAAAGAACTGCGCTCTCTGCTTTCTCCGGGTTGTAATAGCATCCTGTAATTCTTTGGGTGCTCTTGAGTATTGCACCCTCTTTCACCCTCTTTAAATTATGGAAATGTATGAAGGAAGCTGCAGCAAGTCAGGAATAAGCAGCATTTATTGATATTATAAATGTTGGGCTTGTATTCCAGAAGTTACTCAGAGCGCTGATCTGGAATCTGTTCCTGTCAGTGGGGGCTATAGTAAATAAGAGAGAAGCCTGATCCTACTTCAGCTTCAACAGTATGTGCCCAGGCTCTCTTAACATAAAAAAAATCAAAGCTGTGCTGAAAGTTATCTAGTAGATCTTGAACAATCCTGCTCAATCCACTTATCAGATGCTTGACTGAGTGAGCGGTCAGGCTGCTATGTACATAAGCATGTTCATGTGGACTGCTGCCTAATGCTGCATGTTGTAAGTGGCTTGTTGCTGATTTGAATTTGTGAGGGGAAAAATATCATATCAAGTGAGCCATTGGCTTTAGTGTTTGGGGGAGTGAGCACAAGCTTGCCAAAGCAAGACAAATGATTGGCTTTGTGAAGATTAATAAGCAATAACATGTCAGAATATGCATATTAATATTGATCTCTCTTTTTTTTATAAAGGGTTTGCAAGACAATGTGTGAAATGTATTCTGACGAAATATTTTATTAAGAACACTATACTTCTACTGGGCAGGGCCTCCTTTTGTTTTCTAAATTCTTTGTTGGATGGATTCCTCAAGATGTTGGAAATATCTGCTGTGGTGCAGCAGTGTCTGGATATTGTTCTAGTTGTGAATGTTCGTGATGGACGAATGTGATGGTAAATTGTGGTCAAGAAGAAAGTCATCTGAGGTGCTCTGACAGTAATTTTTCCAACGCAAGTCTGATGTGGAAATCTCTATATAGTTACATGTGATCAGTTCTATATGTTTTAGAGAGTCGCCGCCTGTTCCTTGAGCACATACAGGTGGAGAGGGGGAGCACTCTGTTTAAAATCTGTCTCTCTCTCGCCAGTGTGAGGAGAGGACATTGGCCTCTCAGCCACACACATGACCAGAGAGACTGAGCAAGAGCTAAAGAGAAAAAAAGCCACATGTTTAGGTTTGTTTGTTTTTGTTTATTTGTTTTTTTACCTTTAATGTGTAAATAAAGCAGTGTTTATTGACTGTCCCTGTGTTTTTGTTTGTCTGTGTCTGCACGACAGAGGTTTTTTATCTGGTTTTCCCAACCAGTGTGTTTGGCTTCAACCCTGGCCGAGGTTTATTATTATCATTATCATTATCATTATCATTATCATTATCATTATTATCAATCTAGCAATCAATCAGTCATCCAGTCATTCATACAGATATATTCCACTTTACATCCAGCAATAATATTCCCTGAAAATTAGTATCTCTTTTTATGAGAAATTTATTTTTCTGTTTTCATTTCATTTGGTGGCCAATCAGAGCTCAGAGCTTATTTGATATGATTTTATAATATGTATAACCTCATTTGTATTGACCCTTACCCACGTCACCTGTAAAAATAAATAAATAAATAAATAAATTCTGCAGTGTTACAAGATGCTGGCGCACTATTTACTGCTATGGTGACTTTATGACTAACCCCCATATGGCATGGTGTACAAGTTTTTCAAATCTGACTTTTTTATTTAGCAAAAAACAATACACAAAATGTTTTATGTGTTTTTAAGATTGCAAAAATACCACTCTTCCAAAATTAAATCTTCAAATATGCGACATATATTTTAAATACAAACTGCCAGTGGTTTAGTTGCCATTCATGAAAACCACACACCACACAGATAGTTAACTTGTTAAATGTTCACATATACGTACGTGTTAGCTGATGCTGTTTGAGGATGTTGAAATGTCTTTAATTTGAATTTCACTGCACTGCCAGCAGTGAAGTTGACACACTTCTTATTTCAAATTTTTTTTATGCAATAATAAGAACTGCATATGTTTTTGTGATTGTTAAAGTTTACACAACAAGAAAACTTGAAAACACACACTCTCATTGGGTAACTCTGACAGTAAGACACTGGGGTCCTGCCAACTTTGGTGCTTCCATTGCTATGGCAACAGGGTTTTGGAGGCCTTCAAAAGGCTTCACAATGCACCAGTACACTAATTAAATCTCACTCCTTCAGTCGAAGCAGGCTTTGGGACATGCACCCATCCTTTATGGCCTCACGCTACAGCAGCAACACAGAGAGCCGTAGAGAGGCCCCATCTCCACAAACAGAGCTTTAATATTTGGGGCAGCCCTCAACCAAAGACCACCACTAGGATATTCCTTTTGTCTAACGATGAAACTCTAGTGTCTTTGGGTGTATAACCTGGCTGTGCTATAGCATCATGTGTCTTCCAGTTATGTTCAATAGGAAATGTAAGCTGTTGAGTATTTCACTTCAGTTTATTTAAAAGTTATGTTTGTAATGAACTCACAATATGGTTCCCATGGCGCTCCTTTGAAGCTCTGCTATGAATGTTTTCATATATCCCCCCTCTTACCCTCTCAGTTGGAGGACGCTGCATGGAATGCTAATGCTAATAAATTAGTGGACCACTCATAGGCTAGGTTTCTGAATAGCTCCGCTATGAATTATATTTTTTCGCCCCAAGCAAGCTTTGTGATGCTTTTTTTTTTTTTGTATGCGGGATTACGCATGATAAGCACGATTATCTGCCGAGTAACATCACTCGGTTGGGGGGGTGCCACTTATTCCTTTCTCTCTGACAAATTGCCTGTGATTTTTCAGGCGGAGATGGATGGCACTCTTGCCTTTTAGAGTGTAGTCATTTTGTGTGATTGATTGTCATTGAAATCAGCAGTTTTGACTTTATTGATTAGGCCTGAAGCAGCATATGTGTCCGGCTCATTTTTATTGTCTGTCATGCGGCCCTGATCAGAGGCTGAGAGTTTGCAGCAGTGCTCCGCTGGGATTGTCGCTAGCATGCAAATGGAGCTGGGTTCTAAAGGGACCCTCTGCATCAGAAGCCCTGCAATGAAACACTAGTGGATGCAGCACAGGACTGCTGAAGCACTTCCGGCAACACCAGCCGACTAAGTGTGCTTCACAGCTTCAATCAGCTTAGCAGTCCCACTGAGATCAGAGTAGACCTATCTGGAGGTTAAGGAGTAGCATTCTCCTCCAACCCCAAACCGAGAAGTGTTAAATCTCATTAACTGAAGGCAAATCAGGAGAACCCGAGGAAAGAAAAGCCAAAAGAGCTCACCTCCCGCAGAAAGTTCAGCATGCTAATAGAACGGTGAGCCTTCAAGCCAAAGGCTGATGTTATTGGGTGGCTGAGGACGTGTAGGGAACATTTATCACTGTGACACAGCACACTGACTCGCTTTGTTTGATTGGGTAAATTAGTGGGAGCTAATTTGCTTCCTCTGCAGAATCCTTCGCAGGCTTTTTCTCGTTGTGTTAATTAGGCTGGTAGAACTCTTTGGTATGCCACATGGATGTCGGTCCAAGGTGAAAGGGAAAAGAGCTGCATCATTGTCATGCATTGAACGTGCTAGGAAAAATATGAATATTTTTTATGGCTATCAAGTACGGCCTCCTGTTTGTGAGTGCTTTCTCGCTCCTGTCAAATTGAGCATTTAAATTTATAGCAAGGTAATCATCGCTTCATTCCACGAATAACACGTTTGATAGAACCCAATTCCAAACTCATTATGCTTATTAAAATCTTCAGAGAACGACATTCATATTTATTATGTTCAGTGATTTCTAAAGTAGGCCTGGTGTCTAAAAGATGGGCCGCAGATGACGAGTCAGATGAAATCTGTCTTGTGGCCTTAAATGATTCATCACCTGGTCATATGACAAAGAGGTAGCTGTCTCTAGTCATTACTTTCCACACTGAGCAGTATGAATATAGCATGTAGGGGAGAGCGGGGTGCTTGTTTCACTTTTTTACATGTCATGGGATCAGAAGATCACAGGGTTACACGTTGCATACAAAATGAAGTAAGAAAGTTTATTTTAGTTTATTTTAATACACACAGTCTTCGGTTCCAAATAAGTTAATGGATGCTTATTAATTAGATAAGATGGCATGGTTGTATAGTGGTTAGCACAGTCTGGGCCGTTCTGTGTGGAGTGTGCATGTTCTCCCCGTGCTTGAGTGGGTTTCCTCCCACAGTCCAAACACATGCATGTTAGGTTGATTGGTTACTCTAAATTGCCCTTAGGTGTGAGTGCGTGAGTGAGTGTTGGCCATGTGATGGACTGGCGAACTGTCCATGGTGTACCCCGCGTTTGCCTGATGACACTGGGATTGGCTCCAGCCCCCCCGTGACCCCGACTAGCGGGAATAAGTGACAAATAATGGATGGATGGAAGATAAGCGCATAAGCAGTTATAACATGGGCAAAAGTAACCTGATGTTTTCCTTCCTTTTTATACTGTTGGTCTTTACTGATCTTACCTGTTGTCTTCGTTAGTCAACATTAGGCCTGTCCACTCCTTTACATATCATCGCTGTCCAATAAAAAACAGGCATCTCCAAAATGGCAACTTTACAGTAGAGGCCAAAAACTGTCTTCACTTTCAATGGAAGTCAATGGACTTTTTTGGAGCTATTTTGGGGCGTTCGTACTGGTCCATTCGTCATAAAATTGTCTCACAATGTAAACGGCAGCTGCTGCATTTAATTGGTGTAGAAAAATAGAAATAGACAGCTCACTTTTGTTTTTTTTATTAATGAGTTTAAACTGTTAACACTGTTGGATTGTGGGAAGAAACCAGAGCGTTGGAGGAAACCCACACAGACACTAGGAGAACATGCAGACTCCTGTAACTCGTACAGTGGATAGAGATCCGCAAGGCGGTTCTGTATTTCCCTTTTCACCGTAAATGATATAAGTAAATGACTTAGATTCAGACACCTGTTCAGGTGTACCTGCTGCATGGAAGTTCCAATCAGCCTTATCAAATTTAACATGACTGTGCAGGTACTGGTCAACACCAAAGATAGTCCTCCACAGAGTTTATTAACTTACTGTTTTCATACATGAATGGCCAGGGAATCGAACCCAATGATTTGCTCAGCAATGTTGACTTTAAATTCCTGAACTCATCAATGCTCATGACATCTTGCCTGCACATAAACTAGATAGATAGCTAGAGTAAAGAAATGACTGAAATACTTCTGAACATATTGCATATAGGTAATCAATGTATAAATGGTCTAGCCTCTCCCAACTCTGTCATTTATTCCCACATGATCCCATGGAAATCAACCATAAAGATTACAGGTGTTGTTTGTATGTATTTTGTTTGCTTTTTATTGGCAAGAACCACTTTGGGTCACTATTTAAATGTTTTCTTTCTAATCTTTAATGAAGTCCACGAATAACAGTAATTAATAATTAGGACAGGTTTTATTGTTGCATGCAATTTATTTAGATGTATTAAGAATGTTCAGATAGAGATCTTGAATCCTGCAATGCCATCATCGGAATTTGTGTGTATAATACACTAAATGTAATGTGATTCTTATTTTTTTAGGATATTAAAGTGCGAGAGCAGCTGAGTGCGGCCAATCCAGTGGGAAAGATGGAGAACAGGATGTTAACAGTGGTGACTGGTCCAGACATGGTCAACATTGCCTACCTAAACTTCATGGCCTTCCAAGATGAAGTGGCCAAGGTAATTAACACACACACACAGATATATATATATATATAATGTGTATATGTGTGTGTGTGTGTTATAACAGGAGAGACCAAAAACATACTTTACTTTCAATGTAAGGCAATGGAACCAGATTTTTTTCCAAGCTATATAGAGTAATAATTATTCTAATAATAAATTATCTAAAATCTATAATTGAAAGCACTCTGTAATGAGCAATTTTGCAGTCATGTACAGTGATGTAGTGTCGTATTGGTGCAGTCAGAAACTTTTGCTACAAGTAATTTCAAAGATTCAAAATAGGGTAATAGACTGCATCTAGTTACCAACTTCTGATCATTGTAGTTTTGTCTAAATGTGAGACACAGTCACATATTGATGATACAGATGTATGCTTCCACGCTGTTTTGACCTTGATTTTTTAAACTGTATTAAAATATTGAAATTATATCCTTACAGTCAATTTTGGGATGACTCACTAGCTTCTAGTGTTTCTATGTTATGTACCTCAGACAAAAATGTGAGTATCCTAATCATAATTGTTTATATCTGATATTTGGGATGTTTGTAGGAGTGGGCTGAGGAGCTTTTCAGCTTGGCTTCAAACCTCCTGGCCCAAAACATGTCCCGGGAGTCCTGTTTGGAAAAAGTGTGAGTACACCTTGCATTTCCAATTCGCTGTTCTTCTTTTACCATTCCGACAGCTGCTGCAGTCTGCCTTCAGAAATATACATTTAGACTGGGTCTCGGAATTTAGACTCTGTACCACACCTGCTAGTTCTTCTATCACCACTTTAGTGCCCCCAGCGGGACTTTATTCCCCTATTAATAATAAAAATGCCACGTAGACGAGGCTTCCATATTGAACAGTAAAACTTCATAAATCAATACTTGGCCCTCAGAAGAAAGAGATTGACAGTTAGGACTAGTGGCCCCAAAGCAAGCAGTGTTTTAGAGCCTGCGATGAACTGAAGCAGCAGTTAATCAATGCCAAGCACTTCTGGCAGTGTATTAATCTCACACCATCTCTTTATATGGTTGTGGCTTTGTATGTACTGTATGCTGAGATCCAAAATGAACTTTTTGTTTGTTGGTTTGCTGTTTATTCTAGAGCTCTAGAGCGTTGTAAAGTCAATGACAGGAAGGAACTGCAGATAATTTTTTAAGATATATTTAATCTGTACTTTTTTGTTTATCCCATCATTAACATTGTAGGTTTGTGTGTAGGTTTTTTTTTGATGTGCGTTATTTTAGTAGTTTTACAGCACAAATAGTGTTGCTGCCTTAAACAGAGGCCTAAGTGAAATAGCCAAACTATCTAGAACACATTGTTTAAAAAGGGACCTCTTTGGGTTTTATGCAGATTATGAATAGTTGAAATGAAATAATTTTGTTAAAAAACGGTTACAAGGTGAATCATTTTGTTAAAAAAAAGCAACTGATAGATTTTGTCCAGTTCTGAGAAGTAATATGAGTTTACAGAGTTGAGGACAACACAATTCAAAGCATACCTCATCTGTGAATCATGTGGACAGAGTAATGCTTTTGGACGTTATCTCTGTTACCTCACCTAACAGTAGTTCAGCTACACACTTCCTGTAAACCAAGGCCACAAGGATCTTGACTGCTTGCTGCTTTATTATGCTGCTGGTCAGTGATATAAAACACACTGTCCAGCCAATAAAGGAGCTTTTCTGGCCTAAAGACTCTGATTCAGATTTTGATAATAAACACAAAAGCTAAAAGCCCTCAGAATAAACAGGAAGTTTTACACAATCCTAATTGCCTGCCTACTGAAAGAATTGGCAAACCCTCACACAACACACAGAGAGCCTAAAAAAAAAGTTACATCCTACTACAGTCTAGCTACAGCCTACCTGACTCTCAGGATAGGACTCTTAGCAAAGCTGACATCATTGTAAAAACATCCACAGCGGCTTTGAAGCTGAACTTGAAGCAGGATGCTTCTCTGGTAGTTGACCAAACCTATCAGAGCCCACTGGGCTCAACAGGAGGCGGGGCTTAAAAACACAGGAGCTCTAATAAAGCGTTTCAGACAGAGGGTAAATACAGAAGTGCAGTATGAGAAAGCCAATACTAGTAAATAATAAAAAAACTGTAAACATTGAAAATGAGCATAAAAGGTCCCCGTTACCACAAGAAAGAAAAAAAGAAAACATTGTTTATTAAAGCACCAACAAAAAAACCCTTTACATTTGAATTACTATAGTTTTTTGTTTAAAAGTGCTGTCACTGGAAAAGCCTGGGGTTAAAGCATGAATTAATTAGTGCATTTTTCAAATGAACTGGTCTCTACTTCAACACATCCTCAGACTCAAGCCAGAAAATGTTTGCATTCTAGTAGAGCCGCTGAGGAAATTCCTGAATATTTCATGGAGGGAATGCGACTCAGCTGAGCAATGCAGGACATGTAGTCAGGTTGTTGAAGGCCAACATATGTACAAAACTATACTTCTAGAACCTTAGAGGGTCAGCCACAGGAGGAGAGCTGCTGGCGGGTTTAAGAACAGCACAGCGCAGGTTGCAGTTTGCTAAAAAACAGAAAAAATCAACTGAAAGATTTTGTCCAGTTCTGAGAAGTTCTATGTGTTTACAAAGTTGAGGACAACAAAGCGTACCTCATCTGGGAATTATGTGGACAGAGTAATGCTTTTGGACGTTATGTCTGTTACCTCACCTATGTCAAACAGTAATTCAGTTACACACTTCCTGTAGTCCAAGGCCACAAAGATCTTGACTGCTTGCTGCTTCATTATGCAGCTGGTCAGTGACATAAAACATACTGTCCAGCCAGTGAAGAAGCTCTTCTGGCCTAAAAAAAACTCTTCTGGCCCAGATTTTGATAATAAACGCAAAAGCTAAAAGCCCTCAGAATAAACAGGAAGCAGAAAAGACTGTAGAACAGATTGTATTCAGTATACAGCTCAGAATTTGGGATGTCATTGCATCTCAAGGCAATGCAGTGTGTATATACTTACTGAACACTGTAGTTTGTCATGTAAATAATGTTGGCATACAGGAATATGAGTGTTGGCTTGACAGAAATATACTGTTACAATTGTTAGAAATGTAATTAAGGCATGTGTTAATAAGAACATTACAGTATCCAATATCTAATTGCATGTAGACCAAAGCTACAATCTGTCAAATCAAAACGGCATACTAGCAAATAGCTAAGGCTCGCTCATTTAATTAATTTCTTTTTAATTAATTCATTCATTAATTTTTAGTTCCCTCTGTCAGAGTTAAAAAACCCAAAGTACAGGCCAGAGGAAGAAACTCTCCCCCATAGAGACCACTTGTCTCAGCAACCTGTAACGCCTAGCTGGAATACCACCCCTTTTCTCTGCTACAGGTTTATATCATCTCTTAACACAGTGCTTACTGCCTGCCTACCAGCAAGCTTGCTATACCCTCATACAACCCTAAAAACACTCCTGAAACATCCTGCTCCAGTCTAGTATGTGATGGTGGAGGATCACAACCTCCAGCATCTTCTAGCTGACTTTTAGGACTCAATACATCAGGACCACCACCATTGTGAGAATAGCCACAGTGGTGTGGGAGCAGAACTTGCAGCAGGATGCAGCTCTGCTGGTTGACCAATTAGAACAGAGTGGGTGAGCTGAAAAATCTGAGTAGACTGGGCTCATTTGGAGGTCTAAAAAAGTGAATGGAAATGTACAGTAAAAGAAAAATACTGAATTTTAGGGAGAACTAAAGCAAATCTGTTGTAATACATCCTTAACAGGAAATTATGAACATTGTAAAAAAAACAAAACAAAACTTCACAGATGTAGGTGCGGATTCTTTGGGTTCATGTAGCATGAACATGGTGCGTTTATGACAAGCAGTCAATTACACAAAACATGCAGAGCCAAGTGGCAGTTTTCAGGAAAAAGAAAAAAATTCCAAATGTATATTGTGGTCCACTTTTTGCTATCCCTGCATATAAATATGTCCAAATTAAAATGTGTATTAATGAGCCTGTTTGGCTGAAAATGTTTGTACATGACTGCTGCACTTCAGCACCTCATTATGTCACAGTGAATCCAAAGTAGTAGCACACAGACAACATCACGTTTGGACTTCTTAGAGTAAATATGTCCAGCTGAAGGTGTTGAATTCACAGTGATGTTAAAAGATCATGAAGGTTTATGACGGCTTTGTCTCTGAGCAACTTTTGCTTGACTTTGCCTGAGTCACTCCTACTGTCCTTCGCTCGACTCTAATCAAAGAAAAATGCAAAGAGCCGCAGCAGAGGCATGTAATCACCCATTTAGCAGTTTCTATGCTATTAGATGGGGGAGCGGGGTGGCTGGGCATTTACTCGGGTCTGGGCAGCAGCTGCATAGTGACAGCAGCAGTTTAAATGTCCTTGTGCCACAAACCAGATTCGTCTGGTGACTCAGTGGGTGGCCATCAGTGGACGTAGGAGATGGAGTCAGTGGTGTTAGAAACCTATGCCCCCGACGGTTAACTATTACCGATGACTTTGCCCTTAGCTGACGTAACAACTGTGAGGGCTACAGCGTAATGGACATTAATTATTTGCGGAAAACCACTTTTCACCGAGTGCATGGTGAAGGCTCAAGTTGCATGCAGGCTTATTTTTACTGCAGTGGCACATCTACCTCCCCATGCTCCACTGCCAGTGCAAAACATCCTGGGATTGTGGAGCAATGCACGAAATGTAAATACGTACAAACACACACCCCACACACCCAAAGACACTCACACACAGAGGCTATAATTAGGAACGCATTGGGACAGTTATGCACTGCCACACACACAAACAAATTTTGACAGAAGGCTTATTGATTTCTGGGAAAAAAGATGCTGGCCCATTTTCATGCATATGAATGTGCAAAGCGTCAGTGATATTTATAATGGAGCACTAATGAATGCATCTACAGTTCATGCTTTTGTCCCCAGGATAGGAAGGATGGAATATATTAGCACAAAAAAGTGATGGATTCTGAAAGGATGTTTTCATATTCATTCCGTCACAGATATACTAGACTGCTGCTGCAGCTGACTCCTGAGGGAAGCATTCCGGTGAAGAAGTGAGTAACACGGCAACTGCTCAATTCTAGCCATGAATAACATTCACATAACGTATCTGTGGCTTATAATCTTTAAAGAAATAATTCACCCATATAGCATACATTTACCCCAGATGGGGTTGGTCAGTGATTGAATTTTGCACCCTTGATTAAAGACTGTGAGGCTTTTGTTGCTAACAACCACTAGAAGTCAACAGTCAACCAAGGCTTTTCTGTAAATACATCCCCAAAACTTCTGTCAGTTAGGCTAAACTGCATCGATGTCTTTATGCTTACTCATAGGGTGTGTCTCAAAACCTAGTGAGTGTCTAAGTAGGCACTGATTGTGTAGTGTTCTGTCTGACATCTCTCCTCATAAAACAGATTACTGAGACGCTCTAGTTAGAGACGGCTTGTTCCCTCCCACTGCAGCACGCGACCTGTGGTTTAGCTGGTTGCTAAGTTACCAGCCGGCATCCAAAACAATAGCCCGAGGCTTAAAATTCCGCTAGCATAAATGCTAATGGCTCGAGAATAAAACCTGCAAAATGGTCAATGACTCGTTGAAAAGTTATAAATAAAATACTGTTTTGTGTGATTATATGACAAGAAACACAGTAAAACTCCAGAGAGAATCAAAATAAAATAATAACTTACATTTTAAAACCACTTCACTGCTCGTAGATTTGCCTGCGTTGCATCATGGGGCCTTAGCGGCTGAGGAACCGTTCGATGCTTCCTTAAAATCAGGTCTAAATAAGGTGCCTCAGTAGACAGCATGTTTAAGGTGTCTAAGAATTGGGACAGCCTACATGTCGGGAGCGCATACCATGATGTAAAATGCTGTTCTCATTTCTTAAGAAACCAGAATGACTTACTATGAACTATAAAAACAAGCAAAGCATAACTGTGTGGTTAAGATTTTTTGAATTATTTTGGAAATAGATTACTGAGACGCTCTAGTTAGAGAGCAACTGCGGCACGGCTTGTTCCCACCCACTGCATGGGACTGGCGTTTTAGCTGGTTGCTAAGCTACCGGCCGGCTATCCAAAACACTAGCCCAAGGCTTAAAAATCTGCTAGTGTAAATGCTAATTGCTCGAGTATAAAACAGCAAAATTGTCAACAACTCGTTGCAAAGCAAATAAAAGCATTTTTTGTGTGGTTGGGTGACAGGAAACACCTTAAAACACCAGAGAGAATCAGAATAACTTTTGAAGATGACTTCTCTGCTAGTAGCTCCGCTTTTGTCCGCCATGTTGGGAAAAAGTTCTGCCTGTGTTGCATCATGGGATTGCCTTAGCGGCTGAGGAAGCGTTCAATGCTTCCTTACAATCAGGGCAAAATAAGGTTCCTCAGTAGACAGCATGTTTAAGGTAACTAAGTGTTGACATTGACATTGACATGCTGTCCAGCTGTTATTTATTTACATTGTGTTGATGATTTTAGACAGTTTGGAACATTTAACATTTAAAATTGAGCTTGCACATGTAAAGCCGTGCCTTCAGAACATAAATTAAAGGAAAATAATTGTACCATATTTCATATTTTCCATTAATAGTTTAAAGTTATATTATATGGTTTGTTCCTTGATGAACGAAAAGTGTACAACACAGTACGATTCTTCTGATGTAGTTCTGTTGTAGTCATTAATAAGTCTGTGTAACCTTAATATAGGTCCAATATTAATATTAGGTCTTAATATAGATGCAGTGTGGGTGAGTTGAGAGAAGTTGTTGGGATGTATTTACAGAAAGGATTGGGATGACTGTTGACTTCTAGTGTTTGCTAGCAATGTAAACCTCGCAGCTCCAGCGCTGAGCAACATTTGGACATGCCCTGGCCAAACATATGTTCCATGGTCCCTTTCTATAAATAAAAAAAAAGTGAATTTAAAGAAAACAATCTTAATGGTTACAACAATGAAGTAAAAAAACTAATCATATCAGAACTTCTCACGTTTCACAGACAGTCCAGATGTTCAAATCCTTGTAGACACCAGCTCAACATTTATTGATAGAGTTTATCGGTACAGTAACAACACTTTTCTGGAAAGGCTTCCCACTAGATGTTGGAACATTACTGTGAGGATTTGATTGCATTGAGCCACTAGAGTATTAGTGAAGTTGGTCATTAATTCTGGATCAATAGCATCTTGTTCTGCTTTTCTTTGTAGATTTGGAGAGATATGTGTGCACAATTGAATGTTTGTTTTAGCAGTTGGTGCATCAGCTGAATTCACTAATTAGAAGAAGTGTCTGGAGAGCTTTAGACTTATTAGTGTATACACTGATGAAAATTAAAAATAAATCTTAGCATAAAAACTATCCTATATCTAGTTAATATGTATTTCTTCTTTGCTGTGAGTTTGTTTAACAAACTACTGGCAGTTTTCCTTGTTTAAAATTCTTTTATTAGGCCAAATTATCTCACTGTAGTAGCAGATAACTTGGCTTGTTTCAAGCATATTTTTACAATAAGAAAAATGATCTGCCAGTATAGTGAGATAATAGTGCTTACTAAAATAGTAAGTAGTAAAAGTTTTTGGCAGCGTATACATGAAAAGGTTTACATTAAATTCTGTAGAATGAAGTGCAGCATTCAACATTGAGTTGTTTTTTTTACATACAAATGCGATGCAGTGTACTTGTGTGGACCCAGTGTCCAAAATTTCCACATGTATACATGATGTTAACATTTTGTTCATGTTGAGATTCAGTGCATCTTTTTATTTTAGTGTAGTTCAATGAGTGTGTTTTAGAAAATGACTGCTATGATGCTTTAACAGTCTTTGTGTGTTCTGTTGTAGTGTCTTCCGGGTGTTTTCAGCAGACAGGAAGAGGGTTGAGAACGCTCTGGAGATCTGTGGCCTTGCGTCTGGAAGAGTAAGCTCTGGCTCACATCTGTCACCAGTTTTTGTTTTAGTTGCTGTCAATGTTCTATAACTGTGCAGTTACAAAGTTCAGCCTCAGTACTGAAAACGAGTGATAACTAGGATAATTTAATTCAACTGCATTTAATTAAAGAGATGAAAGCACACTGAAGATAAATACATTTCTGAATCCTGACAGAATTGAACTCTATGCTGATAGACACCTTATGAAACAGTTTACAGTAATAGGATCTTGCCTGAAAATTACAGGATGATGGATCATTCCTAACGGAGTAAAAATACCTCCGGTCAGTAAATATTGTGGGAACTGGAGAAGGAAAAACAACTGAGACTAAAATCACAAGACCAGAGAAGACACGTGTAAAGCACTGCCATGTAGGGCTTTTACAGTATAGAACAATTGATCTGTTACAAATATTTACCACCAATTATTTATTAGTAGAAGTGAAAATGTAGAATTGCATGTCATCAGCATAGATATGAAATTGATATTGATATGTTTACATTTTGGACATACTTAAACAGCAAATATATGTTTTTATCAACATTCAAACTGCTAAATGATGCAGATTCAATGAGAATGTATGCTTTTGTTCATAATTTTAATAAATCAGTCAAGACAGCCTTAATTGGTATTGGTCATAATCAAGACTCTGTTGACAGACTTATGAGCCATTTGTCAGATTTTTCTCAGTGGAGTTGACAAAAGAGTCCATAAGAAAAAAGCTGAAATATTGATCCTTGGCACTAGAATTCAGAGAAAGCTGCTTTATGTGGAGCTTTTGCTTAGTGCACTAAAGTATAAAAACTGGATATAATTGTAGTTTCTGAGCTTTGTTTGATCCCGCATGTAAACACAGTCCCTGAAGTAGCTGTTTATCATTTTATAAATGAAGGTAAACTTCGGCCTGCCTTTCTCTGAGCGATACAGGGAAACATGTTCATGCATTGGTTACAAGCAGAATTTATTAATGTAATGCTTTTATTAATTTCCTACAAATCACATAACTGCCACCTTGAAAGGGAAAAGATAAAAATAGACTTTAAAGTTCTGCTACTGGTTTTAAGGCTCGATATGACCTAAAACCCACTTATCTCTCTGATTATGGTCCATCATGACATCTTTCACAAATACCTGCCATAAAAAATGTTGAATGACCTGTGTCAGCTGTTAGCTCCTGCAGCACTCAGTTCCACCTGTTATTGTGCAGTCAAGCTCAGTTCACACTTTTAAGAACCGTTTGAAAGTGTATCCTTTTTTTATAAGCATAATATTAGAATATTATGTCTCTGCTGGCATTTATCTTTGTCTTTTACTGTTTATTTGCTATTACTTTAACACATGTGAAGCACTTTCTGCTGCAGTTCTATAAAATAAGTGCTTTATGAATAAAAAAAATATATATACATTTGGACTATTTCTGTTAATTTCACACAATGTGAAGTGCAGCTGCTGTGCTTCTACCATTACAGCTAGACCTACTGAGATAAGAAACCTTTTGGACAGGTACTGTTAGATATTCATCTGTTATATAACGAAGCTTTCCTCACTTTAAAAAAATCTGGGATGCCATTGTTCTGCATAGTTTAACACACGTTCTTTTATGATCCTTTGACTTAAAAAAAAAACAAAACTGATTACTCAATTAATCATCAGAATAATGTGTAGATTACTCGATTACTGCGATAATTAAAAGTGACAGTGCTACTATTAAGAGATTACTCTGACAGTAAGACACACACACACACCCATTCACAAAACAGAGGCAGTCTGTCCATAATTACATAATTAGCAGCAGGCACGAGCAGCGTATTGCTGTGTTAGAGGCCGGCTGGGATTTGTTGTTGTTGTTGCGATATGTAATTAATTAGAGCTAAATGTCGGTGCTGCTAATCCCTCGACTCACTGACTCCCGCAGAGCTGGTCGTCTGTCTGTGTCTGTGAGCGCACCCACCTCTCTGTTAACTCTGATCAGACCCTAGACCCCTCTATCACCACTGCATCCATAGCTCAGTGATTTAGTGAAAGTAGGGAGTATTAAAAAGGTGTTTATTAAGTATTTTCTTGGTTTAGTCCTGCCCTCACTCCTCTTCTGCCTTGGACGTCCTGCTATTTTCTTGTAGTCTCTTCCTTTATTTGAGGTGTTATGCTCCCATGTAATGTTAGTCTATGTAGCAAAAATGGTCATAATAAATGAATTATGTGGCTGTTTTTCCTTCTTTACCCTTTTAGAATTAAACAGACTGTTTTTATTACAGTTACTTTAAGATTGACTTATCTTTGCTGTTCAAAGAAAAACAAGTATCTTAAAAGTGGCTTTGCTTTACAGGAGAAGGTAAAAACATTTCATATAATGTTACAATATTTTTTCCAAGTAAATTTTTGAGTTTTTTCATTGGCCTCAATTAATGTGACATGTATGTTTGTGACACCATGTGACATCACAGAAACTGTTTTGCAGCATAGTGCATTTATGGACCACATGAATGGCATGTTTTAAGACTTTAACAATGTTTATATATTACATCAAGCTAACTTATATAAAAAGTTGTTTCCCTATTCAGGATATCTAACATTTACCCAGTAACTGACTCAAAAATGAAATCTTCAGATTTTAAAAATGTTTATTTTCTAGAAAAAGGAAAATCAACTTCCTGACATTAAATGTTATGCTAATATAACAAGAAATACTTTTAGACTATTTCTTTATATATAAATTGTGCACACTATGTACTGAGCAGGTGTTATATGAAAAAAAAAAAGTTATATAGTTTTGATGCAAAATTGATGCAATACCAGCTCAGCAGGTTCTATTTCGTTATGTTCAGGAATTGTGATCATGCATCAGAAACTACATTCACCATCCACTGTAATGGGAATACCATTCTTAGACTGGGTAGGACTCTCTTGTTTCTCAAAAGAGCCTGAACTCCACACGACAAGGATTTACCAGAAAATCTGGAAACCTTGCTTAGGGATTCTGATCCATGTGTGGATCCATCATCTGCCTAGTTTCAGGAATCCTGTGCCCATCATAGTGTCAGATTCCTGTACTTGGCTAACAGGAGTGGAGGTCAGAGTTGTATTTGCTGTTATAGCCCATCCACCTCCTGCATGTTCAGTTCTTTTCTGATCACCACTGTTGAGTGGTTATTCAAGTTACTTTATACTTCCTGTAAGATAGAAGAAATCTAGCCATTCTTCTCCGACCTCTCTCATCAACAATGTGTTTCCATCTACAGATGGCTCATGGCACCATTTGTGTCAACTCTTAAGATGTGTAAATCAGATTAGCAGTTTCTAAAATTCTCAATCCCCCCGATCTGGCACGAACAACCATACCATGGTCAAATTCACTTCGATCACATTCAGATTTTTTATTTATGTCAATGGCTATGTAGGTGTTCACGTCTATTGAATAAATTAACTGATTGGTATATTTTGTGTGTGTTGAATTATTTAATAGGGAAGTTCTGATCTTCTGAGCGTGCAGCCTCTTCATTGTCAGTTAGCAATAAATGGGCTGCTATATCAGTTGCTGCTGACAGATGAATAAAGAGAGCATCACAGCGGTGCTTATTGTGCGGCTTTATTTATAGTGTATAATAGACCTGTTTTGAAGGTGCATCATTTCGCTTCTTAACTGTTCTTGTGTCTGTTGGCATGATGTTATTAGGGTTATTATTATTTTATAAAACGATTACACTGTTATTTGATTAATATTCTATGCATAAACTGGCTGTTAAACTCATTTCTTTCTTTGTTTTGTTGCCATACAGTATACTGTGTCTGAGCCACTGAAGGCTGTAGCTTGTCCTGGCTGACCACTCCGTTCTCCTTTTTCCTCATCTGCCATGATTCTGTCCAAGACTGCTCTCCCTCGTCTAAGTCCGTCTTCTCTGACATTCTTAAGTGATCATTATCTTTGATAAAACCCTGTCTCGGCAGAGCCCTTGTCTTTAATGACCGCTGGTCCATGTAATTGGCCGTGTAGAGTTCTTCTCCTGTTCTTTTGGGATGACGTTTCTGCTCTTTTTCTTTTTGATTATGCGGCCCGTTCGACTGTCTGCTCACAGAAATAGCAGTTAGGTGCAAATGAAACCACGCTGGTAATAGAGAAGTAATTTTCACTTGAATATTTCAATTCAGCGTCTCCTTTATAGAAGCCAGCATTTCCGTATTACCAACTAACATAACCCAACTTTTTGAGAGTTCTAACTTTTTAAGTTGTTTTTTTTTTCTTGTCTCCTGCAGAATGACTTAATCCCCCAGCACCAGTTCACCCCAGATATATACAGAGTGTTCCTCAATAACATCTGCCCCCGGAAGGACATCGATACCATCTTCTCAGAAATGTAAGCCCCTTCATGCTTCATGCTGAGTCCAGTTTTATGTTGGAGATTGTTGTGTCACCTCCCTGCACGAATGGAAAGCTGGTCTGCTGGGAAGTCAAGATAGTCCTCCTGTATTTCTGGACACTGCATCCTTACAAATTAAACTCATAAATCAAATACAGTGTTGGACGCTAGACATGATAAGAGAGTGAGTCATAAGCTGAAGTGTATGACGAATTGGAGAGGGCAGGCATATTAAGCTGCTGTAATTGTGCTTCATGTATCCTTAACAAGTGTCTGTGCCTTAATAGCCATCATTTAAATGTCGACTCCCAAATTTAAATAGGCGTTTACCCTTCAATCAGCTCTTTCTCAATACACAATGTCCTCATGAACGTTCTCTCTTCAGTCTTTCTGTTCTGTGTATCTCTTGATTGAGTCAGGAGAGCCTAGAAGCATAAGGTGGATTCATTAATATGGTGGTTAATTATTACAGTAAACAGTTGCAGTGATCGTATTAAGAAGTTTAAGGATAGTTAACTAAAGAAAGTCTAACTCTAAATGCTTACGTTTGTCCCAAAAATGTTTTTTCTTCATAACGTGCCTCTGAAAAAGTCCTATATATAGTCCTATATATGGGCTATAATTGGTTAGCTTGCCCACCATATTCTGCTTGATTAACTGGCAGGGTGGCATCCTGCTACAGGTTCCACCCTCACACCGCTGTGGCTATTCTTATAATGGCATCGGCTCTGCTATATCAGTTAGAGCCAGAATCCGATCCTGAAAGTTGGGTAGAACAAGCTAGATAGAGTTAATCCACCGTTGCAAGCTAGACTGGAGCGGAAAGTTTTAGGGTGGGTGCTTTTTTTATCCCTGTGTTTTGCATAAGGGCATACCATGCTTTCTGATAGGCAGGCACTAAGAAATTGGTTTAGGAGATGATGTCACCTTGTAACAGAGAGAAGGGCTGAAATTCCAATAAGGCGTTCCAGGCAGCCGAGAAAAGCGGTGTCTGTGGAAGAAAAGCTTGTTTTTATACCTTATAGATTGTTTACATACACCAAAAGCCACGTAAACCACTAAAGGAAAGGGAGCAACCAGAATAGCACAGTCCCGCTTAAAAAATTGGTTTTCCATTTTATGGAAGGCCCTTAACCCTCACAGCTCGTAGGACACCAGGAAGCTAAATTAGCAAACGTAGGACATCTCATGGCTTATAATCAACATTTCAGGGTTTTGTGTGCTGAGGTCTAATTTTAAAGCATTAAAAAATGGTACACATGTACAGCTGTATGTGTTTTTCTGAGTTTGCTTCATCACTTTGTCTCCTAAATGAACTTCCCTCTCTCTTTCTCTGTCATGCTCCAGTGGTGCTAAGAGCAGACCTTACCTCACAGTAGAGCAGATGACAGACTTCATCAACAATAAGCAGCGAGACCCCCGCTTGAACGAGATTCTATACCCGCCCCTGAAGCCTGAGCAGGTGCAAGCGCTGGTGGAGAAGTACGAGCCCGACACCATGCTCTACCAACGAGGTGAGTGGAGCCACCTGCCAATCAAACCACGGTGGCCCGTAAACGACGCTGCTTTCTCATGAGCGAGAAAGTGCAGCTGTGTTCAAGCGGGGCAAAATCAAGTGCTACCCTCATGCTCTCTGTAGGGCTCTGAACTTGGCAGGGTCGTTGCCATGGTAACACTTGTGCTACAAGAGCGCAGTGAGTTGGTGACCCAGTGGGATGCTGGAATGGAATGTTAGCAATGGAGATGAGCTCTTACTGTAACCTGCAGGTTCACACATTCATGCACTGGGGACTGAGGTCTCCTTCCCAATGTCATGTTAGCAAATTTATAGTCCCCACACAGCTGTCACTCTAATAAGCACGTCTGTTTCTGCCAGGACATACGCCATCAGATTTACGTGCGCACACCCGCACTCTCGCTTTCATGCAGTGTAAAGGATGTAAAGTCATATATCTCCATTTTTACTGATTTTTATTTGTCTACATTATTTACATTACATTCACATCATATTCTGTTTATACTGTGTTACAAATGAATGAAGAATGAACCAATAGAAATGTTCCAAAATAACATGGAAAAATTTTGATTCCACTGACCTACATTAACAGTAGTTTGTTTTTGGTGTCTTTATATAAAGGTGCCATTTTGGAGATGCATGGTTTCGTTGGACAGCAATGATGTACCAATATCAAATGTATCAAATGCAGTAATATGTGTTAAACAGTACTGATCAAAATTCTGAGCACCCTTTCAATTATGTAATTTCCAGTCAAAATGACCATTTATTGACCATTTAATGGCCTTTATTACTAAGTATAATGTTCAATCTTTAATTCTTCCATCTTTCCAGTCTTAAAACCCACATGTCTTATCCTTCCCAATA
Organism: Megaleporinus macrocephalus; assembly: GCA_021613375.1. Classification (NCBI taxonomy): domain Eukaryota; kingdom Metazoa; phylum Chordata; class Actinopteri; order Characiformes; family Anostomidae; genus Megaleporinus; species Megaleporinus macrocephalus. The sequence continues at coordinate 32,730,554 of CM038707.1, forward strand.
GTGTCACTGACATCATGTTCCCCTTTAGCCCACCACAACACTAACATTCAACCTGGCATAAGTACGGGGAAAGTTAATAGTAAAAAGATTTCTCTACTAAATTATGAGCTATAGAGAAAATAAGAGAAACAGTATTTTAAGCTTTCATCTTTGACAGATAGCAAAAAATCAAGGTCTACTATTGCTTCAGATATGCCTGTCCAACTGTCCATCCTTCCATTGTGAGTTGTAGGGAAGGTGATATGGCAAAAAAATATATATAATATGACTTGAAGGTGTTTTCACTGTACATGATATGCATTACAATATTTATAATAATGTTTTTCTGAGATTTAAGTTGAAACAGACATCATAGACGCTGTAGTGCCTCATTTAAACATACTAAAATAATAAAAACACTTTTATAGTAAAACATTAGTAACGAAGTCATTGTTCTGACTAACTGCAGGTAGGGATTATATATATGGTGTGCTCAGTGTTTTGGCATAACTTTGCATGCGTCCTCCCCAAGTAAGGAGACAACTTTGAGTCTGAAAGGATTTGTAGCTGTCAAGAAAATTAACAGAAAAGAGGAGCATTTGCTCTGGAACACTGAGACTCGACATCGAAGAGGATTTCATAAACTAATTAGTGTAAATTTGTAATTGGAAAAACTGAAAGAAAGATTAATAGAAGCTGTAATAAAGGCAACACTAAATAAAATGACACACTAAATACCCAAATAAATATAATATTATTTTTATTTGGTCTTTACTTGTCTTATATTACAAGTAAAGACCAAAGGAATTGGAGATATGACATTTCAACAGCGGCAATAATTCTGTAAACCTAGCCCTGAACATAGTCTTAACATATTAACCAATAGGAATTGTGTTTATTTTGTATATGACCCAAATATAGTTTTTTAAAATGTGTAGCTTTTAGATGTAAAAACACTTCAATGAGACCAGTTAGTTGGTCGTGATATTTCCGGTTAGCCCTGTTTTCTCAGGTTTTCCGGGCAAAGTCTGGACATTCTGTCCTAAAAGTGTGCAAAAACAAGTATAAACACACTCCATCACATCCTCTCTTGTCTGCTGTACGGAATAGTGTCCCCACTGGGACGTTTTTTGTGAAAACAGCTGCTGCACAGGCTGATCCTGTCCTGAATCACACTCCCTGTCTGTTACGCTGCCAACTCTGTCTTCTGCTCACAACCCAGACACCCACACATGCGTACACGCACGCACAGTCTGTTCTGTTGCAGAATGGCAGCGCTGACTCTGTGAAGTGACTGTTTGCTTTTTTTTCCTCACAATTATAACTAATTGAAAGGTGCTGACAGAGAAACAGCTCCTTTGATTTATGGTTTGTGCCTGTATAACTTCATAGCAGAGAGTAAAGCCTGAGGCGCACACTAAACAAACCAGAACCTCCTTTGAGTTAAATCATTCAGAAAACTGTTTTTTGATTAATAGGAGTCGTGGTGGCCAGTGGCAGATTGCGCATCATCTGTGGAACGGTCTGAAACTGTAGAGTGTCTTCTGTATGCAGCGTTTATCATGCCTGAGGAGGCGCTGCTGCTACCATCTGTTTGACAGTTTCTCCTCATGCTCTACTACGAGTCCTGTAGACTCATGAGCTTGCTCTTTCCTCTTCACCCTGACATTCTGAAAAGGGCTTGTGTATGGTTCAGAGAGATGTGTTCAGAATTCATGTGCACCACCTACATTCCCTGTAGTGCGGGAGCTACAGCGTTACTGTAGTTGTACAGCAGAAGAGACTGCAGATGATGCACATCTTTACATGTCCTAAATAAGCAACTTCTAAACCACTTAAACAAGAATACATCGAGAAATAAGAAAGAATATAAGGTTAATTAACCCTTAAGAAGATTTACAAGAGTCAACATTGTGCTGTATTGTACTGTCAATGCGGTCATCCCTACTTGAAGTGACCATGAGCCTTCAGGACGCTTCCCACAATGAACCAGAGTGATTGGCCAGAATGTCAGAGTACATTTTTAATCAATTCCCATCAAATTTCCATCTTCCACCTTTTTTTTAAAATTGTGCATCATCTAAATCTCAGATGTTCTAGATGTCTTTATTTCATCAGTCTTACCAAGGGCTCACCATGGAATGTCTGGAACGTCTTGTAAAGAATATTACATTTGCAATATTGTAGCAATAAGTAATAACTAGAGATGAACCGATCAGCGTTTTTGAGGCCGATTCCAATCAGCGATCACCTTTCAGCGTGATCGGCCGATAGCCAATACCGATCGAGGGCGGGGCTGTATGCCACGGCAGGGCTACATGCAATTATTAGCACAAGCAAGTCATGAAACATGGTCGAAACTGGTTTATTACCAATTTAACAAGCTCATGTGAAACAGCATAATAACTAAATTAGAAGTTGGTCTATGTGGGCGTAAACCGCTTCATACAGCTCCGGAAGAGCCACATCTAAAAAAATGCTACTAGGAACAGCAGAGCGGGGATCCAGGTGGAATATTAAACGCAAGAATGCCACAGAACGTCTTCCACAGCCGAGAAGAGCTGCTTATCTAGAACTATAAACTCAATCTCTGGCTGTGGTTCCTTTAGCTCTCTGGCTGTTGCTGCTGCTGTACTGTTCGTACCGGTCAGATCTGGTCTGCACGGTTCTCCGGGTTGTTTGTTTTGTGCTAGCTGTGCGTGCTAGCTCTGCTCTTTGCTGATACTCACTGTATTCAGCCACGTGGTGTTCTCTGAAGTGTCGTATGAGATTAGTAGTGTTAAATGTCTTTGTTTTGGTTCTCTTAAGAGACTCGTTTATTTTTGAAATTGTACAGATGTTACAAACTGCCCTACATGAGTCACTTACGGGAACAAACTGCCAGACGGATGATGTTTACTTTCCGCACATGCGGTGAACGCCGTAAACTGTTCTTGCGAGGCCACTGCTTTAGTTAGTCTGACGAAAAAACGATATGTATTTCCTCCTAGTGGTTCAGATAAGAATCGCAGGGAGCTGGCCAGAGGGGGTTTCACAGAGGGCTCCTCTTCCTGGGTAAAAGGCTAGCTGTAAATACAGAAACTAGGCTCATTTGTTTAATGCCATCGATCAGCTCTCGGGATCGGCTAAATTGGAGATACCGATACATAGCCGATCGATCCTTCCATCTCTATTAATACCAACATTGATAAGCAATAAGTAGCAATACGTTCCACCTGTTTCTTAACTATTTGAGCCTGTAGATAAGCTCTAGTAACGCGACGAAAAAGCATAGTCCCATCATTTGATCACTAGAATTAAGCACGTGAGAAAAAGCCCAGGATTTTGGGAGATGTCCTCACTTCTTTAAGACTCCACTCCACTTCTTAATTGATCAGTGCATCAGGTTCTGTAGGAACTCTACAGGCTGCGTCTTTGTCTCCAATCCCAGTGCAGCGCGCTTGCTGTGCTCTTCATCCACAGTGTTCCCTCAAAAGGCTGAAAAGGTGAGGTCTCGCTGAGATGAAAGTCACTCGCCATGGCCTCATTAGGGAGACCGTGTTCAGATGTCAGAGGAAAAAGCGTTGTTAATTAGGTTGTGGAAGTCTTCGGAGGGCATGGCGGGATTAATTAGCGTAAAGTGGCCAGAGGGACTGAGGGAATCTCCCATAGACTGGAGCTCTACCTGGAGGAGCTGGAGGCTGTCTTCCTCATCAGCACTCACCTGTCAGGAGAGGAGACGTCTAAACGTTCAGCAAGCTTTGGCCGTCACTGACCATCACACTAATTGGGAGATGGCGTGGGCTTCATTCTAGCTGGGGTTGAAGTTTCGGATGTATCTTTTTTTCGCCATGCTGTCCGTTAATTGTGAAAAGTGGAAAACGTTCTGTTACTTTCCTGTATTTCGCCAACGTGAAGTTTAGTGTGGAAGTGAAAATGATTTTAACACCAGTGCCAATGTGCGTACACCCACACTGGGAGTACTGGAGCTTCTTTATAACCAAACATTGTAAGAGACCAAATTGGGAATTGGCTGCTGTTTCCTGGACAGATGTGCATCTTGGCATCGTTAGTTCATTCGCAAAAGTTCTTGGTTTGATTCTAGATCTAGTATTTCCATGTTGGTGTTTGGGGTGTGACTAATGGACAACAATGGCACCAATCAGCATGAAGAACGAAGAACCTTTGGATGACTGAAATCAACAGAACATGTGTATTTAATTAAAACTATTTAAACGTGAACATGAAGAACAGAGATAAATGTAACAGAGAAAAACTAAATTTGTCCTGACAAATATGTTCAGGCAAAAGTATCCTCAATAAGAAGTACACATTATTGACTAAATGCTTAAGAATTCCAAAATGTGTTGACCTAAATGCAAACTGCCTGAGTTATTCTGAGGTATTAGAGGGTTTCATAGAAATTTGGACCTGCCGGGAGATCCTGGCCTATGAAAGATGTATGTAAATGTAATGGAGTAAATGGACGTTATGGCTGAGCTCGTAAGGCCAGAATACAGTTTGCTTATGATATACTTAATAAAACCTGTAGATTAACTAGTAATGTAGTGATGGAACAAGTAACACGTGGGGTAAAAAACTGAATTGTTTATGATCCAAATCATACTACCTTCTCTGTTTAACAAGGTGATATAGAGCTGTCTTTATGTCTCTGTGTCTTGATGGTATGACTAATGACCACACCAGCAGGAATATCTTAACTGCTCCAATCCAATCAAATCACTCCATAGCTACTTAAGCATCTATGGACATTTTCAGAGCCGAGACACGGAATGTTCTTGACAGGCCAAGTCAAGTGGGAACCCAAAAGTCCTGGGCTGAACAGTCACATGGTGATGTCTAGGGTCACTGCTTTCACAGACTTCAGGCAGTCCGTGATTGACATTTGACAATTTTAGTTATGGCAATTTATCCAATTCCTTTGGTCCCCTGAGCAAACAAGGACTTTGCATTAAAGGATGCAAAACAAACCCTAAAGTGAAGCTGACTGCAATCTAACCTCAGAACATACCCAGACCCACATCATACATCATGTGAATGTCCAGACCAGAATGTTACAGACCAGACTGATAACCAGTGCTTTAAATTAGAAATATTTATTTCTCCACACACTTACGCAGGTCTGTTCTCTTCCCCTGCAGGCCAGATTTCTGTGGAGGGCTTTGCGAGGTATCTGAGTGGAGAAGAGAACAGCATCATTCCTCCTGAGAAGCTGGACCAGAGCGAAGACATGACGCTCCCTCTTTCTCACTACTTTATTAATTCCTCCCACAACACTTACCTCACAGGTCAGTCAACCAGCTTGCTTTTGCAGCCCTTCTCCAGCCAATCAGCTCGTTACTCACACAACGTCCCATCCATAAACATCACATAAGCTTTCCTAGCCAACTACCTTGCAACTGTTAGGTTCAAGATTACAATTTGTAGGCTGCTAGGGTTAGTGGTGGACCTCCAGTCTTTTACAGGTCATATTTTATGTGAATAAAAATACCCACAATAATAAAATAATAAAAATCAAGATGCTATTGAAAGAATCGCACAGCTACTTCTTTGAAAAAGAGGACAGTCATGTAAAAAATACTGCTTTTTAATGGAGGAACAAAAAATTGTGTCACAGAAATAAACAAAGAACATTTTATAATTGGATACACATTGTTTCTATTGCAGCACAGGCAGTGATGGTGTTTGCCATTACAAAAGCTTTACTTTAATTATTTCTCTGCTTTTATCTGCTGTTGTAAAATGACTTACCTGTGGTGGCATTCGGTCAGGAATCCTCACTAAGTTGAACATCCCTAATAATACACGCCACATATTCAAAATAGTGCTTTCCTTCATTGATACTGTACACGCTGAAAGCACTGATGCTTTTTGTACTTGAATGATAGTTATATTTATTTACTTTCTTGCAATTTGTTCCTTTTATCTAATCCTGGCAAGTTGTTTGTACTGTTTGGTTGAAAATTCAGGTTCATATATTTTCATGAGTAGAGCAAATTCAAAATGACTACTAATTAGAGAATACAGGGGAAGAGTTATCCAGAATTCTTAGTTTAGTCAGGATTTTCTTTATTTCTGATCCTTCATTTCTTTATTTCTTATTTTCCCTTCAGATGTTGTTTTTGAACAACATTTGCCATTGGAGTATGTAGTTCTCAACCTTTATGAAAGTGGTTTCTTTAAAATCTCAGTTTGTGATCATCATAAAAAAATGTAGTTACATAAGCTTAAAAGTTTAGTATAGTTTGTGTGAGGTAAACTTAAAAGCTTGGGTTTTTTAACCTCCATGTATAATTGTGGTAAGTTGTAAAACGTAACTAATTTGAGACACTAATTAGAAACTAATTTGTTTTCTTTAATATTTTGAGTTGACTCAACATATCAGGGTTTACAGTGCAGGACTCGTTATTCTAAAATCCACATCATTATTCTGTAATATGGAGGATTTTTCTAACGTCAAGGAGTTCCATATGAAACATTTATTATCTTTACTGCTACCTCTTTCAAATGCTGACTTCATTAATATTTATCTAATGAGCGCACCACATTAATCTTTCTCAAAGGCTTAAGATGTAGACAGTGATGAGAGTAAAACTCAAAAGGGAGTGTCACCGTTTGATTCTGAACCTTGTATTGTTATACATGAGTATGAAATCCCCACTGAATGCTCAATATCTTCTGAAGTGGAGGTCGCAATATGAAAGCTCTGTAGTTTGTCGAGAACATATTTAAGGAGTTATGTGACAGATGCTCCCGATACCAGGCCATTTCTTTAAGGCAGAATGAGACATAGTCCAACGCACAGTGGAGTTAGTACACAAATTGCGGTAAGTACTGATTGTTCTAATGGACTTGTTCTCAGGAAAAAGCATATGCAGCCGCAAACAATTAGAAGATAATGCAATATAGAAGCTTCTGGAATCTCACTTCAGAAGTACACAAAAATGCATTTACTGGAAAAGCAAAGAGCTTGTTTTGTTTGGGAAATGACCCTGACATGTCTCTGAGGCTTGTTACTGTGCTGTAGTATTATGATGCTAATAGGGAAGTAATTGCTTTGATAATGATGCTAATACAGTTGGGGTCAGCGCCGCCACACCCGGCATTTCCAAGAATCTTTGGATGTCTTTCTGGTGAATTTTGCGGGTATGGGTGTGTGTTCATATAACAGGCTTTATTTGACTCATTCTCAAGAATTGCATTGCCTCTATAAAAAGTGATGGGAAACACATTATCAGACGCTGCTGTAATATACTTTTAGCGTAGAAATCCATTGACAATGTACACATATAATGTCTGCTGACTTTGTAGTTATAAATATGAGCAAAACAGTATGTATTTATACATCAGAATTTTTAAAACTAGAATTTAGAATTTAGAACTAGAATTAGCCACGTGTTCGCACACAGCGGAATTTGACCTCCACATTTAACCCATCCGTGCAGTGAAACACCCACATATACACAGTAGTGAACATACACACTAGGGGACAGTGAAACACCCACATATACACAGTAGTGAACATACACACTAGGGGGCAGTGAAACACCCACATATACACACTAGTGAACATACACACTAGGGGACAGTGAAACACCCACATATACACACACTAGTGAACATACACACTAGGGGACAGTGAAACACCCACATATACACAGTAGTGAACATACACACTAGGGGGCAGTGAAACACCCACATATACACACTAGTGAACATACACACTAGGGGACAGTGAAACACCCACATATACACACACTAGTGAACATACACACTAGGGGACAGTGAAACACCCACATATACACATACTAGTGAACGTACACACTAGGGGGCAGTGAAACACCCACATATACACAGTAGTGAACATACACACTAGGGGGCAGTGAAACACCCACATATACACACTAGTGAACATACACACTAGGGGGCAGTGAAACACCCACATATACACACACTAGTAAACATACACACTAGGGGACAGTGAAACACCCACATATACACACACTAGTAAACATACACACTAGGGGGCAGTGAAACACCCACATATACACACACTAGTGAACATACACACTAGGGGACAGTGAAACACCCACATATACACACACTAGTAAACATACACACTAGGGGACAGTGAAACACCCACATATACACACAGTAGTGAACATACACACTAGGGGGCAGTGAAACACCCACATATACACACACTAGTGAACATACACACTAGGGGACAGTGAAACACCCACATATACACACACTAGTGAACATACACACTAGGGGGCAGTGAAACACCCACATATACACACACTAGTGAACATACACACTAGGGGACAGTGAAACACCCACATATACACACACTAGTGAACATACACTCTAGGGGGCAGTGAGCACACGTGCCTGGAGTGGTGGGCAGCCCTATCTATGGCGCCCGGGGAGCGGTTGGGGCTTAGGTGCCTCACTCAAGGGCACTTCAGTTGTGGCCTGCTGGATCCCTAAACTTCTGGCCACGACTTCCAGCAACCTTCAGGCCACGACTGCCAGCATGCACATATTAAAAAAAGAAATGTATGTAGGAAAAGTATTTAGCCATTATATTAAAATATAAAATGTGTACAGCTCAAAAAAGTTGGGATAGTTTGTGAATTGCTAATAAAAGACAGAAAACAAAAAGTGATTAGCCACTAATTAGTTAAATGGTGATCAGGTCTGTTTGACCTTTCATTAAATTGATAACAGTGGAGACACAGTATATAACTGTAACATTATACACTTTATTGTTGTTCTTGTTGTAAATATATGCTTATTCCAAAGGTGGTGCCTACAAAAGTTGGGAAGAAATTACGTTTACCACTGTGTTAGTATGCAGCACATGTTGCTTCGAAATCTGTTCTGCGTTAATGGTGCTTTCACAGACGTGCAGGTAGTCCACTAATACTGCAACTGATACTTTGTTCACCAACACATCCCGGTACTGCAGTAAACCCTGGCTTTGGAACTTTATGCTGGTAACAGTCTTATTATTGTTCCATTATTATTGATAGTGCACAGTGCTCATTATTTCTACAAACTGTCTGAAAGGTGGATTTATCAGATTTAGACTGTTGGATTTTTTTAACACTTGACCTGTCCTTGCTTATAAAGGACTCTGCATTTCCTGGATGCTCTTTCTATACCTCAACACCTGCCTCAGCTTTTATGTGTTGTGGGCATCAATTTCAGAAAGAGCGTATATTTACAAAGAACAATGAGGTTGAAATTGCCACCTGTAGCAATTATAGTTCATGTGAACAAGCTTCCTAAAGTTCTCAGAGCCAACATTATGAAACGGCACTCAAATGCAAAAGCTATAGAGCTCAGGACACTTGCAGTATTATTGTGGACCGGTGTGCCTTGCAACAGTTCTTGCAACAGCTGTAACAATCTATTTTATATATAATATAAAAAAACAATAGCAATGTTCAGTTAAATAATTAAAGTTGGGTATGCACAGAACACTGTGCTCACAGTAAATTGTGGAGGTGGGAGCATCATGATATGGGGGTTCTTCTCTGCACATGGTACTGAAAATAAGAAGATAGACATCTGAACAAGACATCAACCCAAAATAACTAAAAATAGTTTTCTTAAAATAGATACCTACAGTGCCTTACCCTATCTTCTGACTTGAATCCAACTGAAATGTTATGAAGAATTGAAATTCTAACCCTAACCCTTGAAATTACAAGTCTATTGAAGAGACCTTTGTAACCTTGGGAATTTTAGGAATCACCAAAAAGAATACAAATAAACAGTGCTGCTAAATGCTAATCGATGCCTACTTAATTACACTAAAGTAAAAAAAAAATCTTATTTTGTCTGGTTTTCTCTATCAAGTAATATTTTTATTTATTATTTATGCATATTGCTTTATTTATGAATACTGCTTTTTGTTCATGGTTATAAGTAAAATAAACCCATAGTTTGACATTAAATAATATAATATAAAAATAATTCACTCAAAGTTTTCACTCAATGTTTTTTGATTCATATACTTAGCTGTGATTTTGGTGAACACAGCTCTCAGACTCTTCGTATTCTGCCTTTGTTGCCTGTTTGCTGCACATAATTGTATAATTTTGTGTATTGAGTATCTGGGTGATTTCTGCAGCGGGGCAGTTGGCGGGGAACTCCTCGGTGGAGATGTACAGGCAGGTGCTACTGTCCGGCTGCCGCTGTGTGGAGCTGGACTGCTGGAAAGGGCGCACGGCTGAGGAGGAGCCTATCATCACCCATGGATTCACCATGACTTCAGAAATCTCCTTCAAGGTAAACTTCCACAGCGTGATGAAAAGAATGTTAAAAGAGTTCAGAAAGAGAATGAGATTTAGGAATGTATGGATCAAGTGGAAAGTTGTAATGGTGGTGCTGACTGGACTGATATTGAAAGAATGGCTCAGATAAAAATAAATTTGTTAAACAACTCTGTTGGTTCCAGGCTGCATGGACCAGAGGTATGGCAGCAAGATTTCTAGCTTTGCAACATACATCCATTTTTATGGACAACAGAATGCCCTACAGTTTTAGAAACCAGATAAGAAAATCATTTCGAGCTTATTTAACAACTTGTTGTTGATTCAGGTCAGTGTGTGATGATTTAGGCCTACATTAGCCTCGTCACTTCAGTGCAAAACTAATAAAGCAAAAGTCACACCACACAGTGAGCACATGTAATTGTTTTAGATCCAAAGCAGCTAATAGACCTGGCTTATCTCTCTCTCTCTCTCTCTCTCTCTCTCTCTCTCTTTCTTTCTCTCTCTCTCCCCAGACATAACTCTAATAAAAGACTTCAATAGGCAGTAAAAGTATATTTTTACTATTGATGGTAAAAATCTGTAAAATTACAGCCATTACATTTTTGTAAATACTGACTTCCACTGTAATTAAACACTGTAAACTAGTTATTTTCACATATAGTATTTTATCATTAGAGTAACAATGTCAGCCATTAAAATAAATGCAAATGTCTGTAAACTAAACATGATCATTTATTTTTGTGAATTTATTTCTGTAAACACAAAAAGGCAGTGTTAAAATAATAATGCACTTGTTTATTTACATGCTATTAACCTTTTTTCAAGGTATTTTCTCGGATAAACCTATAAGTATTACAGTATTTTGGTGGCGAAGGTCTCATATGAGTTGCATTTACATCAATGACACTGTATGTCCTTGTTGTCGCAACAGTGCAAAGAAAGTGAGTTTCTCAAACAAATTCACCACCTTACTGAGCGTGAGATGAAACAGAAAGATCATAAAGATAGAGCGACAAAGGGGAGAATGCCAAAACAGGTGGGAAAATTGGTTCAGCACAGAATACTCAGAAAAGCTTTAGAGTTGAGAGTAAATGCATGACGTTAATTTGCACTCTCTCATTAGATCATATGGCTCTGAAATGAGTCTAATCTCCCGCTGTAATAATCCCTGATGACACAGGTTAAGAGACTTGTATTGACTTCTAATAAGATCTCCATTTTCATCTTGAGTGCTATTAGAATTATCTCAAGTTCTCTCATCAGCATTCCAGTGAGCAGGCAGGAAAGCCATGATAGTGCCTGAAAGCTTTCTGGAGCTTCTTGAGAGTGATTGTACAATGCAACCTGTCTTTTCAGGAAGTGATTGAGGCCATTGCGGAAAGTGCGTTCAAGACGTCCCCCTTTCCTGTCATCCTTTCATTCGAGAACCACGTGGACTCGTAAGTCAAATGTGCTTTTTCTTTCCAAGCAGTTAGGCTGTCCTGTTGCTCCGTAATGGTCTGAGTCACTTGATGAGGCTAAAATGAGCCGTTCATGCTGACCAGTGCATCGTTACATAAAGGTTATGTGAAATATGCCTCTATTATCATACCGGACGAGTGCATTACTCATACAATGCAATTTTACGAGTTGTAGAGCAGACTTGTGAATGGGTTGGGCCTTCACACAGTTGTGAAATTGAATTGGCTTGTGTTTTTTCTTTCCTCCAGACTGCGGTGAGTTAATGTAAATGTGTGGGGCCATGGCCGTGGGGTTAATTGTGTGTCTGTCTGTTTGCCTGTTTGTCTTGTCTTCCTCAGCCCCAAGCAGCAGGCCAAGATGGCTGAGTACTGCAGATCAATATTTGGAGACGCTTTGCTCACAGAGCCACTGGAGAAATACGCAGTGAGTTCAGACCACGTGTGCTGAATAGGCCTTTCCTGCCGTTGATAAGTTTATGAGCAAACCTTATCTAAATGCTGCTTTCTTTTCAAGCATATTTATTTAGTGTACACGGATGTAGCACAGTGTTCTGAGGTTGAATTTAGTCTCAGTACTCCTACAGTACTGATCCAGAGAAAGTCACCTATTTACTGAATTTCCAACCCAACAACCTTTAAGGAAAAGTTATTAACTGTTCATAGGATAGGTATGATGAGATTAGATATAAGATAATCAACTTGCATAAAGAAGTGGAAGTGAAAGGGAGATAGGTGGAGGACAAAACAGAAATCTATTAGTAAATCTATTGAAAGTAATAGAAAATGGGACTCTTTAATAATTGTGCCAGACCTGGTGGACCTCTAAAACTGATGTAATCAGATAGAACTTTCATCTTTAAGAGTACTGAAGCTCTGTTCTTGCTTCAGATCATAAAATACCATCAGGTGTTTCCTTTTTTTTTTCTTTTTTTTTTTTGAACTTATCCTTACATATGGTGTCAAGTGGGTTTTCAAATTCTCAAAAAGTAAACCTGGAAAATACCAGAGCACTCTAATTTACACATTTATTTTCAAGACATATTTTAATTATTTTGGGGGAACAAAAAAACAAAAACAAACAAAAACTCATTGAAACCATAGCAGAAAAATATATTCCGATATATTTATATTCGGATCACGATTTTAAATCCCCATATTAAATATTTCTTTTTTTCTTCGGTACTGATTTTTTTTCTCTTTATAATGCAAACCCTTAATTTCCCTGTGAACAAAAGGCACATTGCTGTGAATGTATATCAATGTGTAAAAGCTGTGTGAATTTCATTTAAATACAATTTATACTCATTCATGCAAATTATTGGGGAGGGGAGGAAAAAAATAAAGGACATCAGGAGGAATCTAGCACCCAATCCAAGCATTAAAACCCAGGTGATACTGTCTGCAAGGGTGTGTAGCTGTCCTTAGTAAGAAAAGAAAATAGACAAAAAGACCATATTTGCAAAGCAAAGAATGAAGCTACTGCTGTTCTCAGAACAATGGGCTGACCACCCCAGTGTCCAGACCTCAAAATCACTTAATGTTTTTTGGACTGCATGGATCGTGAGACATGGAATGCACCCAACTTCTAAGGCTGAACTTTGGAGGTGTGGAAAAACACCCTAAAAAACGAAAGCTGGAACAAAAGCAGAGGGAGGACACAGACATCTTTTCTAAATAACTCCATATTTTTTATTATTGACTGGAAAAGATCAGGGTCTGACTTTAACACAGTCCAATACAAGCAGTCATTCACACAATTCACATCATGTACGTAATCGCCCTGTATGCTCAAACAATAACACTTGGTGCGCAGTACTGTATGTACCGTGCATAAACAAGCATGCTTCTGCGTCAGCAGCACCTCTCCGAGAGCCTAAATGCAGCTTTTGAAGGGCCCCTATGAAAGAAATGGTGCTGTTTACTCGAGGTCCCTTTTCATCTCCCTCCAATCACATGTTCCTTAGTATCGGACCGCTCTATCAGCCCTGTGTTTATCAAATTGCGGCAGGCCGGTCACTCAGAGCAGATTAAATGGAAATATGCCACCGGCTAATCTAAATGCTTGCTCCTGGCAAACCATTATCTCCTTCCCCCCCACCCCAGTTGTCATAGTGACCGGTCAAAAGCGTGCTTTGTGCTATTGTAGAGGAACTTGCCGAGCCCCCGTCACTTGTCCTTATGTAACCGCTTTCCCTGTGCCTCTCTCCTCCTTTCATCCCCACTCTTTCACTCATTAAGAAAGTGGTTTGGACATTGTGAGTGACATGCAGGAATACGTTTATTGTGCCATTGGGATTTATTACTCTAGGGAAGCACAGGATTTTGACCGGAGCGCTACTGTAGCCTTTGTGTGGGAGACTATGTGTGACGCTTCATCTCCAAGAGAGAGACCAACTGTCCAACCGTGAAAGGCCGGCCAGGAGCTTTCCTGCACCGAAGAGCACGCTCAATTTAAATTTGCTCATCATTTCTTTATGAATTCTACTATAACAAGTATTCAGTTGTGTTTTAATGAATTTGCTAATTAAAAAATTTAAAAAATGGAAAGTCATTCAAATGACCCACATGCTCATTCCTTTTTTGAATCATCACTTTCTTTGGAAAAACAAACACATTTGTTTGTCGAGCCAAATCCGAAATTAGTCACCAGCAGCACGCACGAGTTTCCTGCTCTGCACACCGGATTCATCGGAGAATTGGCTCAGCTTGTGAGACTCCCGCGATTTGTGGCACCAGGGACAGTGTCCACTCCAGGTGCAGTCCAAATAAGTTTCCTGCTGCTCTGGATTGTCAGCTAGTTAGTAGGTTCACATTTGCATTTATTGCAGAGAGTGAATGAGAGCTTTGAACCGAGGTGAACTGAGATGAACTGAGATAAAGCCAATGAGTTTAGAGCGTGCTCCAGTATAAAACGGTTTTGAGCAGCTTACAAACCTTCAGCGCTCCCCGTATTCACTGACAAGAGAGCAGAAGAAAGCATAGTTTAGTTTTCTCTCCTGTCCTGCACAACTTACTGCAATTTAAAGTCAGAGCCAGCCACCTGCTCAGGGTTGCCAAATAGCTAGTTTTATATCGTTTTGCACCAGTGCTAAGAGTGTAAGAAAATATTGAATATCAAGATATTATGTTTAGTGATACTGTATTGATTCTTAAAAACACAGTATCGATTCACAGATTCCTGGCAGACTGTGAATCACTGTGTGTTGTGTTTAAACCTCTGACCACTAGATGTCAGTGTTGTAATCCATTTTCAGCTCCACTCCAACATTAACAAGCAGCACAAGGGCACAATGCTATTGTAAGCACTGGTAAACCTGTTCATATAGTGGTGTGATATAAAAGTAAGATCTGAAAAATCTCGATATATCACTTTGCTTGCAGTATCACAGTATATTGTGATATATTTAATCGTGACCACCGTATCATGATACGTTTTGTATCGCCAGGTTCTTGCCAATACACAGCCCTAACTAGTACTGCAACTATTACTATTACAACTACTTCTGATAATGATAATAATATCTTTACTTATGCTTATACATACTGGTGGCAGCTGAACAGACAGGTGATAGTCAGTAATAATAGTGATGATAAAACAATAAGAATAAAAGCACTCTTTTCATTTAGTTATTAAAGTGAAACATCTTGAGATTTCTTTTCTTTTATGTTTGATTCACATTCATATCACAGATGATATTAAATGGTAGTTGCAGGCCTCAAACTAAATTACATTAATACGTTTTGTCTTTCAGTTTATTTGTGGCAGCAATGATGCTGATATTGTTTGTAATATATTTTATTATTGTGGAAATGATGTGCTTATTTAAATCAAGGACATTCAGTGCATCACTTTTTTTTCAATGTGATGCTTAAAGGAAAAAGAGCACAATCACTTGTTTACCAAGTAAACAGTTCCAGGGCTCTGTACAGACTACTCGCACCTGATTAGGCTGCTTCTGGAAATCAGAATGGAAAGATCTGGGTTTAGGATAAAGATAATTGCTTTGAGCTGCCCCACCATGCACTCTCTTTTCGGGCTGCTGAGCCTCTTGTGTTTAAAATGCAGTTTCTTGTTCTTATATATTATTAATGAATGTAAACACTTAGAGACTTAAAGGGATTTTCCCCACGAGGAAACTGCCCACTTCAAAAACATGAAGCATTTAAACAAACATTCCACACCTCTTCTGTCCTCTGCTCTCTTTCCACAGGGAACTCTTGAAGACCTTCATGTTTAGGACCTTTTGACAAGTAGCTGCTCTGAGACTGCAACTTGACATCAGAGTTTAAAAATAGGCTACTTATTTAAAAAAATAAACAGCAGTAATTCAAAATCAGGAGGCCGGGGGTCTCTGAAAAAGCCAGGGAAATTGTCTTTATCCCGTCCTCATCTTGCACATTTATAACCCAAAGCCTTTTTGCCTGCAGAGCTGCTTAAATAAATTAGCAGCAATTATTTGCAATGACTACGCGCAACGAGATGAAGCAGCAAAGCAAACAGTGAGCAAAAACAATTAATTCATGACACAGTCTGTTGAATTATATAGACACATAAAGAAAACACAGTTATTATATAATTTAACAGCTATTAACTGTCACGGCAATGCCAAGACAGGATAATGAACCAGTGAGAACTTCTCTTCACTCAGTCTGGGAACCAGTTTTTATTGGTTTAATACCTTAATAATGTGCATAACAAATATGTAAAGTTGTAGATAGTAGTAGCAATAAAAAAGGATGGTGAGCACAATGTGATGCATTGAATGTGCCTGAAATATTCACCTAATTTCCACCTGAAAAAAATATCTTACATGCACATCACTTTCAGCAAAAATTCTGTATTTCAGGTGTATTTAATTAGAATTCAGTATGGTCCATTTAGAGGAAATTTCTTTAGACCGAGGTCTAGACCTCATCATTTCTAACTTGTGTAATGATTCAGTGCCATATACCGTGTACTGAAGTAGCCTAATATCAGCATCTTATACCATCAGCACCTGAAAGAAACAAGTTACAAATACCGTTCAGTAAATTTGAACAATATTTACTGTTTAAATGCTGAACTGAATGAATTATTTAATTTTTTACTTCAAATAAATGTGAAAAAAGTGCATCTTAAAGTTTTTATTTATAGAAAAAGTAAATAAAGCGTGCGTCTTCTTGTTAACTCAGGTTTACATCTTTACTTGTTGGTTTGGAGCTGGCTGTGAGAAGAGTAAACATATGTCTCGGTCCATTCCTCCTCTTTTCTTAGAGCACGTTATTCTTTCTCTAACTCGCTTTATTCTCTGACTGCTGGTCCTCGCGTCATACCTCGCCTGTCGCTGTACACTCTAATCTGCGTAGATCTGATTGGCTGAGGAGTGCTTTTGATAATTTTTCAACATGCAATTGGTCTGTGAGTTTACTGCCAAGCCTGTATACCGTAAAGACAAGAAAAGTCCCGTCACTTAAAATAAACACTGTCAAAATGAAATTGTTCTCAATAGTTTATCGGTTTGGGTCCACATTGGACAACATCTGGGTCCGGACCTGGACCACGGTCCGCCTATTAATAACCTCTGATGTATTTCATTCATGTGGAAATGATGTACATTTGGATCCAGTAAATTCATTCCTTTCATGAAATGTTTGGCTATGTATGACAATAATGGAGATCTTGTAGAATTTCTTTAAAAGTCTAGTCAGTTAATTCTTTAGTCTTTTCTAAAATTCCTTGTGTCTTGTTATTGTCCACTAGTCACAATATATATAATCTGCTTCAACAATGTTGATCCTGTGTGATCGACTGTTATGCCGTGCAGGTGTTTTAGGGGACATTATTGTTGGGAATTACTATAATTGATTCAATAACACATCTTCTTTCCCCTCAGCTGGAATCAGGAGTTCCTCTGCCCAGTCCTATGGACCTGATGTATAAGATCCTCATCAAGAACAAGAAGAACTCCCATAAGGATGAGGGCAGCACGAAGAAGAAGCTTTCAGAGCAAACCTCCAATACCTACAGTGACACGTCCAGCGTGTGTGAGCCGTCCTCTCCCAGTGCAGGTACTGTGTCTCCAGATTCTAGTGCACCTGAACAAAGCCCAGCCGCTGAACACATTGCTGCTTAGATAAATGGAGTGCTGAGCTTCTGCTGTGTAGATGGAGTGCTCATGTAGGTATGCATGCGTTTTGGTTAGTGGTCTGTCCTGTAGTTGTTAATGTCAGATGCTGTATACACAATGTTGAAAATAGTAGAGTCAGCTTATAAAATGACATAATACAGTGTGAAGGTTTAGGATAAAGGTTACTCTAGTTCATCCGCTGCCCCCACCCAGCCCTACACACACACGCACACACACACACACACACACAAACCCTTTCTCTGTTCTTGCCACTGCACCACTTGTGTTTGCATGCAGTTCCTTGTTCTTATATATTATTAATGAACGTCAACACTTTGAGGTTTAAAGGGATTTTCTCCATGAGTAAACTGCCCGTCTCTTAAAAACAAACATCTAATATCCTCAGTTATTCAGTAAAAACTCTACTAACTATTCCAATTCTTTAATGTTTTGGATCTGGTTACAGCTAGCCTCTCTGAGACTGCAGTATCACATTCCAGTACAAAGTAGTGTATAAGCACCAGCAGTAGTATTATAAAATGAGACACCAACAATGCACACAATATGATATGAAACACATAACATTTACACTAGGCTTTATACTAGTGTAGTCAGATTCCAGCTTTTGGAGTGGACTGTCTATACTTTTCAGAAGCGGTGCGTTCAGATGCTGTTTGTGCTGCTGACACACAGAGCTGAGTGATAGCAGGCAGCTGGGTCGATACTTTTAACATTGGCTTTCAAACACAATCACAGAGACATCTGTCAGCAGCCCACTAGAACTCACCTCCTGCTAGCCAAATGTGATACTGCCCTCTGGTGGCCAGTGAGCGTCAGTACCAGATGGAGTCTCTCAGGCTGTAAAAAGATGCATAAATAAAGGTGTCCAATAACTTTAGCATTAAAAGCCGTTCATCAGACAGTCTGAAATATTAATGACAATAAATTTAAACGCACTTGCTGAGAGCTTGTGCACTGAATGAAGCCAGGTACTGAATTTTGATTACATATGTATATCATTTCCACTGTGTATGAGTACAGTGTTGTCTTTCAGGTGACTTGTTTTTAGCAGTAACTGTGAGGATGTGATATATTTTGTTTATTTACAAATGAACTTATTTGAATCACATCATTTCAGTGTGTTACTTTGATCAGTGCCTGATTAATTATACATGCACAGTTTAGCTTTATAGACTGTCAGCAGCAATACTTGGAAAACAAGTACTTGTTTGTTGCATAGTATTTCAGGACAAACCCTTGTTTTCAATCTTAGCTTTCAGAGTAATCCAACATTTTTTTGGTCTTTCTAGATCATTTCTTTTGGTCTGTTCATCAGACGCATAGACAAAGTAGATGGTCATCTACAAATGTCCTCCCTGGTCAAATGTTTTAATCAAGTAAAGAAAGGTCCATCCTCTACATCAGGGGTATTTAATTAGAAGTCAGTAAGGTCCAGTTAGAGGAAATTCTTTAGGCCAAGGTCCGGACCGTCATCATTCCTAACTTGTGTTATGATTCAGTGCCATATCCTGTAAACTGAAGTAGCCTAGTATCAGCATCTTATACCATCAGCAACTAAAAGACTAACAAATTACGAATATCGTTCATCAATATGTACTGTTTAAGTGCTGAACTGAATGAATTATTTATAAAACTATAAATAAATGTCATTTTCCTCACTGTAAAAACAAGGGCTACATTAAAAAAACAGAATGCTTTTGAAAAAAAATGCATCATGAAGTGCTTATTGAAACAGTAAATAAAACTTTTTAGAGCACGCCATCTAAATTAGCCTTTCTCTGACTCGCTTTATTCTCCGACTGCTGCTTCTCGCTTCGTACCTCGCCTGTGTGCTCGCCACACTCCCAAATCTGCACAGATCTGATTGGCTGAGGAGTGCCTTTTGTGATCCTACAACACTGCACGATTGGTCTGTGAGTTTACTGCGGTGCAAAGCCCGTATGTCGTAAAGACAAGAAAGGTTTCGCCGCTTAAAATAAATGTGGTCAATATTAGATCATTCTCAATAGTTCATCAGTTTGGGTCCACATTGGACTTTGTCTGGGTCCGTACTCGGACCGCAGTCCACTGATTGGTGACCTCTGCTCTACATGGAACATGTTTTTGCACATTTCATTGCGAAATGGTACTTTATTTGCAGAGTGTAACATTTTGAGGGTGTAATTTATGTGTTTTCTCTTTTATTTTCTAAGCGTGTAGGTTTTGCATATGGGCTTTGAATTTGGGTTTTAAAAATTGTCCCTACCAATACTTGAGCAAGCCTCCTGTCCGTTATATTTGATTTAGGGGGCTTTCCATAGACTGACATCACAACGTGCAAATATTCTTACTGCCAGACTCTGAGAAGCCAGTGCTGGTCAGTGTGCTAGCCGTACGTTATCAGGGCTCTCGGTCCACAAAACTCAAGCACCAGCGAAAATGTAGTATTTTCTATGACTTACTGCTTTTTCATGTCATGACAGGATATTTGATTCTTTGTAGATATCAACAGAAAAGAGCAGTGACATCAGGACCCTTTTTACCTCTCAGACCGTAAGTCATGGGTGGTAAACTAACTAGCCTGTACACAACTGCTAGTTTTTTCTTATAAACTGCTTTTAATGGTCGATTACTTCGAGAATCATAACTTGGTGTGATATTGGGTTGTCCGGATCCAGCCAACATGCTCAACTTGTCATTACTGCATGTCTTGGTTTTGCGGATCTGTCAAATTCCAGCCATCTACCAGTGAAATGTTTTAAGGTGGACCACAAATTTGAACAAGACCCCTCATCCAGTAGCCAGTGATTGAAAACCTGCTATCAAACGTCATTCCACTGTGAAAAATAAGAACAACTGATGTTAGTAAACCATGTTAATAAACCAGTCAGGGTGGTTGTTGTGTTCTTGCCCATGTTGAGACTGAATCTATGCTCTTGTGTAACAGCAAAACATGCATTATACATTCAAATCAATTAAAAACACCATTTTGTTTCTTGTGCATTAGATTATGGCATGTTATGTGTTCTCTCTGTTGCTTTCACCAAATATTGGACACCTACTTTTTGCTAAGCTCTGAAGTTCCACTGTAAAAGCCAGTCTTCCCATGTTGCCAGTATGCAGAGGGCTGCAGCCGTTGTGTCCCCAAAGAATAAGGACACAGTTGGGATCATATTGTGTGCAACATCAACATCAGACATCTTAATGCTTCCAGCTTTCGCATCATCCAGTGCAATTTATAAGCTCATATTTCCACACGTAGCCAGCAGTCAATTCATTTCATCCATGTGACAAACTTGCATGACGTGTTTGGTGCTAATGAAGATCTGTTATTCCTAATAAACACAAGGGGAGAGGAAAATAGGGTCTCTCCTTCTGACGCGGTGCAGCTCTTAATTTACAGTCTAAAGTGCAGGGATTGTTTATTGAAGGAGGGTGTCGGGGGCTGGCAGGGTTTTGTTTGTGTATTTGGAAATGACAGAATCTGGATCTCTTCACAGGCTCTACCAATCAGGAGCTACCAGAGTCCAGTCAGCCATGCTCAGAGGCCAGTGATAGCAGGCAGCAGGGAGGAAAGTCTATTGGTGAGAACACATAAATGTACCACTGGAGCCAGTACATCTGTAGTCCACTGAGGCTTTAATGCGGTCTCTGTCACATCTGAATCTTGAAATGTGGCTCTGCCATGTTCTTTAATAAAGATGCTTCAGAATTTTAACATGGTTATAAATGGAACAAATGTCTTATCGGTTCAGTTAAAGCAAAATGTCATTTACGTAATACACCAGTCCTATTTCTTCTTGCCATCATTGACATAAGCTGTTCATATAGTATTTGTTATTCAATGTTTAAATTGTTTAAATGTTTAAATTGGTGTCCCCATGAAGGTGTCCTGCAAATTACTGGTACTGTAGCAATATCAAAGATTACTGTTTTCCATTTATGGCAGCATGAAATGGATACATTTGGGAATATAAATATAAAAATGTGTGTTTTTTTCCCCTTTTCAGGACAATAAAGTAATAGGTTTTAAATAAAACATTACTTCTTCTTACATACACAGTTCCTCTGCTTGTTTCCGTGAGCTATGAGTGAGAAATAGTTGAATATATTTAATTATACTCTAATTCTTCAGGTGAGGTTGAAGCAGAAAGCGAGGATGAGGATGATGAAGATGATGACTGTAAGAAATCCATGGATGAGGTAATAACAAATGTGTACATGTAGTGCTTGTCAGTAAATAAGGGGCCGTTCCCATCGCTTGCTCTCTAGTGGGACACTTGGTAAAGCACATCTCATAAATGTTCCCATACTTTCTGCTGGTAACTGTGTTTACTTTGGCTCTAATCCTACTGGCATGACTTCAGTGTGAACTCAGGAACTGAGTGAGTATTTGCTATCCATCATGTGTAGGGAACAGCAGGAAGTGAAGCGTTTGCCACTGAGGAGATGTCCAACCTTGTTAACTATATCCAACCGGTCAAGTTTACCTCATTTGAAGCATCGAAAAGTAAGCATTTCATTTGGATGTCTATGATGTAATGCGTAGAGGATTTTACACAATGGGGAGAATTCTGCTTTCACCTTAACATGTGCACATTCACCTTGACACATGGACAGTCCTGATTCCAAAATCTTTACTCTCTTTACTGTCTTTGTTATTTAATAGTGTTAAATATGAATTGAACATATTTATATGAATTGTATTTTATCATATAGCTTTTTTTTTTGCCATTTTCTAATTTCCATTTCCAATATCATAAAATGTGAATTCTGCATTGCTTTGTTGTCCTATTTCACAGACACATTTGCAATGTCTTGTTTTACAGAAACAAACAAAAGCTATCACATGTCCTCGTTTGTGGAGACCAAGGCACTGGAACAGCTGACCAAGTCTCCAGTGGAATTTGTGGAGTATCCATTTCCAATAGTTTGGTTACAGTGGAGCTTGTATCCCAAATAGTATATGTTTTCTGTTCCTTAACAAAATTCACACAGGTACAACAAACTCCAGCTTAGCCGAATCTACCCCAAAGGCACCAGGGTGGACTCCTCCAACTACATGCCTCAGGTCTTCTGGAATGCTGGTTGTCAGCTTGTAGCACTAAATTTCCAGACAATAGGTAAATAATCAGTGAACATTTTGTTTTAGTGTCAGACTGCATCACTTCTCAATGTTTGTGCATTCCATGTCAAGGACTTGTGCAGTCAGTCTTTCCTGTTTGCTTAGTGATTTGATTCTTCAGTGGTTGGAGCAGTAGGCAATCAGTGGGTCAGTAAGTGTTTACATGAAAGACTGATTTATTCCATGATGATGCTGTAAGTATAACGTCTTTAATGCTGGCCTATCAGGCTCTTAAACTACATAAATCAAAATTTCATGATGATTGGACCAATAAAACTGCTTTAAACAAGTTACCTTTCTATTAGTTTACATTGAACGTAAAGAGTGTTTTGTACTTAGCTGTAAAGTCAATTTGGAGATCAGTTTGATTTAAACTTAATACCTTTCTGGGAAAGTAGTGGAATAAGAAATTCTTCTAGATTGGATCTGGGAGCGTGTGCTAATGAAATGCAATAAAATCAGCTTTTGAGCTGCTGTGGAACAATAATGAAGAGTTCAAATCATATGGCATCTTAACAGATGGTAGATATTTTGTTTTAATAAAACTGTTTGAACAACATGATTTTTTTACACATGCCACACACATGTCTGTGCTATAAATAAAAACACACATTTTTTATAAACAGTTCAGCCATAAGTGTGAAATGTGAGCGGTCCAGCTTGCACCATAGATGGGATAATTGTAAATAATGTAAATAATGTAATGCTTTGTTATAGGTCCTATTTTACAGACACAGGGGCTACCTACAAAGCTCAGTAAATGAATGCACCTACAGTTAATTCAGTACAGTACCATGTTGTGTGGACCAAATGAGCTTTCCAAACCTACATACCTACAAGTAGTAATTAAAAGCCTGTTTTAAATGTATGTGCAGGTAAATGGATATTTAACTTCACCATGTGAAAGCTGTACTTACGCTTTGCTAGCTTGTGTTGTGAGTTGTTTATAATGGTGTAATATTAAAGCATTTGTGAATTCTTAATCAACACTAACATGTATTATCAAGCACTACCACAAAATTGATATGGTGCTATATAGAAATAGACTATATTTTAAAGGCCCAATATCACCGAAAACTAAATTTCCTTCACTGCTGTGAAAACCAGCTCATTTACTTATACACACCTATTTAGCTTACAGCAGTTTGCATCATATTTAGATTATAAGGAGGGTTTCAGTTCTTTTGAATGAGGCTAAATATAGGACAGCTAATCTGAACATTTATCCTACACCAGTCTTGATGGCACACTGACACAAAAATGCCTGTTTAATTCTAAGAGATAAGGAAAAGTTTGAAAGTGTTCATGTAGAAATAAAACATATAAAGATTTTTTGGTACATAAAAACAACACCCATGTTTAAAGTGGACCTCAGAAAAAAAAAATTATATATATCTATACATCTATATTCAGCTGGGAATCATTCAGATCTTGTAACTGCCTTGTAAGGGCTCTTTCTTAGAATAACGGCTGCCAAAATTCCTCAACTAAGGGCTTTCCCATAAGACCGGTGCTAATCTTTAATGATGATATGTCTGATCTATTTCCAAAAGTACTGTTAAGCAGATCTTTCCAGAATTATTTATTCTTCTCACTGCTATCATCTCTGGAAAATATGAGGTGAAATTCACTGTAACTCTTTTTTTTTTTTTTGTTCTGAATGACAGATCTGCCCATGCAGCTGAATCTGGGGATGTATGAGTACAATGGAAAATGTGGCTATAAGCTGAAGCCTGAGTTCATGAGGAGGCCTGATAAACACTTCGACCCTTTCACTGAGGGCACAGTGGATGGGATAGTAGCGCACACATTGTCAGTGAAGGTGAGGATGACAGCTGTTTAGGGGTAAGACACGTGCCGTTAATGTGATGATTGTGATTTTCGACAGAGTTTATGAGAGTTTAAGGCTAAAGTGCACATCCAAAATGTCTGTGAGCTTGCTAAGGACATTCTTTGTTGTTCACAATAATAATTTGTAAATTAGTCTTGATGTATCAAACCAGGTTTCCTCAAATTAGTTTCTTTTGTTTTAAAATAAAAAAATGTCCTCCAGTGGTTGTGCACATTTCTAATGAACAACTTGGAGATGACAATATTATAATCATGAATATTTAAAGAAGGAATCCTATTAAAGCCCCGGGGAGCCTAAATCTTTGATTGCCTCCTAATTGCATTACTGTTAATGTTTGGGCAGAACAAAGACCTTACATCAAATATCTAAAATTCTCTCCTTTCAGTATAGTCCTCCCCACATACACCACTGGTCTATAGCCACATGCTTCTAGTTAGTGAGTCCAGCTAAAGTTAAAGCCACCCCAGCATCAGGCTGTGGAGCAGTGGAGCCGTGTTCTCTAAAGTGATGGGACTCTGTCCAGTGTCTATGAGGAGATTTGGAGCAGGCTTGAATAGCACCTGAATGAAATGACAGTGGGGCAGTTAGCAATGTCAAGGAGGCAAATCTTTGCAAAACAATAGGCTAGAACTTTTGAATGATTCTAGCCACTAAGCGATGACGGCGATAATCAACAAAATCTTTTTGCTCATGCCATGCATATTTCTTTGTCTCTCTCTCTCTCTGTCTCGTTTTATCACTCCCTCTTTCTCTTTCTCTCTCTCTCTCTCTCCCTGTCTCTGCCTCTCTGTCTCGTTGTATCACTCTCTATCTCTCTCTCCCTCTTTCTTCTTCATTGAACTTCACTTCCCACTAGTTTATACCACTAGAAGACAGCAAGACTGAACCAAAGCTATATGTTCTGTCTCTCTCTGCTCCGCTCGGTTGGATAGCAGGGCAGCAGTGACGAGTATCCGTCCACACGTCTTCAGTCTGAGCAGCCGAAAACAAACTATGAGACCAAAGCTAGCTTTGCTAGTTTAACAATATGGCGGTCATTCTGTCACCTCCCATTAATCCAGGTTATCTAATGGTTGGACTGCTGTCTGATTCTCTCCTAAGTGTCTTACTTTGTGTCTGACAGATTATATCAGGTCAGTTCCTGTCTGATAAAAAGGTCGGCACATATGTAGAGGTGGAAATGTTCGGTCTACCAGTGGACACAAAACGGAAAGCCTTTCGGACCAAGACGTCCCCAGGCAATGCCGTCAACCCTGTGTGGGATGAGGAGCCCATAGTCTTTAAGAAGGTAAAACAAAGTTTTACTTCTGCAAAGTCCAATTTCAGATCAAAATCGTGAACAACATGCATGCTTGTCTGAATGACCGTTCCTGTGCTGCCCTGACTGAGCGTTTTGTGCATGACTGTGTCTCACAGGTGGTTCTTCCCACTCTCGCTTCTTTGAGAATAGCCGTTTACGAGGACAATGGGAAGATTATTGGTCATCGCATCATTCCAGTATACGCCATCCGTCCCGGCAAGTAGCTCTGTTTAATGTCCTTCACTCCACATGTAATACATACATCCTGTCACACTAACACATCTATACTGTACACATAATGGCTTTCTTGCGTCTGCAACGTGTTACTCACACATTTATTCTCAGGATATCGCGGTTTCACAAGCTACGACTGCTCTGTATTGTTATTAGTAGTGAAGAGCAGTGATAAACAGTGTGTCTCCTCTCTACACTCACTTTCTGCTTCAGGTTACCATTACATTGGGCTGAGGAATGAGAAGAACCAGACACTGACCCTGCCTGCCATTTTTGTCTACACTGAAGTCAAAGACTACGTCCCTGACACTTTCGCAGGTATACATTAAGACTTTGGCCTTGGTCATTGTTTCCCAGTCCTGGTCCTGGTGGCCCACTGACCTGCACATTTAGCTTCTTTGTTGACCCCTAATCCTGTTCCAACTTGTCAGCTCTTTAAGCCTTTATTGAGTTTAAGTTGATAAATGAATGCAGGAAGAGTATTAGAATTTCAAGGCAGTCGGTCTACAGGACCAGAATTAGGAGGGCTATTAATATTGGATTAATGTGGGTAGAGCACAAGTGACATTATACTCTATGTATGACCAATCTGATCACTGTGCGCACTCAACTACACTACTGTGCAAAAGTCTTAGGCACCCAAGCTCATTTATCTTAGCAGTACGTGTGTTTTCACCAGTAGGAACAACCTTTAGAATAGGAATATACCATTAGAACAGATGTAAATAAGCATATGTACAATAGAAAGTAGTATAAACATCCTATTTTTAAAGATGTAGATAATATCTTGTGCGCCAATTGAAAGAACAAAGTTTAGTTCCAGATTTCTCCTGGGCGCCCCAGACATTGTATGAATTTATTCAATTCCTTCAGCAGTAATCTTAATTTAGCTTAACTAAGTACTGAGTAGTCAAAGCAGGTATTAGATGATAACTGCAAATAATATTGGGTTGCCAGAAGAATAGGAAGGGTTAAATAAACACACACACATATGTAAAAGCACTACTTACTCTAGTAATACTATTTGGAATATTATAAAAAGAAAGTGTTTTTGCTGAGCAAATAAAAGTTTCCTGTCTGGAAATAAATACAATAACGTCCCCTCAGACTCTTGCACGGTACTGTAGCTCTAGATCAGGACAGCTAGATTGAAACACAATTCAGTTACAAATGTGGTCTAGTCTTTTAACTGTGTATGCAGGCAGCATTTAGATAAGGGACACA
Organism: Megaleporinus macrocephalus; assembly: GCA_021613375.1. Taxonomy (NCBI): domain Eukaryota; kingdom Metazoa; phylum Chordata; class Actinopteri; order Characiformes; family Anostomidae; genus Megaleporinus; species Megaleporinus macrocephalus. The sequence continues at coordinate 32,758,124 of CM038707.1, forward strand.
TTTTAAAGCCAACAGTAAACAGGGCCGACTAAAACACTTGAGTTTATTAGTTTTAATGTGAAATTTCTGTTCATTATTGGATTGGCCAAATAATATACTTGAGTTTGGAGTGAAATTATGATGGTTTAAATGTACATTATTTAAAAGTGTCAGCACTGTTAAAAAAGGTCAACAAGAAATTTGAAGTCTTCTGCAGTCATGTTTTTTTTTCATTGACAAATATTAATTTTAATAAACATATTTTTGAGTACTTCCTCTTGGAATAACAAGTAGAGCTTACTCCAAAAAGAAAGCAGTGTATGTGGCTGCCTTACAAAAACTGTCTAAAACGTACTAAAACTGAGTAATTTGCGTTCAGTGTATATAAATATATATGTGTGTGTGTGTGTGTTAAAATAATCTAGTTATTTAATGTAGCAACTGTTTGATATGTGAACAATGACTAATAAATTAAAAATTTTCCAGCAAAAGAAAATATACATGTATAGTGTGTGTATGTATGTATGTGTTTTTATATATAAATATATATATATTCAGAGTCTAATTGGAATTCACTGTTGTGATTGGCAGATGTGATTGAGGCGCTGTCCAATCCTATTCGATACATCAACTTGATGGAGCAAAGAGCCAGTCAGCTCGCAGCTCTCACACAGGAAGAGGGGGAGCAGGAAGACAACAATAAGGAGGTGTGTAATGTGTGGTTTAAAGTCTGTGTTTGTTTGTGTTTCTGTGATAGTGTTATGCTTGTGTTTGAACAGCCACCAGGGTTGATTGTAAGCTTAGAGGTGAGAACACCTCATACAAAAATACATTTTGAAGACTTGGGGTAAGTGTGTCATGACAGAATAATTAGAATAATTTAGATCAGATCAATTCTAATAATCAGTTATCAATATTATTACAATTATCGACAGATTCTGAGCATATGATCAAGATCATGTCAGTCTTACTCTTTCAACTGAACCTGCCTCTTTTTTCTGTGTGTGTGTGGCTGACCACACACACACACACACACACACACACACACACACACACATAACCTAAATCTCATATCTTATCATTTTGTAACATTAATTTGCTAATATACAAACAGACAACACTAGTCCAGCATACTTGGCTTTAGTAACACACAGGCCAACCAATGGCACAGCAGCTACAGCTTCTCTCACTCCTTTATAAACAGTAAACAGACCACCTGCAGCATTAGCCTGCTAAATTAAAAAAAAAACATCAGAGCACCCCTAAACTAGGGCTAGCTATGCCCCTGACTGCCACACAAAATAACCAGTCAGCAGCCTGTACTCTGATGCATGAGTTGATTGGCTTGTCCTCCGGGAACCTACGTTGTCCTTTACTCTCAACCAATCAAGCTGAGGCAGCAATGCGAAATCCAATTAACACTTTCCTCGAATTAATGTTATGGCAACCGCTCTCATGAAAGTTGTCATTTTAACTCTTTTTTTTGGAAGCGCAGTGGCTGCAGTGGAAATGAGCATTGATAGAGGGAGTAAAAGAAAGAGTAGGAGAGAGGGATAGAAAGAAAGTGATTGAAGATAAGCCTTAGCAATGATAAGAGTGGGATACCAACGCTACATCTACAGAGTCTGCGCTGGAGTGACGGTACTGTAATGGGTTTAGACGTTGGGACTTTTTTATTTAGTGTTAATGTGCTTTCAGTGGGTTGTGCTTATTGTGGAATGTATAAAGCTATATAAAAACATAAGTAGTTGATTTCTTTGGAGCAGCTGTACATACAGAGCTTGTTAAACTTGTTATAAATGATTTTATTTTTTGTTAATTCATTTTGGAACCCTTAAGGGACTGTAGCTGAGCATGATTTCTCATTCTCATAGTTGAATACCTTACATAGTTTTATAAGATTTGCCAAAGAATTCATAGTAGTTGCTAGATTTTAAAGAGTTTAAAATGGACATTTTTTAAACATTTTAATGCATATTTGAGTGGTTGAGATGTAAACACATTGGTATTGGGTAATAGTATTTTATGGGAATCATATATTGTAAAGGAATGTTTATGTTTACAGTGGTGGCCGTAGTCATTATATTTACCAGTGCTAACTCTACCTAATAGGCAGCATAAGCAGCTGATTAGGACCACATTGCCACCAACGTCCACCTAAAAACTTCTCGGTCACTATTGTTGACTAGGACTCTCCAATGAGGAGAAAAAAAGCTGACTTCTTCATTTCCAACATAAAGAAAGTTTGTATCTGAAGCTGATAACAGAGAAGAAATAGACACTGTGTAAATGATGCTTTGTTGATGGTTTGTTGTTCATTACTGCGTTGAGCTAAAGGACGATAGCCTCTGCGTAGCATGTTTTGGTTTTTTTACTATTTTTTCAAATGCTTTCTTGTTGTTTACTAAGTGGAGAATGAAGCTCACAGAGTCATAATTTCCCTTTGTGTTTTTTTCTGGGAAGAGGCCCACTGTTGAGTTACTTTGGTGCTTTGTTTTGGGTGGGCAGTTTGTTACTTGCGTTCATGTAGCATTGTACACTGCGAGAAAATATATGAGAAAATACCAGAATAATTCCAATTGAACCCTAAAAAAGATATAAGTGCCAATAAAACATAATTTAAACATGATTAAGACAATAGATTTAGGACAGAGGATAAAGGTGCTGTTACAGGATAGGGTTGTAAGCTCACAGTGTTTTATGCAAAGTTCCACCAACAGGAAAATCTTCAGCCTGGATTTAAAATGTTTGGTATCCGGGCTCTTCTAGTGCTATCAACTGGTTTCATTTGAGAGCAGCATCTCAGCTGAACGCTGCTTCTACATGTTTAGCCTTTACCTTAAGCAGCAATAATTAACTAGAGATCTGAGAGTTCTACTCAGCTCATATCACTGCAGCACATCAGATTAATATTCTGGTCGTACGCCGTTTAGCAGTTTAAAGCTTAAAATTTAAGAGACTAAACACAACAAGCTATAATTTGATAGACGTGAACACTCCACCTGTACTCATGTGCACTAAACGAGTAAACCATGGTCTGACAAAAATCTGTAGCTCACTTCATTATTGGTTGTAAAGCTATTTGTTATGAAGGTAAACAAACCTATGAATAAACTAAACAAGAGAATTCAATACCAGGACACACTCTTTCCCCAGTGTACATTAGTGCTGCACTATCTGTGTGACTCAAACTAAAAATCTATTTGACTCATGAGCTGGTATAGTTCTTGCAACACCATACAAGCAATAATGAAACATGCTTTGTCACATAGACAACAAAACTTATTTCTGATAGTCGTAGCAAGACATCAAAAACCTAGTCGAATTCAAACCAAAACATATTTATGCAGAAATTCAGCATAAAGAAGACCACGATAAGGTACTGCGCAAAACATTTAGGCACTTGGGGACATCATTTTATATTTATATCGTATGTAACAAGCTATTTCTCCCGACAAGAAAGTTTTTATTTGCTCAGCAAAAAACTTTATTTTATAAATATTCAAATAGTATTAATACAGCAAGTAGTGATTTTACATGTCAGTTTGTTTATTGAACAATTTTCAAGTTTTTCTTTCAGTACTTCATTAAGCTGAATCAAGATTTCTGGTGAAGGAATTTAATGTCTGGAGCGTCCAGGAGAAATCTGAAACTAAACTGAACTGGCACACAAGATATGATCGGAGTCAAAATAAGATATTCATGCTACTTTGTATTGTATTTAAGCTTATTTACATCTGGTCTAATTATATATGATGCTCTTGCTCTTATTACATAGATTAAAAGCTCTTTAAACAATGAGCTTAGGTGCCTCAGACTTTTGTGCAGTAGTGTATAGTGAGGTTAACTATTTTTTTTTGAGTGTGATAATAAATTTAATCAAAAGAAGTGAGCTATAGATCTGGGATGTGTTATGCCAAAAAAAGGTTGTTTAATATAAAAAAATAAAACACACTTTTCAGGGGGTACTGAATGATTTTTGAACTCTGTCTGGTGCCACACCTGGTTGCAATAGGCTTATCTAAAAGTGTCATCTGGCATTATGTAATGTGTCAATCTGTGTACAGCGGGGTATATCACCTCTCTGAGTATTTTACTGTGGTCAATCATGGAGCTACTTCATTTATACTGGTGGAAGTATGGGCCTCTTTAAAGGTGGTGAGAGCATTTTACAGTCCATCAGAAAATGTTGTTTTTGTGTGCCATTAGTTTTGGCTTGTGGTGTGACAGCAAGTAATAGATGGTCTGGGCTCTATTTAATGAGTGAAGTTACTATGTAACTTAGTTTTGGGAGCTGGACAAGCCCTGATTATCTCTACCAACTATATATACACCCCCATTCCCCTGTTGAATAACATCTCACCCACCACTTTCTGAGTTCACCCCCGCTTGGCTCATTTCCAAGTATAGTTCATGTTAGCAAAACCATGTTTAACAGAACCATGTTTGAGACCTGGGTCTGGAATGCTGAGCAGATCATCTATAATTTAAACTGTAACTTATTAGACATGAGCATCCAGTCATCAGCAAGAACACCAGCCAGTTACATTCATTTAAAATAAATCTTAAAAAAAAATGAAACTGCTTGTGATAGACATTGTCTCCAATCTTATTGTGCATGCTAGCAAGACAAGTGGGCCCCTCAAGAAATCCTGGCTTAGGGCCCCCAAAGGCCTAGAACCAGCTCTAATCTCTACTGTCCAATACAACCAGTGAACCTTCTCCAGAAACAATCTTGAAACAGACATCAAGCAGTGTATTCCTGACCATTTCATGTAATAACCTTTTGTGAGGGAACTTTTAAAGGCATTTAGTCAACAGATGTCAGGTTCCTGTCACCACCACCGTGTGATTAAATTCTGATTAAATATATATTTTAGTATGAAGCATTTCACATGAGCACACTCTGAATGTGTACATCTTCACCATGGAATTACGCAGAAATCTAACTCTGTTTTATAAGAGATATTTGACTTGATCAGTGTTACTGATGCTGATGAACATCATTCCTCATGCAGATTGATGCAGGTGTGGAGCCGATGTCAGAACAGAAGAATGAAGCCCAGCGTGCCCCAGCGGAGAACGGAATGAGCCATGCTCCCCTCATCTCTGCTAAACCACCCTCAGTGGGCAGCCACCACACACCCTCCTCAGGTACACCATTTACGTACGCGTATATATGGATATAGTGATATTTTCAAAGGCAGCAGTGAAGGTTTACAGTAAACGTGGTTTGTTTTAAAATGATCTTACTGTAGGACTGATGACGGGTGTTTGTGTATGTGTTTATTTTCTGCGTGGTATTTGTTTCAGGATCAGTGAAGCCAGTCAAGACGGATGTCTTTCAGGGCGTCTTGACAGGTACAGTCACGACATGTTTGATGTCCTTAATTTGCTTCTTTAGGTTCAGACTGAAGCTGTGAGCTAAAGTAGCTAACAAGTAATGAATGCATATGGCCACCAGGTTAGCGTCATGCTCTGTATGCTGTGTGTCGCATGATTTGAGAAGTTAAGTAACCTTAGAAAGACTTAATGCCAATTCCTTTTTTCTTTACTTTAACTCGCTGCCCAACTGAGCATCCCCCCCCGCCCCCCGGCCCCTTCCCTTGAACGTCCGTCCCATCTTACCCTTTTTTTTTTGTTTATTATTGTTGTTATTATTAGTAATTTATTTGGGTTTTATTTATTTATTTATTTATTTATTTATTTATTTATTTATTTATTTATTTGAGGCTGTCCTATTTTTCTTTTGCTGAATGAGTCTGCATGTCCAGACGGTTCCTGTTCATGCTTGATAGTAGAGATATGTCTTAGTCAGTGCTCATCTGATGTATACATTTAAATCCTCAATAAAAAAATGAATAAAAGAAAGACTTAATGTAAAGTCCACATTAAATACGTTGCTTAGATGAAGCCTGAGCTTTGTCAAAATATTTGTCTGATATTAACAATCTGTTTCTATCAGAAACCACATGAGAAAGTTTATTTGAGATAACTTAAAAGAAGCAAGTATATTGAAGCAATTTTCATTTTTCTACATTATTTGAACAAGACAGCTGCCATTTACCTTGTGTGATAATTTCATGATGAATGGACCAATAGGAATGCTCCACAGTAGCATGGAAAACCTTCTGGTTTCATTGGATTACATGGAAAGTAAAGACAGTTTTTGGCCTCTCCTGCAAAGTTGCTATTTTGCAGATACATCTGGACAGCGCAATATAATGATGTAGCTATTATGACTATTAACTAGAGATTGACCGATCAGCGTTTTTGAGGCCGATTCCGATCGTCGATCACCTTTTAGTGCGTTCAGCCGATAGCTGATACCGATAGAGGGAGGGGCTATATGCCACGGCAGGGCTACATGTAGTTATTAGTGGAAGCAAATCATGAAACATGGTCTAAACTGGTTTATTACCATTTTTAACGAGCTCATGTGAAACAGCATAATATTTTAACAAAATTAGCAATAAATAAACAGTAAATCATGCAAATATCCCCAATACTACAATCATTCAATGTAGACCCTTAATTTAAAATGAAAAAAGCTAATTAAATAAATGCAGTAAAACCAGCAGTCATTAAACTCGGACTCTGGGTTATTTTAAACAAAAAACTAGAATCATTAAATGTAGATCTTGAATTGTTTCTGCTGTTCTGTTCGTACCGGTCAGATCTGGTCTGCACGGTGTTCTGGGTTATTTGTTTTTTGCTAGCTGCGCGTGCTAGCTCTGCTGTTTGCTGGTACTCACTGTATTCAGCCGCGGGTGTACTCTCAAAACCGTATCACGTTAGTAGTGTTAAATGTCACGGTTAATTTTACAGATTTTTAAAAACGCTCTGTGTCACATACGGCAACAAGCTGCCAGACGGACGCAACACAACACAAACTGTTCTCGCGAGGCGCGTCGCTTTAGTCAAGTCAAGTCAAGTCAATTTTATTTATATAGCGCTTTTTACAACGATGTTGTCTCAAAGCAGCTTTACAGAGTTTTGAAAACAGTTATAACATATATCCCCCAGTGAGCAAGCCAGAGGCAACAGTGGCGAGGAAAAACTCCCTCAACTGGAGGAAGAAACCTTGGGAGGAACCAGACTCACAAGGGGAGACCCATCCTCCTCTGGTCAAACAGTGTTTACAGTTTGAACTAAATACCAAAGAAAGGAGTCTCTGTTTGAAATCTGGATAGCAAAGCTTTAGAAGCTGCACAGATAGAGGCAGTGTATGACTGAGGCAGTCTCTGGCTGAGGCTTTATGTTAAGTGGGCGTGAGCTGAAACAGTCCCATCCTATCTCAGTGCTGGTGCATCTGGATGGCACAGTGATGTAACTGAGGGTGTAGTAGTAATGGACAGGTGAGCTGGCTGGTGATGGTGGGGTGATGGCCCGATGATCAGTCCTTCAACAGCGTTCAACAGACGGGAGGACAGTCATTTCCTCAGGAAGAGTAAAGAGAGAGAGTTAGTTGGGCTCGGGAGTAAGACTGTAGAGAATATGAATTTTCAGAATTTTAGAGTGCGGCTGGCGACTCCGGCAGATCTAACTATAACAGCCTAAACTAAAAGGAGAGAACCAGAAGGTAACATGGACATGAGAGCACCCTGAGACACTGGGGTCCCCCCACTCCACCGTCAACAAACCTGTGTGATCGCGTGAAGTGGTGGAACAACAGCACCAACATCTCAGTTTACCATAAACCTCTGTGTCCAAGAACCCCCAGATCTCCTGCCTTTATCTAAAAGAGAAGATTAATTACCAAAAGCTACACTAAACAAGTATGTTTTCAGTCTAGACTTAAATATTGAGACGGTGTCAGAGTCCCGAACATTAACTGGGAGATTATTCCACAGTTTGGGGGCTTTGTAGGAAAAAGCTCTTCCCCCCATTGTAGTCTTCTGAATTTTAGGAACTATTAGAAAACCAGCATCCTGTGATCTGAGTGAACGTGGCGGTTCATAATAGGAAATAAGATCTTGCAGGTACTCCGGTGCGAGACCGTGCAGGACTTTATAGGTCAGTAAAATAATTTTATAGTCGATATGGAATTTAACAGGAAGCCAGTGTAGCGCTGATAAAACTGGACTGATGTGATCGAATTTCCTGGTTTTAGTTAGTACTCTAGCTGCAGCGTTCTGAACTAACTGAAGTTTATTCAGGTTCCTGCTGGAGCATCCTAACAATAATGCATTACAGTAATCTAGCCTTGAGGTTATAAAGGCATGTACTAACTTTTCAGCATCAGACACAGATAACGCATTTCTTAACTTTGAAATGTTTCGTAGGTGAAGAAACGCTGTCCTTGTAATATTACCTATGTGTTGATTAAATGTCAGATCTGAGTCAATTGTTACACCAAGATTTTTGGCTACTGAACCAGGAACTACAGAGAAGTCAGCAAGATTTAACATTAAATCTGAACATTTAGTCCGAGCAGCCTTTGGGCCGAGGAGGAGAACTTCCGTTTTATCTGGGTTCAAAAGAAGGAAGTTCTGCAGCATCCAAAGTCTAATATCTCTTACACAATCTTCTATCTTATCTAATCTGGATTTATCATCTGGTTTGGCTGATATGTACAGTTGTGTATCATCGGCATAACAGTGGAAACTAATTCCATGTCTATTTATAACTGAGCCTAATGGTAGCATATATAGTGTAAATAACAGAGGACCTAAAACAGAACCTTGTGGAACTCCATATTTCACTTTTGTAGTGTTAGACGATACATTATTTATCTTTACAAACTGAAAGCGATCACTAAGGTAAGATGTGAACCAGGATAACGCTGTTCCTGTGATTCCAACTATATTTTCTAGCCTGTCCAAGAGAATAGTGTGATCTATAGTGTCAAAAGCTGCACTTAGATCGAGTAACACCAGTAGAGATACGTGGCCCTGATCAAAGGCAAGAAGAAGATAATTTGTTATCTTAACTAAAGCTGTCTCTGTGCTGTGATGTGGCCTAAAACCAGATTGGAATTTTTCATATATGTTGTTCTTATGTAGATGAGAACAGAGTTGTCGAGCTACAGCCTTTTCTAAAATCTTAGAGATAAAAGGTAAATTGGAAATGGGTCTATAACTGGACAGTTCTCTGGGGTCAAGATTTGGTTTCTTTATCAAGGGTTTTATCACAGCTAGTTTAAAAGACTTAGGTACATGACCCAGACTAAGAGAAGAGTTGATGATAGTTAAGATGGGTTTAATAATAGCTGGTAATACTTGTTTCAATAGGCTTGTTGGAATCATATCGAGTGTGCATGTAGCAGAATTTGAAGAAGAGATAAGTTTTTCTAGTTCTGTCTGCTGTAGTGGAGAAAATGTTTCTAGTCTTTCTTCTAAAATCACATTTTGTGCTGTTTGAGCCAAACCGGATGAAGGATAGGTTACTCGTATTGGTAGAACTTTTTGTCTAATATTCTCGATTTTGCTATTGAAAAAGTCCATGAAATCATTGCTGCTGTGGTTGGCGGGTATTTGAGGTTCAGATCCTGCCTGATTTTTGGTAAGTTTTGCGATGGTGCTAAATAAAACTCTAGGATTGTTTTTGTTGTGTTCGATGAGTGTGGACAGGTATGCTGAGCGTGTTTTAATAAGTGCCTTTCTGTAACTGCTAAGGCTGTCCTTCCAAGCAGAGTGAAATACCTCTAGCTTGGTCACTCTCCATTTGCGTTCTAATTTCCGTACTGTCTGTCTTAAGGTGCGTATTTCATTGTTTAGTCAGTCTGTTGAAAATGGAAGGGTATGTGTTTCCACCTAGCGGTTTAGATAGGAATTGCAAGGACCTGGCTGGAGGGGGTTCAACGAAACGCTAGCTGGAAATACAGAAATTAGGCTCATTTGTTTAACGGCATTGTTCGGCTCTCAGGATCAGCTAAATTGGAGAAATATCGGCCGATCACATATTTTAATTAAAAATCGGCCGATACCGATACATAGGCGATCAATCCATCCATCTCTACTATTAACCTTCCATGACTGTTTAGCTACAGTAGCCTCATAGTTGTACTGTACAAGTAGATTAAAAAACCTCCGATGCTGAACCTATCTTGGCCTGTGGACTACATTTGGAGAGATTGGGAAGTTTTGAGTTTTGACTGAACTGCTGTTTTTTGTTTCTCTGGATTCTTTCTGGTTTCTGCCAGTGCTGTTACTTACCAGTGAAACCTGATTTTGTAAATGATGTAGCAGCCACGTTTGGTGTGTGTTTGTGTGTGTGATAGAGGTAGAAGCTCAGACACTGGAAGAGCTGAAGCAGCAGAAGGCTTTTGTGCGGGAGCAGAGGAAACAGTATAAGGAGCTGAAAGAGTTGGTGAAGAAGCACCATAAGAAAACCACAGACATAATTAAAGAGCACACGGCCCGGCAGAACGAGCTGAACAGCGAACAGCTCCGCCGCCGCTCCACCTTGATCAGGAGTGCCAAACGAGACGGTAAGAAAAGGTAGGTCCCGTATTACACACCCTCACTCACCAGCCTATTGTTGCTTGTTGCTTAGTGTCTATGTCTGGCTTTGTACATTGTCTCTGGTGGTTGGCTTTGGCTTGTCTTTGATTGCCTTCTGGTCATTCTAAATAATTTAACCCTTCTAAGTAAGTGTGTTTTCTAAAATGTGTTGGTGGCCAGATCCCAGTATGTACACCAACCCATAGAATATTAATATTCTCAAAATTATATTGTTCTGATTGTTGGTTGTTAAAGGCGTCTGCAGCATCTGGAAGGGGGCGCACTGTTTTAATTCAGCTCATTGGCATGCTCCATTGGCTGCCCGTCCGCCAGTCAGTCCAACAATTCATTGGTTTTCTTTTGTTGTGAGGCCAAGCATTGGGTTGGGCCCTTTTTATTATATAAGTTATTATTATTTTATTTTTTATTTTTTTGAAGGATTGTAGGTGTGACCTGCTCTTTTGTTTGAACTTGTTTGTCTTTGTTTATGGTTAGAGTAGTTAGGAGAAGTGTTTTTGCAATTTTGTTTATTTTCTTTTGTTGGTTTAGTTAGTGATTTTCTTTTCCCTTTAGAGTTTTGTTTGTTATTTTGGACCTTGGGGTCACCCTGAAGAGAGAGATCCTTCTTTTTTTTATACTTGGTATAAAATCGCCTAACGAAACAAAAACAAGCAATAAATAACAAACCTTGTAGTAGTAATTGTGATTTTGTTATTAGTGTTTTTTTTTTTTTTTTTTGCTTCATCAATTATATTGGTCTGGTGGCTTAGTGGGCAGTCTCGCTTTCTCTTTTGTTGTTACCCCTAAAGAAGTAACATACTCTAAAATTGTGTTTGGGTGTGTTAGATCAGGTTCAGATCATGCTCCGTGGACTGTGGAACAGGACTTGGCTACTCTGGAGCAGGAGAGTGCTCAGAGATTGACGGAGCTGAAGGAACGACAGCAGCAAGAGCTGCTCACCCTCAGGCAGGACCAGTACTACAGCGAGCAGTACCTCAAAGGCAAACACATCAAACAGGTACGCCCTGCGTCTGGAAAAATGACACCTTTACTACTTGCTATAAATGTAGCCAATCAGCCAAGACATGGTGTCCACAGTTAGCAATGTGTAAACTACCTGGTTACATCATCACACCATCCTCAGACTCTGGACGCTGCCTCTTTCAAACTCTCTCGTTCCCTCTCCACCCAAGCTAAGCAGTCAGGATTGAGGGGTGTTCATAGAGTAGAGCACACTGCCAAAGTAGTAGTACTTGTCATTGTGACTCATTGTGGTTATAGACTACTAGTGAGAAAACCTAAACAGCATGGGTGGGGACTTTATCGACCTACAACCCCCTCAGCTTTTACTGCCTGTCTTCTCTGTCTATGATCAGTACTGTACATACTCAGTGCTCTGCCCAGATCTCTCACTACAATGTGTGTGAGTGTATGTGTGTGTGTGTGTGTGCTGATTACCTGTTGTCACAGACAGCAGAATCTATTGTGGAAAATGAGATTCATTCGAGCAGAAAGCATAATTAGTTTGCTTATGAAGTGCTGACAGATTTCCAGTCGACTGAGTGTCACTCAGACCATAAAGCACACGGAAGTAAGACATTACAGGAACAGAACATAATGACTTGTTTAAACAGTAGAGTGTTTACAGTAAATATGCTGGATGGTTTCTCATATACTAGAAAAATAATCAAATGTAAGATTTATATTGTTGATGTAAGGACAAAAACTGGTACTTTTTTATTTTACTGGTAAAAAAATGGTATTTTTTTTAATTTTATCACAAAACACCAACTACAACAACAATAAAATAAAATAATAGTGGCCCAAAAAAGATTCTTGTTGTTTTAACTTGTTGTTTTTAATTGTGTTTTTCCTCTTCATCATGGAAGATACAAGTTTGTTGCTCCTTGTTTTTGGAGGCACAAGTTTTTTTGCTATTGAGTCTTTCTTTCAAGAATTTTTCATGATGTGCATTATTAGTAGTAATTAATATCACCTTTATTACCAAAATTTAAAAAAAATCTTAGATTAAATGTCGAATTTTATTACAAATATATATATATATATATATATATATATATATATATATATATATATATATATATATATATATATATATATATATATATATATATATGCTTCATATGCAGTTGAGATGTTGAGATGGAACTTAGTTGTTCTACAAATAAAGCTTGTAGTTCATCAACAGTCAGGTCCCCCACATGACCACCACAGAGCAAGTATTATTTGGGTGGTGGGTCATTCTTAGCACTGCAGTGACACTGATCCTCTAGTCCCTCATCAGTGGTCACAGGATGCTGCCACAGGACCCTGTTGGCTGGATGTTGCTGGTTAGTGGACTGTTCTCAGTCCAGCAGGGACACTGAGGTGTTTAAACTCCAGCAGCACTGCTGTGTCTGATCCACTCACATCAGCACAACACACATTAGCACTGTGGTTACACTAACGTGGTGGTGTGTTGAGAATGATCAACTGCCCAGATAATACCTGCCCCATGGTGGTCTTGTGGGGGTCAGGGACCGTTGAATAACAGGCAGCTTATAAAGTATGCAGAGAAACAGATAAACAAGTTTGAACTACAAAGTAAATATATATGGTAAGCAGATTTGATTCAATGTTCTCTGAGGTAGATCTACTTAATGAAATGACCACTGTTTTAAAATTGAATTTATATAAATTGTATTGAATGTTTACATTCTTGATGTAGAAAAAAAACTGATTTGGAGAAACTCATTTAGCCAGTAGGATCTCAGAAACATGCTCAGTTTGTGGAAATGTTGTCATTGCAAAGGAACTGCCTGTGCATCACCGTTCCAGAGAAAACCAGTTTTTTTCAAAAATGGGAACCTTCCAGAAAAACGCCAAAATATTATTAACTTTTGATGTCAATTAAGATATTTAGTGATTTGAAGCATTTCTATTAGTCTGTTTGACTTTTATACAGTGCAGAGATCTGCATAGTCCGTGTTTAAATTAACTATTGTAAATGCCGTGTGTGCATGTATATATAATACTTTTCTGAAATCTCTGATGTTCCAGCTGGTTGAGAAGCTGACTGCGGTTGCTGAGGAGTGTCAGAGTAACCAGCTGAAGAAGCTGAAAGAACTATGTGAGAAGTAAGTACGCCATTACTAAGAAACTCAGTTTATGCATCTTGTACGAGATCCAGAAGAAGCTATGATGTGATGGTGGGACACATGGGAGCCTTATATGTAACTGTTTAGCTCTTAAACACTTTTTTGTCTGTAGAGAAAAGAAAGACTTGAAGAAGAGGATGGATAAGAAGAGACAAGAAAGGATAAATGAGGCGAAGTCAATAGAGAAGAATCTAACAGAAGAGTAAGAGAGTCTACTTTAAATCAAAAGCGGATATCTGCGTGTACATACATTGTATTTACTACATTTTCCTGGTGGTACCTATTCTGGCCATAATTTCCAGTCACTATGTAAAACACTGATGCAAGACTACAGGCAATTTAAATGAAATGATACGTTGGTGTTGTAGTTGGTAGTTGCATAGCACATAGCTTGACCTTTTCATTCCAATTATATTTCTTTATAGATCTTTCATAACTGTTTCATAGTAGATACTGAATAAATTTTACTAGTTTTACTATTACTATTGTTTTTTTGGCTCCTCATTTGTCATATTCTGTCGATTTGTCTGATGTCCTGAGAGACAGAAAAAAGCAGACCTATGTTTAATACGACATGTATATTTCAGAGAGAAGTTGGAGATCAACAGATCACATGTGAATGAAGTTGTACAGTATATTAAAAGGGTAAGTATCAGTGAACATTCAGTGCAAAAATTTATTTGTCATTCTGACGTTATATTAAAATGCTATTTGGTAATTTCACAATTGTAAGCCAGGGATGCCTTGACATGGGAATTATACAGGATGACGTTGCCATACAGTTTTATGCCAGTACTGATAATGATGCCTTTACACATATTACTGAGAACTGGAACACTTGTTTGTATACAATTACAAATACCGTACAATTGTAGCACGGGAGCCCAACATCAACTAAACACTGCTTTTCACAGATTTGAAATATAATGAGATACTGAGGTGTGGCTGGGGGTACTGGGGTGTGGTCATTTACAGGACCATAAATAGTAATAAAGGCTTGAAATAAGTCTTTTGCTCAGATATTGTCTAAAGGAGCCGTATATGTATATCCATAGCCATTTCTGCTTGTTGCTGAGATTAAGCTAGTCTGTTGATCGCTAAATGCACTGAGAAAGCTACCTTATCTTTGCTAGTTACAAATAATGTTAGTAGCTAAATACAAAATGTAAGTGCTGTACTGGCCAAAGGACAGTATCTAATGAAAGTGCTCAGGACAACCAAATTTATAGAATCAATTAGCAGCAATTAGCAGAGAAAAAATGTTTCCTTTCTCTCCGTCCCATGACTCGTGTGTGTGTGTGTGTGTTAGTGTGTGTTTTTTAATAAACAAAGAGAACTATGCTAATAATTTTAAATGGGTTAAAATATACTTGTGTACACTACCAGAGTAGAACCTGTATGTGGCAAAGCACTAATATTCTGCTCTGCCAAAGAGGAATGAACTTATCAGTCTGAAATACATTTTACATCCGTTTGACTGGTAGTGTTCTAAAACGTTTGGCTGGTAGTGTATTAAAACCTTTAACTGGTAGTGTACTAAAACGTTTGACTGGTATTGTAGTAAAACGTTTGACTGGTAGTGTACTAAAACGTTTGACTGGTAGTGATCTAAAGCGTTTGACTGGTGGTGTAATAAAACGTTTGACTGGTAGTGTACTAAAACGTTTGACTGGTAGTGTACTAACACGTTTGACTGGTAGTGATCTAAAACGTTTGACTGGTAGTGTACTAAAACGTTTGACTGGTAGTGTACTAAAGCGTTTGACTGGTAGTGTACTAAAGCGTTTGACTGGTAGTGATCTAAAACGTTTAACTGGTATTGTACTAAAACGTTTGACTGGTAGTGTTCTAAAGCGTTTGGCTGGTAGTGTACTAAAACGTTTGACTGGTAGTGTACTAAAACGTTTGACTGGTAGTGATCTAAAATGTTTGACTGGTAGTGTACTAACACGTTTGACTGGTAGTGTACTAAAACGTTTGACTGGTAGTGTATTAAAACGTTTGACTGGTAGTGTACTAAAGCGTTTGACTGGTAGTGTACTAACACGTTTGACTGGTAGTGTATTAAAACCTTTAACTGGTAGTGTACTAAAACGTTTGACTGGTATTGTAGTAAAACGTTTGACTGGTAGTGTTCTAACACGTTTGACTGGTAGTGTATTAAAACCTTTAACTGGTAGTGTACTAAAACGTTTGACTGGTATTGTAGTAAAACGTTTGACTGGTAGTGTACTAAAACGTTTGACTGGTAGTGATCTAAAGCGTTTGACTGGTGGTGTAATAAAACGTTTGACTGGTAGTGTACTAAAACGTTTGACTGGTAGTGTACTAACACGTTTGACTGGTAGTGATCTAAAACGTTTGACTGGTAGTGTACTAAAACGTTTGACTGGTAGTGTACTAAAGCGTTTGACTGGTAGTGTACTAAAACGTTTGACTGGTAGTGTTCTAAAACATTTGACTGGTAGTGTACTAACACGTTTGACTGGTAGTGATCTAAAACGTTTAACTGGTATTGTACTAAAACGTTTGACTGGTAGTGTTCTAAAGCGTTTGGCTGGTAGTGTACTAAAACGTTTGACTGGTAGTGTACTAAAACGTTTGACTGGTAGTGATCTAAAATGTTTGACTGGTAGTGTACTAACACGTTTGACTGGTAGTGTACTAAAACGTTTGACTGGTAGTGTACTAAAACGTGTGACTGGTAGTGTATTAAAACGTTTGACTGGTAGTGTACTAAAGCGTTTGACTGGTAGTGTACTAAAACGTGTGACTGGTAGTGTATTAAAACATTTGACTGGTAGTGTACTAAAACGTTTGACTGGTAGTGTACTAAAACGTGTGACTGGTAGTGTATTAAAACGTTTGACTGGTAGTGTACTAAAGCGTTTGACTGGTAGTGTATTAAAAAATTTGACTGGTAGTGTACTAAAACGTTTGACTGGTAGTGTAACTAAAACGCTTAACTGGTAGTGTACTAAAACGCTTAACTGGTAGTGTATTAAAGCGTTTGGCTGGTAGTGTACTAAAACGTTTGGCTGGTAGTGTACTAAACATTTGGCTGGTAGTGTACTCAAACGTTTGACTGGTATTGTAGTAAAACGTTTGACTGGTAGTGTATTAAAACGTTTGACTGGTATTGTAGTAAAACGTTTGACTGGTATTGTAGTAAAACGTTTGACTGGTAGTGTACTAAAATGTTTGACTGGTAGTGTTCTAAAGCGTTTGACTGGTAGTGTACTAAAACGTTTGACTGGTAGTGTACTAAAACGTTTGACTGGTAGTGTACTAACACGTTTGACTGGTAGTGATCTAAAACGTTTGGCTGGTAGTGTATTAAAACCTTTAACTGGTAGTGTAGTAAAACGTTTGACTGGTAGTGTACTAAAACGTTTGACTGGTAGTGATCTAAAGCGTTTGACTGGTGGTGTAATAAAACGTTTGACTGGTAGTGTACTAAAACGTTTGACTGGTAGTGTACTAACACGTTTGACTGGTAGTGATCTAAAACGTTTGACTGGTAGTGTTCTAAAGCGTTTGACTGGTAGTGTATTAAAACCTTTAACTGGTATTGTAGTAAAACGTTTGACTGGTAGTGTACTAAAACGTTTGACTGGTAGTGTACTAAAGCGTTTGACTGGTAGTGTACTAAAACGTTTGACTGGTAGTGTTCTAAAACATTTGACTGGTAGTGTACTAACACGTTTGACTGGTAGTGATCTAAAACGTTTGACTGGTAGTGTACTAAAACGTTTAACTGGTATTGTACTAAAACGTTTGACTGGTAGTGTTCTAAAGCGTTTGGCTGGTAGTGTACTAAAACGTTTGACTGGTAGTGTACTAAAACGTTTGACTGGTAGTGATCTAAAATGTTTGACTGGTAGTGTACTAACACGTTTGACTGGTAGTGTTCTAAAGCGTTTGGCTTGTAGTGTACTAAAACGTTTAACTGGTAGTGTTCTAAAGCGTTTGGCTTGTAGTGTACTAAAACGTTTAACTGGTAGTGTACTAAAACGTTTGACTGGTAGTGTACTAAAACATTTGACTGGTAGTGTACTAAAACGTTTGACTGGTAGTGTACTAAAACGTGTGACTGGTAGTGTATTAAAACGTTTGACTGGTAGTGTACTAAAGCGTTTGACTGGTAGTGTACTAAAACATTTGACTGGTAGTGTACTAAAACGTTTGACTGGTAGTGTACTAAAACGTGTGACTGGTAGTGTATTAAAACGTTTGACTGGTAGTGTACTAAAGCGTTTGACTGGTAGCGTATTAAAAAATTTGACTGGTAGTGTAGTAAAACATTTGACTGGTAGTGTACTAAAACGCTTAACTGGTAGTGTACTAAAACGTTTAACTGGTAGTGTACTAAAACGTTTGACTGGTAGTGTACTAAAACATTTGACTGGTAGTGTACTAAAACGTTTGACTGGTAGTGTACTAAAACGTGTGACTGGTAGTGTATTAAAACGTTTGACTGGTAGTGTACTAAAGCGTTTGACTGGTAGTGTACTAAAAAATTTGACTGGTAGTGTACTAAAACGTTTGACTGGTAGTGTACTAAAACGCTTAACTGGTAGTGTACTAAAACGCTTAACTGGTAGTGTATTAAAGCGTTTGGCTGGTAGTGTACTAAAACGTTTGGCTGGTAGTGTACTAAACATTTGGCTGGTAGTGTACTCAAACGTTTGACTGGTATTGTAGTAAAACGTTTGACTGGTAATGATCTAAAACGTTTGGCTGGTAGTGTACTAAAACGTTTGGCTGGTAGTGATCTAAAACGTTTGGCTGTTAGTGTACTAAAACGTTTGACTAGTAGTGTACTAAAACATTTGACTGGTAGTGATCTAAAACGCTTGACTGGTATTGTAGTAAAACGTTTGACTGGTAATGATCTAAAACGTTTCACTGGTATTGTAGTAAAACGTTTGGCTGGTAGTGTAGTAAAACGTTTGACTGGTAGTGTTCTAAAATGTTTGACTGGTAGTGTTCTAAAACGTTTGACTGGTATTGTAGTAAAACGTTTGACTGGTAGTGATCTAAAACGTTTGACTGGTAGTGTTCTAAAACGTTTGACTGGTAGTGTATCTAAAACGTTTGACTGGTATTGTAGTAAAACGTTTGATTGGTAGTGATCTAAAACGTTTGACTGGTAGTGTTCTAAAACGTTTGACTGGTAGTGTATCTAAAACGTTTGACTGGTATTGTAGTAAAATATTTGACTGGTAGTGTACTAAAACGTTTGGCTGGCATTGTACTAAAACGTTTGACTGGTATTGTAGTAAAACATTTGACTGGTATTGTACTAAAACGTTTGACTGGTATTGTAGTAAAACATTTGACTGGTATTGTACTAAAACGTTTGACTGGTATTGTAGTAAAACATTTGACTGGTATTGTACTAAAACGTTTGACTGGTAGTGTACTAAAGCGTTTGACTGGTAGTGTACTAAAAAATTTGACTGGTAGTGTACTAAAACGTTTGACTGGTAGTGTACTAAAACGCTTAACTGGTAGTGTACTAAAACGCTTAACTGGTAGTGTATTAAAGCGTTTGGCTGGTAGTGTACTAAAACGTTTGGCTGGTAGTGTACTAAACATTTGGCTGGTAGTGTACTCAAACGTTTGACTGGTATTGTAGTAAAACGTTTGACTGGTAATGATCTAAAACGTTTGGCTGGTAGTGTACTAAAACGTTTGGCTGGTAGTGATCTAAAACGTTTGGCTGTTAGTGTACTAAAACGTTTGACTAGTAGTGTACTAAAACATTTGACTGGTAGTGATCTAAAACGCTTGACTGGTATTGTAGTAAAACGTTTGACTGGTAATGATCTAAAACGTTTCACTGGTATTGTAGTAAAACGTTTGGCTGGTAGTGTAGTAAAACGTTTGACTGGTAGTGTTCTAAAATGTTTGACTGGTAGTGTTCTAAAACGTTTGACTGGTATTGTAGTAAAACGTTTGACTGGTAGTGATCTAAAACGTTTGACTGGTAGTGTTCTAAAACGTTTGACTGGTAGTGTATCTAAAACGTTTGACTGGTATTGTAGTAAAACGTTTGATTGGTAGTGATCTAAAACGTTTGACTGGTAGTGTTCTAAAACGTTTGACTGGTAGTGTATCTAAAACGTTTGACTGGTATTGTAGTAAAATATTTGACTGGTAGTGTACTAAAACGTTTGGCTGGCATTGTACTAAAACGTTTGACTGGTATTGTAGTAAAACATTTGACTGGTATTGTACTAAAACGTTTGACTGGTATTGTAGTAAAACATTTGACTGGTATTGTACTAAAACGTTTGACTGGTAGTGTTCTAAAACGTTTGACTGGTATTGTAGTAAAACGTTTGACTGGATAGTGTTCTAAAACGTTTGACTGGTAGTGTATTAAAACGTTTGACTGGTATTGTAGTAAAACATTTGACTGGTATTGTACTAAAACGTTTGACTGGTAGTGTTCTAAAACGTTTGACTGGTATTGTAGTAAAACGTTTGACTGGTAGTGTACTAAAACATTTGACTGGTATTGTAGTAAAACATTTGACTGGTAGTGTACTAAAACATTTGACTGGTATTGTAGTAAAACATTTGACTGGTATTGTAGTAAAACATTTGACTGGTAGTGTTCTAAAACGTTTGACTGGTATTGTAGTAAAACGTTTGACTAGTAGTGTTCTAAAACGTTTGACTGGTATTGTAGTAAAACGTTTGACTGGTAGTGTTCTAAAACGTTTGACTGGTATTGTAGTAAAGCGTTTGACTGGTAGTGTTCTAAAACGTTTGACTGGTATTGTAGTAAAACGTTTGACTGGTAGTGTTCTAAAATGTTTGACTGGTAGTGTTCTAAAACGTTTGACTGGTATTGTAGTAAAACGTTTGACTGGTAGTGTTCTAAAACGTTTGACTGGTATTGTAGTAAAACGTTTGACTGGTAGTGTTCAAAAACGTTTGACTGGTATTGTAGTAAAACGTTTGACTGGTAGTGTTCTAAAACGTTTGACTGGTATTGTAGTAAAACGTTTGACTGGTAGTGTTCTAAAACGTTTGACTGGTATTGTAGTAAAACGTTTGACTGGTAGTGTTCTAAAACGTTTGTCTGGTATTGTAGTAAAATGTTGGACTGGTATTGTAGTAAAACGTTTGACTGGTAGTGTACTGAAATGTTTGGCTGGTAGTGTTCTAAAACGTTTGACTGGTATTGTAGTAAAACGTTTGGCTGGTAGTGTTCTAAAACGTTTGACTGGTATTGTAGTAAAACGTTTGACTGGTAGTGTTCTAAAACGTTTGACTGGTATTGTAGTAAAACGTTTGACTGGTAGTGTTCTAAAACGTTTGACTGGTATTGTAGTAAAACGTTGGACTGGTATTGTAGTAAAACGTTTGACTGGTAGTGTTCTAAAACATTTGACTGGTATTGTAGTAAAACGTTGGACTGGTATTGTAGTAAAACGTTTGACTGGTAGTGTTCTAAAATGTTTGACTGGTAGTGTTCTAAAACGTTTGACTGGTATTGTAGTAAAACGTTTGACTGGTAGTGTTCTAAAACGTTTGACTGGTATTGTAGTAAAACGTTTGACTGGTAGTGTTCTAAAACGTTTGACTGGTATTGTAGTAAAACGTTGGACTGGTATTGTAGTAAAACGTTTGACTGGTAGTGTTCTAAAACGTTTGACTGGTATTGTAGTAAAACGTTTGACTGGTAGTGTTCTAAAACGTTGGACTGGTATTGTAGTAAAACGTTTGACTGGTATTGTAGTAAAACGTTTGACTGGTAGTGTTCTAAAACGTTTGACTGGTATTGTAGTAAAACGTTTGACTGGTAGTGTTCTAAAACGTTTGACTGGTATTGTAGTAAAACGTTTGACTGGTAGTGTTCTAAAACGTTTGACTGGTATTGTAGTAAAACGTTGGACTGGTATTGTAGTAAAACGTTTGACTGGTATTGTAGTAAAACGTTTGACTGGTAGTGTTCTAAAACGTTTGACTGGTATTGTAGTAAAACGTTTGACTGGTAGTGTTCTAAAACGTTTGACTGGTATTGTAGTAAAACGTTGGACTGGTATTGTAGTAAAACGTTTGACTGGTAGTGTATTAAAACATTTAACTGGTAGTGTATTTGGTATTAAGTGTTGTTTACATTACCAAATGCATTACTTAGTGTGAAGCGTTACTCTATATTTTTATTTTGTTTTGATGTAAAGAAATCACTAGACTACACATGACCTTAACTAAGGCCTTTCGTTAAACTCAAACATTATAAAGTAATGGTTATCACATGACACCATGCACTCTTATGCTTTGGAGTTGATGGTTAAACCTGAGTTATAGCAAATGTATGTGCTATGCGCAGAGTTATATAACAGATGCTGTGTTTCTTACCGGAGTCTTTCTTGTGTTTCTGTCTGTCTATAAAAAAGTTGGAGGATGCTCAAAGCAAACGGCAGGAGAAGTTGCTGGAGGCCCACAAGCTCATACGGCAGCAAATCCTGGATGAGAAGCCGAAGGTATGCAAATTCTGTTCTGCCTCAGACAATTTTACTGTAGTTGCTTAGGCAAGTCACACTAAACATGGCATGAGAACACTTTGCATGTCTCCCAAAACACACACCGTGTGTGTCACTTCATTGTCACTGTTATTTTAGGCGGACTGTTCGCGAGAGGGAGAAGGTAAGCAGTTTTGCTTCTCTGCACTAAATAAGTCCAAGCCCTAATTCTTAAAGCACCTTTATTGTGCTGTGCATTGCTTTTTATGCTCAAGTGGATGTGTTCTTTCTGCTATAAGTAATCATTATGTCACGCCAACTACCTAACACCTACGAAAAGCATAACATTAACCCGGCATAAAGTACGCTCAGCGCTGTTAGAATGCCATTCTAAGTATGCTTGGCGATAGCACCTTAAGAATCTTGAGTAATAACACATAATGTGCTGCGTTTCAGTCCCAGCTATGTAACATATTAATACATTCATTGTTTATGTTCTTACTAGCTAAAGCCATGGTTTTACCAGATGCATGCATGCACTGTTATAATACCCAATGACATTATACTTAAATGTAGAATGTTGATTATAAGATGTTTTGTAGCATCATTAATAACTAGTCTTTGGCCTACATGGTACATGGTGAAATGCTTGTGCTGCTCACTAAATGTCTTGTTTTGGAGGGTTTGTGAAAGGTTATGTTAGTCTTCATCACTTTGCTGAAATGTTTGTGGGTAGTTAATCTCGCAGGATGCTGTGTAATGTACAGTACTGGGTAAAAGACATTGATATAAATCCCACCCACAAAAAAATAAGCTTGGTTTCAGTGCCTTCCACACCTCGAAGTTCAGTCACCGTTCACGTAATCCCAATTACAAATGTGGACTCACCAGCCTCTTAAACCCAACTTCCCGTCTCAGATGTCGATGTCCAGTTTTAGTAGTTTCTGTGTTCTAGTCTGAAATTGCTTCTCCATAGCGTTGACTTCTCTTCTCACAGTGGACAGAAAGACCTGTGGATTGTCCAGATCTGAAGCAGGAGGGGCTTTGATTTTCTCCTCTTTCTCAAAGAAGAAAGCTTTAAGTACTGTTTATCTAATTTTTGACCATTTTGCTGGTCTAGCAGGTCTTGTCCAGTTGTTAAGGCGTTCCATTTTCTGTATATCTTTTAAAATGTTTTTAAAGCAGTTTTAGAAACTGGTTGGATTTGCCTTTCACTCCTCCCGTCATTAGGCAGGTCTCTGATTTTGCCCAGTACTGTATGCACTTTTTGCTTTTTTCCCATATAGTTCTCAGGAATGGTTTCTTAAGCACAGCTTGGGCTGCAGAACATTCCATTGTTGTCTGCTTTGGCTGTAGTCTGTAGTCATAGAACGTAAGCAGGCATATATCTCTTATATAAAAGGGATGTGTTGCGTTTACTTAATTCAAATATGTACACATCATTACTACATGACATAAATACCCACCGCTGCAACAAAACGTCACATGCTGGAAATGGTAGCTTTGCCAAGGAGGAAAAAATCCAAACTTGTAATACAAGTTAATATAGCAACAGAAGTTAATCAATGTAATAATGTGGTAATATACATGTATATATCATAGTATATATCATTTTATAGCAGTTGTTGCATCAGAACAATTTTTGATTGTATTCATGTGGGAAAACACCTTTAACATGAAAATTCAGTGCATTACATGTTTCAGTGTAGGGATGGTACAACAAGATAGTGAGTAAGATAAGGACTTGCTGCTGCTGAACACAAGAGGGCACTATAGCACAGACTACACTTTATATGTTGTGACTGGACTGTACTGTTTTGGCAGGGTCAGTCAGTGAGTTTCAGCTGTATTGGCCACCATTTGGCTAGATGTTTTACTGTTGACTAGTTTCTATTGTTTTTAATGGCCAGTCTGAATATCACCTCTTTGTTTCATTTTGTTGCAAAGGTATCCATGACCCACTTGCTTTCCTTCCATGTAGTTTTCATTAGATGATACTTGCATGCCCTGAGGTGGTTTCATGCCTTTATGTTAATGCAGCGTTGTAGTGAATATGATATTATCATTGTTCTTGCTAGTGATCTCTCCCAAACTATCCACTGTGCAGGCCAGTGGACCAGCTGCACACTTGATCCACCTGACCTCATTTACTCCAGGAACAGCGCCGGTATCATAAAATCATGAAAATCTGTACCCCTCATTTTCATAGACACACAGTGGGATATCTTTAGCAAATACCTCGGAGTGAAAACATATCCTCCCCCGATCTAAAGCAGGTCAGACAGATTCAGCTGTTTACTTGTGCTTGAACCCCACATCAGCAGGAAGGGGGGGAAAAAGGATTGAGTGGAAGTAACCAGGGCAAAGCTAATATCTGAGAGAGGAGAGAGAGAGAGAGACAGACAGACAGAGAAGGAGAGAGAGAAGTAGTCCTGACCCATTTTCACGCCTCGGAGCAGCCACTAATGGACAGCTATAACCATCCCTGGGTCTTTGGAGACCTGCTGGAGAACGGTCTCTGGACTCTGCTCACTTAGAGCTCACCAAGAAAAGCAGATGAGAAGGAGAGAAAGGGAGGGAAGAGATAAAGGGAGATTGCACCCTCCAAACGAATATCCATTGTAGTCCCTTCTACAAACACTTGAGCTCTTAAAAAGAATTTCTATTTAGATATTAAAAAACACAACGTAGACCAGTCACCTCCTTTAAACCCCTAAAATCTAGCTGAGCCATGTTTTTCACCTGTCGGATCCTTCGCATGTCATCTAACTCGGGCGTTTTTAACTACATAGTATTTAAATAAATAGTTATAATCAGTGAAACAATAAGATAATAGAAAAATAGAATGTCTGAAATATTAAAATATATATAAGAGTAAGATGTTAAAGTGAATGAGAGTGATAAGTCATCGCTGTCATGACAAAATCTAGTATCTTCAAATATTATAGGAGTATAAACCATGTTAATTTCAGTGCCTGCAACATTCATGCAATCTGCGAGGCCCCTGAATAATCAGCCTAGTTGTAAGGGGTTAATTACAGAGTGCAGGCATTGAGGAGTGGTAGGAATGGAAGATGATTGTTGTCACACCTCAGTGTGTGTGCGCGCACAGGTGTCAGTGTCCTGCTAACGTTCCAATCAAAACGGCCCCCAGGATTCCCACCCGCACAGCACGGGGTGTAATCTAATGAGCTTCGACTTTCAGAAGCACTTTGGAAGAAAAAAAGACGACGTGACAAACACACATTTGATTTCCGTGAGCTGAACAATTTGATCCTCGTTAAAATAAGACTTTGCTGCACCTCAAGATGCTGCTACGTGAATCTGTTCTCTGGGTTTAGTTACAGGTAAACGTCTGATTACTGTTTCAGACAGCTGGCATCATTTCTTTTTTATGCTTTTGTTTTGCTGGAAAAGGATTTAATATGTGCTGGGTTCCCTAATGGACATCACATGGATATTTCACCAACATAATTTACAATAAATTGTGATGGTACTATTGTATTGGTTGTTTTTCATGTTTTTCATCTGTCTTCAGTAACATTTTCCTAAACAAAGGAAGTGAGTCTTCCTGGTAGCTTGCTGGATCAGTTTGATGGCAGGGAAAGGCGTTCTATTCTGTCATGTTGCAGAGCTCCCGGGTGTGTTATTTTGCCTGTCTCAGAGTGTAGTGTGTCAGCTGCGTATTTTTTTTTCCTCTTTCCATTGACAGCGGTGTGAATTCTGCCCCGTTATGCAAGCCCACAGCTAAAGGCAGACAACAGCTCGGCCAGAATGGCAGAAAATTGTTGTGTGGCTTCACAAGCATGAGCTGTATGCGTCTCCATAGCAACGCTCATCCTGCCCCCTAACCCCACCTGCGTAACAGCCCAGCTACTGACAATATATACCAACACAGAGATACAGCCCAGTAAACAGATATAGACCAACACAGAGATAAACACCAGCACAAAGTTTTATACCAACACAGAGATATAGACCAAAACAAAAATATGTAACAATATATACCAATGCAGAACTACAGCCCAGCACATAGATAAATACCAACACTGAGATAAACACAAGTACAAAGTTTTATACCAACACAGAGATATAGACCAACAAATAGATATATACCAAAACAAATATATATACCAATATATACCAGTACAGAGCTACAGCCCAGCACAGAGATAAAAACCAACACTTAGATAAACACAAGTACAAAGTTTTATACCAACACAGAGATATAGACCAGCATATAGATATATACCAAAACAAAAATATACCAATACAGAACTACAGCCCAGCACAGAGATAAAAACCAACACTGAGATAAACACCATCACAAAGTTTTATACCAACACAGAGATATAGACCAACAAATAGATATATACCAAAACAAAAATATATACCAATACAGAGCTACAGCCCAGCACAGAGATAAACACCAGCACAAAGTTTTATACCAATACAGAGCTACAGCCCAGCACAGAGATAAATACCAACACAGAGATAAACACCAGCACAAAGCTTTATACCAACACAGAAATATATACCAACACAGAGCTACAGCCCAGCACAGAGATAAATACCAACACAGAGATGAAACTTGTCACAGAGATGCATCTTAGCACAGACATATATACAAACACAAATTTACCAACACAGAGATATAAGCCCAGCACACACCAGCACAGAGATATATACCATTACAGAGATAAGCATGATTGTGTACCAGCACAGAGATGTAGCCTAGCACAGATATACAGCCCAGAAATATGAGATATACAATCGCAGAGATACAGCCCAGTGCAGAGATATACACCAACACAAAAATGCAGCCCAACACAGAGATATATACCAAAAACAGAAATGCAGCCCAACACAGAGATATATACCAACACAGATATACTGTATATCAACAGCACAGCGATACAGCCCAGCACAGAATTATATAGATATACACAGTGATGCACAGAGATTCCGGCACAGAGATACAAATTATGATATAGACAGATATAGATATAGAACAACATACACATACAGCCCAGCACTGACGTGTTAACTAACACACATACAGTTCAGTACAGAGTTACACATCCATGCATGCATACAGTTGTAAACACAGCATAGAGTTGTAGACAAACATACACATGGAGAGAAATATAGACCAACGCAAGCATACTAGCCAAGACAGAGGTGCACGGAGTTGCTGGGGTTTTGTACACCTCAGTGTCACCGCTGGGCTGAGAATAGTCTGAAAATCTGTGACTATAAATATGGAGCTAGTGGTGGTCATGTGATAAAAAACCGTTGAGGAGCATCCAGGTGACTAATATTGACTGCAGTGACTGTGTATGGAAGAAGGTGAGCTGTGCAAAAGCCCTTTTGCATGTGCACACACAGTCACCAATTTTTTGAATATGCAAACTAACAACTCATTAACAACAAATTAACGATACATTTATTAACATGAACAGACCAGAAATATTAGTTGAGATTGATCTTTAAAAAAAAATGAAACGGTCGTCAATATTTTGCCTCAAATGTTTTGTTCCCCAAAATATATAGAGAACTCTAAAGATACTGCAGATATGCAATATTTACATCTTTTTAAATGTTCTTTGAAATGCAGCACATTGATTCCAGCACTCACCCAGATTTATTTTTCTCAACCACATTGTTTTGGTAGGTCTCATTTTATTTCCTTTACAGTGATTTCCCAAACTGCTTGTCTGGTATTTGCCGAGACTCACCTCCTCCACAGAACTTCCAGCTCTTTCAGAGAGAGTTTCTTCTTTCTCAATCTGTTTTCCTGGTAGCTGAAATTTGTCTTGTGTGAATATGATATAACGCCTCCATCACGCCTCAAAATCAGCCAGTTTGCACATCGTCGCGGTCCATGTCTTTATTGATGATTTGATGATTGGACTAATAGAAATGCTCCAAAATACAAAATAATCTGGTTCCATTGATATACATTGTATGTAAAGACTCACATTTTGGAGATATTTACCATTTTGAAGATGCTTGTTTTTCATTGGACAGCAACAATATCATTTCTTTTAATCACTAATCCATAGTTAATTAGGCTAGAACCATCTGGAACCATCTCAGCTCACTAGACTTCAGCACTTTTACATGTTTCTTAGTATATCTGACCTGTGTTCTACATAAGTACGTGTCCACTGCATGAAAACCTGTCATCTGGAATTTCACCCCCTTTAAGGAGCAGTAGTGAAAAAATGTGAGAGGAATTGTGGTCACTCGTTGAGCTGACTACAGTTTTATGCAAATTAAATATGTCAGCTGTACAACACTGTCCAGTACAGTCACAGAAACAACTTGCCGTTGTCTGTGCATGAATATGTACTTACATAGTTCTGTCTGGCTGACATGGAAGGAAGGTTAATAACAGCTGTGCCTGGGTTCCCCATTTTTTAGTGATCCAAACAAAAACAAAGACAAAAGTAAAAGAAATCCCACATTTCAGAAAGTCTCTGACACTGCTGGTCTGATTCTAAAGACACTATTGAGTCGATTAATACATATATACCTTTTTTTTTGGCTGATAGTCTGTGTAGCCAGCCACCAAATACAGAATTATAATGAACTTGATAAGTTAACATAAGTAGGCTAATTCAGAAGAGAATATATTTAAAATTTATTTAAAATCCACAGTGATGGACAGAATTGTGTCGCAGATGGACACACCCTTCAAGTAGCACAAAGAGGCACTGGCGAAGATTTGGTTAGAGGTCATGCTTTCCATTGACTCACTAAGTGAAGAGTAACTGAAGAGCCACAGCCACAGATGCACTACAGTCAGTCATTGTAAATCTGTTGGGTATGTGTCTGTTATATAAAATATGTGTCTGTTTACATGTTATGTAATAGAAGGTACAGGGTCCTCATAGGCTGTCCAAAATGCAGCATTGTATACCTGCATACTGTTGCAGAGCCATTCATAGCTACAGCCCAGGAAATGTGTTGCTTATCTCAGACACAGCCTGCCAGATATACAGAACAACAAATATAACCCAGTACACCGTCATGGCCGTGCACACTGATGTGGAGCTGTACACAGATAGAGCCTAGCCTGACTGAGTCAGAAAGAGATATGTACCCAACTAAGAGAGGAAGAGAGGATAAGGAGGGAAGATGAAGAATAGGCAGAGGGAAGCTCAGAGACAGTAATGAGAGGTATTATTAAACAGTAGAGGCCCAAAAAGGTGGGGGGGGTGGCGAGAATAGAGCATGGCTTTTCATTGCTAGACGGCTGTAAAGAGAGACAGATGGAGTGGTGTGTTTGTACACAGACATAGAAGCAGAACAGCTTGTGACTTGACCAGGCCCGCTGCATTTTGGTCCTGCTCCCAGAAACGGAGCAAGAGACTGGCAGACGCTTCACAAGGTTTACATAGATCCCTCGGCCTGTCGCTAAAGCCCCCGGCTCCAGGCCGGCCGTGCCTTTGGCCTATTTGATGTGAGCCGGTCAGCATTAATAATGCACGTGGGCCGCCTGCCTCTTCACGCCAGGGGAAACCATTGTCACTCGATAGAAACCAGAGGAGCCCAAACAAACCCCCTGTGGCAGATATGTTCAGCAGGTTTGCAGTGGGTAGAGTCAGCGGCTATGGAAATGCTTTGGTGAAGACGGCAGCAGATCACTTCCCTTTTGAGAGAGATGTGTCTGCCATGGCTCAAGTGGTGGTATTTGTTTGAAAGGCAAGGGGAGGGGGTGGCAGGGGTTCTCCAGAGGGAGATGATATGTTCTCCAGCTTTTTCCCCACTTACAGCTCAACACGCTCTCAAGCCGTTCCATTTCTGAACCCCCAGTCTTGTGTTTGGACGTCCTCAGACAGTGCCAGGCCAATATAGCAGGATTTATATGATTGTTCTCCTCCTGCCAGGTGGGAGTGGTGAGAGACATGGAGACGTGAGAAAAGCAAAAAGAAAAAGTAAAAGCTGTTTAATGGAAGTACACATTATCTTTCAGATTGCTTGCCAGTGGGACGTGCTTGCATAGCAATAACTGTCAAAGTGGTGGGATTCAAGTTGTTGTGCTATTCCAATGTACATATTGCACCTTTATATACAAGAAGTTACTAAAGAAATTAAATTGATATTTGATTTACATTATCTGCACCTAGTCAGCACTTTTAGTTTTATTCTCAACGTCAAGAAATGACAGTCATAGCAACAGTATACAGCTGAAAGGGAAAGTAAGTGGAATTTGCTGGATTTTGGCAATAATTGCTAATAATATGTGGTCTTGTTATTATTGAAGTCACAATTATGGACAAACACAATTTCTTTTATTGAACATTGAGTAGCATCCACAGTGCAAGCTAGAAACTAAAGAAAATGAAAACGCTTTCATTTAATAACATGTAGGTCCCAACAAACACCGCCACCAAATGTTTTCTATAGCTGCGAACAATATTGGCATAAGACTGGACCATTTCTTCCTCCAAATGTCTTAATATATCTCTTCAGGTCATATCACATGATCAGAACTCTGACTAGGCCATTCCAAAACACCAATCTTCTCCTTTTTCAACCATTTCTTAGTTGATTTTCTTCATCACCCAACAACTCAGTCATGGACTGTTGCCTTTACACTCTCCTGTAAAATGTAGCCTCAGTGATTGCAAAGTGTCCAGACTCTGAGGCAGCAAAGCAGCCCCAAACCATGATGCTCCCTCCACCATGCTTCACAGTTGGGCTGAGGTTTTGATGTTGGTGTGCATCCATGTGGTCTTGGGCAAATGTGAAAAGGACCACACTGTGTGTAAAACAGCATTGGCTTTTCCCGTGGTTTGCTCCATGAGCACAATATTTTTTTGAGCTAGGATTTTGTTGTTGTGCATGAGTTCTTTGTAGACAGGCATTGTGTGCTGCCTTCGTTTAATGGGCAAAGCCAAACTTCCAATTACATCTCCTTAATGGAAACACATTTAGCTTATTAGCTCTTGAAGAAGTCATTAACACAGAAGTTCACTTACTTTTTTATCTAGAACTGTTAATGTTTAATAAATGTGTTTTAAAAAGACATGTACAACTGTTTGTGTGTAAATTGTGTAGTTAGATTGTGTTTGTCTGTAATTATGACTTAATAACAATTAGACCACATTTTATTAATAGTCAGTGCAGAAATCCAGGTGGCTCCAAGGCATTCCAAAGGGTTTACTTACCTTTTCAAAGCGATAATGTTTCATTATATGCAAATCATTTCAAAATCATTCTTACAAACACAGATGTGATGTCTGTCGGCATCTGTTTAGCATCTGTACTTCCTGGAGGATTCGTTCAGAATTAATTTAATGAGCTCTGAATGAGCAATAATTCATATTGAATCGCATTGTGCTTTTGTTATTGGCGGCTGAAACTGTCACTTAATTTCGAGGGTTAATAAGCACATCCTTCATCAGCAGGAAATCACTCCATTTGAGCTAAAAAAAAAAAGATGCTTGGGAATTATGTCAGTGACATTATATGACATCATTCCATATAACACTCTATGTCATGTTTTGTGACAGGAAAAGGAGTGGAAGTGCTTCCGCGAGACCACTAGGGCGACCAAGAGAAGCAAATTCGTTTGCAGTTCAGCGCCGTGCAGAAAAGCCTTACTTCGCTCGCTAGTGGCTTCGAATTAGGACAGATGTTGAAGAAGGTCATTTTCCTCCTAAAGTATTTTAAGAGAGTTGAGGATTGGATCTCAGTCTGGTTTGTTGACAGATGACAAGTCTTTTGAGGGAAGACATATTTAACGTCCCCTGCTCGAGAGGGACTGGAAACTAGACTGTGTCATGCTTTCATCTCTCAAGGTCATTTGAGGTGAGCCAGTTAATTTGGTTCACCTTGGCCACCATGTAACAGCCCACTGAGTCTGCCTCAGCGCGGAGCTTCTTTTTTTATTATTATTATGAAAAGTGTCCTGTAGGTTGCGTTAATGGTAGCACACTGTGGCGTGTAGGGTTTATCGTTTCCCTTACGGGAGCACTGACATTAGCAAGTTATGAAGATAGTAAGACTGTGCAAATATGCCACATAAGCCTGTCAAAAGGCTTATTCATCTTGTTCCTGGAGGCAAAGCCTGGGTTCAGCTCGGGACGATCGGTAAACACGGAGCAGGTGGCCGGTCTGTTTCCAGTTTACATAATGACTGCAAGGATTCGTGGGTTAGCTAGAACTTACTGCACGTTCAAGTTGAGTAATTCTCTGAGCGTTTTCTTTAGACGTTTTGGTCTGTAATCCATCCTAATCCAGAGATCTTCAATGATAGCTGTGATATTTTGATAAGAATCACTTCTGCATTTTCTTAGAGTCAGTACAGGTGTGTCTACTGGTATGGTGCACCACACTTCATGGTAGTTGTGTTTATGATATGGTTTTCTCTCTTCTACTGCCAGTTCACAAGCCTTATGGAATCAGGTTAAAACAACATGGTTGATATTATAGGCTATAATAAGTGTGCAAGGCAAAGTGCATAGCAACACTCTAGCAACCACCTACAATACTGTAGCAACAACTAATTAAAGCACCTAGCAACACCCTAGCAACCACCTACAACATCATAGCAAGCACTTAGCAATACCCTAGCAACCACTAGTTAAAGCATACCAACCACTTAACAATACCCTAACAACCATTAGTTAAAGCATAGCAACCATCTTGGGTCTTATAGCAAACATCTAACAACGCCCATAGTAACCACAAAACATATTGTAGTAACCTACAAGATGTCCCTACCAGACATTTCAAAAACCGTAGTAACCATTTGGCAACAGCCTAGCAACCACCTACAAAACCATAGCAAGCACTTAGCAATACCCTAACAACCACTATTTAAAGCGTAGCAACTATTTTGGCTCTTATAGCAAATAGCAACGCCCATAGTACCATAACATACCATAGTCACCTCCAAAATGTCTCCTACCAGACATTTCAAAAACCATAGTAACCATTTGGCAAAGCCCTGACCACCACCTGGGATGCCATAGTAACCATTAGGCAACACCCTAACAACCACCTGGGAAAGTGAATAAGCAGCACGATCGCTCTGCATTTTCTTCAGGAACTTTTCTAATTAAACCCACAGCACTTGACCCCAGCAGGAGTAGACTAGAAAATGACAAATGTAGATGTTTTGGAAAACAAAATGATATCTAACACCATCAAGCAATTTTTAATGTTTTTATGTTTTTATTTCCATTTCTTAACAGATTTTCATAAAAGACGAGATTCTGAGAGCTGCATAATGAGATGAAATGATGTTAGCTGTAGCGCTTGCTTATTTAACCCACAGTGGGTACAATATTAATACAATTTGTGTAAACTTTAATAAAAACTTAACCTAGCCCTAATCCTAACCCTAAACTTAACTTTAACACACAATATTTTCTTAACCCTAGCTCTAACTTTTCCCAAAATCTAATACTAACACTGGCCCTAGCCCTTACCTCAACCCAAAACCTATTACTAACCCTAACCCTAATCTCAACCCAAAACCTAATACTAAGCGTAACACTGGCCCTATTCCTACCCCTATCCCTAACCTTCACCCAAAACCTAACCCTGACCCTTAGCCAGATCCCCATCCTGGCCTTAACCTTAACTTAGCAATGATCATTGTACATCATTTATTGTTGCTACATCATGTTGTCGGTATGTTACTGCAAGTTTGTTGAGTCTGTACTTCATCTAAAAAGATCCACTCCGAATAAAGTCACAAATGATTGTGTAAGTAAAAAGCATACTAGTAGCCAGTAATATATATATATATATATATAGAGATTTTATAGTGAATCTTACAATGAAACCCTGTGAGTTTAATGTTTAAGTTTTCAACATACACTTGTTTTTGTTCATTTGTTTGTTTGTTTGCTTGTTTTGTATTGTAATGATATGCTAGTTGGTATATAAAACTGCACGGACGCTGTGCAGTTCAGAGGGAAAATGCAAAAAAAGTGTCTTTCAGGGACAAAGATAATACGCTAGAGAAACGTGGACTATTTAAAGCTACAGTGAATAGAGGAAACCTTGTAAACTATGGAATTGGTTTTGAATGTAAAAGGTTGGCAGAAGCTCAGGGGATTGAAAGAGCTGAATGTGTTGGAAAGAGAGAGTGACAGGGGCCTGAGAGGCAGTGATTGACTGAGACAAGGCTCCAGCCATTGCTGCATTTCTAACACAGAACAGAACCTGCTCTCACCCACGCGAGGCGTGCAGCTTTCGCCTTCCCCTCGACTTTTAATTACCTCTGCTGTCACACCAGCCCCCCGAGTGATAAAGAGGTGGCATACACACACACACAGACACCCTGCTATAGACAGCGAGCCCCGCGGGTGACACGACTTACCGTCAAACGCAGTTGGGCGTTGTGGCGAACAGTTGCTTTGGGCCATCTCACCCACCATATACACACACACACCTCACACACACTCACGTGCTGAGGAGTGGGCATCCAAGGCAAGATGGCATTTTTAATCCGACGGCCTTTGTGCCCAGGCCGGCAGGGGGACAGCAGATGTCCTTCCCCTAAGTAGGTCACGCTTTGTGCTGGGCGGCCACGTCTTTAGCCATCTGGCCGCTCCGTGTCACTGTCAGCTGTGTGAAAATATGAATTGCCGCAAGGTGACCTCTGCTATGGAGGCACCTGTGGGCAGGAGAGACTGCACGCTGCTTCAAACCTCCCTACCACACGGCCTGTGGAACCTTTATAGTGGAGGCCTTATGATGTAGTGCAGTGGATGATACGAGCAGGTCCTACCGTAACCTATTAAAGTCACGTCATAATGCAGTGTTCTTCCATAACAAGCTGTTAC
Organism: Megaleporinus macrocephalus; assembly: GCA_021613375.1. Classification (NCBI taxonomy): domain Eukaryota; kingdom Metazoa; phylum Chordata; class Actinopteri; order Characiformes; family Anostomidae; genus Megaleporinus; species Megaleporinus macrocephalus. The sequence continues at coordinate 32,793,001 of CM038707.1, forward strand.
TGAGTGAACCACGCTGACTGGTCAGGTCTCTGAATTATCTTAGGGGTTGAGTGCTTGATAGGTGGAGGTGTTGGGAGGAGAAGGTGAAGCGTTGGTTAATATAACCCTGTATGATGGGATTATATGGGTATCAGCAGACTTATTTTCTAAAAACTGGCAATGTGCCAATGCTTAGATTTGGCCAAAAATACAAACCCATATTGGATGAAGCATTTAATGTAAGCAGTGCTGGGCTATCACGCAAAATGTTGACTATAAACGTTTAATTTCTCTGCTAATACAAGGTAGAGCTGGGCTGCGTCTGAAATCGCATGCTTAGACAGCACGTACTAGATTTGACCCAGTGCTTGACTGGCTGTTTCAGTACGCAAGTTCATGAGACCATCTCATCAACGTCCTTTGACACAAGATGTCATACCATCACTGTAAAAGTCCTGCTGTTCCTTAAAAGCCTGATTTGCCAGCGTTATTGTAGATACTTTCTGTGGCACCGTGGTTCTTTTTTGCAGTGTGGCCTGAATCCATACTCAGATGGTGTCAAGCTGTAGATCAGAGAAAATGCATCATGAGTCATTTTATTATTATTTTTTTTTATCTCAGAAGAAACATAAGAAATTCTAACCTCTGTAGCAGCAGGGCATTACAAACACACAGCCTCTGTAGCTCTCGTTCATGAGATAGCACAGTCTGCGACCACAAACTTCAAAATATCTCCTAATTCAGTTTATTTGGGGAATCTTCATGTACTGCTTGATGAATACTGCATATTTAGACACACTAGCCTTTCTCGTCTACAACTTTTGCGTACAGTACAGTAGTAAGAGATTTTGGACGCAACTCTAGTCCCAGTTTCTACAATTTTCAATTGTTTATGTATCTGCAACAGTATTAGCTTATTGTTTATTGGCCTACAGTATTAGTTCATTGTTGCATGAAACGAAATGTCAAACCAAGTCTTTTAAACTGGCCATCACGAGACTCTTCAGAATGTGGCTGATGTTCCATGTTGCTATTGTTGGAGCAGGTGTGTTTTTTTTGTTTGTTTGTTTTTTTTACAGACTTCTGCAGGTGTGCATCCAAAAATGTTGTCCCATCAGTGAACACAGGTTCACCAACACAAGCCCAGACAGTGATGTTTCCACCTCTATGCTTTACAGTACTCAGCATACTTCCTGCCCAGATGATGTTCGCCAGGCTTCAGCAAACAATATGACATAATTACGGAGGCTTTGCTATGAAGGCTTTACCTATGTTGCTAACATGGCAGCACAACGAAGCATATGGCAGCACGTAAAACGCATAACTGTTAAATACGAAGTGACAGCCTCCTAAATGTAAGACGTTCAGTGTGTACTAACTAGTAGTCAGATCCCAAACATATTGGTTATTTAACATGAGGTTCACCATAGGACATGGCTGATGTTGGCTTCCTGTTCTTGTTCAAATTGTGCTGTTCCACCTTAAATGATATTAAGTTACAGATTGACCTGCACATTGGCTTCACTATATCTTGAAACTTTATCAAACTGACTCATCAAAAATGTTCCTGCTGTAGTGGAATGCCCACAACAGGCAAAACGAAACTGCTGAAAGTATGTGAGCTTACAAAGACACTTTGTTCTTCATGCAAGCCTCACAAACTTTATTTTGCAGGAAGTATGCTAAGTGCTTTTCCAGTTATTCTCCACACCACTGATTTCATTGATACATCTTGTGAACCTTTAAGAGCTTGTCCAAATGATATGTCCAAATGCTTTAGGGGTTCACTATGTACATTAAAAACATCAGAAATTTCTATCAACTTAGCACGTCAGTAAAGTTAATCTGCTTGGCCCTACAGACATCACCAAAATCAGTACTTTCTTAGATGCAGGCATAATACAATTACAGTGTTTTCTTTTAATATGCTGTTTAATAGATTCATATGGCTTAATATAACCAGAAACATGACCTAAATATAATTAGACTTGGGAATATGTGAAAACCTAAACAAATAAACATTTGTTGAATTTTTTTTTTTGCCATTTTTGTGATTCTAGTAGTTTTAGATTTAAGACTTTTTAAGACTTAAGCACAGCCTGTTTCTGCTCTGCTTTAAATGTGAGCTAAAGCAAACCTAAATGTATTCTCAGTGTATGCCAGCAAATGATGATCTGAGGCATTTTCAGAAGCTGGGGCAGAAACGAACAGTGTGTGTGTTTCTCGACGGTTGCCTCTGACACAATTCATCTTTGGTGCTTTTCTTTAATTACAATGCTCCCAGAAGACTGAGCGGGGTAGTTAACTAGTCGAATAAGCATTAAAGCAATTATTGGGTCAGAATGAATACAATTCCGTCATCTTTAATCATTAGGGGAGTCTATGCCTGGGAGAAAAACATTCTACAACGCTGGATTAGGAGAGCCGGGAGAGGCAGAATTGAGACAACTATCATTGCTGTGGAAATTGATTTCGGTTGCTGTCTCAGTGTTGTAGCGCGTGTAGGCTGGCGTTCTGAGCTCAGGCTCCTCTCTGGCGGCTTAACCCTGAACCGCTGAATCACCCAGACGCTGCTGTAAGACAGGATTTATCAGCCTTTCACCGTTTCCCTTTATAATGTGGTTAACACTCTTGAGAGGGCTGACTTCTACACATATGCATCCTGACAGACTGTGCTGGGAGAGTTGGGTCCGAGCCAAGAGTTGCTGATAGCTGCCCGTAAGCTCAAATCTCGTTCTGGTTTGTTTCTGCAGTTGCAAAGCGAGCTGGACCAGGAATACCAGGACAAGTTCCGACGGCTCCCAGTGGAGATCCAGGAGTTTGTGCAGGAAACCGCTAAGGGCAAGCCAAGCAGCGAGTGCGAACAGAGCTGCACAAATAGCTCGTCCACGGAGAAGCTGAACCACAGATCGGCCCAGTCGGAGGAGGACCTGCAGGAGGCCTCTTCAGAGAAGGTGTTTGACACGTCGCTCTGAGTTGGCCTCTGGCCTTCGCGTTTTAACTGTAGTTACACTCACGTATGTACATATGTTTTATAATATCCTTGTTCCTGGTGTTGTCTCTAATGTAACAAGCACCTTTTGCTACATTGTCTGTAGGATGTGTTGACAATGCGTTGTGAAGAGATGACGTACTTGAAAAATGGCGAGAACACTGACCATTTCTTTATGGCATTGTCATGACAGCTCTATAAAGCTTTTATAGAGCTCACTTTAAACTGACAATTTTAATATGCTGCTTCTGTTTAGATGACCACTAGAGATGATTGTTTGTATTTTCATTGTTTAACAGCAGATTTAGGCCAGACAAGAAGAGCTACAAAAGCAATTTGAAAGTAAGCCTATATAAATAGCTGTATATTTAAGCTGTAGGGACTTTCCATGTTCTAGCATTGAAGTCTTTGTCCTGTACACACATGGCTTACATCACTTTCAAACATGTGAGTGACCCTTTTAGATTAGAGTTGTGTTATGTTTTAAAATGTCTTGAATATTTTATAGAGTTTTGTCAGTTTTCATTTTTTTATATTTGGTTAAATGGAACTAAATGTACTTAGCTATAATGTAACCCACAAAAAGGGGGGAGTCATGCAACTGCATGCTTTTGTATACTTGTAAATGTTACTTATGTAGCACAGAGGGGGGAAAAATAAATGACCATATGCATTCTCATAAATGTAAATACGATATTAAGTCGAAGCAAAAGAAGAACATCGTGATAGTAAAATGATTCTTAGAGATTTTACAAAATGGCACAGTTTTGTTTTTGGCAGAAAACTCATTTCAAGGTTACGACCCTAGTCTTGTTTCAATGTTGACCTGGAACAGACTTGAGAGTAGGAGGAACGTTGTACCAGGGAGCAGTAGGGCTTGAATAGGCTAGTCAGCTTGTTGACTTTACTACTTGGGGGTGACTCTCTAAGCTTGATGTCAACCAGTCACTGATCACGTCTTTATGAGAATAACGACATGGATAGCTCAGAGAACACAACAGATGAGGACCCTCTTGATTGTGGGGTCCAAATTTCCGGTTTTCTCAAGGCTTAAAATGCGATCCTGGGCTTATTTGGAAGGGAATGTCATGCTCTACTGGCCTACAGAGTTCAACTTTCTTCTAACATTTCTTAGCCAATCTATAGTGCTTCAAAGATCCTGAAGACTACAGTCAAAAGTAGGGTGTCATTGAAGAAGGGGCATAACAATCTATATTCTTGTAAAGTTGTATTTTAAAGTCAGTAAAGTCAAATACTCTTTATTATCTGGCTATCCAGACCTCTTCCCCGAACAAACATCTAGGCAAGGCCACCTATAGTGTGCCTAAATTTGCAAGACTCTGAGGACCATATCTCTGGTTCTGTGAATGCTAGCAGTGAGAACCAGGGCTTATTGAAAATGACCAGTGACATTCTGACCAGTGGAGCTTGACTTCATCACAGATTAATGAAGTTGCATTACAGACTGTTGCAAAGCATTCCCTTCTCCTGTGGTTTTATTCATGACATCATCAATAATTAGTCAACAATAAGTTTGACTGTGAAAAAATATGTCATGCGACTCCTAAAGCAAAGCTTGCAGACATTATTATTATTATTATTATTATACAAATAGTAATACTAATAATAAATATAGTAGTCCAGCAAGATCTTTGTCAGATGATAACTGAAGATTATCTTTCTCAAATGCTGTATATTCATGTTTAACCATTTCTGTGTATAGCAAATTTCTGGAATGACCAAGAACTGATAAATAATGGAAAACACATTCTCTGATAAAGATGGTATTAATCTCACTGTAGCATCCTGTATGTATAAAGCCCACTGCTAATGACGTGTGTCATGGGGAAATAAAGCAAAAAAGAAAGTTGCTGAAAGTGGCCTGTGAAACATTTTGAAACAAATTTCAAATATTTAACAAGAATGTATAGTTTCAGGTCATATCTGTAAACTGAAGACAAACGGCTGGTAGATATTTTAGTTCAGAAATAAAAGAACATTTCCCCTTTTGGTGGTGAGAGGTAGTGTGCTACACCAAAAAAATAAATAAATAAACACCAGTAGAATGCATGAGTTGCTGTTTTATCAATGTTTATCAAGTCTTGTAATTTCAGAATTGCAGTTCTTCTAAAATGGAGTGTCTTACAAAGCATATCTGTCAAGAAAACCTTTGTACATTGTCTCTTGTTAACCTGTAATATAGAAATGAAACTATGTACATCATACAAAATACATATTATGCCAATATCTGCTTTACTGTTCTGAACTGAGTTCACCTGTGGGCACCCAAAAACCATTTTACTTCATTGTTACAAAAATGCAACAGCGGCTTTCACAGTTGGTAATACTTTCAAACTAGCACTGGACCAGTGTCAGTTATTAAAAATATGCTGGCTACAAATGGCAGTTACATATAAACATAAGGGAAAGAAAATCTTTATATTTAGAATTTGCATTCTGTGATGGATTTGGTATATGACTCATTAAGTAACTTGCCACACAGCACTGAGGAGTCTATTTAAAGGTTCAGTTCTCTGAATTTCTGTTTTGTTGTTTTGTTTGATTTTGAGATGAAACATACAAATTGACCCTCCATAGTCTTACAGGGCATTATTTGTAGAAAAAAGTGTTTATAGAAACTTCAGTACATTCTCAACATACTACTAAATCAGTAACCCAACATTCTGCAGCAGTTGAGCTTTTATTTCCATCTTATGTTTCCATGAAAGCATAATGTATAATGTGAAGCAAATGCTTACAAGCAAACGTCCTTGGGATTATTTTGTTGCTGCACTTGCTTGAAAACCATGGTCAGTTTTTGCTGCAGTTGAGAAAAAACTGAATATTTAGTTTGCTGTCAGAATGTTGTGTCAAGATAAAACCAACTTTAAAACCAATACTTGATCAAAAAACCAACTTTGTGTTCAGTTTTCAGTCCTACTCTGAATATGCCAATAGATAATACATTAACTTTTAAATCTGGAATAAGTTGCAGAGCTTTGAACTTCTGAAAACTTCTGAAAGGTCAGCTTTGCTTATTAAAAAAAAACCTGCTAGGGTCATCTGGAATGTGTGACAGGGAGGTCGTTTGTGTGGACTCTTTAAAGTTTTTTCAACACTCAGAGTGGACAGTTTTGCCCTGTAGGCTCCATAATTGCATGTTTGCAAATTAGTTTCTGAAAAATAATCCAAATAACAAGTCCTACTTTTTTTACCACTAGGAAGCGATGTTGCATTTTCTCAAGGTTTCTATTCTGCAGTTTGCAGATAAAACAGAGGAACACTCAACATGTACATCTGATCACTGCTGTCGCTGGACAGTCAACCTCTCAAATACTACAGCAGATCTCTTTTGTGCAGGACAACTATTTACCATGACATCGGCCCAAAGGAAGCCCAGATTGTTTGCTCAGTCTGCTGTACCACAGAGTTACGGGCTCTCGTGCCATGAATTCAGATTGTAAAGTTCAGTAAACCTGAAATGGGATGTGTGCAGTAAGACAAACTGGTTTGTAATATTTCTGAGATTATTGCCATTCTGTGAGTCCTGTGCCTTGCGATATGTTTGCCTTGTGGAATATGAGTGAAATGGATCTCTGTGTAAAACTGTCATTGTAATATAAAGAGTATGTTTAGTTGTATGTCTGTATTTTTTTAATAGATTGTGTGCACTTTTAGCAAAACAGCACTACTGAGTAAAGTTTGTGATTAGCAGTATTTCAGAAAAAAAACATGTTTTATATCCTGTAGTGGACAATATTCTCTATGCTAATTGTTTCTCTTCAGTGTAAAGGTACTGGATATATGCATTCTTCAGAGAACAGCAGAGAATAAATGAAAAAATAAAATGAAAAAAGTGGACTAAAAGAAAAGGGAAATAAAATAAATGTTGATTCTACATGTAGGTTGTGTGCTTTTTGGCACTGAACTTTAAAATGGGACTAAGTGTTTATTGTGGTAACGTCCAAGCAGGTGACGCAAACAAATAACAAACTGCTGGGTCTGTTTATTGAAGTCCAAGCTCACAAGGAGTCAAAGTACCGGCAGAAGTCTCCATGATAACAAAACACTAAGATGAAGATAATGAAAACCACAAACCAGAAAACGGAGCATATGTACAAACCACAGAATGCATACAATACAAGGCAAACACAAGGGGTATAAATACACAAAGCCTGATAAAGAATACTGGGAAGGTGAGGAACCACAGACTAGATATAGGTGAGGAGAGTGGGTGGGGAAAGGGGCGGAGCCTTGGAGGAGCTACACACCAAAAAACAAACAAACAAAGGCATATGGTAGAGATCTGAGAGAAAGTGGGAAGAAGCAGACAACGGCAAGATTTAACACTTGTTTGTATGACTGAAGACGAGTTTTCTATTTCTCAATCAATCAACCAATTATATCCTTTTTCACTTCATCACAAAGTTTAACAATGCAGAAACCTGGAGTATCTCAGAAGGGTCTTGTTGGCTCTGATCATTTCAAAGGTTTTGCTTGGCTGGACACTCATGTGGGCTGTAAATCTGAAAAAGAGATGGGCCTGAGCTAATGCCTTTGTTTGGGAATCAGATATATATACCAAGTTTTAATAAGAAAGTTCTGGAGGCCTACCAACTGACCTTGATAGGTTAGGGAAGCTAAAGGATGACTTCCCATTAGCAGTAAATAACACAGCCATATTTCACTTTGCTCTGTCAGTTTTAAAGTGATAAAAGCTTATCCGGTGTGGGTGGGTGTGTGTGTGTGTGTGTGTGTGTGTGTGTGTGTGTGTGTGTGTGGCCCCGTAAACACATCCTACACGGCTCATTGCTCTCAATCTTGATTATTGTTTAACTTAGTTTAGAATCTTTAGACCTCCAAAAGCAAGAGGTAACTTTCAAAAGTCGTTTCAATGACTTGGCTTAAAGATTCTTCAACTCTATAATATATGCCCAGCAGCCCTTATTAGGAGTAATTCTGCACCTGCTCTGCCACGCAGTTATCCAATCAGCCGATCATGTAACAGCAACGCAATGCAATAAATCATGCATGAGTCGATAGCTTTATTTAATGTTCACATTAAAGGTTGGGGGGAATGTCATGTAGTGACTTTGACCATGGTATGGGTTGTTGGTGCCTGATGGGGTGGCTTTATAGATCAGAGAAAACGATGAGCAGATTAACATATACTTAATAATGTGACCATAATCAAATTTCTGCAGTTATGTGATAATTTAAGTGGTCATGAAAACAGCAAACTCTGTTTTTTTAGATTTCTTAGAGTAAAGTTTAGAACCTGATTAGATTTTAGCTCAGGGTTTAGCTCAGTTTGTATACACTGTATTAAAAACTTACTGTTCAGGCTGCACTGAAAAATGTAGTAAAAAAAAAATGTAAACAATTTTTTTTAATGATTTAAATAATATATTTTTTTTTGTACCAATACTGGATTTCTTTTGGTTTTCTCGGTCTGTGCAAATGCAAAATCAGATGGTGTTGCCTGGAAATAGAAAGCAAAGTTTAAATTTAGCAACCACAAATTAGAAAAACAAGTCCAAATCCAAAGAAAAACAAGTATCTCTAAAATTTCACACTTTCCCGGAAGATCAACAACCTACTTTACTTTTAATGTAAGTCAGTGGAAGCTGATTTTGGAGCATTTCATTGGTCCCTCAATCAAATTCAAATTGTCACTTAATATAAACGGCAGCTTCTGTGTTTAAATGATGTAGAAAATTAAAAATAATCTAAAATGGAGATATTTTTCTTTGGACAATGATAATATACGTGACTTCTTAGAGCAGTAGCCATTTGTAAACCTACATAAGCATCTTTAATAAAGGTTTAAATAAGTATTGGGTTAGAATTTCATGTACAACTTTACAATTAGGTTATATATACCTTTTAAATAATTAAAAAGCAGTTATAACAAATAAATAACAGCATTTACAGTGACATATTGCTTACCACATAGTGAAATCTTCATTTATAGCGCTACACCCGAGGTAATGTTGCCCTTTTTAGTTATGTGTTATAATAGATTATTAGATTAGAATAGATTATTTATAACCATATATAAATTAATTGTGACTATTTTAAACCCTTCATGAAACATTAATAAGGATAGTCTTATACAGTCACACTAAAAGTTGGAAATTAAGTAAACACACTCATACAAATCAAATCAGAATGCCGTGATTATCTTAATGTGTGTGAGTTTTTCGAACACAAACACTAACTGTCCACATAAGTAGCCTTTACATATATTTTTTAAGTGCTTAAGGCTTTTTGTCTACTATATATACAGTGCAACTCATCCTGAAGGCATTGGAGACTGCTCCATCAGTTCAGAGTATTCAGGTCCACTGCTGCACAGCTCAGTGCTGCGGGGTTGAATAATTTTTAAGCAATGAAATTGCCATTGGCCATGGCTGACATGGGCTCATGTATGACTTCTCCAGAGCATGCCATTCTATAGGCAGTGCATTTCTCTGGAGACTGTACAAGCTGTATGTGTGCGCGATTGAATGCCTGGGTCATCAGCGGGTGCACCTCATATATAATGGCCAGGAACTTTTAGCCCAGCAATTAGAGACATGTCGGAGGCTCCTTTGAGGCTTTTATGTAATATGTAATTATAATCACATCCTGAACTCCTAATCCAGGAACCTGACACTGGTGATTTAGGAGCAGGCTGCCAGAGAAGGAGAAAGATAAAAAATGATGGCTGGAAAGCGGAGCAACAATCTAGATCACCGAATCTGGGAGGAAAGAGCAAATGGATGTGGAGAGACACAGTGAACATGAAAGAGAATTATTCAAAGCAAAAGGCGCTGTGATCGCTGTACAGCTGTAGCCCTTTGCTCTGGTATCTATCAAAGCAGGAACCACATGCGCTCATCCACTAGGGGGGAATTTTCTATAGCCTACTTCCTGTCATCTCCGTGGCAACACTTGCCCCTGTCGGTTTTTATGTAAGAATAATCAGGATGCTTTCGACAGGACATAACATATGGTTTATCCAGCTTCTTCTATCATGGACTGGGATTTCTAGGAAAATGAACGTGAAGGCCCTGCAATTCTTTTCAGGGTGTAGCGTCGGGTGAAGAGACTTAAATGCATGCATGGAAAATCTATTATCCTTTAATTTGTTCACCAAAAACTAAATTTAAAGTGTAAAAGAAGTACAATTCAGTCCATTTGTTGGAAACTAAGCTCAACAAAACAACCTATTTTGACTTCATCCACACAGTTATGTCAGCGCCAATGTGTTAACGACAAGATAGCACAATAAACGATTACTTACTCACTTATTTTTTAAACGCGATTTTCTTTGACTTTTAGAACCATCTGTAGGTCCATCCTGAAACCCAGCTGCTCATGGGCTGTATATTGCTGTGACTCTAGAATGTTTTACTGAAGCATTTTTTAAAAAAAAGTTATTTCCAGTTACTGCCATGCTGTGAATTTGTTGACCACTGAAATACGTCTAAAGTATCATTTACAAGCAAAGCATGTCACTGATGCTGGAAAAGTCAGTAATTCAACACTGCTGGACAGTGCTCGCTCAACAACTATAGAAAAACCAACAAGCAGCAAACTAACAAAAGCAATAGCAAAGCAGAGAGCTCCAGTTCCCCTCAAATCAAGACATTACAGAGTCATATGAGTGCGAGAGCCCACAATCATGGCATTTGAGACAGTAATGAAAACTTGACATTGCATTCATCCTGTGGAAATCAGCTGTTTAAAGGTGGTGTTTCGCTTATAAAAGGGTCAGCGAGTCAGACTGGAGGTCATTTACATATACCAGCCTTAAAAGTGCATGATCAAAACTGAAGACTTTACTTCAGACTTTACTTTGGTTACTCTAGTGGTTAAATAGATGAATTACAACAATATAAGTGATTTTTTTTACCCATTAGATCTGCATCCCATTCCCACCCTTCAGCACAAATCATTAAAGAACTTAAAAAGATATAAGCATCAAGAGAGGGCCACAAAACTGCTTTTCCCCAGACAACGTGTTAGTGTATTCTGTTTGGTAAATTATGGTGACATAGCATCACAATCCACTGATTCCGAGAGACTTTTTAATTTAACTGTGCTACCCTCCAAATGATTCCTATCATGGCATTTGGCCAGAGTGATCATCAAACTGCAATGCCTCTTCTGTGCAGGGGGATTGCAAGCGTATAAACATTATATACCAATATGCTGCTTGACTATTGTCAAGCATCTCTTTGCTGTCTTGATTTTTCTTTGACATGAGCTAGATTGAGACAATTATCACCCCTACAGCAGCTTTTACAGTGGAGTGGAAAGCTGGTATAAAAATCCAAACTAAGGTATTACCTTCTCAGGCTCTCGCAAGTGATACGTGTGTCAACTTTATTTGTTATGTAAAGTAGGCCATTTAATCAGTTCAACTTTTTACAGCAATCTTAGAACTAAAATTAGCCACATGTGTTTTGCACACAGCAGAATTTGACCTCCGCATTTAACCCATCCGTGCAGTGAAACACCCACATATACACACACTAGTCAACATACACACTAGGGGGCGGTGGGCAGCCCTTATCCACGGCACCCAGGGAGCAAGTGGGGTTAGGTGCCTTGCTTAAGGGCACTACAGTTGTGGCTTGGGGATCGAACCAGCAACCTTCAGGCCACGACTGCCCCTAAAGAGGGACAGCTATGCCGCCTGGACGCAGATTTGCACCCGCGACCTCTGCGTTGAGAGGCGGACGCCTTTACCATTACACCACTGGGGTGCAATTCCATACCTGTTCAGAAATCTGCATCCAACTTTAATTCTTTTGCACATAATAATTCCTTCTAAAAGCCGTGTCCAGTCTTGTTTTAGCATGTTTCATGTCTAAGTTTTTTTGGCAGTGTGTTCTCCTCCAACAGTAGACAAAAACAGCCTGTTCATGAGATTAAGGATGTGTTAAACAAATTACAACTGGCATAAGGCAAGTCCCCAACCGCCATGTCGTCCTGGCCGAGAGGTCATATATGGGGGCAGGTGTAGAGACATCTGTGCAAACACAGACAAGCCCTCCACTTCAACTGGAATTTTTCCAAATAGGGATTCTCTGGGGCGTTATACTTTGGCATCAAGAAATATGCGGGAGAGGCCCTTATTTCTGCCACAAGAGGTGCTCTTTTATTTGTTGACCAGCAAAAAAAGAAACAGCTGAAAATCAACTGGACTAACGGTCTGGTCACTCCTAGCCATACTCTTGCTCTTTCTGATAAACACCAGCCCACAAAAACTAAACCCACAGCCCAACATATTAAAGCACAATAGGCACATACATATATTTCAAAATAGCACACAACTCATTACCAACAACACCTGCCGCTTAACGGTGGAGTGGGCAGCGGCACACGTGGCTCAGCTCTTGTATTCCACAGCCACTGAGCTCCCCTTGAAATGTGGAGGGTGTATCGGATGCCACAGAATAATTGGGTTGATGCCACTGCAAGAATTTTTTAACATGTTTTTTTTTCTACTATTAATAAAAGACAATACAAATACAATTCAATTATGGCACAGAAAACTACTTCTTCACAGAATAAAGTTGGCTGTGTTAAACGAAGAACGACTGTAATAAGTGCACTTATAGGGCAAAAATACATTAAATAAAAATGTAGAATAGTCCTAAAGATGAAACATTGGATGTGATGATTAAATTGGCAAAGAAATAATAGTAAAAATAGCTTATGAAGCTTTTTTTTGTTAATTTGGATCTTTAATCCTTTACCCAGACCAGCATGTGTGTGCGTATCTGTCTGTGCGAGCTGCGTGTCTTGCCTCTACACGTGCCTGTGAGGCTGTGGCCACATGGGTATCCTTGCCTTTCATTTCGGTGCCTCTCCCTGTCACAGTTAGATGAAGCTGTGAAGAGATGCAAATGAGCAGCACAGCGTCTCCTCTGACCACGTCCGAGCTCAGCAAGAGCCTCCCGTAGCATTCCGGCAGGCAAGAAGGCAGTTAATTAACCCTGGACTGAGCTCAAGGCCTGAGCAGATATACTGTTTAACACCATCCTGCAGGATGGAGAAGCAAACAGTGAGGTACCTTTCAAACCGCAAGGAATATGGTCTTACTTTAATCGACTCAGGAAAGGAAAGCAGGAGAGACTCTTCAACGAAGGCTGTCTTTGCGAGGTTGATGGTAGGAGAGGATTGTGTCAAGACAAAATCTACTAGTGGTCCCATTTTCCATATCGCTTGATAATAGCCGGCTGAACTCAAAAGATATCCCAGCAAGGTTCTGAGCGGTCATTAATTAGAAGGCACAATTTAAAGAGCGGAAGCTCCGACAGGTCTATATTTAGTCATTGCTCGCGTAGGCTGAAGACTTCACTGCCCTGATTACTACAGTGCCGTGGCACAAAACTATTTTATTTTTGTTTGTTTGTATTTGTTTGATTTCTCAGTTTGCCTACAACTAATTGCATACTGGCACTTTTACGCCCACCACGTTGTAATCACATCTGCTGTGTTGGCTGCAGTCTCTCACTCAAGAGAGCGTGCATCAGAGAGGAAACATAAATAAAACATAGGCGTTAACAGGAAAAAAGGTAAAAGAAAAAAATAAACGAAAGAAAAAATTGCATGGCCGGGTATAGGAATGCATAATATATACATTGCTGTCCTAAAAAAAAGTATCTCCGTTTTTTTTTATGATTTTATGATGAGTGGACCAATAGAACCATTCCAAATTTCCACTGAACAAAACTCTTCTACATCAACTTACCTTGAAGGTAAAAAACATTTTTGCCCTCTCTTTTAAAGTGGCTTATTTTCCTTTGGACAGTGGCTGGCAATATGCAGCTGGGGGCTATTTTTATAACTGCACTTGTTTCCAATGCATTCCGCCATGCTGGATCCCTGTGATAAGCTGATATGCTATTATAAGGACCTGTAAGACCAGAGACCAGATTGAACTTGCTTTCATAATTTTCAGAATGCATGTCCCCACAAGCAGTGTGCGAAATACCCCCTGGTATGCATGGGGATCCCATTTTGACTGGCTACTACAGTATTGACTGGCTGCTAACCCACTCAAACACAGCTGAGCAATGAGCTTCAATGGCAATTAAATGTTAGGTTCAACACTTCTTCTTTCAGAAATGCTAGTTCCTAGTTTGGTCTTTTTTTTTTTTGGTCACACCATCGTTGAGATCTCTAGTTAGTTAAGAATACCAAAGACAGAGGCTGGCTGATTGTGGGCGAACCACTGATTTGTCCCTGTATTTGTAATTAAGTGTTTATTTAACCTATTGGACAGCAAGCACAATGTCATTTATTTTATTTTTATGGACCTACAAATTTTGGCTTTGACACATTTAGGGGACATGGACCCCTCACCCCCCCGGCACCACTTGTATTGGTTTGCTTGATCTCACTAAACTACAAGGTCTGTATTATTTAAAATGGGCCTTCCTCTGCAACCACACCAAGACTGGAGACTCTTGATCCAACTGAACATCTTCCCTCCAAGTCTTCAGTATCAACAGTTAGATTTTTGCTTCCCAAAGAAAAAAAGAGTTTCTCCAAAATTGTAACTTTACAAAAGAAAGTCAAATACATTCTTAACATTTAATGTTTCCAGTACTTTTGAAGCATTTCTGGTGGTCCGTCTATCCATCATGAAAATTTCAAACATTGTAAAGGACAGTCAGTGTATTTGAATGATGACAGTGGAGACACTTTGTTGGACAGCAACAATATATAAAACCAGGTATTTTCATTATTATGTAAAACTGTCATGGAGTCAAGGAAGCGAAAGAGACCCATTGTTGCCGCTGTCTGCTTTCACAGAAAGTTATGTTTGCTATTTGTGATGAAGTCTACTCTTGCCTGACTGGCTAAACGCGATGCGGCGGCAGCACTTTTGCATAAATTTAAAATCTGCTAAAACTTCTTTGTCACACTGCAACCAGTCATTAACTGTGTGATGCGGTAGAGCTCTGCTGAAATGAATTGGATGCGGTGAAGCGAAGTTGCAAGTGAATGCGTACCATAAAAGAGGTGTGCTCTGGTTTAGAGATTGATCAGACCCAGTAATGTGCTGCATAGCAAATAGGTCCGAGGCTAATGTCATCATCTTTTTCTGTACATATTCAAATCTTCCCTCAATCAGGGAGCCATTAAGTCTCTAAATCAAAGTTATGGGGAGTTTCTTACTGTGACATTGTACTGTCTGCTCAAATTCAAACTCAGGGAAATATCTTGTCTTTGATTTTCTTAACTAAGTACAGATGCAACAACTTTACTCTGCCGCAGGATAGTTCTAAAAACCAAATACAAGCAGAAACAAAGAGATATTTAAGACCTGAATTCATTTGTTGAAAACTATTACCAAACTAGAAAACTATATTTCTGATAGAAGTTCAGACATTCTGTTGCTATTAAAGGGCACCATCAGCGCCAGCCGCTAGAGTAGCCAGCCATCATGCTCTCACGGAAACTATCAGATGATCTTTTTTGGTTGTTTCTATTCATACATTTACAACAATCAACCAAAACATTAAAACCACCTGCTTATCAGCACCACTTTCCATATTGGTGCTGTTTGCAGTCCATCTGTTTTTCTGTATACTCTGTTGGTCATCCTCTAGCTCTTCATCAGTGGTCACGAGACACAGTTGGCTGAATATCTTTAATTGGTGGACTATTCTCAGACCATCAGTGACGCTGAGGTGTTTAATAATTCCAGCAGCACTGCTGTGTCTGATCCACTCGTACTAGCACAGCACACACTAACACAGCACCACTATACAACTGTCGCAGAAGTGTTGAGAAATAATTTATACCTACTCTTTGTTGTTGTGTGGGGGGTCCTGACCATTTAAGAACAAGGGGAAAGAGATCTAACAATGTATACAGAAACACATATGGGCATCAGTTTGTAATTGTAGAAATACAATGATAAAATGATATTATAGACAGATGTTGTAGAAACAAGGGGCTGGTTTTAATGTTATGGCTGCTCGGTGGAAAAGGAACAATAGAAACAATAGAAAATGCAAACAGACTCTGGCATCCATATAGCTGCATGACCGTCGTGTATGTGAAGGATGTGTGGAATTTGGCTTGTTATCTAACATGACTGCCTGCTGTGTTTAGCTACACAGTGAGGAACTGTTCTTCTATATAGTTTAAAATGCCTTAGACTGTGGCCTAAACTTCATTAACAGGTCTGTACAGCTTTAATAAAGACATAGATGTGGTTAAAGTGGAGTGAGAGAACTTTTAAGGACTTTTCACAGTATTTACTGAAAAAAATGGGTTATATGGGTTATAGTCAAAAAAAATGACTATTGATGTCTAGTGTTTGTTAGCAATGTTACCCTCATAGCCCCAGCGCTAAGTGAAAAAAGTCGAATTCGGACACCTGATTACTCAAATTACTACATCAGTGGTAAGTGGAAACTGTTAAAAATAGATTAAATTAGTTCAATTAAATGAATTGAATGAAATGCTATGATGAATCCACTCTTCCACAGGTACTTTCTGTTCATCTATTCACGGTGAGATGACTCGCTGTGATTCTGAAAGGATGTGTAGCTGTCAAAAGGAAGACCATTTGCAAGAAGGAAGAACATTCGCACATCAAAGAGAAAAACGCAGCTGGTGTTCTCAGAACAATGAACTGACCACCCCAAAGTCAAGACCTCAGCAACAGGGAATGTTTTGGAATTACTTAGATTGTGAGAAACAGAAAATGCAACCAACTACTAAGACTGAACTTTGTAGGTGCGGGAAATATCCTATAATGGCTGTTAAATTATAAAGTGGGGTCTCTGACTTTTGCACAGTGCACACTCAGACACACACATAGTGACACTTTGGGGTGTCTTTTGCAGAAAAAATTCAAATCTACAACATTCTCAGAAGAAATCCAAACAGTAGACAGATATGCATTAAGCTCTGAGAGGGTTTGAAAGGCCATTCATTAAAAATCACACTGAAGCCTTGAAGAACATTAAGAGTGGCTACAAATGTTGAATGCAGTTCAAAGAAGCACAACATACAGTGCTGTGCGAAAGTCAGAGACCAGTCCTTCATTTCTGTAATCAACTCAGTCAAATTAACCACTTACTGTAAGTAGTTCATTTATTAGAAGATATCTAAAAAAACACAACTACTACTACGCAGAACCGTGGAAGTCATTCAACTGCAAACTCGAACACTGCCTCTCACAGCACTCTACAACCAAACAGTCACTACTTCGTGGGTTAGATGTTTGCTTTGACCTGAAACAGTACAGGAAGGTGTGCTGAGGATGATCAGACACAGTAATGCGGTATTAAGAGCAGCTGGAAGCGCTGCATAGGTCACACTTTGCATAGATTACAGTGGACTGTTGATTGGCAGGGCCTATCCACCACCGACCCCCCCACCACCCCCCTTACACACTCCTGGATCACTCAACTCCAGCAGCTCCTGGAGGTGGTTGGGGACTTCTGGATGACTCACTGCCCCCCCTTCCAGCCACTCAGCGCGCGGCTGCGGCACACACACACAGACACACAAACACGCGCGCCAGCCCGGGGCCTTTCCGCGTGCGCACCACTGGAGGGCGAGGCGCGCAGAAGCGGGGCAAATCGGAGCGGAGAGCAGAAGAGAGGAGAGAAGAGAAGAGGGGGCAGCGGCAGCAGCAGCAGCAGCTGGAAAACAGTCGACAGGGAACGAGGGAGAGGGAAAGAGGGAAAATCCCGGCATCACCCCCCACCGCCACACACCGCCCTGCAACAAGCGAGAAAAGAAAAAAAAGACTCAAAGACGGAGACGGGCATGTGTCGCTGCTGCGCGTGATTATAGCGACTGGGCTCGGACGATCTGCAGTTTTGGAGGAGGAGGAGGAGGAGGAGGAGAAGAAGGAGAGCAGAGGAGGAGAAGGAGGAGGAGGAGGAGGGGTGTGTGTGTGTCGCGTTTCACACGGGAGGTCCGAAGACTGAAAGAGGGACAGAGAGACAAAATCGGCAGCGCGCGAGGCACACGCACGCGGGGAGGAGAGAGAGAGAGAGAGAGAGAGAGGCAGAGAGAGACAGAGAGAGAGAGACGCTTGGGCAACGCGGCGAGGATCCTGATCATCATCTTCGGCAGAGGTCAGTCAGGCTGGAAGCGCTGCACTTCTGTTGTTTTGCAGCGCTGGGGATGGCTAGCAGCTGGGGCTGTTAGCCGGGCATGCGCGTCCACACAGCGGGGAGATGGACGGAGCGAGCCGCGCGCGGGCTCCTTGAACGTTCACGCTCCACCGCCAGTATATTAAACCTGCTTTTGTCCGCCGTTTAGCACCGAACCTGTCATTACTGGACAAAAGAACTGACCGCTAGCCTGTAAGCTAGCTCGCTAGCGCTCATCACCCCGCCAGTCAGCGGACTGTTCCTAGCTAGCAGACAGCAGAGCAGCCCCGTGCAGAGCGGCCACCGCATAAAGGTTACGGTTAGCTAGCATAACATCCAAACAACTAACTCTTGTTGCAGCAGGCCTTTCTCTGTTTTTTAATGTTTGTTATGTTTTTTTTTAAAACATTAATATTGTTTATAACTGTCTACAGTCACGGTTCCAGCTGACCAGTTCCAGGTCAACGAAATATGCATATATGTTGAGTATAAAGATGATATTAGTAAAGGGGCAGATGTGCTAGCTGTGTCTCAAGATGTAACCCAACACGTCGTTATGCCGTACACATGTCAGTGCGGCCGCTGGCTCTGTGGGCTTTGGGCCAGCGTTGTTTCCAGATGGACGCTGCATGGACCTAGCAGTGATGCCTGGAGACCCCCTTACGTAAGAAAACGAGCATTAAATGAATGAAATGTGCTTGTACGTACTGCTGGTCTTCCCCAGACCAAGTTAGCCGAGAACTCTTGTGTTGAACTTGTAATTGAACTGAGCCGTTTTCAAGATTTCTGAGATTCTAAGAAATACGCCACGAAGAAACGTGCACTGCTTTGTGCTGCACCTGAACCCGGAGAGCTGCCCTGGCGGGAACAGGAGCGCGTTTAAACGCTTAAACAAATAGCAGGTGGCACTTTATTCGCTTAAGCGCCCCCCTCGTTTCCCCCTCTCGCCCTGCTGTGTGGACGGCAGCCCTGCAGGTAGCCATGCTCACCGAGCGTGCGTTTTTACCTGAGTAAACTTGAATGAGCAGCAGTTTTGGTTGATCTTTTCTGGTGTAGCTGTATATTCCCACCGCAGACCACTCCGAGTTGCTTGAGAGTGTATGGGGATGGATGAGAGCGGCTGATCATGCAGCTAGGATTTAGATCATGCAGGCATGCAGATTTGGTGATTGTATGGCAGCTTCTTGCAATCTTACTGAACAGAAGCAGTTTAAGAGCAGAAAGAATCTTTTGTTAGATTTCTAGTATCTAAGCATCGAGCGTCAACCCTGTCAACGTGATGTAGGATAATGTTTTAATAATTCAAAATGACTGAATGCATCTTATAAGAATTTGACACCCGCTGCCAAAAGCGAGAGCAAGAGGTTGAGCTTATGATAAACAGTAGTGCTCAAGGATTTAGTGAAAGTGCATTTTTTGTGATTATTTTCTAGGAAGTATTATATATATTATATATTATTATACTATATGAACTTTATATGTTATTAAAAAGGTTCAGCCCTTTTTATGTTTTGTCAAGAAGACCAAAATATCCACTGTCTGGTTTGAGGCTCCAACCCTGAATGCAGTGTGGCAGCCAGTAAGTTGTGGTTGTAATCACTGTGTGAAATACCCCCTGGTGTTCCAGGGCTCCCATGTTGGGTCGCTGATCCCTCACTTATCTAGCATTAGCTGACTGCTTACTCACATAGGCATGTTTGATTCAGTACTTCTGAAGATGCTGTTTGCTAGTTTGGTGATGCGCTCTTACACACATCGACTAAGATCTTCTGTCTTCAGTTTGCAAAGTTATAATTTACTATTTTAACCAAACTCTTGTTTTTCAGATTTACAAATATGTTATAGCAGAGATACATTTGCTAGTCTGTGAAGGACCAACTTAGTGAGCTAGTTTGCTACAGCTCCAGTCGTGGACCAGTGCTGCATTTCTAGCTATTCAAGAAAGACAGAAACTTGCCAATTGTATGTGAAGCAGTTTATCAATGACAGCGTAACATCAGAATTAATTAATTTTTTAGGGACCCCCCGCCAGAATGTAAATTTTGTGACCTTCAAGGGGTCCAAGTGGGTAATTACGGAGTATCTGGCACCTTGGTTGTCACAACACATGGAGGTCTGGTTGCCTCTTACTGGTCCAGCTTATCTACAGGTAGTAACCAAGCCTCAGGCTAAATTCTTTAAACGTAGAATCGTTTTTGATAATATAGGCTATGATACAAATTTCACCCTCTTTATTTGGGATCATAATATGAAACGGTTCATCTACAGCCCTGATACACAGCGTTGCACAAGATTGTCACGAACACGTTTACTGGAAGTGATGTTTCTGATAACACATTATTCCCTTAAGGGTGCATGTCAGTTTCACTGTATGTATAAGTCTAACATGCTGTATTGTCCTAGTATTAACAATGCTCAGGAATGTTGTTTTTAATATAGCTACTCTGTTTCTGATTTGTTGTTTGGATTGGTGTAGAGCTGTCAGTATTCAGGACTGAATCCCTGATGAGCCCTATAAGGAAACGTATATTATTATTTCATTAGACAGATGAAAACACAGTGACTCATAGCTTCTGACTGTAATTGTTTGAGCGAGACAGGCTGACTTTGCCTTTTATGAAAAAGACTCTCGACACTGTAATTTCATGCGTGTTGTCCTTGGCTGTAAAGCGACTAAAACCCGATTTAGTCTGGAACTGGTTTGTGTAAAGGATACGACCTTCAGCGTTCCTCACTAATAAGTTTTGAATGCATTCTTGCTTTATTCAGGGCTTTCTTTTCTTTATTTGCAGAAAAAGAGATGCTGCTCTCCCTCTGAAGCACTCGATGCAGCACTGGTGAGTGGGTGAGCTTCTCCCTTTTTATTTTTTTACATCTTTTCAGGGTCTCTTATCTCTTGAAGTCCTTCCTCTAAGGTCTCCTGCGTTTTTATGCCCTTCAGAAGACAGAAATGGTTATGAAGCGAATAGAAGTGCAGAGGTGACGCGCTGAGGTGATTTAAATCATTCCCAATCAGTCAGTTAAAGGTTTAAGTAATATTCAGATTACATCCTCTTCCTTTTGTTCTGATTCGAAGCTTGAATTTGCAGAGGGAAGGGTAGTCCTACATGAAAGAGAGCGAGAATTAGAACTGTATTCAAACCATTTTTTAAGCTTCTGTCTTGTATCATGGTACATCAAGTGCAACAGGTTCCTGTGCTTATCTTGAGTGGTAATCAATGCATGCAAAGCGAGACTGATTGGAGGTAAATTGTGATCATCAGGTGGAGTAGTTTGGTGGTTCTTATTTGAGGGGAATTCCAGTGATTTTTCACAATTTCTGCAGGATTCTGCATTGAGGTATAAACAAAGTCATTCAGGGTGGTTTGATGTTAAGTGGAGCATCATACCAATCCAGTTTACCAGTTTTAATGTCCTTTTCATGTAAGTAAGCAAGTAAAGAAGTAAGTAAGTAAGTAAGTAAGTACGCAAGCAAGCAAATAAGCAAGCAAGCAAGTAAGCAAGTAAGTAAGCAAGTAAGCAAGTAAGTAAGCAAGTACGTAAGTAGGCAAGTAAGCAAGCAGGCAAGCAAGCAAGCAAGTAAGCAAGTAAGTAAGCAAGCAAGCAAGCAAGCAAGCAGGCAAGCAAGCAAGCAAGCAAGCAGGCAAGCAAGTAAGTAAGCAAGCAAGAAAGTAAGCAAGCAAGCAAGTAAGTAAGTAAGTAAGCAAGTAGGCAAGCAAGTAAGTAAGCAAGTAGGCAAGCAAGTAAGCAAGTAGGCAAGCAAGTAAGTAAGCAAGTAGGCAAGCAAGTAAGCAAGCAAGTAAGTAAGTAAGTAAGCAAGTAGGCAAGCAAGTAAGTAAGCAAGTAGGCAAGCAAGTAAGCAAGTAGGCAAGCAAGTAAGTAAGCAAGTAGGCAAGCAAGTAGGCAAGCAAGTAAGTAAGCAAGTAGGCAAGCAAGTAAGTAAGCAAGTAAGTAAGTAGGCAAACAAGTAAGCAAGCAAGTAAGCAGGTAAGCAAGCAAGTTAGCAGGTAAGCAAGCAAGCAAGTAAGTAAGCAAGTAAATTAGCAAGTAAAGAAGTAAGTAAGCAAGTAAAGAAGTAAGTGAGTAAGTAAGTAAAGAAGTAAGGTAGTAAGTAAGTGAGTAAGTAAGTAAAGAAGTAAGTAAAGAAGTAAGTAAGCAAATAAGTAAGTAATCTTTATTTATATAGCACTTTTTCAAAGGCCTGGCTACAAAGTGCTTCACAATATACTAAAGAATGCATAGAACAGTAATAAAAAAAATAATAAAACATATAGCACACAAAGATAAAGATGCACATACATTACACATAAGAACACTGTCTAACTTCTCAGTTTAAAAAAAATAGTGAATAGAGGTGAGTCTTCAGATGTTTCTTAAAATAGTATGTGGACTCCAAAACTCTGGTTTTAAGGAAGACTGTTCCATAGTTTAGTAGCATAGACAGCAAAGCCACAGTCTCCCTTTTGCTTTAGTCTAGCTCTAGGGAACACAAGAAGCTCTTGTTTTGTAGATCTCATTGACCATGTACTCGTTGCTGTCCAATGATAAACATGTATCTCCATTTTGTCTGTTTGATTTAAAGTTTTCTACATCAATTTCATGATGACTGGACCAATAGAAGTGCTCCACATTAGCTTGACAAAAATTTTGGTTCCATTGACTTACATTGAAAGTAAAGTATGTTTTTGTTTTCTCCTGTAAAGTTGCAATTTTGGAGATACTTGTTTTTCATTAGACAGCGACAATATTCAGGTGCCTCCTTACGCAAGGCCTTATAGGTACATTTCAAAATAAATCAGTGGAAGGAGGCTAACACTGGAGTGATGTGATTCCTGTGCCCACTCCCGGTCATTTCATTTATCATCTAAAACGACAAGTGAACCTACATGTGCTTCTACATGTTTGTATGTGATGTTTTTAATAGTAAAATGGTGGTAAATCTTGAAATATTTATTATCCTCAGGGACTATTTTATCTTACTATGCCAGGAGTGGCTTTTAGGGCAAAACCTTCTCTGAAAACGAAGTGGACATGCTATATAAGTATATGGTAAATAGTGATAAATAAAGTTTTCTTTGGGTACGACCAGTTCTGCATTTGAATAGAGGTGGGGATCACCAACGGCTCCACAATTTGATATTATCATAATACGATATTGTCACCATATGATATTATTGCAATTTCAAATATTTACCATTTTAGAATTCTAGTACAACCAAATTAAATTTATATTTGCAATTTATATAATATTGATGCTAATATTGATACTAATATCAAAAAATCATACTTGGTGTCCTTGGTGTGATGGACAATATGAACAAAATATTATGAGAATATGCTGTATCAACTTTTTTCCCGCATCCTTTTGGCTGTATTGAATGTATTGAATGAATGTGAATGTGTTCAAAATATTTAATTTCAAAGCTTAATTTCAAAATGATCATAAAATAATGTCTCAGACATCAGGTGACATATTCATAATCATTGTAAAGGAGCTGTTAAGAGGCGTTAAATTCTTCAGACGTCTGGTTGCCATCACCACCACTGTGAACGGTTCTGACCTTGTAAGTTTCTGTACAGAGCCTTTCAAAACACTCTGAATGATTTGTTTTACATTTTAACCATTTAATTTTGCGGCATTTTCTGGTGGAATTCCCCTTTAAGAAGGAAAGCATTCCATTCCTTTGGTCTAACTGTCAAATGAAAACACCATCACGTACTGCTAGTGTTCAGTACACAGTCCTGCATCTTCATCAGAGAGAAAAGCTGAGCAGTTATGGATCCAGCACACCTATGTGCTGGTGGAGGCTGAGGACTTTGGGATCCGTAGGGGCGTGGAGCACTGCCACTGTTGCATATGGACTGACTAAAAATAGAGCTCACATAGGTGGTTGTCAAAGCAGCGTGAGGGATTTAATCCGCCGTGTTATGCAAGGTGACACAGCTTTTAATCTGTCCAACACTCTTTTTATCTGTTTTACTACTTTTACAGGAGCTCATTGTTGCTTTTATTTATAGCCTTTTTGGGATTTGGTTAAGACTGTGGCACTAAAAAGCTGGCAGTAGATTGTGTGCAGATGTCACCTGCTCTGCTGTCCCTGTAGGTCTGAGCAGAAGCTCTATTCTAATGCCCCGTCGAAGGCTAGGTGTTGCATACAAATAGCGAGGGCTCTTGTCATCTTCAGGCTCCCAGATTTTAAAACGCTGCCGTAAAATTTGCTAGCTGCAGCGATGCTGACTGTGATGCATGAGTTTTTGTGTCGTTTGAGGCCTTGTTAGTCACCAAGACAAATCGGCTCATGTTTTACTGCCTGAGATTTACAGTCACGCAAGGCGAAGTTGAAGGCCGGTTCTGTTACTCTTCTGTAAGTCTAATGCATTACATTGTGTCTGGCAATAGTGAACGTTTGTACTCATCGTTTGTAATTACCCTAGAAACTCCCATAAGCAGACAATCGCGTCACATTGTGGACGGCTTGAAGTTTTGGTGGTTGTTTTTTTTCACTCTGGACGCCACCCATTATGATCATTTGTAATGTTTATCATTTTATTTACTTGAATAGATTAATATGCTTCAGTTTTCCTGAAACACAAGCCCCACCTTCCAATCAGCTCTGTGCTCTCTGACTGGTCAACTTGCTCACTGTGTTCTGGTTGGCTAATCGCCAGAACAGTGGAAGGTGGCAGTGGCATCCTTGATTCCTGAAGTTGAATTGTGTTGTGAGATGTTGTCACCTTGTAACAGAGACAAGGGCTAGAATTCCAACAAAGCACTTTGAGGTAGCTAAGAAAACAAAGAAGTCCTCTACGTCATGTACTGTGTCATGTACTGTCTAGCCAGATAGCATTTACAAATCTTTCACAATCTTCCATGTAAATGTAGTATCCAGTCTTGGCACGCCTTGATGTTCTTAAATGCACTCTTCCATAACTTGAAGCAGGGTGCCCTGCTGATGAGGAGTGTACTCACGGACATTCCAAAATCAAGAGAGAAAATCTTCTTTGTTTGGATTTAAAAAGTCATGAATATTGCAGGAGGTGTAAATCCTAAGATGGTTCTCAAATAAAGATTTAATGACTTTAGCTTTAATGTCATGGTCTCCCTGGACCAACCAGACCAGATACATGTATTGTTTCTCTCCTTCTCTGTCTCTAGTCTCCCCTTTTCCCCTTTTTGTTTCTTCTCGTCTTTTATCTTGCTTCAACATACAGCAGACAGCAATGTGTGTGTACTCCTATTTGAATTATGTGTATAGATATATTATATGTAATATATGTTTAATATATATGGTAGTATGTTATAAGATATATATATGTATATTGATTGATTTTTATGGTAAATATACATTGATGTCTCTCACTGGATGCAGGGTGCAGAGAAAAGCTGTGCAATGTTGCAGTCAGAGCTTTTAACTAGGCAGAAAACCCAGAGATTTTATTATGAATATTACGATTAGAGACGGTCTGTAAAAGTGTGTAAACAGTTTGAAAAGTGAAAAAAATGTTGCAAAATGGGTTCTGCTGCTCTGGCACAAGTAAGAAACACCTGAGCTTCATATAATCTGAACAGTGTGCCAGCGTGCAACAACAGTGTGTAAGCAATCGGGGAAAATGGTAATATCAACTTGGCCCGCCCTCTCCACTATACCAGCCTCCGCTCTTCTGGGAAGGCTTTTCTGCAAGATTTTGAAGCGTGTCTCTGGGAATTTGTGCCCATTCAGTCAAAACAGCCTTTGTGAGGTCAAGCACTGATGTTGGACAAGAAGGCCTATGCTTGGTTACATTTTTCTCTTAAGGGAGGGTTTCTCCTACCAAAGGGAATTAGTTAAGGATGTTGCATAATATCCCTCGTTTCTTTTAGCTAGGGGAAAACGCTGAGGGTTTTTCTGCAGCGAATGATGTTTTCCCGAAGTAAAATTCCACGATGGCGTTTTGTTATTAACAAAACTTACGATTACCAACTAACCTGCTGCTGCTGAAGCTAGCTGACTCTTCAGAATTCGTTTTAATATCTTTCTTGTCCTGCCAAGAAGAAAATTTAATGAGTAATTTACTTTTGTGCACTTGGTGGACGTGAACATGAAGAATATCTTCCACTCACAGGCTAAAGTCTCATGGATATTTTCAACACAGACATAAGCCATGCAAATAAATATATAGACTCACATGTGTATTAAGTTTTTACCCCATTTGCCCACGTCGTGCTAAATTCATCATGTAAGTCCTGACAAAGGAGGCAGATTCAACTACGATATCTATCAGTCTCTAAATGGGTGGAGCAGAGCCCAACAGAGCAAAGTAAAGAGTCTTTTAACAAAGATGCGTGTTGGACTGTTGCTTGGCTGCTAACTTCATTTTTTTCAGAAAACTTAACAATAAAGTCGTAAAGGCGAGGTAGGCCAACACAAGTATTTACGTATTTCTATAGTTAATAGGGCTGTGTATTGGAAAGAACCTGACGATACGATACGTATCGTGTTACAATGGTCACGATTCAATATATTGTGATATATTGCGATACTGCAAGCAATGCGATATACTGCGATTTTTCAGATCCTACTATTAAAACACACCACTATATGAACAGGTTTGCCAATGCATACAATAGCATTGCACCTTTGTGCTGCTTGTTAATGTTGGAGTGGATCTAGTGGTCAGAGGGTAAAAACGCAACACACAATGATACACAGTCTGCCAGGAATCTGTGTATCGATACTGTGTTTTTGAGAATCGATACAGTATCACAAAACAAAATATCCCGATATTTGATATTTTCGATATTTTCCTATATCCCTAATAGTTAATGTACATTCTATGTATTTTGAAGGCATTATTTCCTTCAGCATGTCGGCCTACGTTTACTAAAACATGCACTCCAGAGTCGGCCAGATGCTGATGTGGCGGCATGCTTTATACCACTTCAGCCGATGCTTGGCATTGTGCATAGCGGCCTTAGGCTTGTGTGCAGCTGCTTGTCCAGGAAAATCAATTTTCCATTGCTTGCGCTGATGTTGCCTCTATAGACAGTTTGGAATGGTGCAGCAGAGGATAGACAATTTTATGCACTACATGCATTAGCGTTATGAGTTAGCCTGGTCTACCACTTTGTACTTACAGTTGACTGAGATAGACTTGTGCAGTTGTGCCAACCTATTATAAGCCTATTTGCAGTGGGTGTGGCTAAGCTCAGTTATTATTAGGGGTGTCCACAGACTTTTGGCCATATGGCCTTATGATTTCATTTGTTCGTTCATTTACGTTACCTAATCAGAAGTTAGTTGAGAAGACATTTTCTTTTATAACATTGACCTGGAATATCCTCTCCATCATGCCGTCACGTGTTGTCCTCGAGGCGTCTCTAGCCGGGAACCTAGAAATCTGCTAAACGAATCCCGTCGTTCCTGGACTGCATATGTGAGTCTAAAAATACTCAGGAACAGTGCAAACCAAAAGCTATTATCTGAACTTTCTAATTCCATCCCCCCCATTGGAAACATGTCCCCCTGTTCACATTCACTCAACCCGTGCCTCAAACCACTGGTGGGAGTGCTACATGTGAACGTAATTTGCACTTCCAATTAAACTGTCGACCTTTGTTCCATAACGCAGAACGTGACTCTGAACATCCTCACTCCAGGATCTATAATTACCCAGCCTGCTGGAGACGAATCCTTGTGAAATGCTGAGATCTTACTATGTTGATGATATTGTTACTGTTCTGGGGCAAAGAAAGGATGAGCAGAGCTTTGAACAGGGAATCAACTACTTGTGGGTTTAAGCATTCAAGGCAGAATATCCTAAGACTGACAAACCTAATGCAAGAAATTCAGCTTTCATATAATTCTTATTTTTCCATATCGTGGAACATGATTTATTGATAAGACAGAAGCAATCTGAGCTGAATTATACAACACTGTGCAACAGTTTTAAACACTTGGGACATTATATAAAAACACATTTTAGTGTTTATTTGATCAGCAATACACTTATGTATACATATATGTCAGTGTGTTTATATAACCTTCCCAAACTTTTCCTTGTGGAAAAAACCCAGCATTATTTACGGTTTTTATCAAATACCTGGTTTGACTACTCAGTACTTTATTAAGCTAAATCAAGATTACTGCTGAAAGAATTGAATAGATGTATGCAGTGTCTGGGGCGTCCAGGAGAAATCTGGAACTGGCGCAAGATATTTACTACTTCTTTCAAAATAAGATATTTATGCTACTTTGCTACTATTACACTTTGCCTTTTGTATTATAAATCATGTATACAGTCTATACAGGCATGTAAATAGTGCTGCTGCTTTTTATTACATATTTGTACTGCGAATTGCATAACCACGTTTTTGCACTACCAAAGTCTACACTGTTTATACTGTTTACACTGGTTAACTGCACTACTGCCATCGCTCTCACATACACACTGTGAGACTTTTTATATTTCTATTTTGTATATACTATATTCTATTTATTTTATATTCTATCTTTATTTTTGTTGTAACTATCCTGTTGTGTCTTATCTTGTGCACTTGTAGAATAGCTACAGGATGCCTTGAATTTCCCTCTGGAATCAATAAAGTTTCCATCCATCCATCCATCCATCCCTTGTATTTATGCTAATTTACTCCTGTTCTAATGATATCTGGTTGTTCTTACTGGTTAATATACACCAGGTAAATGGTTTTAAAGAATGAGCTTTTAAAGAAAAAGACTTTTGTACAGTAGTATATACTGGTGGCACTCTCAGCTGTAACTGTGTGGATATAATATTGTTAAATGTTATTCTATGCTTTAGCACACCTAATTCAATTCATTATCTAATTATCCAGCCTTTCATGAGCTGATTTTCTGGTGTGTTGTGGCAACAAAACACAAAATTGTGAACATGCTCTCCTACCTTGTATTGTGTGCAGTGTAAACCAAGAAGCATGTTTAATGAGTTTTCTAAATTTTATTAGTGTTTTTGAGGATATAATGCCTTTTCCAGTGCTGTCTCGCTGTTGTTTAGTGACAGTAAGTGACAGTAAGTGACAGCAGTAATAAAACAACAATAAATGTAGACAATTCCACTAAATGGCTCAGTGCTAATACAAATAGATAAATTGATATAATGTAATTATTTACTGCAGGTCACTGAGAAATGTAGCTCAGTACTCTATAAATACCCCAAATCTATATCAAAATAAAGTGCTGTTGTTAGCCTGGTGCATGTCTGTCTATTTATTTTATGTCTAATTTATTTCACAGCTGTTTCATTGGTTACCTGTCCACAGATGCTGCTACTGGCTCACCACTTTAAAGAATAATGACATGATAGTGAAGAAGAATAATTATGGTGAAGTAACACTTAAAAGCATACATGGTCACCGTTTTTAGTCAGAGGACAAGTTGTCATTAGTCCATGTTCCTCCAACCCTAAATAAGTGCTGGGCATTTGATTGGTTGTTAGGCTGTTGCTGTGGTATCCTAAGGTGGTTTCTAGACATGTATGTGTAAAATATGTAATGTGTGTAAAACGTGTGTTGGGTGTGGAGTTTGTGTGGTGTTTAAAGTGTCTATTGTGTACGGTTTGTTGGTTGTGTTTGGTATATGATGAGGATGTGGACTGTCCAAAACGTTTTGGCTGTATGTTGTATGCTGACTATGGTGTGAGGAGTATCATTATGTAAGAAAACTGTCCAAAAATATTTGACTAGAGTCTTTGGCTAGAGTCTAGAGTCTGGTGTGTTCAGAGTGATGTGCTAAATGGTAATGCTTATAAAAGCTGCCTAACAGACAGCTATGACATCATAAAATGGTTATATTGCCGGTACCCGAGACATTATTATGTCTTTATATATATATATATATATATATATATATATATATATATATATATATATATATATATATATATATATATATATAGTGAATAGCTAGTTTTTTAATAAAATATGCTTAACACAATGTAGTATTATTCTTCGCAATTAGAAGACAGATGCCCAAAATGTAAACAACTAAAGTACTACTGAATCAACATAACCAAAACAGTAATGGTAAAGTTATAACTCGAGATGCATTATTAAAGAAAAGCTACCTATATTGCCATCTCACTGCATTGTTTCATAGCATCAGTGTAACTATGAATTTTGATAATAGCTATAGATATATACCAGAGTCTTAGATGTATACCAATGAGGAATGTCAACTTTGTAGATAAGAAAAGCACATGTAACAGTCAGAAGCCTGGCTGATGGTGACAGATTACCTGTATTCTATCACACTGCTTGTTAATTTTGCTGCTGAAGGCTGGAAGCTTCACGGCTCACTTCAAAGATGAGGCTATTTCGGTAGTTTGCTATCACACGGATTTAATATAGAGCATGACACTTGTGGCTGTGTTACAGTGTGAGGAGAAGGCCTACCTGTCAAACAGCCATGTGTGAAAAAGAAACTTTCATAAACTTTGCCTAAGCCTTTGTCACTACTGTGTAGAAAAATGGCTGTTTTTTAACCTTGCATGCGTGGAGTCTTACAGCTGGGTTTTATATTTGATCAGGCACTGGTGGGTATAGAAAAAGAAAGCTCTTATATCTATACATAAATCTGCCATTTATGCTTTCATTTTCTGGGGCAATGGTATGGCTTTATTTCTAATAAGCAACATATTCAGTGCTCCAGGATTTTAATCTTAGGTTTTATATGTATTATAGTTAGAATAAACATGACATTATGATGATTTTGTGTGTGTTTAGAATATGTAGGCAGTTATGTAGGCAACAAGGGAACACATCAGTTTAAAGACTGTCTCACAGTTTTTCCACATAATCCAGTATTCACATTCATATTCATATTGTAGGTGGAAATGTGTGGGTGACAGAAAGAAACCTGCATCCATTGAACAGTTGTATCTGTATAAAACTGAGGAAATAGAATTTAGAGTTTTTAGACTGTTGTTTATCAGTACAGGTGTCATATTGGTATAGAGAGTTTTAAGTCAAATGATTCCAACAATGTTTGAAATTCATGTGGATGGCAGTACGTATAAAACAGAATGAACCAGATGAATTGCGAGGATTCCGTATTGCGCTAGTTTAAATGGCGAGAGAGGTACAAATAGAAAATCACAACATATGTACATGATCCTTATGTTATGGAAAGCGATCTGTATCAGAACTGAAAGATTAGCTGTTATGAAAGCAGCAGATATAAGAACTAACACAAAAAACTAATCCAAATAAAACATTAGAATGTATTGAGAACTTGTATGTTGGCGTTTGGGTCGATCTCGGTATCAACGTGCTCCACAATATCTGTGGTTTGGTTTTCTTATATTGAGTTTCTCTCATAACCTCGCAACCAACTTTCAGTTCTGCAACACCTCTAAACATTAACGCTGTTTACCTAATGTCTATTTTCAAATTTCTCACCAGTGTTCACCCTCTGATTAACTGTACCCAAAACAATACTCCCTCCTACCGACTGCACGAAGGTGAAGTCTGCTTTTTATTCACCTGTTTTCCTCTTCCACCTTAAGTGATGTGGCAGTTAGACATTCTGGTGCTTACTGCAGCTTTAAGGTGGAATGGAAGAACTGGCGAATAAAAAGCACACCCTTCTGGGGTTGTTAGGGCGAGTGTAGTATTGTGTACAGTTCATCTGTGGGTGCTGTGACTGTGCAAAGGTCTTAGATTTAAAACAACAGCTACAAGAAACTCGAGCAGGAAGCTGCCTTTAGTCTTTAGATCTGATCATTGTTAAGCCTGTCACAGTTATGGCATTTGAGATTATGAATAATTGCCATGGAAATAATTGCAAATCATTTTTGTTCATCGTTTGCAACGATCAAAGTACAAGTCTAAAGTGGCACCTTGTTTCTTAGACATTGTTATGTAACTATTCCTAGCTGGTGAGCTCTGATAAGCAAAATGTACTTAGTACTGCATTGCAAATGAGTTCTTGTATTTTAGAACTGTTGTTGTTTTCTTTATGTGTTCTGTGTTCTGCTTTCTGTTATGTGTAGGCATTTGCTTAATAAAATGTGATCATCATCATAATTGTGACCAGGGTATAAAATAATTGACTCAAAAATCAACAAATCAGTAAATCTTGTGGATTAAAAATAAAAATGTATAAATATGTTTTGTTAGCCCACCTGGAGCTTGATTAGGACGCTTCTTTGGTATATTGGTATAGCATTGTTTTGAGAACGTAATGCAGTATCATGATGTTTATTTCCATCCACTTCATAAAATCTACTACAGTGTTGAGGCAGGACTGTCTGGTGGCTAATTCATGTGTAAACTTGATTCCTCATGCTCCCTGAACCTGGCCATTCAGTACATTCAGAGCCTTTTTCTGACCAACTGAACCAATTACAGATCATAACACTGCCTCCAGAGGCATGTACAGTGGACACTATGCATGATAAGTGCGTCATTATGTTCTCAAGCAAATTGAAGCCCGTTTTTCTGATTAGCCTCACATTTTGTGAAATTTGTCTTACTTTCACTGTCAAACATCAGCACATAAAAAAACATTGGCCCAGAATCCATGCATCCTTAGTTTTGTTGTCCCTTATAAATGATATAATGACTCTGCATGCTATTATTAATTAGGTTGTATATCTTCCGAAATAGAAGGTTGGAATCTACATTACTGGCAGACAAGAAATTGAAAAACATGACAAATTAAAGGATTTTTGTTTCTGCAAAGCAAGTAAAAAAAATCTGTAAAAATATATGCTTTGGGTGGGAGTTCCTTGCTTATTCAAATGAGCTACAAGTGACTAAAAGTTAACATAAAATTCTACTATGCTCTTGCTGGCCTTCTTGATACCTGCAGAATGTCCAAGTTAAGCCTAAAATATTTAATCAAAATTCACTACACAGACATGTGGAGATAAAAGTCTCAGTAAGCTGTATCCTCCAGGGGCCATCAAATTAAACCTACATCTTCCACAAGGTAGTTGCTAATTGGCTTTTACTCAACTCCATCTGCTTGATTGGTTAAGAGGCATGGAAAGAGAGTCTCCACAGGACCAATCAGATGTGCCAATCATGAAACTTTTGAAAAATTCTGGTCTTTGTGAGAGTACGTTGAAAAAAGTGATGCCTTGAATTCGCTTGATTGAAACGCGTGTGTCATTTCCACATGAATAAATGCACTACATGTCCACTGGTTTGTATATACCTCCTCTATGCTATTGACAGTGCTCTTCTCAGGAGATAATATAAATATAAAAGCTGTGAGTGCACACTTGATTGGAGAGTCAGAAACAGGTGCACTTTGAAGTAGGGCTGGCGATGGGAATATGTATTTTTATACAGATGTTACGATTCAGTATATTGCAATATATAACATCTCAATGTATTGCGACATAGCTATCTATGTGTTGGGGGTTTAAACACAACACAAAATGAGCTGCTGTCTGTCACCAGTGTTTGCATGTCAATTCTGCATCTCAAAACATATATTATAATACTCAAATATATCAATACGTTTTTTAAAACCCCTTTTTTGAAGTAGATGAATTCAGGTGAATGTGTTGTTTTACTCATTTTATCAAGTTAGGTAACTTTTGTGGGACTTTTGCAGCCTAGTTCCCGGAAAACATAGTAGTCCAAGCAGGCCGGTGTCCATTGACAGTTAACAAGGGTACCATGCTCACATCCCCCTAATGATTTATTTCTTGATTTATTGATTTCTCTACTATTTACTGATTTGTATCCAAAAAGATGTAAGATGCTGAAATTACCACAACGTAATCGAACAAACATGTAGTATGATTCATTGATGTGCTTCTTTTAGAAATGCAGCTGTTGTGCTGCACTGGTTGAACACGCTTTGGCTGGTTTCCTGCCTATACACACACTTTCATGTCTCATTTTATCAGGCTACACCACAGCTTTGGACAGTGAAGTGCATGTGATTCTTGCAATTTCCTTCTTTCTCTCTTCAGAGTCAGGAAATGTCTGAATTTACCACAGGAAAAAAAACGTTGCTTCTATTAATATAAGCAGAAAACGCGGTAGTGAAGGTTTATCGGTAAGTAGATTTGCTAATGCTTCTGGCCACACCATGAGTGATGTTCCTGGGAGCATTGTCAGATGTGCTTAGAGAGACGATGATGATGGTAATAATAATAATAGCAACACTTTTTTTTTTACCTCTGGTTATTTTTAGACAGTTCTTAACTCTGAAGCAGATGCAGGAGCAATCTTGGAGAGAACGTATGAGCTGGAGCTTTGTTGTTGTCAAAAAAGGGTGAACTACTTTTACCATTTACTGTGGCTATTTCCTACACAGTCACCTGAAAAGGAGGACGGTGTTACAGTTCTCAGTACTATAACTGTTGTGATGTGAACGTTTTCCCTTTTGTATTACAACTGTTAATGTAATGCTTTTGGAAAAATGTGAGATTTGTGCCTGGGCAGTTGATTAGACACATCAGTTGCTGTACATATGACAGTTTGCGCTCACACGTGCACACTTCAGCTTGTCATAATTCCTCCTCCAGACCTACACAAGTAGCGCCAGCTCCCCACCTTCCACACACAGAGTAACTGATGGCGGTCCTGACCGAGCTCTGTCACGTTTAAGCAGGCAGTGGTGTGTGTGAGCGCCTGGCGGGAACAGGTTCCTGTGAAGTCGTCCCTGGACGCCCAGCTCCCACCTGGCTAATGGAATTTGCTAATTAGGCGGGGGGCGGAGGGGTGGGGGGTGGTGGTGTGGTGAGACTGGAGAAGATATTGGCATGGAATTAAGACAGTGAGTGACAGGCCTCATTTCTGCTGCTTGAGGGACGGACAGTGTACCTAGGGTATAGACACTGATGCTGGCTCCTGGATGTATCCACAGATGCTTTCATCCCATCAAGGCACAACTCTCTCTCTCATTCTTTCACTTACTTTTCAAGTAAACTATATATATATATATATATATATATATATATATATATATATATATATATATATATATATATATATATCAGTGGTCTGTATGTTGTTTTTAAAAAACTTAGCTACATCCTCGTCTGATGGACACAGAGTTTTTTGTCATTAACTAGCATTGTCTGCATCAGGCTAACATCTGATAGGGCATGTTGCTTTTATTTAGCACTGTTTTATTTAGCACGGTTAAGGCTGCCTGCCATAGCTAATTAGGCTACCTAATGCGAAAGTTTAGCCTTGAGGCTTTGCTCTCAGAGACACTGTGCATTAGAGAGGTGGTTCTTGTTCTTGCAAAGTTTTGAGATTTATGATTTGTTTAAATGTGTTTTTTTGTTTGTTTTGAATTCATTTTAGTATAGAAATGTAATGTAATTAAAATAAATACATTTATATTTATCAATTAGGTTTGTATTAAGACCACAGTAAATGTTTTACATACACATATTTTACATATTTTTCAAATGTTGAATATGGGTAATTTAATAAATTCATTTTTGAGCAGATTTCAAAGACATAATAAGTATAAGACAGTATGTGTCCAGTATGTATTACACTGTTCTAACACTGCCCACATATGATCATATCACCCAAGAAGCATGGTATGGCGAGAATGGGTCCTGAGAAAACAGACTGTAAAGAAAATTGTACTCAGAACAATGTACCAGCCACCCCAGAGTTTGAACCTAGACATCTTGTGCATGTGTTTGAGATTACTTGGATAATAAGAAGCAGATAGTTCAACTAACTTATTAGGTCAAGTGTTTTAATTGTCAGTTCTAAATATAACTTGTATACATTGGAATGGAATGATGTCCTTTAGGCCTTATGGTACAACACACAACAGCAGCACATTGTACATGATGGAATGTTAGTTCCACGTTAGTCTATAACAAGTGCAGAACATAAGAAAGTACACCAGACACTAATTATAGAGAACATAAATACACAAGACTGTAAATACTGTACAGGACATCACTGCCCAAAGAATGCTGATGTGTTCAAATGATGTAGAAAAATTAAAAACAACAAAAATGACTATACATGTTTTTCTTTGGACAACGACAATATAATGGGAATGGGAAATTGGCATTTAGCAACAGGTAGTGATTAAGAAAACAGTGCAAACATTGTTAACTGTAAACTGTACAGTAAGACTGAGACTTGAGTGCAAATCTGCAGTGATGGTAAAGTTATTTGTCATCAGTCTATGGTGGGGGTAGGAGGGAGTCTGCATTAGTCCAGGTGAATGGTGGGAGGCATCAGTGTGTTCAGTAATCTGCCGGCCTTAGGAAACAAGCTGTAGCATAGTCTGGTGGTGATGGAGCGGATGCTTTAGTACCTTCTGCCAGATGGCAGGAGGCTGAGGAGTCCATGACAGGGGTGAGAGGGGTTATCCACAATACTGGCAGCCTGGCGGATGCACCACTTGTGGTAGGTGTCAGTTGTGGGTTAGATTCTCAGTGGTCTTCTCAGTTGTCCTCAGAGTCCGCTGTAGGGTCCTGCAGTCTAGGACGGTGCAGTTTCCATACCAGACAGCTCGTCACAACGCTTTCTTTTCTGGCCTGATAAAATGTAGTGAGGATAAAGGGAGGAAGTTTGCTCTTTTTATCCTACACAAGAAGTGGAGTTGTTTCTCGGCTAGCCAGCTTGTGTTTAAGGTCCAGTTAAGGGTATCAGTGACTCTCTCCACAGATTTTAAGTAGAGAGTCATCTCCACCTTAATTCCTCCTCAGTCAACATTCATGTCTTTCATCTTATCAACATTAGGAGATAGATTGTAGTCTCTGCAGCAGCCTGCAAGCTGCTCACTGTAGTATCAAACCCACCACTGTTGTATCGAAAGCAAACTTGAGGATGTGATTTGAGCTTTGCAGCACAGTCAGCAGTCTGAATAGCAGGGGACTGAGGGCACACAACTGGGGAACAGCGTGGTGGTGCTTGAGGTATCTTACCGGTCCTGACCGATTAAGGTCTCCCAGTGAGTAAGTTCAGGATCCAACTGCAGGGGGAGGTGTTCATGCCCAAGCTCAACTTTCCAGTAAGTTTCTGTGGTATGACTGTATTGAATTCTAAATGAAATTCTATGAACAGCATCATGTAATTCAATCATAGAATCATACAATTGACTTTTCCATCCGAGGGGGTTATTACGGGGTGAATAGCAGGGAATGTGGTATCCTCTGTAGGCAGGTTAGGCTGATACGCGAGCTGAAATGGATCCATTGTGAAGGGACAACTGCTCTTTATGTGTTTCATTACCCACCACTCAAAGCACTTCATAATGAGTGGAGTGAGTGCTATAGTTCAGTAGTCACTGAGGCACGGTGGATTTCTTCGACAGAGGGATGATGGTAGTTATAATGCAGCACTCCGGGACAACAGCCTGGCATAGAGAGATGTTGGTATCCAGTGTCAACTAGAGGAGGATGGGTTCCCCTCTTTTAAACTGGTTCCTCTTGAGGTTTCTTCTTTTTGATCTTTTGCTTTGCCACTGTTGCCCTTGGCTTGCTCATTGGGGGATTGGACCCGGATTTTTCTCTGAAGCTGCTTTGGGACAACATTTGTTGATAAGGACGCATCTACGAAAATAAGTCTTAATCCTTAATGATGTTGGTTAAAGCTAGGGGTGTGTTTAAAAAATAGATTTTTCGATTCAAATCGATCTTCATTTGAATAATCCGGTATCGATTCGTATAAACCCGAGATTAATCTTTAAAATTAGCATTCCAGCCCCCTCCCAAAGTCTCAGTTCTTTGGTCTCCTCCCATGTAACTGTATTCATTTTGGTCAGCTGAAAAGTTGGAAAGCTGGAAGTTCTAACACAAAGGCGGAAGAAACCCACGCTTGAAAGTGGGTGTGGCGAAATACGGTGAATATAAACATATAAACACTAATGTTTTTAGTAATGGTAGGTTGAGTGTTCCTTGTACATTTACCACATTAGTTCTCTGAAAATCTCTTTTCATATTCAAACAAGACATATTATTGTAACTGAAATATCCCTAAATGATAAAAAAATTCAATATTGAATTGAATTGAATTGGAAACCGAATTGAATTGGGACCTTGTGAATCAGGATCGAATCGATCCGGGAAATCAGTGGCGATACCCTGCCCTAGTTAAAAACATTCGCAAACTGGTCTGCATGTCTCAACCAGCTTTGTTGTCACAACCAGCAGCCTTACAAGAGTTAACTCAAAAAAGAGTAGTCCTGACACTTACTGCAATACGCTAAGTACTTGGTCAGTAGTAGGAGGTGTGGTCTTCCTTGCTGGCTAGTTTTTGTGCGCTTCAAACTGTGCAAAGAAATTAATCAGAGCATCTGGGAACGGGCCATTATTCTCATCACAGGCATGTCCTACCACATACACCGTGTCCCTGATGTCTCGAAAGAAGATTATTCATGCATAGTTGTGCTTTGCCTCTCTGATAGCCTGGAACAGGTTGGCTCTTGTGTTAAGCAGTCTGAAGCTTACTCATAGCCCAATAGATCAGCACTTCTCTTAGCGCTGAGTGGAACGTACACTGTGTCAGTAGGCACAGTGGTAATAGCCAAGTCTTTACAATCATAAACTTTACTAGCGCTGAGCGGAGACTCAATATTACTTCCACATTTCTGCACCTGTCGTCATCCGACAGCAAAGTTCAAGCTGGAAATTTGTTTGTAGTCTGAAGTAGGGGTGGGCGATATGGCCCTACAATAGTATCACAATATTTCATGGTATTTTTGCAATAACGATACTCTTGGTGATATGACATAACATTGAATTAGAAAAAATATTTTAAGAATACACTACTGCAACAAAATGAAAATTTAATTTTATGATTGCATACGATATGATATGGCACACCCCTAACTAAGATATTTAAAAAAACAAGAATTTTCATCAGATTGTAACAAAAGTCAATGATCCAGAATGTCACGATACTAAAAAATGCACCGCAAATATCTCCATCTATCTAGGCCTGAAGTAAAATGAATGATACTGGACAGATAAA
Organism: Megaleporinus macrocephalus; assembly: GCA_021613375.1. Classification (NCBI taxonomy): domain Eukaryota; kingdom Metazoa; phylum Chordata; class Actinopteri; order Characiformes; family Anostomidae; genus Megaleporinus; species Megaleporinus macrocephalus. The sequence goes on from CM038707.1 coordinate 32,832,035, forward strand.
ATCTGTCTCTAGTAGATATATAATGGGAAATGAGAAAAGTGTGAATTTTTCTTTTGCTAAAAACAGTAAATAAGTAGTACCTGATGTGATAATTAGGGATGGGTGATATGCCACGATATTTCAGGGTGTAATGTTGTATTCAAAACCATATTCAAAAATGTTGGCGATATTATTGTGTATGATACGATATGGCACACCCCTAGTCTGAAGGGATCCAGTTTGTTGGAGAAGAGATTGTAGAGCTAAACTGGGTAGCTTGTTTGAATCCCTGAGCATTTACCATGTTTCTGCTTTATGGCACACCGTTTTTGGCGCATGCTCTCCTGGCCCTATGGCATCACAAAGTCCCAAGGCCTGTTTTGTAAAGTAGCCCAAGGTTGCCAAATGCCTCCCACAGTTTGACATCTACTACAGCTGAACTCTGCTTTCTCTGTTGTATCACGTAGGGTCTGATGGAGATGTCTTAAAGGGAAACTGATTATAAGATGATGTTTAGGAATCAAAGTAGCCACTGCGTCAGAACTCCACACTCAATCTTGATCATTTGTATAAGGCTTCGCTCGTGCGGTGATCACCTGATGTAGTGTGGCAGAAGTGTGCATTATACGCTCTGTGATTGCCTAATTTTTGCTCTGTACGGCACTGACAGTTCTTCAACTTGCAGATCTCCCTTATGACTAGAATGACTCTCAGTGATTTAGGCATGAAAATAGTTTCTTAACCAGAACAGAAGCTAAACTTAAACCTAATAGCCGTTTCGGCTGGCAGTTAAATAAGGTAAGGGGTCTCTTTGACTTTTGTCCAGTACCATATACGTATCATGTATTCTATTATGATGTTAAAGCTCGAATTTATAGGAAACTGTAAGATTATGAAATTGTGGATGTCTCTACAAAGATAACAGAGCTGTATATGCTCCAATAATGACTGTGAAAGCTAAGTATAAACGAGAAACACTATATTAAACACTACATTATATTACTTAGGAATTTACAACTCATTGATATTGAGAAAAACTGTGATATTTTAAATAAAGCATCTGTTCAGTGCAGCTTTTATTGAATTCACTGTTATTAATATAGCAAGTGATTTCAAACATATAAACAGTAGTGTGCATACTTACAGATTTATGTGTCACACAGCACCTGTGAGTGTTTAAGAATGCTCTAGAGTTTGACATAATATGCCTCACAAACACCTTGTCCAATTTAATGACACCGTGAAGGTCAAATGTGAATAACTTCTGGACACCATAGATAAAGTACATGGTGTCCTCATCACAATGCTTGCTATTTTTTAGTAATGTTTAGAGCTGAAACGATTCCTCGAGGAATTCCAGTAACTCGAATACAAAAAATCATTGAAGCAAATTCTTTGCCTCGAAGATTCGTTTAATACATACAACCACATACAGCGCACTGTTTCGCACGGATGACTTTTACTGTTGCGCTTATGGTGTTGCCAGGTGACACGAAGAAGATGTGATTTCGTGGATCGCAAAATAGAGAAAGAGCGAAAGAATAAGGAGAGAAGAACAGAAGAGACGGGTCAGAGAAAACCATACACAGTGTCCAAAGTCTACTGTAAAACCGAACCAGCCGAGGGAGCCGTTACTGAACGTAAACCTGAAGAAAGACGTGGCTGAAGTTCTGCCTTTCCACCTTAAATGATGCAGCAGTTGGAGGCGGCGGAATGTAACTTCTATATCATTTAAGGTGGAACGGGGAATTCAAATAAGAAGCTAACTTCAGAAAGCAAGCAACTGAGCTTTCCCAGCAAACTGATAGCGAGTCTGAGTTTTACGGTAACCCCCTAGCCGAGCACGACATCAGTGTTTCAATGTTTCAGCACGTCCAGTCCTCAGAGCGGAGCGACACACAGTAACCCTAACATTTAGCCTTAATCAGTGTGATGGTGAGTTGAGATGAAGGCTAGTAAAGCGTGTATGTTAGTTGTGGTTATATGTAATGGCTAGTTAAGAACGTAAGTCTGTGTGATGGCGAGTTATGTCCATAAATGATCTAAACTTTGCTTAAGAACATAACCACAAAAAATAAAAGCCTTAACCTTTACTTTACCGTTTTGATTATAGTTACAAACAAACATAACCTCACAAGAACATACACCCCTCACACACACTTTTCCCTCCCAGTGATGCATAAAACACACAGTAAACTACATATCAGGTGGTGTTTGTAGCAATTTGAAGCCTAAAATGCACCAAATCCAATACAGCAAGAATATTCAGTTTAGTTTGTTTGCAGTAAGCGGGTCAGCAAGTGTAAGACAAGCTTCAGCAGAGTAAATGAGTGTACAGTAGCCAGTCTTGTGAACTTACAGTATGATACATAGGTCTAGTAATAAATTTCAATAATAGTAATTATTAAAGTGTTTTCTTTTTAACTGTATTATATGCAATTTAAGCAATATATTTTAAGAAACCTGTCTTATTTTATCTTATATATTTATTATTGCTTTTTAATTTTAAAAAAATATATTTTATTTATATTTCATATTTTATTATTTATATTATATTTTTATTTTTTAAAAAAATATAATTTATTTTATGCAGCCCTAGTAATGTTAGTCTCTAAGTGTTAGTCTCCTTCATTAATGAAAGCCGAAGAGAGTTCTACGAGGCCCTCTTTGTAATCTCACAAGAAACCTGTGAAGCAGCTGTGAGGAATACGAAGGCGGACTGTCTGTGCCATGTCAACACCTCTGCTGTGTTCAGGAAACGCCATTCACTCTCTAATTACTCCCACCACTCCTTCTGTAATTACAGCATCTTAAAGCTGTTTTGTTCCTGCCGATTCCTGCGTCCCACGCTATTTTAAGAGTGGCGTTTGATATTTGTATGCAATACCTCTTGTCACAGCAGCCGTTTTTATAGCCGCGGTAATACCCGAACTCCACCCGAGCGGCATACAGTGCCGTCTCAGTGAACTGATATGCCAGTGCCGCAGGAATTAAAGGTGTTGTATTTTTCCATAACCGGAGCCCATCCAGGCTGTAAACAATTGCGATTCTCCACGGGGTTTGGGATTATAGCCATTTTATCGGCTGATCTAATCAAGAGAATATTTGTAGCCACGCTTGACGTTACCTGACGTAACAGCATCCGCGTCTAAAAATACACCTCTCATTACAGGGATTTACCTGCTATAAGGAGAGACAGGGGGTTTGAACAGTAGATCAGTTTTGCTTTTTGATTGCGGTGACGAACTGGAAAGCCGGCTCTGACTGTTTACTGCTTGGGATATTTCGTTTGTATGTATTTCTAGCATAAATCGTTATAAGACGATGCATTCACTTGAGGTTCTCAAAAAATTAGAATGCAAGGCTTTCGTTTCGTACACCAGACTGACACAAATAGAAGTCCCTCCAGTGACGCTAAAGAATATGAATGGCCCTCTTCATACCTACGTCATACAGTAATGATCATTACAGTTCATAGCCCTAAACTCAGCTCTTTGGAGAGCTTTCAGAGGGCTACTTCACTACATGAAACCGCTTGTTATGTTGAAGTTAGGAAATTAAAACACAGCGGCGTTTCTGCAGCTCTGCTATCTCTTCTGCTAGCCATAAAGTAGAGGGGGATAAGAGGTGAAAAGCAGGTTGTTGAAAGAGAGTGTGACTCTGCTAATGTTATGTTTCACATTAAAGTACTATGAACTGTCCGAAACTGCAGCAGGCATACGGGGGTCTGAAGTGGAGAAACTGGATCCACTGAAAAAATGTGCCGCCTTTCGTTTTCCAATGTGTACATCATTAGCACATGAATAAATTATATTACCCACACAGCTGTTGCTAAAATCAAGAAGATCAAAGGACAATGTTCATGTTGAAATATGATGTAAATTTGGTGCATCAGTTTGTCCCGATGTATTCAGAAAGCTGCAGGTATGAGTCACATGTCAGAAAGCCCCTCAGTGGACAGGTGCTGCTCAAATTTACCTTTGATTTCCTAAAGCTCATGTACAACAAATTTTGTTCCAGTATTTTAAACTTGTTAAACAAATTAATAGAAATTATGAAAGAAGGAAAAAAATAGATTTTTTTCAGAGACCAGGGTTTAGCTTAGATTAAGGTTGAAGTTAGGGTTTGAATTAGTTAGGGTTAGATGTTAGGGTTAGGGTTAGAGTTATATGATGGGGTTAGATGTTAGGGTTAGATGTTAGAGTTAGGGTTAGATGTAAGGGTTAGATGTTAGAGTTAGATGTTAGAGTTAGATGTTAGAGTTAGATGTTAAGGTTAGATGTTAGGGTTAAGTTTAGATGTTAGGGTTAGATTTTAGTGTTAGGGGTAAGGTTAGATGTTAGGGGTGAGATTAGATGTTAGGGTTAAGGTTAGATGTTAGGGTTAGATTTTTGATGTTAGGGTTAGGGTTAGAGTTATATATTGGGGTTAGATGTTAGAGTTAATATGTTAAGGTTAGATGTTAGAATTAAGTTTAGATGTTAGGGTTAGGGTTAAATGTTAGGGTTAGGGTTAGATGTTAGTGTTAGGGTTGGATGTTAGGGGTAAGGTTAGATGTTAGGGTTAGATTTTAGTGTAAGGGTTGGATGTTAGGGGTAAGGTTAGATGTTAGGGGTAAGGTTAGATGTTAGGGTTAGGGTTTGATGTTAGGGTTAGTGTTAGAGGTTAGGGTTTGATGTTAGGGTTGGATGTTAGATTTAGGGTTGAATGGGGTTGAAGATACCTATTAAGATACTTAATTATATGTAAGTTAAAGACAAGATAAGCATCTACAAAGCACCTCATCTGTCTTACAAATGTAACATATGTTGACATTATTGTATATATTAACAATATGTATATTTTAGTTGTTGGAACAAAACCTTTTATCTCCATTTCTATTGTTTTGGGATATTTGTAAAATATTATCTGAAGTTTACAACGTTTGAAAATGTAATGAGTAGAAATATGCAGTAGAAATATTCCACAAATCATTTTCTTAATTTTATTTATTTATTTTCCCATCATCTGGGATGGTGTGCTTAAACTACATTATATATCATGTTCTGTGGGCAGACCATCAAAATTAAATACTATTATAATTATATTATTATTATTATTATTATCCTTTTGTTTATTTTTTAATAATTTCTTTTTTCTTTTCTGCATTCTCAAATCTAGATCATATTCCCTCAATTTTATTGTTTCTGTGTTTGTTTGCAGAATATCATCCAACTGCTGTCCTCAGCTGTCTAGCTGTCCCTGACGCAACTCTAACATCTGTCTGGTAAGATCCGACTTGATGTGTATTTGAATGAACTGTGCATTGATCTTGTAACCCACAGTCATTGATAGGCTTTCACAGTCTAAATAGCCTGATTGAGACGTTCAGTATCGCTGGTGTCTGTCCACTGTGTTAGTTGTCCAGGCTCAGCTTTTCTGCAGACACTATGCATCTTTTTGTATAATCACATTACTGACGCTAATTTAGCACGTACATGTTTTCATTTGTAAATATCTACGGACGCTGATGTCCAGTATTTTACATATGTATATCTTTATACACTACATGGACCAAAGTATTGGGGCACCTACACATTACACCTACAAGGGCTTTTATGAAAGCCTATTCTAAATCCACAGGCATTAATATGGAGTTTGCACCACTTTGTAGATAGAACAGCTTCCATTTTTTTGGGAAGCCTTTCCACATGATTTTGTCTTTCTACAAGAATGTGTCTGTGGAGTTATTGCCCATGCATCTAGAAGACTATTTATGAGGTCAGATTCTGATGTTGGACGAGAGGGCCCCTCTCAAAATTTCCGTTCTAGTTCAAAGATGTTTGATTGGCCGGTTAAGTTCTTCCACACCAAACTTACCCAAGCAGTCGCTAAAGATCTTAATTTATGCACTGGGACAAAGACAGTCATGCTGGAACAGATAAGGATCCTCCACGAGTGGTTACCACAAATTTGGATACATACAATTTTCCAAAATGTCTTTGAATGCTGAAGCATTAGAATTTATCTTCACTGGAACTCATAAGCCTCGAACCAACCCCTGAAACACAACCCTGTAGCGTTATCCCACCTCCACCAAACTTTACAGTCTCCCGTCCAGTCACAGGGCAGAAAAGCAGACATACACAATGACACAGACACACACTCACACCTACAGGTCTACATGTCTTTGGACTGTGGGAGGAAACTGTAGCACATGGAGGAAACTTACACAGACACTAGGAGAACATGCAAACCTCACACAGAAGTCATGAAGCAGCTTTTGTCTATTTTATTTATATATTTTTTCTATATCTGAAGATGCTCGTAAACCAGCTGAGTAGCTGCAGGTTCTACCTCTGTGCGCAGTGCTCTAGGAAACATTTGAGCTGTGCTGCTGTAGTGCAGTGTAGTAAATGTTAATGGTGCTCTTCTGGCATACAATGAACAAATAACTCATTATAAAAATAATATATCTGCCAAACGCAAGTGTCGACAAGGTGCTGATGATTTATAAAAAAAACTTACGGCCAATACTGGGGTGATCATGATATTATTGTAAATCTCTAGTTAAAGTTAGACTGCAAGAAAAGTGTGATGAAAAAGAGCAATGTCCAAATATATAGGCTACTGTTAATTTTTTAAAAAGTGTGCAAAAAAGCATTTCTTGGTGACAAATTATGCAATAACTTTACAACTGTGTTGTATAGGGGTGTAAGAAAATATCGGAATATTGAATATCAGGATATTATGTTTCGTGATACTGTATCGATTCTCAAAAACACAGTATCAATACAAAGATTCCTGGCAGACAGTGACTCATTGTGTGTTGTGTTTAAACCTTTGACCACTAGATGGCAGTGTTGTAATCCATTTTCAGCTCCATTCCAACATTAACAAGCAGCACAAGGGTGCAAAGCTTTTGTAAGCATGAATTAATCTGTTCATTTAGTGATGTGTTTTAATGGTAGGATTTAAAAAATCACAATATATCACTTGCAATATTGCAGTATATCGCGATATATTAAACTGTAACCGAAGCGTATTGTATCGCCAGGTTCTTGCCAATAAACAGCCCTAGTGTTGTATGAATGTCCAAAATGATGAACAGAGCCTGTTGACTGGGAAACCAGCATAACATTGAGAATGAAATTATAGTAAAATTAGTAAAATCAAGGCAGATAAGTCAAGATAATATCAATAAATTACTAAATAAATAAATAATAAATAAATACATATTTTTTGTGTATTGCTTGTCTTTTAATAAGCTCTTGCTTTTTGCCAAAAAGAAACATTTTATTAAATAAAATAACATCAGTTTTATTAAAACATGCGGTTTTAAACATTTAAACCTAGAATGATATGTCTTGTGAAATGAAGATTGTAAAATTAATGTTTATGAACGTGTCTTTTAGTCACTCTCAAAACTGTATGTGCAGACAAACATTGAAAAAGTGCATAGTGTCTGTATACATAAAGCAGGGAATTTTATATATAATACTTAGAGGCATTTTATGAGTCTTTATATGTGTACAATGTGTATAGAATTCCTAGCATTATCTACCAGGATGAGAGTTTGCTCAGCAAAGAACGAGCACTTATTCACACAGATATGCAAAGTTGCTTTATGGTTTGCGGTCATGAATGTGTGCTTGATGTGCCACATGCCGAAGTTAATGTTGATGTTATTGAGTGGCACGTTCGTCCTATGAAGTGTTTGCGTGTAGTTTTGAAACTCCTTACTGCCGGTGTTTACCGGATAATGTATTTCTCCCAGACGCTGATAAATTGGATAATTGTGGCTCCTGGGAGATTTTGTTGCATTGTTTTGGTATGTTTTGTTTCTTGTGGGACCAAAAACCCTCTCGAGTGAATAGACCTCTGTATACACAGGGATCCCATTCAGAGTGTAAAGTGCTACCAGGAGACGCGTGCACAGCAAGTCATCCTGGCTCAGCGCAGCAGAGCAGTGGCCATTACGGCTCGGCGGTCCCCTGGAATAGGGTTGCCATGGAGATGTATGGTGTCAGAGCGGAGCAACATCTGTGTGGTGTTTGTTTGTCAAGAAAGGTTTTCTCCCTCTAGTAAGATAAAAGCGAGGTGGGAGAGGGGCAGTGGAATGGAAAGGATCACAGCTCAACCCTGATGGAGAATCGGGGAGAATTTTCTTTTGCTTTAAGGCTTTTGGGACGAGCCGCACGTCCTGGAAAATGACCGCTTGTTCTTGCTCCCCTGTAAACAGCTTTTATAGACTCGAGCGGCTATACGTCATATTAATTGCGGCTCCTTCTGAAGTAGTTCACCTCCGACGACCTTGCCTAATTATTGCCGAGAAGGCGAGCTTTGCTCCTGCTTTGCTCCTGAGATAGCAAATCTGATGGGCTAACTGGAACCAGTGATATTCACAGCTACCTGTGGCAGTCACCTTTATAAGAGCATTATGTAATCTTTATTCAAACTGTGTTTTGGCCGAGCATGTGATTGTGCGTCATATCGGTGCTCTGCGTGCTCGCTCCCTGTAGAGTTTGGGGAATTATTTAACCCCTGCTGCCCTCTCCTGCCTGCCTGCCTCTGTATAAGGCAGTGTTCTATTTCGGTGAATCTTGAAAAATGCTCCCTTATTCTCCTGTTGCCTTATCTGTAGACGGGGTTAGAGGGGCAGAGACTATGATTTGGTGAAGCGTTTCTTATAGGTACATATTTGGGCAGAGAGATAATTCAGGGCTTTGTGGAGCTTTCCCTAGGCTTTAGTTTCACTTATGGCTCACCCCCACACCCGCCCTCCCCCATGCCTTCTCTTTCTGTATCTCTCTATCTATCCTTCTAGCTCACGTCTTCTTCATGAACGCACACATTCGACCCGGAAACGAGGGAAAGAAACGGGATAAACCTGCAACAGGCCGTGACATTCCAGGCTATTATTAGCTGCCACAATAATATTCAGTCCCAATATTGCTGTCTCCTAATGTAGCTAAAGGGCAGCTGGTCCAGAGACCATCTCTCCCATAATTAATCCCCTCAGCTGGAATTCTTATTTTCCTGAACTCTGCAGTTTGGGGGCGAGTAGGGAGGGCTGACAGTTGTCCCTGCTCTCTTTCTCTCTCTTTCAAGTTTTGACCATGTTTGGGCAAACCTGGACGAGTAGAACCCGGGGTTGTAAGTGTGAAGTAGGCCGAGGTGATCCTTTGGCCCGCTAATCTACAGCAATACATATTTTTGGCAACTGCTTCCACAAATTAAGCTCACACTTCTAGTTCTGTCTCACATTCAGGCCCCCCAGTCAGCAGTGGAGGTCACTAGCTGTGAGCATAATTTCATTTATGATGTTCGTTTTGACAGTGATTCCCAAGCCTGATCATGAGAACCTCTTTTGGAAGTGCAGTACAGATTTAGGCACTCGGGGACATTATTATATTTAAAAAGCTATTTGTTATTTATACTATTTAAATAGTATTTATACAGTAAGTAGTGGTTTTACATATGTCAGTGTGTTTATTTCATTCTTTTCAAGTTTTTCCTTGTGGAAACAACCCAGTATTAATTGCAGTTATTGTCTAATACCTGCTTTGACTACTCAGTACACTTCATTAAGCTAAATCAAGATTGCCGGTGAAGGAATTTAATGAATTCATACAATGTCTAGGGCATCCAGGTGAAATCTAGAACTAAACTTTGTTCTTCAAACTGCTGCACAAGATATTATCTACTTTTACAATAAGATGTTTATGCTTATTTGCGTCTGTTCTAAAGATATATGATGTTCTTACTGGTGAAAATACACGTATTGCTAAGATAAACGGTTTTAGACAATGAACCTAAGTGTCGTTATGCACAGTAGCGTGTATCTTGCGGAAACAGGATGCTTACAGGAACAGTACTGATGATGTGTCCAGAGGCATCAGCAGATGTATTTGCTCAGATACTAATATGACTACTACTGCTAGTCGTAACAGCAGCACTTTTCTTTCCAGTAATTTTAAGACAGTTCCTAAAACCAGAGTTGATACAAGAGCAAACACAGTGAGAGTCTGTGAGATGAAGCTTAATCTTTTGCAAATAAAATAAAACAAAGTTCATCCAGAGGTGTGCTTGTATGTGTGTACAGCAACTGTGGTATCACCTAATGTCTACAAGTGGGAATATTGGCATCTTCTTATGATTTACATGGAATAAATCAATACATCAATGAAGTCATTTACTGGCAGTAAATGAGTTTTTACCATCACTGCGGGGCTGTTGCCATGGTGAACATGATGTATGGGCCAATAGAAATACTTGAAATCGAATCTTATCACATTAACATATACACAAGTTAAGACTGTTCCCTTTCAGTTATTTTCTTATTTTCTCCAACTATTGCTCCTGTTTGGTTGCTTTATAACCCAAAACCTTCTGAAGATCTATTATGTTTTCGTCCGACCTGTAGCAACCTACATCTGCTACAACGGACACACCGTCAAAGCGTTACGAACCCCTGGCTTTTATTGCGTAAGAAGGTTACTAAGGTTTGGGCAGAAGTAATCCTCAAAGGCCTTCAACAATGTGCCTTGACCTCCGAGTCTTCTGAAGCAGGAGTCTCCCCTGCTGCCTGTTCGCTGTTGTGCTTTCTAAATACTACAGATTATAGGGCCCATAGGGCTGTACCCACCCCCACTCACACTGCCTTCTCTTTCTCTCTCTGTCTCTATCGCTGTCTCTCCACTTGACTGCGGTCAAAAGGCTGAAAAGCCAGAAAGGCAATCTCTCACAGGCCTGCTGGCCCAGTGTGAAAGGTGAAGCCTTAACCCTATTTGCTAATCTTTCCTACTTACCAACAAAAACAAACACATACAAACAGTCATAAGCAAACATAGATGCTGTGGTTTGTGATGAAATGCTTAGAATGAAAACAAATCTTGTTTTTAAATCAGATGTTTCCAGCTGCATACCACATGTGTGAGTTGTGTTTGGAGCAGAAGTGCCTGCCTTCTTCTGATGTTATGTAGTGTTTTTACTGTTTACATGAAGTACTGTGAACACATGTTCCAACAGTAACAGTACGACATATATATAGTTTAGTCAATTCAGATGCTACATGCTCTATTAGAGAGGAACTTTAAGGCTTACTGATTTCTTTTCAGTTGTGGTAATGGCAACCAAGTCTACAATGCAAATAAGAGCTAATTTTATTTACTGTTGTAAACCGCCAGGGAACCTCCATATGCTTTTGGAGTTAATGGTAAAGTAGTGAAGTACATGTGAAAACAATTCTTCTTCTGCAACTAATTTGCCTCACCACACCCTGCCTGCATACATGCTCACCAATAATATATTTTTAGAAACTATTGCAATGTTTGGACGTTAAGTAGTGTATTAATTTTGTATGATCATTTTCTGAGGTGCTAAATGTTACAGTGACTCCTTTTAAGTCTGGTGCTTATCTCTCCTTTATTGTAAACAATCCTGACAGAGCATTTCACATCAAACCACCCTGAATGACTTGGGATTAATGTTAATGTGAATCCTCTTTAAAAGATGATCAGATCTTGACCTCAGAATCAAAAATCACACCTGAAAATATTGAGATGCCCTTATGACATTTACGTAGGTTTATCGGCTATCGTTATAAGTTGTTTTTTTTATTCTATTTTTGTAAATTACCCTTGTTCTGATTGGCTGTTCTATATTGTGCCTCGCTCAAAAACAAGGCTGAAACACTCCTTATAACTTTGAACGACTTGAATAGGCAAGGTAAAACCTGGGATTACAGATTACTGAAACTATTACTAGAACATATGCTTGTCCGCTATTTCTGAAAACTACATAAAAACTATATTCTCTGCTGCAGAACTAACAAATAGCAAGATATGACCTCAGAGTGAATATCTACAGTAATTAAACTGATGTTCTGCTGTGATGCTAATCAGCTTCTATCACAAACATAAGCAACCTGGCCAACGACAGGACACCAGTAAAAATTAACAGGGCACAACAACAAATCGGCTTCTTGTTTTACCTTAAATGGTGCAGCAGTTATACTATATGCAGGCGCTTCTTGTTCAAATCTTGCCATTCCACCTAAATTAAATTGTGGCCTTGGATGGAACTGCTACACCTTTACAGTGGAATGAGAAAATGCATATAGGAAGACTCATTATGTGTGAAGTTCTGCAAGTAGCCCTTCCCTTTCCCCCTGCCATGTGCATAAGCACAAAGGCTCCTCTGTGGTTAGGAAAGGGTTGCGTTATGTTGATAATAGTGTTATTTTCCATTTACAGAGCCAGGCCTGTGTACAAACACCAGATTTTATCCAGTGCACACACAGAACAGATAGCCAGTGGACTGTGAGAAGACATGTCCTACATATAGAAAAAAGTGGAATGGATTGAAACAGTATGCTGAAACAAAACTTCAGTGAAATAAACAAAATGAAAACTGAATAAAAATAGAAAACAATGAAGATTAGTAAAAACTATGGTAATGTTAGATTAAACTGCTCTAGTCTGAATTGGCAGACAAATGGAAAAGCTTTGGTAAATTCAGAACAAGTTGTTTTTGCTGGTTAGTTTCCATATGTGGACAGTACTGAATAAATGTGTGGAATTCCATATGTCGACTGTATTGAATGGTACATTTGAAAACTTTTCCAGTGTGTACATACTTCATTAAACTCTTTTATTTCAGAATTGAGAGAGAAAAGGACTTTTAAGATTCAAGAGTTATATTGTCATATGCACAACAGAAACAGAAACAGTTACACTGTACAATGAAATTCTGACTTTGCTGCTCCTCCATTCACCAGTAGATAAAGATAACAAAATGAGATAAAATATACAAAACATATAAAGTATAATAACATATTGTAAGTTGAAGTAAATCAAAAATTAAAATTAAATTAAAAGTTTTAAAATAAAAGTTTTGTGCAAATAGCAAATGTAAACAGTATTCTGACAGCAGCAGTACAGTGAGTGTAAGGTGCAGTTAAAATCAGACCAGTTAAAAACCAGTTCAGATAAGAACTATTAATGAAAACATGTTCATTTCTATTAAACATTGCAAAGATGGCAAACTGTTGACGGCTAGTGTAAGTACATGAGTCTGTGAGTTCATTCGGTCTATACATGGTGCCCCCCTGAGTGACTTCATTATTTCACAGAACAGTCTTGTGTTTCACAACACTTACTAAAGAGACATGATGTCACTGAACAGTGGGGTGAGAAGGTATGCAGCACATGAGGTATTGTCTCTTCATCATACATTAACGGTGTTTACACGGCCCCATCTCGCCTGTAATTCCCATCGCTCAGTTCGTCTCTTCAGAGCGTTCAGTCTGAAGACACCCCCCCCTCTAGGTAATAAGGGAATCTGTTAGCCTGAGGGACGAGTGGAGCCTCACATGACAAAGTTAAACAGTGGACAGCTGGAATGAGGACTAATGGATGAGGAGGGGATTTTGACCGCTCCCTTCCCCTCTGTTTGATTTGCAGAAGCGGTTTGTGTACTCGCCGGCTCCTGGCTTTCCTCACACGCTTTTGCACGTCTGTAAAACTGGCTCAGCTCGCCCGCGCGATGCCAGTGCTGATGGCTGCTGCGCACATGGTTTGTGGAAGCTCTGAAGCTAACACAGTAGCGCCCGGATCTCCGCCCATGCAAAACAATGTTTACTCTGGAGCTGCTTTCCCCCGTGCTGCTGGCAGCCATCTTTCTTTATCTATTTCTCTCTCACACGCTGTCACTATCTGTTTCTCTCTCGCTCTCTCTCGCTCTCTCTTGCTCTCTCTCATTGAACAGAAGCCAGTAATTGGGGCATTGATTGGAGAGACATGTATGCAGGCGATGCTGAGGGACGTATTTTTCACAAAGCCAGTTTGTAGCGTGAAACGTTTTGAAGACGGCTCTGCTGCTTTCCTTTTGTGTTTGCTTTAACAGCAGTGCACCTTGCCTCTGGTCACAGGTTTCATGATATCACGGCTTTGTTTTTTTCCCCTAGGGACGCCACAGTGATATTGTAGGAAAACATTAACCTTAAGTTAATGTGGTTGAAGCTAATGTGATTTACCTCTAATGTCATTTAACAATGTAATTTCAAACAGCGGCCTAACCGAATTAATTCATCAAACTGTACATCTTGCTGCATGACTCATTACTGCTTTGTTTCACTTCAAACACAGGGGGGGTTTGTGTTTGCCTGGGCTTTGTGTGCACAGGTACGTTCTAGTTAGATCACAAGGCCTCAAAGAAAACAGCACACGGTTTCAGTAATGCTGTTATTTAAACATTGATTTCTTTTTTTTCTTTTTTTTTTTTTTGCTTTAACTTTTACTGACTGCTAGTATTTAGAAGTCAGTGATATAAGAGAATTGAACTAACCCGTCCTGTAAGCCCTAATGTTATTTTCATATGTAGACCTTCTTACACTTCACATCTGTGACCTTTTCACCACAACTGATCTGAGTTTAACAGGCATGTGGTGTGTATTTAGGTGTTGGTGTGTTTAAGGACAGGTTACAACTGTAAAAGCAAGGATGTTTAATTTTGCAGACAAGGAAGCTCAAGGTGTGTTTTGTTTACAGTGTTCAGTGATCCATATGCACTAACACACACACACACACACACACACACACACGCACGCACACACACACACATGTTTGTCTTACTATATTAGTAAGGTCATCCATAGGTTTCCATTGATCTTTGTTTTACAATTACTAAATAATACTACACCTACACCTAAACCTAACCCTAACCTTAACCTCAGTATCCAAAAGACTAATGTTCTGCTCTGTTAGATTTATTTAAAAAAATAGATTGTTGGAGAAAATAACATGTGGTAAAGTGAGGACCAGCAAGATGTCCTCACTTTACCAAAAGAATCAGATTGTCCTATAGTAGTTCTAAACCTCTACAAGAACACACACATACATACACATGTCAATGTGACAGTAACTGACCTCTCACGAGCAAAGAGCTAAAGGAACACTAGCACTGTGTTCTGCAGCCCGAAGCAATGCCACAGAGTCAAGCACAGCATGCCTCAGCCTGGAGACGCTCAGCGGCAAGATTAAGGTGCCACTGCGGTAGTGCTGGATGTCTTGTGCAGTAGCACACATTTATTGAATAGCTTCTTTCATGTTAGGGGGGGCATAAGGACAGTTTAAAGTGATGGTGTCTAAAAAACTTCCAAAAGCTTCCATTGTGTCTGTGCATGACTGTTTGTTTCAACATAAAAATGTGTGTGTCAAGCAGAGCTTTAGTGCCATTTAATGCGTCTGTCAATGATTGAGTTTGCTGGACAAAAAAAGGCCCATATCAAAGTGAAGGGCTTGACAGTTGTCTATTATAGAGTGGTATATATTGAGTTTTATATATTTCTATATTGGTAAAATTGTAGGGATGCACTGATGTCAGAACTTTGGGCCAATATTCGATAGGTTTTATACATTTAAGATAATCCTTTATTAGTCCCACTAATAATAGGGATAGCAAGGCTCTTATTACAAAAAATAGATAAATAAACAGTACAGTATATACAATATAAATAATAAAAAGTCAAGAACTCTTAAGATAGTATTTACAAATAATAATTGCATGTTGCTTAATTGCACAGGGGGAATGAAATATATTGCACATTATTTTACACTAAGAAATTCTATTTTCTATAAGTGTGTAGTGTTTAAGTGAGTGTGTATGTAGTCCGCTGTGTATATGTGGTCTGCTGGGAGCAGTGCAGGTTGTAGAGTCTTAACAGCAGCAGGAAGGAAAGAACCTGCGATACCGCTTCTTCACACACTCCTGTTGAAGCAGCCTGTCCCTGAAGGATCTGCCTGGGGCTGCCCAGAGTCTTATAAATGGGGTGGGAGTCATTCTCCAGCTTGGCTAACTTTCTCCTGTCTCCTACCACCTGCACTGCTCTGGCCTTTTCTGTAAAGTGCAGTGGTGTTAACTGACCAGTCCAGCTTGTTGTTTAAGTGAACACCCAGTTAATTATAAGAGTCCACTCTCTCGATGTCCATACCCTGGATGTTCACTGATGAAGGGGGATGTCTGCACCTACGGACATGTGTGTTTGACAGGTGACTGTCCACTCCACCATGTTCCAGCTTGTCCTTCAGGACCCCTGGCTGTATGGTGTTAAAAGCACTGGAGAAATCAAAGAATGTGATCCTCACAGTGCTCCCGGGCTTCTCCAGGTGAGTGAGAGCTCTGTGTAGAAGATAGATGACAGCATCATCCACCCCAACACCCAGCGGGTAGGCAAACTGAAGAGGGTCCATGTATGGACTCACCAGAGGATGGAGGTGGTTAAGGACCAGCCTCTCCAGTGACTTCATCAGATGAGAAGTCAATGCCACTGGCCTGTAGCTGTTGAGGTCCTTTGTCAATGCTAGGTGCAGTTTGAACTACATTTTAAGAGCAATTTAAACTACATCCGACTGGATTAGCATTACAGAGAAATGCAACATTATTTTCTTAACATGCAGTAAAATGTATATATTTGACCCAATATCAAATATCAGTTTGAAAAATCTGTTAATTTGTCTAGTGCTGTTTTGTTTTAGTTCCTAATTTCTGCTGGACTACCCCAGACATTGCATGAATTTATTCAAATCTTGGTTTCACTTAATGGAGCACTGAGTGGTCAAAGCTGGTATTAGATGATAACTCCGAATGATACTGGGTGGCCACCAGAAAAAGCTTGGAAAGGGTTAAATAAACAATTCAACATATGTAAAACCACTACTTACTATATTAATACTATTTAATATTAAGTTTTTGTTGAGCAAATAAAAGCTTCCTGTCTGGAAAAAATAGCTTTTCAAATAGCACATTATTGTATATCTGTCTATTTAGTCTACAGAAGTTATAATAACTGTTACAGCCCAGACCCGTTGTTGATTGAAGCACAGTGCAGGATATATTTAAGCATGGGGCAGAACAGAACTAAGATGGGTCCTTTGAAGGAAGCAATGTTTCAAACAAGCAAAGAATTCATCTTAAAGCAGTTTAATAAACCATTATTATTAATCAACGTAATAAACGTATCTCCATTTTTGTTGATTTTCATTATTCTATCATGTTGAGAGCTGCCATTCACATTGTGTGAACATTTCATGATGAATCAGCCAATGAAAAACTGCAAAACAAGGTTGAAAATATTACAGTTCCATTGACTTGAAAGTAAACACTAAGTCACTATTTTGGAAATGCATGTATTTCTTTGGACAGTGACGATTTGCTATATCTTTTCGGCCATTTTCAGTACTTGGTTAACCGTTTCCCGGGCCCAGTACTAGACTACTAAGATTGCTATTCGGGCATTCGTTACTCTGCATTACTGGAATGACAGACTATGTAGTCAAATATAGTAAAGATGACGTTACATCAAAAGACATTGTGATAAGATTACTGTGACATGACTTATGATACGGTGCACAGACTAGATGACTAGTCAACCAGTCACCTTTACTGCTTGATGAGGATGATGCTTTAAGCTTTATGTCAACTAGTCACTGATCATGTGATTGCGACACAAGAAATTGGATGCCTCTAAGAAGATAACAGGTGAGGAGCCTGGTGATTTTAAGATTAGTATCTCTGTACATGTAAGGCAAGCAGTGTGTCACACTTTACTGGCCTGTGGCTTTGTTATAACATTGCCTTGCCAATCTACTGAAGACTGCAATAAAAAGTAATGTGTTGTTGAAGAACAAGGACAATGCCCTATAATCTTTAAAAGTTTGAAATCAGTTATGAGCAAGTTTGTCTTGTGGTGCTGTAAATTTCTCTGGCTCTCCGAACCTCCACTGCAGCCAAGTGTCTCAGCAGGGCTGCCAAGTGTGCATCTAAGTCGGATATAAATTAAAAACATTTCAGGGTCCATATCTTTAGTTCCCTGAAGGCTAGCAATGTGTGGTTTCATTCATGATGACATCAGCGATCAGTTAACATCGACTTGACTGTCGTAATATGCATCACTCAATGTACCACAATAACACCGAATAGTGAACCTAGCATTGTAAATCAAAAGTAAACAAGTGCTGAGTTTTTCATTACCTTAGTAATAGAGAAGAAGGTGTATGAGAAGGCAGGGATTGTGTAGCTCTGTTCTCAGTACCATCTCAACCAACACAATGGCACAAAAGTAAATCATTGTCCATGAGTCACAATCACAATCTGCTTGCCACGGTTATCTCTAGTGTTAGTGTTAGATCAGTAGCTCATCTGAAGGGACAGCCTCAGTCTTATTCAGCATGAAACCTACTGAATTAACCCACAGTGACCAAAATATTTGCTGTGGCTGTTTTAAATAAATTAAAACCAACACCTACTGCATGTACCAGTTCAGCCTACAGCAGTTTAGCCCACTCATGTGATTAGGCTAGGACATGTTACTATCAGTTGAAGCACTTTTTCCTTCTCAACTGAATGTCATTCTTCAATTAAGTTCTAGTTTCTCTGTGTTGTAGTGTCTCAGGCACCTCTTATTAGTTTATCTGTTAATCACCTCTTCTGATGACTGGCTGCAGAAATTAATTAAAGAAATTGTATAAAATGAAACATGAAAGATAGTCAGTAAAAAGGATGTTTAATTTCACCCTATCATATCACATCCTCGTACCTGCGAGACAGGTTCTGCTGCGTTTAAGCCTATGCTCTCAGGACTGGGAGTTCTTTGCATAATGGAATAAAAGGTTATGAAAAGCCATAATGTGCAGCTTTAAGAGTTGCAGATGTGAGTCATGCCTTTCGATGTTGGACTAATAGACTTGAATAGCAGGTCAAGTTCCTTTTGGCTTGCAGCTCCCTCTTTACCCTCTTTTTGATTGCTAGGGGTCTGCTCAGTTCATCTAAATGCTTTGATTTAGAATATCGTCTCCAGTTTTTACTGGACTGCTTCTTTCTTTCATGCCGTGTCATGAGTTCTAGAGCTTTTGGAAATGAAACTCATTTCTTATAATCACGTTTTCTATCAGATGCTGTCTCAATACAGCTACCCATCCATCTGTTTATATTTCGTGTGACTTTTCAGCCGCAACAGGAGCCAGAAACCTGCTTCATTTCCTCCAGGATATGAGGATGTAATCCTCGAGTGTTTCAGACATGCTTGTTGTGGAGGGGAGCTGCGTTTTTGCCTGTTAGGATCTGGTCTGAAGTCCCCGTGCGTCCCTTCTGCAGCTGAGCCTTTCACTCATTCGTTTGAGAGACATGGCGATGAAGCCGGGGGGGAATGGCTATTACCCTAGTGGCTGGTTTTTAAATGGCGAGTGCCAGGGGAGCGCACTGCTTGCTCTGGAGGAAACAGAATGAAAAGGTTGGTCCGATGCACTCGAAAACGTAGACTGCACTTGGATTTTAGCCTAAATATGCATTGTGTAGTGTTATTTGATTTTATTGTTATAGGCCGAGAGATTCGATTACACAGCGGGGGCTTCCCCCGAGTCCTTTTCTGTTGAAGGTTAAGCAGGAAATATTGAACTTTTCAACCATAAATGTTCGGCTTCCTCATAACAATAAGTGTATTTGACTGAATATTATGGGCTGTGGGGGAATATTCAGTGTTTTCTGTGGAACAGTTGGAACATTGCTGCATGCCTGTCTCTATCTCTCAGAGCCACAAGAAGCCTTTCCCAGTGTTCCCCCGTGGGGTGCTGCAGATACTAATGGCAATGTGTGGTAAAGGCCACTCTCTCTCTCTCTCTCTCTTCCTTTCTGGCTCTCTTTTTCTCTCTCTTTCACTCTCACACTCAATTTCTCTCTCTTACTCTCTTTTATCACTCTGTATTTGTAGATTTCTCTTTTTTACTTTCTCTCTGTCCTTTTCGGATTTTCTCTTTCTATCATTCTGTTTTTCCCCTCGCCTCCTTCACTTTCTGTCTCTCTCACTTTATTTCAGTCTGTCTCTCTTGCTCTGTCTTACTCTCTATATTCACTCTATCCCATCTCCTCCTCTCCATCTTTCTCTTCCTCTCTCGTACATCTCTCTGATTGTCTCGTTCTATTTTTATTCCTACCTCCTCTATTTCTCTGTCCTCTTTCTTTATTTCATTTTCTTTCTCTTTTTCTCTTACTGTCTAACTCACCCTCTTGTTCTCTCTCTTACGCTCACTCTCTTCATTTCACATCATCTGCCCCACCTCTCCCTCTTTCTCTCTCTTCCCTTTTTCTCTTTCTGTTTCACACTCGCTCTCTCCGTCCTTTTCTGTGTCTCTTTTTCTCTTAACACTGTTTCGATCCCCCCTCTCTCTCTCTCTTTCTCTCTCTCTCTCCCTCTCTCTCCGGGTGAAATCAGTGAGGATTCTCTTCAGTCTGCTGTTTTATTGTGCTTGTCAATGAGAATCTATTGATCCAGCGCCGTCTCCCTGCTGCTAAGCCCTGAATCAGATGCGAGGTGCATCACCTTTGTCCCAGTGCGTCACTTCTACCTGCGCTGAATCGCCATCCATTAAAGGAAAGGCTCTGTTGCCATGTAATACCCAAAGGAAAACTCTTGAAGGAACCAAGAGCCTATTTAACTCCATCAGTGATGATTATGAGACTCAAGGAAGCAAATCGAGCATTTTCAGGTGGGAATTTTAAAACACAGAAGAACATCTGCTGCAAGAAAGTAGAGCGTTCAGGTCTGACTTGGGCTTCTTTCCGTGAGTTAGTGATGTTTTTGTCACAGAGCTTTCAGGCAAAGTGCTTATAAGGATGTGTTTAGTTTTGACTTCCACACAGGCCCAGGGGTAGAGGTGTTGCAAAGCAGTGGGCAAAGTGATGGTATGGAAATAACTTCGAATTCATTTCTTGCAACAGTGTTGGAAATTGTGTGCCAATAAACAATATTATCGAATATCGTGATAATTTAAATCCATGATGATACTGTGCCTATTATATTTAAGTGCTTTCCATCATGAAATGTGTCTGGCATATTTTTTTTTGGAGCATGTTACATATATGATAATAAAATATCAACAACTAATTAACTGCAAATAGAAATGTTTACAACACCACTTTAAAAAATATAGTGCAGAGTGTTCTAGTCCTGTAAAGAATGCGTGTGACTGTCTCTCTGCTAGACAGCGGAGAAAATGGAAGAGCTCGTCCAGAAGAAACGAGCCAATGCGCCAGATATTGTGCATTTTATCTAAAATGATCAAATTTAAATGTGCTTGTGCGGAGCAGGTTCGCCTGCATAGGTATTTTTATGATCTCTACAGCTTTTACGTGCCGTCAGCTAGACTCTGTTGCTAAAGTATACTCAGCCTTAAGCCACTCATAGAGCAGCTCTGCACTTTACATAACACAAAGCCAGTTTAATCGTTTTCAATTAATAATATTGTTTAGCACAATAAATCTGGAGATGATTATTGTTTGTCGTAATTTACATTAATGCGCAAGCCCTGATGAAAAGCTGTTTATTTAATGTGATGGTTAATGCAGAAATGTTGGGTGCTCTGCACATACAGGTGTGATTATGAAATGTAGTGTGAAAACATGCATATTAGGCTGTGTATTGGCAAGAACGTGGCGATACAATATGTATTGTGAAACATCGGTCACGATTTAATATATGGTGATATATTGCGATACTGCTAGCAAAGTGATATGTTGCGATTTTCCAAATCCTACTTTTAAAACACACCACTATATGGACAGGTTTGCCAATGTTTACAATAGCGTTGCACCCTTGTGCTGCTTGTTAATGTTGGAATGAAGCTGAAAATGGATTACAACACCGCCGCCTAGTGGTCAGAGTTTTAAACATAATATCCCGATATTCGATATTTAGCTATTTCCTTACACCCGTAATGCATAAGAACATCAATCATTCAGCTTCAAAGCTTAGTGTGTTGAATGTGGACTGCCAGCAGTCTGCTATGTTTCTTCACTGTGTATGTATTGTTTGAAATATTCTGGTGTTTCTCATTTTGGGATAAATGTTGCAGACCCTCAGTTACTTATATTGCAGTCAGACGAAAAGCCTTGAAAAGAACATTTGTGATTAAGACATAATCATCCAACATCAGTACCTGGCCTCAGTAATGCTCTTGTGACTGAAGTCCTTACAGCAATGTTTCATCATCTATCTTCCAGGAAGAGTAGAGTCTGTTGCTGCTACTAAGGGGGGCAAACCTCATATTAATGCCCTTGATCTTAGAGGGAAGGTTGGATGAGCAAGAGGCTACAGTCTTTCAGCCATACAGCGTATCTCTCAACTCCATTGTCACATCTAGCTGGATAGCTAAAGAACATGATCTGATAAATGCAGCAAAAAGTAAACATTGTAGCAGATATAGGCCATATGCTGATCAGTTTTATTATCTCCAGCGTGGATATGCACATATTGTATCTGCTTTTAAGGTGACAAAATGTTTTGAATGTATTGCTAATGATAGATAAGGCTGTTTGTATTACATTGGTATTTGTTTAGTATTGTTTATATCTATTTAGTATTATGAAGCATAGTGTTTTTTGCAGCTACAACAGGTTTCATTAGCAAAGGCCTTCAGATACATGTATATGGAAATGATTAAAGATAAAGTAATTATACACAGTTGAGTCACAATATTATGACCTAATATCTAGAGTAACCGATGTGTGCAACACGGAGAGCAGCTAGACGGGCTGGGAGACGCAATACGGTCCTGATAGGTTGTCACAGGTTCCTGGAGCCATGCTGACTGCAGTGCATCCCACAGCTGCTGGAATGCACATGGGGCGGGAGTGGGCGGTGGAGGGTGGTTTTATAGAGCGAACACGACAAAGAGGTGGTCCCACATATGCTTAATTGGGTTTAAGTCTGGGGAATTAGGGGACCATGCTAATTATTGGAAGATCCCATCCTCCCCAGTCAGCATGTATGGGTGTACGTAATCTGCACGGATGAATTCATACCCAAATTGGTTGAGAGTGCCTTCCACATGGATGAGTAGACCCGAAGAATGCCACAAAAACATTTCACAGACCATAACACTGCCACCTATGGGCTGTCCAGAGTAGAAAGTGGTCATAATAATGTGACTTGACTATGAAGTGAATATAGTTGAATTGATCTTAAATTCCTGCAGAGCCTCCATGTCACCGTTTTCACATGGTCTGACACCAAAAGATCAAACATGCCTGAGAAACTGCATGTGCAGACACTTTAAATGATCAGACAAAAAAACTTGTTGGTATACCACAAGGACTTCACAAATTTGATAGATTGTCTTACACATATATGTATAGTGGTATTTCTGTATATGTTCTGTATGTTGTGGTGAGTTCTGGTGGAGGAGGGTATTACCAGAGCTCAGTGCTGGATGTTGAAGGACAGTCTGTACCTGTAGAGGTGCTTCCTGGGTGGTCCTCAGCAAATAAGCCACACATCAGAAATCTTGAACCAAGAACACCATAGAAATCTGTCTGGGAAGAGAAAACCTTCAGAGAATCTGCCTACAGCACAGAGAAAGAGGGAGAGAGCACAAGATGCTCTTAAATAGCCTCTAAAACAGATGCTCTTATCATTTGTTTACTAACTCTACCTTGTTTTTGTCCATATAACAATTAGAAGGTCATGGTTAGTGTTTTGTGATTTCCTAGTCATTGTCCTCTCTAGCTAAGTGGAAATTAGTTAGTTCAAGCTAACAACAAGTCTTTCTCTACCACAGGTCTGCGAGCAGCCATGACGAAGTCTTATGAATTCAACTGGCAGAAGCATGTCCCCGATTTCTTGCAGGAGGGTGCCGTCTTCGATAGGTTTGATGAGGTAAATCATTTGCACTCAGACCTCAAAGCATAGCACTTAAAAGGAAATGTGATCAGTTTCTCTAGTAAATCATTACAGAGTCACAGTGGTGGGGAGAGGAACCAGGTATCCAAAACAATGCCTGTATAAGCTAAGTCACAGATAACTGTAGCTTTAAACTGGTGTGAATATGTTCCTGGTGCCTGAGACTATTGGAAAAAGGTTTGGTTATAATTCTTTCTTGCCCTCTTAAGAAATGGCAAATATTAAATTATGAATATATATAAGAAATACAGTTGGTTTATTTTGGTTCCTATCACCAACACAGTAAAGGAATAGGACTGTACAGTACACCATTTAATAGCAGTCTCAACAACTGTATTAAATAGAAATACAGCTCTGTGTAAAAGCCAGACTATCCTTCATTTATTTCATTTGCCTTTAAACAGTCATTGTCTCTCAAATAAAATAAGGAGTTTACAAAATTGTAATTCAGAAATATAGTTTATGAGACAATGGGCTTCCTAACTATTGTGCAAGACCTGGTAGAGCATACAATGAGAAAGAGCGAGGAAGAGACAAATTATAAATTAAACCAAAAGAACAAGACACTGGTCACCCCAGAGTCCAGACCTCAACACCATTGAATGTGTTTCGGATTATTTGGCTTGCGAGAAGCAAAAATGCAACATATTTCTAAGACTGCCCTTTTGGAGGTGTGGAAATACATTTCTGGAGAATGAAAGCTGTAATGAAGGCAAAGAGTGGACACACTACGTACTGAAATTGATACAGAGGCTGCTGTGTAATTGCAGCTTCTGCTGCTGCTTGTTTTTTTTCCCACCACTGAAAAAATGGCAAATACTAAACGGCTGTTTGACTGGAAATGAAATAAATCTAAAAGTGGTCTCCGAGTTTTGCACAGTATTGAATGTAAACTTCTTCTTTAAGCTTTCATTTGTAACTGCATGTACCAAACGTCCCCCACAAGTTCTCGCGCAGCCCTTCTAAAGGTGAATGGTTCCTCTTTGCTGCTGTGAAGCAGTTATTGTTTGTTTGAATTGCCTGAAGCTGATCACTGCCTTTACCACACATCCTGCAAATCCTATTTCCAGTCTTGTTATTCTGTAGCGTGAGCCACAGCCGTTCTCTTAGTTATTATGGAGTGAAGGGCCCTGCATCGATCATTTGCACTATGGGGCATTAAAAGCCTCAGTGGCAACAAACCTCTCTGTCACTCTCAGAAGCATCCAGACATGAGGCGAGCGTCCCTGGAGACAAGTGGTGCTCGTGGCCCCCCCCACACCTCCACCCCACCGCCACCTCCCCTCCCGGTCCTGCGGCCTTTCTTCATTTCCCCGCCTAACTCAATCAGCTCACTTAAATGGGCAGAAATGGGAATGGGCGGCGCTTCGCGCTACCCGAAGGACAAGAGCAGTGTAAACATCCAGAGACACTCATCTGATGAGCCAGAGGTTCCAGTTCAACCTTTTCATGTCCTCCTTAGAGCCGAGGAGGCCTCTCCTAGATAATGTGATTCAGCCAGGCAGTCCTCTGGCTAGGGCAGCATAATCAAAGTGAATTTTTGATTTAGCTTCAAGAGCAAGATTACGTCTCTTGTTGCACATCTGCGAAAGAAAGACTTGTTTAGCTGCGTCTGAGGCAGTGCAGCGCAGAGCAGAAATCATGTACAGCATTAAAACTATCATTAACCCTGTGTGATGCTTTTCAAATCCAAGACCGTATGATAACATGGGTGCTCAGGAGGCCGGCCGCACATGCTCCGTGCTTGATCCGCAAGCATATGAGCTCAGACACCCATCATTTACAGGTGCATAATTACATGCCGAGTTAAGTGGCACCCCAAGCAGAACCGACACACAGATCGGAGAGTGCACGGTTCAGCTGCAGCGTGAATGGCGGCTAGTAGCATAATATTTTTGCTGTCATAAGAAAACCTTGTAACTTTTGAAGCAGCAGGAAAAAAAATTCCATAACACTTTAAACCTTAAATCTTTGTAATATGTAAAGTATAGTATATGAAAATTTACTTTACATTTCAGTCACGTTGCATGGTCACTCCTAGAGGTGGAAGGATCAATCGGCTATGTATCGTATCGGACGATTTTTAATCAAAATATGCGATCGGTTGATATTTCTCCAATTTAGCCGACCCTGAGAGCTGATCAATGGCAATAAACAAATGAGTCTAATTTCTGTGTTTCCAGCTAGCGTTTCATCCAGGAAGAGCAGCACTCCATAAAGCCCCCTCCAGCCAGGTGCCTGCTTTTCTTATCTGAACCGCTAGGTGAAAATACAGAACAGTTTATGGTGTTCACGGTATGCGCTGATAGACAACATGTCGTCTGTTCGGCAGTTGTTTTCTGTATGTGACTCATCCAGGGCATTTTGTAAAATTTGTAAAAATCAGCGTGTCTTGTGGGGGAACCAAGACAAAGACATTTAACACTACTAATCTGATATACAGCACGCGGCTGAATACAGTGAGTATCAGCAAACAGCAGAGCTAGCACACACAGCCTGTGCACATCACACCTCACCAGTGATTGAGTTTATAGCACTAGATGCCATGTTTCAACCCTGTTTTATGACTTGCTTGCACTGATAGTCATTCTATCTACGTACAAGTACAGAGTGGAGTGGAATTTCATTCCTCCAGGAGAAACATGGTGCAACATGGAACAAAGAGTACAAATAATTGCATGTAGCCTGCTGTGGCATAAAGTCCCGCCCTCGACTGGTATCGGTTATTGCTTGATTAGTATTGGTTATTGGCCAATCATGCTGAAAGGTGTTTGGTGATCGAAATCGGCCTTAAAATCGCTGATCCGACCATCTCTAGTTATTCCAATTAAACAATTCTTGCTGGTGTTTCAATTCTTGCAGTTGAATCAGATGGCATAATAGAATTGATAGTGAGCTGTTGGCTATTTTTACACATTCACGATGCACATTGTCATGGTTTTGATTTGCGGGATCACAATTTTTAGCCTTTAAGAAATAAGTGATATTTCTGTATTTTATCTAGAATTTTAAATAGTGGCTTTAAAGAGTGATATTTCAATCACAACAATAATTTGTTTGTAATGAGATATGCAAATTTAGAAGTCAGCAAATATCTGGCAGGTTAATAGAAAATGTTTACTGCAACACCTAAAAAACAGTAACAGAAATCTCTTTAGGAATAATCAAGGCTTGAGGTTTAATTTTTGAACAGAAGAGTGTTTTTGCTTTTCTAGTTTTTGCCACTAAACCCTCACCCTCCCTATCCTTCTCTCAGTACCTGCACACTTTTATCAGACACTCTTATTCACAGCAACTTAATATAGTAGATAAATGTGGTGTTATGAGCCTTATCTTTATTCCTGCCTAAACAGGGAATTAAATCATGGTCCTCTGATGATCTATCCACTGAACTATCCAACCGCTTTAGGTGTTGAGTTTTCGCTTGGGATTAAATTATAGCTAGTGATGCATAATTCACCCAAACTCACAAATTCAAGAAGGGCCACAGTGTCAGCATAAAATGTGCACTAAGATCATGTTCCATACGCTACTGCTCACTTGTCATAATAACGATAATTGTTATTCAGTAATAATTCATATAGTGTAGATTGCTGTCTAGAAATGCTGTAAACTAGACACTAAATCTTAAACCAATACTTTAGTCACAGTTTGCATTGTTTTGGGTAGAACAGAAAGTTAACAGAACAGAAAGTAAATGTTAATAAATAATAAGCTAATTTTCTGTTGAATGGAATTTGTTGTCACGAGAATACAATACAATAGCTGTGTAATTAGAGATTTGATGAATGTTTTTCAAATGTTAGGACTCTCAAATGTCAGTTTCTTTATGAGTTTGTAAGAAATTTCTTTTATCACAAAATAAATGTATACATGTACAGTCAAAGAATTTTTTTAATATGAATAAAATTACTGACCCCAAACTTTTCAGTAAAGTGTAAAACTTTAGTGTTGCCCAACATAAATTATACAAATCTTTCATCAAGTTTTTGAATGGATTACTATCTACTAGACAGGAATTTAGCCAAAGTGAGCTCTCTCACCTGAAGCCTGCAATGAAGATGCTACAAAATTTTATTTGTATTTGTTCCTTAAACAGATAAAGGTGACCATCAACCTCACACTGGACACACCACATTGCACAGTGTCCAAAATTGTGAAGCCATCGTCGGTCACTGCCTCTCAGCGCCTCTAGCAGTACTGCTCTGTTTATCTGATCATCACAGCGTGGCCTCCAGAATTTTATTTCTGTGTTACATTAATAATAAGTTTCTGGCTGCAGTGCTTTCTGTGTGCTTGATCTGTGTGCCTAATCTTTTACTATTTATGCTGGTCATCATGGCAACGTTTGCACGGGAACTTGTCAACACAGCATTACTCTGATCAACTGTTTGAGCAGATTGTGTGAGCTTATCAGAGCTGTGTTGATTTTTAGCATGGGCTACCACTTACCCAACTAGCTAATATTCAAATAACAAGATTTGTGAGAAGTGGAGAAGTGACCATAGTCATTTTCTGTAAAAAGTAGGACTCTGGGTAATTAGCCATTATCCACCATGACATGTACAGTGCTGTGAAAAAGCTATTTCCTCCACCCCATTTCTTCTGCCGCTGCTAATTTGTCATGTATAAGTGTTTCAGATTATTAATCTACTTTTAATATAATAAAGATGATGCTAGTAAATACAAAATGTAGGTGGTTGTGTCACCCTTAGCAGTAACAACTGCAATCAAATGGTTGCAGTAACTTGCAGTGAATCACTGCAGAGAAATTTTGGTGATTGTTGTTGCAGAATTATTTTAATTGTTTCAGTAGGATTTCAGTTTAGAACTCTAACTTTGCAACTCCATCTTTGTTTTGTTTATTTGAGGCGTTCAGAGATGGACTTGCTTGTTTGCCTTGGATCATTATCCTACTGCATAACCCAACTACCATGACCTAAAGGGTGGACATTCTTTTTTTAGGATTTTCCGATAGAGAGCAGGATTCATGTTAACATCAGTCCAGGTCCTGCAGAGACAAAACAGCCCCAGACCATCAGACTACCACCACCATGTTTAACTGTTCGTATGATGTTCTTATGGTGGAATGCAGTGTTAGCTTTACGCCAGATGTAATGAAACCCATGTCTTTCAATGGTTTGCGTCTTGCACCTCTCTGATGAATACTTTTTTGTCCAGTATCTTTCTTATTGCGAAAGAATATGCATTGACCTTAACTGAGGCAAATGAGGCTTGCAGTTTTTTAGATGTTCGTTTGGGATCTCCTTTGAGCTCCTGGATGAATCGTCAGTTGGCTCTTGGGGAAATTTTGTTTGGCTGGCCATTCCTGGAAAGGCCTACCACTCTTCCAAGTTTTCTCCTTTTGTGGATGATGGCTCTCACTGAGATTTTCTAAAGACC
Source organism: Megaleporinus macrocephalus (assembly GCA_021613375.1). NCBI lineage: Eukaryota > Metazoa > Chordata > Actinopteri > Characiformes > Anostomidae > Megaleporinus > Megaleporinus macrocephalus. The sequence continues at coordinate 32,861,130 of CM038707.1, forward strand.
CAGAACAATGGCCTTGTAACCCTTTCCAGACGGGTAGATTTCAATGACTTTGTTTCCTATATGTATTAGGATGTCTTCAGTATGTGGCATCATGTGCCGCTGTGTGAGACCTTCTTGCTGCTTCACATTGCCATATAGGTTCTGTCTGTTGGTCGGGTGTGCAGTTGAACAGTCAGTAGTCAACTGCATTTAACTGGCTACATTTAGTTGCTTAATTTTTCACATAGAGCAGGTAGGACTGAACAGCATTTTTCCTTCAGTAAATGAAATATTATTTTGTGTTTGCTTTGGTTATCTTAGTCTATTAAAACTTTATATATTTATGTATATTAAAACTGCTTCTACAATCTGAAACATTCCAGTTCAACGTTCAACATTCCCACCCCCTCAAAAAAAGAAACTGAACACTTGAAACATTGTTTACACACTGCATAGGCCAGCGAGTGTTTCTAAATGGTACATAAAAAAGGGAAAAAAGGATGTATGAGGTTTTCTCCTGACAGTAACAATATTTAGCAATAAATGGAGTCTAAGTGAATTGTAGGAGAATAATGAACGTTGCGCAGTCTCATTAACCGAATTGCCCTGCAGGGTACAAACCTCTTGATTAACGCCGCAGATGCCTAGCCCAGGAATGAGGAAGTAAATAAGAAGAGAACCTCGTGGAGAGCAGTTACGGCTCATCCTGTGCCCACAGAGCAGCAGACGGTGAAGCCCTGGACTCCATCTTGGCTCCGGACACTGCCTTAAAGGCCATTCGCTGCATGCTCATTATCCGTGCTCATGGGTGGCCACTCGCATTAATGACACTCGAGTTTATTAGCGCTTCGGCCATTAACATTTTCGAGTAATCCTTGTGCGGAACACGCGCTGCCGTTTTCATCTGCAAAGCAAATGGGCTCACCTCGAGCCGCGACACCGAGGACTGCCTGGCGTCCTCAGAGCGGCTAGAGCATTAGCAGGAGTGGAATTACAAAGAGGCTCGGAGCCTGTGAAGTGGCTGAGCACTGAGGGAGGAGGACACGAACGGAGCGCCGGCTTCATTTTCTCTCCGGCTCACACCAGCACCAGCAGACCAGCGCTGGCACAGGCTCGTCTAATTGGCTTTGCTTCTGGAGGAATATTCCGGAACGTGGGCTGACTCATTGCCGTATACCTCAGAGAGAAGAAAAAGGAAACATCCCCTCCTCCCTCTTCCCTCTGTCTTTTCTTTTTACTGGAGTAATTAAAAGGGTAATATCTGTCAGCTGCACAATCCATCCTTCCTCACTGGCGCCATGTGGCAGAAAGAAAGCACTTCCCGTTTAAATCCATCACTCACTCAGCTTCAGGGGTTCCCACGCAGGACCACCAGTGTGAGGTGTTCTGGGCAATCACACACACACACACACACACACACACTGCTGGGTTTAAGCCCCGTCTATCTTACAGTCTCCAAGGCCTTTTTCATTGTTTACCACTCAGCAAATCCACTTTCTTCTGCAAGCTTGTGGAGAGGGCTGCAAATAGAATGAACGGAAGACAAACAACACTGCTGAAATGAAGTTAGAACAGGTGTGGAATCGTACATTTCACTTGTTGAATATAGCATATAAAAATAGAAAATGACAAGCTAGTCATTTAGTCATCAGTGTCAAATTAGCAATACAGTCCAGTCCTCCAGCCACTCTTAAACCCACTAACAAAGGTAAAGAAGATGGGACAACAGTGGAAGACCTGGTACAAACAGCAGAATCGTCACCATCAGATAAACAGCACTTAAAGCTTTTATCTTTGAAAAAAAGGAGAAAATCGAGCTCCAGTTTTGTTTCAGGTCTGAAAAAATCTAGATGTTTCTATAAGTGGATGGAAGGATCGAATGGCTATGTATTGGTATAGGCTGATTTTTAGTCAAAATATGTGATCAGCATTCGACCCATATTTCTCAAATTTAGCCGATCCCGGTAGCCGTTCAATGGCGTTAAACAAATAAGCTTAATTTTTGTATTTCCAGCTAGTGTTTCGTTAAAAACCCCTCCGGCCATGTCCTTGCAATTTCTTTTTGAACTGTTAGGTGGAAACACATACCCTTTCACTTTCAACAGACTCACTAAAGCGGCGCACCTCGCGAGAACAGTTTGCATTGCGCCCGTCATGTGTCCGTCTGGCAGCTTGTTGCCGTATGTGAGACAGACTCATCCAGGACATGTTGTAAAATTAGTATAATCAGCGCATCTCATTGGGGAACCCAGACAAAGACATTTAACAATACTTATCTGATACGGCTTTTAAGATTACCCCACACGGCTAAATACAGTATCAGCAAACAGTAGAGCTAGCACGCGCAGCTAGCACAAAACAAATAACCCGGAAAACCGTGCAGACCAGATCTGACCGGTACGAACAGAACAGCAGCAACAATTCAAGATCTACATTTAATGATTACAGTTTTTGTGTTTAAAATAACCAGAGTCTGCGTTTAATGACTGCTGGTTTTACTGCATTTATTTAATTAGCTTTTTTCGTTTTAAATTAAGGGTCTAAATTGAATGATTGTAGTATTGGAGATATTTGTTTGATTTACTTTGTTTATTTACTGTTAATTTTGTTAAAATATTATGCTTTCACATTAACTCGTTAAAATTGGTAATAAACCAGTTTAGACCATGTTTCATGACTCTTGCTTGCGCTAATAACTACATGTAGCCCTGCCGTGGCATATAGCCCCGCCCTTGATCGGTATCGGCTATCAGCTGATCCCGCTGAAAGGTGATCGACGTTCGGAATCGGCCTCAAAAATGCTGATCGGTCCAGTATTACTTTCTATCCATCCTTCCACTGTGGGAAGACAACTCTGCTGTGGGTCTGAAAGGTATGAAGCCATAACTGAAAACAGTATTTATATTAAAAAAACTGGAATACAAGAACAGAACATCTGCTATGTGGAGTAAGGTTTTATGAACTGATGAGACTACATGTAAGACCTTTGGAAGTAACAGGAGGCAGTATGTACAGCGAGGAGAGACTGTTCAAAACCATGTCTACGACCGTCAGTCAAGCATAGTTTGAGAATGTATAAGAGCTTGAGTTGGAAAGAAGCCCTCATGAGTGCTGATAATTACAATATTTGACACGCAGTACACTCTGGAAATTGTTTGATTGGGAAAGAAATTAATTCTCTAGCAAGTTAACGACCCCGGACACACTGATGAGAATACCAAGAATACCAAGATATTGATAAATATAAACAAAGAAGCATTGAAAGAAGTGTTCTCAGAAGAACAGACTTCAACATCGTCAGATCTGTTTGGGTTTAGTTGGATAATAAGAGGCAATAAACTTGTAAGACTGGAAAATTATCCTTGCAATTTCTTTGATAAGCTGAAAACAAGTCTCCCAAATAGAATAGAGGCTGTAATAAGAATGTAACATAAACAATATTGTTTTGGCTCAGTGTGATGTTATGTAAGAACACTACCAGTCAAAAGTTTTAGTACACTACCAGCCAAACGTTTCAGAACTGTTCTAAAACTTTTGACAGGCAGTGTTCCAAAACCTTTGTGTATTTTGAGTGTGTGTGTGATACAGAGAGAGAGGGAAAGAAAGTTAGATGGACAAAAGTATTGGGACACGCCTCTTTCTGGTGTGTGTAATTGAGTACCTAGACATGAGAGTCTGCCTTCATGAACATTTGTAAAAGAATGAGTCGACCTAAACTCCTGTAATAAGATGGCACCGTTTGTGAAATTTCTTACCTCCTAGATATTTCATGATTGAGTGTAAGTGGTATTATTAAAAAGCAGAAACATTTAGGAACCACAGCAGCTCAACCTTAAAGTAGCAGACCACATAAAGTTACAGCATGGGGTCTCTGGGTGCTGAGGTGCATAGTGGGTTAAAGTGGCCAACACTTTACGGCAGTCTGATGGCCAAGTCAAGGTTTGTCGAACTTCAGGAGAACGTTACATTCTTGACTGCATTGTGCCAACTGTAAAGTTTATAGTGTTTGTACTGATTTATGATCAGATATATGTTTTTGCTGCCCAAAGAAAAGAAAAAAGTATCTCCATATTTGTATGTTTTTCTACATTAATGAAATGGAGCAGCTGTCTTTTACATTGTGTACGTGAATGAAAATAAATAATAAAAATAGCTTCACAGTAACTTGGAAAAAATTCTGGTTCCATTGACATTGAAAGTAAAGACTGTTATATATATATATATATATATATATATTTTTTTTTTTTTTTTTTTCCCAGTAAGTGTAATCCAGTTATATGTCCAGTTATTTTAATCCATTCTCAAACTCTAAAGGAAAGTTTTTTTATTTTAAAGTACTTTTTGAAACAAATTAGCACTACACAAGAAAAGTTTTTGCGAGAGAATCACCACTGATTGTGCAATTTAATCCATGGCAAGGCTCGATCTTGATCTAAATGAACCCTACATCTTGAAATTTCATAATTTTAATGGCCTCTGCATGATTATGCTCTCTTGGGTCATATTAATTTACTATGCATCAGATCCTTATCGGTTTCTGAATGGCAGTTCCGACCGAGCTTAATGTGCAGTATGAGGATGTAGAAACCATCGTACTGGGCAATGTTCCCTCTCTAATGGCAAATCCAGGACTACTTTCTCCTTTCTCTTCTAATTCGTGTCCTGAAGCCTTGGGCGTTCATCTGCAAAGAGCTCACCTCACATGACATGCAATGTTCCCACATCACCTGTCTGCTCTCATGAGAAGTGAAACTCCCAACTCTGGAAGTTTTTTCCACAGAAAGTTTTTTCCACGTTCAAGTAACACAAGCAAGCATTTACGTACTTAGTGAAGTTCTAATTTTGGTAATGGCTTGTGAAAATTGAGCCCTTGCTGTTTAGCATTTAATTTGATTAAAGCAGTCACTGCTATTTAAACTACTGAACAGATCCTATTTTTCATTAGCACCTTAAAAGGTTTGAGGAATTACGTCGGTATTCTGTTTCAATCTCAACAAATCCTCATTTGCTTTCTCAGTGCTTGAAATCTTGTTTAGTTGACCTTGCAAAGTCAGCTCCATCTTAAGGATGCTTCCATTACTGTATTAGCTCAAGTGGAGTTTGTTAGATGAATCCTTGGAGGGATAGGAGATTGAGGCAGCTTAAGAGTAGACCTCCACAGCAAAACCCCGCTACCCCCAACTCCTAAAACAGCAGACCAAACTTTCTGTAGACCATCACCATTTTACCATTTGATTGCCTACATTCTTTACAAAAAGCTTGAGCTTAATGTAGCAAAGCACTCCAGCTGTTATACAAGGCTGCTGATGTGACTGATGTGTGGACACTTTGTTCTACTAACCTGGTCTATACAATAAACAGGTCTCATGAAGCTTTAAACATGAAGCTTTAGCTAGACAATGCAATTAATCTTAATTCAAGTTTAAGGTATATTATGTTTTGGTTTCCTTTGCAAAGCATTGCAATGACAAGCTTATTGTTCTTAAAATATCTGCTGGTCACTATCCTGGTCTATCAATATACTACAGGTCTCATGAAACTTTAAACATGAAGCTTTAGCTAGACAATGCAATTAATCTTAATTAAAGTTTATGGTATATTATGTTTTGGTTTCCTTTGCAAAGCATTGCGATGACAAGCTTATTGTTCTTAAAATATCTGCTGGTCACTGTTCATTCCTCTCAATCTGATATTCATTTCTTAACATGGCTAAGAACCAGACACAGGGGCTGTACTCAAACACATACTCAAACACAGACCATCATTTCTTTTGGGATGTCTTCTGGGGGCAGAAGATTTTCAAAACATTATTACAAGACATGAAAACAAAGCCACTGATATACATTGGTATGCATCGTAAACCTGCAAGAATAACTTATTTAGTGACTAAATTCTTTAAATAAAAGTGAATATACAATTAACTCACTTACAGAAACTTTCTTCTATCCAGAAACTGTATTGCTCAGTCATGGCACTCAGAGTAGGAACTGTTTGCAAAAGTTTTAGTTTTTCTTACACTGATAAAATCTGTGGAGAGCTGATTAAAAGGAACACACAAAACCCCAAAAGTCAGCAAAAGATGTCACGGAGTTCATTTACGTGTGAGCTAAAACTACCTCCTCCACCGTGACGCAAGTCGGAGGGCATGTTAAAAGCGGTTTTAAACAGAGGGAGCCTTTTTCAGTTCAGAACGTTCTTAATTTCGGAGCCTGAAAGTGGGGAACAAGTGCTGCATTTAGATCCATGCTGGTCCACTGTAGCGCTGCTTTAAAATAGTACTACATTCATCAACTCAAGCCAAGCTGAAATCAAAGGTGGCCCACTTCTGCTGCCCCAAAAACCAAATGTGCACGGTGCCACTGGGATAAGCGACAGCCTACAGTGGGTCACAATTGCGTTATCGGCAAATACACACAATGACAAGCACTACCACCCCCAGCAGTCTGACTTTTTACAGGCGAGGAGTGTGGCATCAGAGCCGGCTGGACGTTGTTATGAGGCAGGGAACACTTGCTGGAGTCTGGGCTCTGTTAAGTACCGCTGATCACTCATGCTCAGTCATTCAGCTGCTGCTGGAATTCTACCAGAGCTTGCCTGCTTTGCAAAACTCAGTCCACAGGCACATAGACAGGGGTGAGGAAGGGCCCTTTATTTTATCAAACAATAAACTAATCAAACAAAATCAAAGCAGTGCCTTTTATTACAGCTATATGACATCACAAAATACATTTCGTCAGATAGTATGCATTATGTAAACATGAATATATAAAACTGCAGGGGAATGTGCAGGGTAGTTGCTTTTGTCAACCAGTTACTGTTGCTATTTGACCCTCAATCCACCACCCATCCTCCTTTCACCCCGGATCCCTGCTGTAATCGACTGGTGCCAATCCACGCCTGAGCTTCTACAAACCAAGTAATATCATTAAGACTCGTGAACCTTCTTCCAGAAAACAAGACATTGGCTCAAGCACTCTAATCAAACCATTAGTTATGGCCATTATTGAGTTTGATGCAAGCTATGATTCCGGGGGATGTTGCAGAAGTGTTATGGCAGTATGCCTACATATGAAGTGATAGAAGTTTTGATTGTATTCACTATGGAACCCAGTGTTTGCATGTAGAAGCTAATGACTTTCACTATCATCCTATATATATGTGTGTGTTTGTTCTGTTTGTTTATCCACAGGCTATTTTTGTGATTAAATCTTTGAATGTATCATGCATCTAGTGTGCAAGTGACATGTAAATTAGACGTGGTGGGAATCCAGCCATTAAAAACAACTCTTCTGTTTCACAGGATCCGTTTGTCTTTGAATCCAGCTGCCTTTTCAAAGTTGACGAGTTTGGCTTCTTTCTCACATGGAAAAGCGACGGAAAGGTATAAACATTGCTCTTTTTTATGTGCTTTATTTTTTTTCTGTCAGTCAAAGAGGTCTGAGGCTGCACATCCACATATTCTGTCCTTGAATAGTCAAACTTGTGCTTTAAAAGACGCTGCTGTCATTTTGCTATACTGTTTGAGTTTACATCTCTATACAAACACAAAAGTTGGATCAGTAAAATGTTTAGATTCCACATTTTTGGCGGCATTCCCCTTTTTTCAGAGAGCCATGAGTCAGAAAGAATTAATGTAAAATGTTACTATAGAGAACGACCTTGTTATCGCTGACTGTAACTGCGGTTTCTCAGCGTTGATATCTATAAACTGTAGAATATTCTGCCACATACTGTATAGAAATATTATTTATATGTTATTTTACAAAGAGAACAACGCCAAGTGTGGCTGAAGAGAACTGTCCCTGTTCACAACTGGTACCACTATTACAATCTGAGTGATCGGTCTAATGTGTAACAGGATATAGCTCCCTTCTAATCTAATTACTCCTACTCCTTTAGCTGTGCCACGTCTTCAGATGCATTGTGGACATTGCTGTCTTCATCTGTCCTTTCTTGCAGGAGGGCCAAGTTCTAGAATGTTCTCTGATAAACAGTGTCCGAGCTGGAGCAGTGCCAAAGGTGAGACCTAAACAGAGGCATTTCTTCCTCCATCGTCCGCATAGCGAGCTTTCTGAAATATGTCTTTGTTTTAAAGTGGAGATATGTTTGATATAACCTCAACTTCGTAGTTTAACATAGGCTGGCTTTTTTATTTACTCTAAATGTTAGTATTAAATATTTAACACATTGGTTAACGTGTTAAATATTTTTTTGAGACGTTGGTGCTTGAGTATTTAGTTAACCATTGCAGATATCACTGCACTTATATTTGTTATGCTACATCACAGAAAGTCAGGGAGAATATATACAGACCGTCAATTAAATCCAGAGACTATAAAGTATATAATAAATATTCGCCTTTGTTGATATATAAATATACAATTGTGCTAGAATGTAAGATAGTGGTGTATTATATTCTACTTTGCTACTGTATAAGTGCTTTAATGTGAGAATCTTGCCAAGGATGGCTTGTTAAGCAGGCAGAGATAGTGTGGCTATAACTAAACTAACAACTCTTGGTGTTGGCTTGTGAAAAGTGTTACCTCAGCTAACCAACATGTTGGCATCATCATCCCATTGCACTGGTGCAAGCACTGGTGTTAGCATTGATTTATTAGCTCATCTGAAGGGGCATGTAAAGATCTTCCATGATTCTTACAAGATACTATATTTTTTGCCTGATAGCACCAAATAACTATTGCTGTGTCTGTATGTAATGATCATTAAAGGGCTTTTCCGGTTTCCTGTTCAGCAGCTTCTTGTGCATTGTAAACGATCTGCAAAAGTTATACACACCAGAGAGAGAAACTTTTTATTATAGAAGCCACTTCTCTCAGGTTCTTGAACCTCCAGCCCTTTCTTAAGACATCTCACAGTAGAGTTCTTATTGCCCACCTACTGGCAAGCTTGGTACACCTTTAAACACACAGAGAACTAAAAAAGTAGAAGCCACTCTGAAACGTCCTGCCCCAGTCTAGCTTGCACAGGTGGATCGGGTCTACCAACTTGTTCTATCTGACTTTGGACTAATTTGGCTTAACCAACACAATTGTAAGAGCAGCCACAGCAGTGTGGGGTCAGAACAGGTAGCAGGATATCGTTCTAGTAGTTGACCAATCAGAACAAAGTGGGTGAGCTGACCAGTCACAGCACACTGGGCTTATCAGGAGGTGGGATTTAAAGACTCAGGAGCTTTCTTTCTAACAGAAAGCTTCATACAGAAGGGTTTCTCCTAACCAACAAGGTGGGATTGTCTACTAGAGTGCACAGTGAGTGGACACAGTGTCCAGCAGCACTGCTATGTCTGATCCCCTTATACCAGCACAACACACACTAACACCACCACGTCAGCGTCACTGCAGTGCTGAGAATGACCCACCACCCAAATTGTACCTGCTCTGTGGGGGTCCTATGGGGGGTCATGACCACTGAAGAACGGGGTGAAATGTAATTAACAGTGTATGCAAAGAAACAGATGTACTACTATTGCAGAACTACAGCGTGCTCCTATATAACGGGTGAAAAAATAGATATAGAGTTTAGATACAAGATGTACTTAATGAAGTGACTGTTCAGTGTATATATTCTGAGTATATTCAAATATTGTCTCTTCCCAGTTACTGGCTCTTCGTACTCATTTCTAATATTTGCCTTTCTTTAGAAGAACCTGAATATAGCAAAGTGTTTACCTCTAGGAGTCATGTCACACATGCAACTGCCTTCGAAATGTGTGTGTGTGTGTGTGTGTATTTGTGTGCGTGTGTGGGGGGAGGGGTGGAATAGATGCAGGAATAGATCAGGAGGTGGTGTTTGTGGTGTTTGCAGAGAGAGAGGCGTTCTGTTGTGCTGTCATTCTGCCAGCAAGCGGCCCATAAACAGCAGAACAAAGGCAGATCATGAGGCATTGTCTGTCACTGTACATGACTTAAGTGTGTGGCACATCTCTATTGTAGTCCTAAGTACATTACACAATTATGGAGCTCTATTGTTTTGCTATTTCAAGCGCAAAGCATTAAAAAAGAATTAATAGAGCTCTTCAGTTTTTCAGCTACGTTCTTAAACGCTCAACAGATTGGCAGCTCAGTCCTGCGAGTTTTCAAACATGTCATTAAAATGAATTTGACACCAATAAGTTATTTCATTATTTGGTCCTGACAGACTGTGGGAACATAATGTCTCAGGAGATGCTACAGTATTAAACTGGCGACCAAGCGTCACAGTTAATTTGATCAGCTGATTCAGTGCTCAGGCTTAATATGTGCAATTTCATGTACTGTTAATGTGTAACTGTGAAGGAAATGCTGACCATAAGCTGAGAGTACAGCTTCGTGAGAATGAATTTAGTTTTGTGAGAGTAGTCTGTTTTGGCAAAGGTTTTGATGCAGGTTTAATGCAATGTCTGTCCAGCTAATCAAATAAAGGCAGTCGCAGTCGCTATATGTGATAATATATATCAGAGGTCACTAATGGGGGACCGCGGCCCAGGTCCAGACCCGGATGTTATCCAATGTGGACCCAAAGCGATAAACTATTGAGAAGGGTTTAATACTGACAGTGTTTATTTTAAGTGGCACATTTTTTCTTGTCTTTATGGTATACGGGCTTTGTGGCGCAATAACCTCACAGACCAATTGCGTGCGCTGTAAGATCAACAAAATGTGCTTCTCAGCCAATCAGATCTGTGCAGATTCGAGAATGCGGCGAGCACACAGGCGAAGTACAAGCCGAGAAGCAACAGTCGGAGAATAAAGCGAGTGATAGAGCAACGAGCTCTAAAAAGAGCAAAGTCAACAGCGAAGTCTGACTGTTTAACCAGGAATGGACGGAGACTTGCTCGCCTAGTTTTGGAGAATACTGCTCTGTAAAACCAACATGTCAGTTAAACTAAGTTAACAAGAAGACACACGTTTTATTTACTTTCTCTATAAATAAACACTTCAAGATGCACTTTTTTTCAAAAGCAATCTGTGTATCTTGTTCTTACTTTAAAAGAGGAAAAAATATTTATTTGAAGTTTTGTTTTATAAATAATTAATTCAGTTCATAATTTTAACAGTAAATATTATTGAAATATATTAAACAGTATGTGTAATTTGTTTGTCTTTCAGTTGCTGATGGTATAAGATGCTGATACTGAGCTACTTCAGTATACAGGATATAGCACTGAATCATAACACAGGTTAGAAATGTTGATGGTCCAGACCAGCCTGTGGAAATTTCCTCTGACTGGGTCTTACTGAATTCTAATTAAATACCCCTGATACATATGATCTACACTGTATAACATACTCCATAACATTTTCCATAGCTAAATAGATATGGATCTTGGAAATGAATATGGAAAATTGCACAGGTGTGTGTATTTATTCTCAGAGCAACACTCCCACAGTAACAGTAATACAGTTTTGAGAGTTAGATTCCCAGACAGGGACTAAGCTTTGTCTCGGAATGTATTTTTTTCTTTCAGTGGAGATTCTCCAGTAAAAATACTGTATAGTCTATCGTTAGGCTTAGATCCTGTCTTGGAAACTGGTCTTTGGAGTTTAAATGGTTAAATTTGTACTAAAGGTATTGTGTAGATGTTACAAACCACCATTCAGTTATGTAAGATAACAAGTGTGTGTATATGAACCAGGTAATCCACTTGCATAAAAAAGAGTAACTTAAAACAGAGGCTACCAAAACTGTTAAAAATATCAAAATAAATAGAGAAAATATTAGAAGTGTGCACAATCTGGTAGACGCCCAAACCTGTCGCCATCAGAAACCTGTTCTAATACAGCTCAACACTTTGACTCTGTGAGGATGAGTATCTGTCGAGAAACCCTTACTTAGAAAAGGAGTTAAAGTATAAAGAATACAATGTGCAGACTAAACAGAGAAGCTGCTGGTCCTCCCAGAACAATTGACTGACCACCCCGAAGTCCAAACCTCAACCATCATTGAATGTTAGGAATTACTTTGGTGCTATTTAGTTCTACAATTACAGACTGTACTTCTTCTATTTCCCTGCATCCTATGTTTTCCCCTTTTATTCCATACTTTACTGGTCAGGACCCCTTCAAGACAGAAAGGTTTTTCCAGAGGTATGGAAAGCGGAAATCTTTGTTATGATATTTATTTCTTAGTCATTTAGACTGGTAATGAAATACGTGAAGGGTGGGCTCTAACTTCTGCAAAGTGCTGTATTGTGTTCATTTAGGACCTGCTGAGAACGCTGTAAGGGTTAACTGGAGAATTGTGGCCTGTTCTAAAAACAGGGCTGAATCTTTGCTTAAGTAATAACCTGTGGCATGTTATTAGAGAGATGAAGCCTGAGGGGCATCATGGTGTGGCACAGTAAAGTTGAGCATGAAGGAGGGCTCAGGAGTTTTATTGCAATAGAACTTGAGGTCATCACAAGCTAGTTTTAGACCTCTCAAGGGGCGACCGCTGAGCTTGATCACAATGGAGACACGTAACAGACAACGCTGAACGCATTGTGTCAGTTCATCGGAACATCTATGAACATCTGTTTTTTTTTTTGTTTTTTTTCTCTCGGTTGGCTCAGGACCCGAAGATCCTGGCGTGTCTGGAGGCGGCGGGGAAGAATGAAGCGGATCTGGAGGGCTGCATCATTTGCATGTGCAGTGGCCCTGACCTGGTCAACCTCAGCTTTATATACATGGTGGCCGACAGCGCAGACACTGCCAAGGTAACCGTTACCACAGGATATTGCTATGGAAATCTATGCTGTGACTAGTTGGCATGACAGATGTGTAAACAGAGAATGATTTATGAGCAATAGATGAAGTGGTAAAACAATGTAGGGGAAATATGCTATGATAGCCACTGACTTTTCATGCTACACGTTAAAGAAGTTCAGTCCATGTCTAAAGTTATAACTAGATGCGCTGCATAGATAATCAATGCCTGAATCAGACGCACTCATACACACACACACACACCATACGCACACACACACACCATATGCACACATACACATCACAGACCAGAAGTCTGGAAATAACATTGAAATAGCATTTGCTTTGTAGTCATGCAGTGATGTGTTAATTAGCATTAAATGAAAAAATTTCACATGAACAGTGGAGGATATCCGTGAGTGGTACTCTGGGTGATGACCCTTTTCTATTATTATCCTGTTTTTAATAGTTAATGGTTTTATTGGAACCTTAGTCATAAGATTCTGAGTAGGCCTGCGCAACATGGGCATGAAATGTGACGTTCACTAAAGCTGTTGGACGTTGAGTTGACAGATTATGATTAAAATAGTTTGTCTCTGTGCAGCAAGTAATTTTTGGATTATGTTCGTTATTAAAATGAAGTCTAAATTCCAGAAACAAATTCTCTACGTTAAAAGCAAACAGTGAAGAAATACTCATAGTTACATTAAAATTGAAGGATTTTTTGTGCATTGTTTGGCTGCAGCCAGCATTCCATAAACAGCCATTATTATGTAGGTAAATAAATAAATATCTAGAAATGTTTTTTTTATTTTAAAGCTCCTCTAAGGAGCAATTTGTAAGATGACCACAACTTGTTAAATGCATACTCCAAACAGTAGGGGGAAACATATCACCAGAAAATGCACAATCGCTCCACCTCCCTCTTCAGTTCTTAGTCTAGAAGAAGCATTGCAAGTTTAGCTTTAAACTATATCACTTTACTCACTGAGAGTGTCTCCAGAGGTGGAAAGCAACAACAATGTTATTGCAGAGAACACTGTAAAGAGCTTCTGTCCTCGTTGCCTTTACTCTTCCTGTCATCAGCTACTGATCTGACTGGGAGCAGGACCTTTAACATGATTGACAAGAAATTACAGAATGCTGACATGGCGGTACTAGTATCATCCTTCTGCTGTTGATAATTTTAGTTCTTTTTGAACTGTTTTAAACAAAAAAATGGAACTTATTGATGGTTCAAAGGTAGAGATGCAAGGATCTATCGGCTATGTATCGGTATCGGACGATTTTTAAGCAAAATATTTGTGATCGATGATTAGCTGATATTTCTCCAATTTAGCCGATCCCAAGAGCCAAACGATGGCGTTAAACAACAGCAACAACCAACAACCAAACAGCTAAATGAATCACAGCCAAAGTGATTAAGTTTATAGGCTAGATAACCATGTTTCATGACTTGCTTGCGCTAATAATTGCATGTAGCCTGCCATGGCATATTGTCTCGCCCTCAATCGGTATCGGTTATTGGCCGATCGCACTGAAAGGTGATTGGCGATCGGAATCGGCCTAAAAAACCCTGATCGGTCCATCTCTATTGAAAGGTGCTTCTGGTCTGTTGTGACGGTAGCCCTTAGCCGTTATTACTCGTTTAATATATCGGGTTCAAAGCATTTAGACAGGCCGCTGATTAAAGAGCAGCTTCTGAGCCGTACATGTGCGCGTACTTTGTAACTGGCTATATAGCAGAGTGGTTAAGTCACTTTCTCTGCATGTGGAAGATTAATTCGAGCCCCCCTCATGGGAGTGCAGAATCCAAACACTACATTCCCAGCATTCTAATTACATCTCTGTAGAACTGCGAGCGCATAATATAATTTGATCAGTTCCTTCATCGCAGCCTTTAACGATGTGTTCATTGCAGAAACTCATAATAAAAATATGATTAACCCTGCAGCCCTAATTCTGAAGCTGAGATGCTTGTGATGAGCAATGCTCAACAAAAACCATGATGGCCCAGACTAGCAGTACATCACATCACATCTCAAATGAATAAAATATTGGAAACAAAAATCAGACATGCTACGTTGTTTCTCCACAAATTGTAAATTATTTTTTAAATTTGCTTACGCATTTTGTGGCCTGTAGTGTAGCTGCACTCACACAGGCACATGCACAGTAGCAGCATGGAAGGGCTCTGGCACGGCCTTTGTTTCGCGCTGTTTGCGCTTATATTGTGCTCTGGCTGCAGAGCCTGTGTGGAACAGCAGCCAGAGGCTTACACTGACATGGCTGGCCGGGAGCCATAGGCAGTGTGTGAGTGCAGAGAGGGGCTTTTTACAAAGGCAGCCCGGGGTTAGCACAACTCACACAAGAGGAATACCTCTTTCAATGTAATCTCAACCCGCTTATGGCCCACCAATTGATGTCTGGCAGGGTCCGAAGCGCAGCGCCATCTGGTGGACAATCGAAAAGAGACCGACAGATGTTTGCAGCGTTGTGGCCTGCCTGACTTGCATGTAATGAATTATACATTGACAGAACGACGTCTCCATTGTTTATGGCCAGTTATTTTGAGAAAAAGAATCATGTGATATCGGTTCCCTTCTGAGGGGCAATAATAGTGTCACTGTGCAAAAAAAAAAGAAAAAGAAAAACACACAGCACACATGCACCCTGAGGTCAATAGCAAGCTGTAAAGGGCGGCGAATGCACAGCTCTGCTAATATAATAAGATTTATTAGTTGTTGTAAATAATACAGTCAAGCTTTGTGCCATTCATCATCTCTTTGTACAACGATGGTGTCGGGAGAATGAGTGCTGTTCAGTATGGGGTATTATGTAATATTCAACAGCCCTGTTGTTTAGAACACTATTATTTGAAGCGAGGAGTACATTAACCACATTATCATTTGTATTCAATTGACTTAAAACCGGTTTGTTACTGTATTACTCCACAGGCAGGAACCTTTCTCAAGGACATTCAGATGTCCTTCATGCACAACACGCTTTGCCTGTGGAGGCCTTTTGTAAACATCAACCCAATGATCACAGTTTATTTTCCGTCTCCCTCACAGAATATCCCCTCTTGCTGTGTTTGTTTTTTATCGTGGATGGACGCTAAGCAGTGTTTACATCACGACGGCAGCTGTCTTGTCTAATTTGTGGTTTTGTTTGCTTGTTCTCAGAAATGGATGGAGGGGTTGAAATCAGTCATTCACAACTTCAAGGCAAACAACGTGTGTCCAATGACCTGTCTTAAAAAGCAGTAAGTAGCCATATATGGTCATCTGCATCTGAAAGTGTGTAATGTTTAGGAGTGGGAATGTCTACGCACCTCACAATTAAATTCTGTTTTAGTCCACAGTCCCATCTCCATTCTCGTTTTTGTTTTTACATCATAATGTAAGTTGTGGATATTATTTTATGTTGTATGTTTTATACACAAGCTTGCCCCTTTGATTACTTTGAACAGTTAAGTTAAACTCACAGGCAATCTTTTACAGAAAGTCAAGTCAGTATTGTTCCAGACAGCACTGATGGCTTTAAACAGTGTATATATGCAGCACTGTGCAAAAGTTTTAGTCACATGGGGGCAATAATATATTTAAAAATCTATTTATCCAGAAAGATGGCTTTTATTTGCTCAGCAAAACACTTTTTTTAAATAAAGTATTCAATAAGTAGTGGTTTTACATATGTCAGTGTGATTTGCAGTTAACACCTGCTTTGACTACTCAGTATTGTATTAAGCTAAATCAAGATTACTGCTGAAGGAATTTAATAAATTCATACAATCCAGGAGAAAACTGGAACTAAACTTTGTTCTTTAAACTGGAGCGCAAGATATTATCTACTTCTGTCAAAATAAGATATTTGTGCTAGTTTGTGTTGTACTTATGCTTATTTACATCTCTTCTAATGATATATGGTGTTCTTAGTAGTGATGATGCACTTGTTGCTAAGATAAAGAGTTTTAAACAGTGAGCTTAGGTGCAAAAATTAATTTCTCACCATCAAAAAAAAAAGTGACCTGCATGCTAATAGCATTCCCTGCTCTATGCTGCTACAGACATGCTGGAACTAACTGAGAATTGAGTTTGAAAGCCACATCCATGTGCTTTACATCTCAGAACATAAAGGGAGTGCTTCATTAATCAAAGCACCTTTTATCTGAACCATGGTAGCTGTATGGTATCATTCAGTAAAATATTTCTACTTTAACTCTCAGTATTACTGGATTAGCCTGTTAGTTGGTTGGCATCTCCTGAGCTGGCTGTTAAACAAAGCCACGTTAAATGTAGCGTGTGTTTACTATAGTTTCTGACTTTTTACTGCATATACATGAAATTTGTGACCAATTTTTGCCTGCAGAACTGGATGCATAAGATCACCTACAAATATCCAATGTGTCTGTACATGTGAATTTATTTTATGGGAAGTTGTATTTATTTATTTTGGGTGTATAGATTTGAAAATATCACAAGAGAGAATGAAAAACTCACTGTAGTTCTCTCACCCCTAATATATATATTTTCAGGCTCCTCCAAGCTCCCAGGTTCAAATTTGAGTTGTTCTTTTATATTTTATGTGTTTAAAATGTTTAATTCTACTACATGTTTAGATCTGGTCGCAAAGGCCCAACTAACAGAATGAGGCCAAAGAATCACAACACTGGTTTAGTCAAGTGCTCGTACAGAATACGCCTCACTGCATCGCTGATATGTCTGATGACAGTGTTTTCCAGAAAAGACAGTAATTAGAGACCCTCAGAAGAGATTCAAAGTTATGTAGTTTTGAATGTCAGCACACTGAACCTTTGTCGTTTGATACTGTATTAAAAAATGGCTACTGTCTTTATTTGAAACTACCCAGAAAAGTTCCTGTGTTTGCTTCACAGCCAAAATAAATGAACAAAGTCAATATATGTACACTGAACACAAAGGGATTAAGAAAAGAGGAGAAATTGAACAGCTCTGTGTTCAGACAACCCAACCCCTAGACATGACTGAATTTCATTTGTACAGCACTTTAGATGAGATATCCAGTAAGAGCCAGTTTAGTCAATATTTACCCGTTTTGTATGTATGAGGAATAAAAAAAAAATCTCATTAAACCTGGCTGTCCAACTCAGACTGCTTTGTTATGGCTACGTATTTTTGCTGTCTCACCTCGCCAGTTAATATTTAACATCAGTGTCCCTTAAACAAGCACACACAAGGAGCGGTTTAAGGTTAATATACCTTATACTTCAATTCACCAGTATTTTCACTGACTAGACTCGGATGGAAGGCATAGAGAATAGTCTTGGTCCTCCCTGTAGTTTGGACTTTGTACCTCTCACTAAAACAGTCCTGGGTAGAAACGTATTCTTGACCTTTCCCTGGCTGTTCTGGAAAGGAAAGCGGGCTGTCCTCAGCCTCCAGACATGCTCTAATCAGATCTCCTCGTCTAAAAATGAGACAAATGTGGAAACCATTTTCCCTTTGTTATTCAGATAGCGGAGCATAATGAAAGCTTTTAGGTTGCAGACGACGACCTAAATGCATAAGTGACACAAGACATGCCCACTGGACTGTGACACTGTGTTTTTAATATTTTCTTATTTTTTCTCTTTTTTCTTTAGTTGGATGAGGCTGTCCTTTCTGACCAATGTCAATGGAAAAATCCCAGTGAGAGGGTGAGTTCCACTCAGACATCTGTTCGTTCCGGGCCGGCTCGTTCAGCTCCACTGATCTTGTGTTATAAGAGCTTTAGTGAGGTCACTGAAATTATTGGACAAATTGAATGAAGCAGGTCCGTATTAAAGATGATCTGGTGGTACACGTGTTCCTGTTCTTTACTGCAGCATCACAAGGACTTTTGGCTCTGGCAAAACCGAGAAGGGGATATTTCAGGCCCTCAAAGAGCTCGGCCTGCCCAGTGGGAAGGTGAGAGGTTATTTTGTTTGCATGCGGGCTGTTATGGCTTATGCAAACAGCGATGTGTTCAATTTGCTTGATTGAAGTATGTCCATGATTTCCACATGAATAAAAGGCGTCTAAAAAGCAAGTTCATTTACTTTTAGTGATAATTACGCTGATGTAATATGCAGTACTGCGCAGAAGTTAGAAAGTGCTTCATTTATTTGTTTTCCATCCATTTAGTTAATCATTTTTCAGGAGATAGTTTTCAGGAGATTAGATATACAATAATCCGCTTGCATAAGGAAGAGGAAAGTCAAAGGAGTCAAACCGAAGTGAAATCTCTTCCGTGTATTGTGTTATGTAGCTGTTTGTGCTTATAAACACTCCGCAAAGTTATTAAGTTATAAAGCCCAAAGTACCAAGCACACGCCTACTGGCAAAGTGGCGTGCCCTCACACAACAGTAACGCTTTCAGAAGTTCTGGTGGTTGACCAATCAGAACAGAGTGGGTCGTATGTGAGACAAAATAAAAGGTGTAAATCTATTCTAGTAGAGCCCACAAATAAAATTAACATAGCAGGTCCTCATTACAGCTTTCATCTTTTAGAGAGAGCCCACTCTTTCACAAGACCTGAACAAATTCACAGATGTTTCTGTTCATCCTTCCACTGTAAGAAGACAAGCCAATGCTGTGGCTCTTAAAGAACATGTAGCTGTCAAGAAGCCCATACTGAGAAAAGAACAACAACAAAAAGAGCTACCAATTACAAATCAAACAAAGAAGCTGCTGGTCTTCTCAGAAACAGGGAGCGACCACCCCAGACCTCAGTATGACTGAATATATTTGGGATTGCTCGGATCAGGAGAAGCAGAAACCGCAGCACACTTCGAAAATATTCCTTTTATTTTTTAGTTTAGTTTAGTTGTTAGTTTTTTTTAGTTAAGCAAGTCTCATGAATAGAAGAGATGAATAGAAGAAAATCTGAATGTATATATTTAGTTATAGAGGCTTGTGTGTAATTTATACTAAAAACCTATTGTTTCTTTTCCTTGACGCTGAAAAACAAATAACTTGTACTTAATGGGCATCTTCACTAAAAAATAAAATGAAGAAGCACATATATCAGTGCTGTCCAATGAAAAACAAGTATCTTGAAAATTGCAACTTTACAAGAGAGGCCAAAACCATGCTTTACTTCTAATGTAAGTCAATGGAACCAAACTTTTTTCAAGCTGTCTTGGGGCACTTCTATTGGTCCATTCATCATGAAATTTTTACATGATGTAAATGGCCATTGGCGTGTTCAAATGATGTAGAAAACTCAAAATCGACAAAAATGAAGATACATGTTTTTCATTGGACAGCGTTGATATGAATTTTTCAGAGTGTGTCCTCTTTCACAATCACTCTATACACATAAACAATAACCAGCCTAAAAGGTTTTCTAAAGACGGTCTAGAAATCTAACGTCTCTGTTTTTGTTTCATTTCCTACTTTCTAGAACGATGAAATCGATCATTCCATGTTCACCTTTGACGTCTTCTATGCTCTCACTCAGAAAATATGCCCTCGCACAGATATCGAGGAACTCTTCAAAAAGATGTACGTACGCACCAGAAGTGTGAGGACACCAGAGCCCTTGTGGTGATATGTGTAGACTTTGACTGCCAAGTAGAATTCTTCCCCTGCTCTGTGATGCGCTAGGGTGGTGTTAAACGTTCATCAGTCTTATTATGGTTTACTCTGACAGCTTATACTGATGCTTAATTATGTGTGTATTCTCGTATTTAGTATTAAACGGCTACGCTAACGCCCTTAAAGGATCCTAACCTGCTTCAACTGTTCAACATTAACCTTTAATGTTTCAACTAACATTGAGAAAAGAGGTTTAAGAACATTAAGAGCACTGCTCTGAAAGCCACCGTGCGTGTACAAGGAGATGCTTTGTGATATCTAATCCGCTTTTCATTCTTTAGCATTAATTATTTTGTTCAATTTAATGTAACAGATTTCTCCTAATTAATTTCTTTGCAGCAATGGGGACAAAACTGATTATTTAACTGTAGACCAGTTAGTCAGCTTTCTGAATGAAGTAAGCTCTTTATCATTCATTAACTTCTCTGTGTGACTGCTTACCCAGCTTCCCTTGCGCCTGCATGCCCCGCTCCTTCATTAGCTCCCAGCCAATCCCGTTGTCCCGTGTTATGTAACCATGGCTACCATTAGGGTCCTGCTGGCCCATTGTTCCAGATGCTCCTCGCTTCTTGTGTGCATGCGTGTTTGCTTACTCTCTGGCCCTGTGTCCGTGTGCCTTGGCGTCCGTGTCACCGCAAGCGCACCGCTCCTTTTTTTACCCCTGAATGTGGCTGAAATTAGTTACCCTAGATGCGGGTCACCGGCAGCGTGTGTCCACTCCACTTCTCTGAGCAGAGCCGTCTCGCTTTCCTCCTTCTCTGCTTTTGCTGGCTGTGTGTAAGTGACAGTTTGGGAAAAAGTCAAATCTGCATAGTTTCCCTCCTTAGCACAAATGGAGTTGATCAGAAAAGACCAGTTTGTTTCTGTAGTTTTGTAGTTTTTTCTGTAGTTTTCTGTAGTTCTGTGCTGGAGCTGTGAGGCTAATGTAGCTAACTATTACTGGAAGCATACGCTCTCAAATGCCACAAAGCTAACAGCAAGTGTAATTTATTATACACTTATCTTTGTTTCCTATAACATGCACCAAAAATACAGACAAAATCTTTCTTTATGATTTGCTACAAAGAGAACATCACTGGATGTAATTGGATTTACAGCAGCGCAGTGTGTGAAACATTGAACAAAATTTATTATACTGATCTTTGTTTTTTTTTTTTTAATGCAGCAGTTTTTTTCTTCTTCTAATTTATCGAACATCAGAAAATTTTCATTTCTAGACATAAATATTGTGTATTTATTTTTGCAAATATTTATATTCGCAAATATTTTCACCCATCACCCACCCTTACTATAAGACAACTGCTACTGCTCTTTTAGCTATGACCATGTATTTTGTTCGTTTTTAAAAAATAACAGTATGTAACCGTATGTAATAGTATAATGTTGGGCAAAATATTTAGAAGAACTAGTGAAGGCTATATACAGGATACAGAGTCCTAAATGTATCAGTAAAATAATTACATTACACTACATAATAGGTAACATGTTTAGAATATAAGTAATATACAAATTGAGAAATGCACATAGGAAGAACTGTGTTATAGTTTGTATGTATTTTATTTATTCCTTTCAGGTGCTGGTGAGCAGTTTTGCTCCTGCAGTTATTCTGATAATATGTTTCATGACAAATTTAATTGTTTAAATGAAAAAAAAATTCCATAATTTCACTGCCTTTAATGACCAAAGCTAATAATCTTGCCATATCCCAATAAAGTAAACTTTTGTTTATTCAGTAAGTAGCTGTGTAATTTTAAGTTAATGATAGGTGCCATGAAACACATGCACAAGTCCAGTACAATGCCAAAGGCAGGTAATCAGTCATCCCTCAAAAGAGTTACTAACACTCAGATTAATAACTGCCTCATCACACTGATTTATCAGTCTTTTCAGGCTTTAGAAGGAGCTTCACGATTTGTAAAGAAGCCATTTTTCACGTTTCTTCAGTAGGTCTTTGAACAAGCATTTAGCATGTTTCTTTAAAAGATGGCATATGCATATATTATTTTAAATGAGTGGCTAAAAATTCTAAAAAAAAAGTAACTGTATTCTGATACAGTGTAATTTGTACTGAATACAGTTCATTAATTTTTGAATCTGAATACACATGCCCAGTACTGTTACATCCCACCCCTTTCTTTAGTAGCCCCAAGAAGTATCTGGACACTTCAACTTTTAGCTTCTACATGTTACTTCAACATTGAACAGGTAATAGACTCTTTGTGGGGGAAAAGCCTGTAGAAGAATTCCGAGCAGACTGTGCTAAAGCAGAAACATAATAAAGGAAGAGACAAGAATGAGATAGCTCATACTCGACATTGCTTCTGTTTAGAGTGGAAGTTCTGCCCTTTATTAAAAAGTGTGATGTGGCTCGTGGGTGTAGGCGCAAGAGAGAAGAACTCCCTCAGTGTGGAGGTGTGCATATGCGGGGTAGCCAGAACGTCTTTCTGCGTTTTAGTTGAGCCAAACAACTCAGCTGTTGTTACCACATTTGACCAGAGATTTAAATCTTTTAAAACATTTGCGTGTTTAGGTCTCTCTCACCTTTCAAACCGACAGGGGTCTGGTCTTAAGTGTCTGACCAGGTATGTTGCCAAGTTGGCTCTTGAGTGGACAGACTTTCTTAGAAGGACTTTAACCGAGACTTTTGTAAATCGTAGTAAAGTCTGGGGTGTTGTTTTTTTCTGCAAGCTTGTGCTTATTGATAAATCAATTAGTATTTTGGATACATGCCTGCAAAGGTCTGCAAAGAAACTGTTCAAACAGTAATGATCTGAGCCACCTATTGAAAGAATATTTCACCAAAAAGCTAGTCTGTATATAATAAATGCTCATTGGTTTGGCAATTTGTTTTCTAACTCGACAAACTGAGTACATTTCTAAGTAGGATGCTACTTTTTTGGGGCTACTATACATTAAAATCAAGTCTCGTTTGGAATTACTTGACACAAGTCACTGAATTAGAACTACGTAAGAGTGTTTTAAATTTATAATAATTTATTCACGCAGCTGGCAAGTACACACTTCCATTACGTTAGCTACGTTGTCCTTAGAGCTCCAGCAAACCTATCAACTGCATTTGAGGTGAAGGTGAAGATTGTGGATTTGGCACCAAATGATCACTTTGTGTTGGATTCGCTTTCTCCTGCCGAACACCACCTAGCTAGCTGTGTTACTGCGCTCTGGCAGTTTGGTTTAAAAAACAGCTCACGATACTCCACCAGAGCATATATTCTGTTCATGCAGTTTCTAAAGCAGCAGCTTCTGTAGCCATAGATGAGCTTAATGGTTCGTGAAGGCAGGTGATGATGATGTTCTGTCTTTGACCCCATGCTTGAGAGGACCACGCTAATAAGACTGCCGTTTGCTGTGTATAGAATCAGCGGGATCCCCGACTGAATGAGATCCTCTTTCCTTTCTACGACCCCAAACGAGTCATGCAGATCATCGAGAAGTACGAGAGAGACGAGGACCTGAGGAAGAAAGGTGAGCTGTTTTGGAGTGTCAGCCAGAGAGCTGCACTCAGCTCATTCCATTATAGAGCCTGAATAAGAGCTCAGAAAGGGTGAGAGATAAAAAAAAAATAAATACAGGAAAACATACAGCATGATTCATGGCCCCTCACTGGCCAGATTAACTGATAATATGCTGCCCTCTTGTGGAAGAATTGAAGTATTGCAAACTTTGGCCTGTATTGCCTCAAAGTAGTGTTAAAGCATTAGTTCAGCAAAAAAAAACCAAACAGATGTATTAATTTTGCCCTTCACTTCATATGTAGTGGGTCAGCTAAGACTTGTTAAGTGTCCAGAGTTTAGTTTTGCATGAGAAACCGATCTTAGAAACAGAAGTGTAAGACCACCACCATCACTGACTTCATCACGATCCCTCCGTTCTATGAACGCAAATCGCCTCCTCCCCCTAGAACTAAACTCAGCAACATGGGGGATCGGGCTTTCTGTTCTGCTGCTCCGAGCTTATGGAATGCTCTACCCCACCATCTGAGGGCACCACAGTCAAGAGTTTCAAGAAAGGACTTAAAACTTTTCTATTTAGCAGAACTTACAACCCTTGATCTGATCTTCCTATTATAGTAGTTATTTTATTTTATAGAGGTATTTCTACTGTGTAGCACTTTAAGATGTGCTTTAAATGTAAAGTGCGTTACAAATAAAATGTATTATTATTATTATTATTAATATTATTATCATCATCATTATTACCTTACTGATGGAGTAAGGAGAAAGTAGTAAAAATATCATTTGTACCACACTGTTTCTCTAATGCATTGTTTGAATGATTGTACTTGTATTTTCAGTTTATATGTTGAAACATGCATGTGCACTGGTAAATGCCACATGATTAGAGGTCCAATGAAATGGAAGCCAAACTTGGATTAGATTAAGGCTGGTGTACTGTTAAACTGCTTGCTCACCCACTCCTAAAACTCTGAAGCTGTTCCAAATGCAGCTAGACAGAGAGCATGTAAGAGAGAGTAATTTATAATGAGAGAAATCTACTACATTCAAAATCATCGTACTGCCTCTTTAGAAAACAAGCCCAGGCCCAGTGTTTCATGTGACATTCTGTCCTAAAACCTGATATTTAGTCAGGCCCTGTCAGGCTGGAGTTGGGGAATGAGCATCTTCAAGTGAGCTTATTTTCACCGTATCTTATGGCACATTACCCTCCAACAAACAACAGGCACACAGTGCCTCAGTAATAATGATTCTGATTTCTCCTGGTGCCCTCCCGCTGCAGGACGCATGTCCAGTGACGGTTTCTGCCGATACCTGATGTCGGATGAGAATGCGCCTGTGTTTCTAGACCGCCTGGACATGTGCCAAGACATGGACCAGCCGCTGGCTCACTACTTCATCAGCTCATCACACAACACGTACCTGACGGGCAGACAGTTCGGAGGCAAATCATCTGTGGAAATGTACCGGCAGGTGCTGCTGTCTGGATGCAGGTACGCGCTGTGGTATTACTGTGTGTGTGGTTCAGTTCTGGGATGCTTATGGGACAGTAATGTAAAGCATCCCAAAAACAAGCTGATAAAAGTGAGGGTTTCATGTGTCATTCTAGAAAGATAACGCTAAAGATAATAAACACAAACCTGCTACCCACTTTTCTAACACTTACATGGCATTTAAATGACAGGCCTTGTTACCCAGACATCTAAAGATCTTGCATGGTGCAACATATACTCTCACCTTTGTTAGAAATCTTAAGTAGTGTAAAATGGGTTCACCTTAAATGTGAATTTCACAAGGTTTTTAAAATGAAATGAACTGTTAAAAAAAGGTTCAAAACGCTCTGTTTTAGAGGAACTTGACAGAATTGTTCATAGTAGTTTAAGCCTCCGAAGAAACCTCACAGAAAGTTATAATACAGAGTCTTTAGGAACAGATTGTCTGAAGCCTGGGTTTTGGCCTAAGGCCAGTTTTGAAGTACATTTGTGCTAGAGTGCTATATTCAAGACATTGTCGTCCACAGGGAACACTTTTTTTTTTTTCAGATTTACCTGTTGTCAATATTATTTATCACTACGCAGGAGAAGGGAAGAATAGTTTACTTTTTATGTAAGTAAGTGTACCAGGATTTTTGTTCTATGTAATTTTAAAACATTTCTTTTGCTCCGTTCATCATGGAGTTTACACACCACACAAAGAACAGGTCCTTTTTTGTGATTAATACTTTTTTATTTTATGAATAGTGTAGAGTAGACAATTCAAATACAACAAAACAACATTCACAATACCACTCCACTCCACCCCTCCCAGCCTCAACCACCACCACCACCACCCCCCCACCTGTCATCATCGGGAGAACAGAGAGAAAAGAAAAAAAAAAGGTTTGAATTCTGGTGTAATTGTGGACATTTGCATTCTTATTTCACAAATTGCAATAGACCTGCTGCAATGGACCATATGTTCTAATAATCAGAAAATATACAAATATATGTCATCCAAATCTGAGCATTAATACCCAAATTCTCTTCTCACATTAATAAACATATACATAAAAAAAATACACCTACACATATATCTCTGTATACATATACACACACACACACACACACACACACACACACACACACACACACACACACACATATATATATATATATATATATATATATATATATATATATATATTTATTTATTCACATACACATACATGCATACATACATATACACACATACACATACATATCAAACAGGTCCTTTTAAATGATCTCAAACACTGAAAAATATTTGTATTTCTGTTTTCACCACCATTATAAAGTACACAGACATATAGAAAACTGGTGGATTAGATAAGCACATTTAGCGCAATACCAAATATTTGCATGGAAAACATCTAGTTTTAGAAAAAATGTGTTGTGTAGTAGCAGGAGGGCATTTCACTTCACTGTCCTAATCTGTTTAATCTCTCTGTGTTCAGGTGTGTGGAGCTGGACTGTTGGGATGGAAAGGGTGAGGATCAGGAGCCCATTATCACCCATGGGAAGGCCATGTGCACAGACATTCTCTTCAAAGTGAGCACATTCTGCTTTCACACTCTGTACCTCACACGTAAAAGCATAGATGTCAGCCTGCATGAGTTACTCTTATAATATACGGCTTTGTTACTGTTTGGAGAGATAAAACTGTGAAATCCGTCATCCGCCACTCTTTTTTTGTCATGCTGAAATTTGCTTTCCACTCTGCTTTTTTCAGCTAGTTTAAACAGTAATGTAAACACACTTCAGGTGATGAGAAACTATTTATATGGAGTTCTTTTATTGTGCACACTTTAACTATACATGGATAAAACAGATCACCTCACGTGAGGACACAGGCCAACATATCAGAACATCACTACACTGAACTTTTTTGTTTAATCTGAGTGTTAAATAAAGTATAACAATTAATAAAAGTATAACAATTAAATATCTAAATGGATTAAGAAAGATATATTTGCCCTTCCAGCTCATCTTGTGGTTAATGCTACATTGCCAAGGACTTTTAGCAGAACACAACCTGCCTCTGCTCTTTATCACAGCAAAGAAAATCTAAATGGATTGAACTGCAGTTTTAGTAGTTTTATTAGTGCTATTAGTGTTTTATATATTAGTGCTATATTAGTGATATATATATATATATATATATATATATATATATATATACACACACACACACACACACACAACAGGATCAGTATATAGTATACAGTATACAGTTGGAGGCTGTGAATAAAATGTTTAGAGATAAATAAACAGCTACCTTTTGCCTTTTCAGCTATTTTAAACATCTAGAAATATATCATATTCTAGACTACGTTAACGCTTTGCCTGTATTAATCAGTCACAGTTAGTAAAAGAAGCAGTTAAGTCATGAAGCAATTGGAATTGAAAATACTGAAGTGTTGTGTAGTCCTGCTTAGCATCAGAGTTCTTACTGGTTATCTCAGTTTGATGCCGTCGATGGATGGAATAATCGGATTCTGCACGAATAAAAAAGAGGATAATAAAATATTGGAAATATTGGGTAATTAATCTGCTAATTGCGTTTGTGTTTTTTTACAGGATGTAATACAGGCTATTAAAGAGACAGCTTTTGTGACGTCAGATTATCCTGTTATTCTGTCGTTTGAAAACCACTGCAGGTAAGCTGAGCTCAGTGTCTGCAGACTGAGTAAACATACCCCATATTTCAGTTTTTTTTCCTAATACGATTTGTTTTCTGTTGAAAAGAGCTGTTGTTCTACAGAGGCTGAAATGGTTAACAACCTATGTAGTAAAACACAGTCAACGGCGTTAGTTTAAGCATTAAATTTAGGATCTGAGTGCAAAATAAATTCCACAGATTTTACCCAAGAATTTGTTTAGTTTAGATGATGAGAAGTAAACAGAGTCATTCTGATTACTCTGAGGTGATAAAATGCGTTGTGGAGAAACCTTTGGGGTCACAGTACAGCACAAATGTGGCTATTTTAACTAGCATCTCAAATGACCAGTGAACCTGCATATTCAGAGTCTTAAGAGTTGTAATTGATTTTAATTGGTGCTATAATTGTAGTTCTCCCCCAAAACTGATTATTTTAATCATTTCATTAGGGACTAAGTTTTGCCTTTCAGAGTCCTGTATGTATCTCTTCAGCCAGCATGTTCTTAAAAAGGTTTTAGACCAAACGTTTATCACAAAACTTTTGTAAAAGAATCTTGCGGGCATGTTTGTGACCATTTCATGTACCTGCTTTCAGTGGAGTAGTTTTTATTTATTTATTTTAATGTTATTTGGTTCCATTTAATAGAACTTTACTTGAACGTTGAACTGTCCAAATGAAGTGTTACCCTCTTTTGTGTCTTATTATGCTTTTCCACCTCATCTACATTGAGTTACTGTAGCTTGCTTGTGTTCTCTTTAATCATGTGTGTTGTGTGTGTGTTTTAGTAAACCTCAGCAGTACAAGATGGCTAAGTACTGTGAGGACATCTTTGGAGATCTGTTACTCAAACAGCCACTGGAGGGCTTCCCAGTACGTGATCTTCTAACTCACCTCTCGCACTACGTCTGTTTGAACCGTGTTTATACATCATGGAACATGTAGAGAGCATATTTGAATACTAGGCTGCATATCCACAATAGGTCACTGAAATATGTGTGTTGTATTCTTTACAGATTGAGCCCGCTCGTCCCCTCCCCTCTCCAAATGACCTCAAGAGAAAAATCCTCATAAAAAACAAGCGCTTAAAACCTGAAGTCGAGCAGAGTACGTTCCACCGTGTTTTGCGTCGTGCATCTTAATTCTTATAAAGCTGGGCTTTCGTTCTGATTGCATTAGCTTTGGTGTTTTGGCTGAAATCTCTGTTCATCTGTACACTTGGACACACTTGAATCACTTCAAGATGTCTCTAGTGAAAGTGCTCCCACTTTTAGAATCCGGCCATATGTGTGCATTAATGTTATTGCCAATAGCAAAAAAATTAATAAATAAATAAATTAAAATGTTGCTGCATGTTGATTGACCTCGCTGTCTGGCGTACACGTGTGTGTTTGTGCAGAGCAACTGGAGTCGTTTAAGAGACACATGGAGGCTGGAGAGATGAGTGTGCAGGCGGGAGAGGATGAGAATGAGGAGGACATGGACAACGGTCAGCTACTGCTTTTTAATTCAGCTGTCTGTCACACCCTCACACACTTTCACAGTTAAACTGCGCTCTCATTGAGTGAAGTTATAGACTCCTATTTCTGTGCTGGTTGTGCAAAAATAAATAAAATATAGTCTAAAAATACATGTGTATGTACTCTATAAAGGTTAAAACAGTATACATCCTCTGGATGGCCAACAAATAAATATACTGTAGGATCAAAGGCAAAGGTCTGGGTGTCCTTGGTCAAGAACTGTGTTCCTTTTGTGTTTGCACACAGCAGAATTTGACCTCCGAATTTAACCCATCCATGCAGTGAAACACCAACATATACACACTACATACTAATGAACATACACACTAGGGGGCAGTGAGCACTCATGCCCGGAGCACTGGGCAGCCCTATCCATAGGACCTAAGGGAGCAGTTGCTCAATCGCACTTCAGTCATGGTCTGTTGGTTCAGGGGATTGAACTGGCAACCTTCTGGTCTCAAGACCAGAGCCCTAACCTTCAGCCCACGACTGCCCAACTATGTGTTTGTTTACTTAAACCAATTTTAAAAGAAAATGTTCTGGTACATTTCAAATAGATATTATGCATTGAAGTACAATCAGTCCATACCATATTTTTGTTTGTTCTCTGTAGAAAATGTGTAGAACCTATTTTCACATAAAAGAAAACCTGTGAACGTTTGCAGACCTTTTTGTGTTTTTTAATGTATTTCATTAATTTTGCATAAGCCTGCGAAAACAATCAAATGTATCATTTCTGTTGGAAGAAATCTTTGAATCTCCAAAATAGTAATTTTGCTGAAGAAAGAAAACATATACTTATATAAAGTCACTGTATATCTATGGGTCCCTTCATCATACCATTGTAACACATTGTAAATAGAAGCTGACATATTTCTATTATATAATGAAAAATGAAAAGGCAACATAACGTGATATGCAAGGTTTTGTCAGATATATATGATACACTATGATATATACTAAAAAGCCTCATTATAGTGAGGCAGGTTTGTTGTGAGAGTAGCAATTACTGCTTCACACATTTCACACCTAACCCTGGGAGTGAGCATAATCATCACATTTAATGTGATTGGCTTTGTGTCGAGGTTCAAACCGCCCCCCCGAGGGAACCTTCGGTCTGATATTAGACACGGATCTTAATGCTGCGTTCCCGGCAATCTTATTACATGTGTTGTGTAATTTCATTTGGTCTGTTCAGCTATTACTGCCTTTAAGGATATGTCTATCATGGATGCTCTCGTGGAGCGTTCATTCCCCAGTCCATATATTAAAGCTAAACTACTAAATAACTATTTACTGGTTGTGATGTCACAACCATTTACATATGCATTGACAGACTTTTAATGAAACATTTAACAAAGCTAGGGCCATTGACTTTAGCATGGTTGTCATTTTAAAGTGAACTCGTCTGCTGTTTGAATGCAGTAGGTACGGTAGGTGATTATACGTTTAACTTTGCTGCACTGCTTTGTTTCCAGCTGATGGCAAGGAAGTCAACTCAGATACGAAAGCTCGCAACACATCAGAAGAGCCCAGCGAACAAGACACACAGGAGAACAGCGCCAAGAAGGAGAAGGTGAGCCAGACTTTGTTCCACCACAGCCCAGTAAGTGTCCAGAGCTAATGTCTCTTCTTTAAACCCTGGCTTTCCTTTTATCGGCATCCTCTCAGCTTCCTGATGACGAGATCACCGAGATTTCAGAGGTGACAGAAGCAGACGCGACCGATGTGTCAGAGGCTTCAGATCTTGATAACAAAAAGAAGGTCCAGTATTTCAGTCTGTTCAATGCTGTGGAATATTTTTGGTTGAAGATGAAGATAGAAATTCCTTTACTCCCTGACTGACCGTCTAAATGTAGATATACAGAACCAGTCAAAGGTTGAATATGCCTTCTCATAAAAGTGTCCATGTTTTATAATGATAGTGAACACAGCAAAACTATGCATATGGAATTGTGAGTTATTTTTTTAATTCTATAAAGTGGCCCCTTTTTTGCCTGCAGCTTTGCTCTTGCCTTTCTCTCGAACAGCTCATTGTGCACTGGTTAAAATCCTTTTCCAATTGGACTGAAAAATATTTGATAAGCACTTACTGGCTGCTAAATACTTGTTTGGAAGAGACAGAAAAAATAATGATGTAAGAATTTTGTTTGGGAATGAAAGCATATCAGTATAGAAGCTGTGCCTGACTCAGAACTTTGGCAGTCAATTTGAATTTGTGGTTTAGCACAAAGATTCAACTGGTTATTATCTGGTGATCAGAAAATCTATTGGCATGAGTTTCAGTGATAATTTGTGACCGGTTTTAATTACAGACATGTAATATCAGGCTGCCGTATGGATTTGTGATACAATGATCAGTTAACCACCAGCGCTTGTTGTCACCTGGCTTTTTTTTATATATGAAAGCAAGCCTGTTAGGCCCTCTAGCATAAACAGATATGTTCCTGTTTTTACCTTGTTTTATTGTGTTACTATAATACAACACAATGACTGATAAAAAATGAAGTCTCAATTTAAAGAATGTGTGTTGTAGATCAACAAAAATTTGGAAAATCATAAAAATGTGTCCAGACGCCTGGTAAGATACTACTGTGGGTATAAGTGTGCATACCTGTAGTTATATTTGTATTTTTAGTTTCTTTTTTTGTTTCATGTATGTTAAACTTGCCACACAAACAGAAATTGTGTACTAAAATGCTCAGGATAAAAAAACACTTATAAATAAACAAAACATGCAATTTGATGTTAAAACTTTTGCATATGTGTGATTAAACTACATGGCGTTTGAATGGTGAAGTAACTGAGCTGTTGTGCTGGTGTCATGTTTAGAGTGTGGATGCCACTGAGGATGCGGATGCTGAGCAGCAACTGATAGCCTCATACAAGTACGAAGGAGCCACCACCAACATCCACCCTTACCTCTCTGCCATGGTCAACTACGCCCAGCCAGTCAAGTTCCAGAGCTTTGAAATCGCAGAAGGTACAATGTCATACTTCTGGACAAAATCAAATTGGCTTTCTCTTATCAGTCAATCAAACAATCAGTCAGTCAACATTTATTTATATAGTGCTTTTTACAACCAGTGTTGTCTCAAAGCAGCTTTACATAAAAGCAGTTTATGAAAAAGGGGAAACAAAGAGAAGGATGGTAAGAAAAGACTCTGTGCATAGCAAAACGTGAGAAAGGGTTTCAAGGTCCAAGTCCTCCTCGAGCAAACCGGAGGCAACAGTAGCAAGGAAGAACTTCCTTGACAGAACCCAGGCTTGAGGGAGGAACCCGGCCTTCCTTAGGTTGACCCCGGATAGAGAAAGAGTGACCATACTCCTCAGGTCGACCCTGGATAGAAAGCAACAAAGCTAATGGGATTATAAAACAGAATACAATAAGAAGCTCAGCTTAAACATGTTTCATAAAGTAACTCAGGAGGTAGGGATGTAAAGTTTGAGCCATCTCATAGGTTCTCTGTCAGAGTGAGAGCTGGCGCCAGATGTTGATGGCTTAGATGTTACTGTAGGAATTCCAGTCATTCAGGCTGACGAGCAGGAGAGCATCCTCAGGTCAGACAGGAGGGACAGTTAATTAGCCAGTGGGGACGAAGCTCTGGTGACTTCCAAGTGATGACTCGGAATGTTGAGAGAGAGAGTTGTTGAGAGAGAGAGAGAGAGAGCTCTGTTTACTGCTCTATTACCTAGTTTGTGTTAATACATATTGACTGTTCTAATGCCTTCTGTTTTCATTTCAGAGAAAAATATCCATCATAACATGTCCTCCTTCAACGAGTCTGTTGGCTTAGGCTACCTGAAAACCAATGCCATCGAATTTGTAAAGTATCCTTTTTGCATGAATGGAAAAATGACTAATCCCACATGTCAAGACATTGCTATGCATTTATCCACCACATGTTAGTTATTAGTGTTATTGGAGCAACGAGCAGCTTTTCATAGCAGCCTCAATTTTTCATTTCACTAGTGTAAGTCTGCTGCAGAACTTATATGCAAGTATATGCAGGCTTTGTCCAGGTGGAGGCACTGTTGTGCAGGAGACTAGTACGCCTAATTTAATTAACTGCAAGGAGGTAAGGAGAAAGGGGGTGGACAACCAAGTGGTGAGATCAACTGCACCCCTTTTATATGATCAGTTCTTCATCATTAGAGCCATTCCTGTCCTGCGAGTCCTTTATCCCTGTGAGGAAAGTCAAATAAGCTATTTCATTTGCACTTTTAAAACCTATAAGTACTTGTGTTTTTTGTCTCTCTCTCTCTAACTGACTCCCGCGGCTCTGTTATAGCTGCTAGTCCCTCTCTTGGGAATGCAGCTCGGACCCCTGCTGTTGAGAGTTATAAATAACTATGCTGCCCATTTGCATGCCCCTCCCTGTGTGCCTTTTCCTCATCGGCCAACGCACAGCTACAACAAGCGGCAGATGAGCCGGATCTACCCCAAAGGAGGCCGCGTGGACTCCAGTAATTACATGCCTCAGATCTTCTGGAACGCTGGCTGCCAGATGGTGTCTCTGAACTTCCAAACCCCAGGTACAGCTCTGCCCCAGGGCCCTGTCGGAGCCCCGGCAACCCTACAACTGAAAAAACACCAAATGAACATGTTTCTGACACAGAACGAGGTGCATCGTGACATGGACGTGTTTAAAACACGTGGTGACGATATGTCCAGTGAATGCATAATTCTGTTGAAAAGCTAAACCCAATGTCTGCATTGGAAACACGTTTCACTTACAAACAGGGATATAAATCACTGGTTCTCTGAATTTTTTGACTTGATACTGATTATTTAGGATACAAATCAATGCATCTATAGAGTATATAATAGGGTATAATTCAGATTTTTTAAAGAAATGTCCTGAAATTTCAGTGTTGTATTATGTGTTATCTACAAAGCTCATGCAGTTAAATCATCATTTTGGATCGATGCATTTTAATACAATAGCACACAGGCCTGTCACAACATTACTCACCAGTCAGAAGTTAGTTGTGTTTTCTGTCTTCATGTACATGCGTTTGTCTCGAGCCAGCTGATGAAAGTACGCTCTGTTTCACGTTCTGACATAACGTGTGACTTTAAAAGCTAGCATGGAATGTAATTGCAGTCAGCTTATATAATTGCGAACAGACGATTACATAATAATTATCAAGTCTGTTTTTACATTTATTTCTCTCGTTCTTCATTGAGGTTTTTCATACAGGCAAAGCATAAGCACTGGCAGTGTTGTAGGAAGGTTATTTCTACTTAGAAATCCAGCACTCAGATGCATGCATAAAAAAAGCCTGTCAAATATTCTCAGAAAAATACTCCTACATCCAAGCAAGCCAAGAGTGTCATCACGAGGCTAAATACGAGGAGGCAGTTGGTCCGTTGCATGTCGAATGGCCACATGAACACACTTATACACAAAGGAGCATGTTGCTTAACAGATGTCGCCCCATGGCTCCCAGCAGTAAGTTCAGAACATATGGCTCCTGTGAAGCTGCTCTGAAGTGAACCGGCAGGAAAGACAGAAAAAGAAAGGGTAAACGAAAAAAGATTTGGAGAAATAGGATTTTGTATGTTGGCGAAAAAGATCATCACCTTCTATTGAACCCCCAGAGAGCAGGCAGACTCCTATCATTACAATAATACTATCACTGTTATCACTGTATTACAGAGAAGATGATAGTGTAGTATCATTTCATTCTAAAATGGAAGAAATGAAGCTAACAGGCCAGATAGCAGAATTGTATTGGTTTCCACAGGTCTAGAATTGTGTTTAGCAGATAGCTAGCCAGCAGTCAATATAGTCTTGTCACGTTTCCAGGCTACCGTGTTTTCTAAAATGAGCAAAGTAAACTAAAGGCCTGTTTAAGCTGAATTCATTCTCCTGTAATGCAATAACGAAGCATAAAGTATCTGTTTACTTTCCCTACAATTCCTGTAAATTCAAACAGATAAAGCAGGAACTCAAAGCCTGGATGTTCAAGTCAGTGGTACATGATTCAGTAACAATCACCACACGGTACACAGCGCGTACAAGTCCTGCTGTTACATTACAATGAAAGTTCATCTAAAACAAACGTCTTTTACAACACCAAGTTTGATGAAAGAAGAATAACTACTACTCAGGTTTGTTGACATCGCACAATTACAGTCAGATTAAACTCACAGATCCTGCCAGTAATCACTTAAATTGCAGTGCCTCTCCATATAAAACTAATCCAACCTGAACCGTACTTAAGACAAGTGAGAAAAAAGCTTATTAAAGTCCTCTTATCTCTCTGTATCTGCAGACTTGGCCATGCAGCTGAACCAGGGGAAGTTTGAGTATAACGGCGCGTGTGGGTGAGTGTGGGAGCCTCGTCATGGCAAAACTCATCAATTAAAGTGTGTCACATCTCATTAGACATAGCCAGGGGCACCCCATATCCACAATCTGCATTAGCACAAATGAGCACTCGCTAAATATCGGCCCTCTCACACACACACGGCTGTCCGCTGCATGGAGATCACCCATCTAAGGGCTTCGCCTGAAGGAATAAACTCTCTGAGGATTACAGCCCCCTGTGAGCTATACTCTACTGTTCTAGCGAGCTCAACTTTATTCTGCAGTAGAGAAATGCAGAGGAGTGGAGGCCCGTCATTAGAAAGCAGGCGCTGTCAACTTGATTGCTGTGCGCGTGTTCTCGCGTTTGACGATTCGTGGGTTTTTGTAATGGGAAAAGCTCAGGTCATTAATCTTCTTCCGAACAATTAATCAGAAAAATAATTAACACCTGCCTTAAAGGCATAGTGCCGCCTGACGCCACAGTAAACATGTTAGGTTTGATTTCCACCCTGAATAGCTTTCAGGAAAGTCCTTAAAAGCAAGATCCAATATCGTATTCAAAATATATTCCTTTATACTCTCCACATGGTATTACTGCTTGACATTGGATTTGGTAAAGGTTGTTTAAGCAGCATTTAGAATGACAGATGGTGGCATTTTACATTCTTTCATAAACCATTTCAAGCAGAAAATAGCCTAGCGTATTCAGTGGGAGATGCAGAATGGGGATAATGTTCCATTTTACAGTTTGTATGTATGTAGTGACTGATAAAAATATAAATAGTCTTTAAGTTCAAAGTTCGAAACGTGCAGAAAAAGGTGAAAGTTTGGTCTCTGTGTGTCACCTGCAGGTATCTGCAGAAGCCAGACTTCATGCGACGCTCCGACAGGATGTTTGACCCGTTCTCTGAGACGCCAGTGGACGGGGTCATCGCTGCCACTTGCAGTGTTCAGGTGAGATCGTTTTTTCTAGGGTGTTAGTCTTTGAGAAGTGCTGCATATGTACCGTAGATGTGTCTACACCTTATGGAACTATACATTTACAGTATCTTCATTAGCGCTACCCGGGTTAGTCTCTTGATCTCTGTAAGAGGATGGCTAATAATTGGATGTCTCTGTCACCCTCAGGTGTTCTCAGGTCAGTTTTTATCAGATAAGAAGATCGGCACTTATGTGGAGGTGGACATGTACGGCCTTCCCACTGACACCATCCGCAAAGAGTTCCGCACCCGCATGGTAATGAACAACGGCTTGAACCCAGCCTACAATGAAGAGCCATTCGTCTTCAGAAAGGTGGGTGGCCGTTACAATCACAACAGCGAGACAGAAGACAGTAATTCATACCGCTGAAGTTTAGTTAGCGTTACATAATCTCATCTGGCTTGATAAATGGGTTGGAGAATAATCTCACAAAGACAGGCTTTACAACACAAAACATCCCCCTTCAGCATCTCACGGCAGATACCTGTCAGGATGTTTTCAGGTCTTGCTGTGGGCATGACTGCTATAGCCAGCTTTAGAGTTATTACCATTGTCTATAATATAATTAAGTTTGTAGCTCATTAGATTTGCATTAGAATCATGCCTGTCCAGAGTGTTTCCTGCCTTCTGCACAATGAGCGCTAGGATAGGCTTCAGTAACCCAGTGTGACCCAGAAGAAGTGGTTTATAGGATGAGGGAGAGAGTGAGTGTACATTAGACTTGCATTGACAGGTTTGAGTTTGCATTATCTATTCGTTTCATTGTCAGACATGAAAGTGTGTGTCAGAGTTAGAATGTATTTGAAATCTTGTTTGTAATTTTATTTTCACTGGCAACTTTCTTGTCAGTTAAAAGCTGTGGGTGAGCCATACCTTTTAGTGCAGGACGTGTTTTAAGGGAAGTGTTGAAAAAGTGGCAGCACTGGATCATTTCCAACCACTGCTAGTGACATTTCAACTCTTACCAACCAGGTCGAGCATAATTCTGTCTAAAGTCGTTTTCTGGTTTTTCGTGTGGAAGTGATTTTTAACAAACTGGAAGAGCATGTGGCTGCACAAGGATTAGCCTCACAGAACCAGTGCCCTCCATGTTTCAGGGCTTTTCCTGATTAAACACACTCGCTAGAAATAGTGACTGGTATTTAATAAGCTGGGCCCGTTTTTCCAAAATCTTAATTTTGTTACGAGCGTCTTAACAACACTGGTAGAGAGAGTGTTTACTGCGCTCATGCTATAGTCTTTAAAGAGCTAAGATGCTTTAAGGAGGCACTGTCGTAATTAGCTGCTTGGGAAGCACTGGAGAGCATGTTAATGTTTATCATTGGCTATCCAGCGCCTTGGAACCGTTGCCTGAAGCCAGACAATGTCGCAAGCATTAATGCGTGTACAGCCATGAACTCTACTAGTCGATCAACAATCACATCCACATAAACAACAGGACTTTACTTTGTACAGAATTGTCCCCGGGCTAGATAAAATTGCCATCAGCAGCAGTTACTAATGTTGTTGAGAGTGCAAATGCAATTGCAAACAGATTTGCAAATACAGTGTAATTTTGATCAACTTTGAGGAAATCCAATTTGAAATGGGCGAATATTTAATTTTTAATATGTCAGGCCATTAAAATAATGTAAAGGTAAATGTCAAAAGTAATTTGCTTTTTCATTTTTAATCTTTACATTTTGCGTTTGAATTTGAAATATGTCACAACACACAATAACATGGTATATGCAACTATATGTATAGCATTTGATAAGCATTTTCAAATTTGCTGCCATACCCAATACAAAATATCTCTTATATACAAACGAAATACAAATATGGTATCCATTCAAAGCTTAGAATCAGTACTATACTCTCTGAGTTTTAATGAACTGTGAGTGAGAAATAATTAACAGTGCTTTTGGTATTTACCAGTGATAACTGTGACTCTATAGTTGTTATTCATATTTTTTTGTGGGTTATAGAGCATCATTCTTATTTAAATCCTGGTCTTCTGTAAATAAGCACACATCAGACTGCTGCTGCCTCGTCAGCTGCCGTCTCACCACATGCTGCTGACACTCGAAACATTTCAGCAGTGCACACTGTACGCTACACAGTTCTGTTTACACTTCATATTGTGCAGCACAGATGTATCATACGACACCCGTGGATATGTTGTTCAGGATTAAATTACATGACAAGTATATGTATCCATTGTAGAACTCAGTTCAACCAAGAAGAATGCACTTCATCTGGTACACTGCATATTTAATTTTCAGTCTAAACAGCCACAAGTACCAGATACTCATTCTCAGATGGTATTTCTGAGGAGATCAGATTTGAGATAATTCACTTGCACATGAAAGTGCAAAGTCAGAGGAAAATGAAAAAATAGGATTTTCCAAAACTGAAGTTAATAATATAATTAAAAAGTGCCGGTGTGGTCTCCAGGTGTCTATCTGGTTTTGAGGGTTTTTGTGATTTGTTTGAAATAGCTGAAACTCCAGTGACTGCAAAACATCACAGTCAGCAATAAAAACAAAAATCTGCTTCTTTGTCAGTTTAGCAGTTTTACATTACAACATTAAAACAGGCCGTTTATGCTAACAGTATGGCGCTGATGTGCTGCTAGAAGAAGAAAAGAGATCTACTGATGAACTCCCTCGTATAATCATAGACTGTGTTCTACCAGCAGTGAACTGAACCAGCGTTTGACTGGAAGTGGGCCGAGATCTCTGGCCAGCTAACTGTCTGCATCGAGTACCTGCAGCTGCAGTGTCTGAGACTGAAGGATGTTTTTTATTTCTCTACTGTGATATTTTCATTGTTATAAACTATATAAGCAAGTCCACTGAAAATAGTAGAAGGTGTACTGAAAAGGGAAAGCGAGGGCTGGCTGAATATAAAAGAATATAGATATATTTTATTGTTGAGACTTCTGTGCAGTGTATTTGTGAAACGTAGATAAGATAGCTGCAGTACGACAGTGCTTTCTTTGTGTCAGTCACGTATTTAACATCCTTACAGACATTTCAGAGACGTATCCATAATAAAAACAAAACAAAGACAAACAAGGATCAAAATACTGGAACAATAAAGAAAACATGACTTAAATCTCAGTTAAACAACCGAGACTGAGACAGAATTAACAGTTTACATGAAGGAGTACAGTTAAAATGAAGGAGTCTCCACAGCAGCAGACACTACATCACAATTTGTACTCTGTTCAATTAGGTGGTCTCTGATTTTTGCACAGAGCATTTTTCTTTTGTCTGACAGGATTTGCGTGTCTGGCTAGTGAACTGTCTGATGTGGGGAACAACGCAGGGTGTTGAGGAAAGCAGGAGTGTAGGAAGAGGAAAGGAGATCTAAATGAGAGGAAGGACAGAACAGCCGCAGAGAGAAATTGAAAGCAAGTGACACGCAAGGGAGAAAAGGCTGCTTGAAAGAATAATGGTGAGAGGGAGGTAGCCAAGACCCTTTAAAGGAGTGATAAAAGAAAATGATGAGAAATAAAAGTGAAGTTCATGGAGTTAGTGCCAATGAGCAAGATGAAGCAGATGAATGTGACGCTACCATTTATCATAAGAGGGCCAGAGCGCTGTAAAAGAGAACAAAGGAGGGCAGACTGAGAGGAAACGGGGCAAAGAGAGGCAGTGAAACAACAGGAAAACCAGAGGAAGAGAGATCGAAAGAGAGAGAGACACACAAAGAAAGAGCTAGCATGCACCGCAATGCAGAAATGCCTTGTAGCTACATACGTTAGTTAAATGTTGTGCCTTTCTTTTGTGTGTGTAAAATAATCTTAAGAGCTGTAAATATTTCTCATATTATGAGATACAAGTTTTAAAAAATGATTATAAGATTATTACACTTTTTTTAGATAGTTAAAAAAATTTTTTTTTTGCTATTTGTGTCGACCAGGGGAGGGTGGGTTCTCCTTTTTGCCCCTGACTTGCTCAATCAGGGTTTGGACCTGGATTTTCTGTAAAGCTGCTTTGTGACAACACCTTTTGTACAAGGCGCATATGAATTAACTTCTTGACTTAATAAACAAGTAGAATTATCATGTAATATTATATATATATCATATTTTATATATATATATATATATATATATATATATATATATATATATATATATATATATATATATATATATATTATTTTAGGAAATAAATAGTTTGATATAGTTTGTAAAATGTAGCATTGTTAGTGTGTCAAAGCATAACTTTCACTCCCCGTCCATACAGTCCTTACAAGTTGAGAAAATAGTGTGTTTTAAATTTGCTGTTTCTTGTGATGTCACAAAATAATCACCAAGACAATCATTTACATTTTCAGCATAGATCAGTTTAGATACACTTATTTAGATTAAACTAAGGAATTAGGGAAGTAAGGAATGTTTCAGCTGTGCACCTGACGTTGCATGGAAACGTGTTCTGTTGAGTGATCAGTCGTGCTTCTTTATCTGGCAGTCTGATGGGCGAGTCTGGGTTTGGTGAATGTCAGGAGAACAGCATTGGGAGAACAGCCTGACAGCATTGTTTCAACTGTAAAGCCTGACAGCATTGTTTCAACTGTAAAGTTTGGTGAAGGAGGTATAACGCTATAGGGTTGTTTTTCAGGTGTAGGCCTAGACCCCCTTAGTTCCAGTTAAGGTCTATCTTAATGCTTTATCATACCAGGACATATGGACAGTTGTATGCTTCCAACTTTGTGATAACAGTTTGGGCAAGATCTTCATCTTACTGCCTGTGTCCCAGTGGACCAAGCAGTGTCCATAAAGCCTGGTTGGGTGAGTTTGGTGTGAAAATGCTTGAATGGTCCACCTAACCTTAACCACATCAAACACCTTTGGGAAGAACTAGAATAAAGATAAATAAAGCCAGGCCCTCTCGTCCAACATCAGTGTCTGACCTCACAAATGCTCTTCTGGATGAATGGGTAATCATTTTCACAGACACCCTCCAAAGTCTTGTGGAAAGCCCTCCCAGAACAGAGGAAGCTGCAAGTGTAGGTGTCTGAATACTTTTGTCAGACTAGCGTATATCACTGTTAAAGCACAGTAACAGCCTGTTTCATTTAGCTGGATAAAGAGAGGT
The DNA here is from genome assembly GCA_021613375.1 of Megaleporinus macrocephalus. NCBI lineage: Eukaryota > Metazoa > Chordata > Actinopteri > Characiformes > Anostomidae > Megaleporinus > Megaleporinus macrocephalus. The sequence continues at coordinate 32,902,946 of CM038707.1, forward strand.
TGGGAAAAGATCAAAAGAAAGAAATCACAACTGCTTCTGGTACATGACATCACACTAATATGTGGACCTCAAGGGGAGAGATTGCAAGGAAAAGTAGGATATGGGCCCTTTAAGATCATTTTGCTAAGATATCAGTTTTGCAGTGTTTTCTTTTAGAATCTGAATCATTCGGAGTAAGTGTTACCACTTTTATGCAGCGCTCGGCTCAATAGCTGTATTTTAAGCTTTTCCATTGGCCGAGAGAGAGAGAGAGAGAGGGTGAGAGAGAGAGAACAAGCTATTATGCTGAGGCCAGCAGAATGGTGGAGTCTCTCAGCCATGACACTGAGACTCCAGCGCAGGCCATAAATCACAGCTGCCGCAGTGCTGCCTGCTCCACGTACACACACACACCCACACACACACACATTAACTGCAGTTAACCCCCTCACACACACACACCTATACAAACACATAGTCATCAGCACTGCTGTTAGCCCCCCGCTCTCCCACAGTCGCACACACACACACACACACACACACACACAGCTGACAAATCTGCTGTAACCGCATTGCTTACACACACACATACAGACAGAAGCACAGCCATTGTTACTGTCATTACACTCACTCACACAACACAAACTGATATATTAAAATATTATATTAAACATATTAACACTATATTAACACTCACACTCTCTGTATCTTTATCTTTCTCTCAGGGCATCATCGTCTTTCTCCTTCATTTTCTTTCCATCCCTCTCTTACATCCTCTTATCAGTTCACTGTTATATGTATTTTGATGCCCATGTAGATGCCCTTCTCAATTTTCATAATACATCATCCTCCCCTTTTCTTTCTTCTTTTGTCTTTCTATCGTTCTTCATCTTTTTGCTTCTCATTCCTCTCCTCCCATCTCGCTTTCATCTTTTTATCTGCTGTTCAGGTGTAGTGTATCTGCAGAAGCAGGTTCACTGCACGTGTCCTTGGCCTTTAGGTTACAGGTTAGGAAAAGGAGCGTACATTCTGCAGTGCATCCTCAGATAGGGCTGGCAGATGCGTGATGTTGTAAACACTGCTGTCTAGATTATAGGAATACTTAAATAAACATTTTGAACGGCACTATTTTTATCCACACCCTACATGCAGTGCAACATGTTTAGTTTAAAGTTTAGGTTTGCACTAGGATCATGAATGTAGAATCATGAGAGTATACTGTATACTGAAGTTTATATCAAATAGGCTTTGTGTGTTCTTGGTACTGCAGTATGATATCCTGTTATCTAGAAAATGGTTGTTCATGCGACATTAACACTGTGTTCACAAAAACCATTGTTGCGTGCTTTATGGTGCTGTCTGGAGAGTGTTGGCATACAGAAATGGAAACATTGCCATGATTAGTATTAGCAGCAAAAGATCAGAAGCTTTAGGACTTTATGGACTGCACAAGAGCAAACTTTAAATTAGATTCACTTGCAAACCAAGGGCGTAGATTTGCTCTTGACATTAGTGGGGACCAATGTATCTGTGACACCCCCAACCCCCCTACCACCACCAATTATTGTTTTTTGTTGTTGTTATTTACTTTTTGCTCCATGATAAAATGATAAAGGTCTGCTATACTACATATGCTATTCTATGTGCTTTTAAACTACTCTGAATGACAATTCATAATTTAATTCAAAGTTTAATGAACTGACAGTTGGTAGTTTGTTGTGCGGTTAATTTCCAAACCATGTTATTCATAGCAACAGACGATGTTAGCCTGCTGTATGCTGTGTGGCAGAGCCTAGCATCGCCATTAACATTATTATAATGGATTTATTTTATTAGCGAACGTGGCTTTAAGTGACATGTTTTTTTTTTAATATCCCATGTCCAGCATCTTCTTTTTCGCTGCCATCCTCACTCGCTTTTGACACCCATGTTGCACAGTCTTGCACAGTAAGTCTCACGTATGACTGGAAAGTCTTCCTTCCAGTTTTGGCACTGCTAACAACCAAACGTAGCTACAGAGTCTCACGTGACAGCAAGGAAAGGCACCACCAATTACACATATTTGTTATGGGGAGGTGGGACTACAGTAGAGAACATGATTTAACCCCTTCTACACCTCTAGGTTAATGAGATGTTGACAGTACGGAGGATCAAATTATTGGTGGGGACAGTTCAATAATCACTGTATATTGGTGGGGACACATCACTTCAGTCCATGCTAATTACACGCCCTTGTAGCAAACTTACTGTAGCCTGTAGCTGCTTACGTATAGTTACAGATATCCAAGCCACATCAAACTGAGCATATGTTTTAGGGTAAGTGTTTTAATAAGGTGATATCCAGGGTTTGACTGTGAGCTGAATTTGCTGAGGGCACCACAGAACTTGAGCCGAGCTCTGCTTGTGCATCTTTGGTGTTGTTTGAACTGACTGACACGTGTCATAACACTTCACTCTACTGATGGAAAGTCTTGAAGGGAATTGGACTTGATGTTTTTGTGGCTCTGTAGTTCTTAAGTGAAAGAATGCACAGTGACAAAGTGTAGATGTTGCAGACAAGCACCCCTTGCAGAAAAGTCACATATACTTCACATGTGAAGTGTGCAGAAACAAGATGTGTGTATTTACTCATGTGACTTTACTGCAGTGGCTTTAATGTTTTTTAATATATTATAGCACTTGATTCTCTTTCAGCTAAGTGATCGTGACATCTTGGTGTCTGCAATAAGTATGCATTGTGAATTTACATTGCAACAGTATTGCTGGAAGAGAATCAAGTTTGATTATGTATACATACAGTACTAAATACAGTACTGTGCAAAAGATTTTAGCACTTGGGGATTGTATTTAGACAGAAAGCTTTTATTTGTTCAGCAACATTTTTTTTCATATTCTTAAATATTTAAATAGTACTACAGTAAGTAATGTTTTACATATGTCAGTGTGTTTATTTAACCCTTTCCAAGTTTTTCATTCTGGCAACCTCGTGTTATTTGCAATTATAATCTAATACCCGGTTTAACTACTCAGTACTTCATTAAGATTAATCTAGATTGCTGGTGAAGGAATGTAATAAATTCATACAATATCTGGAGCGTCCAGGAGAAATCTGGAACTAAACTTTGTTCATAAGATATTCATGTTACTTTTTTTGTATTTATGCTCTTTTACATCTGCTGGTCAACCCCTGGTCGTAATTCTATGTTTCCTTGTGTTCTATCCTTTGACCTAACTTGGAAGAATTCCTGCCCAGACTCTTCACTTCACTTAATTTGTACATTTAGCAACAGCTTTGTTAGATTCTGTAAAATCTCTATGGGACGTGGGGGACGGGTGCCTTTTGTTTGTCTACCCTTCTCCCCTGTTTTCTTGTTAGGGGTAGTTTTGTGTATTTTTGTTTTCAGGCTTAGTTTATTTTCTTTAGTTGTTTTGTTTGTTATTTTGGTGTTTGTCCATCCCCTGAAGCCACTGTCCATCTTTGTTTCTCATTTGTAGAGAATAATCATGCAGTTTTCTGGTTTTTGAACGGTGTCCAGTGTTTGATCTGGCAGAGGTCAGGGAAGAGACCTGGTCTAGGGTCAGAAGAATTTAAATTTGATTCATTATTACTTTCCCTTTTCTTCATCTGTCTGTACGCAGGTCATCCTTCCGGACCTGGCTGTGTTGAGGATCGCTGTCTACGACGATAATAACAAGTTGATTGGTCAGAGGATCCTGCCGTTGGACGGCCTGCAGGCTGGATACCGACACATCTCTCTGAGGAACGAGGGCAACAAGCCCCTTTCTCTCCCCACAGTCTTTTGTAACATCGTCCTCAAGACCTACGTACCCGACGGCTTTGGAGGTGAGTGAGTGTGGTGGTCAGCAACCCCCCTGTTTAAATGTTCATTTGTTTAGCCCGGTGAAGGTGTATAAGAGGAATGTGAATCTTTTCTGTAAATAGAAAGGACGCTTGTGCTATTGTAACTGTACAACTGTACCTGTCAAAAAGAAGTGATGCAGCGCAGCTTTTTAAATGTCCTGCTGTGAATTTACAGTGGTTTTGGGTTTTTCATTGATAAATCAATAGTGCATCACACTCTCTGTTTATATGGTCTCTCAGCCAGTGAAGTGTAAAAGTAAGCTCGAAAGCAAAGTACAGTTTGCTTCAGGTCCACGACTACATTTCGAGATATACAAGTGAAAAAATTAGCTTGCAGAAAACGTGTGTTCAGTTATACCAATCAAAACAGTTATAGAGCTTTACCTCCACAGATGAGACACAAAGATTTAGGGAGGCAACAAACAGCATATTGTGTACAGTATATTGTGCGTAACTACACTCATCAGGTGACAAAAGGTCATGAATTGAAATCTCAGCAATGCCGCAGCTCTCTACAGAAATTTGAGACAGAGAAGACTTCACTACTACCACCCCAATGCTGGGGCACTGAGTGGTAATGGGAGTCATGGCCTTTGGGTTGATGAGCCGTAAACACTGTACTGATGAGGAGTAAAAGTCCAGGTAGTTTTGACTTAGAGGGAGTCAAACGCATACACTGTTTTTCCTAAGAAAAGCATGATGCAGTACTAAAAATGCTAGTTAGAACAACAGACTAAAGAAAAGTAAATGAAGGTATGCAGATGGTTGAATTTCAGTTGACTTCAGCCTCGCATCTGTGCTGCTTTCATGTGGCAGGTTGTGTGGGCTTGCGCAAAGGGGGCTGCTGGAGAGCTGAATAAAATCTAGAAGTAACTACATCCACCCACTTCCCACCTCCAACCATGCAGCAGACTGCTGCAGACATACTATAACACTTACTCACACAGCAGACTGAGTCAATATGTTCAAAGGAGGTAATAGTTTTTTAGTTTCCTACAGCTGAGCACAATAGTACTGCACCTTACAGGCTTTTAGACCACTGGATGTAACTCTAATGTACAGATCTTTATGTTGCATACTAGTCCTGTTTTAATGTTTTACTCTTATATCCAGAGACTAAACGTTCCACGTTCCCAGTCATCCGCTATATTCAGAGCACATGTCTGCCCTACAGCTATGGCCCAGATTTGTCCAGATGATGTGTATGTGTGGCTATGCCAGTGGCCTCTGCAGACTCCTGCTCACCTTCCAGTGCCCTTTTGTTCCTAAAGCACCTACTCTGAGATGTGTTCTTATAACAGAACAAACAGGTTGGGTAATCAGATAATTAGATGGTACAGAGAATTATCAGACTGAATGAAAACAAGTATGAAGTCGCCACAAGCATTGTAGTACAGAATTGTATTTCTAGTTGCCTAATCTATTATTAACAGTTAGGAAAATGGGTTTAAAACTGCTTTCCGTTTACGTCAGAAAGCTCAGCTGTGGTTACTTCAAAACCAGATAGTGTTTTATAGGGGACCAGTTATGCTCATTTTCAGTGTTCATCATTTTTATTTATGGGGTCTACTAGAATAGATTTAGATTAGATGCATAGATTTCCCAAAACATATTATATTTTTTATAGAGTACATGCTAGCAACATGTACTAGCCAGTAAGTCTTGTGTTACAAAATGACATCACCTTGTAAATGAGAAGGTTGAAACACTTTTGTCATCTGGCTAAAATGCCTCGCTGGAATTTTAGCCAGATGACAAAAGTGTTTCTTTTGGCTTTGAGCTTTATAACAGACTGTTTACATGCACAGAAAGCTACATAACACACTAATGGAATGGAAAAAACAGTGTAAGGTGGTACTAACTGCAAGACGACACACTTGGAGAACCCATGTTTATCGAATACTGATAAAGCTTCATGCTGTTTTAAATTACTGGTATACCAAAACCTTCCTGGCAAACTACCTCAGATCCAACTTGCGTTGGTCACAAATACACTTAACACCAGCCATGCATTAATCTGAAGTTGACTTTCTGTTTGCAAGTTTAAATTTACATTTTTAATTCCAGTGGTGCAGCAGTTACATTCTGGCAGCTAACTACTGTAGATTTATGGTGGAATTTAAAATTTAAATGGGAAAAAAGCTGATTTTAACTTTGTTGCAGTAACTGTAGTAATTCCTGATTGAGCAAATTCTCTGCATAATCCAGTATCTTGCAGTAAATCAAAGACTCACCCGTGCCGAAAGTAAAATCTGTATGTGTGTAAGTTAACACTGACAGCCATGTAACAAGTTTCAAAGCAATAATGTGCCACTGAGCCAAACCACGTATATATACACTACATATATAACTATTATAACTATTTTTTAAAAATAAAAACGCTAGACGTTATACACTATTGTGTGTACCCAGGTTACCCTTTGTTCTTTGTTGGGTAACAGAGCAGAGGTAGCAGGAGGTTGGGTCTTGGGGGTTCATAATCTCACCTTTCAGAGGTTATAATAACATGCATGAATATGTGTGTTTGATTAGCAAGCGCTGAATGGTGAGTGAGCCCTCTTTCGGTGCCGTGTGTTGTGAAGGGGTTGTTGAGAGTGAGTGTGCATAGTGCATGTGGTCGTGTTTATTGTCTCTCTTTCAGCTGCCTCCTTTGTTTACTGCTCAGTCCATAGTGCTGGTCTATGTCCAGCACACACACCCTAATGAAGACCACAGTTTATTCATGAAGGTGCTGGCTAAGGAGCGACGTGGGCACAACAATAAACATGAATCAAATAGGAGCAGTCTTTGCCTTGTTTTATTCATTTTTATCTCATGAATTTATGCAGTTTGTTTATATTTGCATTTTGTAGGTATCTAGTTGTTGTTGTTATGGTTGTTCCACCATTTGTTCCCAACTTGAAGTAAATATTAGTAAGTAGTTTTTTGGTACTCCTCTACTGGTCCACATCTTTAGTGTATTCTCTGTGGCTGTCTCTTTTTTAGCAATTGTGGATGCTCTCTCTGACCCAAAGAAGTTCCTCTCCATAGCTGAGAAGAGGGCTGACCAAATGAGAGCGCTTGGTATAGAAACGGTAAGCACATTTTTTTTTTGTCTTTATTGGTGAAGATGGCTGTTCTTTATTCAGTAAGGCCACTCCAGTGCAAGCAAATATGTTTTCTTTATGTAGAGCGACATTGCAGACGTGCCAAACGAAAGCTCCAAGAACGATAAGAAGGGCAAGGTGAATCAGGTGAAGGCCAACGTTACTCCTCAGGCCAGCTCAGACATGGCCCAGACCTCTACTGGCACTCAGAACAACAGCAGCGAAACCAAGAAAGGTGAGACAAGCCAGTACAGCTTTCCTACCAACCGTACTAACCTAACTGAACAACAGCTCCTGCTGCTTTCCTTGATAATGGTCATACACTTCAGATGTTTGTGGACACCACCTCTGAATAGTGAATTCAGTTGCCCGTTCGGTGCACCTATAGTTGACACAGGTGTTCAGCACACAAAGCTTGTGTAATCTCTACAGAAGCTTTGCCAATGGAATAGCGCATCCGGAGCAGCTGTACATAAGCCAAAAGCCTGTCGCACACCGAACATGCTGCTTTGGGTTTTTCAAAAAAATCTAATGGTTTTTAATGGATACATCTGAGCCGCCACTCTGCGACTGTTCAGTTCCTCAGTGTGTGACAGCATGTCACGTTGCCATTACTACAATAAATTAAAGCCATACTGAGACAGAAACCTGCAGCAGATTACATGTGGCTTGAATTTTGCACAGTAAAAAGCAGCCAGTACTTTAGATAAATAGACTAATTCTAATGGTCTGTTGCCTTGACTAACATAATTAGCTGGTAAATTAAAATTAACTTTGCGTTTATTAGCTCTTCCTGCAGCCGTTCTATAGCACAGCTGTACCATGCAGCGATGCATTTGTGACTTTAGATGTGGAGGTGTCTACACGCATTCAGACATATGAGGCAAATTTGCTATTGTTATTCGGCAAAGCCTATTATAGCATTAAATAGAGACTGTTGAGATTTACTTTATTTTCTATGATAAAATGTGAATTATGTGAATGCCTGCCATGCCACATTGTTCTTAATTTGATAAAGGTAATAGCTATAATGCTTAAACCAAATAATTGAAAACGTGATCATTAAAACATTTGTCTCTCTATCCATCTATGCATAAAGTAGTCAATTGTATTCTTGTTATATTTGTACTTGTTTTGCTATCCGGTGTAGACCAGATGAGGATGGGTCGCCCTTTTTGAGTCTGATTCCTCTCGAGGTCTCTTCCTCTTGGTCTGAGAGAGATTCTCTTGCCACTGTCGCCTCTGGCTTGCTCATTGAGGGGTTGGACTCAGATTGTTCTGTAAAGCTGCTTTGTGTTGTAAAAGACGCATATAAATAAATGAAGCTTGAACCTTAAACCTTAACCTTTAACGTCCTTTATGACACTGAGCAGTGGTTTTGCCTAAATATTGGTTTAGCAGTTTTCCTTTTGAAAAAGTTGTTAAATATGTGAAATATGTTGAAATTCTTTTGTCATTACTCATGAATCAGTTTCAAAATGACCAGGATGCCGTGAATAAAATAAAAAACAAGGATTTTAGAGAATTTCCCAAGAGACTCAGCATGGAACTCAAGTTCAACTGAAAATAAATGTGTTTCAAAGCAAAATGTCAACATAGTTAAGTAATTAGTTTTCTCCCCATTTAAAGAGATAGGGGTTTGGCATGGCTGGAAATAGCTGCTCTTAACCCACTGCCACAAAGTGTTAGTAGACTCGGTAACTAGTACTTAAATAATTAAACCCTGCTTCAGTTAATCTGCCCCATAGTGTGTCTAGGGTTGGTTAAGATATGAAGTCTGATTACTGAATTAAAAATGATTGATGAATTGATGGAAACATCAGCCCCCTGTTCCATGACCTCTGCTCAACAAGCTGTTTTATGTCCCATCCTCATAGATTCTGCGCTGGTTAACCAAGTGACAATTGAGGACTTGAAACAGATGAAAGTAAGTCTTATTGCTGATTGTTTTTTATCCATTTCTTGAAATTATCTGTATATGTGATTACATATTCATAATAAAAAACCATGATTGTTCCACCTGTAAGCTGTAACCTGAAGAAAGACTCACTAATCCTCTTCTTGTCCCCTTAGTCATATGTTAAACTGATTAAGAAGCAGCAGAAAGAGCTAAACGCACTGAAGAAAAAGCATGCAAAGGTTGGTATCTTTAAGACACAGTCTAGGACTAAGTGCACTCTTTTTTATCTGCTCTTTCTATGGTGTCTGATTCTTAGTAAGTACGTCCTGTCACCTGATGTTATCAAAGGCCATTGTGCCCATCTTTGATCCCGAGCCCAATAGACGCTCATTAGAATTGCTAAGATGGCTGGTTCTCTCAGAGAGAAGTTCACCTTTTTTATAATATTAAACAATTCTTTCTGAAAAAGAGGATGCAGTGGGTTGTTCAGAAGATGAGTGTTTCTTTTTTGTACTTGACCAAGAAACCATAAAGAGAGCACTACAAGCCAGGCTTCAAATGAGATGCTAGTAGTTTGTGCTGAATGTCTGTTTTCAGGACCACAATGCCATGCAGAAGTCTCACTGCACTCAAGTAGACAAGATGGTGGCTCAGCATGACAAAGAGAAATTTACACTGGAGAAGCTGCTAGAGAAAGCAATCAAGAAGAAGGGGTAATTAAACTTGCTAAATGAAATAAGGTAAAGATGGATGGTATTATGCATTCAATTAACACAACATCATTCTTTCCTCAATGCAGAGAAAACAACTGTTCCGAGTTAAAGAAGGAGACTGCAGTAAAAGTGGAGAACCTCACGTCAGATCACAAGGCAAAGGTAGACTACCCCTCAACTTAGTCCTGTTTGCTGACCAGAAACCAGGTCCATCCTGGTTATATTATGTTACATAATCTTAAGAAGCAACTAAAGCTAAGTTTAGATAGCTTCGAGATGTTTTAGATTGTAACTATGAAGAATGCTTCACCATTAAAGAAGACATCAGTAAATGTTCTACATGCACGTGTATATATGAAAATTACTTAATATATATCGTCGCCGTCCAATGAAAAACGTGTCCATTTTTGCCGATTTTGAGTTTTCTAAATTTTTTGAACACGCCAATGGTTGTTTACATTGTGAGAAAATGTCATGATGAATGGACCAATAGAGGTGCTCCAAAATAGCTTGGAAAAAATTATGGTTCTATTGACTTACATCGAAAGTAAAGTAGGTTTTGGTCTCTTGTGTAAAGTTGCCATTTTGGAGATACTTGTTTTTCATTGGACGGCGACGATATATATAATTACTTCACTACTCGTGCCAACTCCAGCTCCTCCTGTTGGACGTACCTTCACCATTCTGCTTAAATTTTGATAGCCATTTCCTACCAACTGTACTACCAACCGTACTAACCTAACTGAACAACAGCTCCTGCTGCTTTAATTGAAAATGTTCATACACTTCAGATGTTTGTAGACACTCCCTCTAAATAGTGAATTCAGTCTCCCATTTGGGTGCGTATAGCTGACATAGGAGTTCAGCACACAAAGCTTGTGTAATCTCCTTTTATAGTCCTCTTATTCGGCTTGACTTTTTTAGCTGTTTTTTATTTATACAAATCATTTAGCGAGTGATGTTTTTTAAATTGCCGTAAATTCCTTTTCATTCCATCGTTGGGGTTGTTGGCCACATGTCGTCACTAGAGTCAAGTGGCTAATATGATTACCAAGTCACATGCAGTGGTTTTGATGTTTTTCTAAGTGAACATACACTACCGCTTTGGGATCACAGTGAAATGTTCTTGTTTTCAATGGAGTATCGTCCTTCCTTAACACAACAATGGACTGACGGGTCTCTGCAGTTATTTCTTTCTTTCTTTCTGGCCATTTTGAGTCTGTCAGCAAGCCATCAACTGCTGATGCTTCAGATACTAAACTAACCTAGAATGTTGTTCTCCCTTTTATGCTCACTTATTAGTAGAATGTTTTTCAGCTGTGCATCACAATTGAGCAAGAGTGTCCTAACAACCAATTAGCCCAATAACATCCTTAACTTGAATTGGCGGCCGTACCAGTAGATTTAGACAGAGGACTGAGAATTGCTGATAATAGGACTATATGCAAAATAAGCCTCTGTACAAAAATAGACTTTATTACAAACATTTTTATTCTTTAAAAATCATCGGATACACTTACATTAATGGTGAAATGGACAATATTGTTTGTGAATTGCATGAAAATGGCATGAATTGCATGAAAATAGCATGAAATAAAATTCTAAAGTGATCCTAAACTTTTGAGCGGTAGTGTATATACACATCATCTACAGAGAACATACATCTGCATATTTGAATGCACTGCTTATTTGCTGTTTGTGTGCAAACCTTCATCATTGTGCATCATCATCACACTTTCCTAGTCATCTCACATAGACTTGCTTATGTGCTTTCTGAAGCTGACTAAAAACGAAATCTCCCTGCAGGTGAAGGATATCGTAGCCCAGCACACCAAGGAGTGGTCCGAGATGATTAACTCTCATAGCACGGAAGAGCAGGAGATGAAGGATGCCCATGTGATGCAGCAGTGTGAACATTTAAAGAAGCTGCTGTCCAGCGTCCAAGAGCAGCAAACCCTGCAGCTCAAACTTGTCCATGAACGGTGAGTGAATGGTGTGTGTGTGTGTGTGCGTGAGTGCCATTTTAGCTATTTTTACAGCGGGTATGTTGGCTTAATGCGATCCTGCTTAGAATTATTATCAGTAGTTTCATAATCTCCTTACTACCTCTTAGAAATATCATTCTCTTTGGCAATATGCTAAACTCCCTGTGAGCTCGTGTAGCGTTTCTTTGTGGAGCATTAACGTTGCATAAATCCTTTTAACTGTGGGAGGGCGCCTGCAGAGAAACTACTGAAATCTGTTTTAAACCCTTGTGTCATTGTTAATTATGCTCCCGCTTCACCGCCAGCAGAGTTATCTGTGGTTGTTTTAGAGCATTTCAAGGGATATAATGACCCTTGATTATATTACCGCCATTTATAAACTAAAAATGCTCGAGTGCTACAGATTAAGTCAAGTGACTTGAGAGTTACAAATAGAGTTGCGACATTGATTATGCATGCTTTTTGTAAACACCAATAAATATCTGCTGAACCGCATTTGGAATTGAATTTTGAGGCTTTTTAAAATCCCTTTCCACAGGCAGAGCAAAGAAATGAAGGCAAACCAGGCCAAGACGTCCATGGAGAACAGCAAGGCCATCAGCCAGGACAAGAGCATCAAAAACAAGGCCGAGAGAGAGAGGTACATGGACACTTTCCAGACTCTGCTGCAGAGTATATGACATTAATGCTGTAATCATTTGCGTAACGGTCCATACTTTAGCTGCTTGTTCTTTATTTTCCAGGAGGGTGCGGGAGTTGAACAGCAGTAACACAAAAAAGTTCCTTGAGGAACGGAAAAGGGTTAGTTCCTCTTGTTTTATTCAGAATTTGAGATGAACATTTATATAACAGAGTTCTGTGTGGAGTTTGTATGTTCTCCCCGTGCTTGAGTGGGTTTCCTCCAGGTACTCCGGTTTCCTCCTGTATGTCCAAACACATGCATGTTAGGTTGATTGGTCACTCTAAATTGCCCATAGGTGTGAGTGCGTGAGTGAGTGTTGGCCATGCGATGGACTGGCGAACTGTCCATGGTGTACCCTGCCTTCGCCCGATGACGCTGGGATTGGCTTCAGCCCCCCCGTGACCCCGACTAGTGGGATTAAGCAACAGATAATGGATCATTCCATTTTGGCACTAGCAGTTCAGTGGTTTCAGTAGTGACAGTTTTAGCTAATCTGAGCAGACCTCAGTGACGTTAGCCAGTACGTAACTAGACACAGCTTTAAACAATTACACATGTAACCACATAATATTTTGTTTATTAAAACAATAAATAAGTTCACTTACAGGCAGAGTTAAGTTTCGGTGAGTGGTTACAAACTCTGATAAATACTTACAGCTAACATTTCAAACTCTGATAAATACTTACAGCTAACATGCTTACCATGTGACCATTAGGGGATGTAGTTTTACATTCTGCTCAAAATGCAGGGCTGTGGCCAAAATAAGGCTCTGCCCAGGGACTAAACTCTTTGAGTCATGTACATTAAATGCACTGGCAGATTTGCCTTGGCATTAAGAGTGAATAGCATGGCTTTTCATAAATGATGATTACAACTTGTGAGGCCCGTTTCCTTCATTTAAAATGTGTGGGAACGATAAATAACATAGTCACACAAAAAAATAACACCTGCACCACTCTGATGATCATTTTCCCCTTAAGAAGCCAATGTGGCCTAAATTATATGGATATTAAATTTGGTCCCACATTCAGCAGATTGCACATACACACACTTGACCAGTTAACCAGCATATTCGTCTAATACCTGCTGTTGTAGGAGAACAGAGAAAAGAAACTTCGGATTTTAGACTGGATTTAATAGTTAGGTATTTAAGATGTTCATTTAATTTTTAATTGTGATGAAATTGATCACTTGTTAACTTTATTACAGTTTAAGTGAACTGTCTGAGAAAAAAAAACAGTGAATGTATTTGCCTCCTTAAGAATTTTTTTAAGGAGAGCCTTTGACATTTGACTAAACTAAGTTCAGAAAATAAAAAATATTTTAAATCTTTGCAGATTTTTTACTTAGAATTTTAAGATTTTATTTTTAAATTGTACAGTGTAGTAATATAATAACATACAATCAGTAAGATTAAGCAGTAAAAATACACCAAAAACATAAATAATAATAAAATTAAAAGATGAATAGATGTTGGGTCCTCAAATATACTGTTCATTAAAATGTACATTGTTTCTGACCCCACAGTTGGCTATGAAGCACTCAAAAGAGCTAGAGCAGTTACAGAAGTCTCAACGCGAGCAGTTGGAAAAACTGGAGAAATTCAACGAGCAGGTATGTGTTCAGACATCAATTAGGAGTTCATTTAGTTGGGACCACCCAAATACTTGTGGGAGGTGGGGAGTGCTATTAAATGTAACAATTGTCATTGTTTCATTTTATTTTGGTTTCTGTTTGTCTTCCATTACTCACACATTGTATTTGTATTCACGGAGCCCATCTGTTTACGTATAATTTGCTTTTTTTGCACAGCTTTTGAAATCACATCATGCAAACTCTCAGTGTCAAGGTAGGCTCACTCATTCCCCCATTCTGCACAAAAAACTTGTCTTGTTCTGTCTTCTGAGTCTTTCCTCTGATCCCAAATCACTGGTTTACCAATACTGGTGTATGTAAGGTATTTATTGGTTGAACTGATAGGTTAAAGCAGGGATTTTGAAGCAGGATAAAAATGTATGATGATGCAGAGCCCCCTGTGAGGACTGTTTTAGAACCACTGCTACTGCCTCTTATCTGCAGTATCGTTCAAATGACTCAGTTGGTTTTAAGAGCAGAGCTGAGTTAACTGTAAAACTACCTGAGTTTATATAAATTAGTAAACTTGTTTTCAACAAACAAATAAAAGATGCTCTAAAATTGTGATGCATTAAATAATAGAATTTTTTAAACAGATGTAAGGATGCAGCTCATGTACAGTGCAGTATGAAGTGATATTAATAAATCATGCAGCAGTCGATATTGTCAAACCTTGAACATGGCAACTACATTTATAGATTAAGCTTATTCTCCTACTGTAGAAACCTATCCTGTAGATGTTTATACCTGTGGAGCATTTGGGTGAAAGAGAAAGTGCAGTGGGAATAAGTTAGCATGGATGTAACAAATGAAAGTAAGGCGTGGGACATTCCAGTCATTTCATGTACTGCTTAACTTTGTTTAAGCTGAGAACCAGATGAATTCATGAAGTTCTACCAGTTGTGCATGTCATTAAATTGCAGTGTTAATGAACTATAGAAACTATTGACTACCTGACGCTTTAAGCGATGATGCTTTGAGCTCAATGTCCACTAGTCATGCTGATCATGTGATTATGACAATAACAACATGGCCAGCTCAGAGAGGACAACAGGTGATGAGGTCTGTATCTCTGGTTTCATGAGGGCTAGCAAATTTCTTTTTTTTTCATAATTAGTCCGTGATTAGATGTCAACCAACAGTCCTAAAACCACAGACGCAACCACTCAAAACAAACACAGCACTGTTTGTCATATAAACAAGACTCCTGACTTTATTAAATGAGAAATCACAGCCTAACTTAACAGATGTGACAGTAAATGTATGTAGTCTCGTTGCTTTTACTGCATATTCTTAGTTAACAGGCATATATGGCAGACTGGGGCTAGCTTGAAGTTCATATGCATTTAAACAATATAAAGTTGCCAGCTTGCAGGTTTTGTAGGCTAATCCTTAAAAGAACTCAACAGAAGCAACCCAGTGTTGTAAAAGACTCAGTTATAGCCTGCCTTAGCACTGTGCCATGTGGCTAAATACCCTAGTTGTGTGCTAAACATTTAGGCTGGTTTAATTTCTGCCTTTGTCAATGGCTGTGAGACTAATGGTTAAGATTAAGCGGAGAGGAAACACATCACTAAGTGGGGTTGCCAGAACAACTTGCAGTTTTTTGCATCCTTATATGTACAATTAAAAAAGGGTTTAATCTAATCGAAAATGACCTAACCAAAATTTTAACCAAAAGCATTAGTCATTTATTTCTGTATTTCTGGATTAACAGTTAGTTGGTTAATAATTGACATCCTTCATAAAAAAAATGGAATTCAGTTTATATGTAGTGTTGTTAAGACCAGGTGTTGTTGCCAGGTGAAGCTATGTATTCGCATTTCATGCCAGTTTTATTTGCAGTTTTATTATTAATTAGAATATCAGTAAACCGGTAGTTATTCTCCAGACCTTCTAGCTTTCAGTCCTGAATTTTGTAATCACTGCTGGATAATTGAATGTTTGGTGGTCTGCAGAAAATTTCATCTCAGTAAGTTGGATGGCTTGAGCTTTAATCAGTAGCATATAGTGTGACTTAAACACGGCTGCTGCTTTCAGTGGGCAAGTTACCCCAATATAGCCACAAAACTCGCTACTACTACGAATACATTCTGTCACTGTTAAAGACTTCTCACTGCTTCGCTATCAGTTTGGTAGTTTTAAAGGGAAACAGCAAGAGCTGGTCCTTCAGCGTTTGAGTGGACAAGCTCTGCACTGTTATAAAACACTACAAGCACTGGACTCAGCATTGTCGGCAGTCCTATTAAACAGTGAGTCATTCACTACCCTGACTCATATAGCGTTACTAAGCAAATACCTAGAGGATTTTCATCACCTCTTTTATATGGAAAATGGTATTTCCTGATATGTAGATGCATGTGGAATATCACTGTACTTTAATTCACCTTGTTTGATTCAGATCTGGCTTTCCAGCTCCGAGCTTAGTATGTGTGTGGAGCAGGGAAATACTTTGTTGTACACAACCAGAAGTGGACATTCATACCACATGAAAGAAAGTGCTTGTATTCAGTAATTCACTTGTACAAACATTCCGAGTTTATTACAGTGGCCATCTTGAGATATCTATAAAAGTAATGTACTCCAGAGACCATGGGCAAAGCACACTGCACGGAGCAGTGGCTTCCATTAGATTTTTATGTTGAGTATTCAAGGAATTATGTAGGTGTGCCTCAGTGTAGGTAGGAATTGTGTTTGTATTGGATGGAGCTCCATTACTCCAGAGAATGCAGTATCACTGTTCCACAGCCCAATGTTAGGGACTTCATAACGTTCTAGCTGAGGCTTGACATTGGGCATTGAGCATGGTGACCTGGGAATGTTAAAGGTGTACTTCAAAGCTAAACTATGTGTGCCCATATGATCATTCCAGGCCAAGGACATGCAGCAGATGGTGAAGCTGGAGGCGGAGATGGACCGCAGACCAGCCACAGTGGTGTAACAGTCCCATCAGCAAACTAAGTAACAAAGAGAGACTCCTTCCTGTACACCACCACCCCCTAGCTCCCTATCCGGAGACCCCCAAGCAGCCCTCCGTCTCCTCCTTGACCACCCTGAACCACCAGGCAGCCCTTCTGAATCCGTAGGAGCTCCAGCAAGTTTGGAACCAAAAATAAAACCCCTTCCCAACCTTTATAAACTTCACAGCTTGCTGACCCCGCTTCCTTTTTTTACTCCGCCCCTCCTCCTCCCTCACATTCAACCGTTTCCTGACATCGACCTCTGTCTGTAGTCCGCCCTCGCTGCCGAGACGGAGCAGTGTGACAGCAGCCATGTGTCCTTCTGGAGCGGCCCCCGGTGGGACGGACACAGCCAGCGGCGTTTTTTTTTTCTGCCGCTGCCTCCGTCATCATAAAGTTTGTGGACGTACCGTACTTTCTGCAGCCCACATCGGTCATCAGCTCCTCTCCGATCCCCCCATCACGGTGGCCCGAGACGGACGGAACTCGAAGTGTTCTTTGTAAACCTTTTAACTTCTGTCTCGATGGTACTAGTTTATAGTAGCAGCACCAGGCAAATAGAGGTATAACTGAAACAAAACCATTTTTAGTTTGTTGTATGTGAGCACAACTTTGTGAATGATACACTACACAAGAAGTTGAGTAAAATATCCTGAGCACTTTATACATGGTAGGCCGTCAAAGGATTATTTTGGAATCTGTAGCAGTGCACTTGGTTTTCCCTGTGGTAAGAATGTACAGCCGAATGTCTGGACACTGTATTGAAGATTTCTGAAGTCTGGTGTGAATGAAACCAGTAGTTCTTACACTGCTGGGGTTTTTTTTGTTTGTTTGTTGTTTGTTTTCCTTTTATTTTTCAAAGTGGTAAACGGTTTTACTCTGTTTTTCTCTTATTTTTTTAAATTCATCAGGTAAAGATTTTGTTTTCTTCAGTAATTCTTTTTTAAACGGCACTTTCTTTTGTTTTTGTGTCTACTTACTGACACTGTACTGTACCTGCTGTTACACCCTTTGCGTTCACGCGTTTGATGTTATGACAGCTATGGTGTTGACATTCCATGATGATGGACTCTAACCAAATACCCCTCAGACAAGTGCGAGACAAAAATCCTCAAGGTTCGTTGGACGTTTTGTAGAACGTTTGGCGATCTTCCATGGGTTGCTTGTACTCAACAATCAGAGAATTGAAACAATCATTGAAATGAGCTGTGCGCGGTGATGCTAAAGTGGGTTAGAAAAATAGGTGCTTTAGTCTCTACTTTTACTACTTGGGGTTCATTAGTAGTCCAGAGACCTTTCTGCTTGGAGAGAACGAGGCAGTCAAACAGGCAGCTCCTCCCGTGGGTTTAAACAACACATCAGTCTTCATTTACAGAAACATAAGAACATGCGTCTTCGTTTTATATGGATAGGCAATGGATACACTGAAATATGACACCACTTTGTTTTCCTCGCACTAAATAATATCTCCTGTTGAAGCCTACTAAAATAGTAAAGAGAGAGCGAGAGAGAGAGAGTATATTGTATATACTGAAATGTATGTAGTTAATTTAACCAAAAGGTTGAACAGTTTGCTTATTCTACAAGGGCTCTGGGACAGTATGTACATGTTTGTAATGGGAATGCCACCTATCGACCACTAAGTTATTTTCTTTCTTAATATTTTGTTTCATTTCAGGGTGTTTCCTTTTTTTTCCAATCCTTGACATCAAGACTGGTACCTGTATTATGCTTTCACCACATATCTACTATAAAATAATGAGCAAAGTGCTTTTAAACTTTAATCCATTGCTTACAAATGTGCCACTCAGTGTCTGGTAGGACGTTTAAATTATTTTACAAATGAAAAATGCCAAAATAAGGGTTTATTTATATACAGATATATATAAATATATAAATATATAAATATACATATATTATTAAATATAGTGTGTAGTTTGAGACTATATTTCGTTAGTTAGAGGCTTTTTGCACTAGCTGAATGTTGCGCGACTTTCATGTAGACTTTTTTGCTATATAGTTTGCAGAGCAGATTATTTTTGCAGAACAACATTGCTTTAAATTTCATCCGTTTGTATTGTTTGTTTTTCGTTTGTTTGTTTTGTTTTCTGAGCTATCTGCAGCTAGTCAATGGACCATTCTGTGAGTGTTTTTGTATTTATATTGTATTTGTCAAACTTCTAGCAATGAAAAATACTAAAAAATACTGTTGTTATCCTGCTACTTTAATACCGTTTTATAGTATGTGTACCAATAAACTATCCATGTGTTAAATGAAACCCGGTGTGTCATGTTGCGTAATCTGGCTGCAGATTACATATTCTATTCATAAGAAGCAGATGTTAGAATAAAAACTCATCTCATCTCATTATGATTTGTAAACGAAGTAATTGTAATATGTTAAGAATTAAATTCAATTAATGCTTGCTATTATACATTAGTGCTGCGTATGTTTAGAGTAGCCACAATTTATTGAAAGCCATAGTCAAATAAAAGTATTGTTGCATGTGTTAAATAGTGACTCTAGAAGAAGCGAAAGGGAAAAAAGTATCGAGTCTAAAATCTCGAGTCTAAAAGTATTGACTTTAGCATAAAATAACAGGAGACCTTTTTAATACATTTAATATCAATCAATCAGTCAATCAACCTTTATTTTTACTGGGTAATACATTAAGGGTAAACCTCATTTTCAATGCATTTCAAAGCATTTACAACTTAAAGGGACTCAAAATAAATTAAAATTAGATTCAAGTATTTAATCAAGGAGACTAAAATAAAACAATAAGAATGATATGATAAAAATATTAGAAAAACAGGCAAACAATATAATAGTTAACTAAGAAGACAATTTAAAAAAGGATAAGTGGACAAGCTACAAATATAAAACAACGAAATAAAGAGATAATAATTAGACAATAAAATATAAACACAATTAAGTAATAGAATATAAAAAAAAATAAGACTAAGATCATGTAAATGATGAAAATAAAATAAAATGTAAAACCGAGATTGGATAGATAAAAGGACAAAAAAAAGGTAAAAAGCCAAAAATAGAACAGGAAATAAAATAAATAAAAAGGTGAAATGAAAAATAAATAAAATACATAAAATGGCTAACGGTAAAACAAAAAAAATTAGATAAATAAAAGGCAAAAGAAAAACTCAACTAAAACAGGTACAGGCTGTCTAAAGGTGGCCAGAAACTAAAAATTTTAAATGATTTAGTGACACCAGCGAGCTGAGTTTTAGAGTTTCTTGCAGTGAATTCCAGCTTACTGGTGCAATGTAGCTAAAAGCAGATTTTCCCAGCTCAGTAGAAACTCTAGGAACCTGACAGGTAATCTAGCAATTGAAGTTCATTCGTTTTTTTAACTGGTTTTTAGAAAATGCTGTATCCACTCTAGTCAAATAAACCTTAAAAATTCTTTAGAAAAGAAAATGAAACAGTATTATACATAACAAGATAACCACTAAAATAGATGTTTGTTGTTTATGTGCAATGAAAATAAGTAATGTTGTTTCGTACCTGCCTCGTCAAGCGCTAAAGCTCCACTGTTTCTCTACAGCTACAAATGTTCTCCAGTTTATTAGCACATTCTGCAGCTCCCATCCTGGATGGTCTCGTCTCTGAAGTACCTTTGATAATTACCCCATTAATGACTCCATTTACAAACATCAAAGTCCGCTTATTATGTTTAGGTTGTCGTGGCAACTCCGGAGCCGACAGCATAAAAACGCCACAAGTGTCAGGTGAGGAGAGAGGCTTCTCTGTCCTGCTCCTCAGCTCTGTGCACTCCTTCCCTGTGTTTGCAGCGGAGCACTATGCTGAAGCTCTCTGAGAAGATGGACTCTAAAACTGACACCAAAATCCTTTTGGATGCCATTTCCAAGGACAAGATCCACCTGGCCAGATTCATCCTGGATGCTCTGGATGGAAAAATCGTTGACTCAAAGGCTGAGGGGGCTCACACCCCTCTCATCTCTTCGGTGTTCCTCCCGGACTCGCACGCCAGGTCTAAGTTCATGAACCTCCTGTTGCAAAGAGGTGCCAACGTAAACCAGCAGGACGAGAGTGGGCGCACGGCACTCAGCTATGCGTGTGAGAAGGGCTACCTGGATGCTGTGAAGATGCTGGTGAGGAACAACGCTGACCCAGAGATGGCAGATGCTTGGGGCAACACGGCACTGATGTATGCAGCTGTCGCCGGCCATGCCCTTGTCGTGGAGTTCTTGGTCAGGGCTTTCAAGAGGCTAGGCCTCCAAATAGACCGCCCCAACAAGGTAGGCAACTCTGCAGTGGAGGTAGCCAAGTATCTTGGCCACACAGAGTGTCTTTCTGTGCTCATGTGCAGCTCCAGAAAGACATATGAACGTACTGACACCCTGAGTGAAAGATATACCGGTGAAGACAATGAAGAAAGCGTGGAAACCGCTGAACGAGGAGTTGCTGGTCAAGTGACCCCGCAAAGCAAAAGCTTGGTCAAGGATGGGATGCAGGTCCCACAGAGTTCTGGCCCGAACAGGTCTTTGATTTTGCGGGGTAGAATGAAATCCATGGATTCGATTGAGGAGCTTGAGAAGGAAAGTGACAGTCTGCCTTCTTCCCCACGAGGCTTCTTATTTTCCAGTGTCCTCACCCCAAAACCCCCTCAGAGATCCCGGGTTGTCCTCACTCCAAAGCAAGTGGACTTCTGCACAAGTGAGCACCTTCCACCGTTGTCCAGGGGAGCAGAGCATCACTCTTCACTGCTATATTCTCCAAGAGTGGCCAAGGACATGTCCAAGAGCTTGACACCCCACATCCCACCAGGTGACCCCCTCTCTGGTCCACTTGGTATCCTGCTGACTCCCATGGCGAAGGCCAACAAAGAAGCATGTGATGGAGATGGGTCCAACAAAAACCCCTGTGATTTCAGCATGAGGCGATTTGATGACAGCTATTACCGGAAGCGATGCAGCCTCCCCACGAGTGCTCTGGGACCAGCACGCCCCGAGCATGCCCCCAAACCACTCCGCAAGAGCAGGACTGGCCTCAAGTTGACTGAGACTGAACTCCAAGACGTCCCAGTGGCCCCGCAGGCACGTACCCCTGCCTTTTCTGTCCTGGGCAGCAGATTGCTCAGGCGCTTCACATTCCCAGAGCTGAAGAAAAGTGGCAAGGAGGCTGTTCGCGGGGTCGGTGGGTCGCAGGACCCACATGGACACAGGCAGTGTGGGACGGGTATGCGAGGAATGCCCCGGTCGGAGACTTTCCCCCTGGGGCAGAAGCACCCCCAGGTGGGCAGCAAGCCGAGCGTAGACAGCATCAGTGCGGTGAAGTGCGAGTTTGACTTTCAGCCCAAAGTGGCAGCAGCTGCCTCGAGCCAGTGAGCGTGTGCTGCTGTTTGCAGATGAGGATCAAGAGGAGAAGGACTGGACAGGCAGGACTCAGGTATTTTTACAAATCAGTTAGTAGGGGACACATGAGGAAAATGCTGTGGTCTCATAAAATTGACATTTAGTGAATTCCATCATTTTTAGTTATTACATAAAAATGTCTCAGCTGTGTGGCATTAATAGCATGTACTTTTGCAAATTAAATTAAAGTAAAAAAAACATGGAAAAAAGTGGAACTGTGTGTGGTTTACCTTCTTAGAGCAAAGGACGAGTGGATAAGAAATTTGTATAATTAATTTTTATTGTCTACAGCCTGTAACGATATCAAACATTAGGTTCTTGTGAGCATTAATGTTCATATTTAATGTCTGTATCAGGCTACTAAACTAGTTTAATTAGACTACATTAACCCATATTTTCTGAAAAGCATCAGCTCAGCGCAAATATTTTTTAATGTAATGTTGTTGTTAATGTAAATCTAATGTAAAACGGTCATCTTATTTGATCCTGTAACATCCAATTGTTATAGATTGCATGATTTTTTTATTTAGAATATTACTGTACAACATTGGTTAGAATTACAGGTTTAGAATTCGTTTTTCTTTGTTTATTAATCTAGTAAGAAAAATCTGTATATTGTAAATTTTTTTTGGGCTATAAACACATAAAATACAAGCAGGGTTTGGCGTTCTTCCCTCTCTCCACTAACTGTGTTAACAAGCAAGCTGATTAGCTGTGTTTCTTTAAGGGCAGGACTTTCTCTCCCATTTATTCAACCTTTGACCATTCATAAAGTCTCTGTGAGCGTGTGCATGAGGACATGGTTTGTGAAAGGAAACGTGAATTTGAGCGGGTACTGAATTGGATACAACACCGACAGCTTGTGAGAAGATGCAGTAAGAAAAAAAAAACAGCCCACTTGGAGCACTGTGTATATATACAGTAAGAGCTGCAGTCATCAAACCGGGCTGTGGAGACTGCTGGTTTCTGGTTTATTAATATATAAGTAATATATATATATGTAGTTGAGGACATTCCCAGATGAAGAACTCAGGGTGAAAGACACTTTTCTTCATGGGAAAATAAATTTGATTTTAAAAACTGTGTGTTAAACAAAAGCACTTTAAAGCCGATAGGGTCTGTCAGGGCCATTTCTGGCTATGAGCACTAAGCAAGACTAACAAGCCACCAGGGGGCATGTGTATGTACTCCTAAAGCTACACAATGTAGGATTTGCTATTGTCATCATATCAGGATGATGATTTTGCCTTTGAGACCTATACATCGTTCTGACATTCACACCTTGATTTTAAACCTGTGCGTATGACGTTATGACATATTCTAAAAAATATCCTACCAAATTTATCCTCCACTCTGAACTGATTATTTGAGGCTGTGGGGCGGCTTGCAGCAGTTCTTTTTCTAAAACGCTTTTAACTGCAGTTTTCAAAAAAGTGTTAATTCTCAATCTATTTGCATACAAAAGAGTAGTGTGTGTTGAGGTGTGTTGTTGTCCCCAGTATTCACAAACAGCTTTGCATTTTATCCTGTATGCACTTTTGCTCAATGATGCACAACCTCAAGACGTCAGAGGCACCAAAATGGCTTTGTATGTGTGAATTTGGGGTCTGAAATGATACGCAGTCGTTTGAAGGGGAGTGGTTTGGACAACAGCAACAGAAAGGTGCTGATTTAACAGTATGGCATAAACTTGAACTGAGAATAGAAGTTTAATATGATCGGTTAATGGTATTAATTAAACGTAACCACTGAAGCTGTGACAGGATTTGGCTGAAAGCTCAGTAAAATAAACATTAGATTCATAATCTATAATACACAGAGTAACAAGTAGTTACAGAACCTCACTTTGTGGTCAATTATGGTCAATATCATGTTGACCTTTATGGCCTTTTGGCCATTTATTCAACCACTGGACATTCATAACGTCTCTGTTCTTGTTCAGTGAGCAGGAGGACCTGGTTTGTGAAAGGAAAAGTGAATTTAAGCGGGTACAGAATCGGATACAACAACAAAAACAGCCCACTCGGAGCACTGCATATATATTCACACTATTTTCCAACACTTGGGGGGCCATCTTTGTTTACTTTGTGTTAGAACTTCCGGTGCGCCCGCGAATACGTTGATACTAATTACAAGCAAAACGACAACAAACATATAAAATAAATAGCATAATATGTTCAGTTAGAGGGAGTCAGTAATTGGAAGAAGAGCAAAATTTGGCTTGAACAACAGAGTTACGAACACAGCACATAAAGATCAGAGTGTTGTAAAGCCGCCTTCCAAAGAAGAGGACCTGCGTCTGTGGCTGAAGGCGCTAAATTTAAAACATCCACTCAAACCTCCGTATGTCTGTTCTTACCATTCTGTGGAGGAAACCAGCACCAGAGCATCCTTATCCAGAGAAATGTCTCGCTTATGAAGCTCCGAGGAAGCAAACGCGTCAGGTGTTTGCGAGTTAAGTAACTGTTTATGATCAGTGTCCACCGCGCTAGGCTATAGCTAGCTGTAGCTACACCCACGCAGAGTGGCTCGGGCATCTGGCTTGACTTGGGTTTAACCGGCTTTCAGAAATATAAACTCACCCTCTTTATGTAGGAGTACACGGCCGACCTTCCCACTATGCAGGTACAGATACGCTTCAGTACTTTTATAGTTTTCATTGCTGAACCGTTTACACCTTCCGAGAGTACAAAATAATTTAAAAAGCGTCGCCGTAGGTAACCTCAGGCCACCTTTTCATATAATCCACCCACTGTGTTATTAACCTCGGATGAGACAGTGTTGTAACATTCGAAATTCTTATTGTCTCACTGCTCCCCTCCTATGTAACTGTATTCATTTTGGTTAGCTTTAACACAAAGACGGAAGAAACACGAAATACGGTGAATACTGTAAGAGCTACAGTCATCAAACCAGGCTGTATAGGGTGGAGACTGCTGGTCTAACTTCTACTCCACTACGTACTAGTATCATTGCTATCCAAAGTTTAAAGCAGAGGCCAAAAGCGTTCTGTACTTTCAGTGTAAGCAAATGTGAAGTGGTTTCTGAGTCCATTCATCATAAAACTTTCATAGGATAGAAAGAGCAGCTGAGGTCGACAATAAATGAAGACACATGTAATATCTATAGTTTGTCTGCATGTTATTGTCCTTTTATACATAAGTTTATTTATTAGCTTGCAGTAACAACCCCAAAACACAACAGGCCCACTGGAAATTCTCCTAATTCGACTAGACTCCCAGTTACCCACTCCCACTAAAAGTTCCTGATAATAGATATTGGATCATTGGAACAATTTTCTCTCAGTTCCCTCAGACTTTGCCAGGTACAGGCATAGCCCCTCTGCCAACCTCTGGCGACAACCCTGTGTTTGAGTAAGCGTGTGTATGTGCAACACCAATTTCCTGTCCAAGTCTGGCTATCCCTAGTGAAGCTATAGCACCTCTTTATCCCCAGTAGACCTGTTTAGGAGTGTTGATTGCCAGTGAATGAACAGATTCCTCCTGTGCTTCTCTTTACAGTGGAATGTGAGCAGCTTCTCAGTTTGAGAGGGGGTGCTTTTTCAGAGAGGTGTGTGTGTGAGAGAGAGAGAGAGAGAGAGTACGAGAGAGTGAACAGGGTTATTAAGGACGCAGCTTCGTCCTCGCACGGCTGAGCTCACACGTTACAGCGCTGCAACGGAGGCCACATACGCGCGCGCGAGAGCAGCTGCAGCCTCGCGGGAGGAGGAGGAGGTAGGGGGGCGGTGTGCGTGTGTATGTGTGTGGGTGGGGGTGGGGGGTACAGTTCTTCCTTCCATCGTCCCGTTCAGAGCGCAGCTATGGGCAGAGCAGCAGTGCGGGACTGTAGCTGCGCGCGCTCACCGGGCCAACTGGACATGAAGCTGCCCTTCTGACACTCCACCGGACCCGCGCGCGTCGCCTTTTCCTCTGCTTTTCATCTTTTTTACCTTCTCTGGAGAAGGCAGAGGAGCTAAAGAGCGCGGAGTGCCCGGATGCTGCCTCACCTGCACCTGCTGCGTCCGCGATGATCGACGCGTGACTCGTTTTACAGCGCAGCAGAGCGCCGGTGCCGTCAGCGCGCGCGCACCCATTCCACACACCCGGCGCGTGAGGAGTGAGCGTGCGTGCGTGTGTGAGAGAGAAGAAGAGAGAGAGAGAGAGGGAGAGCGAGAGAGGAAGAGCACCATGGACAGCGCGGTGGCCCTCTGCGTGCTGGGTGAGTAGAGCACGAGCACATACACTGTCAGTCAGCAGCTTTTTAACATATACATACACACACACACACACACACATCCATACAAATATACACACACACAGGCACACGTCCAGCATGTGTAGATAAAACACTCTACACTAAATTAGAGCAGCTTGTCTGCATGAAAACGCGGTTTGATCACGTCTTTAAAGCATGCTTTGAAAGTTGATCTGTTAAAAGAAAGAAAGAAAAATAAAAGGAGTAAATATGATAAAGCAAGAAAGAAAGGGAGAGCAGAATAAAAAAGGGTAAAGTACAATTTAAGCACGAAAAGAAAGAAGGAAGGAAAGTGAAAGGAAGAGAAAAGCAAAGAAAAAATACACGTTAAAGAAAAAAGAGTAAAGGAGAAAAAATGAAGAAAGTATAAAAGAAAAGAAAGACATTAAGAGAGAAAAAGTATGGATAGATAGCAAAATCTATGTAAAAAAACAGAAAGGACAAAAAGAATTGGAAAGAGGTGGAGAACATGAAGAACATTATTTAAAAATAAAAAAGTAGAAAGAAGGAAAGAAGAAAAGGAATAAAAGTTAAAGAAAGAAGAATGTAGTAGAGAAAGTAGAAGAAGACAAAAATACTTAACAAATTACAAGAAAGAAGAAAAATAGGATGAAAGAAAGAACAAAAAAGAGAAAAATGGGGAAAAGACAAGAGAGATGAAGAAAAGAATAGAGGAAGGAATGATAAAATGTGTTGAAAAGGAAAGACTGAATGAAGGTAAAGTAAAAGCTGTGCTGGTTGGTTGGTATGTGGTGAGTTTCTGACACTCAGTGTAAATGGGTGCAGGATGGGTTCTGTTGGCCCCTGCGGTGCTGGCGGAGCAGGAGGTGGAGAACCTGTCTGGACTCTCTCCAAACCCGGACAAGGACATCTTCGTGGTGCGGGAGAACGGGACCACTTGCCTAATGGCTGAATTCGCCGTTAGATTTCTCATCCCGTACGACGTGCTCGCGCTCAATGGTATAGATGTGAGTTCACTCTTCTTACTCGCACTGCATTACAGAACATCAGCACCACCGGAGACACTTACCACTCAAACTCAGTCTGACTCTCCTCAGCTGAGTAATCACAAGAACCGCACTGAGACAGACTTTAAACTCTACACACCACGCACAATTCTATACAACTCTATACTCTGTTCTATTCTATACACTAATCTGTTTAACTGTTCTCACTGTTCTGTTTAAATCTATAAACTAGTCAATCTCACTACACACCATTCTATTAAACTCTACATAACGTTCAATTAAATTCTATACAGTGTTCTATTAAACTTTATACTTTATCTTATTAAACTCTATACACTATTCTATTTACCTTTGTACACTAGTCTATTAAACTCCATGCGCTATTCCATTAAACTCTATACACTGTTCTATTAAACTCTATAGTATATTCTTTTAAACTCTACATAACGTTCAATTAAATTCAATACAGTGTTCTATTAAACTTTATACTTTATCTTATTAAACTCAATACACTATTCTATTTACCTTTGTACACTAGTCTATTAAACTCCATGCGCTATTCCAGTAAACTCTATACACTGTTCTATTAAACTCTATACACTATTTCATAAACTATATACACTATTCTATTAAACTCTATAGTCTATTCTTTTAAACTCTATACACTATTCTATTAAACAAAACAGTATTCTATTAAACTCTATACACTATTTTATTAAACCCTATACATTATTCTATTAAACTCTATACTCTATTCTATTAAACCCTATACATTATTCTATTAAACTCTATACTCTATTCTGTTAAACTCTATACACTATTCTATTGAACTCCATGCACTATTCTATTAAACCCTATACATTATTCTATTAAACTCTATACACTATTCTATTAAACTCTATACACTATTCTATTAAACTCCATGCACTATTCTATTAAACTCTATACACTATTCTATTAAACTCCATGCACTATTCTATTAAACTCTATACACTATTCTATTTAACTTTGTACACTATTCTATTAAACTCCATGCACTATTCTATTAAACCCTATACATTATTCGATTAAACTCTATACACTATTCTATTAAACTCTATACACTATTCTATTAAACTCCATGCACTATTCTATTAAACCCTATACATTATTCTATTAAACTCTATACACT
Organism: Megaleporinus macrocephalus; assembly: GCA_021613375.1. NCBI lineage: Eukaryota > Metazoa > Chordata > Actinopteri > Characiformes > Anostomidae > Megaleporinus > Megaleporinus macrocephalus. The sequence continues at coordinate 32,931,539 of CM038707.1, forward strand.
ATTCTATTAAACTCCATGCACTATTCTATTAAACCCTATACATTATACTATTAAACTCTATACACTATTCTATTAAACTCCATGCACTATTCTATTAAACCCCATACATTATTCTCTTAAACTCTATACACTATTCTATTAAACTCCATGCACTATTCTATTAAACCATATACATTATTCTATTAAACTCTATACTCTATTCTATTAAACTCCATGCACTAAACTGTTAAACCATATACATTATTCTATTAAACTCTATACACTATTTTGCAATCCCTGTACGCTCATGTCTCGTGACTGACGGCATGTGTATGCGTGTGCGCGCAGTTAATCACGGAGCAGGCTTCTCTCGCGCTCCCCCGCGGTGCGCGCATTGAGGGTGCGTGCGGCAGCACTGAGGCTGAGCTTCACATCTCCTGGATAAACGGTGCCTACACATTCCGCATCTACTTCAGCAAGGTGGGCGCGAGCCACACACATTACAGAGCAGATTATACACGCCCACACACTCTCCATACTAATTCATACGTGTGTGTGTGTGCGCAGGAGAAGCGCACTATGGGCAGTGATGGAAAAGCGAAGGAGACTGAAGTGTGGAAGATGAGTAAGGTCCAGTTGGTGTACGACACCTCGGACACATCACACTTCATCAACGCCTACAACCGTGCGTACTGCAGCCTCCCGCTCCCTGAACTACACCTTTTCACTACACCTTTAACATCCGCACTTTATGATTTAGTGACTCATTATTCATTAGTAAATAGTAGTAGGGCTGATAGTAGTACAATAATAATAGTAACAATATTAATAATACTAGCATATTATCGTTATTATTATTATTTGTAGTAGTAGTGCACTCTTGGCAGAAAGGGTTTTATATAGTACTGAAGCAGGTTCCTGGATGTGTAGTAATAGTGTAATCCTATTTGATGCTATGAAGAATCTTTAAAGGTTCTTTTAAGAATTTTTATACAGAATCTTTATTTCCATTACACAGAAGATTCATTTAGGCACTCTGACAGTTGTTTTGAGCATTCACTTTGTGCATTTTGAGCAAATAACTCCTGCCTTTACCTAGAAATTGTTCAAGAACTATTTTTTAAAGAGTAGCAGCATTCATCCTTATTACTAAAAAACATTAAGATATAAATAATAATAAAGGTTAAAGCTTAAAATGTGATGAATTTAGCTGACTGCATGATTTGCTGTTCTCTTAACAAAAAGATAAATAGAGAATTAACAGTTGATCCCAAACAGATACAACTGTGCTCTGCAGTATTATTATTATTATTATTATTATTATTATTATTATTATTATTATTATTATTATTATGTATTTCTTTTTTATTATTTTATGTTTTAATGTTTTCCATTCTAATTGTTTCTTCTGAACCACAACATCTTTTGTTCTTAATGGAGCTGCATGTGGTGAGTGGACTGCAGTGGTGAGTGCAGCTGGTTGCACCTCAGTAAAGACCACAGTGCAGACAGATATTTTAATAGTTTTACAGCTGATATGTGAGTTGAATGATCTTTCTTTTTAGATAAATTACAGCTGTGGTTATTTTTCTGGAAAAGATGAATAAGCTCTTCCTCCGCACTGTGCAGTTTGTGATCTAATGCTAATTCTCTGTTTATCCTCTTTTGAGCTGCAGAAGTCACGCAGAGTCAGCACTATTGTTTAATTGTACTTCTTCAAAATGTTTTTACATGATCACCTTTGTACAACAATGCAAGGTCATAGTAGAGTGCGGATGCTCATTATGTGTCTTTTTTCTTATTTATCATCAGTTACCAGTCATTCCTCTCTTCAGTGTATGGGAATAATAGTAAGGATGGATGTAACTCCTCCTAGGTAACCTGTGTGTGTGTGTGTGTGTGTATACGTGTCTAATGTATCTCTGCAGCTGGGAAACACACAGCCAGCACCCATCATCTGTCGGCACTGGTGACTCCAGGGGGTCGGTCGTATGTGTGCGCAGCTCAACAGACCCTTACCCTCATCTCCAGCGACCACCAGAAGGGTATCACAGTCTACATGTCCGACCTCCAGATCCAGCCTTTTGACATCAAAAGCGACTTTGTGTTCAGTGAACGTAAGGAACAGCTGTATTCTCTGCACCCCCCACCCAAATACCACCACTGCAGTTGTCCTAAGCATGCGCATGACCATCAAGTACACCAATACAGGCTCAAATAAGCATTAAACACTTCAGTTATTTATTAGTCTACTTGCCTGATATAGCTAGAATATCAGACTTCAGATCTCTTTTTGGCATATGTTTTGAATCCACCCTGACTGAATGTACATTGTGTGATATTTCATCTCTCCACACATCTGTTCATTTCAAATTCAGACATCAGTAATATATATAGAATTAACAAACCTTTGTATTTCCATTTACGTATCACTGCTGTCAGAATAAAGCACCGTATTTAAAAAACTTTACACGAGAATGAAAAAGCATGCTTGATGTTAAGTTTCGTTCTGGCAGCAACGAAAGTTATGTTGATGTTATTTATGTAATTCATGAAGAAACTGGAAAGCAAATAGGAATTCCATCAATTTTCCAAAATTCCTGCCTAATTCAGCCAGGGAGACGTAACTCGCGTCATTCGGAGTGGTTGGATGTGAAATGGTGCATTGCGGAGAACCTCACCGACTCACTTTCCTTTACAGTGCTCGTGAAAGGAACCAGGGTCTCACGATGACTAGAGTTTTTTGTTACTATAAAACTGGCCAGTGAACCTACATGGATGAATGTATTTATGTAATGTATATGTATAGATAATGATAAAGTAGTGATAGAGCTAAAAAAAAAAAAAACATCTCTGGGGACTATTTAGCCTAACACCGCTCTGCATGTACCATGACTAGATTAAACAAAGCGTCTCTGCAAAGTATTTCTAAGTATTTCATGTAATGTCTTTCTTTGAGGGAGCTTTCAGAGTCATTATAATCTTCAGACGTCTGGTTCCTATCACTGCCACTGCAGACAGTGTGTTTCACATCAAACCCTTCTGAATGACTTCTTTTACATCTTATGCATTTATTTGAGCAGAAATTTAGAGGAATAATTTAAATCCCTTGATATAGAATGTAAAAAGAAAAGGTGTAGGATGTTGATGAACTGCTGCGATATGTAACAGCTAGCTTAGGCCTAACATTTCTGTAAAAGTCATTGCGTCCTCTGTCTCTCTGTGACCCGCTGAACTGTGGTAGTCCAATAAAGCCGTCTTTCTTCACCTTGTAGCGTAGGGCCGAGAGGAGATTAGCGGAGTGTGAAGAGCGGGGGCCGCAGCGTGGGGTCATTATGAATTTATCGGCATCCAGTTAATGAGGCTGTCGGCTTTGTCCCTTTTAAACCTACATGATTTACAAGCCCGTTTCCACCACGCCTACCGAAACGACGTGTCACATTTGACCCTCATGGCCCGCCTTCTTTGTGTGTGAGAAAGTGAAAAACTGCTCATAGTGCATGTTTGGAATGGACAGGCTGTCGTGTAGGATACAGCAGAGCTAATTGAGATCACCTCCTCTGATATTTCTGCACCAGGTCAGTAGCGTGTGAGGGTGACACCTCTCACGCAGAAGCTCACAAGTCTGTTATTAATTCTGAGCTCAATGAGGCATTTCAATTACACGACTAATTGTTTACAGCGGTGGTGCTGTAATCCTGGGACTGTGCCAGTAGAGCTGCTGTAAAGGTAATCCTCTTACTGCAGCTGTGCGAGTGGTCTAACAGTGGGTGAACGTTCTGGAACTGGCCTCCAATGGCAGGGTGTGCAGAGGAGTGGGTTACTGAACTCCGCTGGAGGATGAAGAAGTGACAGATGACACAAAGAAAGCATGGGCTCCCAATACACTGAGGCCATTTGGCGCCATTTGTATACAATGAAAGGGAATAGCATGGGGGGAGAAGGCTTTATATAATTATATACTGTTGTTGGGAGCAACAGTAACAATGCATTTCTTATTCCTGTATAATAATATGTGTTTTTATACAATGTTCCGTACAGAGGTGCCCATATGTGCTCCAATTAATTATACTGTATAGGCTTTTTCTATACAATGCATTACAATACACAAAAACTTCTCTGATCAGGAAATTATTAGATTTTAACATGTGTTGTACACATGTTTGTAACATGTGTACTTATTTGTAGATTTTTTTTTATTAAAAATGGGACTTATTGGTTCCATAGCTTTGGCCTGACATATAATAACTCAGTATTATAGAATGTTAACTGTAACTACATGTTATAAATGTTATATTCCAAGAATATACTGTTCATTTGGCATCACTTAATAACATAAGCATTAGCACTGAATAATATATTTAAAAAGTAAACGAATCTGCATTGCTTTACGGCTTATGTCAGTATACGCAAGATGACATGAGCTGTTTTAATAAGTAAATCTCATTGTATTGTCTTAAGGAGCCCTAAGCTAAAGCGATAGTTAGCTCTTCCATTTATAAAACTGTTATAACACTGTTATACATTTATAACACTGTTAATTAGAGTTGTAAAGTTCCATGGCTTAAGAGTGAAGCTTAATAACAGTGTTATAAATTAAGCATCACTTACGTTTTGGGCCCGTTTTGTCAAGACAGTTCATTTACTTCAGTAAACGTCATGTCAGCTTGTAAATAGTAACAAAAGCTGTGCATAAATGTTTAAGTATAACTTCAGAAATATGTCATTTAATTCCCTTCCAGGTAGTTTTTAAATAATGTGTTACTGATTATTCTAGTCTTATTTTTAAGCTGACAGTCCGGAAACGATATCTGGAAAAGTGTCCTTTCAAACAGGACATAAAACAAATCTTAGATTGTAGCTGATAGCGTTTATATCAGGCAGTGCATTAACACCTCCTGTGTTGTCCTGTCGCAGCGTATAAGTGCATCACGGACCAGCGGGAGCGGCTGGAAGAGACTCTGCCACTGGTGCTGGGTCTCATCCTGGGCCTCATCATCGTCATCACCATCACCGTGTACCACTTCCACCTCAAACTCACCGCGAACCAGCCCCAGCTGCCCCGGGACCGCTCCCTCTACAAGAACATGTAAAGACTCTCTATGCACCGCGGCCCATGCCTGCCATCAGGGGAACGGGCCAGTACCTGCAAACACCACACCCTGCTGTCTCAAGCCCTTCTTAGCTTCCCCAGCTTTTACGTCTACTGCCTGACATTTTGACCCCTGTGTCTCACGACTGGGTTCATTTCTCGGTTTTTATTTGTAGGTTTATTTATGGGTTTGCACATGTGCAATGTGAGAAAAATACCAAAACCAAACAAATCATTGCTATATTTGACACAAAGATTGAATATTTCATATCATGTGCCATACAGATGTCAATCAGTGTGCAGTGTGCCAAACTAAAGATATTACAATTCTATTATAAAGATACAGAGGCTATACAGTGACGCTATATTGAGATTTATCAGGCCATACGGCTGATGCAATGAAGAGTTAAATCATGCAACATTTTGTGTGCAATTTCATTTCAGTTCAATAATAAATAATTTTATGTGTGTCCATTTCTGTAGTGCGTATCTTATTTGTTTGGTCTTTTTTATGTTTGGTAGACCACCAATCTGACAATTCAGTAGATTGATCGCTTGTCAGAAAGTCCTGTTTTATGTGTTGAGATTCCCCTTTCACTTCTTTAGTTCTACTTTACTCTTTCTCGTGAACACATACAGAGTTTTAAAGCGAGGAAAACGGAGAATAAATGAAAAATCAATGTGGGCTGTCAGCAAAATAACTAAAGCAACTCACTATTAAATACATCCTAAATACATCACATGGAGTAAACAGTGGAGAACACAATGACAATCAATAGCAGAGGATGAGAGGAATGATTAATGCTCATGCGCCGTGCAGCGTTTCCGAGGCAGGGTGAGATGGAGTATTGATCTGACTCTTGACTCTAAGCTCGTATTGGGAATGTGAGCTGAAGTGGCTTCACTGAAAACAGATGGCCAGCTACGCCTGTGTTGGCATCATGAACTATGACACTATCATTCATAACAAGTTCCTAAAGCACCTGTGTGTAACCTTTAACACTGTACAATCCAAAATCGAGAACACCAGCAGCTTCCCTGTTCTCAGCAACGGCTTCCAGACCCCCCCCAGCATTGAGTTGTCTGTGGATTACTTCAGATCTGAAGCAAGACCAGAGCTTGACATTCTCTTGTCGTTGATATTCTTGCTAGAAGTCCTATTTTTCAAACTAGCTATTTTTTCCACTTGCTTCTGCACAGTACTGTACTTGGACCGCACGGCCAGCCTGAAGTGTATGCATCATATGAACTGCAACATAAACGAATGCTCAGTTTTTTGTTAAATATTTAGATAATTAACTGGCTAAATGAGCGATGCAGCCAATCATTTTAAAAGTACAGTTACCCTTCATTTCCACCTTTTCTAAATGCTAATGCCTGAACGTGAATCATATGCTGTGCACCTACTTAATTATATTTCTAATTGGCATGGTGCAAATGACGGTGCTATTCTTAACCCGCGAGCTGGGGGCGCGTAAGAGGTTTACACGCTAGACCTACACACAAATTAAATAACACGCTTCGAATGGTGCTCGAAAGAAAGCTGCAGCCATTTGTTTGCTCTTTTTTTATTGAAACCAGTTTTACTGATGACACACATGCAAGATCACTGTACAAGCGACACTACAGTTAGGTATACTCATTCGAGCTCAACCGTTTCGTCAGGTTTTGCCAGAAGCGGACGCGTCGATGTTGGTATTTACAGATCACAGTGACTAATGGGAGAAAAAGGACCAGAGGCTGAGTCACACACGTGGTGCCACTTACAAGGAGCTCGGAACCGAAATGAAAATGTATAGTGTCAAAATATTCAATATTGCTAGATTTTAAAGTGAGTGCTTCTTGCACGAGTATGAATTCTTAAAGGTAGTAGCCATGTGTCAGCGGTTTAAAAACAAAAGACCTTTATACGTCTACCCTCGAGTCACAAAAAGAAAAGTGTGCCATCACCAGTGCGCAAGCGTTTGATATCACGATAATAAATAGCTGTTGGATTATTGCTTGTCTGATATAGCCTGCTTAGATGATACAGCCAACATCGCTTCTTTTTTAATGTAAGTATTCAAAACGAGAACAATAATGAAACCAAAAAATAAAATAAAACGAAAAAAAAAGGCCACGCTACTGAAAAATAAACCTTCAGTTCAAAAATAAATAATACTTTAAAACAGCATACAAAATTCTGGCAACACCTCTTCGCACTGACTGGAAGTTCTGTCTACAAATGTAGGATAAATAAATATATTCAGGTTTCTCCAACAGTTAAGGGTTGTGTTTAGTGAGGATATTTTCATTTCTTAGTCAAAAATGGATTATAAACAGTAGGAAAGATCTCTCGCAGAAACTCTTCGATTCTATTTAATACTGCCCATATCACAATGGTTACATCACAACAAAATACTGCCGATTATCAAAACTGTACAGAAAAACTTACAATTCCTCTAAAATACATTTTCATTGTTAGTGTGAGAAGAAAAGTGAAAAAAAGAAAAAAAAGAAAGACGTTTTGTCCCTCAGTAGTGTAACAGCCTCGCGTCCTCTATCGAAAGTAAAAATCCGGCGCTCGGCTCTCCCCTCCTCCTCCTCCAGCCCGTTATCTCTCCTGAATACACCATCTCTTGTGTTCCTTCGGCCCGGGCCAGTGGCCATCGATCACCCGCGCCTTGTCAGCTCCTCAGCCTGGCCCGCTGACCGCCGCTTCGCGCTGCCCTAAGCTCTAGTCTGCAGCTACTACAGCACAACTCTAGACAGGGAGTCAGGACGCACAGCCTAGAGAGAGAAAAAACTGCACCAGACACATCACCCCCACAGAGTTTTCACTAGCTGTCTAATAAAGACTTAGAGTCGAACACCCGCTGCTGAAGCCAGCGGCTCTACTAGAGGCCCATAATATATCCACCTGGCTGTGGTATTCTTTATTTTCTGTATTGTTTTGTATTAATAGATGCTCTCTTGTTTTGCTCTTGTTTCATCTAAACTACGTACGGTTACAGGTGTCAGTGTCTTTTATCCACAAGTTACATATGATCGGGGATCTCGGTATGTTGCACTAGGTGAGGTTTGCCGCCGCCCTGCTGGCCGGAGCTCAGCGGTGCCGGTAGTGCCTCATCAGAGGCACTATGCAGGATGGGGGGCCTGAGAGCTTGAGGAAGGGGTGCTGGAGAAGTTCTTGTGCTGTAGCGCGCTGGGAAGGTTCCCTCACCAACATCAGGTCCAAAAACGCTCGGAGCACTGACGATACCTGAGGCAGGGCATCCAATAAAGAAACAGACATCAGGAACTACATACATAGCCATATTTCTCTGGGGGGATAAAACAGAATTAAAAAGACATCATGACCCCAAATGTACCCCATCAGCTCAGACATGTTTGGTCTCCAAAGTTTGTATCTTAGTTTAGACAATATGTTTCATGTTGCAACAGCCCCAGTTCTGAACTGCTTTGCTTGGGGGGCAGTAAAACATAATGTGTGGGCATGTTGATTTATCGTATTTTTAAAGCCAGAAATATATTCAGGGCTTGATTTGTGCATGAATGATGAAACCAGAGCTAATGATACTGGCTTAAATTGATATATGAGGTAAAGAAATAAAAATGTTGCATGTGTCTTCAAACTTAAACCTAAAACCTAATGTTTATAGAGGACACTTTGCTTAAGTTGGAACAAGATGATCTAACTGTGATCAATTTTAATAACCCCCTTAATTAATTTAGCATTACATTGATAGAACAATTCTGTTTTGTAAAAAGTTTAGTACAACTTTAAATTAAAGCTGACGAAAGTAGCTAGACTCAGGCTGAGACTATAACAGGAATAAGAGAGACTACTAATATGATTAGGAAATTACAATATAAGCCAATCAGGAATAAGCAACGACATATCTCCACACTGCAGAGCAAAATGTGTTTTTGTGATTGGTTCAGAGAAAATAGCTGTGGCTTACATTGGGACTGGGGGGCAAAGACATATTTGGGTGGGGGAAATGCCACCCTCAAACCCCACCTAGCGCCAGCCCTGCGTTGCCAGGATATCTACTGTAGAATGCTAACCAGTAAGTCCCAGTCTGTCCCATCTCGTAAGAAACTTGGTGAGTAAAGGGGTGAGGCTGAAGGGAAGAGGAGGGACTGTACATGATGGTTATACGAATTTGACAGGTTGAGTTGTCTTACAAATTGCTCCTTTAAATCATCACACACTTGCCTTTTACCTAAAATACTTATTAAGACAGCTGTCCAAACAACTTGCCATTTAAAATCTGTACTCAAATAAGAAAGATATCTACAGAACACACACAGCTAACCATCTGCAGCAAAAAAATCATTTAATGGTGGAAATAATTTTGTGTTTTGACACATTATTGAAACATAAACTTTGACCGCACTACTATAAACATTTCTATTTAAAATTCTTTTATATATAAATGGAAAACTACAGACAAGCACCAGGGCCCTCAAGTTGACTACTGTAGCTATGCACAGTACATTTTATCTATTAATATAGACAATATATGTCAAACCGTTTAGGTACATGAGTCTACAGGAGATTCTTAAACAACCTAATTCCATTTAAACTAGGTGTGACTACATAGGCATACACTTCACATGTTACTTGTTGACTGTGCAAAACTAAAGAAGCAAACCTCAGACACCAAATGACTCGGGTTTTTTAATTAACTACCTGTTTAAAGCTCCTTTGCACCCCTTTCAGGCAGCTAAGCTCTCACCTTGTGCGATTCTTTTAGCCGAGGGGGGAGGTTGTCTCGTATTCTCCTCATGGCCTGCAGTGGAGGCTCGTTGAAGTACGGTGGTTCACCATCAACCATTTCAATCACCATGATCCCCAGAGACCAAATATCCACCTAGAACATCACATCAAACATCTGCTCATTTTATGTCCAGAACATTCTTTTCTTTAGTCAAGTATAGCTGTTATAACCTGGGGCATTAGAAAAATCACAGTGCGTTGAACTGGGGTGCAATGTAACGTAGAATGAGGCAAACGATACAAAAATGATACAAAAACGTTTTTCCATCAGTCACACTTCCACTTACCTCTGTGCCGTAGGGCAATCTGGAGATGACCTCAGGTGCCATCCAGTAGGGTGTGCCAACCAAGGACTTTCTCTTTGGAACTTCTTTTGAGACTTGGGCACAGAAGCCAAAGTCAGAAAGCTTTATCTAAATAAATAACAGGGAGAGTAACTACAAAGAACAAGATGTGTAATAAAGAGCAAAATAACCCAATTTAAAAAGTTTCATAGCTAAAATCTACCACGGGACAATAATAGGATACTTCTCGGTAATAGGGTCACATGTAGGGCAAAATTTGTGGCTTATTAGCACATAATCACTCCTTAATTTGTTATGTCCTTTCACCTAATTAAGAGTTGGGTGACAAGATTTAATTACTTGTAATTCTCCAACTTGGTAATTAGCCTTGATTACTTTTCCTCTCCTGTCTGACAAAACACTGAGGGTTTGCACACAATGACTCCAGCACTGGTCTGCATCTCTGCAGGACTTGCCAGAGCATAATCTGCTGACTTTAAATGATTCCAATGATATCACATTTGCAACGTGTGCCATCAGACATAAGACGAGGGTTCTGATGCTGGCATGTAGGCAATGCTGACATTACAGGCTTGAAGTGGAGCAAATCCTTGTTTGTCTCACTGTGACATGATATGATTTGTGTGAACACAAAAATCATTTCCAAACAGGTATGTATCACTTCTATATGTGGTCCTACACTAGATACATATCGCATGTCTGGCCATGTGACCATTAAGAGAAAGATCAGATCATATTGCATGTAAGTCAAAAACAAGACTGTCACATCATCATGATGCACTTTTCTTCTACACCGTCTGAGCACAGCAGCTGTCCTTTACACCGAGTCAGAATTGCATAGCGAATGGTTAAATTAGTACATCAAAATACATAAAGAAAGTTTTTGCACTGCCCTGTAAAATTAACAACTTAAAAATACTAGTATTTTTTACAATGATAAACAGGCTATGATTTTTAGTTTTATTCAGTGTTTGCAAAAAAGATGGGACAGTAGCAAATCAACAATTGTTAAACACATGAATAAAATAAAAACCCGTTACACAGCAACTTTATGGGCTCTCAGAGAAAAGAGTTATTAATAAAACTGTACTTTTGGGGCTGCAACTGAGGTGGTACCCTCAGGTTACTTTCGAAGTACCTTTAAATGTATATGTGGTATCATATGGTATCATATTCCACAGGTTTTGTTTGTGAATAAAGTATTAATACAAAGAAACAGCAACATTGAATAACTATATCATGTTGTGAGGTATTTTTTGCTTCAGGGGAGGAGAACGCATCCCCTATTACTGAGCAACATGGTATTTAGATGGCTTTTTAAACCAAAACGCATCTAGAAAAATAGATTATTAACCATTTAGATATTCCAGACGGTAAAAAGCGATATCAGGTATATCATCTGTATCGGCAGATACTCAAGGCTGCTGCATCAGTATCAGTGTGTAAAAGCACTGTTTAAAACTCATTTAAGGTACAACACTGGGCCTCATGAATCTTGTTGTAACGTATTGGTCTAAATCTGTTGTATTATGATCCATACTGTTGCTCTGAGTGTTCTAGAAGTGCACAAGATGCCCATGGTATGCTCAGAAATCATCACAATGACAACAATACACCATATACCTCTTAGAGCCGTATTATTTGAAATTCTGAGGCTGAAAATGAGCTACAGACTCACCCTGCCATCACTAGTCAGAAGGATGGAGTCACTCTTTATGTCTCTGTGGATGACGCCTTGCATGTGAAGGTACGAGAGGGCTTTTAAGACAGATAGACACACCGTGGCAATCTGCTCTTCGTTCATTCTGCCAGAGAGCACACAACAAACAGAATGAGACAGATACTGGGCATCGGCATAGGGCATACATAGACTTCGGCTTCAGCGGAAGTAATAACCACCTGACTAGAGTTCAGAAACATACCATTTCAAACGGTTTAAACTCCCGTAGATCTGCGCTTAGTGTTCAGTAGTTACTGCCCACTAACTGTATTTTTCAGGGACTAAATAAAACCACAGGTTCTTAGTGTGAAAGGGGTTAAATCACTCCCCCTCACCCAACCACACAAACTAATCATTGCATTACACCAACCTTATCATTACCAGAACTTGTACAGCACCAGAACAATAGCAGAAGAACAATAGCTGGCCGTGTTTGTTCAGGCAGCAGAAGATGCAGCGCGTCTGACTGAGCAGACCAGTGTGTGTAGAGCGTGAACATGATGGCCAGCTGTCGAGGCAGTTCTCTGCCACTCTCTCACTCTCTTTCTTTCTCTCTCTCTCTCTTTCTCTCCACCCCTCTCTTTTTCCCTCTGTCTGGCCTCCGGGCCTGCCGCTGCACTCGAGAGGAACTCATTGTTGTATCATTTGCTTGCTGACGCCCCCAAACTCCAGAGAAACCCGCTACCCTTACTGATGAGTGTTTTAATGGCTGCAGAGCTTCTCTATGTGCCCGTAATTACACTCTCTGCATGGACAGAGGCTATGAGGATATATCTGCAGGCAAATCTATTGTTTCAAGGACAAGACTTCTTTATTACCTCCATCAGTGTGCACAAAGAAAAAGATCAGTCATAACGGGAAGGGTAAGGACGTACAGCTACAGTCTCCGGAAAAGAAATCTAGATCTCCATTTCTCTTTTCCTTTGCTCACAGGAATGCAAACACAGTATTAGTATTACAAGGTTTGTGAGCAATAAAACCCTGTAGTTCAGTAAAGCTATAAACCTAAGATGCTAATCTGCTAATATATTCAGGGCCATTTCTGGATATCTGGGGGCCCTACATTTTGCTATTACCACAACCCACCCATCCTAATCATATTCTTTGTGTGCATTATTAGAACAAGATTTTACACTTTATACATTCTGATATAGAGAACATATAAGGAAACGATTGGACTGAGTGTGTGTTTTGACAAACAATATTAAATAACTAAAAATACTACACACTCAGGACCGTTCATAAATGGCTCTAACTGTAGTATGTGGGTATTCAGCATATGTCCACTTCAAAGGAGACTGATTTTCCAAATACCTGCTCATAAATAGTGAGAAATAAGATTTATTATAATACTAGATACTAGCACATAGCTGACCAATATCAGTATCCTGCAAATTTCTGAAAAGATTTAAGCCTGTGTCTGACGTCTATATAGATTACCTGGAACCTGGAAAATTGCTATGTTAAAAGCTATTTAAATAATCAGAAAACATTTACTGACTAACATTTTCCATCATAATATTTACATAATAAAATGGACACTTGTATTAGAATTCAATAAATAAATACAAGACCAACATTAATTGTAGTTAATTGTAATACCTGATTTAGTAATATGTTGTATCTAATTTTCTGCTAGCAAAATTCAACAAATCTGTGTGATGGCCGAGGACTTTAATTAATGAATTATTTATTTTCAATGAATTATTATTGTCTGTGAGAATAAACCCTTTATCTTTTATATTATTTATTTATTCATTTATGTAACACCATTGATTTCTTACTACTAACAATCTTGATTTGGCTTACTGAAGTAGTCAGCAGTCAAACCAGATAACAGATATTAGATATTAGATGGATTAGATAGATATTAACTACAAAAATACTGGGCTGCCTGAAGGAAATGCTTGGAAAGGGTTAAATAAACACACTGACATAGGTAAAACCACATTTAAATACTCACTGTATTAACTCTGTTTAAATATTTAAAAAGTAAAGTGTTTTGCTGATCAACTGCAAGCTGTTAAGAATATTATATTTACAATATTCACACTTGATAAATAAAACATTTTGTTACTGTCGGAGCAAAACCTTATATCAACTTTACAGGAAAAGGAAAAACACTACTACATTGTAATAGAAGTTAATGTACCAAGATTTCTTTGCATGCAATTTCAGACATTTATGGTGGTCCATGGCTTTTTAACTCAATGCAAGGGGTAACTACAGTTTCCAATATCTTCAAAATGACACAACTAGGTTTTGCATGAATGTGACGTCATGTGCAATATTTGTACAGTCTAATATCGGCACCTGGTATATTGTATATAGTTGATATTGATGTCTATTTAAAGAACACATTAAGACCAATGCTTTTTACATGTTTTCCTGAGAACTGTTGTTAATGGTGCATGGACACTGCATAAAAGGCTCTGTATACCCACCTATCCAAAAACCACAATCTGTTGTTCTGTATAAGCCTGCATATGTGCTGACAAAAAGAGTGGATTTCTTGCCAGGGCTCGCAACATTTTCATATTTTCTATTATCTCAAAGCTTTTTGGTCCCTCCAAAGGGATAAAAACTCTATGTGCGCAAATACACACGCACACCTATTACAATTTATCTCCCGCCTGTGCAAAACAAATGTACCGCTGTCACGAGTTTCGTTTCAGCCTGGTTTTTAATTGATATCTGCATGTTGTTTGAACATCCCACACACGGTAGCGCATTTGGCAGCTTTTGGCAGCAGCCCAGTAAACAGCTGGAGACAGCACATCTTCAACCAGGAGCAAAAACACAGCAGGCTTCTCTGTGATCAAAACCATCTAAATGTGCTGCCATTTCCATTCTGTTTAAAACGCCAGCCTCGTTCCATAGAGCCGTAATGTAATGCAGTAGTGCGGCGAACCCCTAGTGAAATCACTACCCTCTTAAAGAGCTCATTTCTTCTGAAATGGCAACGACTACTGTACCATGGAAGTGTGAACGCAGGGTAACCTGATCTATTTCTCCGTGCCACTTACTATAATTGTGATCTAATCTTCGCGTGTTGTTCGCTTACTGTGAGCGACTGTCTCTCTCTGAAGAGGCTTTGTTGACACCTTGTGATCGGCTCATAATTCATCAGGACACAAAGAACTGTGCTCTTCTCCAGCTAGAGCTCCTCTCTCTCTCTTTCTCTCTCGCTCCTCTCTCCCACTCCCTTTCTCTCTCTCTCTCGCTCCTCTCTCCCACTCCCTTTTTCTCTCTCTCTCGCTCCCTCTCTCTCACTCTCCTCTCTCTCTCTCCTCTCTCTCTTTCTCTCTTCCTCTCTCGCTCCTCTCTCCCACTCCCTTTCTCTCTCTCTCTCGCTCCTCTCTCCCACTCCCTTTTTCTCTCTCTCTCGCTCCCTCTCTCTCTCTCCTCTCTCTCTCTCTCTCTTTCTCTCTTCCTCTCTCGCTCCTCTCTCCCACTCCCTTTCTCTCTCTCTCGCTCCCTCTCTCTCACTCTCCTCTCTCTCTCTTTCTCCCTCTCTCTCCTCTCTCTCTCACTCTTCTCTATCTCTCTCTCGCTCCCTCTCTCTCTATTTCTCTCTCTCTCCTCTCTCTTTCTCTCTCACTCTCTCGCTCCTTTCTTTCCTTTCTCTCTCTCTCACTTTCTTATCTCTCTCTCTCTCTCTCTCCTCTCTTTCTTTCTCTCTCTCTCTCACTCTCCTCTCTCCTCTCTTTCTCTCCCTCTCCTCTCTCCCTTCTCTCTGTCTCACTTTTCTCTCTCTCTTTCCCTCTCTCGCTCCTCTCTCTCTCACTCTCATCTCTCGCTCCTCTCTTCCCCTCTCTCTCTCACTCTCCTCTCTCTTTCTCTCCCCTCTCTCTCTCCTCTCTTTCTTTCTCCCCTCTCTCTCTCCCCCTCTCTCCTCTCTCTCTCTCACTCCGAGCGTGAAAGAGAACGTATTAGCATTACACTCACAGAGACAACAGGCGTTTTGCACAGCTCTCTATTAGCAAGTCAAACAGCTCATGATGCACTGAAATAAAAGGAATGGAAAAGTGAAAGCAGCTGAGCTCACACCTCCTCGAAGTCTAATGAAGACTCTGCTAGTGATCTCACGACTTCCACGCAGACGGGGGCGCCCATCCTCTTGAAAGCATGCAATTAGAACCCAACACCGTGCCACACGAAGCTGATGTACAATGCCAATGACAGTAATTATGCATACACTTAAAAGTGTGCATAGTCGCGCAAACTGTTGTTTAAAACCCAAACTCAGCATCGGAGGACTTTAGAAAATTATTGAGAACGAGTGTTTGCTCTGCCTACCTGCAACATTCAGCTCACATGCACAAATCCTCACCTTTCATTCTACACATCAACACGAATTTCAATTACTGTTACTTACGGAATAAGACACCCCTTAAAACAACCTTAAGTTTATCATTCACTACTATGAATTATTCAGTAGCCTCCATGTCACTAATGCGTAAGTTATGTATGACAGGGAGGAACTGCAGTCTGGAACGCTCTCAGGTCCTGAGAGCTCATGTTGGTCTGTGGTCTAAAACGTGTCCTGCTATCCATCATTACCTTGTGTGCGTGACAATGTCTGTCAAAGCTCCGCCTTCCAGGAACTCCATCACCACCCAGAGTTCGTCTCCCACCAGATAGCTATTATACATGTCCACCACGTTCTCATGGTGGTAGTCCCTCATAATCACCACCTGCAGCAAACCACAAAGCACCACAAAGATGAGCAAAACGGCTACACAGTCTGCATACAATGTTATGGAGACTGTTTTATTGGGAAAAGTCTTTATCTTTATTAAATTTGGATGTGAATGTACACATACATAAGACGCTGATGTCGTATCCTCTTGTTTGTGGTTTAAACTGTACATTTTATGATGAATGGACTGAACTGAACAGTTTTTCTCTTGTGTGTAAAGTTTTCATTTTGGAGGTACAAGTTTTGTTTCTGACAGTAGTGTCTTACATCTGAATACATAAAGTTTACAAGTATGTGTATGAGATGCAAGTTATAAATACAGAACTGAATATATCTGGATATTTTCTGTAATTTTGTCGATAACGATAATAAATGTTATTCAGCATTATTTAAAATGTGTTTGTAAAAGTCTTATAATTTACTAGCTTGCACTTCTTAAGGGATATTAATTTCCATCCCTCCATTATCTTCCACTATATCCCGCTAGTTGGGGTCACCGGGGGGAGGGTGGCGATGTCTGAGTTTCTTCCCCTGGTACAGTGTGTTTACTCATTTTCAGCTTTAGGTGTGTTGTTAAGGCAGCTAGCATACAGAAAATGCAACCTACTTCTAAGCCTGAACTTTGAGGGTGTGGAAAAACATCCCTGAAAATATCTTTGAAAAACTGAACCCTCCTGAAAAAAATGGAAGCAGTAATAAAGGCAGGACACACTAACTACTGAAAAGATTTAGTACATTTACACATTTAATAATACATTTAATCTTTGAGGCCTCTGTTGTTTTCTGTTAAATATGTTTAATGTATAGGACGTTTCTGACTCGGTACCTTAATAATAAAAGTGTGGTCTCTGTCTTTTGCACAGTTCTGTAAATACCAAACAAGACCATCTTCAACTCAATAAGATAAAAGCTTCACACTGCTGTGTGCACTAATATAAATTTACTAGATTGATGATTATGATAAAACTTCTATGTCAAACAAAACCGAAAGCCTAGCATACACAAACTAATAAATATGCAGCAAACACAAATTTGATTTTAGTCCTATTTTAAAGCATTAGTAATTAGTCATTAAATAAAATCACGAGTTTTGCAGTATATTACTGATTTCAAGTCTTGAAGTGTCATTAAAAACAAGTAAGGATCCCACTGC
Organism: Megaleporinus macrocephalus; assembly: GCA_021613375.1. Taxonomy (NCBI): domain Eukaryota; kingdom Metazoa; phylum Chordata; class Actinopteri; order Characiformes; family Anostomidae; genus Megaleporinus; species Megaleporinus macrocephalus. The sequence continues at coordinate 32,949,255 of CM038707.1, forward strand.
AGATCTTCATGCCTCTTCCACAAAGTTGTGTTTTTTGGGGTTTCTTCATCACAAATAGCAATCTGAACATTACAATAAGACCTACAATAATGGATCTTAATGCCATTTAAGTTATTAAATATTTGGTGCATATTGCTATGAGACTCCACTTGCTAATACCAGTACACTGATATTAAATCTGAGGGAAGAGAAATTAGTGATTAAACTTTGGGATACAAAATCTCTGCCTCTGGCTACTAATTTACATTTGCATGTTACTAATGTATTTCTCATTTCCAAATATGCCCTCTTAGCTTTTCTTAGAACATTTCTCTGCAGTATTAGTTATTAGTAGTATTCCTATCATCAGATAATGTGATATGAAATTACAATTATTTATGGGCAACGTTTACAGCAAGAAAACGGACAGTACGGTTATTCGTTATGAATAGTCTGGTGAAAATGTCTCAAGGGAGATAAAATGGCTGAATTTCAATCACCAAAACATCACAACCAACAACGCAAACAGGTGCATCATTTATAGTCCACATGTCTCTGCTGCAAATCAAAACATAAACCTTGTTTATTTTAAATGCCTACAGTGAAGTTAGGACATAGTGTTTTTTGTCACACAAATATTATGACTACGACTAGCTGTCTACTTAGTGAGAATTATTTATCAGTTTCAAATACGAGGCAATGTGGATGTTTCTTTATAAGTTCATTTTCAAAGGTGTACAAATTCTTAGTAACCACTAAATCATTTGCAGCTCTGATTATCATCTGAAATGTCTTCATTTTTACAGGTCTCTTAATGCTGAGATGAGTTTATTGTAAATTCATGTTTTAAAAGATTCCTCAAAGAAATCGGTTTTATATGGATGACATCAGTGCCCAAAACTTTTGCGTGGCAGTTTATGTGAAATACAATACTGAATAGAGGCATGTGTCAAACACTGGCAGATTTATAGTTAAATTAGTTAATTAATAATACATTAATACATTCTATTTACAACATATCGACATTACGTTTTTAATCAATCTGTATATATAGAGTTTTACAAAACAACTGTTTGAATTTATATGAGAGGGATGTTGAATCATCATTGATTACATTGCGTGGATTAGCATTTAGTGTGCTAAAATAATACTGTTTATTAAAATATTGCAAGTGTAAATGGTGTTACTTTTAATAATCATATTGCATTTTATTGCTATTTCACTTCTTACAGTGCAAGACATCACTGTGAAATGCAACTTCTCATTGTTTAATTTAAAATACAAGATGCATACAGTCACATGCAAAAAAGGGCACCCCTGGTCAAAACACCTTTTTTGTTGATTTTACAAGTAAAAATATACATCTTCTACAGAGAACACACACATTTTAGTGCACACTGTACAGCCAGTTTTAAATCTATTTTTAAATAATTTATACTCGAATAGACCAATAGAAACTGTGCACTGATAGGACATAGAGCAACGCCAGGTTTGCCACTGGCCAAAAAGAGCCATATAGTCTTTAAAGTTAACGTGCTTACTTACTAACTGACTTCATTTGGACAGGGGTTTTCAAACTTTTGCACACAACTATACATACTTTACCATCTGCCAGTGTAAAATGTGTCACTGAAACTAGACGCCATTCTCGTTCAGTTTGCTCTCTCTTACCTCATTAAAGAGCAGCTCACGTCGCTGCTGTTTTCTCAGGTCCATCTTTTTTACGGCCACCTGTTTGCCGCTATGCTTCTCTGTAGCGATGCACACGATGCCGGTGGAGCCCTCACCAATCTTCAGGAAGTTGTCCAGGTACTCCCGCGGGTCGCCAGGGTTCACCACTAACTGCAGCGCCGCCCGGAACTGCTCGTGAGACACTCGGGAGGGCGGCTGCTCGGAGGATGAACCCCAGCTGGGTGGGGGGTAGGCCCCAGGGGGAATGTAAGGTGAAGAGGGTTGAGAGTGTGCACCCTGCGGGGTGTAGGGAGGGCTGGGTTGTGAGGGGGGGTGGTGGTAGGGTGAGGGCTTGTAGTGGAAGGCAGGCGGATACTGAAAGCTTGGTGGGTAGCCGGGCTTGCCGTGGCCCTGAGGTAGTTTGAGGTGGCCTCGGGGGTACGTCTCGGCCCCCGGTACCTGCGGACTCCCGTCTCGTGACATCCTGTCATAGTCGCTCTATTTAACACACACAGAGCAAAAGAGTAATTACTACACATTCTATCCTTTTAACTGCATTCATACCACATCATTCCACTAGTGATATACATATAGACATCATCACCACATCTGACCACCAAACCCCCCAATATATTACATCATCATGTAATATCAGGACATCAGGGGAACATATGGTATTGTTCCTAACATTACATTAAATCTACAAGTGTGTCTATTCCTACTGGACCAATCCCCCAAGTGTACCAGTACCAAGTGGACCATATTTGGCTGAAAACGAACATAGGACAATTTTGTTGCCTGTTGCTGAAAATTAATGAAAAATGTTTTATTTTTAACTGAATACATAAGCAGACATGTATTTTAGCAGAGTAGAGCTACATTACATCAAGGGAATCCTAAGCCTAACAATTTTAATATGTTTACATTTACCAGCCAGCTAACATTCGCTTTCACCTCTGCCTTTATGCGCAATCTACAATCATTATAATGTGAATAAATAATGTGATATCAAATGCCTCTCTCTCTCTCTCTCTCTCTCTCTCTCTCTCTCTCTCTCTCGCGCGCTCACCGTGTTGTCTGTTGTCAGTTTTTACTCTCCAGGATCAATATACACTCATTCATTTTCGTTTTTTGGTTTTTTTTTTCAGCAGGCGGGATATAATTTGTAAATAGCCTAAAAAAACAGCAACCCACAGCCAAAAGAAGGCTAATTCACCAGGAAAACCACAAACCTGGCAACTCTGGAGTCACGTCATCCGACATATATTTATAAAAACTAAATATTACACATTTAATTATATCAGCCCAAAGGTGCATCCACCCACCAGAGAAAAATACCTGGGATGGCAGATTACCAGTACAGCCCTGACTTTAGCTAAGCTTCACCAAAACCAGACAATGTAACATTTATAACAAATGGCATGTATTATTATATTAATAATAATTCTATTATTAATAATAATTATATTGTCATCACTAGAGATTTAGTCTAAAAATTGTGACAATCGTGACATGACAATTGTTTTTTGGGTAAAAAGTGATTTATGGGTCATAGATTAGGTAACGCATCCTATTTTTACCAATCAAATTCATTAACCCCTACAGTGTCCAGCTGGTGACAGACACTGTAAAAGTTCATTCAATACTATAGCTGTTAATGCAGCGCTGGGGACTTTGTTGTTTAGAAACACTCCCAAATGGCAGATCAATCAAGCATATTTAGGACAAATGACAGCAATAATACTTTCTAATTACTAGCCTACACCGATCCTCAGAGCCTAATTTATCAAAGAGCTAAAGCTTTCCAAGGGAACACCCACCGCACAGTTAATGTGCGTCTCTGTTGCCAACGCAATTTATCAAGCAAAACTCCAGCAAAGCCCTAAACTGGGCAGACACACAGCAATGGCATACGGTATGAAGTAGAGATTTCAAAACGTAAAACATGACAGTCTACCAGGTAAAAAACTGTATGAAATTAAAATGACACATCAGCATGTTGAGCATGTTACTATACTATGCTTTCAGTGACGGGGTCGCCCACGGCAATGAAATAGAGACGCGCAGGCACTGATGATGACTCAGCGACGCTGAGATGCTGAGTTGGCGACTGATTACTACCACTGAGGAAACCATGGCCTCTATAAGTGTAACAACTGAACTACAGAATTCAAAAGGAATTACTTTTTACTTTGGTTATTTCTTTTCTGTGTCTGCAGACAACAGGCAAACCTACAGACAGACGGATAAACCATGTACAGCCATGCAATACCATGCATTCTGTTTATGGCATAATTTGAAAATGCCTGTGAATTGCCCAAAATGACTTGGGGAAAAAAATCTATTGACTTGCATTATAGAAGTTTTTACCTTCTTCCTTAAAATTAAGATTTTAAGATAAAAGATTTTTTATCGGACAAAATGTTTCCACTGTAGAATTAAGGCCAGTAGAAGCATGTAGAATATAAAATACTGATTAAACAACATGCATTACAAAATGGAAATTGTTAAGTAATAAAGTAATCATAGAGTAATTATTGAGTAATTATGAATTTTGGAGCTTTACACTTGGTTCTTTCATCAATATATTTTCATTCACACAACCTAAAGGTATCTTACGGTATTCCATGTCGCTGTATTATTTCAAAGAATGCAGTTTATACCCCTTTAGTTGATGCTTAACATTAGGCATGTTTGGCTCCTTCAAAGTGTCTCATTCTATAAATATATAATGTCGCTGTCTAATGGAAAACATGTATCTCCATTTTTGACGATTATTGTTTTTCTACATCATTTTAACAAAACAAAAGCCACTGACATTATGTAAAAAATCCACAATGAAAGGACCAATAGAAATGCTTTAAAATCACTTGGAAAAAATCTGGTTCCATTGACTTACATTGAAAGTTAGGACTGTTTTTGGCCTTTCCTGTAAAGTAACTATTTTGGAGATACTTGTTTTTTATTGGACAGTGATGATATGTGGATACACATGCACGTACAGGTTTGCTAATATTTGGCATACAAACTCTATGTATGAATTTAGAAATGACTGCTGCTTTTCTGGCTGTATGCCCACAAAAAAAAATCAAACAGGAATTGACAGGATTTCCTTCCAGTTCTGCTGCATTTAAACAAATCCCACCAGACACTTTCCCTGCCTCAGTGGGGTCGGGATGGGCGGTAAATTAAATTACCCCCACCACACCCACCCAACACAAATTCATGATGACAGGACACGGATAGTCCTTTTAAATGCCTTATGATGAGCAACCCGGTGCAGGGAGGCTGGTGCAGCGGAGCTGGGTGTTACGGCAGGGGCGTGTAATTATGCCCGCGGACTCCTTTAATCAATCATCTTCTGCTGAAGCGCTCGCGGGACGGAGGATCCCGGGACCCCTACGCGCGGGCGCAGCTATCGTTCTCCAACACCGCTGGCTGGCTGTCAGCCAGGGGTCTCCTGATCCATGTTCGTTAAACGCACATTAATCTGAATTTGGCAGTGTAATCAACAACCCAACTGAACTGTGAAATTGAATTCCGCGGTGGAACATCGTGCGGCCGCTTTTATGCAAAGGCTGCAGAAAAGGAAAGTGCCGCAACATCAATTTGTCACAATGAGCTGCAGCTCTTACTCGCCACACGTGTGTGTGTGTGTGTGTCTCCAAGTCTCCAAGCTGTCCACTTTTATACATACTGGCCCACAGCAGCAGAAAAAAGCCTTTGTTCACTAAAAGACCTGAGCTGAAGATATAGGCGAGTTTATCACGGGCTGAGTATCGAGATGAATGGGAAGCGCCGCTGCTGCTGCGTAAAGAGCTGTAGTGAATCCTTCTCATGTTTGTGTCAAGTCATATATACCAGCTGGTCTGTAAATACATGAGACTAGGTTACCTCAGGTGGAGGGTAAAGGGTAAAAGAAATACTATGACAAGACAAAATTTTGCTTATCCCTAAAAACAAAAACAGGCAAGCAGGTGTGTAACGGATAAATCAATTAAAAATAAATAAATAAATAAATAAATAAATAAATGTAACCATTTCAATGTATTATTATTGGGAGTTTCTGAAGAACTATGCATTAAGCTTTATTCATTATCACCTGCATCAATACATAATAGTCTGTATAAATATAAATAATAATTTTATTATTACATATAATAATGAACAATAAACACTTGTTAATACTTTGTTAGGCAAAACATTAAGCATCAATTATAAATACATTATAGAAATTGTCTAAACTTGAAAGCACTGGGTTCCTGCAGGTCCTACTTAGTACTCCTGACTAGTTAGTAGCTACTACTGCAGTTAACTACTTTAGAGCTAATAAAACCTAAACCTTAAACCTAAAGTCACTAATTACTGTATAAAATGTTTCATAGATGCGGTTTTCATCATCACTTACTGGATGTTTAAGTACGTTAAGTAAGTTTTCTGAAGCAAATCCAATAAATATTAAAAGATTAAAAACTTGACGATAATGTGAGTTTGTGTTCCACACCAAGTGTTCAAAGACTAAAACTACACTGTGAGTGGAACACGTACGGAGTGTTGGAGACTAATATTAATCTGTATAAGTAATAATCTGCAGTTAAACAATAAACAAGATGCTACCTAAAAGCTCTAGGAACAAAAAAGCAAATTATACCCTAAATATGAACTTAATTTACGCTTAATTTATGATAGTTTTTGTTCTATTACTGGCTTAACAATGTGACCTTTACAAACTACACCAAATCAGGCCCACATCATGTCTGTAGCTTTGATTTAGTTACATTTGTTGTCTATTTTCTATGCTGTACAATGACCTGTGTGTAGAACATGTAATATTTTTACATTAAGTACGTATTATGACCAGGTGATCGGGACTGTGATTTGTCACATAGTGTCAGACGGTTGCTTGCATCGCTTCACTGAGCTGCTAGCAGTGCTGAGATATGCACTGAAATTTTTTTGAGCATATTTGTAATACCATGTTCGGCAGTAGTTTCATTCTTTGTTTGAACTGTACGGCCAGCTGCATGCTTTAGACAGTGGGCAAGCCAAAAAATGCTGTTCTAGCAATACTACAGTTACATTACAGGCTAACATGCAATACTAGAAACTGAACAGAATGGGAGTTTGACATGCTGTGTGGAATATTTGTACAGAAATACACAATTCATTATCATGAAAGATTTTCGGGCTCTGCTTAATTTACCCAATAAAACCTCGCCAAGGCTGTTTAATACACTAAAGCTCTGTGTGCTTTACACTGGGTCTCACCCCCAAGTCTCGGATGAAGTGCTGTTATCGGTGTGACTGCCAGTGTTCCGTTAATTGATTTCTGCACCACTCTCGTAAAAGTAATTTTGTGTCTTTGGCAGCCTAGCTCCCGTTCAGGGCGAGTAGATTAAGCGGTGACATGAGATCCATCACGGAGCCAGTACTGCAGAGCACTAGAGCATTCCGGCCAACGGCGAGATGCGACCAGGGAGATAAAACCCTATCTATATGTCCTCAGGGTCAGGGGGGGTCAGGGTGGAGGTAAAGTTAACAGCCTTCTGCAGGACGTTTACTGCAACATTCTAATTTACTTTAAAATCACCGGCCTACGCTAAACAGTGTTAATCATGTAATAATGTTGTTCCAGAGGCTTGTGCTACTACACAATACGACTTTTTCTTTTTTTGCTAGCCAAACTGAAATGGCAAAATCATTTACTACGAAGAGCCCTTCAGACCCCAGAATACTTTGCAATTTTTTACAAGTATCACCTCTAAATTAAGCTACTGATTCTAACGGGAGCTAGCAGTAATGCTGACTTTCCACAGTGGGTTTAGTCACATGTTCAGCATTTTACAGTAAATGCTCAGTAAAATCTTACTGCAGTAGTCTGTTATTTGTTAGCCTAGACATAGTTTAACAAAATCTTTATCTTCATATACACTTTTTCTTCATATACACATGATTTCTAACAATTAACAATAGAGGTTGAGAGCTAACAACTGCACCTTGTGGAACCTTTTCTGAACTGCTGAAGTTAACGCTATTATTTATCATTGAAATTAAATTTTACATCAATTCACAGAGAATGTACATTTTAACAGAGTAAACAAATTCATTAAAATAGTCAACCCTACATTAGACTTCACTGCCAACCAATATTGAAAATAAGGGCTTACTGACATCATCAAACTGCTAGTATTGCGATCATTATGTTGCATTTGCAATAAACCTTGTAATATAAATATCAAGGGGGAATCAATAATGTGACGGTCACAAATTTAAAGCCATAGATGAATACTTTGATTTGGTAACACATTTTTATAAATTCTGTGGCTCCGATTAGACAAGATGCACACCGTTAAAACACAGTGAGTAGTTAAAAGGGGTCATCTGTATACCGCAACCTTCTGTTACGTCAGTACTGTAAAGGTCCTGATTGTGATTATGATTAAAAAACAACACAATTACATACAGAAAATGATAAAACACACAAATGCAAAATGTGCAATGACAATGACAGCAGTGCAACTCAGCAACAATATACTTATACAAAAGCACTTGGACAAAAACATCACTTCTTTACCACTGCTGTCAAAACAACACCTCATATCTCATATTTGGGTCATTTCTTTTGGTCTACAGATCCCAAAATGTACACACAATTTAAAGGGCAATAGGCATCCAAGGTTTTATACTGACAACAGTGACAACTGTACATTCCTAAATACATCACTATTAAAAAGTCACCTAATTGTTTTTCTTTGTCTACAATACTTCAGCCTACTGAATAAGATTAATTGCCTGTTGGATGTGACTCAAATTATTTCTGAACATGATTGCTCATGACTTTCTCTAGTTAGACTATATCCCGTTTCCCATGTGATTGCAGTTTGTCACCACGTCAAAAATCACAATCTGGTAAACATGTGTTTTTCAGATACCGAACACAATCTAGACATGATGGCACTGTTGCACATGAGTCATGCCCAAACCACATCTGACACTGAGATAGACAAGAAAGAGACTGATTGGTGACTTACCTTGCCAATGATCTGGGAAGCGGAGGTGTTTTCGGAGAGCCGAGGGTAGGTATAGGAACTGTAGGGGCCCTGTGGTGCAGCCTTAAAGGCACTGATCCCATAGGGCAAGCTGGGCTCCTGGAGGCCCGAGCCTGATCTGGAGCGCTGACGGATAGCCGGCTGAGGGCTGGTCTGGGAGATGTACGATGACTTGGGCCTTTTCTCATAGTCGTCCCGCAAGCCAGGGCCGTAGGCCCCTCCACCCCAATCTCCATCCGGGTAGCTCATCTGCTCACTGTGCAGAGAAGCCCGGGATGGCGTGCCCAGGTAATCCTGACTGGACCCTCCAAGAGAGGCCCTGTAGTAGTCCCTGCTGCCTCCAGCACCCATCTCATCAGCAGACAAGCGTACCTTGCTCTCCAGGTAGGCATGATAGTCTGGTGGCAACTTGGCGAAGTCTGAGGCCTTCTGAGGCATGGCGTCTGGGTAGAAGGGGCTCCGGACAGGATGACCGTTCTGTCTGACGGAGAATCGGTAGTGTCGTCCCACAGCCCACTCTCCATCGTAGCCACCCTTATCCCGGTACGGGTCCAGTGAGAAGTCCCTGCTGCTGTCGAGGTCGCAGGAATAGCGGGCGTAGTAGTGGCTGAAGCCGTTCTCCTCCGGGCCTCCGCTGCTGCTGGCGTTAGCTGAGGCCACAGAGGGCTGCTTGCTGGATCCGGCCTGGTGCGCTCCAGGGGGGCTCTCCTTGCGCAGAGAGTTAGAGCGTGTTACAGAAATGCTGTCGAACTCCTCCAGCAGGCCATTAATGGAAGCATCCTTGGGTGGCCTACTCCCCCTCACGATGGTCTAAGAGAGGGAAAGTTACAAACAGTGAGTGACACTCCATCTTGATGCCAGAACACTGGGATTAGCCGACTCCATGACAGCTAAGACTGGAACTCTTTAAGCAACATGGAGCATAACAAGAACTGACCACCTAGCTACCCTCTTGTTGAGCATGATCAGGATCAGATAGGATCAGATGGGGATCACGGTCAAGCTTAGGAAGGGTTCTTCAAAACAGAGCGAGAATTTGACTGCAACAGCGCTACAGGGTGCTTGCGTTTTGACCCAAAAAAAAGATTACCATAAATATCAGTGGGATTCTGACAAGAACATGCTATAGTAATCTCAGCATTTGGCACGCTGCAGCCCTGAGCAGAACAGATTTCTTTGAATAGCCTAAACAAATGGAAGCTCTGCTCATCTCATCCCACCCCTGCCTAAGAGCGTTTCACAGCTGCGCTGTGACTCATACTCCGTTTTCTCTTTTTATGCAAGGGAATAAAATACGGGGGGAAAAAAAAACTTTTTACCATCTTAGGAGTAAAACGTGTGCAATAAAAGCCAAACGGTGGAATGAATTGTCCTTCTTTGTTCACTTTCAGCTCTGACAAAATCAACTGCAAAATCAACAACACTGCAAATTGCACAGGCATATAAAAGGGCTTAAAAAAAGTAATCTCATGTTAGTCTGGTTTTGTGGCTTCCCATTGCAGCACTACTGAAACCTGCACTGTGTAGGAGGAGTGGGAGATACGACAATACTTATTGTAACTGTGATCAATGACGCCCCATTTGTCACAATGCGATTTTCTAAGCATATCATAGATACCGTCAGTATATTTACAGAACACTCACAACTGCTTGTTTCCCTAAGCATAATTTGATGGTTAACTGGGTGCAGTGGCATATGTAAAGAAAAATACATTTAAAGTGAATAAATCTATACTTTCATGGCATTTTTGAAATTACATTTATGTGTTTTTATTTCTGTACAAACTAATCAAATGATAAAAAACTGTATCAAGTGTTAAAAACTGTATCTTGTATTTTAATAAGGGCGGCACTGATACAATACTAAGACCAGTGTTTGTCCAATATTCTGTCTGGAAAGGTCTAAATGAAAAGAAACAGTAATATTGCATAACCGAGGCATGTTGTAGGCTCTGTATTTCTTCCTTTAGGGGAGAGGAATGTTTTCATAGTTTGAGCATGATGTTATTAGTTGACTGGTTAAACAAAGTGCATCCAGACAAATGAATTGACAGCTCACTTGTTTAAGAGGAAAAATTAGAACATTACCCAATTGTATATGTATAGGGCACTTACAAAAGCCAAACCAGACACGTTTTAAATAATTTAATGTTCATTCATTTATATTTATATGTGTTTTTACAGAGAACCTCTTAAGTGACAGTATATGCAAGTGACAGTAACCTACCAGCGTATAATCCAAGCCCCAAATAAAAAGGTTACGATTGTGGTCCCCGAATTCTCAAGGAACTGCACTGATCTGAAACATGTTATTTTCCAACATTACTTTATAGGGAGTCTGAAATGTATCCCTGAAATGAAGCCATCATTTAACAAACACACAGGCAATACACTACAAAAACAAACACAGCATGCATATAGTGACCTTGCAAATGTATCAGAACACTGGTGTGAGATGCTGGTCAAGTGGAACTGATAGCGGAACAGTCCATTGAACACACATAATTTAAGTCCCAGGAAAAAGTCGTTGAGACGAGTAGAGTGAAATTGCTTTTTTGAGTCTTATGTAACAATAAAAGAATGCACAATCAACGAAAGCGGTACAACAGTACGCTTTTTCTGGTTTTCTACCAGTTTCATTTAGGTGCAGTGTATTTTGCATCAGGGCAACATTTAGCAAATTCAGAAAAGGCCTGTGTGCATCTCAATTTAGAAGACATAACCAATACCCCAGTACACTGCAGAGCATGATCGCCTGACAAGTACAATGCATGTTAGCATCAATCTGTCTTTGAGGAGTGTAGAAAAAACAAAAGTGCTAAAAAGGAGGCAGATACATAATTGAAAAAGAGAACCCATTAAACATTTATTGACTGCTGTAACTCAGTCGGCATGGTTGACGTACGCCAAGTTTTATTTTTTAAAGTAGGAGTTTATAAATCTCCAGGACAGGACAGTCACCTCATAGCACTGCCATTAAGCCAAACACTATCCGTCTTTATAATATGAGTGTCACTGACTGCTGGGGTCATTCACAGACCAAAGCCTAAGACACAGAGACACCAAACTTTCATCACATACCGGCTAGAACCTAACCAATACGATAATGTACCCTTATTGATTTACGATATTGTTCACTGATATATAGTGCAGTTCACAAATATTGGCACCCCTAGTAAACAAGACCAGAATGGGCTACAAAAACGTTATTCATTGCTTATTCTATTGATTTTTTGTTTTTGTATATATATATATATATATATATATATATATATATATATATATATATATATATATATATACACTATCGCTCAAAAGTTTGGGATAACAGTGAAATTTTCTTGTTTTCAATGGAGTATCTTCCTTCCTTAACACAACAATGGACTGACGGGTCTCTAAAGAAAGTTGTTTCTTTCTGGCCATTTTGAGCCGGACAGCAAGCCATCAACTGCTGATGCTTCAGATACTAAACTAACTAATGTGTGTGTGTGTGTGTTTGTGTGTGTGTGTCTTTGTGTGTGTTTACAGTATACAGCATATCGTCGCTGTCCAATGAAAAAAACACCAAAGACCAAAAACATACTTTACTTTTAATGTAAGTCAATGGAACCAGAATTTTTTCCAAGCTATTTTAGAGCATAACTTTCGTCCAGTCATCATGAAATGTTCACACAATGTAAACAACCATTGGTGTGTTCAAATGATGCAGAAAACCCAAAATCGACAAAAATGAAGACACAAGTTTTTCAATGGAGAGCAACGATATACAGTATACTGCTTGACCTCATTTGTTCTCATACATTGCTCCCCTCATTTATTGTTGCTGCTGCTATTTTATTGTATTAGCTACGATCACCACTTGTCTCGGACAATCACATTTATAGCAGTCTGCTGAATCACATTTATAGCACTAATACGACCGTAAACCAAACATCACCATCAGTACTGATAGTCTCATTTGCGTAAACTGTGTTCACATTGAAAAGTGCTGAGGCGATATATTTGAAGTATGTATTTAGGAGAGCTTCCGAAAGAATAATTCACAAAGGCTAGACGTTTATCAGCTGCTGTGACAAGAAAATGTAAGGTATTGACTTTTCCTCTAGATCAAAAGCAAACTGGTTCTGTTCTATTAAAGCCATTAAGCATTGTGTCAAAAAAAATATGAACCTGACTGCACACTTTCCGCTTAATTCAGCTGACTCCCAGCAAGAGGAGATGTAGTGTTTATTACTGAGGAGAAAAGAAAGTAGGTCTGGAGTAAAAATCAATAAGCACAGAGGAGCACAAAGGCAAAGAAAGAGAGGAAGACACAGAGAGGTGCGGAGAGAGAGAGAGGAAGGCAGGGGGAGGGGGTGAGGTGGGGTTAATTGTGTGCCAAATCAATGTCAAGCTCTAGAATCAAACCCGGCCCTGGAAATCTGCCCACTCGTTTGAATTAGGTGATAGTTGCGGAGTGCCTGTACTCCTTTTCCTTTCTCTTCTCTCTCCCTCTCTCTCTCTAAGTTCAGGGTTGCTCTCTCTCCTCTGGCTGCTGTGACAGGAGCCATATTTCACCAGGGTGCGTCTTCAGCCTGTCCCGTCGTGATAAGACGTAATAGATCCACTCCCGCCCCGCCGCCGCTGTCGTCTCAAGGTAGAGCGAGGGAAGGGAGCAAGGGAGCGAGGGAGTGAGGGAGCAATGAAGGGGGGTTTGATGGGAAGAGCCAGAAGATAAGCGAGGGATTAACCTTGAACGTAATGAAGTGTGCTTGTGGGGAGGGGGGTGTAATTAATGACACCGCCTCCAGCAGAGCTCCACAACGTCACCTTTCCTTCTGCTCTCAGGTGAGGACTACAGTGTGCACCGCAGCCATACCACTACTATCTCAGTGCCAACACTGATACTGTTACCCCGGTAGACAAAAAAGTCAGTCAAACTACTGCTGAACATGCAATATACCTTGGTCCACTCTGCGACGTGATGCAATCATGTGACATCTGAACCAATAATAGTCAGGGGGAGGTCTAAAAACACATTTGAGGAGCTCTGAAGCATATATATATATCTCAACTCAGTGGTCCAGTCTAAGCTGGTGAAACGGTGAACTGTTAACTGTTGAGAAATTGTCTGGATTTCTTTATAGGGGTAGTGATAGGAAACAGGAGATGTGATGCTTCATTTAAATAAATACATTTTATGAACTATTTACAAATGTCTGAGCTTGTGATCATGGTAAAAAAAGAGGCTTACGTTTTAAGTACAATTTAGCTCTAAATGTACCTTGGATTTAAAACAACTGTCAAAACTGGTAAATAACATCACAGGCGGCGGGCAGTATATTCCTAACCATTTCATGCAATAATGTAAATCCTTTGGATGTCTGGTTCCTATCACCACCATTGTGAACGATTCTGACTCTGCAAGTTTCTTTAAAACGAACTACTACTCTGAATGACCTTGCTTACACCTTAATGACTTTATTATACAGACAACAAGCAAAATCAGTGTAATTCCTCTGTCATTCATTTAAATGTTCCAGCATTGGAGTTCTCATTATATATCTGGATAATGCCTACGTGTGTATGTTCCTATCAGGACATATATAATAATGTGATAATAGGTTAAAACACATCACAATAAACTTTTCTGAGCACAACAATGACCAGTTGTATACTTCATTAAAAAAACACTAAATTTAGACCAATGGTAAAGAGAAACAACTAGTCATCAAATTAAGCCTGAATAGTAACGAGGAGCTGAGGTCAGCCTATTCCAACAGTGCCTCACTTATTTTTTAAACACTGCTTTAATTTTCCTCTTGTAAAATCATTAAACATTGTAGGGTGAAGTAATATGTAATTTAGATTTTGGTGCATTTGATGAGTTTCGAAATACTAATAAAACACAAAATTAATCAGGCTGATGTGAAGAGGTCACATGTAATCTGCACTATTATGGATTATACTGAGACTTGGTTTGCCCATAACCATATGATAGACACTGGTGATCCCATAAACATTCCTATCAGCAAGTTTGGCTCCAATTCAAGGGACTTCAATCCAAAATAAGTACTGTGGCTCCACCTTCTGGTGATGAAACTGCAGTACATGCATTAGGGACTGATTTTTGCTCACATAGTTGGGCTAACTCAGCAAAAATCTGGGTTCACAGATAAACTCTATCAACAGCTTCCCCCCGGAGTCTTTATAACTCAATTATATATCAATCTTCTTCTTAATAAATTAATAAAGATTTGACATTTGCTCTTCTGAGAGTAAAGTCTGCGGAGATGGAGAGATGGGTTGAAGTCTATTGTCCCACTATAAAGGTCATTAACTTTTAAAGGTCATTCACAATGGGTGGTAGAACCTCCTGATGCATGATATTTAAGACGGCATGACGTCCTATGAGAAATAATGTTGTGCCTACAGACTTACACCATTAAGGCCACAATCAGTGGAACTGTTACAGCACAATATTAAATATCTAATTTTAACGATATGCAGAGACCTGACACTGCAAAACAAAATCATGTTTCTGTGCAGGCTCACCTGCAAAGCACTGACAGGACAAACTGTTCCCTTAACAGCTGTAATGTTACAACCCAGTGGACTCAGGGCTGCAAATTAATTAAGCACAAAAACACTTGAACCCCTTAAAACCTCTTAACCTCATTATGCTTTAAGTGCAAAAGGGACATACAATTAAAAGCTAATCTGAAAGAGTACTCTTTCATGGAGAGTGAAAACAACATGATGTGAGATGTCCCAGAAGTGAGGGTGCTGTTGGGGCCACTGCTATAGAAGGTCTATAAATGCAAACATGTAGGATAACCAGTCAGAACATTTCTATTAGTCCAGGTTATTCACTCTCAGACCTTAGCTGCATTGTTGCTGCCTAAAATTACAGTATTTTAATGGAGAATCTCTACTAAAAAAATCAGTCCAGAATGAGGCTTCACCTCTGGGAAACTGGCTCAAAGCACATTAGCAAGGTGGTGGACCACCATGAGCCACCGGAACAGCTTCTATGTGCTGTACAGGAGAGATGGAACACTATTCTGCTTAAACTGGTGTTATTATGGTAAAGGAGGAGAGTGGACATTCAGCCCAGAATCTCTCCTATGAGTTAATTTGGGCTGAGATCTGGTCATCTTCAGAGTCATCAAATCATTTACTGAGCTCTCATGCCCTGTGGATGGGGGCAAAACAGAAATGGAGGATGGGAATGTTTTGTGATAGCATAGAAGTTAATCAGTCAGAATTCCTTAAACGTGACTCGCAGTGGTCCTTCCCTATAAGGGGACATGTGGACCCAAAATGGCCAGGAAAATGTCCCCCCACATTTTTCTTGGTGTGCCCTTAACATGCACTTGCCCACTCTATTTTAAATCCACTTCTTTGTAGATCACTTCTTTGTAGAACTCATGAAATTCATCTTTGTGATGAGGGGTTTAATCAAGGCAACCTTTCTATACATTTAACCTGTATGTAGTTCTGGATAGAGGGTTCTTGTTGATACTGATGTACAGTGTGCACTGACAGTCTCAGTCAGATGAACAACAGCTGATCTTTTCCTAAGACAAACTTCCAGCCTGGTTTACTGATGACCTTCCCATAGATGGAAATGCAGATGTCACTTTAGTCACAGTCCTATTGAAATGCTACCGAGTTGAGCAGTCTTTGTGACTGAAGTACCTGCTATTCCAAACCCAAGTCACTTTTGCCATGATCCCAAATTGAGGACAGCTGTGGTCTGGTCGTCCCAGCCAAACAAGCCCTCAGGCTTCATGCAGTACACCTGTCTGGAAGCACCTCCACTCATTCTCTTTCTCTCATTGATTCAGGTTTTTTTTTTTAATTCGTCACCAGTCTGCACTCGTAACAATCAAGCTCACATCCCTGCACACCCAATTAACATGACACAACTGGAACTCTCACCAAAACACCCTTAAATATGAGTAAGGTTTGCCAGTGCTAGTCTAGTGGCTTAGGAAATAGTTTTTTTTACAATATATTACAATTTGAGCAGCTGATGTTTAAGTTTTACCTTGAAGTAACTGTGGAGAGGTCAGATGAATATGCAGCAATGTTAGCTTCTTACAGCATGTATGCAGCAATTTTGACTACTAAAGATCATGTAACAAAGAGAATCCAAACTGGGTGACAGAGATAAAACAACTTAGACTCAACAACCTTTCAGGCATGTAGCCAAGTATAACATGACCTATGACCACAGAGGTCTATGGAGGTGCTCCCTATCTCTAGAGGGAGAAGAAACCCTGGTTGTCCCCGTATTTCGGCTCTGCTCTTTCAGAAAAAGGGGCTGATTAGAGAGGCTTAACCATCAAGCCCAGTTATCGTTGTCCAAACCCTGAAAATGTGTATACCTTTTTATTCCCTTTATTATCTCCTGTAAGCTTCTTCAGACCAAAGAACTGCAACCTGTTCCAAGTTAAAAAAATGGTCTTACACAACTAGTGCAAGCCACTTCAACAACATTACATTTAGTTATTTACTATGCAAATAATGATGCAAAGTGTTTAACAGCTTTACCATTTTCTTGAGCTAATACATTTGACATTTTTTAGCTTAATGGTTAGCTCTCTGGGCCAGAGTTAGTCTGATTTGGTCTAAATCCAAATATAGGCTGAGAACATTATGCCCAAGTCTGACCACACCCACAGCATCATGTTTTAAACTTCAGCTTAGTCACTAAGAGGTAACTGAATAAAACTCCACATTCTTAATGATAGCAACTGCCACATTACCGTAGCAACAATATTGATGAGTAAATTAGCAGTGATAGCAGCCATTATCAGATCTTCAACAAAGCAAAAAAACAACCTCAATTGTCAACAATTACTGCTTCAACAACATCACAAAAGTTTTTAATCTGAGAAAAACAATATATGGCCCATTCTCATGCTGGCTCAATGGACCTCGCTGCCTAAGTGACAGACTGTCTAAAGTATTAAAGGTAAGGAGAAAGCATAAAGTGGGAGGAAAAACTAGAGAAGGGTTAAATACAGGTAAAAAGTAAATATTAAGTAAATATATATTTAATATTGTGGTGACACTAGCATCAGTTAACTGTGTACACCTCAGGTAAAGAGGAAGAAGTGAAAGGTATGATTACACACTAAATTGAAACAAGTGCACAGCAGGAGTTGCATGTATTCTCTAGTTTCCTACAGAATGAACTGTTGGAGGTGAATTTTGGATAGTGTTTTTGGTGCATTAGAGTATCTGAAAGCAATTTTGGTCTATGTCCTGTAGGAGTTCCAAATCCAAACCCAAAAGAATCTGTACCCAAGTGTAAAGGACTGTAACAAAACCATGAAAGTAGCCACTGTTCGCTTTAACCTGTGTGGTCAACTGCATTCAGCTGTATGAGACACTCACAGATAGCAATTTTAGAATTTTATAATAGTCAGTGATGAAGCTGATATACTGCATTTTATTTGGCATATTAACTTCTAGCTACTTGCTGTGTCAAATGATTTGGTCCCAGGTGTTCAATCTAAAACACAATCTAAACATAATCTAATATAAACATCTGCTCATTTGTTAGATTTAGAACGTGCCATGGTGTAATATCACATCATGAAACTATCTCTTGACTCCTGGGTAGTTTTACCAGAGATACATTTTGTACTAAAAAGAATTATTTTACACATTTATGTTCTTTTATATATTTAAATTTTCTTTTTCTCTGTACTACTGAAACAAAGAGCGGAGGAGGACAACACTGATCACAATTGTGCCAAACCCTACATCAGGCAGAGGTCAGACTGCATCAGAGGGGCTCAAAGAAGTCTTACGTACAGGCCTTACTGAGCTGAATTTTTCAGTAGAATTCTGAGAAAACAGTAACAGATCAGATCATCAATCATGGCTTGTCCATGAGGGAAAGCAGAAAAGGGCCCCAACTCATCAACATCCTGTAGCATTTGTACATTAAAAAAAAAATCTCTTTTCTCAATTTCTCAATAGGAAAGTTTGAAAGTATTTAACTGTACATGCTTTAATTGACAGACACGGTCTGTGGCTGAATGTTGGTCAACGTTTAAGACAATGCTGAAATCATATTTAGGGGATGGAGGATAGTTGAATGCAGTAATTTGCTATAAAACTCTTCCATGCACTCGCACACAAACACACACACACACACACACACACACACACACACACACACACACACACACACACACACACAAACATAAGCTTAACCTGAGCAGTTACCTGCTACAGTCTCATGAACAAAAACACATCTTGGCTGGGCTCACACACGTCAGTTGTATGTAAGTACTGACAAACACTGGCTGTGACTGACTGTTGGTCATCAGATAATGCTGCTTTCCACTGTTCTCACCGTTTGACTATAAACATGGAACAAAGCAAAAAGGCAAAACAAGTGTTTCTAAATGTCTCACGTGAAATAATTTTGGGGAGGGTGGATAGATGTGTGCAAGAAATTGTCTTGGTTATAGTATCTTTGGCAGAATCAAATATCTGTCTCTGTAGGTACTATTATCTGTAGGTTGTAAATAATGACAGTATGACCTATTTCTCATTTAATAAACACTTGTCTACAAGCTCTTTTATCAATGCCTACATCAGCAACTAATAATTGATTGCTGAGCTGTGGACTATGCAATTTTGCCCAGACATCAAGTGAATGCTTGTGTATTTGCATGAGGCCGGTGTTACTTCTTCTCTAAAATGTGTGTAAAGTGACAGAAAGCAATAAGTGCATTTGCTTCATCTGTTTTGCTAATAAAACAACGTTTAAGTTGACCCCAATTCTGTTTAGTGTATTTTAGGGATCGAGAAAAACTGTAAACCCTTGTGTTCTGTTATTACATGTCTTGTCTTGAAGGTCAAGAGTTGTGTATTTCATGTTTGTTTTGTTTAAATATTCATCTATTTTATTTCACTGACACATACAGATTACTGGCTAGCTGATGACACTACTCTTGTTCAGCACTAGGGGGTGCTGTAGTTTCATTAATAAAAACCTCCAACAGCCTGAAGACAAGAGCAGGCTGTTTCTCCTGAGTCACTGTGCCCTGTCTGCACTGTTTATCCTCCACATGCCGGCCTCAGACAGCCATACTGCAGCCTCATAAAAGCCCTACAGCAGGACGTACAGCATCTGTCTGAACACATTCATAAACAGAACAACAGCACCAACGTATCCTGTGATCTTTTCCATAATATCGTCCTGAAGAGCGAACACCACAAAAGCAGTTACTGATTTCATTTTAGATGTCCGTGTCATTCTTATATATGTATTGAGAGAGAGCGAGAAAGAGAGAGAAGAGAGGGAGAGAAAGATGTGTGCAAAATAGAGAAAGTGAAAGAGAAAGATACAAACAGACAGCGACTGAGAGTAAACAGAACAAGAAAGAGAGAGAAAAAGGAAAACAGAGATAAAAGTGAGAGAAACAAGAGTGATAAACAGATAAACAGGAAAAAATAGAGTGTGAGAGAGAGGGGGAGGGAGAAAGAGTGAGAGAAAGAAAGAGAGGAGGGGGGCAGAGAGACAGCAGCCACATGACTAGACACTTCCTAATGAATGCTTTTGTTTTCCACAACAAAAACATGCAAATGAGAGCCGAGCTTACTGAGAGCCATAAATAACCATAACAGACCTCACTGTGCAGCACTCTCAGCAAACACTGACCCACTGACCACCACAAACACTGCCTCACACCATGACTGCACTGTTATGATCTCTCTTTTTCTCTCTCTCTTCCCTCATGCGCTTGCACACACACACACACACACACACACACACACACACACAGACACACACACACCAACACACACACACCAACATTAGTTTAACATCTCTAAATACAGTTCAGGCACTGCAGTCATAACCTGAACAGCTACAGCCTCATAAACAAGAACACACCTTGGTCCTGGTGTCACACGTTACAGTTGTACCTATATCTAATAATAGTATGCCTATATATTTTATATATTTCATACTATCCTGTGCAAAAGTCTGCACTCCCCTGGTCAAATATTATGTTTTATTTATTCGGAGTGTCTATTTGCACCCGGGTACAAGTAGCATTTGCCACACAGTGGCTATTTTCACCCCTTAATTAAAAAAAAGAAAGCAAACCCATCTGCGCATGTCTACCAATGAATGCGAGGGAGCGAAAAGGCGCAATTTCAAAGGAAACGGAGACAGTAGGAAAATGGTAAGCAAAAAAAAAGCACATCTTCTATTTTGGCTTTTTTTTCCAATATGGAAATAAATAAATAAAAATAAAATAAATCTAAGAATTGCACGTATAGAAAAAAGCTTTAAAGTCTCTATATGATACTCAGTACAGGACATGCTGACTTCAGGTACAGCTGCTCCACAGTGACCCATTCTATGGACTATGATTTTCTTTGAAGATTGTACAAGCAGTGTGACCACAATTCAATGTTTGTATCAGAAATAGGGGCACCTTCTGCAGCAGTGCTATAGTAGACTTTAGAGTGAGACTAGCACGACACCCTACTGATGATGTAACACTGGAGGAATTTCTATTAAGAAAGTAAAATCTTACTGCAGTCATATCAAGCTAAAGGCTAATGATAGCAAGGCCGCTGGCTATTTTGACACCTTGCCTCAGTTTAGTTTGTGCTGAATAAAGAAAGAGTTTTGTTTACAATTTAGTTTGACAACCATGAAAGTGACACTAATACTAGCTTAGTTAAATTTATTAGCCTTCATTAGCAGGACTGATCGACGCCACAAAAATTTCCAATGATTGTGTGAGGTATTTGCATAATGCATGCTGGGTACTGTAGTGAGAAAACAAAGCCATGAAAATGGTCTGCGCAGTGAATTCTGTCAAACTGCTGTGTGAAAATACCCACATAAAGACAAAAACATATTAAACTTTAGTTTTAGACTGGAGTGTCCCTTTTAAGTAGCTGAATATCGTCGCTGTCCAATAAAAAACATGTATCTCGATTTTGGTCGATTTTAAGTTTTCTACATTATTTAAACACCAATGGCTGTTTACACAGTCTGACAGTTTCATGCTGAATGGACCAATAGAAGTGCCCCAAAACAGCTTGGAAAAATTGTGGTTCCATTGACTCACATTGAAAGTTGAAAGATTGAATTTTGGTGATACTTGCTTTTCATTGGACAGCGACGATATGCTAATTAGAAGGGGTGCTTGGATACCTCTGGACATGTAACTTGGCAGACGCACTATAACGTGCAGATCGGATGGTGTTGTGTGGGTGTAGCAGTGCACTGGTTCTGTGTGAATGACACACCTGTGGTGGTTTGGAGGTCCTCTCCTTCTGGGTCCAGCTGCAGCCGGCTCCAGCGGCTGGCCGTGCTCCGTCTGACAGGCCAAGGCCAGGAGCCCCTGCACCTGCTGCCCTCTCTCTCACTCTGTCTCGCTTGCTCTCTCTTGCCCTCCCTCGCTCGCTCTCCCCCTGGCCCTCCTTCACTGGCCTCTGTGAGCTCCATCCGTTCACATCGTAACTCACCCTGTGCAGCTGTCGCTCGTACTGGGTCAGCAACCCAGGCTTACTCTCAGGTTTCCCCCCCATGATATGCCGCTGCTCTGCAGCCGGCTATCGCTGAGACTGGCCGCGGTCCAGTGACTGTCAACACTGTACTACAGTGAGACGAGCCTCAACATGCAACTCCAATCACTGCTACTGACACCTTAAGGACTCAGTGACTGTTCTTCAAATGAGGCATCACGGCAGTGTAAAAGTAATGTGCTAATGTGCTAATCTGGCATACCAGACAAGGAATAACTGTTCAAATGTTTGGAATCATTGTTTTAAATCTTATAAAACCAATACTGTTACTCAAAATAGTTTAAATGTGATGTCAAGCTTTTGTATATTTTAAGTAATTACTAGAAAGCTTGGAAGCTGGAATAAATGACAGATTAAATAAGTCCATAATTATTCATACTTGTCATTGCAGATCACCAATAATGATACAATAACAAAATGAATATCCAGAATGCCTGTATTTCAAAAGTAGTACACACACAAGGAAGGGAAAGACACAAAAATGGCAGTATACAGAAAATTACAGGACATTATTTATTGTTTAATCAACTTGTTGTAGGCAAAAATCTTGAAATATAAAACAAAACAGTTTAATGTATAATTTATATTATTTCAGTCCACTGAATGTCCAAAAACTATGAGTATGACAAGAGATTCCAAACTTCTGAACACTTCCAAACAACTTTAAAACACTGACTACCAGAGCTTCAGAGGAGCCGGCTTCATTGTAAAGCCAATATACTACACAGCCAAGTGCATGTACCTGCAGCACACCAACCTCATCAAGGCCAATACCTGTTCGACTGTCTTCTGCTTCACACACGCACACATGTGCACGCGACTAAACAACAGTAATCTGGGATTCAGAAGAAGTGGTAACCACAAGGAGCGCATGAATGGGTTAGACACTGCTGCCCTTTAAACAAAGCGCATAAAAGTAAAGCCTTCAGTGAAACGCAGGGAGGATTCATCCATCCGTGGGAACGGGCAGAACGCTCGCGCGAGGGACGCGTCTTCCTCTCTCCTTCGCTCCCTTATTACCTCAGGAACAGCGCACAGACAGTCTGCCAGCCGGGGAAGCGAGCACATCATTCATGTGTCACCGCTCCGAGCGGAAAAAAAGTCGAGAGGGCTAGCTGAGCGCTTTCTAAAATTATACACAGCTAAGACCCAGTGACTCACACCACGCTCCTAATAAGTGCTCCAATCAGCCTCATAGCAGTTATATTACTGCACAAAACAAAGAGACGCAAAGACTGCCTGCGCAAATCTGCCTTGATTAAGTGAATCCACAGTGAGGATGGGCCATACTGCCAAATAACAATTCACACATTTCCAAAGTATGTATTGTGGATTTTTTTTCTGAGCTTTGATAACTTTCAAAGAGAACCACTTCTAAAAAATCTAACTATAGAAAACTGAGTGCAGTGATTTTCATTCAGTTTTCGCATTACGCACTGAACTAAATCCAATTAAACAAGACTAATTACGCTCTCTTTGTAGTGATACATGAAGTTGGTGATACTGATTATATCCACAATTGGCTCAGATGTAATTAGACCATATTGTTATTGAGAGAACAGAAGAAACCGCTTGACTGTCAGCGTAATAATAGCCTTTAGCTTTGATTTAGCTTTTAGCTAGCTTATCTACCCACTAGCCCCACCTGAGATACAGCTCCATCTGTCAGCAATATGACTCAGCAGTAGGGTTTCACGGTTTATTATCTCAACCAAGCAACTAATATGCATAATCCAACATTTAGCCAAGATGAGTAGGTTTCTTGGGACATCAAATGAAATATTTAAAAAATATCAGAACTTACAGCATCGCTGTCTAAGAAAAACTTTAAAGGAGAGGCCAAAAAGCTTCTCAAGTTTCCACGTAAGTTAATGTAAAGAGGTTTTATTTCAAGTGATTTCTACTAGTCTGAAACTTCCACAGGATATAAAGAGGAAGAAAGGAAGAAAAGTGGTGAAAAGTGGTGGCATTACTATTACTCCTATGAACCAGTGTCTATTTCAGCTTTTAAATCTACTCTTCTCTGTTAAAGTCATCTCATAAGCTGCTATGACATTTATTTTAATATGATAATAACATAATTCTTAGTTTTTTTGGTTATTTTGTATGACAATCTAACATTTTAAGCAAGTAAGCAAATTAATGGAGAAATAACTGACATTCTTCTTGTATTGTTACTCTGATCAACACTATTGAACAGCATGTATCACTAGTGATATACTGAGAATTTGGAGATTAAACTCGTTTAAAAGTTCTACATTTAGAAGTACAGTGTTTTCTATCACTGTTTAAAAGATGCACATGGTTTCCTTTATTGGTGGATGGACTATGAGCACTAACTATTGTTTTGTTGACTATTTTGTTTTGTTGATGACTTTTGGGTGATGTTCTCCTATTCCTGTTTTACCAAACAGGATTTTTTTCTTGTTAGCATTCTAACAAGAGTAAGGCATCACATGATAAACAGGTAAGAGTGGATTGAAGAGCACAGCCCTTAGGGGTTCAAAATAGTGCAAAAGCACTCAGAAACTGAAGTATAATTTCTGTTACTTTGCTTACCTGACTTATAAAACTAGTTCTGCTGATTGTTACAACATGATATGCATTTTACACTGTTTTAATTCTAGAGGGTGAGTCCAAAGTCTTAGGACACCCTTTTATTTCAGGAACGAAAGGGAAAATGATCAATCTGAATACCCCAGCAAGTAATGGGTGACGGGGCCTATCTTTTAGGCTATGTCCCGAATATGGACGTCATCTTGAAAGCCAGCATGTTGTCCCTGGTGCTGAACTGTGCCTCCAGATCAGCACACTGCACACTGAACATGTTGTTCAATGTGGTTGTTGCATTTTTTCTGTGTTGATAATGTTTAAACCACATAAGATATTGCAATGAGACAATTCTGGTCTTCTGGTTCTGAGGCAATTCTGGTCTTCTTTGATATGCTACATGACCACCTTCCCATTGGAAAAACTTGCCCTTGATCTAATATGGTGGCATTCAAGATGGCGGCCATGTTCGGGACATAGCCTAAATAATAGGCCGCATCACCCATTACTTGCTGGGGTATTCAGTTATGTCATTTTCCCTTTCATTTCTTAAATAAACTGTGTCCTGAGACTTTTGAGACACACTGTGCATACTGATTCATTTTACTTTGCCCATTGTGGACACGCAGTTAAAGACTCAGAATGTATCAGAAAGTTAGTTAAAGTCTCAGAATGAATCACTGACAAGCCCATTAGGTAATATTCAAACTAGTTGTAGTAGATTCAAGCATGATTTTATATTTGGACATCACAAAACAACTGCTTAGCATTTTGAAATAAAACCTTCAGTATAAAAAAGAAGAAAGAGAAAGTTCCTAGAAGATATATTCAGAGTGCATGTAGTCAAGATGAGATGACCCAAACTTGATTCAATTAGGCAAATCAGCATCCATTTGTTCACATGTAATCAAGATCTAGCTAGCCATTTATTACATTTTCAAAAACTCTGGTCACTGACATATTACGGCTTGCTATAGCCAAGCATGCACAATAAAAGAAGCT
Source organism: Megaleporinus macrocephalus (assembly GCA_021613375.1). Taxonomy (NCBI): domain Eukaryota; kingdom Metazoa; phylum Chordata; class Actinopteri; order Characiformes; family Anostomidae; genus Megaleporinus; species Megaleporinus macrocephalus. The sequence goes on from CM038707.1 coordinate 32,975,066, forward strand.
TAAATACTCCCGCAGAAGAAGTATGGTCCATGCCAGAGGATGAACCATGACATGTCATGGTGTTTAATATTATCAAATGACAATGTCTCATCATGTGACATGCTTATAGCAAGCCATATGATATAATGAAGCATTCCTATGAATTCTACATATCTGCATAGTACAATTAAATACATCAGATTTGGCCATCATGACTGTAAGTGTGTGATTATGAAGAGCATGCATTCAGCTTCTGCGAAAATGTATGCATTTATTGGTTGATTGTTCTTTGGTGTCATGTTTTTGAGCTTTTCATCACAATGGAGTAAAACTAGCACAGACACCCGTACTCAGAATGTATGTAAGTCAAGCAGTGAGAAACTACGACGGGGAAACAAAGAGAAATAAAGGAGGGATAGTGTGGTCGGAGGAGAAAAGAAAGAGAAAATAGGGTAGGAAAAAGGGCATACTTTTCGCAACGGCGATTCAGCTGACCGGACTTTCTTGGGAGATATCTGTGAAGAGAGCAAGAGAATTAATATCTTGTTGAACCCTCTTCAGAGATATCTCCTATGACACCGCACTAGACTACAGTTGGCAATGCATTTTCATAAATCTGCCTTCTTACATTTTCTGCCAGTGTTGTAGCCATCCTCAGTCCTGACCCTTTTCCTTACATCCTGTGTCTCACTGACCACCTTCCTAAATACTTTCATAAGTAGCACATCATTATGCACCTGAAATTTCTGCACTTCTACATTTTGGTTATATCCTCAATCGTTAATCATTAATCATAAAAATCATAATCATAATCATAAAATCATAAAAAAGTCTTAAAGGAATACTTCAATGTATCATATATTAAATCTGACACACTTGTAGCATGCTATTAATTACCACAAATTATTTTTTTCAATGTGTTCCCCTGTATATAGAAAAAACACTCACTTAACACAATAATAAGAGAAGACTTTGGGCAGTTGCTGAATTGTATAAATAAACTTGTACATAAAACACATTTTTATAGAACACAATTTAAGTGTATTTATATTTTAACATGTCAGTCTATATAGTCTGTTTTTCACAGAGACAGATATTTGCAGTTATTTATTTCTGACTACCGATATGTATAAATAACAGTATGAGCAGTACTAACAGTACTAACCCAACCAGCCATTCAGCTTCAAGTGAACACAGAGGCGTCTCACAGGTTCCTGCCTGATTCTAAATTATATTTTTTATATTATACATGTATACATGTTTTATACATGCAATTGTATCTTTATATTTATATTATATACAATCGATATTTAGGTGTGCTCTCTGTAGAGGATTTGTTAAACTATTTATAAGGTATAACTGGCCTGTTCACACTTAAGTTAATATCTGTATGTGTCTACTGAGTTAGAAGTAAGCAATCTGACTGAGTATTGTCTGTACTCAAATGGAACATTTTTTCAGAATTGTGGTGTAATTCTGGTGTAGTCATTTAAAGTGGACTGGTGTGAAAGTGAAATGCTGATTGTAGCTATTTTATTTACTAATCAACACCACCAGTGAACCTACATGTGTCCTCTGATATATATATAGCCAAATTATGTAATAATTTTCTGCTGGATAACTGGTTAATATCACCACCACTATAAACAGTTCTGCCAGGTTTCTCTCCAATGTAGCACTTCACACCAAACCACTATGGATGGCTTTGTTTACTTGTTAACCATTTAAAATTGCTGTAGTTCCCCTATTAAACATCACTGACTGACTACATATGTCATATTTATGACATATGTAGAAAGAAAGCATAATTAGTCTTGTTTCACTGGATTTAGTGTGGTAAACTTATTTTAAAGTATTAAGTAAGTATAAAGTAAGGTGACACTGCTCGCACATTTTCAAAAAAGGTTATCTAATGATAAGTAAACACATATAAAACATATTTCACATATTTCACACATTTAGTATTTATTTAATTCAGCGACTGCCCAGTGGCTTCTATTCAGGGATGCACCAATGTGGAAACACAAGCCAATGTCGATATCCGACATTTTTTTATATATCCAGATATTTAATCTGATACAGACGCCAATACATATGTCAATATAATAGAAATATAATGTAAAATGCATGAAGACCTACTTATTTCTAATGGTTTTTATCAGACTATCCCTGCATCAGCTAACCATTCCGTTTTTCTGGAATACAATAAATATACCATCAAAGAGCAATTTGAAATACCACTGAAGTCTAAACATCTAAACAACAGATGTTTAGTCATCTTTAATCAATCAGCCAATAAAGGGAAACATCAAAACTATAATGGTAATCAAAGGAAGGATACAGATGAAGCAGATAGAGATTAAGTTGAAAAAAGCTGGAGAATGCCATCCATGACTACTGCTAAGCCCTGCTTTCTGGTTTCTTTCAACACCAGCTTTGCTAAGTTACAAAGCATCAATGTTACCTGTAAATAAATAAAAAGGCATAACCCAAGAATCCTACATAATGCGTGGCCCTCTTGGTTCTTTTATGCCTTCCTTCAGTCTGACTTTATATTCAAACGCCTCATATTCTGTATGCCGCAGCTGTGAAGTTAATAATTCAAGACTAGCAGCCAGAAAACTAAACACAGATCTTTTATTTCTGTTTCTTTTGATAGAAGTTTGCATATTTAAATGCTGGTTATCGTCCCTGAGGACAACTTCAGTCCTTGGACAATGTGTTTAATAAAACTCCACTTTCATTTCTCTGCTAGTCAAAAGCTATAAAAAGACACATCAAATAGTGTGATGTAATAATCGGAATTGTGGAAAATTAATTAAAATGCTGAAATACAGCAGTTCTTTGCGGTGCAAGTGTGTTGAGAGTCTGTAGAGTTGCCATTTGGATAGTGACAGTAACACAGACAAGGTGTACAGGCACAGAACAAAGAGCAAAGCTACAAAACAGATGCAGAGACAAGGCAACATGGACAGCAGAAAGAAGGCAGGACAGGGAGGCTACACTGGCACTGGCTATAAGTGGACAGGGGGGATGTCCCTTATCCAAAAACATACATACACAGTGCTGTGCAAAAGTTAAAGATCACCCTTTATTCGTTTTATTTCCTGTCAAGGTTATTCTTGCCAAGTTACTCCTTCTTCAGGGTCAGATTTTAAAGGAATCTGTAGAGATATTCTTCCACACTTCCAAAGTTCAGACTAGAGGTGGGCAATACGGGGAATACTGTTGCAAATTTTTTACAGATGGTATGTCACAATAATTATTTTTAGACATCTGGTCAGTTGAAACAAAGGAAAAAATATTCAGCATTGCTACATTACAAAAATGTACTAATACAAACGATAAATACAATAAATCTGATTAAATATCTGACATACTGTAATACAGTAAATTAATGTTAAAGAGAATTTTACTGCTATCTCTCTGATAATATAGAAAATATGTTCAGAAAAGCATGTTTTATTGTATTGTGGCATAATTTATCACAATAACAATATATATGGTCATATTTCCCCACCCTAGTTCAGTCTTAGAAGTTCAAGAAGTTTGTGGTCCAAGTATCATGTGGTCCCAAACACACTGATGTAGAGGGCTGGACTTTGAGGTGGCCAGTTCATTGTTTAAAAAACATTAGCATCTTCTTTGTTTTCTATTTTAAAAATGGTTTCTATGTATCATTTCAGACCCACATCACTGAATTGTCTTCTCACTTTATAAATATATTTTCTCAATATCTTTCTATAATTTTTTGAACTGAATAGTGTTCTTAATGGTCACATAAAAAGGAAATTAAATAAATGAAGGGTGGTCTCTGATTGCACATATGGAAATATTATACAGTAATAAAAAAGGGATACTTATTGCATACGGATCAGAAACTAGCATACAATAGTATTATACTATTATATACCATTACTAAATTAAAACTATTCAGTATCTGTGATCACTATAATCAGTGGCTGGTATATACAGAAGCAATGTCTGCATTTACACAAATACTCTCTACAGGAATTCAGCCTTTCTGACCAATGAAATGGAAGCAGAAATGTAATTTTTTGAAGCCAAGTTGCAAAATCTTATAGTTTAATTTAACACTTACACTGTTCAATTGTGTCCATCTGGACTTCAAAGAACACTGCAGGTGTGAATTCAACACTGAGGGATTTTGGTGTGCTTGTACATGCACTATAATAGATAGTAGTATCCAATCATCTCACATTTCTGCATCATCTCCACTTTAACATGATTTAAACCCTCCTGTAATGAGTCTGAGTGGAGGCAGCAAGGTAGCTCAGCAAAGGAAAGCATAATAACAGAGGATTAACAGGGTGAAACACAGAGGAGTGTGACTGTTCTGTACCTTCATGGGTGCTAGTTGAATGGGGGTGATGTAGGAGGGGTCCACCATAGGTTTTGGCCGGTTGGCCGTATCTGCCAGCAGGCTCTGCCATTGCTGAGGCAGTCCGGTGAACTTCTGCTCGCGCGGGTCGAACCCTGTGTGCACGCGATGCTCAAAGTTTGAGGGGGCCGAAATCTCCAGCCTCTTCTTCTTCTTTCCAAACATGTTGGAAAAGCTGGACAAACCTGAAAACACACGGAGAGAATGTGTAACACACAAATGCAACAGTGTGTATTACCTTAATGCACGTAATGCCCCATTTGCTGCAAACAGAAGTACAGCAAGTAGGTTGAGGGACTGCTGTATTTCCGTTTTCTCTGTACAAGCATTCAGCCTAATGTAATATGTTAATGTGTTCTGCACTGTAAGTGTGTTGCATTATCTGCAATAAATGATGTTTTCTATTTCTTAATTTCTGGAAATCTGAAGTTGGTTGCTTATATGGCAGTTAAAATATTCCATTCCAGCATAAACAGAATATCAGTTACATTCTAAATGTAACTGATGCAAGAACTAAGGTGGAATTGGAAAATGGAAAAAATAGCCGACATCAGCTTTGTCAAATTATTAAAGTTTCCTAAGTGCCTCCTGTATGCTCTTGGCTCCAACCGCTAGGCACTCCAAGAATTAGGAAAATATTACAGTCATATTCACAGTATCAGCTCCAGCTGGTCCATGCACAGACCGCAAGAACGTTTTCTGATGCAGCTGCCCAAGTCAGGTGGCTCCTTTTAGACAACAGTAAACAGAAGTCTTCTTGTGTCAAAGTTTGGCCAAGGAGAACCCCAAAAGACAGGCCATTCCTTCATGTTTGCCATTGCCATTAAACAGCCTTCATATGAAATGTAACAGAAACGTCCCTGGTGCAGGTGTTCGGAAAAATGGGCTAACGGTTTTATCTGCACTCAAAACTCATACCTGAGGAAGAATTTCAACCAGTATACCAGATGAATTGATATATCACCCACTACTGTGCAGGACATTTCTGGTTTGTGGACTATTCTCAAAGCACTGGTGACTCTGAAACTAGAAATCAGACCACTGCGACTGTTTCTGATACATATAGTACCGCCACACACATTAACATACTGATATTACGTCTGAGTTACTGCTACATTAAGAATGGTCCACCCAAATAATATCTCTTCAGCTTTGCGGTGGTCCCTTTCCATTGATGAACAGGATGGAGAATCGTGCTACTCCTATGTGGAAGGTGTACATGGTAAAATAACCAGAGGGAGTGGATACGCAGTATGTTCACCTTAAAAACTGTGTAAACGTAATTATATAGTTTTAATACAAAAATAACCCAACAAACAAATAGCAACACAGCCGGGTGTTACATGACAGAGTGGATCAGCTGTTTTGGTCAACTATTGGAACACATGTTCAAATCCCTACATGCATTTATCAAATTCCCCACATGCATTTTGAAGTACCAGGGCTCTGATGTTACACATGCGAAGGCTGCAGACAGTACACATTCAAACAAATAACAGGCTTTGTTTAAGTATAAGAAAATTCTATGGGATTTAGCTTTACTCATCCATCAATTAATATTTATAATGTCCAAATGACATTAATAGTTCTGTATTTGCTTTTAGTACGTTTGCCTGCGTTTTGAGCAGTTTTACATTTTTTAACAGTAATTTGCAGCAGAATACACGCTTTGTATCCTGGATACATAATGTCATTAACTCTGGTAGAACTTGCAGACATAAGCTATAATTAAACACCATTTGCTGTTTGAACTCAGTGTTTGTAATTTCAGCCTTATTCTCTGAAAAGCCTCTTCAAAAGATCTAGGATCTGAATAGAAAGAATAAACTGATCGCTGAACAAAATCTAAGCAAACAGAATGCAAGCATGTTGATATATATTTGGGTCGCTGAATGCATTTTTAGCGCCAAATAATTAAATAAATACATAACATTTATAACATAATACCCCTTTCAGTTCATCCATATACGTTTCTTTTTGCCTCCAATGTCCAGTGGTGCAACCCTCCACCCATATATGTTGATTAGATTAACTACCAAAATGCATAAATTAGCTTAGTCAGTCTTTATCTATAATCAGAATAAATTCAGTTGGAGTGATAATACCGTAAACACAGTGTCAGTTTAAAACTGTCATATTTTAACACTATCAGTTATTTGGCTAGCCTGTTCACCATCATCCGTCACAGTTTTTCACCAGTTCTGGTGTAATGATGGAAAAGCTGACTGAGCTGCTACCCCTAACAAGATAGCGCTGGGTAAGTAATAAAATAGAGCATGGTGAAGAAGTTTAGTACTGTAACAAATACTATCAGAAAATTCTAGATCAATCACTCCATCTAGACACATAGGGGTGGTGTTGGACTCCCACCCTGGTATGTTTTCAGTTACAACTATGAATCTAAATGTGAGATCAGCAGTTGTGTGTTTCTCCCTGATTGTAAAAGCTACAATGATGTTGGCTAGTTGGTGGTTGTCAGCCTCACTATAGTGATGACTCTGGCTCTTGCTGTAACTAGGCCGTTAATGGACCTCAGGAAACAATGAAAATGTTTAATATATATAAAATATGTAATAAAAAGTTCAAGGGCAAAAGTTCCTATGGGTGTCTATGTAAACACCTACATTTATTTAAAAGTAATCAGAAAAACCAGGTGACACAACCATTCAGATACAAATACAAAAATATAAAAGTAGATATAAAAATGCACATCATGTTCTTTTTAATAGGACTTTTTTGTCATCATTAAAACCTTTTTTGTCATTGACCCATAAACGCAGCAGGTCTCACAGCTCCAGAGCGTCATTGTGAGTTGGTAACAAAGCCAAGTGAAATGTAAATCCACTTATTACAATAAGAATACATCGGCAATGCTGATATGGATCAGAGACCTTTGAAAATGAAGAGGGCACTATAAGAGCAACTGACCACTCGTCCACCTCTTTGTGTTTTCATTGCTGAATAGATCTCAGTGTGTCAGGATCATGCCTCACTTTTTGTTCATCACTGTCATTCAGGACAACAATGGCGTCCTTCAGCTCGGACACGCTGGGCCATGCACCGTGCCAGGCTGACCTACACACTGCCAGCTGTGCTGCAAACACGCGCACACAGACAAAGACACAGCTAGTGTGTGTGAGAGTGCAAGAGAGAGAATGTCAGCTGTGGAAAAAAAATAGAATCGTGCCTCCAATATCACTGTTCTGTAATGATGGCCAGACCTTCTCAATGAAGAAATCATTCCTCCAACTTTTAACATATTCAAATCAAGCTGTTTGAACTCACTTATTTATTCTCTGCAAATACGTCTGTATTCTTCTGATGTCTTTTCCGTTACTGAGTAGATGTTGGAAACACATCAAATACATCAGACACATCAAATACATGAGAATGGGGCAACAGCCTAGTTACAGCAGACATCACTATAGTGAGGCTGACAACCACCAACTAGCCAACATCATTGTAGCTTTGACAATCAGGGAGAGACACACAACTACTGATCTCACATTTAGCTTCCTAGTTACAACTGAAAACATACCAGGGTTCAACACCACCCATATGTGTCTAGATGGAGTGATTGATCTGCAATTTTCTGATAGTATTTGTTACAGTACTAAACTTCTTCACCATGCAGATCAGTCAGCTTTTTCATCATTACACCAGAACTGGTGAAAAACTGTGACGGATGATGGTGCACAGGCTAGCTAAATAACTGATAGTGTTATAATATGACAGTTTTAAACTGACACTGTGTTTACACTCAAGTATTATCAATCCAACTGAATTTATTCTGATTATAGATAAAGACTGACATGTTTACATGCACACTCTGCTCAACAATCTCAATCAAATCTTTGCATGCACACTACAAATAATCAGATCAAAAATTATCCACATATGTGCTGTACCACCTAATGCAGAAGTTACCATGGCAACAAGCATCATGTCAGTCCAGTTATAGTTAAACGAGCTACAACCAATATAAAAAATCAATCTGTTTAATGTGTTTCATAGTTGGAATAAACACACTTCTGTTCAGTTGCTCAGATTCTTGTATAAACAACTAGTTACTGCAAGTTTTACACCTGTCCATCCATACTGTTTTAAGGCTGAATGTAAATAAAAAGACTTTAAGAATGTAAACAGATACAGGTGTTTATAAAACTATTATAGACTATTATCAATCAGATAGGACTTGTTTTGGGAATGGCCTCTGTTTGACTCTATTGTGATTAAGGTGTATATATGAGAGGCATTCAAGTTCAACTGAGCTATACATACTTGCCTACATACTTTCTAGTGTATAGCTTAATTTGTAGTATAACATTTTGGGGGGGGTTGCATATTTTGAAGGTGGTAGCCGTTTACATTGTGTGAAAGTTTCTTAAATAGTGGACAAACAGAAAAGGTCAAAAATGGCTTACTGTTACATTAACCCCTATTTAACCTCAGCAATATTTAGTCTTTCTTCTCTAAATAATACTAAAAAATAGAATTTAATTAACATATTGAACATTTGAGAGGTTTTGTTACAACTGCAATAATGTAAATCTGTTGTTCATTGGGACGTAATTGATCAGAATAACATCTTGTCATGTTGTAATGTCCACTTGTGGATTGGTCAACTGCTGAACCATTTGAATTGTTCAAACAGACAACTTGACTGAATCAGTTCAGTAAACTGAATGAAACCTTTCTTCACTTTCAGAAAAAGTATTGTGTGGATCTACTCTCCACTCGCCAGCTTAAAGAGGACAACAAGCGCTTACATGGGCTGCTGAATCTGGCCCCACAGCTACATCTGAGAGGCATCCGAGACTCAACCTGTGCGCTGAAAAGCAGCAGCGTGTTTTGCATGAATGGAGTGCTCTGTCTGAGAGAGCTGACACAGTGGACGTCTCCTAGCAAGAGAGAATGTGAAAAATAACATAGGAGCTCATAGAGCTGATTAATGGACTATTTCTCATTCAATTTGCTCACTCTAGCTCCATGAGAGTCGTTGGGTATGATTTAGTGGTTTGGAACAGTAGAGAGGGGGTCACTGAGGAGGCAGGGCGTAACTGAAGAGGAACAATCTACAGGCCAGATGTACAGTCTTTTGCAGAGGTGGAGAAAGCAGACTGATCAAGCAGTGGACTTCCCTGCTGGGGAACTGTACTAGGGCTGCACGACATACACACAATACCATATTATGATTGCTACATATCGTTGCTGTCCAATGAAAAACATGTATCTCTATTTTTGTTGATTTCTATTTTTTATCAATTAATTGCGACAGCTGCCGTTTGCATTGTGATGAAATTTCATGATGATTGGACCACTAGAAATGCTCCCAAATAGCTTGGAAAAAATGCTGGTTCCACTGACTTCCATTGAATGTGAAGACCTGAATGTGTGGCCTCTCCTGTAAAGTTGCCAGGAAGATATTAAGATTCCTTGCAATGTGTTTAAAAGTAAACAGATAAACTCTTAACGTGACAAGACTAAAGTTCAGCCTGCAAATCACTGAAAATGATTACAGTTGTTGTATTGACGGACTTTGCTCATCAAAATATCCAGAGAAAGATATCCGCTACGCAGCATACGAGCTTGTACTGAAGGGCTAATTTGCATATTGCAGCGGTCTACATTTCAGTATTGCAAAGGTCAACATTGCAATAACATTAACAAACAATACGTTGCGCAGCCCTACTCTGTACTGCACACGTCCCATCTCACACATATTTCCAGTCAATAAAAACGTCCCCTGAGCATGTGGATGTTCAAGTTTAGACATAAATAAGGGGAAAAAAAAGAAAAGCTAGACCACAAGCACAACTTGATGAGGTTAAAAGTCAGCAACACTGAAGAGATACAAGTTTATCTTGGAAGAGTGCTGTAACAAAGCACATTACAGAACAATCAGATAAACCTACATACAGCAGAAAGTAACAGTTACTGTTTCCAATGAAGGTATTAACAACTTGGTTAGTAGAACACAGGCTTGGTTTCTGGCTTATTGTATGGATTTGTTACATTCTACCAGCAACACATCTGATTTAATATAATAAAGATTGGTTTGATTACTGTCAATATGTCAGTATAATTTGATCATTATTATTTTTAGGGTTGCAACAATGCTCAAATTCAACTCTACTGTTCAGCCCCAAGTTTCTGGTCCATGTTTTGGTACGTATCTAATTTTTTGTTTGTTAGCTCTTTTTGGTTTCCTGACACAGGACTGAAATGAGACTGCGTCATGGTTTTGGAGAATCGTTACATCACTAAAGATTTCTCACTCCTTGCTTATTGAAAAAATGTGGAAACTCTGTTGAACATGCAGATTTGAAACGTTCAGTCAATACCTCATTTGTGTTTGTGAGCAGAAGAGGAGATTTTATCACGATTCGAATTTTATTGAAATCATCCTTAAGATTGTATCATCTCCTGCATGCTCAAAGCTGTCAGTACAGAGTGGAGTTTCTTGTGTTATATAATTCAGCAACTACATTTCAAACCTACAGTGAAATCACAGTAATTATTCTAGGTTCTATACATTAAAATATGCTTGCTGAAATGTTTCTATACTAGTGGGGTGCATGAAACTTGTAGACCAGCCTGAATAAGGAGATGAGCCTGCACAGACATTTTTCTCATGCCTTACATATGTAGCAAGAACTTAAAATAACAGCAGATCTTGAACACTGCTGCATTCCCCACACCTATATCAGCTCCCTTATCCATTTTCTGCTGACTTGTCAATCACCTCACCTCATCTCCTACGCAATGCAGGCATGCCAACAGTCTTTTCTTCTTTTGGCCTCATGCCCACTATCTCCTGTTCAGTGGCTGATGGTGCTGCCAGTGTGGCCTGTTGCTGCTTCAATATCTTTCCACTGAAAGCACCTCTTAAAACAGACACTGCAGCAAATAAATGCTACGATATAAAATCCTAAAAAGACCAAAGAATAAAACCCAAAGATCCCTCTGACAATCACTTCATCAACAAAACAACAAGTTTACAAAAGCCTTAGGCAAGTGTACGCTTTCCAACCAGAGACTTTAATCCAAGGTTACAGAGTAGATTATCAGATAAGACTGCTTTCTATCCCACTGTGCCATTTAGTTAATGGGCAGATGAAAGAGTGAATGGACACCTGAAAAGTATCATCTGGACTCTTGAGACACATTTTAGTTGTAGAGAGCCGATACAATCTATAATAAAAGTAGTCACTATGCATGGTTAATGGATGATGGACAATGTATGGACAATACCCTAATCAACCCCCACCTGATCCATCTAATTACTGTCTTCAGAAGTTTCTAGGAGTGTCCGAAACTGCCTACTAAGTCAGTAGGTATTAAATTGGAGCCAGTATGTACTGCTTGAGCGGTAGACTAGCAGGCAGTTTTAGGATGCAAGATTTTAGTATCCACGCAATCTCGGTTGTACTTTGTCCACCATGTTACCAATGTCTTGTGACGCAAGATGTGAGACCCCCACTGTAAAAGTCCCGCTATTCATTTAAAAAGTCCCGCTATTCATTTAAAAGCCTGATTTACTGACAGATTTGGATGATTTTTGTGACACTGACCTGCGTTTTTGTCTGAATCTATACTCAATCGGTGTCGAGCTGAAACTCGGAGTAGACGAATCAGGAGGAACTTTAATTTTTTACCTCAGAAGTAGCTCTAACCTCTGTAGTGGCAGTTCACCAGCAGTAGCTACGTACACACAGCTGATGTACCTTATTTTGAAGTTTTGAATTTATCCGCTGCGCCACCTGAATTATGGGATAGTACAGTCTTCTGCGGTCTCATACATAAAAATGGCTCCTGATTCATACCGTTCACGTACTACAATGGCTACTGAGTAATCAGACATACTAACTGTGCTCACTTACTGATTTTGCCTACTGAGTAGTAAGTGATGAGGTGATTTCAGATGCACCCTCTTTTTGGCTGAATTTTTTTTTCTATTTATTTTCTATTTTCTATTATAGATTACTCAACAACTCAACGCAGTTTAATGAAAGTGCATCATGATTTATGCAGGTTTAACTGGTGGTTCCAAACTGGTGGCTAGTAAGCTTCTACTGCATGTTAGCTACATTAACCTTGTAGCTCCAGAGCAAAACTAAAGCAGCAGGCTTCAAACACAGAGCACCTTTGGCCTACCTATCGGCATCAATGGCAAGTCAGCTTGTGTGCACATCCAGACATTTTTGTAGATGTTCTGCAAATAGGTCAGTTTATGATGGCTTGTTGCTTGGTTACTCACATGTTTTAAAGTCTATAATTAGCCAAGTGAAAATAATTGTGTTTTGCAACACTACAAATTAAAAAGTGATATGTTCGCCATGTTAAAAATAGCTAGTTGTGTGTTGAATTAATACAATATGAAAATATCAACAGAAAATGCAGATTTTCTCCTTCTCTCTCTTCAGCTCTTATCAAGAAAAAGAAACTAAAAGAAACACTGTGAGTTCATCTCCAGTGGTGGAAAGCAATGCCAACGTTAAGTGTTGTTTTGCTTCTATTTAAGTCATTTCTTTTGTTTGCTGCTGAACGTAGTTTCCTGCTGAGAGTGGGCGATGGTGGTGAAAATGGTCAGCCATTGATGCATGAACTCTTATTACTTTGTCTGTAATTGAGCAGAACCTTCAACCTGATTGACACGAGGTTAGAATACGGCTTTGGGAAAGTGCTACGTATTCATCCTCTCATGTTGGACTGATAGCAAACTTAATGCTACAGTGACTCATTATCAGGTATAAGGTACAATGGGGCTAGATGTTTAGCATGCTAACTTCAGTATATTTCTCTGTGATGCAATGTTATGCTTTGAATAATTTGAACGTGTTACGGGTCTTATGAAGCCATCTCGTAGGCTGTATGTGCCCCTGGTATGGTGGTTTGAGACGCCTGCTTCAAGTAAATACAATACCTGGTCCTAAGACATAACAGTATAAACATATACTGCACAGAGTTTTTTGGATAATGGGAAGTATTTATACATAGTAGTGACAATATGTTTTATTCAACATCTTTGTCGAACCCAAACAGTAAACATACAAGAACACACAATTCAACAGCAGACACAAACACACTCACTCTCTCATCAGAACTCTGATGCCTGCAGCCTCCGCCCAGACAAACACTTCTTTGAGACGTGCTGTTAGGCCTCGCTGACATAATACATGACATGAGAGCTAGGTCGTGACATGACGTCTCAACAAAGACTAACTTTGAAACTTAACAGTGAAGCACGGCTGGACTCTGACAATGCATGTCCAGATTAGACGTGTGCTTAATGTGCTGGGGTTTGCACTGCTTGTGCCGCGGTTTCGCAAACGTGCCACGCTTAAAGGATTGGGTGGGATTACGGGCAGAGGGATGAGAGTGAAGGGGCTGTCTGCAGTCATACTCCAAATGAAACCTATGACCTAGATGAGCAGGGACGTCTTGGGAATGAGATTACACAGACTAGAGAGGGCTTAAGGCATCCTGGGCCAACAGTTAAGGGGAAAAAGGGGAATGTGGGTGCAGAAAGAGTGGAGCTTTGACCTTTTCCTGTACTGACACTGAATAGTCAAACAGTTACGAACACATATACACACCACTGAATTTAATTGCATACATCGCTTACATTTGCAGCCTTTTCAGCAGAAAACTATATCAACTCGAAGACGCTTGACTACTCTTTTGAGTGAAATGTAGTTAAGTTGGCCCTGGAGGATTTCCTCATCGGATGAACATGCAGATATGCTTAATGCAAGTTCTTCTTTTTTTTTTAATTCCTTAGCTAATGCACTGGAAAGTCCAAAAGTTTTAATTCATGAACAGATAAGGAAACCCCTTAATAATAATTAAACCCTTTAGAAATGGCAGAATAAATGTAATTTTCACCTTCAGTCTAATTAAACCCAGATTTACACAAAAGTGTCACAAAAAAAGGTTAATTCTGCTTGTCTGGTGATCAGTATATGAGCTTACTCCTAAAGCCAGGTGTGATGTCACGCAGTAAAGCAAATCCATCATAATTAGGAAGGCCTCTGAAACTTTAAACCAGCAAACACATAACTGTACCTTATCAGTTTATCAAGTACCGTGTACTTGATAAAGCTACTGTGTAGGTTTACAATTACTGACTGTAATCAACAGATAGAAAACAGTGAGCCTAAAGATGCCAATGAATGGAGAACTGTATTTACATTGGTATAGTTGACGGAGGAGAGTTCAGTACATAAACCTGACCTACCGTAAACCTCAAATACTGTTGTTTCTCCTTCAAATATAAATCCAACATTTACAAAATAGGACAGTAAAACAAACCAAAAAATCTTAAGACTGCTTTATAACAGTTTAGACTTTATTATTATTTACACCCCTTAAAATGTAGCTAGCAACAGCAGTAAAGCAACAGCAACAAAGCTACAGCAACGTGAATGGCATGTTAGGTGGATATATCTATCATTCCAGGCTGTGACGGAGATGTTGGTACTTTTTTAATATCCTTCCCAAGGGACTGAATTGCCATCTTTAATATTCCATTCCACCTTAAAAGGTACAGCTTATACAGGCACAATTCAAGGTTGTATGGAAAACAAACTGGAGAACATGAAGCCAACTTCTGCTCACATCTTTGACCTAGACAGCGTTTGACACTGACAAGGCTAAAAAGAATTCCACCTTTATGAGCATCACAACCCCAACCGCAACCTGTAGGTAACAGCCATAGGGTGTGATACTGATCTAGCTTTTGCTGGTTGAAGCAGATCTCAAATCATTCAAAGTTTCACAGTAAGCTACAGCTTTAATTTACTTTGTGTTGATGTCAACATCAAAAGCAATACATTAGCTACTAGCAAGCCACAAGTAACTAATTAACATGACATGACACAGCGACAGGGCAGAGATCTTCAAGACAAAGTAAGAAATATTAAGTATAATAATTAAGTTAATACAGTTACTGAACATGCAGTTGGTGTCTTATGTCCACTTAAGATAAAGTACGCAGGTTGTGATGTCACAGATGACAAAGGTCACTTTGTTAAAGGTGTTAAGTGACTAACTGAGGTTTCTAATGATCTAATAATTCTACTCAGCACATGCTGCAGAAGCATGTCAGACAAATACGCTGGTTCTACACCATTAAGCGACTTACAGACCAGTAGTAGTATCTTAAAGTCTTTTATGTAACATACGGGTAGTAAGAACTCTGGCATTCACAATAAAAGCATAATAGAAGACAATCATAAAAATAAGGAGGCAGGGCTTTAAGAAATGTATGGATAGGTGTATAACTGTATCAGTGTATATATGAGGCACCCAGTAAGCTTTAATATCTGAGATCTTGATATATTTGGAAAAATAACATGATATTGAATTTTGCTTCCTAGCACTAATATGTAGCCAAGAGAGTGGGGAGCAGACATGTGGACCCATTAACAGATCTTAAGAGTTTAAGGGGGTAATGTCCATGTCCAGCGTCAGCAACTGCCAGGAGCCATGTGGTCTGAGTTGTGGCAGCGAAAAGGGGAAGTCATGCTCAGAACCTTAAGTTCTGTTTGTCCCTGAACCATCTGTCGCCATCTGAGAGACGGCAGGCGTTTCCCGCTCAGAGCAGCGCAGTGGCAGTGCGGGACGGAGCAGGCCTGGCCCTTCCCCAGCAGCCCTGCTAACAGCACAGGCCACATGGCTATTTTAGGCCCCTGTACACATGTGCTGATAACTCAAAGGCTACTGGGCTGCACACTGCAAGACCACGCTTTTCCCTGTACATGCTCTACAGCACAGGGATTAGCGGGGCATTTGGTAAACATAGCTATCTTAACTGACTTATGACAAGCATGCAGCACCTGCAGGCTGTGCTTTGGAACTCTTAACGGAATTAAACTAAGGTTACATTCACATTAAAGAGGTGAAGTGGCACAAATCTGATCCGATTACATGCCACACAGATCTGGTTTTCTTCATTTCAAAAGTCTGATAATAGAGAGACAAAAGGGGCTAACAACAGCGGCTAGTGCTAATAGAATACGTAGGTGGAGGTCATTCCAGGGCACTGTTCGCTTCACACCAAAGACAGATGAGTCATTTACAAACACAAACATTAACTTTCAGAGCAAAAATAAATACATAAAATAGTCTTAATACTTCTTGTGCTCTCAGAACTACAACAATGCTAACTGTTCAGCCGTCACATAACATCCCTAAACCACTGGATATGACTGGAGTACGCGTGTGGACATTTACAGACCAGCCTGATGTTTAAATAAAGGCATGGCTCCCATCATAACCTCCACTTCATAAATTACCGGTAATTAAAAAATGTTCAGCTATAAATCTATAAATTAAGCTTTCATCAAAAGTGCATTTCTTGCCACTGATTACAAAAAAAGAGCTTCACTGGCAAACCACACATGATAATAACACAGTTTCACTCCCCTGTCCATTGAAAAAGTTTGACGCAGTTGCATCAGTCAGTAGGAGACATTGTGGAGCTGTGCTTCACTCAGCTACATCAGTTATAAACAAAATGAAGGACAAACTAATCAATGGGTTTAACTCACACTCAGAGATACAGTTAAGCTATAAAGAGGCATTTTTAACAGCTAGATTCTCCTTATGAGTTCTTCTGTTTGAATGAGTGTCCCACTCATATCGATTTACTTGTTTTATGACAGAAAACAAGGCCAAAATGTCTTGTGAGTGTAAGCTAGTGCAAACGTAATTACTGGATTCAAGCAAAAACTCTGCAAATCTGTTTTAAAAAAACAGCAAATTAGACAGTGCTGAACAAAAGTACTTGAGTGAAAGCAGAAACACACTTGCTAAAATGTTTCAAAATGTAGATGTCAATCACACATTTTCTGCTTGATGTACCATTTTTTAAAAAATCAGAAACAAGTACCACTTTCATCAATACATACATGTTTTCTACCCAAACTTCTCCCCAGGTGAGCTGTTTAAAAACACCCCACAAAGTATTAAAGTAACATTTTTAATGTTTGTCAGGCGTGTCCTGGTCTAGCTACCAGCTATGACTTGACTATTGATATTTAGAGGAGGGCTTCAGTGAAAAGTGCAGTATAATTAATTTAAGTGCATCATATTCTATTAGATACTTCAGAAAATACAGCTCTTGTCCCATAAGTGTCGCCTCAAGCTGCAAAAGGTAATGTGTTTACCCAACACAAGTACAGTATAAACTCACTGCCCAGCCTTTACAGTCCATATATGAAAAACTAAGCAGAAAGAACAGCCTACTTTGAATTGTGTCTCTGAGAAGCAGCTCATTCACATATATCCACCTACTAAGCCAACCGCAGCTTATCACCATCCAACTTTACTCTAGTAGTGTTTTTTTTTCTTTCATTTTTTAAATGAGCCACAAAACCCAATAGCCAGTCACAACAGAGCTTATTTATCTTAGACCTGTCTCAGTCACTGATGAATTCTAAGGGCTAAAGAGAGTTTGGAAAAATAATCATGTAAAATGCAGTATGACCATTTTCGGTACATAAAACATCACAAAAGTGAACCGCAAGAAAACAAAAACAAACAAATACAAGAAATATTTAGGTTATAGGTTAAGTACACTAAATATGTACATGTGCAATTTCAAATCAAACAATACAGAAAAAGGCAACCTCAAGAGATACAAAGCAAAGTAAATACTGATTAATTAAAAAGACACCTAACGTTTTACTGTTTTAGAGCAATATTTAGCTCTGTTTTATTATTTTATAAGTTTTCTGACATGTTCACACAAAGTAAAAAGCATTTGTTATTCTAAATAGTGCATAATAACAATAATAATAATAATAATAATAAAAAGTTTAAAATAAATGTGCCAAAAGGACTTTTCCTTTAGGTTCTTTAGGTTCTCTTACCACACAGCTCCAAAGAACATCTCTTTATTTTTTAAGAGTTTACAAACTTTTCCTATAACAGTGACAACATACTACCCCACTGTATGCAGTCTTACCTGGTATCAGATTCATTGTTCCTCTTACACCAACTGACTGCTCCGGAATTACTTCCACACACTGGCCAATATCAGCTTCCATAAAAAAAGAAGATTATTTGGTACATGAACAGAAGGGAATCGCATTCCCGCGCCCTTCCTCAATGGAGGTGTGACGGAAGCCTCGCCCGGGGCTGCTCACCCATGCGCACTCTGGTAGCAACCGACGAGAGACTGGACCAAAAAAAATGCCGACGGCAGCATCCCAACGCAGACAGGCTAAGCCCAGAGCGCCGGCACACGGGCCAGTCTGGACTCTGCCCGGCCCGCACCATCGTCCTGCTACAGCCACCCGCTCTCCTCACCCGTTATTCTGCTTCCTCTCACGCCCTGGAGCGTCGCAGCACCTTGTGTGTACGCTCACACACACATACCCGCACGCACAACATCCGGTTTGTGAGCAGAGATCGCCACAGTGACAGCACGGACCCCAGCGCCCTCCTTTTTGTGTGTCTGATAGAGCTGAGAGAGGGTGGTTTACGGAAGTGAGGGAAAGAGAGAGAGAGAGAGAGAGAGAGGGAGAGAGAGAGAGAGCAAGAGGGAAACAGCTGCTACTGTCATTTAACACAGAGTGTCTCCAGTCCACATTGTAATTATCACACATGAGACATACTGCAGATTTAAATTAGAGCTATTAGTACTGATCAAATTAGTAACAAAATTAACCTACATGTTATTTTTAGGGATGAATGATCATATGGGTATCGGCAGATTGCGTTCAACCATAATTGGTTCCAGGCGATTGTTTCAATGTGACCAATATTTCAAACTACAGCTGCACTGATACGGATTCCCGTATTCTTAAGTATACCAATAGTTGAAATATGTATAAACTACATTTTAAAAGTATTTTATTGTGGAAAAATCTATGATACAAAATATACTTGATTGAATGGCATTTACTTATATTATATTTATAAATATAAATATAGATGCTCAAGAAAACCTATGTGTCTTTATTAACTACTAAATATATTTAGTAACGCTATTGTATAATTAGTAATAAGAATATAAAAAAATACTTCAACCAGAACTGAACAGTGTATAGATAAACCTGTGGTGTATACATGTAAGCACCCAGAAGCTGCACCAGCTCAGTGTAGTTTCACATCAAATTTGAAAAGTCATTTGTTTCATACTTGTATCTCATTCACTCACGCTTACATCTTACAAGTCCAGCTCTGCCGCAGTTTAGTAAAACCTAAACCAAGCTTTAGCTAAACCAAGGCTAAAGGCTAGCGCTACACATAGAGTCCTGCAATTTCTTCCGCTCTCTTAATAACAATCTGGACTAACATGAACCAAGACTGTAAGCGACTACACAGCGACAGATGAGTGATTACTGAAAGAAGCCAGACTCAGCCAATCAAATGAGAGGCTCCTGTTAACGTGTTTTTTCCACAAAATACTGCTGCTACAAACTCAGCCAAGAGCCTTTTAACGGATGCTTGTCATCCCACACTGCTGTCAGTTCTGTCTCCTGGTGCAGATGTGTGTGTCAGCATGTGTGTGTGCCCGATATTGCTTCATGGTGTCGGTCACGGGTATCAGTAGCACCATCACTGATACAATACTGTGTTACCAATACACAACACTATTTTAAAGTAGTATTTGATGACACATTTATTGTACACAGGAAGAGCAGGATGTTTAGGTGACTCTGGGCTACTGAGCTAAACTACTTACATATACTTTATACTAGCTGTGTTGGGGTAGTTGTTGCTACTCAGTCTGTGTCCCCTGCCACTGTAAAATGGTTTATTTTACTAATTTGTGAAATATAATGTGAACTGGAAATGGTAATGTAAATCTAGAACAAGTTAGTATTTCTTGTACAAGTTACTTTCAGGTTAGTTGCACACAGAAAAGTATTTGCAGCAAAGTGTGATTACATGACATTGTTAGCCTTGAACCCAGAACTTGCTGAAGAATTGGGGATCTTTGAAAAATAGAAAGTAACTATAACTTAAATATTAGTTATGTATCCCAAGTATAGGTTATTTAAGATTGAACCTCCTAAAAATGATTTATAATATTATTTACAACAATAAGGAAGATTCTTTTAAGTCAACTATTTTAAGTTTACAGTGTACTTATCATGAACATGCAAGAGTCACACCACTATATACATAGTCCTGTTTTCCTCTCTAGCTTAAAATTACTGAATGTTCAGCTTTTTCTATCTTTCTATGAGTGATAATGTTCAGGTCAGAGGAGAGAGAGATGAGAGCGCTGCAGAGAGAAACTTGCTGTGTGTTACTATTATTTTGGTTTAGCATGAGAGCATGTCTGGGGCTGAATCACAAAGTCTCCATAGTACTCTGTCATGAACTACAGCTTCGACATCCAAATAAATGTTAGACAGGACATAGTGTAGCTTTGGGTGAATATGAATGGCTTTGGTTTAGACACAATGTATGCACTGTGCAGAGCAGAGGTGTCCAAACATTTTTTCAAAGGGGGCCTGATTGGACAATATCAAAATACATAAGGGCTGGTCTCTCTTTACAAAAGTATTATGAATACTGTATCCTAATTAATGCTTAATTATTTAACTAATGAATTTAATTTGACTGTGATTGCAGCAGCAGGATATTAACATAGTAAACAATGTTACTACGTTCTGCAAATTTTGTCTGAACATGTGCTGAACAACATTTCTGCATCCAGTATCTTCAGTTTATCACCTGTAAACTGTATATCAGTCAGTCAATGCATTACCAAACTTATGGAACTCAATAACTGCAGGTCTTATATATCTTAAGTCACATAATCTATTATGGAATGGAAAACATTTCTCTGGGTTAGGGTTATGGTGAGCTTCTCTGGAGTGACACTGACGTGGTGGTTATGTGTTAGTGTGTGTTGTGCTGGTGTGAGTGGATCAGACACAGCAGTGCTGCTGGAGTGTTTAAACACCACAGTGTCGCTTAGCAATTAACACTGCCACCTCATAACTCGCTCTGGACAGGTTCTCCGGTGCCCCACGTGCCCTGAAGAACAGTTGCTGCTGTGAGACCAGGTCTCTCTGCTCTCTCGTCCTCTGAGTATTTACTATAATGTCCATGCTTTGTTTCATAATGTCTCTTCATATTTAACTCCTTCATTACCACAACAGTCTCTTGGTATAAGAGACACATGCATTTACAGCGTCTCTCTACGAAAAATATGCCGACATTCTTAAGCTTAAGAATTCTTAACTTCGATTACTAACACAATGGTGAAGCGTGCTATGCAAGTATGCACTGCTGCCACCATCAGGTGAAAGGAAAAATTGCAAAGTGGCGACAGGCCACCAATAATGTATTCTTACGAGTCATGCCACGGGCTAATAAAAATTTGTCTGCAGGGAGACTTTGGACACCCTTGAGGTAGATGCTGTTATTTCATGATCTACGCTGTGCATACATAGGGAGTAGAAACCCGGTTGAGGACGAACCAATATTTTGTCAAACTTGGTGTTTATTTTTTGGTTTCTGTCTGCTGTTACTGTAGTGTTACAGCTTAATTACTGCCTTTAAAAGCTTACACACCGGAAAAAGGAATATATAAGCATATATATATATATATATATATAGGAACTGAAAAGTCTGACTGAAACCCGAACATCCTTTCAGTACATTATTTGGAAAAAAGCCAATTACAATGAAGAACATGTAAAAGGCCTGTCGCTATTACTGCTTTGGAACAAGCACCGCCTGTAATGCTGATTAAAATTACACAGAGCTGATATTGTTTAAACACTAGCACTCGTCTAAAGCTGAGCTGACACCAGCAGTGAGGCGACAAAGCGGACAGAGTTCAATCATTTTCAAAGAGTTGGTGACATTTAGAGGCAATGAGCAACCAGTGATCTGGATAAGAAGAGGCGGAAAGTTGCTGCCGCTGTGAATGCGGCTACGTAAGGCTACATTCACACTATCAGGCTGAAGTAGCACTCAGATTTTTTGCCCTAGTACGTGTTGGATCCCAACCTGTTTTGGTATCAGGGACCCAAGATGTCTGGAGACTAAGACCTTTATTTCTACTGTGCACTTCTGCACTTCATGCAAATAAACTGACCTAAAAATACATGGACAGGCTGGTGGTTATATAGGCTTCGACACATCAGGAATTGATCAGTTGCCAACAATAGAAGCAACAAAGCACAGATGAGAAAGAAGCAACAGTTTCACAGCAATACATACAATATATACAATACATGCAATACACACAATTTACAATATAATCACATGCAATACAGCATTGCATTGCTTCATGTATCACAGATCTGATGTTCTCTTTTCAAATCCAACCTGAGCTACTTGCTGGTTCTAGGTCATACGCCATCATTCAGCATGGCAACAGAGTCAACCTGAAGTTAGGGCCAGTAAACCTGCAGCTGGTTAGTTTGTATGCTGTTCATAACACCTGTGACTTACTGATTATGACGTGTACATGAGGGTCGTTTCAAGGCAAATCAGTGGATTTAAGGTCCAGCTGTGTACCTTAAATACATTTTTTTCAGGAACAAGTTTCAGAAAGTCAATTTTGAAACCAAACCATTAAAAAAAGCCTGAGGACAAGACAAGGTGTCTGGAGTCAATACAACTTTTACAACGAAATTGCAATGAAAGATGTTACTAATGTGTTACTTAACCACCCCTAAAACTGTTCTCTAAAACTGCCCCAGTGACAGATTTCCATGTATGTGAATGTGAAGATTGGATTTGAGCAATGGGGCTTGTAAAGTGAACGTAGCCTAAAACCAGTTGGAGCATCGCAAAAATCATTCTGAATAAATGAATGTAAAGTTGCTGATCCTGGTTTAAGGTTGGGTCTCAATAATTATTTGGCACAGTAATTGTATCCATACATTTTGTGTTGCTGTGATTAGATTCTTACAGATTGTTTGTGGAGTTTATGGTAAACATATAATGTTGGTCTGTTGTACTAATTTGGTCAGACACATCTCCAGTTTATACATTACAGTCATATGCAAAAATGAAATGTTTCCAGATAAAATGACATTCTCTACACGAAGCTCACACAATCACACTGTTTATTTGTTGAATTTAATGCATTGAGGGAAGAAAAACAAAATGTGGCCTGTGTAAAAGTTAAAGCACTTTTTTTATATTTTATGTTTATATAAAAGATACTGTGCATATATAATAAGAAATGCAGACAAATGTCATGTTTAAGTTTTTGTACTGGATCTGTTTTTGCAAAGTTTTGCATACGACTATTTATAAATGTTTATGTATTTTCATCAGCAGATATGTACATAAAATATATCTGCAATATTACAAATATATCAGCAAAATTATTTGTTTTTATTATATGTTTAATATATGTATTTTGGGAACATATTCATTCCCAGAAAGAGTATCAAAAATAATATTATTACTATTTTGGTGATTACAAGAATATGTTCCATTACATTGTTACAGAAAACAGTAATTAACTAATACCTTAACTAACAGCTTTTTGTATTAACTTCAATTAAGGCTGGGCAATATGGGAAAAAATCTTATCACAATATTTTTTTCATATCAGTCGATATTAATATATATCACAATGTAAATATAATCACTATTTCCTTTTTACTTTAAGAGAGAAAGGAAGATATTAAAATTTTGTTAAATTGTATTTATTTTCTATCAGAAGATGTACTATAGGACATACATACACAACTGTAATTAAAATAAATTATACACACATTTATTATTTATTATTAATAATTATTACATTTATTAATAATAATAAGAAATTATTATTAACACATGTAACATGTTTCTTTCAGTAGTGTCACTTGAAAAGCCGCATTGCTAACCATTTCTTAATCGTCCAGTGTAGAACCTAAGACTGTTCTCGATACTGCAGGAGCTTTAAAACACACGTAGCTGCTTCTCAAATGACTCTTGGCCAAAATATATAGTCCACAAACTGTCTGATTTCTTGTGTGTGAGGTATGATGGCTACATGTCATTTTATCCTCTAAAAGTCTAGTCGGAGCATCTTTTAATATTTTTAACCATTTATAGATCACGTGCATTTAAGGTACCCTTTAATATGTTTAAATATAGAATGGCAATTCGCTTTCCTCGTGCTTCAGAGCTGCTGTGTCCGTTGAGGTGTGTTCTTCAGGAATGGTGCTGCTCACAATAACAATTTCTGTCATCACTTTCTCCTATTTTGTTCTCACTGCTCGAGTGCAAACGTCTGCAGTAACTTATTACTAGTGGGTTAAGCTGCTGCTATGCCTACACTCTGTGCTGTGTGCTTCAACCAAACATGAAATGGCTGGAACTCTAGTTCAGCCTCTTAATTGGTTTGGGGCGGTGCTATTCTCATTCTTATTGGCTATTCGTGTTGTCTCTCAAAACATGGACATGGACTTTCTATGGACTACGTTTTTAAGTTCTATCGAGGACACATTATTTTGCGATAATTATCGCTATCGATTTATCGGACAGCCCTAACATCAACACAGACTAGTAGATGTAGACCCCCAGTTTCTGTATTATATAAATGTTTATGTACTGACATCAGCGACTATCTACACAAGGAATTACATATCCCACAGTTCCCATATTGGTGCATCCCTAATTTGTATGTTTAATCAGATACATATGATTTTTAAGTTGAAAATAAAAAAAAGTTACCGGAATGCACAATTGCAACACAGTTAATTGTTAAAGTTATAAATAAATGAAAAAATAATTTATGCTATGCAGACTTATTTTAGTGATCTGAGAAATGCCTGCAGCTGCTTTCCTCATTCTGGATTTATCAGAACTTTCAGAATTTCTATATCAGAAATCTAAGCTTTTATTTTCTTTTTTTTTACTTTTTTCTCTTTGTATTTTCATGTAAACAGTATTGGGGTATATAAATGATTTCTTTTATTGTTTTAATTTTATAAAAGTTGAAACCTTTGACCAGAAATGTACACAAAACACAAAACAACATAAACACATGCAGGCTTATTTCACTGAGCTCACTCCCAAGGGTTTACTCAATGAATGAAGACCCTCATAACTCTCTAAACAGTGTGAAGTGTTTAAGAAGGGGCTAGTGTGTCTCCCCCGGCTCCAGGAGCTAAGTGAGAAGTCTGCAGCAGCACCACACCCCTCTCGCTCCAAAAGCTATTTTTACAGACGCCCACACAGCCAGCAATGGCTGCTGGGGCATGCTTATTAGGGCTGAGGGCTGCGGGGGCATCTGGCCTATAGCGCTGCAGATATCACTCCAGGTTCAAATACTGTATCTCCACCACACAGACACTTCACATCAACCAGGAACTTGAGAACTGCCATCTGAGGCATTCAAAACATTTCTGGGAGCTACAGTTAGTATTTTGAGGTACATGCTGGACAGAAACTCCTCTGTAGAAGTTGGAGTCATTAGTCACTGAACCTCAGCAGTTTAAAATCATTACCTGCACTCTGCTGTAGTGTTAGATCTGTATTGATAGGTTTGTGTATGTACTTTCAACTTTCTTATTGTTTATTTCAGTATCCGACGCTGAGAAAACATGGTAAAAGTGTACAGTATGTTTCACTGTTTTGTAAAACAACTTTTTATGTGTTAGACAAATTAGAAATACCCTACTCATCTCAGAATTTGAGACCCACCGGTATGTGGCGTGATCTCACCACTCTATTACAAAGCAAAACAGATGGCATGAATCCATGAACAGTGAGTTACATCAGCTGATGTCAACTGCTGATGTCAGTGAACACACTGTGACAGATGCTGCGAACTGCTGACGCCAGTGTCTGCACCTTCTAAGGGTTAATCAGGGTTATCATTTAAATCATTAATGCTGAATAAATAAGTTATCTCTGGGAACTTACTGCTGAACTCGGCCAGCACAGGTATTTTCATGCAAGACAAGCTTAGTCCTTTGGGACAGATGCAGAGCAGAGCTGACAAAATAAAATATGTCATGAATATGCATTTCTGAGTGTAAACATCATCAGTACAGTCGTGGCCAGAAGTTTTGAGAATGGCAAAAATTTTGGTTTGCTGCCTCAGTTTTTTTAGAACCTGTTGTCAGATGTTTATATGGTATAATGAAGTACAATTATAAGCATTCCATACATGTGTTAACTTTTTATTGACAAATACATCCAGTTAAAGCAAAGATTTAATATTTACTAGTCTTTGGCCCTTCTACTTTAAGACTTCTTCTTTAAGACTTCTTCTTTAAGACTTCTGCAATTCGCCTCGGCATGCTGAATCAGCTTCTGGGCAAAATCTGAATGCTGAATGATGGCAATCAAATCTTGCCTTATCAGTGCTTGATCACACTTTCTGGGTTTTGTTTGTCCACCCTCTTTTTGAGGATTGACCACAGGTTCTCAATAGGATTGAGATCTGGGGAGTTTCTTGGCCCTGGACCCAAATTCTTTTCACCAAGCCACTTTTATCACTTTTGCCTTGTGACATGGTGCTCCATCATGCTGAAAGAAGCATTGTTCATCTCCAAATTGCTCCTGGATCGTTGGGAGAAGTTGCTCTTTGAGGATGTTTTGATACCATTCCTTATTCATGGCAGTTTTCTTAGGCAAACTTTTAAGCGAACCCTCTCCCCTGGATGAGAAGCAACCCCACACATGAATGGTCCTCTGCAGTCCAATCCCTATACTTCCTGCAGACTGTCACTCTGTCCTTGATGTTTTTCTTGGAGAGAAGAGGCTTCTTTGCTGTCCTTCTTGACACCCAGCCGTTCTCCAAAAGCCTTCGTCTCACTGTGCGTTCAGATGCACTCACACCTGCCCTCTGCCATTCCTGAGCAAGCTGGAGCAACTGGTGGTGACTCGATCTCATAGCTGCATCCTCTTTAGGAGATGGTCCTGACGCTTGTTTGACTTTCTTGGGTGCCCTGAAGCCTCCTTCACTGTAACTGAATGACTCTCCTTGAAGCTCTTGAAGATTGGATAAATGGCTGATTGAGGTGCTATCTTACAAGCAGCAGTGTCCTCGCCTTTGAAACCCTTTAGATGCAATGCAATGATGACTGCACATGTTTTCTTGGAGGTAACCATGGTTAACAGAAGAACACTTTAAACCACCACTACCCTTTTAAAGCAACCAGTCTGCTTTTCTAATCTGCGTGACAGAGTGATATCAGCTGTCTTGTCTTCATTAACCTTTTTTCCTGAGCTGGCGAGATCATCACTGAAATGATGTTCACAGGCCGTGGTGTATGACTGAAATGTAGTAATTTTTGTGAAGTCATTTTTCATGGCAGGGAATTACTTTGCAATTAATTGCAATTCATATGATCACTCTTCACAATCTAGAGTTAATACAAATTGCCACCGTAAGAACTAAGGTAGCAAACTTTGTGAAAACCAAAATTTGTGCCATTCTCAAAACTTTTGGCCACGACTGTACATAAAGATCACATGTGACAGAAGTAGTCCTGTTTAACTGGATTTGGGGCATAGAAGGGCGTAAAACATTGAATAGAAATCATGGTATGAATGTGGGGTTGGGACTTTTTCATAGGTTCTAACTCGTGACACTTAACTGTTCCACTTAACCGTTTACAAACTAATATTGTGATATTGTATGTATGTGTTTCGTGAAAACATTTCAGACTCATGGTGCATTTTTGCCATTTGACCTGAGGTAAAGACAAGGCACTCTTATGAGTCAGTATAATGATATAAAGCTCTATTCAGAGCTGTTACAATTAGAGCTGGGGTGACGCATCAACATAATCGACTATGTCGATTAGCATAACGAGCGGGATGGTTTTATCCAGAGAACAAGCTGCAGCTACAACCAATTGCTCGCGTTCATCTAAAGTTGTGGGAGTGTTTTACGCAGAAACACAACAGTGTGGTGCTCTGTCAGCTCTGCACAGTGGAGATCATCACAACAGTACAACTGCTATACACGAGCACTTAAAGCGCAAATATCCCGTAGAGCTTTATCAACACAGCAGCAGGACAGCACCTGTTTACTTGTTTTTCTTAGTTTAGCAGGTTATTTTAATATTAACACCTGTAACATGTTTCTTCAGTAGTGTCACTTGAAAAGTCGCATTGTTAACCATTTCTTAACCGTCCAGTGTAGATACCTAAAACTGTTCTTGATACCACAGGAGATTTAAAACACACATAGCTGCTTCTCAAACGACTCCCTGCCAAAATATATAATCCACAAACTGTCTGGTTTCTTGTGTGTGGGGCGTGTAGGCTACGTGTCATTTGTGCCTCTAAATGTCCAGTCGGAGCGTAGACTTTTATTCTTTAACCATTTATAGCCTTTATATATATATACATATACATACATACTATATATATATATATATATATATATATATATATATATACATACATACTCACATTAGAGTAATTTAAAAATGAGTTGTTAGATTAATCGAAAAAGAAACATTAGGTTAATCGATTAAGAAATTATTCGTTAGATGTTGCCGTAGTTACAATATCAAAAAAACAATACAGCAAAATACAAGCTCTACATACTATTAAAGGCTTATCTGACAAAGAAACATGTTTTATTTTATTTCTACCCATTTTTACCAGCTCTGGATACTTTTTTATCAAAAATCCACAGTGCTTTCAAATAGTCTTTGTCGGGACCCATATGGTGTTTGTAACACTGCCTGGAGGGCAACATCTGTACACAGCCACTGTGGGTGGAAGGCCAGGAAAAGCAGCCCTTTTCTCTGGAAAATGGAAATAAAGGTGCTCCACCCAGCATAGTCTTTTGGTAGGATGAAACGCTGCTGGACAAAAAGAGCTAAACATCACTGACCACACCGAGCCCCCAAACAGCTGAGACATCGCCTGCGGACACTCTCGGCCAGTGTCAAGCTCAATCAGCTAACGAACCACTCGGATGGGTCAAAGAGGTCTCAGTCCAGGGTGTGGACAAGCACACACACCCGCATGGAAGGACGTCCACACTGAAAGCTGTACTCAGGAGGGGTGAGGGAGAATAACCCAGATGAACTGACATATCCATGCTCCACCCACAAATCCAAGAAACTGTGTATTGTGTTGTCAAAATAATGTATTATTCAATTCAAATGTTTTTTATTTTGTGTGAAAGGTGAGATGCTCAGACAGACTGGGTATTTGTTATAGCTAAGCTAATGTATATTAAAGTCAACACTACTTAATGCTAGAAACACATGGTGTTGCTAATTAAATAAATATTTGTATTATTTGGGTGGCGGATCACTTCAGATAGATAGAAAGATAAATAGATATACATATTTGTCACGTAGAAAACAGTAGGCAATCTAAAATAAACAGTGATACTAAAACAGATTTTTACTAGGGCCTGTGCCCCTGTGGGCCTAAATAAATCCTTGATGTCACTATATATATCAAATAGATACACGTACATGCAAGCTAATGTCCACAGAGTGACTACAATTTATACTTAAACACACCCACCTGGTCCAGCATTAAGTATTCCGAACCAAAGAGAGCTGTACAAGTTCAATTACAGTCTATTTGACTGATTCTCTGGAGAACAGCCATGTAGTCTTGCACACACACACACACACACACACACACACGTATATGCATGATTCACGCAAACATGCAGACACACATGCATGCACAAAGAATTATACATTTGGGCGCACACACACACACACACACACACACTCTAACATATGTACACACTCACTAACATATGCACACACACTCTAACACATACATAATTCACTCAAACAAGCACATATACAGTTAGATAAGCAGAGTGCTGTAGCTTTCTGGGCTAGATGTGCTCTCTCTCCTGTAGGCTCTCTCTCTCTCTGTCTATCTCTCTCTCCATCTATCCATCTCTCTCTCTCCCTCTCTCTCTCTCTCTCCCTCTATATATATATATATATATATATATATATATATATATATATATATATATATATATATATATATATATATATATATATACACTCTCCATGAGCCTGGTTTACTCCTCTTTTGTTGGAGAGTACTCTGCCGAAGTCCTTCAGGACCCTGCCAAAATCCCTCTGCATGAATTATTTAGCATCCCCCTGTGCACCCCCAGTCCACAGGCACTCTACATGCGTGGATTAGCAGGACACACATTCATATTTAAGCTAGAGTTTGTGAACAGGAGTTTTTTTTAAATGTTTTTAACATTCTGCATAATCCTTACTGATACATTCACCAAATATGAACTTTGACATTATGAAAGATCGCTCACTGAACAATGCAGACATTTCACTCAAAACTACAATAAATGCTCATCAGCTCCGTAACAGTCATTACCATAAAAACAACAAATTCCCCAAACATCTTCTAGAAAGGCATCCAATTTGTTATTTGGAAGTGACTTTGGAAGGAGGTCTGAAAGTAGGGGGTTGGGATATTTTAGTTGGATTTCTTTAAAAACTCTCTTACAATTCCTGGTTTCTACAAAAGAAATAACTTTTCCCTTTATTGTAGTGTGTTGTAGCTTTTTGTTCATGTAAACTAGGGGTGTACGAAAATATCGAAATATCGAATATTGGGATATTGTGTTTTGTGATACTGTATCGATTCTCAAAAACACAGTATCGATACACAGATTCCTGGCAGACAGTGAATCATTGTTTGTTGTGGTTAAACCTCTGACCACTAGATGGCAGTGCTGTAATCCATTTTCAGCTCCACTCCAACATTAACAAGAAGCACAAGGCCGCAATGCTATTGTAAACATTGACAAACCTGTTCATATAGTGGTGTGTTTTAATAGTAGGATTTGGAAAAATCACAATTTATCACTTTGCTTGCAGTATCGTAATATATCTTGATACATTGAATTGTGACTGCTGTATCATGATATGTATTGTATGGCCAGGTTCTTGCTAATACACAACCCTAATGTAAACTTTCTGTTTTTAAGCCCAATCTATATTCCAGAGGGAGAAACTCTCTTCCACAGGAACCACTTTTCTCAAGCTGCCTGAAACTCCTCGCTGGAACTCCAGTCATTTTATCTGTCACAAGGTGAAGTCATCTTGTAACATAACCCTTATTGCCCACCTACCAGCAAGCTTCGTGAGCCCTCACACAACACACAGACAACTAAAAAGTAAAAACTAACAACTCTGAGACGACCAAGTCGGATCAGGTCTACCAATTGTTCTACCTGACTTTCAGGATCGGGCTCTGACTCAAACTGATATAGCAGAATCAGCACCATTGGAAGAACAGCCTCAGCGTTGTAGGGGCCAAACACATAATTGGGTGCCCCGCTGGTGGTTGACCAATCCCAACGGAGTGGGCGAGCTCTTATAAAATGCTTCAAATGCTTAACAAAAGACATTAGAATTTGGCTGCATTACTGAAACAACAGTAATAACTTTTAAGTGTTAAACAAACTGTGTGTTAATGAGTGGGTTGTAAAGCTTCATAAAAGGCCTTAAAGTGTTATGATTTAGTGCAGAGTAGGAATGGTACAGTATGGAGAATGGAGAGAGGCTGTGGAGTGCCTGCAGTGCTGAAAATAGCTTCAAAAGGCCCTGAGGTGTGGATATATCTACTGTAAGCTCCACCATTGTTCAGCGCTTCAGATGGAGCTGTGGGTGAGAGGTGTTTTAATGTGCTTTAATGGCCATCTTCTCTGCCTGTACATGTTCGCACATACATGTGAGTGTGTGTTTTTGCCCACAATGTGTAATCTCTGCCTTTGTGTGCTTCTGAGTGAGATGAGAACTTAGTGGCGGCTTCCCAGAGGCATTACGTAATGTAAAAACACTGTGTACCACCAGGTCAGCAGCAGCCTACACGCAAAAGAGGAGAGAGAGAAAGAAAGAAAGAGAGATATTTGTGAGGTACACAGCAGACCGTATTTGACAATGCCCTCACTTTGGCAAAGCATATGATTTGGCTGGAGGAAATTAGAGGTGGCTCAGTATCTTCACTCCAAATAAGTGGAACCTTTGAGCTTTGTTGATGATGTAAGCAGCTCCAGTGATAGACTATTACTCCAAAGAAGCTCCTACAGAAGCCTCTGCTGAGCCTCAGCTGCTTATCTGCACTCGTTATCTTCCACCTCATGGTCCAACAGCAGCACTAACAACTCAAAGTCTTCCACAATGCTTCATCCACATATTTATCCACAGCAGATTACTGCATACAATCTTTCACCCTTAGAAGTCTATATTTGTTACTACCGCCTTGCTACACAATTTCCATGTAATTATGTAATTCCATAATTTATTACATAGTTACAGTTGTATATACTGCGTTCCAATTTTTTTCTCCAAGAATGTCCTTGTTTTTTTCATTGATATATGTTTAGTATTCAGTATTTACTACGGATATATAACTCTTTAGAAGTAAACTCTTCATTTAATGGTTACAGTTACAACTTTTCGTTTAAAACTTTTTTTCTATAAAACAAGCCTGCACGCACAACATACAATTATATATGCTATATTAAAACAAATATTGTTATATGTTATTATTTAATACATAATTATTGTTATTTACGTTCTAAATTTGAGTTTGGACTTTTTACTTTGATCAATTTCTTTCCAGCGGAAACTTTTACATGTAGTATGATAATTAATTAATAATTAATGAAATAATGGAATAATAATGGAATAGAATACATCAATGTATACACTTTAATTGGAATAGCCATGTAAATCCCTGCATCTGATTACATTCCTAACTAGGAAGTTAAAGTGTGTTCTCTGCATTTGCAGTTTATTTTTAAAACGGCAGGAATATGAAATGTTTCAAACTTTAAAAGACTTGGACAGGATGGACAGACGTTAATAACAAATTGTTCACACAAGAATATATAAATGAGAGAAAACAGGTGGAATTTTCTTAAATTACAACGTTTGGACTACAACACTGGGACAGGCATTCAGTACATTTTCCTTAATCAAGCAATTAATAACACTCGCCAACTGAAAAATCAGGTAACATATTGCTGCTTGTCTTGCTCTGAGTGGGCTCGTACTGCTCATAGTAGTAATATTGTCTACATTAAGTGGTACTCTACTTACATCACTTTGGATCTGGCTATTTGTAGTGTGCATATAAACATCTCAGTCTTAATTTATAATCAGTGTGAATTTAATCAGATTGACAAAAATCTTTGCACGTAAACAGAGTCTGTGACAAAAACAGCAAATCAGGAAAAAACGATTTATTTAGCTAAACAACAACAATACACAACAATAAAATTTAATAAATTCAAATTCATAATTTAGAATAATCATAGTTTAGAGTTAGTACTTGCAGTTGAATTGTATTGAGCTATCAGTAATAACTGTGCATTCTAAGGCTAAACTGTAATTGGTAAACTAAGGAAAAAAAAAATAGGGCTGCACCTAACGATTAATTTCACGATTATTTTTTCAATGTCAATTAATCTTTTCTTTTTTTTTCTTTTTTTTTTACGAGGAAAACGCATTGCCATCCTAGACATGATGTATTAAAGGGTACCTTAAATGCTTGTAATCTACAAATGGTTAAAAAGACTAAAGGTCTACTCTCCGAGAGGACTTTTAGAGGCACAAATTACACATAGCCTACACGCCTCACGCACAAGCAATCGGACAGTTTGTGGACTATATATTTTGGCAGAGATCCATTTGAGAAGTAGCTACGTGTGTTTTACAGCTCCCGCAGTGTCGAAAACAGCCTTAGGTCTCTACATTTAAGAAACTGTTGTGTAGTCAAGTGACACTACTGAAAGAAACATGTTTTAAGGCTCATTTATGCTAAACGTTAAATACGGATAGATTCTGTCTGTACTCTGCGTTCATTTTGTACATATATTGGTTTTCAGAAAGCTTACAGGTGGGATTGATCAATGCCCCTGGAGACAGTGGGAGTGCAAGATGTGACCACTTCCACACGGACACGACGAAGAAGAAACGGCGGGACTTTTTGAAGAGAGGTTGTGCAAGTTGATTAGAAATTTTCTGAAACACCTTCTCCGTAGCGCAGAGACAAACAGTCGTTTTTCTTAGTTTTTAAACTAAACAAGGAACTACGAGCTCATCCACCGTCGCCATGTTTGATTTACTCCGAACTACCCTCTACTGGACGTGTTGCTCAGCAACCATGTCAACGGAGCTGATGCAGAGAAGTGTGAGGACAGTGACGGCTATATCGCTTCAAACGCACACAGACGGAGTATAAATCAGCCTTTACATGTTAATAATTTTAAAATCTGTGTTTCTGTGTGAAATACTCCCACATATTGAGATGCACACAGATAAAACCATGCTGCCGTGTCCATCTTTGCGACGCATCGACCCGCGCTATGCTAATCAACGTAATTTCGTAATCGATTATGTTGATTACGTTGACGTGTCGCCCCAGCCCTACCCAACACTGAACAACGAATCAAGCAATTACTTAATAAATAAATAAAAGGCACCTTGTTTTTGCCTCACTCTGTTTTTCTCTCCTCGACTCCTCGAGTGCTATTACCATCTCCCATTTTAGGCACTTTCTTTCCCATACAAAGAATCATGTATACTGCATGCATGCCCACTGCCAGTGCAGTTCCCTGTTTAATGCCTGTGCTGTCCAGGCGTAAACCCCACTGACCTGGAAGCAGGAAACGTACATTTCACAGAAGATAAATCAGTTCTAACTGCCTAAAAGGTAATGTGAATTTAGACCTGCTTCTAGAAAAAAAGTAGGGGTGACCTTGAATGTATGGCAGCTTTCTAGCAAAACAATGACAAACAACTTGTCGTTCTAAAGCCTGAAAATATCTTTCAAATATCTGAACAATGAAAAGACGCACAGTGGAATTAAAACCAGCATTTAAACACAGGAAACAAAGTCCTATTTATAGAGCACAAGTACAATTTATGTTAGCCAGCCACAAGTCCTTATTCATCAGTCATTTTCTAAACACACAGCCTACTTGCTGGCTATTTTTGGATAGCGGACCACTCTTGCTCTCACTCTAGCAGCGACACTGATGTGTAAAAACCCTCACATACTAGCACGCCAGTGGATAAAGCACTGCTGTGATGAGAACGATGAACCATCCAAATAATTGCGAGTCGGCAGCAGTCCTGATGGACGAGACAGACAAGAGGACTAAAGGGAAGCGGACAAATTATGCATGACAAGAGATGGACTGCAGTATATACACAGATATAATAGATCTATAAATTACACTATAAGTACATGGGTTTGTAGACCCCTGCCCCAGTGTCTCTTCTGACATTAAGGGTTTTTATAAGGAGTCAGTGCCCGTTTGCTGCAGTAACAGTCTCTGCTTCTCTGAGAAGGCTTTAAACTAGAGTATTGGTGTGAGGACTTGATAGCATTCAGCCACATGAGCATTTCTGAGGTTCGGTACTGATGCTGGACGGTTAATTCTGGATCACACCAGAACCACGCAACCCCACCTCACCCCTAAGGTACTGGATAGAGCACCCCTAAGGTACTGGATAGAGCTATGGAGTATGGCAATACTCCATAAAATAGAGGTTAGAGGCTTTATGCTCCTCTAGCTAACGCGTGGCATTGGGCGTTGTTACCTTAGGCTCGAATGTGGCTACTTCAGAGTGTGTTATTTTGCTGACAATGCCTTTCTTTGGTGATAAAACAAAATGTATCAGCAATGAGTGCATCTTAAAGTAGTGGAATTTATTCATTACAAGAACGGTCTACATCTCTTTGGACATAGAGTCCCTGTCAGTGGTCCTCAGGCCTGGTTATGAATCGGCAGTTGTTCTTTTTCCTGCTCTAGCACACCCAAAACAGTCCATTAAAAAGGCCTACCAGAGCTGACGTATGTTAAAGCACGAAGCATTTAAATGAGCTGGGGGCCTCCAGGTCCAGGATCTAAAACCCATGAATTAGGCGGACCTCATAAAGTGGCAAATGAGTGAAAGCACAAGGACGGTGTTCATACCAAAGTGACTGGTGAGTGTATAAACGCTACAGTCCAGTGAAGTACAATTTTATGGAATGCAGATATTATTTATTTTATAAAGATGACATAAAAATTAGAGACAAAAAGTTGAGAACAAAGTGTATTCTATATGGACACTCAAAAAAGGTTATCTAGAACGATAACATGTAAGAACCACGTATGGTACTCTGAAGAACATTTGAGTTCAGTGGTTTTATTTTGAAAAAAGAGTCTTCAAGAGCTATAACACTGCTCCAAAGAACCCTGTAGGTACCTTTATTTGAGAAGTTCAAAACTTCTGCCAACATAGGCAAAGAAGTCAGGCTGTGTACTTCCATATTATAACGTGTAAAACATACAGCAAAGGTTATGACGTTGAGAATTGTACAGATATTAATGTAAACCCTGGATAATAAAAAGCTGGACAGGTCAAAAAAATGGTGCCTTTGAACAACATAATGGTAATGATTTTTGAGAGTACTGTGCATGGCAAAGAAAACCAACAAGTTGACCAAATCGATCCTCAGCTCTCACTTAAAGATCAGATATAACCAAACTGAAGCATATCATGGACATATCATGAAGGAACAAGTCATTGAAAAAGACAATTACACTTGGAACAGTTAAAGGTAGCAGAAAAAGACCCCTGAACAGATATGGTCACCAACAGTTGGAGTCAACCTGACATCATTTAAACCTGACACAGGATGGAAAACAGTTTTTACTTTATCACTGTTCAATAGGAAGAGTTTAGTACATAGAACTGAAACACAGTGAACCTCAAACACTGTTTTCTCCTCCTTTAAATAAAAAACCCACATTTACAAAAAAGGCAGTTCAACAGGCCGACTTTTGTTGCGTAACAGGCTTGACCCATTAACATTTACACTCCCACAATGTACATACACACGCTCATGTTCTAGACCAGCAAAACAATGCAGGAGCCAAGACAGTTTCTCAAAACCTTGAACAATATCAAGCAGCTTTAATGGCATCACAACCTATACGTACATATAAGACCTATAAGACCTATAAGTAGCAGCCATGCTGTTTATCAGGGTTTGGTGGTTCAAGCAGACCATCTTAAGATGAAAGTTTCATACTGAGTAACAACTTTAATTTACTTTGTGTTGATATTGTGATAAAAAACAAGATAAAAAACAAGTATAGTAATGTCAGCGACTAGCAAGCACCAAGTAACTAGCATTAGCCCAGCTAAGTAATATGAAGACCTAGCTACGCGGATGTTGCCTCTTTATGAACCATCGCGGTGCCTCACTATAAACCAGCAAATCAGAGAAGAACTCTGTGTTTATTCATGTGTTTACCAAAAAAAGAAAACAGGTAATTTCACTCTAGAACCAAATCATGGAATGTATACAAGCATTTTACCCCAACCAAAGACCCAAAGTCACATGCCTTCTAAGTAGATATCAGAGAACACATTAATTCCATGGTACCTTTAATAATAACCTGCCTACATGAGCTTGCTGGACATTCCATTCCAAAACTATGAGCATTAACATGGTACTTGCCACCCCATCCCCCCCAAAAAAACTTTTGCAACCATAACAGCTTAAGACTATGGAGTGTATCTGTGGGAATTTGTGCCCATTAACTCACTGATGTTGAAGGAGAAGGCCTGGCTCACAATTAACATTCCAGTTCATCCTGAAGATACTCAATGAGGTTAAGGTCAGGGCTCTGTGCAGTCCACTGTAGGTCCTTCACACCAAATCTGTCAATGTCATTGTGTACAGGGTTCACAGTCACACTCTGTGGCTGAGCTGTTGTTGTTCCTACATGGTTCCATTTCACAATAATAGCACTTAAAGTTGACTGAAGGTATTACAGGTATTCCCTAGTACACACAATGGCAGTATTTTATGTCTTGACCATCACAGTTTATCTTCTTACTGAATAGCAAAACAAGTCCATGCAGCCTATAAACCTAAATATATACTGAATATTGACATACCTAAGGCTCTAGCACTGATGTTCAAAGGGCCAGCCTTGCTAGAGATGGTCTTGTGTGATTTCGCACTTCATTGTTGGTAAGGAGGAGGAGACGGTGCTTGTGTGAATATGCTATAATAAAGGAAGACGTTTATTACATGCACAACACAACAGCACAGAGTGGGTCACATGGCACAGGGGCCAGTCACTATTTTCTCTCCAAATCTAATTTTGCAGGCTGTTTAATTCTTTCACACTTTGCACTTTTGTCCATCAACTGTGTTTCTCTTGTTCTCCCATTATCAGTGCCAACAATCTCTCTCTCTCTCTCTCTTTCTCTCTCTCTCTCTCTCCTTCAGCATTCTGCTATTTATACATTTAATTGCATACAACCCATCTGCCATGGGTGCCTAGCCTGGAGTGGAGCTCGTCAAGTCTCATTTTGCTCAAAGCATTTGGCCTACATAGTGAATGTATGCTCACCCAACACACACTGGCCAACACAATCATTAGCACACTTGCTCAGATTTTACACATATTCTGTAGGCACAGACATACGCCATGCAGCACGTCAGAGCATTCTGCAACACACCTTACTCAGTGCTGTATACCTGTTAGCATGTTAGCACAGCTCTACACATATCTTTGCTCAGAAATCTGAAGTGACTCACATGTAGCAATAGAAATATTCATTTTCCTCTTACAACTTAGTTAAGTGACTTCAAGTAGTTCTCAAATCTAACAATTAATAATTAGTAGGACATAAATGTAGACATCAAACTGCAGCTAGAACGCATAAACTGCATTCACATGATTTTTGTCATAATATTATTACCAGTGGTGGACAAACTACAGATATCCGGTACTTGGGTGAACATATGCTTGGTAAAAATATTACTGAAGTGAAATCCTAAAAAATCAATTTAGAACTGTGTTTAATTTAAAGTAGCAGTATTTGCTTTTAAATGGGTCAAATTTGACTCCCCATCCAAATTGCTAAAACGACAAATGTGAAGGGGGTGGGGAGGAGGGGGCAAGTGCCGGTCTTCCTTAAATTCTGAAAGATTGTCAGAGATGCCCAGGTATAGGTACATTTGCTATGCTACAACTGCACTTTGCACTATGATGGGTTTGAGTGGTTTTGTGAAATTATATTCTTTCAGATATTATGGGAAGTATAGGGAGTACATGTACTTTGTTACTGGCCACCACTGTCGTTAACTCATATACAGATAAATGTTAATTAGCATGCATTTACAAACTGTTCACTGATTAAATGTCAAACTAAACATCCACACGTAAGCTACAGTATCTTGAAAATGTTCCATTCCTCTCAGCATACCATTTGTAAAGGGAAGTAAGATTAATCTAATGGAAATTCATGAGCAGGTAGAGAACAAAATAATAATCATCTGATCAAACTGTCACCAACTTACAAAGAATAGCACTTTATAATGAGCCCTCTCATCAAGGTGCAAAACAAACACTGGGGAATAGCAGTTAAGCACTAGTGGCTATTACTACAGCACTACATCATCATGAAAATTTCTAATCTTCCTCTATTCCTGTTTCAATTACCGCCTTCTTTCAAATAGTCGGGCAAATTGTTATAGTTGATCTATGAGAGATTCTGATGTTCCTTTTTTTGACTAGTACAGGTCTGAATCTTTCTGTGTCCAACGTAGTTCACTAATTTAGACACTTGTTCTCTAAACAAGGCCAGGATCAATTCTGGCCTGCACATTACCAGGACAGAAACTTCCTCGCCAAATGAGAAAAATTAAAAACATGGCTAATCTACAATATTATCACCCATGAAATAGCCTTGACGGTGTAAAGCTAAATACTGTATGTTACAAAAAAAAGGCAAATACACATTAGTTAGGGTTAGACTTCGAAAATGTACACTTTATTTGAACGCTACCTACACATAAGCTTCAAAATACATGCAATGAATATCATTCATTAAAAGTCAAAGACTTGTTGGGCCATTATGTGGTCAAAATGACCAATAAAAATCATTAAACATGTTTAACAGTAAATGTAAATAACATATAATATTAAACTTTACTTAAGTTTGCTGCCTGTTTATGAACCCTGCTGCCACTGTCATATTTCAAACAAGCTACAGCTGTGAACAAAAACTGCACTGAAAGGACATTGTGTTTCCTTCGAACACAAACAACTACCCAAACACACCTCAGCTGCCTTCCAATTTCTTTCTCATGTGCATCTAAAATGACTAAAGCATTGCTTGAATATTTGTTAACAGACAGCAATCGCAACATGAAATAACATGTAAACACATAAAGTAAATGACAATGCATTCACTACAGGAAGCTTAATGTAATAAGATTAACAATTAGCCTTTCTTATTATAGCCTTGAAATAAGTCCTTATTATTTATTGCTACTTACATATCAACATTGTATGTCCAAAGTTTCAGACACTTGTTCCTCCACTGTCTCCTAAATCAGGGCTATTAAATTTCCCAAGTCATACAGGACACATGTCCACATGTTTTGACACTGTATAAAGATCTGTGTGTGTCTGTGTGTTTGATGTGTATTTGCTCATAATCTAGTAAGCTAACCCTGCACCCATTAGCATCACACAGCAAAACTGAGACTGGGTTTTGATCAACACTGTCAATCTATTCTTACGTCTTATTGTTCACTGCCCTTTTATGCCCCATTACTCTCCACAGCACCCAGATGGGTCACTTGATGACTGAATTACTCTGATAAGACACCACATTTGTACATACAACCATGTGACAATGGTGCAGCAAATATGCAATGCTGTACACCACATCATCACTGGAGCCCACTGTGTTGGTACTAATAGCTACCCTCCTTCATGCAGGTGCACTGGTTTCTGATCTGACACATTACTCCTTTCATCAGAGTGGCTAATCTAGCTGATGGGGCACAGATTTAGGCCAGTGTAGCCCCCTCACTGACAAATGACAACCTACAAAACTGTTTTTCCGTTTGTTTCTGTGTGTATGAAGATCAATTGATTTCGCAAAAGTAATTTAAACATATCGTACACAGTACTGTGCAAAAGTTAAAAGACCACTTGTTTGGCCATTAAATTTGTAGTCAAAATGACCAATAAAAATCATAAAACATGTTTAACAGAAAATGTAAATAACATTTAATATTAATCTTTACTTAAGTTTACTGCCTGTTTATGAACCCTACTGCCACTTTCATATGTTGAACAAGTTACAGCTGTGATCCCCCAACAAAAACTGCAAAGGAGTCCTGACATTGGGTTTCCTATGAAATAGACACACCAACACAAACAACTACTGAAACACACCTCAGCTGCCTTCCAATTTCTTTCTCATGTGCATCTAAGATGACTATAGGAGATATTTATGAGAAGATTAGATGTACTGAAAGTTATAAAGAAACCAGAAATAATAGCCACCAAATGAAAAACCTAGTAGATCAGCAGTCTTTGATTTGATGACGGTTAGTATTTCCATCCTATTAAATTCAGTTTTTCTTAAACATTTAAGGTAATCAAGTGGCATATTACTATTAAAGCACAATCAATTGGTAGTAAAACCAACATCACAGGCAAAACAGAGACCAACTGCTATCCTCTGTTTTTGCAGTAAGCAGCATAAAAATCAGTGACCAAAGTGTAATTGGAAATCCTGAGAGACCTTGAGACAACACAGCAAACGACTCTCTGCATCTGCGGAGAAAATCCCATGTCCAGCTTCTTAAATCGTCAAATCAACATACAGTTATGATTATGGCTGGATCAGGGTTACTGGGTCAATCACAGGTTTCATGATGAACATTGGTGAAAATATGTTTATTCGAATTTCTGCCAATTTTAAGCTTCAATATTTGCACTGAAATAATATTTACACTGTTTACACATACTGTGGGAATTGCTCAGAGTCAAGTTTCAATATCCTCATTTCACATTAGTGTACAAAATCTAACAGCTATGTCTGAGGCCTAGGCCTATGCGCTACACAGGGAAGTTGGCAGTATAATGTGACTCTGCACAGACAGATTTAGAAATCTGTACTCTGAAGACGTTGCGTAATATAATTGTGTAACACATACTGTAATTGTCAAGTGATGCAGCACTCACATGCTACATTCTGCATGTGTGTCATCAGGAGCCTCAAGACGAGGAGCAAATGCCACAGTGCGAAGTCCTCAGGTCCAATCGCTAAACTGTGGAAGTGAACTCATCAAGAACAACCTATTGCCATGATGCAGAGGGTCTTCTAAAAGTCCAGCACAGATTCTGGAGGAAGACTTCAGAAGCTCACAGCATCTGATGAAGAGCAGCATGGTCATGACGCTACAGCTGACTCATCTTTTCCAGAGCTTTTATTGGATAAAGAAGAGCAGGGGAATCAAATGAAACAGGACAGCAGCGTCAAACCCAATTTGGGTGGCCAATGAGTGCACTGCTTTTCTTCCAGACCAATATCCATGCCAAAGACTGATTCAGTTATTCTTCGCAAACCTAATCTCTCTTAATAGTGTGTTTCAGTCAACTATCTTCAGAATAAGACCCCTTATCAAATTTAGGCTTTTGTTTATGGTGCGCCTAGGCTGCATAGGGATGGAGAAATGAGCTTAAAACAGCAAGAGCCTGAAGCCTGAGGCAGGTCAGGTCTAGACTGGACAGCCGTCCGCCGTATCTGGGTCTCTAAGATCTAAATCTGGTAATGTTATTGCTATGCGCACAGTCTTCAGAAGCAACATTTGAAGTATATTTCAAAATCGAGAGCTCACTGACCCCAATATGCAATCTGGTATGTATTTGCAGAGGGTTTATAACTATTTATTTGTGGGTCACACTTTTATAAGACTGAAATTCAACAACATCTAACCAAAATGTTTGGAAAATAGCTTGTTTATTTAGACTGCTTTAGAGGAGAAATGACAAAGTGGACTAGAGGAAAAGGAATAAATTGAATCTTAATCATTAGTAATGACATAAAAAGAACATCACGACTTACAACATATAGTCCATGTTTCTACAGCTTGTACACACAACAGGTATTTTACTTTAAGTCAAACCACAAAAACACTTGAAATCAACTTTTGCCTTGTTCTACTTTTTACACTGTAGCCCACATGTTAACTCGCTTAAAAGCCCACAAGCCATTTCAATCCTCGTCCACTTGACTTTACCAAAGGCAGGCCTGCCACAATTTTTTTTTTTTTTGCGCTAGTAAAATAAATAATTGTCATAAATAAAATAAATAAAAAGTTTGTCTTGCTTGTATATTGCAATTACTTTTAAAGTACAAACGATAGCTGATTAGCTGATGGCTGCAGCAGTAAAACTTAGCCAGATATTGTGGCTACCTG
The DNA here is from genome assembly GCA_021613375.1 of Megaleporinus macrocephalus. Classification (NCBI taxonomy): domain Eukaryota; kingdom Metazoa; phylum Chordata; class Actinopteri; order Characiformes; family Anostomidae; genus Megaleporinus; species Megaleporinus macrocephalus. The sequence goes on from CM038707.1 coordinate 33,018,663, forward strand.
ATGCATTTTTCCTACGGTGAACAAAGCTGTTTAAAAGCCACAGCAACAAAGTAATGCTGAAAATTTAAAAACCACAACTTTTTTTTGTGATCAGAATGAGTTTTAGCTATCACACTACTCTGTTATACATGGTGACACCACTACGCTAGCGTGCTATTTAGCAAGTTATAGGCTACAGAGCTAGCAAAAGACTACAGCTAGCAACAGAGATTAAGTAATGCAGTTCCAAATGAAACCAGACAACGCAATTATTCACAAAATGTATGTACAAAGCTAATTTAGCAGAGAATGGCTTGTTAACCATTGTTCATCTTAGGTTAGCTAACAGCAGAACACAAAGTTACACTGTGACAAGGTACTGTTTTGGTGCCCATGAACTTTGTCACAATGGTGAAATGCAATTCCTCAAAAAGCTGTGACAACAGTATCTGACAAATATATCTACATGGAACTCCATGGAATTTTGTAAACACGTCATTATAATACTTATTTAGTAGTGACGTTGTGACAACCTTGTTCAGACAACGCAAATAAGGACCACCTTTTGACAATGTTGTAGGGATGTTGTAAGAAAGTACACAACTTTGTGACAAGTTTATGTTTGTTGAAAACTTAAATCTGCCCGTGCTTACTTCCTATTCTTCTTCATTTTCTGGAATGAGATTGAGCCAAGTTGCTCAAATAGTGATACAATGAAACCTGGAGAATGCTTTACATTTGCAATATAAATTAGGTCTGTAGCCGACACAGAATTGTGTCAGCTGAACATGCTATAAACTTGGACTGTGTATTGACAAGAACCTGTCGATACAACTCATAGAGTTGTATGATTCAATATGTTGTGATACTGTCTGTGTGCCACAAACATTTGCATGTAAACTATTAATTAAAAACAATTGCTGTATCAATACTGTATCACAAACACAATGTTATGAACTCAAATGCATCAATATCATATGCTCCTGTTAGCATTTTCCACTGCCCACATGCTCAGACTTATCAGATTTTTTTCGGAGCAGTGTGTCCCCCTCAAGTGCTTTTTCCTTGCCATTACTGTCCCACCTGTTTCATTTCTGCATACTCTTCATATGATTTATGTATGTAGATGCTACACTAATAAGCAATGTAAAAAATAATGCACTGCCTGTAGCATCAGCCAGCACCAGATTTATAGCGCTGTGCCAAATAACAAGATTACTTTACCCACTCCACGACTCATTAACTGACCAATTACAATCAGTAAACCTGAGCTGTTCAACTTAGGGAGGGAGCCACTGATCTGACTCCCCGAATTACTACAAACGTGGTTGTAACGTTTACAGTTAGCCTGTGCATTTGAGCATTTACATGCCTAGGTTTATAAACGTTAGCCCACAGTAACTGGCCAATATTCAGCCCACCCCTCTAACTATCCTGATTAACCATTCTGGCACAGGTGTAGCCTTACATCCACAAGCTGAGAAAGCACTTATTGCTCCTTCAATAATTGCATCACAACTTTATGAATATTACACAAAGAACAAAAATCGAATTACCTTCTCGCATTACAGCAAACACTGAAAAGGTCAAGAGTTCTTCCAAAGCTTTCTCCTAGCTTCAAGCAATAACCTTAATGTGGAATTACAGTAACAGTGCCCCAGCTGCCTCGGGACTAAAGCTGAATTTACTAGCAGACAGAATGGCCCACATACCTAATTTAAGTTTTAGCTGTTGTGCTTAAGTGATTCAAAACTGCCAGATGCAGCGATTCCTGACAGTGGCTTTAAATACAGGTGGAGAGATTACTCACTGGCGCAGAGCTGAACAAAAGCAGAGTAATTATACAGTGCAAAACTCATTTCCATGTTGCACAATGGTGCAGCTTCCACCTTGCTGCATTTAGCCATCTACATAACCCAACTCCATGTGCCGTGTTGTACCGGGTATGAAGCCAGAGGAATACAAAGGAAACCAATGAGATTGAGCTCTCGCCTTCACAAGCTCTCGTCGTGAAAGAAGAGCTGAAGAACTACTCTATGTCTTTCAGACCCTGGCAGTCTGTCCCAAACACCACACTAGGGGTCTGTGGATTTGCTTAAAGACATGTTTTTCAAGCACTCATTAAGACTATGAGCACACAGACATGTATCATATCTTTGTGGGACACGAAGTTTCTAACAAATGTCAATGGTCTTCTTCAATACTGAACTAGTCTATACTGCTTTGATGCAGTATTCAGGAAGAGGTGTGCTTAGTGTAGGATTAAGGATAATGTTTACTGTTATATTGTGAGCTGTGCTTTTGAGAAATGGGACGTACTTTGTGAACAAATGAATGCATGCACAAATACACCAGCTAAGTGTTTCCACCCAGGCTTTACAGTGCGGCTGAACTTTAACTGTAAACAATGTGTAGACCATGCAACAGGTCATCAACACCACTACAGGTCTGCTCTGTGCAAACAGGCAACCAAGTGGTGTGTCCTGGAGCTGAAATCATGAATCGGCTAGTTATCAACTACTCAATTAATCACAATCTAATTAATACACCAATATATTAGCAATATATATATATATATATATATATATATATATATATATATATATATATATATATATATATATGTGTGTGTGTGTGTGTGTGTGTGTGTGTGTGTGTGTGTGTGTGTGTGTGTGTGTGTGTGTGTGTGTGTGTGTGTAAACTAGACAAAAAATGTTAACTCCATCACAAAGAGAACAAGTACTTTCTTAATATCTCAGTTCTAATATTTATCCATCATTTTTAGCAGTTGCAGTTACAGCAATCCGGAAATCTAACAATACTGCTGCCCCCTCACCACCCAACTTCCTGCATCCCTTGGTAGCTTCAGATATTCTTGAGAACCATCATCTGGTACCTATGTACTGTAGGCTCAGAAACAATATTATATAAGCGCTCACATAAGCAGGCCAGTTCTAAGTTATTACCGAATATAGACTGTAACTGCTGCACAGAAGTGAATTATATCACCGTGCACAGAGACAGCATCACCATGTATATCATCATCTAGGCAGTTTACTCTCATGTGGGTTAGGACAGCGCTTGAAATCAAGCCCACAGGCGTGAGTGTTCTCTCGAAACCAAAAACGGGAAAAAGAGTGCTTCAACTCGCACTACATGGGACAGCAAACAGCGCTATCTCAAGTGACCTACATTCACAAAAACATGGTAGGGTGACTTGGATATGAGAACTACAGCATTTAAGTGCAGTTGCTCCCTGGGATAACACCTAGCGTTAGTTTAGCACCTCACAGAATAGAAAGTAGCATGGCAGAGTTAAGGAACTGGTCCACTCCTGTTAGCCAAATGTTTCTTTCAGCATGTAAATGAATGGCAGTGATTACTAAGTTCCAAGCTACGACAACAAAAGCTTTAAAATGTTCCTTTAAAGCCTTCAAATGGATTCTATTCACACTTCACTGGGGTTTTATTGCCGGTTGTACATCTGTCCACCAAGCAGACCGCCTCTCAGGCCTGGTCACACAGTGGTCTGACCTTCTTGACATTTACAAACCTCCAACCCTCAGAGTCACGCACACAGCTCAGTGAACTGGCTGTGTTAACCACAAAATCAACACAGCGCAATCAGTCGCCTGAAACAGATTCGCTGACCCGCCATGCCTATTCGCCCCGCTGTTATTCTAATGCACGCTTCATTGTACCGATGTACCGACCACTGCTCACACTGTCTGTGTCTGTTTGCCTCTCACTCGTACCCTCCTTCTGGGTCTTCCTTTCTCATTAACATGCTTCTGATGGCTTCTCTTTGGATCATCCTGATCGATCTCTTAGAGTCTGGTCTACTTATAATCTCTGACGAGGTCTCTAAGTGGTCAGGCACTGACGTAGGATTAAAAGCAGAAAACAGAGGAGTTGTTAAATTGAACTTTCCCATGCAATGAATGAACGCTCCCACAGTTCATTAGCTGCTAAAACATCCTTAAAATGTTTCATCAGCTGGCTGTTGACGCTGTAATTTTCAAGCTCGGTGAACAGCACGTGATTCAGATAACAGGTCTCAGATTCAGATGACAAGTCGCACTAGCGTCCACTATTCGTCATGCTACCTGCGAAAACATCAGAAAGATCACGTACACTTACAATCTACGGCAAACACAGATACAGAAGTAGGATCAGGTTTCTGTAACTAAACCTCATATACCCCAAAACTGGTAGTTTCAAAGGAGAAGGGAAAACAATGTGATGACCAGTGGAGAACTCTCAGGAATTTCTTGGCCTTCAGAAATTAATCTGGGTAGATGCATACAAGCTAGCTTTCCCATTGGTTAGAACTTCCAGACATGAACTGAAGGCCTCTTAGGTAAAATTAAACGTCAACACAATTAGATAATGGCGATGGAATTAACCAATCGTGTCTTGACAATAAGTGGGCCAGGTTTAGTAAGAAAAACTATCACTCTAGGCCTACTGGAAGACATACATACATCACTGGCCTAACTAGAATTCTGTCATTAGTAATGAAAATAAGCAGCAGCTTTACATCAGGGTTCTTTACTGAAGGAGTCACTGTAAAACTGATATTTACAAAGAAAGATATACATTAATACGTCTTTTACAAGCTTCAAATAAAACATGTATTTTACAAGCTATAATTAAAACATTTACTTTACAAGAATCCACATAAATTGCTGTTAGCTTAGCACCAATATACTGCCAGAATCCTACTGGGATGCTAGCAGAAATCAGCATTATTGACCAGGGTTTTTTTCATTCGTCAGAGTTTTGACATTTATGGCTGGAGCAAGGTTTTGATATGACAGGAGGATAAATCAGGTATAAGTACAGGCTAGATGCTGTCGCTATTTGGCTTGCACCTATAAAAACCACCCTTTAGCTAAACCATTTCATATGAGTCCTGGAAAGAACCCACAGTGCTTTGAAGGTTTCATCAGCTGTTGTGTTTCGCTCCCTGTCCAGGATGCAGGCTATTGTAGGGCTGGATAAGGGAGCAGTGTTTCAGCCAGCAGCTTTTCACGCCTCACTCAAGACCAGCAATGAATTTCATGTCGAAAATGGAGACAGAAATGCTGCAACTGTGGGCCAGTTATTCAATCAAGTCTGTTCAAAACAACAACACAACACATGACACCAGTTTAGAGCGTAATACGCATGAGTTACAAACATCTAGGCCTATGCACTCGCTCAATGTCACATTGAAACATGAGATCTACTTATTACTAGCTATTTTTAATATCAGCAGCAGTACTTTTATCATTACTATTTTTATTAGTGTAACCCAGGTGCGGATTGTCATGTGGAAATATTACACTTGCTAGTTATTGTTGCTGTTCTTCTTAATATAATTATTATTGCTGTTATTATTATTATTATAATAATTTTTATTATTACCATTATTATTACGGAGTACAGGAAAAGAAGTGACAAAATTGTTTGCTATAAATGTTGGTATATCTAAGGTTTATATATTTTATATAAAAACCAAAGAATACAAGCAGATATCAATAGCAATCTGATCCGGACATTTAAGGACCCTAAGCAACATCCTGCTGGACCCTTCAATCATACTGCCATATGCATAAGTTTGGGTTCCCTGATCAAATTATATATTTTGTTGATTTTCTATGTGAAAATATGTGGCATAAAATGGAAAACTGTATTTATGCTGTCAGGGACTTAAGCTGAATAAGGGGACTTCAATACATACACTGACCGTGACCCACAAACATTGCTCTTCCTCCTTCAAATACAAATTCAACATTTACAAAAGAGGCAAAACAAGCTGATTACAAAATCCTAAACTGTTACATAACAGGCTTGACTTAATACTTACGCCCCTAAGACTTACAAACAACAACTAAAGAGCACCAACAATAACAATGGTGAAATCTATTGTTCCAGGCTGTGAAGGTAACTTGGCCACGTTTCCTTTCCTTCCCAAGCATCCAAGCTGTCAACAGACATGGTAGACACATTTAAATAATTCTTATTCTCCATCTTCTTAATCAGATGTTCCAGCTCAAGCTTATACAAGCACCACAATGCAACTGTAGTACTATTTAAGGTGGAATGAAAAATCTCACAAAACAAACTGGCAAAAAGAAATACATCTTCTCCTCCCACATCTTTAAGAACTTTAAGGATTAGTTTGCTCTGTACATCACCCCGGACAGTTTCTCAAATCTTGGTCAATATAGTTCCAACTTTAACTAGCATCACAATCCCAACAATAACCTGTTAGTAGCAGCCATGTAATTCAGCAGCTGTGTAATTCTATCACTGTTTTATGACTGAAGCAGATCAACTTAAACTGAAAGTTTCATACTGAGTAACATGTCAAGACTGTAAACAAGTATATAGTAGCAAGTATAAGTAACTTTAGTTACTAGCAAGCTCTAAGTAGCTCAGTATAGCTAACTTATTACACAGAGGTAAACACTCCATGGCAGTGTCTCACCAGCAAATCAGAGTACAGTTCATCAAGAGTTCACCAAAGGAGACAACCAAATCATGGGCATGTCAAACCGCATATGGGCATTTTCCACATATGTTCTTTATGAGGACGATTTGAAATGCTGAAGAACTTCTAAAGCACCTTTAAACCATAGTGTCCAAAGAAAAAATCTCCAAAATGGCAACTTCACAGAAGAAGACAAAAACATTCTTAACTTTCAAAGTAAGTCAATGGGATAGATTTTTTCCCAGTGATTTCTTGTTAAAATGGTCTAGAAATTAAAAATTTACTCTCTTTGAACAGAGACAATATCCTATGAATTAAAGCACACAATTATAGGTCATGTGCTGTTGTTGTTGTTGTTGTAGTAACATCAACAGTGCCCCACAGAAACCTTAGACCTACTTATTATTGGTGCTACTATTATCGTTGTTGTTGTTGTTGTTGCTGTAGCATAGTTACTCAGTGTTACACAGAAATATTAGACATCCTATTATTGCTGAAGTTATTGTTGCTCTTGTTAGACCTCCTGTTGTTGTTGCAGTTGTTATTATTATTATTATCATTATTATTATCATTATTATTGTTACCACTATTACAGTGACACAGACATGTCAATATTAGATTTATTTGTTAATATCATTGTTGTTATTATTATTGTTGTTGTTGTTATTATTATTACAGTGGCTCAAGCAGTGCCATATTAGACTTACTTGCTGTTGTTGTTTGTGTTATCACTATTGATGATGTCATTATTAACCTTATTTCATAACTGAAGCACGCAGCAGAGGTCCAGGTGCAAATGACAAACAGGCAACAAATGATATGCTATTATATAAGCAATGTCATTACTGTCCACATCCAGGAGCCACCGCGAGCGCTGATTTCGTTTAATGCCTGCAAACCTCGATGCACAGATTTGTGCACAGAAACTTGGGAGAGCCTTTTTAGCACCTGCAGCAACAACTAGCCACGTCCGAGTACAGCCTGACCGCGACAGGGCAGCTACACGGCCAGCAAATACCCGCTCCTCGCCTTCACTTAGCCTGCACTGCTGTAACCGTAACGTCAGCGGTCAACGCGAGTGCGACCGCGGCGCGTGTCGGAAAACGGGAGCCTTTTTCAACACCAAGGACAGCGGTCCACTCCTCTGACCATAACACGGGCCACTCGCCTGCTGGAAGTAGGAGGAGAAGGAGGAGGAGAGGAGGCGGCTTCGGCAGCGTTCTTGTTCGGATATCTCCGTTCCACCTTAAATGGTGCAGGCGCTGGAATGTAACTGCTGCACCATTTAAGGTGGAAGGGGGATATCCGAACAAGAACGCTGGCGAATAAGAAGCCGGCCTCAGCCTCGTGTGATTGGGCGCGAGCTGAACGGTTTCAGGGGCTCTGTTACCGTGCAGCGCGTGCAGCAGCACCAGCTTGCAGCTTGCGGCGTGTGGCCCTCTCTCCTCCCCTCCGTCTCTCTCTCTCTCTCTCTCGATGGACATGAATGTGTGTCCTACCTGCTCCCTTCGATGGCCGCGCTCACATGCCCCGCTGCCTGCCTGCCTGCTGTACGGAGGATGGAGCGTTACGTGCTCGCGTGCGCCATGTTCCGCGTCTCCTCACTCTCTCTCTCTCTCTCACTCTCTCTTATTCTCTCTCCTTCTCTCTCTCTCTCTTTCTCTCTCGCTCCCCCTCTCTGTCTGTCCTCCTGCGCTCCGTTAACGGAGGCTGAAGGCGGGCGGCGCGCGTTAGGCTCTACGCTACATCCGGGCCGTTGCGCCGCGCGAGGGCTTCGCGCTCCGGGGCGAGCAGAGAGCGAGAGAGAGGCGCGAGCACCTGAGCCGCTGTGCACGCCGGGAGGAAGGAGAGCTTTAGGGATGAACGTAGCGCGCTTGCGCCCCCTCCCTGTCTCCTTAATCCCCCCCTTCAGCCGCAAGGAACCGCGAGCTGCGCAGGCCACGGCGGCCTGGTCCAGCGCGCGCGCGGCAGGTGTGGCCGGTAAGAGCGGTACGCCTACGCCCCTCGCGAGCAGGAACGGGAGAGGAGGAGGAGGAGGAAGAGGAGGAGAGCGCGCTTGTTAGAGGTCACTTATTGGACAACAGTGTGTGTACAGTGAAACACTACAAGGGCCACTAATGGTCAGTCTGTCTGCATCACTGACCAGGATGAAAAAAATAAAACAGGGAGCTGTGCGTCAGAGGTGGAGCGTTAAGTGAATGACACTGACTGATAATGATGATGATCATGATGATGATGCATGTGCAGTTCTCGCGATGTGAATCTCTTGCTCTTGTTCGCACGAGTGACGTTGGCGCTGGGAACGGGGCAGTGACGTCATCGCCTAACGTGGTCTATCTGAAATGTAGATATAAGTCAAATAGATGGCTAGAGAGTACTGACCAGGACTTTGGGGGGTGGGGTGGGGGGGGTGCCTGACCCCTCCGTCACATTAAATGAGTGTGTTTAAAAGTAAACACAAGAGATCAGTGATTTACAATGATAATGTATACCACAGTGGGCGCCACAGTCTTGTGACATGTTTTGTTGATTTTGTGTAGTTAAATGTGTTCACACATCGTCTAATACACATTCTGTACCTTTTGATGCACAATGTCTGTTAAACACATTTCAAATGAAAACATGAAATGAGATTTGCACAAACATAAAAATTGTGCAGTAAAACAAGTATCGCCAAGTATGGATATTTTATTACATACAATAACAATAAAGGTTTTCATGTATTATCACATAGGAGATCAGTGTTATAGACTGCTGGCGGGGACAGAAGATAAAAGCTTGGTTCAAGGTAGTTTTTACACTACTCGCATAAGTTGAATGAAATAAAGCCATCAGTGTCTCTTATCATGCGCTGTATCTTCTCATAGGAGATGTTTCTGACATCATCTACTCTGGCTTTCTTTGCTTTCCAAATGGGTGTAATTGTAAAATACATGCACTAAAGTACATGGTCAGAAATTCGAAACAATTCGAAAACAGTTTTAATTTTTTGTTTGAGACTGCCAGACACAATGCGGCATGTTCAGTCTGTCTGCTTGATAATCCCATTTTGCTGCAATAAAAATAAATTGATGTGAGATGAACACAGAGAAAACTATTAAATCAAACAGATAACGTTTATATTTGGGGATGAAATTTGCAGGTGGAAAAGATAATAAACTACAAAATATTGCAGTGTATGTTATCACAGTACTAAACATATTACAATATTTAAAACTATTTATAGTAATATCATGATTTAAGGCGCATGATAATAATAATATATAGTCTAATATTTAAGTGTGTAATATTTACATGTCGTTTGACCAGGTGCTGTTCAAACTTTTGCGTATGACTGTAAATATATAAATAAACCTTAAAGGAGTAGTTTGTACGATGACCTGTCAAATTCATATTCCCAACAGTAGAGGGCAACATATCACCAGAAAGTTATGTTGTCCACTCCACCAGCAGAAACACATGCTTACCAGTTTGGAAGAAATGTTAACCAGGAGCGTGTCCTCCTGTGGAAAGCATTGTTCTGCATCAATTTATATCTCTCCCTTTGTTTGCTGCTGATTGTGGTGTCTTGACACGAACGGCTGGTGGTGGTTGTTATAACGGTCACTTGCCGAGAGCGTCTTCCTTTCATTGGTCACCTACACTTCAATGATGTAGCCGGGAGCAGCACCTTCAACGTGGTAGATGGGAGGTTAGAATACGTTGTTAGGGCAGCACTGATACTGCTTCATCCTCACATGTTGGACTGATTTAACTCTAATGCTACAGTGACTCATTATCACCTCTTCAGGTACAAAGTGGTATTACAAGACAGGAAGGGTGGAGGCTAGCTGCATAGCATACTAACTTCAGTAGATATCCATGATATATAGACGTCTTAGACACACTATAAAAACGGTTGTTTCTTCACATTGTCTTGAATTTTAGTTCATTTTAAAATGTTTTAAACCAAAAATCTTCTAAACTGTTATAGTGTAAATAAAATAATAAGTAAAATAAATGCAAAACCTCTGTTTTCTTCATTTTTTGGAAGCAGAGCCATAGGTTTTGTGTTTGCATCTTTATGCCAGTGTCATGACTGACACAATGCCTTTGGTTAGCGACCTATTGACAACAGACAGGCAGGTCAATAGAAATTAGGACCATGTGTGGTGTTTCTGTGAGGTGAGAAGTGTAATGTTTGGTTAACTACCAAATTCAGCTTCTCTAAGAAGGAAAAAAATCCAATCTCCCTCCGTTCTGTCCATCCCCTCCGTTCTGTCAGTGTGTAGCAGTTCTCGTCCATTAGGTTGATGGAGTGCTTATCAATATAACCACTGAGGGGCACCAGACACAAATCTGTCAAAAGCATCTGCATTGTTTGTCGAGGGTGTGTGTCCGTGTCGCACTTTCGTGACGCCTGCTTAGGCTGACCAGACCAATCAAGGTGAAAGTATGACCCCTAATTGATTTCACTTGTTTAATTCACTTCATGGAGTGTGGATTAAGAGAAGGCAGGAGGCGGGTGAGTTAAGCTTCAGACAAGCACAACGTAGCAGGTGTCTTTGAATGGAGGTGAAGAGAAGTAGCGGTGTAACTACCACAGGGCCGAAGCACAATCTCACGGGGGCCCATCTTTATATGGGAAATCTTTATGGAACCCCTTCGTATAGATGGGGGTATCTATGACTCAGAGAAAGATAATGCCTTACCAGTTACCGTTAGCTTCCATCAGCCAGACAGAACTGATGTCTGTTTATCTTTCCCTTATTCATGATCTGTCCCATCCATGGTAACCATTTTCAAAGAGATTTTTCACTCTGACCAAATAAGAAGAGCACCCAGTTTCCTAAGAACGCTTACTGAGTGACCTACATATTCAATTATTTAAGATTTTAGAATTATAAATAATTCATATATCATGTTGAGTATCGGCGCTGTCCAAAGAAAAGCCTCTCCTTTTCGTTGATTAATTTTTTTTTTTTTTAACCCAACAGTTGCCCTTATAGAAGGAATCGACCAATAGACTCCAAAACACCTTGAAACAAAGCCTCTTTACATTAACTTACTTTGAATGCATAGAATATTTTTGGCCTCTCCTGTCACCTTACTGTTTTGGAGATGCATATTTTTCTTTGGACAGAGACGATATGCTAAATATGATGTGTAATTGTGATCCAAATGGGTAGGTCAATCTAAATATAGAGGTTAACACTGGACACTAGTGGGATTAGTAGCATAGCTTTTATTCCACATAGTGGAGAGTAAACAAGTCAATTACAGTCAGACTTTATAATAATGATATATAGTTTATAACATCTATAAGCTGTTAAAGTATTTAGTGTTACTGATCATTTAGTTAGTATAAAAGCATGTAGTTTCAAGTTTCAAGTTTGTCATTTGCATATCATGTCAGGATATACATGCGTTGAAATGCTTGGGGTGAGGCTCAGATAATCACCCTACAGTATATACTATATATATATACAGTATATAGTATATATATATATATATATATATATATATATATATATATATATATATATATATATATATATATATATAGTAAAATAAGGGCATACATGACAATATAAATATATACATATGCTAAATAACTATAGAATGACATAAAGGAATATACAAATAATATACACAAATATACAGGAGGGACATATGTAGAAAAATTTGTATAGGCAGGTTAATCTAAGAAGATAAATATATTAAAAGTGACTTAAAGTGATATTGTCCATAGCATCAGTGGCCAAGTAAAATGGTATTGGGGTCGTTCAGCTTCATAGTTTGTTCAGAAGCCTGACAGCAGTGGGTAAAAACCATAATATAAAACAAATATAATCTGATGTCAAAGTCCCATGTCAATGGTGTATAGTTCGTTACAGAACCTGTAGTGCCACATATAAAATAATACACTTAAGGCCAAAATATTTAGTCAAAACTGTGTAAATTGATTTATTTTTTTTGTCCTTTATGTCTCACAATAACAGTCAGATTGTGACTTTGCACTTTGGAAAAGCGAAAAGAAAAAGAAGACATTTTCCACCTCATTCAGGAACAGAAACTTACATCTGCTTTCACTGGCAGGTGGGGTGTGTCATCTGAGTTTGAGCTTATTTTGGAGATACAGCTTCACACAAGTGTTTGATGAGGTTGTTTATGGATTAGTATAAACACAGTCTAGTGTAAAGAAGTTAAAGTTTTAAATGGTTTATGGGGATTTATTGACATACATAAAAAAATAACAGAAAAAAGTAAACAAATATTAACATCTGTAGACTGTTACTTTATACACTAATAATAATTAAATTCATTGTTACTACCTGATTTGTTAATTATGTGGCAAGAGCTAACAAATGTTGGATAACACCTATTATTAAATTATATGGTCCTTGTTGTATTTATTGAAAGTCATTTTTGTATGGGGGCATGTATGTATGTATTTATTTATTTATTTATTTATTTATTTATTTTTATTGATTGATTGATTGATTGATTGATTGATTGATTGATTGATTGATTGATTGATTAAATTGGGGCAATACTGATACCCCTGAACTGGATGCAATGGCTACACTGGATGGGATGCTCGGAATGTGCTTAGTGTTGAAGGAGGCGAATGAGGTTTGATTCAAATTGTGCAGATCAATACACAGTTAGTAGACACTGCAAAGTAGGCAGCGCAGAGCAGGACTGAATACCTCATCATCATAAAAATTAAGCATGTCATTAGCAATTAGGATAAAGCATGTCCGCATCAGCGATTATCTGTTGGTTATATACATTTCCAGACTTCTAAAATGGCTTTTATTCCTATTGACATAGTAAATCATTTAAAGGAGTGGAAATGTCCCCATGACAACAGCTCCCTGTCTATTCTGATTTCCTCCCAGACTGGGTTAAACCAGTGCACTCTGGGAAGGGCTTCCAGTGTTTGCTATGAAGCAGCACTTTGGACCTTTGCCAGGCATTTTTTTTTCTTCTACAGAGACAGCATGGCTTATCAGCATCGGACTAATGCAGGCGCTTTGTAGTTGGCAACCCTCCCCCCCTTCCCACAATCCTCTTGTATCTGCCTGACAGCATCCCTCCTCATGCTGCATGGCAACGGGAAGTGATTGGCTAGAAAAGGAATTGGTTTAACACACCGTTAGCATTACCGACGCAGCTCTGATACCTCAACACTTTCAGTTCTTAACTGAGCATATCAGATCAACAATGCTGCCTTTCGTTTGTGACAGGTAAGGTTGAGAGGATGTTGACTTTGTTTGAGAATTGCTTCTTTTCTTTTCATTCTTTCTGCACAACCTTGAAAGTCATACATTGTAATACCTAGGAAGCCACTTACGAAGTCATACAACCCTGAGACTATGCCATTGAGATTTTAATGAACAGCCCATTATCACTTCCCTCTTGACCTCCTCGTATAATCTGCACTGAGACTGATGACTGCTGATCCCCACACCGCTGCAACTCCTAATCAGCTCTGGGTATTCTACACCCGCGTTACACCACAGGTTCCTTTCCTGCTTATGTTAACACATCCTTGCAGTTAACACTCAGCATAATTACTTCTATCATTACCATTACTTGCCCTCAGTCACTTTTGAGGTAACCTTAAAAATACTCGGAATATACTCGGAATATTAGTAATCGATTTGTATTGGTTGATCTGCTGTTTAACTTTAGGCTTGCCTCTTTTTTTTTATTCTTGTTTCTCATAACTCATAACTTAATTGTAACGTTGCTACCAGGTGAGATAACTAGAGAAGAATGAATTTACCTTGTGGAGTCTTGATTTCTCCCAGGAGTTCTTAAGGAGTTATTCGCTTAGAGCCTTGGTTGTTCTTCTGTTCATCTGTTTCTTGTGTAAATCTTTAGGGAGCCTAAATAAAAAAAAAAACAACCTAAAATCAAGCCTTTATCCAATCCATCCAACAACTTATTCATCCACCCGTCCATCCACCCTCCAACCCATCCACTAACCCATCCATCCATCCAACTACCCACCCATCATCCCTCCACCCCATGATTGTTCATGTATCTATCTAACACACCCATTCACCCATCTATCTATCTATCTATCTATCTATCTATCTATCTATCTATCTATCTATCTATCTATGCAACATTCATTCTTCCACCGAAACCCATCCATTCATCCATCCATATTTAACATGTCGACCTATTTTCACTATAGAAAATCAGCTATGTATTCAAACCTTTTTACAACTCATTTCTGGGGAAAGTATGACTAGAAAATCAACTAAACATGCTATCTAATGACACAGTGCATGTAATTTAGTATGCTTGATATACGTTTAATTGTGTACACTGAGCATAAATAGAATTTTTATATTTCACCAACTCTCAGTGTCTTTATAGCATCTTTACCTGAAGACTGAAAAGATGTCTTTCCTGTGCCATTACAACAAATCAGGGAGACCTCAGCAGTGTGCTTATTTTCGAAGCTCTTGCAGTCGAATTCAATTATGCCAAAGAGTGGTATGGTGAGTTGTTAGGGGTGATTTGATGTGTTTGACGTGGGGCCAGACAATCCCTTGATGCCAGTGTGGATCAGACAGCACGTAGCTGGGGTTCAGTTTCTGCTTAGCTCCATGGTGTCGGCCCCTGTTTTCTCCTGACATTACCGCTGCCTGCTGGGAAGGCTGCAGGAGACGCAAGGCCTGTCAGCTCGGGTGACGTCAGCCGGCACAGATAAGGCTGAAAAAAGCAGCTCCCTTTCTCCTCACAGCTGCATTCAACACAACAAACACCCTCACCTCTTTGATTTATTCAGTCAGGACAAACACAGCCCACAATGCCATTTACTCTAGCATTTTAAAAGTTCAAGCAAAATGTTTAATGCCAAATGAGCGTACACTACATTTAGCGCTTGTGTGAGTGGAAACTAATTTACGCTGCCCTTAAAACCCTGAAAAGCCTATACTTATACTTCTTACACTCATAACTACATAACTCAGTATGGGAGATGTTTAATATTCTGGAAACTTGCTACAGTGGTGAAGATCAGTGTTGATACAGATGCCAGTCTTTGCTAGTTTAGGTCTCAGATGACCTGACATTACATACACCTACACAGACTCATGCATGCATGCACACACACTTAATGGCAACAGTTTGTCAGCCCACAGCTTGCAATGTGTTCTCCTGTAGGGTGCCTTTGTGTGCTTATAAAGCTGTGAGAGATAAGTAATCGCACCCATTCATTCTGCATTGTGCATAGAAAACATAGGCCATGACTATTCAGCCGTCTAACAGCTAACCGGTAACTAACTGATAACTGTTTCTCCCCTCATGACACCAGTTGCTTCCTTGAATAGGTCAAGGTTCAGCTATATGGATCCAGTAGAAGGATATTTATCCCTGAACACACATTCAACTTCAGTACAAAGTAAGCAAAAACTTGCATGTACAAAATTTGGAGTTAGAAGGCAAATAGTGCACGACATACTTTAATTATGAACAGTACTTTTAAAAAGCTGCTACTGTTTTTAGCTATTTGACATACCTTATGACTTATTTAGGTCTGCCAACTTTGTTGGAGTGATGCTGAGGTGAGCCAGTTAGGCTTCTATCTATCTATTCAGAGACACAATTACAAAAGATCCTCCAAAGAGAATCAACAAACCATGTTTAGAAAGAAAAGCTATAGCATTTAGCTGTGGCTAATTGTTGTTTTCGGACTGGTGTTCCAACCTTTGGGAGCATTCTAATATAAACTTCCCAATGGACGGTTAGAAATTTCTAATTCTTAGTATTTTAATATGTAGTTAACTTGCCTAACCAGGTGGTTTGTCACGTAACGTCACCTCTTCATGACCTCATGTGCAGCATCTTGGTTCCAGACAGCCAAGACATGCCCAACAACAAAGTGAGTCTTGTCACTAGTGCAGCCTTCATTTCAATGAGGTACAGTGGGCAGAGCCTCTCTCTGTTGACAATCAATCAGCTAGACAACCCACCTGCTGTCATCCAATCAGCAACCTGCTCATGTTCAGATACTTGGATCCAGCAGTGAGCGAGAGTTGGCAGCCCTGCTTATTGATGATATTTGGGGTAAGTGGTATGTTGTGCACATTGTATTTCTTAATTAAACCATTATTTTCAACTGACCTCATCTACTTGGCCTTGCCACTTTTCCTTAGGAATGGCATCTTAATGGCTCTTCCATTACTGAATCAGCTCAAGTGAAGTTTATTACACAAACCCTTAAAGTGTCAACATCAGTAAATGATTGCAACCTGATGCAAAATAATTCATCTAAATACAAGCAAAACAAGAGTTAACACTGCTGTTGATTTCTATATCTGGAGACACTGTCTGTGAGTAAAGGGATGAAGTTGGATGCTGTTGTTGAATGTTTCTTCTAGACTGGTACGAACTAAAGAGGAAGGAGGAGCAATTGTACATTTTCTGGTTGTATGTTGGCTGCTAGAGTTTGAATTTTGAATTTCTTTAATTTAGCAAATTACTCCATCTGTTATAGATGACAACTTCATTACTAGCTGCTAGACAACTAGTTAGCATGCTAAAGCTAAAAATAGGCAACATACAACAGTTTGAAACCATAACTGATAGCCAGACAAAGTAAATATCCACGACAGATATGTACATTATGTTTAAACATCTTGGGAAAACAGTATGACAAAGTTTGCATAGCAATAAAGAAGTGAAAGACAAGTGTGATTAAAGTTTGCAGTGGTATGTTAAAACAGCATTTTAATGGAGCCACAGCTTAAAATCTAATGTTTAAGAGAGACTTAAAGACAGATCATTCAGAAATACATGCTTACACATTACAATGCTATTCTGTGTTTAACGCTAAAAGAAAACGTCCCTGTACTTTGTTTTAGTTTCTTTAACTTAAGAAGAAGGCAACAATATGAGGGTTGAAGCACAATGTGAGAAGATGAGCACTAGTGTTTTTGCTGCTCACTGTTTGTTTGTTCTGTAACCGTGGTCACTGTGACTTAGTTTGCTCATTGTTGGACTGTGGCTCCTCCAGAATCATGTGATGGTAATGGAATCATTTAGAAAACTAAACATAAACAAACCTGTAGACAATTTATTCGGACTGTTGTGCTAAATTTACATTTCTAATATTTATTTCTAATAATAATACTTATAATATTATTACCATATCTTCTGCCATCAAAAGTACGGAATTAATGTAAACACAAAATTACGCCAAGGTGGCTTGAGGGGATGACCTGTGGTCTTATTTATTGTGTGATTGTATTCACTTGATTTAGCAACATCTTTAGTATGTTATAGTGTAATGTTTGGCCTTGCCCAGGTTATGACCAGCTCTAATAGTGGGTCTAAACAGTGGGCTTTTACAGATGAGCAGTGTTACACAACAGCTCAACTGAGCCATTCACTGTAATTGCATTACTGCACTCCTGACTTGTCAAGTCAGTGCATGTTTTTGGGCAGTTAGTAACAGTCTCATGACTGCTGACAAGCATGTAATGTCATGGTGAGAATAGAGGACAATGAGCAAAGTGCAGGAATATAATGTGTGTGAAATATTGTAGTCATCTCATGATCTTATGATATTCCATTTGAAACTGAAATACTCACAATGTGCCCAAAATAGATAACACAAAATGAATTACACTATATGGACGAAAGTTTGTGGACATCTGGCCTTCACACTTACATAAGCTTGTTAGGTATCCTTTTCCAAATCCATGGGCATTGTTGGCCCCTCTTTGTAGCCATCACAGCTCCCACTCTTATTCACAGGAGGGCTTTTTCACAAGATATTGGACTGTGTTTGTGGGAATTTGTGCCCATTCAGTCAAAAGAGCATTGGTGAGGTCAGGCAGTGATGTTGGATGAAAACGCCTGGCTTGCAATAAATGCTCTAATTCATCCCAAATGTGTTCACTGGGGAGTGCTCTGTGAAGTTCCTCCACGTCAAGCCAGGTCTTTGGCAGTTTTGTCTTTGTTTACAGGGTCACTGTTATGCTAAAAGAGGAAAGGATCTTCCTCAAACTGTTGTCACAAAGTTGGAAGCATCAAATTGTCTAAAACGTCTTTGCATGTTAGAGCATTAATGTCACTCTTCACTGGAACTAAGAGACCTAAAGCTTTACAGATTGACTTGTGATAAAGGTTGCATCAGTAAAACCTATTCTACAGCCAGTGTATATCTATGGATGTTTGCATGGCTATGTGCTTGATTTTATACACCTGTTAACAATGAATGGCAAAAGAAAGTGTCCATATACTTTTGGCCATATTGTCCACATGTGTTTCTTATCGTACTAGCCACTTTTTTTCGGTTTCCATAGAGCAACATATCTCCGCATTATCCAAGTGTTATTCCATATAAAATTATCTTGGTTTCTATGGCAACTCAGGATGTGCATCTATGAATGCCTTGATAGTTCTTAGAGGAGAAAAGGAAGTCTGTTTGTCCACACAGCTGCATTCCTGCCCCGCCCGCTCTAATCCACAGACAGACGGACACAGATAGCAGAGAATTCTGCTTCTCGGTTCTCGCGCAACCACTCCTGAAAATCACTGCAGTCAGACCATCTCCTTACTGCTATAAACCAGTATAATCTTTTTCTTTTGATTTTATTAAAGGATTTAAATTTCTAAATGTTGAAATGTAAACAATGAGAGTGGTTTGGTGCAAAATGGATACTTGCAGAACTTACAGAGGTGGTGATAGGGTCGTACATATATACCTATATATAGCCGTTTTATTTACTATCCAAAATCACAGAAGAAGCTGCAAGTCTTTCTATATGCCCCTGAAAGCTTTCCTAGAACAGCACTGCACAACAAACCACTCTGAATGACTTTGTTATATCTTTGTTTACATATCAATGTTTATATGAATTATCTAATTATGCAGATTAAATGGTGGAATCCCCCTTTATGGCTATTGGGGCCCCACATCCTCAGTCTATTATAGTCCTCCCACTGACACATAGCCTGTGGGCCAAAAAAGTTCAGACCACCATTCTCTGTGCCAGACTTGTACAAACCCAAAGATATCGCTTTAACTACACTGGTGTTCAAAAGTTTAAAATCACTGTTTTTAAACAATAGAGTCATTTTGGTTTCAGATAAATGCATTAAAGCCAATTGCTAGTCCTGTGAAATGTCAAGGCCCATAAATAATTAGTATGTATCTGTAGACAGCAGAGAAGATGTGAAGATGTGAAGATTCTAAAATGACTGAGAAAGCTGTACAACATTGTGGACAAAATTCTAATAAATTGAACATTCAGAATATTCAAAAAGGTGATAAGCAAATCCTGAGGTAGTTCATATGACTATAATTACAGTATAGAGTTTACAGCAGTCTGTATATTAACTCTAACTGTAATAAACTATTCTAAAGTTTTGAACAGTAGTGTAGATTTTTTTATGTAGCCCCAATCCATCCAAGTTACACCACCTATGGATATCTCTGGCATATACATTTTTCAACAGAAGAGCACAGCAGGACTCTATACTGCTCAATTACTCCATCAGACCACCCAAACAATCATACATCTCTCTGCATAAACCTGTGCTGAGAATTCATTCTTTTCCTATAGTCTAAAATCTTGTTTAACTGTAATGAGGTGGAATGTGACATTTCTGTTGCTGGGTGTGGTTTTTCCCAGAAGTTTTAAAACCTAGGAAAGTGGGAGTGGCCAGAAAGAAAAGGGCATATATACACATGATGGTGTTTCTTTCAGGTCCTATCTGAGGTCATCTGCAGTTGTGTATCCCAGTCTGCTTTGCTTTTGAACAGGTATGCTAATACTTACTCCATAATTTTTTCCATGTGCATGTTTGATAATCCTATATATTTCTTCTATGTAAGTTAATGTAGTTAATGTAAAAAGGTTTAGTCCAAGAGATTTTGGAGAATTTCTATTGGTGCACTCATGATGAAACTTATTCATAGAATATAAATGGAAGCTATATATATATATATATATATATATATATATATATATATATATATATATATATATGCATAAAGATAGATAGCACTTGTGCCTGTTGATTGTCTAATTATTTGTGCTAAAGTAAAACTCACTCTGTAGGCTACATCATACTTTCTTCCTGTAGAAGTTTTATGTAGAGCTTAAAATGAGCTTTTGGATTTTTTTGAAATAAATTTGCTAGAATTTAAAATACAGCTTTTTGCAGTGTTGGTATCTCTAAAACTTATATTAACAGGTCTTCAGCATTAGTAATGTACTTTAAACAGAAATTAAGAAAACTGGAGAGTAATTTGATCCCTATCTCTGTAATTACTACTGAGGCGGTCTTAGTGATCAGGAACATTGTTTCAATTAAGGACTTTTAATAATCACAGATCATTTCATTATCATACTAAATGTAAAAATATCACCATGAACAACTGTATTCCTAACTGTAGAACAATGGATCACCCTAAGAAACACAGATCTTACCAGATATTCAAGGCCAATCGCTCCTGATTTATTCAGGGTTTGTGCGAGGCATATAGAGCCCTCTTGTGGTTATATCAATAAAGACAGTGACATATTTTCATGAAAAAGTTTTCATGAAGTCATGAAGATCTTTATTAATATTAATATGTAAACATGTTCTTTCACATTAATCAAATGGCATTGTACGTATGTGTTATTGCACTTATTATAGATTAATAGTGAGTACACATATAAGTACACATATAACAGTACAGCTGTCTCAGTCAAACTGGTGATGTGTGTAGATATGTCAGTACCTAGTTCCTAGCATATTCCTACATCTCTGGTTTAGTCTGTGCTAAATCAATAAACTAACCACACCATTGTGTTCCCTAACCCACAGCACTTAGACAAAATGAGTTGTCCATCTTCTGGTCAGCAGGGTAACAATATATGGCCCTGCCAGAGCACTCAACAGCCAGGAGCAACAATGTGGCCAGGCCAACCTTGCCAACCATACTGGCCCTCACAGCCTAACCAGCCTACCTGGCCTGGAATGCAACCGTGTGCACCGAACTGGCCACCAAACCAACCAGCACCACCCAGTCAGCAGGGCTGGCCTGCCCCTCCGACAACTCAACCAAGCCAACCTAGCCAACCTAGTCAAGCTATCCAACCTAGCCAACCAAGCCAACCGATTCAACCCAGTCTACCTGCCCCAGCAAGCCAGCCGAGCCAACCTAGCCAACCCATTCAACCCAGCTGGCCTGCACAGCTCCCTATCCCAACAGGCTACCTTCCAACCCCTGCCTATCCAGGGTGGTCTGGTAACCCCGGACAGCCAGGATGGCCTGGTCAGAACCCTTCTGGAGGCCAACAGCTGGCATGGCCACCAGCTCCCTCGACAGGACCCGTGGTAAGATAATTAACTTGAGGCTGGATACTCCTCCTATTTTCAGAGGTGCAATTACCAACCCTCCTTCCTGCAGAGTTCACCCCCAAACCAAATCTAACATCTCCTTCAGCTCATCAATCAATTATTCTAATAATGAGTAAATGGATAAAAGACGTGATTAGAGTGGAAGCTAATATCTGCAGGCAGATCTTCATGAGTTGTGCCCAGTAACAGAGTAATATGGTCCACTGCTTATTTTCATGGTTATTCAGTAGCACTGTTTTCAGACTCAAACACTGTAAAAGGCTTTGGTTGTAGAATGCTTTTGGCTGTTATGATGATATGATATTATCATCACATTAACTTATGTCACAGGAATGTTGCTGCTGGAACAAAACCCCTTAACTTAACATAATGTTGCCTTTACATAGATTGATAACCAAAAATCTGAGGTTTTACAGGAGAGGATAAGTACCATTAAATTTGATACTATCTATAGTGCTATACATCACCATAAACTAACATTTCACCTTAACGGCTTACATTAAAATAAAATGAAGAGAAAGACAGCTTCCTACAAACGTCTCCTGTTGCATAATTGCCTAAGATTTTGTCCAGTCGTCAAGAGTTCATAGAGCATAACTGATCCTGTAAAAACTTTTCTCACAATGTTTTTTTTTCCTTGTGCCATGACTGTTTAGTTGGTGCATCTGTTTCAATATCAGGAAAAATAAATGTTGTGACATTGCCTTTGTTGTCATATCACTCATCATTCTAACATCTAGCTGAAGAGGCTCTAACTTCAAACTGTGTCTATTTGTTTTGATCACAGTCGGTGCCCTTCAACATGAATTTCCCCAGAGGCATCTATGACAAGCTGATGCTCACGATAAGGGGGCAGGTTAAGCCTGAGGCCAAAAAGTGAGTGAACACCAGGCACAATTAACTTGTAATTCGTTTTGCAGTAGTTCTTGGCACTGTCCTCAACACAAAAGTGTTTATTTATTTATTTTTATTTTTTTAAACCAGGTTTACAGTGAATTTTCTGCGTGGTAATGACATCGCCTTGCATATCAACCCCCGCTTCAGTGAGGGAGGGAAGCAGGTCATTGTCCGCAACCACAGGCTGGGGGAAAAATGGGGGATTGAAGAAAGGAACCTTCTAGGACCATTTCCATTTGTTGCAGGACAACATTTTGAGGTAAGAGACTGGGTCACTCACTACTAACGTTAGAAATCAGATGTGGTGTCTTGGAAAGAATGTTCGACCCTCTTATTCACAGTATCGCAAATCACAGCATTATCCAAAAACCTGCTGAGCCTTGAGCTCTTAAGTAACAGACTAAAGCAGTGTGAGATAATTCCAGTCCAATGTTAAGTTGAATGTAGGGATGAGCTCTTCACATACCTACAGGCTTACAAGGCTTTCCTCTTCCTCTATAGATGAAGATCCTCTGCACAATCACTGAATTCAAGGTGACGGTCAATAACACACCCATGTTTGAATTCAAGCACCGCATCAGGGAGGTTAACCAAATCGACCGCATCAACATCCTGCACGATGTCAGTCTAACTTCAGTCAACGTGGACACGCTGCCCTGAGCTGCAGAGACATCTTGCTTTACCAGCAACACTGCATTTGCCTTCTGCATTGGCTGGCAAGGCAACAGTCAGGAACTCCATGGTTCACCCTGCTGTCAACTAATTTTTGAAGAGTTAACCACTTGATTTGTTTCCCCAAATACAGCAAATAATCACAATTGTGAACCAACAAGCCTTCAATGGACAAAGGCCATTGCCAAGATTCTCTACATTCCAGAGCTAATAACCCTAACGCTCTCCCTGTTTCAACTAAACATTGCTCTGGTTGGATGTATACATATACTCTGCTTACAAAATGTCTTGCTTTTCTCAAAAATATATATAAATAATCAGCAAATTATTCATGAAAAATATGTTTGGAAGTACTAATGTTACATAACACATGAAACGAGTGAGTTCAGAAAGAGATTTTTAATTTCATTAAAAATTAATTCATTCAGTGTTGTTTTATTAATAAGAACATATGGCCAGCAGATAGAAACTATGGTACAGAAATCATAAGTAACCACAGCAGACAAACACACTTACCCTCTCTATAAAACATTTAAGGCTCATAGATCAGGTAACTTAATTATATCCTATAATAAAGGATGACACTTTAAAACTTTATTAAATAAAAATACAAATCCAGCTTGTATCTAAAGACACACATGTACATATTGGACAACAAAACATGTAACAAACCTTATTTTTGATTAAGTCTTTTCTATTATAAAACGCTATAAGCCTAGTCCTGAACTACCTGTAGAATGCTGTGTCGTCCAGGACTACAAACTGACAATAAATTAACATTCAAAGATAAAATAACTACGATTAAAACCAAACAAAACAAAAAACATCGCTTTGCTCCTTCTTCATTAGGCTGTCTAAGCTTTTACGGAAGCAAAGAAGGAACATTATAAAGCATGTGACTGAGGGTTTAAGATACGCAGACCCAAAATCTGTCCAGATCTTTCCGATTCGTCACTTCAGAGCCTCTTTCAGGTAGGAGGAAGTGCAGAAATACAAACTCAAGTACCTTAATCAATGTGCAATCAGCCTAGTCCGGTTGCTGAGTAGTTAGATTTTGTGGTCGAGTCTCTTCTCTACAGACTGTAGCAGAAGCTGAGAGTACTGCTCTAGCAGGGCCAGGGTCCGCTCTCCACCCTCGGCAGCTCCCACCACTGGTGCTGGCCTGGGAATGGCCTCCAGCTCTGAGCGTACCAGGAGCAGAGCCTCAGTTAGCACACGCTCCATCGCCTGACGCTCTGTGTATGCCTCTCCTTCACAGGAGCTCACCTACCACCACACACATGAACAACAAACATTAAAAGACCCAATCAAAGAGTCCTGAGAGAATCCTTTAATATTAGAGTATCTGATGATGATGGGTTTTTTTTTGTGTGTACACTACAATAAAACACACAGTGCACTGAATGCATAACCCCTACAGCGTGGGGGAGGGGTTTCCTCTTGCTCTGTTAAGCTGTAGGGGGCATTATCCCATCAAGTTTCCCTTGACCCACTTGTTTCCTTAGAGAGAAGGGTCACTGCAAATGAATCCTAAGTTGTTCTAACTGGTCATCTTTATTCGATGATAAGCCATTCTGTCCAGATGGGACTGGTGTCTTTCAAGCAAACACTACACTCATCTACGAGTGGTCACTGAATGATTTGATGAGTAAGGAAATGATGCAAATCACAGACTATGGCCCTTGCAGTCATTCCATTTTAGAATTTACGCCAAGGCAGTTCATGGTGGTCTACCCTTTTAACTTTTATAAGAGACTAAGTTGTTGCCTATCTGCACTACAATTGGCTGGTTTCACTGTGAAACAGCTCCGCGATGTAGACATTTTGGACTGCCTTAGCTTTAGAAAATGTCCCTTACTCTGCAAGATGTCTAACGCAGAGGTGCCTCAGTGGTGTAAATAGAGCAGAATGGAATAAAACAGCCTTTACGAAAGATCACAGTTGGATCAGGCTTTGATTGGCTCTGAGCCGAGCCAAAACTAAAACAGGCCAAGATTGAAACCACAGTTTGTGCAACAGGCATTCAAACTCACAAACACGGATTGAGGGCAGTGATACTGTTGGTATATTTAGTAACACAGTGGCATTGAACACAGTCTAAAGCATAAAATCTCACCATTCTGTAGAGCTGGGTGGCCTTCCTCATATTGTTGCATAGATCAGCAGCAGCTTGCCTGCAAGACTCCAAGTTTACTGAAGGCTCTGCTGGAGAAAACCAGAAAATCCGTAAGAAATTGGTTATATTGACTGGCAGCATGTACCAATGACCTAGAAAAGGCTATTTTAAGGTAGATATCTAGATCTGGGTCAAAACGTTTGAAACACTGGTATGGGGTATCGCAGCATTCTCCGCGGATTTGAGATGCATAGTACAAACTGAGAAAATAACAAACTCACCCCTCAGACAGCAATGGCTCATGCATGAATGGACAGAGTAAGGAGAAGTGAAGTAGCGAGGCCAAAGAGTAGCAGAACAGTGATGAAGAGGAAGATGAAAGGGCACAGACGCCAGGATGATAGAGGACGAACGTTGACGGTGCAAACCTTGATCAGTCTGGTTCTCAGAGGCCATGGCGAAAGCCTGGACAGCCAGCAGGGGGCGCTCGTGCTGTGGGTTGTGGGGCACTGCTTTAGAGTCCAGACCAGCTTTTAGAGGCATAGAATGAGAGGCAAGGTGAGGGGACACAGGTTCTGCAGCTTCCATCTGACCCTTTGGACGGTCAGTGTCCATGTGGAGTTGTGCAGTCCTGCTAAAAGAGTCTTTCTGAATAGCAGGAGCTCCGGAAATGGCCGTAGGAGTGGATCTGCCAGAATGTTCTGCGACAGGGTTACCGCTCCTCCCAAAGACACGCGCCTTGCTGCTTTTAGGAGATCCACAATGGGTCTGGATGCAAGGGCCAGGATGCGGAGTAGAAGGAGAGGGCAGAAGTGGTGTACTACCATAAGATGAACCGGTAGGTGAGGTTGAAGGCCCTGGGCATGGCAACGTCTCGCCACCTGACAAGCCCAAGTGGAAGCCGTCCCCGTAAGATGCAGCACGACTGACCTTGGCTATGAAACTGGTGGTGGGGCTCATGTACGAGCGAGCTTTGAGATGACGGCTGGTGTTAGGACTTTCCCAGGGCTGAGGAGATGAGGAACCTGTGAGGGATGGGTGATGCACTCTGGAATCATTTTTCTCCACAGTGAGCTGCGGCAGGGGCAGCCGAGACTCCTGCTTCAATCGGCACGGAGCCACAGACTTCCGATCTTCAAAAGAAAGAAGGCTTGTGTTAACAGCTGTGTTCCACCGAGTAACTACTTAGAAGTAATGTTCAAACAAGTTATTATACTACTTTTATTTTATTCAGAACACAT
Source organism: Megaleporinus macrocephalus (assembly GCA_021613375.1). Lineage (NCBI taxonomy): Eukaryota > Metazoa > Chordata > Actinopteri > Characiformes > Anostomidae > Megaleporinus > Megaleporinus macrocephalus. The sequence goes on from CM038707.1 coordinate 33,045,412, forward strand.
CTGTGTTTATTTATAATATTACATAACTATATGTTGGGAATACAACATTTAAATGCTGCACATTTAATATTTGGACATACAAACAGGAAAAATAGTAATGCTTCATCATGACGGATAGGCAGCTTAAATATTTGCACTCGTATTAAAAAAGTTAGAAACTAACTACAGCCAGCAGCACGGGTCTCACTATATAGACTACAGCCAGCAGCACGAGTCCCACTATATAGACTACAGCCAGCAGCACGGGTCCCACTATATAGACTACAGCCAGCAGCACGGGTCCCACTATACAGACTACAGCCAGCAGCACGGGTCCCACTATACAGACTACAGCCAGCAGCACGGGTCCCACTATATAGACTGCAGCCAGCAGCACGGGTCCCACTACATAGACTGCAGCCAGCAGCACGGGTCCCACTACATAGACTGCAGCCAGCAGCACGGGTCCCACTACATAGACTACAACCAGCAGCACGGGTCCCACCTCATAGACTACAACCAGCAGCACGGGTCCCACCTCATAGACTACAGCCAGCAGCACGGGTCCCACCTCATAGACTACAGCCAGCAGCACGGGTCCCGCTATATAGACTACAGCCAGCAGCACGGGTCCCGCTATATAGACTACAGCCAACAGCACAGGTCCCACTATATAGACTACAGCCAGCAGCACGGGTCCCGCTATATAGACTACAGCCAGCAGCACGGGTCCCGCTATATAGACTACAGCCAACAGCACGGGTCCCGCTATATAGACTACAGCCAACAGCACAGGTCCCACTATATAGACTACAGCCAACAGCACAGGTCCCACTATATAGATTACAGCCAACAGCACAGGTCCCACTATATAGATTACAGCCAACAGCACGGGTCCCACTACATAGACTGCAGCCAGCAGCACGGGTCTCACTACATAGACTACAACCAGCAGCACGGGTCCCTCCTCATAGACTACAGCCAGCAGCACGGGTCCCACCTCATAGACTACAGCCAGCAGCACGGGTCCCACCTCATAGACTACAGCCAGCAGCACGGGTCCCACCTCATAGACTACAGCCAGCAGCACGGGTCCCACCTCATAGACTACAGCCAGCAGCACGGGTCCCACCTCATAGACTACAGCCAGCAGCACGGGTCCCACCACATAGACTACAGCCAGCAGCACGGGTCCCGCTATATAGACTACAGCCAGCAGCACGGGTCCCGCTATATAGACTACAGCCAACAGCACAGGTCCCACTATATAGACTACAGCCAACAGCACAGGTCCCACTATATAGATTACAGTCAACAGCACGGGTCCCACTATATAGATTACAGCCAACAGCACGGGTCCCACTATATAGATTACAGCCAACAGCACGGTTCCCACTATATAGACTACAGCCAGCAGCACGGGTCCCACTATATAGACTGCAGTCAACAGTCACTCACCAACACACACTATGGCCTAGTGGAGTCTGGTGTGTCGGGACCCCGATGTGTACATGTGAAACGTATGACTCCAAGAACGTGATTTGAAGACATGAGCAGCAACATTAGTGAAACTTACTCTCTGCTGTTAGATTTTGTGCTGACATGGACTTCAGAAGCACTGCCGATTTCTTGCCCATCGGACTTGCCACCCTGCCAGGATGAGCCCCGGCAGTCTTCCTCCTCTGTGGTGTGTAGCTCAGCTGTGGACATTGCTCTAGAGGGTTCGCTCCTGCCTTCCCCTCCAAACCTGTTCCTTGACTCTTTCCCTCATGCAGGGGTCGTACTGCGGATACCAGTGGTTTAACTTCAGCACTGGGACCTCTGTCCGTCGTCTGGGCAGGCTTGTAGCGGAATGGGGTGGACCTTCTATAAGAAATAATTAGAAAAACATGCAACACCACATGTAGAGTGTTAGAGCTCAAGCAATATACTGACCCACATACATACACACACGAGCCACAGTCTTAATCGCCATCTGCACCACTGAGATTAACACTCTCCTATACAGTACAACAAACACCACAAAATCTTAGACAGACCATGTATTACCATGACCTGCATGTAAGCAAACTCTTATTTAATATGACAGCAACATCTGCTAAACCAGCAACACAGATTCTGCAGTTTACTTAGGGTGACTGAAAACTAAATCATATTAGGCATAAAGCACAGCTTTACTGACACTAGGGGAGAATACAATTCAAATGTAAAATTCTACAGCCCTTGTCAGAATGTAAAGCCCTTGAAAAATCAGTAAAACATTTATTTTAGTTGAGCCCTAGTATATATAATAACCTGAATAATGTAAATCTGGTGTCCATAAAAAGACATGACATATTAGATGACCAAATTTAATGATACCTGTTTGTGGAGCCTTGGGCGAGGTAGCGTGCTGAAATGCTGCCTTGGGCTGTGGTGTTGTAACCTGTTAAAGTACAGTTTAGCGATATTGATCAATATTAAAAATACAAACAACACAATTTCATTAGATCGAAGGGGTCGCTACCTATGCTGCCAGTGTCAGCAAGTGTCTCGAAGTGTTCCCTGAGGAAGCTCTCACGTGCAGAGCTCTCTGGCTTGTGAAAACCTTGTTTGGTCTCCTCTTCCGGGTTATAATGCTCTTCATCAGTGCTGACAGCCTCTGGGTCATCTGAGATCAACACAGAACGAAAGACATTACTCATAGACAGACTGAATAAAAAAATAGAACAAGATAGACCAAACTAAAAGTAAGAAACCAAAAGCTTTTTTTTAAATATATATATTCTTTTAAATCTGATAGTCTTGAGTAGATGTTTGTAAATGGTCAGGCTATAAATGATTATTGCTCAGACCAATGGCTTTGTATGACGTTCCAGAAGACTTTTATGCAGTGTTTTGTGAAAAGTCAACATCCACAAAGAGGCTCTAGTTCTGTCTCATAGCATGGCATCCTCATATAATCCCACAACTCTTTTTTTGTTTGTTTGTTTACATTATCTGAACACACAAACCATCTTTCAGTCTGCAGTCCGCTGAAGGACGAATGAAATGGCCCAAAAATAATAAAATCCTTTCAGATTCAGAGGCCCAATGCCACACAGCATCCAAAATTTTAAACCATGTTTTATGATGGTGCATATTACACTCAGCATTACCACAACCACATTAAATTAAAGCAATATCGATACCACAGAAAGCCAACAGCTGATGCCCCCCCCAATCATTACTGCGTGTGTTTTATTCACAGTGTGGTTCTGACCTGCATGGCCCTGCTCCGGGCTGGATCCTCCACTGCCATAGCCCGTGGAACTGCCGCTGTCTGGGCTGTGGCTGTCCGGGCATTGGGTCTTCTCATCCTGCACCTGGTAGGCTGCAGGCAGGCTGTCGATGCTGGGGCACAGCTCAGGATACAGCACTACACCCTCGGGTTCAGGAGACGAGGCAGGAGCCAGCCAGGCAGACTGCGGACGGGCACGCCGCTTCTTACCCAGCTGTTGCTGAGTTAATATAAGAGTGAAAGGTGGGCAAACTGTTAGCAGTATTTAAGAACTGCTTCATGAGGAGAACTTGATGACACTACAGTGACTACAGTTACATGTTACACCTTTTACACAGCATTGTTCTTCGTTTACAGTCAATCAACTACAATTTACAACTCCCATGTTATTTATTTATTCTTTTATAACAGTGTCTTTTAATGTCTTTAACAAAAAAAGGGATGCAGGAAGGTGTTTGTTGTTGGGGGTGATGACATTTTAAGCAAAACGTGTGTGTGCGCCAGTGGTCTCATGCTAAATGCCTTTGGTTTAAAATTCATTGGAACTTTGTACATGGAATCTTTTTATTTAATGCAGGTTAGCCAATGTGGCACGAGGTGACCGCTCCACACAATTAACTGACCCAGCAGCCGCTGAGGCTTTGCGCACTCTCTCTCTCGTTCTGGATGTACTACATGCAAATTAGAGAAGCTACAAACAGCCAGATCACTCAGTCACCAGTCTGTTGCTTGACTATGCATCACTCATATATGCACAAAGCACAACAATAAAACTTTTTTGGTTTATGAAATTTTAGGTACAGAACTTTGGCATAACTTCTACATTTTAACATCTAAACCTACTTGCATTTAAGCAACATGCCCTCAAAGTGGCTGATAGCTGGGAATTGAAATGACTCGCTGTAAAATGCACTGTTAACTTATAGTCCACAGCTACTGCAGATTTCAGAAATATACTAATAAAACAACAGACATTTAAACAGTTTCAGCATGGTTAAGATGTGTGGTGTGTGGTTTCATTACTTGAAGTTGAACAGTCTGCAAGAACAGCCCTGAATCATGGGAAAGCTGCAGCACCTCTCAACAACCCCATATTCTATTTACAAGCAGACTTGCTTTTAATGTTTGCCTTTTTGTTTAGCTATTTTTATACACAGAGCTGTTTCGAATGCATATAAACCCAAAGTTGTTTCTAATAATTGAGTCTTTAAAAAACTTGAATTTATTAATAGTAATATAATCAAAAGGCACTGATTAAGTTTTGGGGTTGAAATGATTCCCCTCTGCGCTCAGTACATAGACAGTATGGGCATCTGTGCTGTATAAATAAAAGGTTATGATGACAAAGGACAGAAACTATAGGTGCCATCAGACCACTTATTTTCAGATGGTGACTGACTGTTCTATAAAACCACTAAGCTTTAAAATGAGTCACTTTTGATTAAAGCACACTATGAAACAGACTAGTCCTTAGTCAATGATGGAATTTTTGATAATTGTTACTCATTGGCCAGCAAGTGATCATGACCAACAAGCCGAAAAATCAAGCACACAATTCTGCAAAATATTAATTATTAAACTGAATAATCCAGATCTGTCCATAACCATTTTATAATACGTTATATACGAACACATCAACTAAATGTTCTACTAATTCACAGTCATGTGAAATGTTATCCTTGTATGGAGCGTAGCAATGATGGATCAGGCCAGGCATAAGCACATATAGGTAACAAGCAGCCCCAAGGATAAATTACAACACACCTTACAAACCTGGGTTTGTTTAAACACAGATGCTAACAACCATATATTCTTGATTATATCCATAATAATGGTCTACAGAAGGTCTAAAATTAAAATGTACTATTCATTATTAACCAGAGTTAATATGAACAAAAGTGATGAACAGGGCTGGCTCTGGCACAGAGTACCTTAGTAACTCTCATAAACCGAGAAAACTTTTTTTTGGTAACACTGATAACTGGTACACCAATGGCATAGAATTAGCATGGACGGAAGTGACGTGTCCCCACTAATATCCAGCGATTATTGAATTGTCCCCATCAATAATTTGATCCCCCGCCAAAAAACCCCGATCTGTCAATGTCTGATTAACCTAGAGGCAGTGCTGGAACAAGATCCGCCACCTCTCATATTTCAGGCGTTCCAGAACTTATTTATGTGGATCCAACACCTCTTTCTTTGTTAGCAGCTTCAAAACTGGAAGAAGAACTTTCTAGTCATATGAGAGAGTCACTGCAACACTTAGGGTGACACATGGGTGTCAGATGCAAGTGAAGATGGCAGCAAAAAAGAAGGTGGTGAACATGAGGAGCTACTTTCCAAAGAAACGTGTCACTTAACGTCGAGTTTACAAATAAATTGCGACCATCATAACAGTAATGGCGATGCTAGGCTCTGCCGCACAGCATACAGCAGGCTAACATTGTCTTTTGCTATGAATAACATGGTTTGGAAATTAACTGCACAACAAACTACCAACGGTCAGTTCATTTAACATAATATAATTAATGAATTAAAATATTTAGAATAGTTTAAAAACATGTAGTATAGCATATGTAGTATATCAGTCCTTTATCGTTTTATCACGGAGCAAAGAGAAAACAACAACAACAACAATGATTGGTGTGTGTGAGGGGGCGGGTGGCGGACACATACGTCCCCACCAAAGTCAAGAGCAAACCTACGCCCTTGTGGTACACGGTCATTACGCTATTGTCATTTTCAAGTAACGCTTTGGTCGTACTCTTAAACCTAGCAGCGCACCGTAGAACAGGCATTAGTGCAGTGCACTCACTGTTTCCTCCTGGATGCACAGCTGACTAGTGGAGCTGCTTTTTGGAGAGCTGGGTCTGGAGAAGGAGTCAAGCTGCCTCAGCTCCAGCATGGACTTCACCATCAACTCCAGAGAGCCCATTCTGCAGGACCAGCGCCTCCGTGGCTTTGGCATCTCAGGCAGAGAAGGCTCAGACGCACTGGAACCTGTAGAGGACTCCTGGAACTACCAGAAACACCAAAAACAGCAGCAAAGAAAATGTTACATAAAAGTTTTTTGGAAATTATGTTATTGAGCACGCATTTCTTCCGGCTCCTGTTTTACCAGCATACATACAAAGGAATTTGGATAATAAAAAGAATAAATACAAAACACTTCTGACCTTACTAGAGGAGTCCCAATCATTTCCCTCATCAGAAGCACCTGTAACATAAGAGTACATACTCACCAATTAAACCTATAATGCCAAATGAGGTCTCAATTAGATCTGAAGACAGCAAGCATGTTACCTTGATCTTCTTCTAATGATTCAAGATGTATTGTTTCATGATCATCTGGAGATTGGCTTTCCTCAAATCTTTCATCTTCATCTTCATCATTTTCACTTCCGGAGGAACAGGTCAATATAGACGGGGAGCTGTGCATCTCCAGACTGCTTGTGGAAGTGCATCTGTGGAAAAAGCACCAAACTTGAGTTCAGCAAATGTGGATTTAGTACTACATGGATGTTAGTAATTATAAAATATTTATTTGATGCAGTGTTACTGTTGGGAATAAATATCAGCTGTTAAATTTATGTTCATTTTGGATTTTATTTATACAAGGGGATCTTGTTGCTGATATTGATAAATCATCAGAATCAGAATTTATTGGCCAAGTATACTCACACATACAAGGAATTTGTATTTGGTTACAGTAGCTCACAGCGCACGATAACTGACATAACAGAAGTAACAAACACAACCAACCTAGTCATCCTACAGACATGTACAGACACACAAGATATATGGTATATATCAAAGGTCACTAGTAGTCTGGATGCGGACCCAGATGATGTCAAATGCGGACCCAAACCAATAAACTACTGAGAACTATTTAATTTTAAGAGTGTTTATTTTAAGCAGTGCAACTTTTCCTGTCTTAACGGTACACGGGCTTTGCTGCGCAGTAAACTCACAGACCAATCTCGTGCGCTGTAGGATGACCAAAAGTGCTCCTCAGCCAATCAGATCTGAGCAGACTCGGGAGCGTGGCGCAAACACAGACGAGGTACGAAGCGAGAAGCAGCAGTCGGAGAATAAAACGAGATGGACTATAAAGCGAGTTGGAGAAAGGCTAATTCAGACGGTTCATTCCACAATTAACATTATTAAGAACAAATATCGTTCCAGGGCTAACCAACGAACACCTTAATAAGCATATGAGAATGGCCCTGACCTCATTTCAGCTCAGATGTAAAGACAACCGAAAGCTCACTCCTCTCACTAAACAAGAGAAAGTGTAAGAGAGGAATACAAGACGGAAATAAACTGTTAAGATGTGAAAATTTATTTATGTTTTCTATTATTAAGCACTTAAAAAAAAAAAAATCTAAATGCTTTTGAAATAAAAGCATCTTAATGTAGCCCTAGTTTTTACTTGAAGTAAGGGAAAAAAAACATTTTTAGAAGTTTATAAATAATTAATTTAGTTCTGCATTTAAAACAATAAATAATGCTGATACTAGGCTACTGCAGTTTACAGGATACAGCACTGAACCATAACACAAGTTAGAAACGATGACGGTCCAGACCTTGGCCTGAGGAAATTTCCTCTAACTGGACCTTACTGAACTCTAATTAAATACCCCTGGTATATATGCACGACATAACATTTAAGTTGCCTTAAAATATATGTTTTAAATGATCACCCTAAGTATTCTCTACATAATTACAGGTGGGATCCAGCTCAGTGTCAGAGAGTTCTTTTGGCTCGCCACATGGGATATGATAGCAGTAGTCATTTGCAGAATTACAGAAATAACCTGATAGCAATACCGTCAGTCCTCTAATGGACCAATTTGAAATATCAGCAACATTCCACAACTGTTTCCGATGTACCTGTACCTGGAGTTCATGAAGTTCAGGCCACTTTGACAATGTTTGAGCTGTTCCAGACGATCCCTCATGTTAATGGTCAGCTCGGGTGCGAGACGCCACACAAAGATACAACTGCAACATGTACAGTAGGCGGAGATGAGACACACATGGAGCAGCAAACTGTTGCAGAGAATCATAAAAGTCTACAAGTTAATGGCACATAAATCCACAGTCCTACCTGTCTCCTGACACTGAGATCAGATGTCTGCAGTCACTGGTGAATTTAATGCCTGTGATGATTTCTATAAGGAGATGGAGTTGGATTGATCGTGGGAAACACTTTACTTATGCTTGTTTCCTTACCAAGTACTAATTGTGAATTATATAGTATTACTAATTATTATAGTAACCTACACAACACCAGAAGAACATGAAAGATGTCTTTACCCGAATGGCCAAACATAGCAGCCAGACACTCTCCAGTCTGAAAGTCAAACAGGCTGAGGTTCTTATCCGAGCAGCTGGTGGCTACATACAGACCAGATGGGTCCATCTGAACCTGTGTAACAGATCCATTCGGTAAAGTCAGCCAACATTCATACAGTAAAAAGTGTGAGTTGACTTCTAAATCTCAGCCTACCCTGAGAAGACTGCCATCTTCAGCCTGAGAGCCTTTAAATGATTTCTTTTGTTTCCCGCTGCTTATATTGAAGACTCTGCCAGAGGAGAGAAGTCACTGTGATTAGAAGTTTGCTTTTGCAGTTCGAAGGTTAATATGAACAGGTCAGGACATTACTAACATTACCAGCAGAAACGAGACACTTTATTCAAAAGAGTAAACAGCATGTGCACACACACACACCTGATGCTGCGGTCTTGACAGCCTACAGCTGCATATTTGCATGTGGGATCCACATCCATATCATAAAGAGTGTTTTTTCTCACCACATGGTGGGTGCGTTTGAATTTCACTCCTCTAAAAGTCTTGATATTGGGAGAGGAAAACAGGTGGTTAAGCATCTCCATTCACAAAATCACAAAGCAGAAGAGACATTCAAAAATAACTGTTAGTGAAATAATTATTAAAATAAAGTTGGTCTTAAAAACGAAATAAATAGAAATGAATTTGACTCCCTATTTTAATAAAAACAACCACCTCCCAAACAGAGCAACTACGAAGTAGTACAATTACAGACGCTAGTACATCTCTTTTCAGACACAATGGGTGTGTCTCACAAGTGAGGTGTCTAAATAGGCAGTGTCTAGGTGGGCAGTGTTTAAGTAGGCAGTGTTCTGTCTGACATCTCTCCTCATAAAACAGATTACTGAGACGCTCTAGTTAGAGAGAGACTGCGTCATGGCTTGTTCCCGCCCACTGCAGCACGGGACCGGTGGTTTAGCTAGTTGCTAAGCTACCGCCCAGCATCCAAAACAATAGCCCGAGGCTTAAAAATCTGCTAGCATAAATGCTAATGGCCTGTGTATAAAACTGCAAAATGGTCAACGACTGGTTGCAGAGTTGCAAATAAAATACTGTTTTGTGTGATTATATGACAAGAAACATTAAAACACCAGAGAGAATCAAAATAACTTACATTTTAAAACCACTTCACTGCTCGTAGATTTGCCTGCGTTGCATCATGGGATTGTCTTAGCGGCTGAGGAAGCGTTTGATGCTTCCTTAAAATCAGGTAAAAATAAGGTTCCTCAGTAGAAAGCATGTTTAAGATATCTAAGAACTTGGACAGCCTACATGTCAGGAGCGTGCATACCATGACGTAAAATACTGCCTATGTAGGCAGTTCGCTAGGTTTTGAGACACACCCAATATGTCAGCTACACTCTTTATGCTGTCCATTTGGAGTGATCCACACCCAAAAATATCTAAGGGTGCGTCCGAAATCGCGTACTTCCATACTGAACCAAACCATTTCAGCCAAAATGCACAACAGAACGCCACAGGAGGTCATTCCTACCAGTGGCTATCAGACTTTATAACTCCTCTCTTAACATATGACACCTCTTACATGTACAGTAATAACAATAGAACAATAATTTAATTATGTGTCCAACAACTCAAATGTGCAATAACTTTCCTACTTCTAATCTCTACTGCTGTATACAGTATATCTGTACTTATTATTATAGCCACAGTCACTTTATATTTTATTCTTCTATTGCATTATATTATAAGACTTATATATGTGTACATATTACAAATTTCTTTTATGTTGTAAATTATTATTAGAGTGTTTATTCTACATAACCGGCTGCTACTGTAAAAACTGCAATTTCCCTCTTGGATCAATAAAGTATTTCTGATTCTGAACAGTACGCAAAAGTAGTGCGCGAGTGAGACTAGGGTGTCCAAATACGTAGTACCCGGATGACGTACTGCACCGGCAGACATTTTTAAGTATGCAGCCCCAGCACACTGTCCTATCCCAGGATTTCATCAGAGCCGCGGAGGAATTCAAAGCTGAGGAGAAAGCGTGGTGAAACTTGGTACGCCGGCTGTGTGTACGTAGCTACGGCTAGTAAACGGCAGCTACAGGAGTTAGCACTGCTTCTGAGGTAAACAATGATTAAAATTTCTCCTGTTTTGTCTTCTCTGAGCTACAGTTAGGCACCGTGTGAGTAGATATTTACACAAACACGCAGAACGGGGTCACAAACAGTCTCTAAATCAGTCAGTAAACGGGGCTTTTAAATGAATAGCGGGACCTTTACCATGATGGTCTGTGTCTTGTGTCACAGGACGTTGGTAAGATGGCGGACGTAGTGCGTCCAAGGTCGCGTGGATTCTGAGTACGTACTAATCAAGTAGGACGATTTCGGACGCACCTTAAGAGCAAGTGTGATTATAAACTCGACACTTAAATTAAGTGGGCAGTGAACGTATAACTTCTGACACGCCTTTATGCTCCAAAATAGCCCTTAACTATGATCAGTGTTGATAAGTAAACAACAACAGGGAATCGCTTCGTCTTAATGTTTCAACCTGACAGCTTGTCAATATAATCAAGGAGTAATTGATCACTCAACAGTCCCCGGAACAGCCAAACAGTCTCCAGAACACAGATACAGTAGAGCTGACTCACCCTGTGGGCAGTGCGGAAGTACAAACTCTTATCAGCTCCACAGCTAATCAGCCTCACCTTCCCCTCATTGGCTGTAGGGTTCAGTCACCATGCAGAGCACAGAGAGGGCACAACACAGCTCATCAGTGGATCATATGGAAAATCACAAGATGATCTGCTTAGGTCTAAATAATATGTCTTAGTTTTACAGTGTGACCAGAGTACAAACAGGCAAAACTACAGCAGAAGGTTTAGCAGGAGGCCTAATACAATGTGCTGGTACACATGTTGGATATACACAATTCCTAATAGCCAATAATAACATAGCACAACGTTCAGCATGCATTGCATTGTTACCAGGGACCATCATTTTAGTCAAACAAGTTTAACAAGAGATTTTATTATACATGAACAGAGAAACCGTGGTTTCACAACTTCTTTCTAAACAGGTGCAATTTTAAATCTGTGCATAATTTCAGGTTTTAATGCGTCTCTGGTCTAAGCAGCTCACAGCAATGGCTGCAATACTGCTCTTTTATACTAAACATTTAGCCAAAATCAAATCTTGGGAAACCAAAAACAAAATGCTCATTAAGACCACAACAAAAAAACTGAATTCCTGAAATGAAGGAAGACTGTCATACTAAGAACCATTAAGAATGTTTTTTCACCACAAAGACATAAATACACTGAAACATAAGCACCAACAGATTACTTCTTTTAAAAATGACAATCACTACATGTGGTGTTTTTGTTTTATTGCAACAAAATGATAATACTGCAAACCATAAATATAAAAAGATTGGGTATTACAGCACATGTCTAATCAAGTATTCAATTAATTCTCTCACCAGTGAAACGAACAGCTGTAATGGAAGAGGAGTGTTCATCTAGGGTCTGCAGAAGCCCATAATCCTCCTCAACATCCAGTACATGAATCAGCCGATCTCGACCTGCTGTTGCCAGCAGCTTCATTCCTGAAAGAACACGCATAAATGCCTGGTTTACTGGCACTGCATATTTTTATATGAAATCAGGATCTGGGGTCATGACAGAGTGCCTATATGTAATGAGAATGTTATGGTTACACTTAAGTTTGAGGTTAGTAAAATTCCAACAATTCAACACTTCTGTATAATTCAATCACTCATGCATCACATGCAAGTCATTCAGAGTGGTTTGGTGTGACATAGTCAGTTGTAGATAAATCTAACACACAGCTCTTTAAAGTAGTGGCGTTTAGAAGCTGAGACCACAATGCAGATTTTGCCATTTCATCCAGTTTCCAAAATAAAGAGTACACTTACATCTTCCAAATCTTTTCTTTGTAATGCTGAGAAAAATACCACAATTTATCACAAATTTAAAGAAACAAGACATTTTGCCTTACAACACTCTGGATGTACCGCCTACTGTCTCTCCCATTGGAGGACAAAACCTTCTCGAAACGATTATAAAACCCATGTCTCAGCAGGCAGCACTTTCATTAATAACTGCTTGCAAGCTTTTAGAGGCCATCAGCACTGCAGACATCTGGTTCCCATCACCATTACTGAAAACAATTCCAAGTCTAAATTTTGCTAGGATAAATAATTTTACATCTAACCACTCTGAATTACTTTGTGATCTTAACTATTAAATTATGATCCTTTTTTTATAATTTTATATTTCCCCATAACCTTAGTTTTAAGCAGAAACTATAAATAAATGGTATGGTAATGGTTGTTGATCACTGTAGTTAGTCCTGTTTTGTTCTGACATCTTCCTACAGGGTTAGTACAATTACGTGTTAACTATAAAAAAGCAAATGCAATCATGCTCTTACCGGTCTCAGGCTTTGAGTACTCTAGGCACAGGATCTCTGAGTCATGAGCCTCCACTTTAAGAATCTCCTCCATGTTGCTGAGATCATGAACCCTTCAACACCAAAACAGACAAAGAAAAGGTGCTACTCTTCATCTACTACAGCATAATTATTTAAAGAAATGATCAAATAAAACAGATTATGTCCAGATGTGCGCACTACCTCAGTGTGCCAGTCCGGTCACCAGAGGCCAGGTGTTTGCCATCCGGACTCACACAGATGGTTCTAATGCCTGTCCGGCTCTCTGCAGCCTGACCGTCAGACCTCTCTGCACTGTTAGTCACGGTTCCCTCCGTATCCATCAAGGGTGCTGGATTATCATCATCTATATAAATGATCTTCCGAAGATCCTAAACGTGGTTGAGGATTAAACACAATTTTCATTATTGATTAAAACTTTCCATGATGCTTAAGCCCACCTTCCACCAGACCACTGAACAGTGCACATGGCTCAAAGAATCACTGGCTCAGAGCTACAGCACCATCTTCTGGACAAACTCAGCTGGTCTTCTTTAAATAAACACATACTGGAAGGAGTACAACAGGCTCACTGAGGGAACAATAGACTCACACTGCTGAGAACATTGCCATTGGTTGTGAAGTCTTGTGGCTCTGTGGTCCACATGCGAACTGTGTTGTCTGCAGAGCAGCTAAAGAACACTCCTGAAGAAGTGAGCCCAGTTGGTGGTCCGTCTTTAGATTTAGGGTATGTCTGGAAAATAGTGTCAATATGTCATTCACAAATTACACAAACACAAAATGACATTATATGCCCCAAACAGCTACCAAATGGCAAAGCAGCGTGACTATGTCGGAGCCAAGTCTGACTGCTTTTAAAAGCACACCTGCCAAAATTTATAGAGAGATCCCTACTTGTGATGGCGGCCCACCTGCATCTTGACGATATATAAACCAAAATAAAGTTTACATTAATTGGAAATTACAATGCATAATGTGATATTTAATAAGGAAATATGGTATTAGGGTGGACTTGCTGATCATTTTCACTCCCTCTTAGATGGGTGTGGTGGGAAATGGAAACAAACAAAATGTTGACCATCAACAGCAACAGCAGCAGCATCGTCTCCCACTTCTACCTTACAACAGAGTTCAAGGTCCTACAGCACTAATGGAGTATATGAGTATTGGAACACTCAACAAAAGGGTGCAAGCTGTCCCAAAGAGGTATTTGTTTGGATGTTAAGCTTCCCTAGGACAATGTCAATGAGTCCTAATACTCAGATTTAGACGGACGGACGGACGGACGGACGGACGGACGGACGGACGGACGGACGGACGGACGGACGGACGGACGGACGGACAGACGGACAGACGGACAGACGGACAGACGGACAGACGGACAGACAGACAGACAGACAGACAGACAGACAGACAGACAGACAGACAGACAGACACTTTATTGATCCCGAAGGAAATGTAACATGCTATATATTTAGCATGCTATATATTCTATTCCCAATTCTTTGCATTTAGAAAGCTTTTTAAATCACATTGATGGAGATGTTGTGACCTGACAGAAATGAAAATTCAGTACTTCAATTCTCGTTCTTAATTACAATGGCAGTCTTATTGGTCATGATGTTGTGAAAGTATGTCCCAGAGAATAGCAACACAGTTACTCTCCAAGATCGCTGTCAGCTGTGGTCTTTCACAGTGGTCTTGATGTTAACTACTCAATTCCTGCAGATTCTCCAATAAAAAAAATTGTATCTAAACATACGCATTTTATTTATATTTATTTTATTTATTTATATATATTTTTTAGATATGTATGTGTGTGTGTGTTGAATCATGTTTAACATGACCAGGCACTTCTGGACACTACGAAGAACATCAAATTCTTATTTAGGAAAAACCTTCATATTCTTCATATTAGCGTGCCATTATACTGTACAGCCTCGTAGTTGTATAATGACAGTAACATTGAATTAAATCAAGGAGGACACTCTGAGGAACATGAAGCTGAGTTACAGGACTCATTTGTTAATCCAGAAGTGTTTTGTAGCTCCTTGTCTTAAAAAAAAAAAAAAGATAACGTTAAAAATTCCTCCTAAATAAATAAATAAATAAATAAAAACAGATAAATAAATGAATAAAAATTAAAAATAAAAGTGCCTAGTCATAATATACTCTTACCTGCAAATCCCATACACAGGCAGAGTGGTAGAGGGCAGAGTGTAACTTGCCCACTCTCTGCAAATCCCGCACATCCCACACATACAGGCTGTGATCATTATACACGCATGACAGCAAGAGGTTAACAGGGTCATAAGTCACTGCCACTGAGTCTGGGTAGCGTTCATCTGGCTTGCTGGAGAAGAGGTGACTGAAAGAGGAAGTAGCCAGAAATTTGTTTAAAGAGTGTTTTTTTCCCTACAACAGCAGCAAAAAACACAAACTTATTTTTAGCAAACGTTTACTTATAAAAATATCTTCTTTTTAACTAATCTAACAAGACATGTTTAGTATCTGGGCCTTTTATTGTGCATGGAGCTACAGGGATAAAGTAAGCCAGTGCATTCAGACTTTAAAGCAATAAAACTGTACATTTCAAACATCTCATTCAAATTAACCACATCAAGCTACTGTGGGGTGAGGCTCTGGTTGAACTCACTTTGCCTGGGTTACTGCAGCCACATCAGTGCCCAGGTGATGCGGGCGTGGCAGGGTGCAGATGAAGTGAAGGTCAGCAGGGCTAAAGACCCGCACCATCCCGTCAGCACACGCGCAGAAAATGAGCTCCGCGGTCACAGAGAGGGCACGTGCCGTACTCGTCTAAAGAAGACATGGATTTAAAGCAAAAAAAAAAAAAAAAAAACCCAATAAAAATAAGCAAATAAAATGTTAAAAGAACACTGGATAACCTTATAATAAAAATAAATAAATATCAAAACGGGTTTGTTTCCGGTTAAATGGTTGAACTCCACCTAGACTGCATTTGGATACGAGTGTAAGAGTGTAAAATTCACAACCTCATGCTTAAAACCCTGTGACAAAAGTAGCTTTAGGAATCTGGTTCCAATATGCCCTTTAACAAGAGTTTGACTGTAAACTTTTAATTATTGTGGTAAATCATATTCTCAGGGGTGTGAAATTTGGTCTGACAGCACTGAAAAGGTTTAGCCTACATACACTGACAAGCCACTACAAGTTTACCTCCTTGTATCAACATTCAATAGCCATTTAAATCAGCTCCACTTACCATGTAGTTGCACTTTCTAGTTCCACAATTAGACTAAAATAACAATTAAAGTATACAAAGAAACAGATGGACTATGAACCAATATGGTAAGTGGGCAATGGATGTAGACACAAGGTGGTGCAATTAATGATACTGGTCTATAATATTTGGCATTATTAATATAATAAATAAACCTATACAACACATACTAACCCCACCACCACCACATTAGTGTGACTGCAGTGCTGAGAACATTACCTGTGGTGGTTATGTGGAGGCCCTGACCATTGAAGAACAGGACAAAAGGAGGATAATAAAAGTACACATAGAAACGGATGGACTACGAAGGCCTACGAAGTGCATCAGTACGGGACAATGAATGTAGATACAAGATGGTGCTACTGCTCATAATAGTTGGTATTATTAAAATAATAAATAAATAAACCTACTCATTTTTAATTGCAGCCTCTTTGTAGCACTTCAAAAAGACTTTCATAATATTGAAAAAAAGAGAAATGGTACCAATAAAAAGAAACGTGAGCTACACTGACTGCTAGCAAAACCTCAGACCTCTCATTTTCTTTGTCCACCAGTGCTTCAATAGACCCTGAATAGCTCAGTGTTTGACCAGAAGCTCAAAGCCTCAAAAGAGCTTAATTTGAAGCAAAATCCTAACAACTGTTTACAATCAAACTTGGTGTTATTCTCATTAGTACCACTCTCCACACAGTAATCTCAGTGATTAAAATTAGCATTAAAACCCACAAGCCATTCTAACAACTCTCCCCTGTGTGCAAGAACATTTCCTACAGAACTTTAATGAGATACACAGAAGAAACAGTGCCTATCGGAAGCAAAAGGGTCTGGAGACAAAGCAGATGTGCACGGTTAGACTAATACACACACACACACACACACACACACACACACACACACACACACACACACACACACACACACACACACACACACACACACACACACACACACACACACACACACACAATAGCTGGACATCTAAACCCAGAATTTGTTCAAACAGTCAGATGGAAAGGTATTTGGCATCTTCATGTAGATAACTTTCAATGTGCATAACAATTTACAACTCTCTCTCAAGACAACAGTAAGGAAGTAGCTTTAAATAGAAAAAAGAATCGTATTTGACCTAATTTAGCACTACAGAACACTGTGAACTAAAGAAATGGTGGGTCAGTTTAAGGAGCTTGTCACTTTAAAACCACAGTGACACAACATTGCTAGACATTATGTCTAAGCCTAATCTCATTGTGGTCTTTATACAGGCACACAGCAGAAACAGAACACTAACTGTGCCAAATAGAACCAAGTGTTGTTTCCACAGGTACACAATACACAGAAAACAACTAGGCCCAACACACCTAGCCAACCTGGCTGCATTAAACTGATACTGAATGTAGAAGCAATAGAATGTAAATTAGGCCACTACTCACATAAGTGTTACCACTCCTGGTAGAAAAGGCTAAGCTAATGCACATGCATTACACACTCATCAGCCATAACATTCAAAGCACCTACTTGTATCTACTCTCATTGTCCATCGTATCACTTACCACTTATCATACAGGAGCACTTTGCAGTTCTACACTTACAGACCGTAGTCCATCTGTTTCTCTGTATACTGTGTTAGTCCCCTTTTACCTTAGTTCAAGTTTAAGAGGCTTAATTGTCATTTCATTTATATGCAAGTACACAGTGAAATGAAACCACGTTCCTCAAGGACCATATGGTGCAACACAAAACACAACAACAGAAAAACAATACAATAAACAAACACAGAGCAGACAAAAGAGTGCAGTAAATACCAAAACATGCTATAAATATAAAAACAAATAAAACCAAAAGAACAGGACACAAGTCAAGACAGTACACGGCACTGATGATTTATAGGAGTTGGGAAAAGAGGGACATAACATACTACGACATATTAGCAGTCACTGAGGCAGCAGCCATGACAACAGTATGTTCAGGACCACCATAGAGCAGGTATTATTTGCGTGGTGGGTCATTTTCAGCACTGCAGCGACACTAAGGGTGTGGTGGTGTGTTAGTGTGTGTTGAGTTGGTACCAGTATCAGACAAAGCACTGCTGCTGGAGTTTTTAAACACTGTGTCCACTCACTGTGCACTCTAGTAGACACTCCCATCTTGCTGTTCCACCATGTAAATGTAAATGTAAAGTCAGAGCCGGTGTGTATTTATAGTTCATCATCAGTGACCACAGGTTGCTGTCCACGGGACTCAACTGGCTGAACTTTTCATTCTGTGGCACTGAGGTGTTTAAAAACCCCCAGCAGCACTGCTGTGTCTGATCCACTCGCAACAGTACAGCACACAATAACACCACCACATTAATGTGACTGCAGTGCTGAGAACATTACCTCTGTGGTGCTTCTGTGGAGGTCCTGATCATTGAAGAACAGCACAAAATGAGGATAATAAAGTATACAAAGAAACAGATGGACTACAGTCTGTAACAGTAGAACTACAAAGTGGTAAGTTGAGCTGATCAAATGGACAATGCGTGTAGATACAAGGAAGTGATTTTAATATTATGGCTGTACATGCACAGTTACTTATCTTTGAAATGAAAAGCACTCACCCGTAAATCTACCCACTTATCCAGCATCCTTTTTCCGTTGAACTCACAGAGCAGGCCGGAAGAAGTGATACAGAAGGTGCTCTCAGACTTCTCACCATAGCCACAAGCTACATCACAGAAGAAGTTGTTTTGTAGTTCTCCCAAAATACCAGAACGGCCAAGCAGAGGAACAGGAGCTATAAGCTGTTGTGAAGACACATATTAGATACTTTTTTTTGTAGGAATCTTGTGTGTGCATGTGTGTGTATAATATATATATATATATATATACATACATATATATATATATATATATATATATATATATATATATATATATACATACATATATACACACATATACATACACACACACACACAATATAGAGTAATATATAGTATTACTCTTTTGGTGTCCATCTATTACAGCACTATATAACTTATAGTTAGCTACCGTTTTGGCAGTCATTTATTTTTATTTGGCATCCTATAAATAACTCTAAATAGATAACTTTAAATACATATGCAATGAGACCAAACCACAAAAAGGCAACTAATCAAATAGACATTTATATACGTATGGGCTTTAATGATATTCTGAGTGAAAATATGTCAACACATCTTTTACAAAGAACACATTTTCACACATTTTAAAGCACTCTACTGCAAAGTTATATTACATTTTTTATTTTTTCAAATGTTTCAATATCAAGCATTAAAATTAGCAGAAAAATGTTACATTTCCTGTAAAAGAGCAGAACTCCAGGTACAGCTGTAGCCCAAACATATGCAAACATAGTTAGTCAGTAAAGTGTACCTTGCTGGAGTTGCCGGGTTCCAGATACCAGAACCTGACATGTCTGTTCCCAGCTGTCACAAAGTAGGAGCTGTCCTCGGAAAAAGACACTGCTGTCACTTTGCTGGACACCTTGTTAGCAGCCACCACTGTGTTTTTCTGCAATGCAACAATAAGATTTTATTCCTTTATCTCTATAAAAGTATTTATTGCCTCTACAGCTCCACACTGATTTACAGATGTTACAGGAATACTGCAGTATTTGTCCAACCTCCATCTGCCACATCTGTACCACACCTTCAGTTATAATAGATAATAAGATCCCTGAACACATCCCTGAACCGAAGACCCACAGACTTGAAATTTACCTTCAAGTCGCTTGTACCTTAGTCAGTTAACAGCCTGCAAAAACTCTAAAGTATTAGCACAGCACAGGAAAACTACTGCCATCTTGAAATGATTCATTATACATATGAATAGTTTTTAGGTTTTTATTTACAAATGCATTTGTTTGACATTCATGAAAGTAATTTACAATAATATGCATTAAAAGTAAACATATACACATAATTACACATATCTCATAACTCAGCATCCCAATGATGTCTATTCTAAAGGCCCTTCAAGTCAACAGGAAAACCTACAGTTTGAGTTGAAGTTGCTGAAGTAATCTTTTAAAGACACACACACACACACACACACACACACACACACACACACACACACACACACACACACAGTAATCAATGTTTGGGATGTACGGTAATTTACGGTGGTCTGGTTAGGAACCAGGGGTCACAATGTCTACACAAATATAGACTATCCAAAATACCCAAAATAACCAGTGACCATACCCGTGTCTTCTGAGTTAGTAATATCGGTGAGAAGAACAGTGGGTACGTATTTTCCTTATAACACTCTGCATGCACCACTCCACCATAAATAGTTTTTTAAAAAGTATTACTTAGTGTTTAGAGGTTCCTGACACCACTAGTATGAACAAATACGACTTAGTGAGTTTGACTAAAGCAGTTTCTCTAGAACAAAGCACACCAAACCACTCTGAACGGGCTTATTTTCATCCTAACCATGTAAACATTCAGAATTCTGTGGGGGAAAAAAATTCAGTCAGTTTACCTTCCAGGCCCACACGTTGACGCTCATGTCATGCTGGTAGCCCACACTGACGATGTATTTACTGTTGGGAGAGAAGGCCACGCAAGCCACACCGTACTTGTGCTCCTGCAGTTCTGCCACCTGGGACCCCTCGGCCACATCCCACACCCGAACTGCAGGCAAGTGACCACTCTGCGAGGAGATGGAAACAGACTCTTCAGGCCTTTTGTCCCCTACTGCTTAAAAACAGACTTACTAATTTTTTTAATCAGTGTAGCAGTCATGCTATAACCACAAGTCTTTTAAAAACATTACATATGCAGCTATTAAGTGGGATTAATTTAAGTGAATGCTTGAGCATGAAGCTCAGTTCAGATTATAAATCAAATTAGTCAGATTTGGCAGAAACAAGCAGGGCTACTTGCTTAGATTTATTAAAAAGCATATTAAAGTCCCTGTTATGTTCTGTGCCATTCTGTAGTAAAGCACTGTATACCACAGCCTCATTGGATTGACAGAATTGACAATTTAGCAATGTTTTTGTATTTTTATGCTCATTAACCACTTTTCTCTTACCACAATACCCAACACATCTTGGCTCCAGATTGCTCGTCCCTAATGCAGAGGCTTATACATACAGTGGATTCAGAACATATTCAGACTGCTTGTACTTTTGCACGCTGTGGATTTGATTTTCCCATCTACACTTATATCACCCATAAAATATATATATATTTTTCAAATTAATTACAAATCTCATGAAATTTTAGCATAGAACAGGCCACAAACATCAACAACTAAGGCTTTAAAAGCCCAAAGGACCACAGAAGCCTTGATAATTCTGAAATGGAAGAAGCTTGGCATAACCTTGAACCTTCCTAGAGTTGACAGTCCAGCCAAACTGGACATCTGGGCAAAAAGAACAAAACTCAACAAAAACAAAACAATAACACCACCATCCCTCTGGTGAAAACATGGGTGTAAGACTGGTAGTGGGGGCATGACTGGCACTTTAAAGGCTCATTGCAGCCAAACATGGAAACATTAAAAAAAAAAAAAAAACAATAAAAAGAAAAAAAACTCCTCCAGGGTGCACCAAACTCACACTGGTATGACAGGTCACCTTCCAACATGACAGTGACCTGAAGTATACAGCCAAAACAACACTGGAGTGGCCTCAAGGCAAGTCTGTGAAAGCCCTTGTGTTGGCCAGCCAAAGCTTGGACTTGAACCGAACTGACCTTCTGTGGGGAGATCAGAAGATGGCACTTCAGAAACGCTTGCCATTCAGCCAGCCTGAGCTTAAAACAGTGTGCCACAAAGAACAGGCTTAACGTGCCCAAATCTAGTTGTGCAAATCTGGTAGAAAGCAACTGCAGCCAAGTGGGCTTCGACAATGTACTGAACAAAGGGTCTGAATACTTTAGTGAGCAAGAGATTTGAGTCTTTATTTGAAATTCATTTTTAGAAAAACTCTAAAATTACTGTAAAGTCATGTGTAGACTGATGGGTAAAGAATTGGTCATCAAATGTTTTTGTTAAAAGGTACAACTCAGTTAAAGAATTAACCAGCAAAAACTTTTGGAACTTTTTGCCCATTCTGAAGTATCTACTGCAAAATACTCAGAGTTTTTCAAAATTCACTTCCACTTTCAAGATACATCAGTGAGGGTTCCCCTTTGACTTGAACCAGGAACTCATTCTAGAGGCTACTGCTGCACCCCTGTAGGAGACAAGATATCCCTACAACAGACGCAGTAACCCCGACAGTGGATTAAGCCTCAGACAGGTCTCAGACTAAACTGCAGTGCCAATGTTGAACTGGGCCCAGTTAGTGGTTTTAGGACACACGTTCAAAAGTTTAGAAGAAATGTTTGTCAGTAAATTGGTTTAAGATGAAGGTATATAAGTATTTTAATAATATGCTGATACTCCACAATGCTATACTTTTCAAAGACTTCCTAGGAAGCTGTAAAACTAAAAAATGGAAACAAAAGAAAGAAAAGAAGAGTGTATGGTTCTATAACGATTGGGGGAGAGCTGCAAGAGTTCTAATAAAATCAAAAGCTAAAACAAACAGTGATGGCCAAAATCAATGAGGCTGATAAAAAAAATATATAATTATTTAGCAACTGTGTTGGTTCCTAAAACCTTGAATTACTAAATTGTATTTAAAAAAGTGAAATACTGAAGGTCTAAAATGAGTGAGCGCGCGCACACACACACACACAAAGGCTTATGTAATTAAAACAAATTCAGTCGTTTTAATAATTCGCTTTTTCCATGTCATCTTTACACTTTCACCAAATTTAACCTTTATAAATTTTTTTACAAACACTTATTTACACAGTTTTTTGTTGTTTGCAGACATAAACAGTGAACATAAACAACTGCAATCATTTCCAAAAGGCATTATACTAGTATTATTAATAGTAAGGTCTGCAGGCCTTTGTTTATTTATTTATTTATTTATTTATGTACACATTTATTTTTCTATTTTTAAATGTGCAGAAACTGTCACGGGATTTTATAGGCATACAGGCAACGTGAAAAAAGCAGCCCTTGCAACAACGCAACAGTGGTCAGAGTCAATACCACATTCTGCAGCACAAAACGAGATTAGGCTCTTGATAAGATTATCAGCCAGCCTAAAGCTTTCAGGCTCCACTGTCTGAAGCAGCCTCGTCATCTCTGCTATCTGGTCTGATACAATCACTCACACACAGGCGCGCTGCGGCCGGGGTTGCAAAGCATGAATGAAAGGAATCGGGCTTAAAGGGCTGGAGTAAAGAGAAGAGTGAGGATAAAACAATAACGCAAATGCAAGTCAACTACATCTCATGCAGCCTAAGGGGAATCGTCTCCCCCGTGTTCGTTCCAGAGCAAACTCTCTGGGACTCTGTGTGTCGATGCCATGGCAACCCCAGCACTCACCGCCACGGCTCTGGGGGAAGTCTTTAATCGGCTGGTAATGGACGGAGAGGATTACTCTAATGTGCTCCAGAGATCAGCATGCAGACATGGCCCTGGTGAGCTGCACCCTTCTCTACAAACCTAACCCAGATACCCGAGCAGCGCTATAGGCTGCCAGGCAGAGTCTTGGACGAACACTTTAGATCTGTGCCATCATGTACCATACTTGAAACATTAGGGTCATACGGTATTTTAAGCACGCATGAAGGTCAGAATAGCCAGCACTTTATCAGGTTTATCATCTTCCTCATTAAATCTTCAAATTTGGCTAATTCTATGCATTGTCACAACATCGCAGTGATTAGATACTAATATCGGTTCAGCGAAGAAGAAGATACGTTACCTCGCCTGTGACAAGATATTTGCCATCTGAAGAAAAGGCTAAAGAGGTGATAGCTTTCCTGTAGAAAGACAGAAAAGTCAGACATGTAACATCTCGACAGCACGTTTACAGAAAAACCAACATTTGCTCACGATTTACAGCAGAAGACCACAAAACCACTAAGACGAAGAACGCAATAAGAATAAGATAAAAGTAAAAGCAGCAGCAAGAAGAAAGAAAGCTGCAGAATAAAGACAGAAGAAAATACAGGAAGAAATAAGAAAGAAGAATAAAGAGGCAGAAGATGAATAAATAAAGAATATACTAGTAGAAGCAGCTTTTATTGCAGCAACTCATACGTTGCTTTGCTTATAAACATTGCATTGATAATGCAGCGCATCACCTGGACGTGTTGATTATGTGCTGCTGTCTGTTCTTCTTGGGGTTCAGTAGCACTACCACACACCTGAAACGACCACACAACAACAGCACAAAGATTTAGAGCGGCTGCAGCGCCGGGTGCTTGCACAACAGGCTTAACACTGAACTTAACACAGATTATGCTCGAAATCCTTGAGCGCTTTTAATGCTGAAGAAAAAAAAAAAAATCACGGTTACTTGATAACAATCCTCAAAAAACACTCACGGCAACCTCAACTCTCAAACACCCAGGACCTGCATACTTCTGGAGGTAACTGAGCAGACAGACACTGACCAGAGCTGGAAAGCTTGTGAGGTAGTGCTTCTTTGTTCTGCCTAGCTAAAGACTAATTCTAGCCCATAAATTCATAAACGCTCTGGTTCACTGCTCCAAGTACCAACACTGGTGGGGGGTGGAGAAACAACTGCTTACAGGAAAACTATTCTTAATGACCTGCTTACACCTCACAAGACGGATCTGAAAACAGCTTACCCAGCAGCAGTTAGGAAATGACTGAGTCTGTACTGAGGTTCTTGCACGCAGTTCATTAAGCAGATCTAAGCTTAAGGGCTGCACTGCTGTGTGTCAATACAGCACAAAACATCATAGCACAGCAAAGCTTTTCAGTTTTAAACCATTTCCTTCAGCGAGCCTATTAGGCCTGCAACAAAACAACTGCAGCAAGCCTGCCCAGTAGGGGTTTAGCCTGTGTGTGTGTGAATGGCTACAAAATAACAGGTCATCTTCTGAAATACACTGAAGGCCAGCCTGGAATCATGTTCAGATTGTGAATATATCACATCACACCACGTTCCCTTGTTAGATTCTTTCAGGAAAGTTACTCACCCAGCTGGATAGGCAACAGTACCCGAGCAAGGATCGCATGTTAATCCGCTGCTTCCTGAAGTGGTGATACCAAGTACTCTCTCTAGAGTTACCTGTAACATCATAGACACTGGTTTTCAGATTCTTACAACAAAAACAGTCACTAAAAGAAAGACATACTTTGGTATGTATAAGACACAGCACTTAGTTAAATTAATCTCAAGGCAGAACGACTAACAAGGCAGAATCAATTAAAGTAATAAGTTATTAATTTAAGGAAGAACATAGAAAACGCAATGAGTAAGTACAACATACCTCTGTTGTTACAATTTACTGTATGCACCATTACTACTTATTATTATTAATATTATTAATTATTATTATTACTCCCATTCTTCAATCAGAATCTGCTTAAAAGTTGATTCCATTTTCATTCTAAATTCTATTTTCACCAATGATAATAATTAAACACATTTAACAATGTTGGAATCAGGACTCTAGTGACAAAACCCAGAAATAAGGCTATGCTTGAAATGGTCTCCATGACTGTTTTCCTTTCTAAACTAAAAACAATTCAGTACTCTTGAAGGGACAAACTGATAAAGGAAACTAAAACACCAAGTCAACACTATAGTACCTTAACTCACTGACAGCTGAGGGTATCACACATAAAGAATCAATTACATTGATCGTTCTGTGAGTGTTTAGCAAAAAAGTTGGTTACCTAATGCTCTCATTTTAGAACGCAAATTCAGCACAATGATGTGAAATTAACTGCTGGGCCAGTGTTTTAAATGACTGTCACGCTTTAAGAGAAGGAAAGTACATTTTTAGTCTTTAACTGTGACCTTTCCTAACAGTGCTTCAGGATGTTAAGACAAACCCAAAATACTGAAAGACCTTCTGTCACAGGCACATGGTTATGTGGAACATAAAAATCTATACAGAACTGAATGTACTGGACTTCGTAAAATGGACTGGATGTTGCTTTTATCAATCATCAGTCAAAGATGTGGAAAAAAAACATGTTCACAGCCACACTGTTTGAAAACAGTGTGATTCATACTGTTTACTTGGCTGACAGAGTAAGAAATCCGCCTCTAGCTTCAGGATAGGAGTACCTGCTTACCAAGATACAAAATCTAGTCACTGTGAAGCTGTCAAAACTGACCAATCAAAAAGTTGATGTACTCTCAGTAGTACAGCATGGCCCTCAACATGCATAGCTTAATCTTTTTTTCATAAGCACAAATAAGGAGAAAAGTCCCCACGGTGATATGGTGATCAATAAGGTGCCACAAATTAATATATTGAGTACATAAATTAATATACCAATGCCACAAGTTACAAAGTACGACAGTGAGAAACTTAACTTGTGACATCAATATGTTATTAGCCTTAATATTGCTGTCCAATGAAAAACAAGTTTCTCCAAATTGCAATTTTACAGGAGAGGACAAAAACCTACTTTACTTTCAATGTAAGTCAATGGAACCAGATTTTTTTCCAAGCTATTTTGGAGCACTTCTATTGGTCCATTCATCATGAAATGTTCACACAATGTAAACGCCTATTGGTGTGTTTAAATGATGTAGAAAACTCAAAATCGACAAAAATGAACATACGTTTTTTCATTGTACAGCGACGATATATAAATTTAATATAAAAAATATTAATATATTGGCCTCAATATATAAACTTGTGGCATCCATATAGTGTAGTAACTCAGGCATGAGATTTTTATATATATATATATATATATATATATACTTATTTAAAAAAGATCACTGCCAAAAATGCTGACAAAGTTAACACAGCATGTGGTTCTATGTGGCTACAAAGTTCAAGTTAAAGAAAAGCTTAATAGGAAAGGAGCTTCCAGGCACCAATCTACTGAGGACAGACAGTCCTGGGTGAGCATCAAAGCAGCACTATGTATCATTATTAAGCATAAAGAAAAAAAAACAGGCAAAAGCTTCAGTGTGCATTGCTTTACCTCCCCCTGTAACAAAACTGAAATAATCATTTAAAATGCAATTGCACCAGGTCAGGGGGGTTTCACCATTGTATGTCTGTTGCAAGCACATGTTTAGGTCCAGCTCCAGGTTTAGGCCACAAAAGATCTCTTTGACAAACATCATACCACTGAAGATTTGACAGTAGTGGACAATTCAATTACATCCTCAGAAAACACATCATTCACTGTTAAGTTGCCTGTAAAACTCTTTTCATACAATCTCAGAATCATCGGCTTTCCCCACACATTTCCACTAGAGTTCTCCAAATCCCCAAATCTTACATAGTGCAGCTTGAAGGCATAACTTTAAGGAGGCAACGGTCACAAAGAAAACAGTGACAACTCAATCAGCATTTTGCATGGCTTAATGAAAAGTCAATTGTATGTGGTTCTGTAAAATTGGTTCTAGCAACAGAAAAGGTTGATGTACTATTTAGATACAGTGTTTGGCATGAAAAGATTTTGGAGGAAAAAGGAAAAAACAACAAACAAACAAACAAAAACCCAGCAAGACAGACCGACTACGCCTGGCTGGTTTTGGTGAGTTCAGTTAAAACAGTACGACAGATTAGAGTCTCTTTACAGGAGACAAGCTGACAAAAACATGTAGCAGAGCTACTATAACAGGTGAGTTTTCTGCCACAGGCCACAGTCAAGCTCAGACAGACAGCCTGGAAATAAAAAAAGAACTTAGTAAGAACTTAAAAGCACACACGTTTATATGCTTTTATAAAGCTCCTACTTAAAGTTACATTTCTCATACAAAGTGTCCCACTCATCAAACTCACCAGTCACTAAAACAGACCTGGTATTGAGCGTAAAGATGAAGATGAGGCTAAAGTCAGGCGCCAGAATGCAAAACTGCTGCACCATTTAAGGTGGAACCGGGAATTCCAATAAGAAGCTAACTTCAGCAAGCAGTTGAGCTTTTCCAGCAAAAAGATAGCGAGTCTGAATTTTAGGGTAACCCCGACATACACAGCTCTGCTGTTTGGCTTACTAGGTGCTCAGAAACACTGGCTGTACCTTGTTACTCAGGTTCTCCTTGACGGCACGTCGGTTCCTCTTGAGTTTGATGGACGGCGAGCGAAGCAGACTTTTAATTCTGCTCTTAATGGTCGAGCCCTCCATCATCACCAGTCACCAAACAATGGCTTTTAAACTTACTACTCGTATTTCCAGAGCTCATATGACCAAGCAGTTAAAAATAGGCGCCAAGGCATTAATACTCCAAGTTACTGTTTCTTTTCCAGTTACTCTGACAAGACTGAATGTGGATTTAAAGAGGTTTAGTATGAGAAGAGCTCATGGCTCCTGCAGGCTCTACTTCTATCAGCTCATTTGCATTGACTTGAGTGCACGCGCTCGCTACCTGTGTTGTACCGCCGGTCGAAGGAAGGGGCGCGGCGAGGATCTTATTGGACGAAGCTTTACTGACGTTTAGCGGTCATTAGCCTAGACTGGACACGTGCCCACTTCCTGATTGCCACAGTGGAACTTGAATTCAGTACAACAGCACTTCTTGAATAGTTGGGCGTTCAGGCTCTAACTCCACCCTGGAGACATTATATGTCCAAAAGTATCCAGACACCCCTCCTGATCAGTGGATCCAACTGCTTTCAAATACTAGAACCAGAACAGAGGGACGCTCTGGAGGAGCCTAAGGTCAGAATGTTCAATGTCAAGGAATATGAAGACCCCCCCAGCATTGGGCTGTGTGGAGCTGCTCTATCCAGTCCCTTGGGGAACTGTTGGGAGCCAGAAGTCACTATCCAACATCAGTACCTGGTCTCACTAACACTCCTGTGGCGGAATGCAATCAAATCCTCACAGCAACATTGCAACATCCATAGTAAACCCTTCCTATAAGGCTGTTACATGCAATAAAGAGAGTGGAAATACTTTTCTTAAAGTTTTAAAACATCAAGTCACTGCTCAACTATGTTTCTGCTCAAAGCCGAAACACTGATGTGAATTGCCCTGAGAGGACTAGTTGACACAAAGCCTTTATTAAGGTCATTTGAATGGACACAATGTGAACAGTTAATTTGGATAAAGGCTGCTCCTCAGAACCCACAAGCTTCATTCACATACACAATCAGCCTTCACATGCTCCTGTACAATGCTGGCAGAAGAACCAGGCAGCCCGTTATTCAGCTGTAACACTCGGTCCAGTTTTCCATCAGCAGACCCGTTTCATCATTTAAGTTTCAGCAGTCTTCAAAACAGGGAAATACAACACAGGGAAGTCTACTCGATGTTCATGCATTCTATTACAAATAAAATACAAACACAGCCCACAGTTATTCATATATATATATTCATATATATAAAAAATAAAACAAATCAACAAATCCACAAGTTGATCCACGTAAATAAACAGGTGTCACAGAATAATCCGTGTTCTTTTTTTTTTTAAACAAAATTTCCCACATTTACTTTCCTTTGCGTGCTTTATTGAAGACAGCAATTACTTCCTCAGTAAGAACACGACACATTCGTTTCATTCACCCTGACAAAAGCTGAATGATTGGATTTCAGTAATTAATTAGAAAATCAGCACAATTAGTAAGAAACACGATTGAAAAATGTATTTACAGTGTGAACGTGAACTGATCTAGTCCCTGAAATCCCTATTAGCAAATACAACTCTACAAACAATGAATCACACAATAAAGGCCTTACAAAAGTAAACTGCTTATTAATATCATTACCCCAATATGGGATTCTATTGGAATCATTACCAAATGAGAGTATTCATACATTAATTTAATGTTTTGTTCAAAGGTTGTTTGGATTCTTGAAGAAATCCTCAGCTCAGGCACATGTAAACATTTGCAGCATCCTCAAGATAAGGGGAGATAAACAGTACACTATTGATGGTCTGGGTGCAAGCACCAGACGAGAGGTATAGCTGCTTTTATCCTTATCTTTGGATTCATGAGCAGGCACACATGGACTTCTGAGAACAGTTCGTATCAATCCAAATTCAGCCAGAAATGCAGCAAAACTACTAAAGCTAATCAGGTACGGATTTAGGGGTAAAAAAAAATTTTAAAAAAAGAGAAGCTGCAGTTTAGGAGAGACAAAGTTACTGTACTTAATTTAAATAATCCGCTGTTTTTTCTTTGGGGTACTCCTTGTGGACATTCTGTCAGCTGGAGATCTGTTCCTAAGCATTCTGGGTCCTAAGGCTTCAAGGTTAGATAAGGCATGTTCCATGATCACGTCACGTTTTGCCCTCTTTTTTCTCACTTTCACCAAACCTGCAGCGTCTGGCTCATTGCTGGACACAGCAAGATCTTGAATAGAGTTCTCATTGACTGGTGGGGATGAACTTGGGTTCTCCTTGTTTGATTCCTCCGAACCTAAAGAGTTCTCAGTTTCTTCACAAATCTTTAAAGAGTCGCTTGTTTTCGGTTCGACCTCATCATCTTGCACAGCTAAGGTAGCATCCAGTGAGGGTGCTGCAGATTTTGAGGCTGCTGCAGATTTTGAGGCTTCAGGGGAACCTTGTACATGTGTCTTTTCAAGACCTTGAAGCTGAAGGTTTTTAACCGTCTCAGTCGTCCCAAAAGACTGTAATACAATCTTCGGCAGGGTGAAGGGTCTTGTCTCTGCAAGCATAAACATTTCCAATGGCATGTTAAATGCTATGCTAACATTAACACATTACAGTACAATGATTAAAACTATTTTTGACATCAGCACCAAAAATAGTTTGAGTGCCTGTTTTATTTTACTACAGGGATTCTAGATATGTTACCTGTTAGACTGAGTGCAGGTTTTAAGCTTGGTGCTGGGGGAAGGGCTAATGCTCTCTGATCAACTTGTGGCAATGTATTCAGCTCTAAAAGAACAGAAAGGGTCAGTCTAAGAACAAAGTGCAGACACACTTCCACCACAAAGTAGAATAAACTAAATAATCTTTAACACTTTGTTGACAAGATTAACGCCCTGGTTAATAATTGTACCCAGCAAATAACATTTACATCCTCTCGACGTTCACACTCACGTCCTCTGACACTTCCATTTCCTCCTGTTAAATTTGTTAGATATTCCAATATTTGTTTAAAACAATTCTGTCCAACTAAATGACCGAGGTGTCAATATAGTAATTCAGTATGGTTTCATGGTTGTTTTGTGGAGAAGCTTGCAGAATTGTTCACAGTGGTGGTAAGAGGAACCAACTGTTAGGAGTTTACTGCTAAAGTCCCCCACATAGAAAAAGACATAAAAATAGAAATAAACAAACCTTGCTTGGTGCCTAAATAAACTGTTTTCTTTAAATCATTCATGGCTCAAAGTTATATATAGGATGCTGTACAGCAAAACCTTCAAAGAAAACTGCTGTTTCCCATCATCACCGTTGTAAACAAAGCATTGAAAGTTTCAAATTCACATAAACAGTCTGAATGACACTATTAATGTAGCAATTCATAATAATAATAATAATAATAATAATAATAATAATAATAATATTTAATTATGCAGAAATTTTGAAAAAAACAAAACAACAACAATAAATATCTGTGGAATCCTAATGATGTGTTTAAAAATGTAAAAATCGCATCGCTGTCCAAAGAAATACAAGTATTTCCAAAAAAAAACTTTACAGGAGAGACTAAAATCCCTTATTACTTTTAATGAAAGTCAATGGAACCAAGGATTCTTTTCCAAGCTATTTTGGAGAATGTTTGTTGGCCCATTGGTCATGGAATTCTTACACAATCTAAACAGCAGCTGCTGTGTTTGTATAAATATTAAATATAGAACTATAAAAATTGATACACGTTTTTCTTTGCACAGCAACTGTAGTAGAAAATGCCTCAAGAGGTAGCTGAAGTGATCTAATCAAGAAAAAGCAAGGCAGACAATTTTACACATCTCAGAAACCCCTTAACACTTTAAGGGTACGTACCTGATGGCTGGGGGGCAGCTGACAGATTTTTAGTGTTGGGTACTAAAGGTAGACTACTGGGGTTCTGAGCCACAAGTTTCAAGACTACGTCCCCTAAAGCAACAGTTTCACAAAAAAAATAATATTATACAATTTTACAAATAACAATTATATCAAACAAAAACACTTCATTAGCCAAGTACATTTTGCCAAAATTTGCTTTAATACTTGTAACACGAGCTATAGATATATGAATATTTCTAGTTTATGATATAGACATAATGAGTAAATGAACATATGTATATATAACTGAGAGCTCAGTCACTTACTAAATTAATAATTTTGTTAATTTGGAAAATAATGGAGAAATATTGATTATACAGTAATATAAGTACCTGGTCTGAGCGAAGGCGAGTTTCCAATTACACTGGTGTCCGATGACACAGGACTTGACATGCAACTGTTTGAACTCTCATCTGTAGGTGCTGTAAAAAAGCATACATACATATTTGCCCATTTACATAACCTCTGTAGTCTCTGTTAGATTCCCAAAGCAGTTTAAAAGCACATTTATTAACACACCACATACTGCATTCATAATTGAAGCACACTGCATTAGCATGATCAACAGTTCAGAAACTAAATACGCTTCATAATCTTAACACAGATCATTAGTCCCCTCTCTGTTTCCAGATCAATCACAGTTTAAGGCAGATTGCCTAATAAAATTTGGCTATTCTGTAAGATTGAAAGTACAGTTATGATTGAACACTACCTTAAAAGTATCTTTGCTCAATGACCTCTGTTAGCATCCTTAACCACAATTTGCAGTAAACGTTTTGCTTCATAAAATACTAACCTGTGGTAACGGAAGGCTGCTCATGGGACTTCTTTGATCTTTTACGTACATAATTAACAGATTTCCACAGTCCAAGACGAGGTGGGAGGTGATTGCCTTCATTGTCTAGCCGTCTAGGATTTATTAGGGGAGTTGACGTGGAAGCTGGTATAGGGTTTGAAACATCAAGCCACTTTTCCTGCTCAAAGTCTTCCTTGAGGTCTACGTTAAGTATTTTGCTTCTCCTTTTTGCTGAAATTAGAATAATTTATTAGAATCATGTGGCCCTAGGGATCTTTAACATCAATATCCCAACAACTGCATGACATGACTTCAAGTCAAAAGTGTATTTGTTTATAAGGGATTAGGCATGTGAAGCATGAAGTATAGAGGTTACTTTCAGAACCTTATGTGTTATTTGTAGACCGGATTTGCCATGTTTGGGCAAAATTAACAGGTATATGTCTTTATTAATTATATGTCAGCCATAAGTAGCTATAACACAAGTACTGTGCCTTTCATAAAGTACTAACCTGAGGGAGTAACTGAAAGCTGCTCAGAGGGTTTTTTAGATCTTTTACATAAGTAATTATCAGACTTCCACTGTCCAAGACGAGGTGGAAGTGGATTGCCTTCACTGTCTAGCCGTCTGGGTTTTCTCTGAGGACTCGTCACTGAAGCTGGCAGCATTTTTTGGATGCCACACGATTTTTCTTGCTCACAGTTTTCTCTGAAATTTCTTTCGACCATCTCCGCACACTTGCCTGTTGATAAGGGAAGAATTCAGTAAGCTTCCCGAAAGGACTTATGTTTTCAGCAGGTGAAGATGCAACATATCTTACCAGATAGCTGTGCTATTGTGCTGATATAGGCAGACTGTCGCTGAAGTAATGCCTTTTTTCTCTCCCCTAAAGTTCGGTTCCGGTCCTCCAGCGCCCGAATCATGAGGCGGGCCTGCAACAAAGCCAGCATATAACTATTCATGTTTTCTCCTCAACAAGGTAAAAGAAAAATAACAACATAGGGTGACGACGGCTCAGTTTATTACTATGCCATTCTGATAAAACAAAAATGTAGACACATTACCAACCTGAATGAGAATATCATGCTTGCACATCTTCATTTGCTCCTCGACATTTAGCGCAGTTTTCAGTGAAGCAAAGGACAGCCGCATTTCACCTCGACGGACACGTTCCTTCTGAGTATGAGTTAGGCGCCTTGCTAGCTCACTGGCTGGCACTATTCTGTCAAAAGTGTCTGTACTTTGATTAAGCTGTAAAAAGAAGAAGCTGCATTTGTTATAACAACTTTCTTTTATTGTAAATTGTTAGTCTGTTATTCAGTAAGTGTGACAAATCTAAAGACTGAAAACAAGCAAATAAACTTCTTCAAATGTCATCAGAAAGCACTGTTGTATAAGTAACGTCACCTGTTTGCTGAATTTCTCTTTTTTCATTCCTTTCTGCTGTTTGGCTTTCCTGTGTGGATTTGTACAGTAACAATTTAGAGAAAACAATTATGAAACACTACATTATTAGATTTTTCGACAGCCATATATACCAAATATGTTAGGCTCATAGATACTGATCTAGATTAAAATGCAATATACAATATTTTGCTAATAAAAAACAAACAAAGTCTAACCTGTATTGGCTGATTTCAGCTTTCATCTTGCTGATAATCCTATTTTCTTGATTTTCTTCAAATGACTCAATGTCAACAGCATCATCATCATCGTCCTTACTGGATGTGTTGGCCTGAAATTAAAAAAAGAAAAGAAAGAATTTTTTTAGATTCTTCTCCCCAACTTACTGCTTGTAGACAACAAGTTAGCATTTCAAGTATTATGTTAAAGGGGTAACTTACACTGTCGTCTGTTGTTCCACTGTGGCTGGTAGATTCTGAGTCATTACTGGAATCCTCTTCATCACTACTTGAGTCCTTGTCATCATCACTTGAACCCTCATTGCTGTCTGAGTCAGAATCATTACCTGGATCCCCATCATAACATAAGGGCATCTGAGTGACATCATCCTCTTCATCAACACGTAGCCTTCTGTCTGCTTTCTGTGTCCTGCTATAGTTGTCCAACTGTTTACCAGACTTAAGTTGGACGGCATTATTCCCTGAGGCAGATTTCTTCATAATAGAAAGATGATTATGAGAACCCCTAGGATCAGGTTTTTCTGAGACTGTGTTTGGAAGATGTTCTAATGGCACTGCTGGTGTCTGGCCTTCCAGTAAAGGGCACGGGACATCACCATCGATGTCTACGTAATCATCACCGTCATCATTTTCTTCTTCATCATCATGACCTGGGGAAATAGTGTTGGAGGAAGTGGCGAATAATGATTCTGTTTGATTCTGTCTAGACAATACCTCATCATGGATATTAGGTTTCAAATTTTGTTTACTGAGGTCAGGCTGATCAGATACAGTTTCTGGTGGATTCTTACTGCCGGCTTGTTTATTAATAGGTGAAATATTTTTGGGGTCAGCATTGCTGGTGTTTTCTAGAGTTTCTTGCTCTTGAATGTCAAAGCAGTTGGAAAGCGAATGGATACTATCAGAAGCTTCTTTATTAATAATTGAAGAACTGCTTTCTGGGGCAAGAGCTTGTTCATGGATTTTGGGCTGGTTAGTGTCTAGGTCCTTCTGTGTTGGATCAGTCTGAAAGAGACAATAATTTTCTTGAAGCAGAACTTTCTTGCTGATGTTACATGGGCTGTAAGGCAAAACTTGTGTTGGTTTATCATTGGGCTCTTTTTTTATTTGAAACGAAGAATCATCTTGTTCTTGTTCACGATTGTCATTTCTGTCACCGCAGTCATCATGGACCAGTTCTTTGTGTTCCGTTAGAAGAGTAGATATAATGGGTTGTTTTTGTTCAGCGTCTGCCGGTGACATCTTGGAGACTTCTTTGAGAGTTCTTGTTACGTCCTCCAATTTCTCGACCTTCGTGCCAGTTGGACTTCTAATGGAAACGTCAGCATTATTATCAGAATTATTATTCAGCTGTTTATTGGAATCTTCGTTCTCCTCCTCATCATCATCAGTTGTATCCTCTTCTATCCACAGTACTCGCTCTGCTCCTTTGGGTGGCCAATCATCCATATCATCGTGTTCTGATTCACAATCGTCATCACTCTTGAGTACCATCTCAGCTCCTGTAGGTACCCAATCATGCTTGCCAGAAGGTATTTTATTATTGGAGTCTACCGCAGCCAGCGCTTTTTTTCTAACCTTGTCATCACCATCTTCTGAAGTTTGTATAATCTTGCTTTGGCTCAAGTCAAGTGCAGCCTTTTGTGTAGACTTATTGTCTGAAGTTTCTGAAGTGGGTTTAATTGTATTGCTTTCTGAGAGTTGGCATCCCTGGTCAGTCTTGGGGGAGCATATGTGTGACATTATTTTCTCTTTCTGCGGCAATTCAACAGGAAGTGACGTAGTTGTGGTGGAATCTGCAGGCACAGCCGGTAGTACACCAGGGCCAAAAGGAAGTTTTATCAGAGTAAACCCTCCAGGGAGTACCAAAGCAGAAGGGGCAGCAACAAGTTGATCAGGAGGTTTAGCACCCTGCGGTGATCCTACAGCTTTGCCCTCAGCATTAGGAGGGCATATGCGAAAAGAGAATGTTCCCGTTTTACCTGGAAAACTAGACTGTAAATTAAAAGCTGGCGTACCACTGGCAATATTAATGCCACTACTTCCTGAAAGGGAGAGGATTTTAGGTACAATCACTGGGAAAGGCCTGGGTAATTGCTTTGACGAAGTGGCGTTCAGAGGCTTCTTAGACAGGCATGTATTAGCAGTTGGCATAACCTGTGGAGTACTACCTGTGAAGTCAATGAAAAATGAAAAACAGAAGTTAATATGGTTTTAAAAACACAAATATAGGGGGCAAAAGAACTTAAGCTTAAACACTTGAAGACTAAATAATAATTAATTATTAAAGCAATTCAAAGATTTAACTATTTTGGTGCAAAAATATTTGGGAATTAAAAGCAGCTTACTGACCTACACTGTTGGGCTGAGGCTGACCAACAGACCCTGGGGCAATGGACACTAGCTGGATCACTTGCCCATTGTACTGACATAAAAAGTTTGACCCTGATGCTCCTGGTAATTGCTGCAGGACAACTTGCTGCCCAGGTGGGAGAGCAGCAGTTGTGGCAGTTTCTGCTGAAGGTGTATTTGCAGAGCTGGCAGGGGGAACTGGCACATTAACAACTTTGGACTCAGCAGACTGAGCGCTACAGGTTATAGAGTCATCTTCCTTCAAAGATGTGCGCTGCTCTAGAAACAAAACAAACATGCCAACGGTAATTCTTTCAGTACGCTGACGTACAGATGGGAATTATGAAAGAATTGAATTATTCTATAGACTTATTAAGCTGAGAACAGATCACCTGCAACAACCATACCAGTGATAAGCTTTAAGCTGTCCTAGCTTCTGACCCTGTGATATACTAAAACAATTCCACTGGTCCTAGACTTGCTGTAGTTTTTCGTTTATTACCTTTTAAACAGACTGACAACATAGTTACACAACGCTAACAAATAAGAACACACTATAAAGTATTTATGACTAACAAATATATCTGACAAAGTACTGAGAAGCTCAACAGTGCACAGTTTAACACTACTTGAGGTATAAAATTAAAATGTTCTTTTCCTTTTAAAATATTTTGTTCTCCTCCATGTCCAAGCACAGATCACAATCATTCAACTTACCTACAAGCTTGGAAAGAGCAGTCAAGGGAGTTAGTTTTGATCTTGTCCTTTTGGAAATTGCTTTACTTTTGGGGGCAATGGCTGGAAGGGCTGTGGAAGAAGTTGGGGGGGCTGTCTTTGAAATGCTTGTCACTTCGGGTACATTAGTGGATTCAGCATTAGTGGACTCAGCAGGGGCTTTGGCATTACAAGGTTGGGTTTCATTGGCTAGGACCTTGGACTGATTTTGAGGTCTAGGCCGTAGTCTGCCAGTGACAAAAGCTGCAAAGCGATTGGCTGGGTGTAATGCTCCCATCTGGCCTAATAACAGTTTTGCTTGATTGTACATTTTGCCATTTACCTGCAATACACACAAGCAGGGATGTAATTGTTTTCATCTACGATGCCAAAATAAATAAAAAAAATAACATAGGCTCATGAATTTAACTTTACCTTGATTAGCCCCTGAGTAGGACCTCCAGGTTTCCTTTTGGCAGCTTTAAGATACCCAGCAGGAACTGCATGAGTGAGCAAGGGGAAAATCTTCGACGTTTTCTTGCAGGGAGGTTTATTTGCCTGCTTTTCAGTCAATGGGCTGCTCTTTCTACTGGGAACCATGCGTGCTGTCCCCACACCATTCCCTATGTGAGAGATCAATCACATTAACATTTATTCATAAACGCAGCACACTAAATACATACATCATGTTACATATTTATGCTGTATATTAAAAAAACTGGTATGGCTACCTTTCATAGTTTGTGTTTTCCTGGCTTTTGAAACCTTAGTTTTCAATGTTCTTGTTCTCACTGTCGGCTGTAGGTCACTGGTTGGCTTTGTTTCCTCAGCCCGGGAGACACACACCTTGTATGTGACTGTAGAACAAGTCTCTCCTCTTTTCAGTGTGGTGGAGAGAAGCTGCACTTTGTACGTGCCAACACAGAAAGGCTCAGAGAGGAGGTTATTGCTCATGCGCCAGAACAGTGCACTCAGCACCAAGTTCCGATGAGGCTCCCAGTTACACTGAGACAGGATTTCCAGAAGTTTAGTGGGCTCTGGTTCATCTGGATCCACTGCAGAGGGTGCACCTTCTGGGAGTTCTCCATTTGCTGTGGTTAGGTAGGGATAAATGTAAAGAACTGAAGTCTCAACATTTCAATTACTGAGTTTATATTTTATAGCAGTTATTACTGACGACTACAAAGCATACCCTTGTGTGTGTGTAAAGCACACACACACACACACACACATATATATATATATATAAAACAACATTTATTCTTTAAACTGTGAGGCTACCTCAAAAACCGCACCTCATTTTAAAAGGGCACTAAAAGGTTTTTATGGAGTGTAATATAAATCAAAACTTGAGGCAAAAACAATGCATAATTTATATTCAGTAGGTGTTTGTATAATAGCTAAAACAATGCAATACACATCAAGACACCAACCTGCTCTTTTTTGAGAGATGTGTGCGACACCAGCTTCCAAACAATTCTGAAAGTAAAAAAAAAACAAAACTGTATCACAGAGTAACTACAAAACACTAAGGTATGGAAAATAGGGCATCAACAACGACTTCCATAAACCCAATATGCACAAGGTTTTTTTTTACTATAAATGAATTAGGAAAAATAAAGCAGAAGCAAGCAGGAGAAGAAAAGAGCTTGTCAATAATTTAATATTTTGTGTTTACATAATGTTTCATTCAACAAAGGAAACCACAATGGTTACTGTTTTCCACAATGCTCTTTTATGTTTAAAAGATCTCATCATACCCTTTTCACCTAATCTTAAATCATGAGAACAAAGGGTTTTATGAAGTGAACAGAATCAACTTTGGCATTACTCTCAAAAATGCTATTTTGTCTACTTTAAAAGATAAAGAAACAATACAGAAACAACACAAAACATACGCATAACTATAAGTAGAATTACAAAAATGTAATTTCTGCTCTAATAAAGAAGCAAAGGTAAAAGAAACAGCTTGTGATGCCAAAAATATGTAATCAAACCCACAAGCACCCAGAAACAAGGTGGTCTCCAGCCATATCAGGCATGTATTTTCAAAATATGCTTGCTATACATGAGACAATAACCATGTGTGATGTCAGCATATTCCAAAATATTCACCCACATGAAAACACACAGCTTTAAAACACCCTGGATGACATTTTCCAAAAGCTCAGTTTTCATGGAATGAAAGGCAAGACAGAGATATTATAGACAAAAAATATATAGTTTTACTGCAGTTTTATGATGCTGAGCATTTTTCTATTTTCTGCCTTGGACGCAGTGGATTTTGGTAATTTATCACCGTCGTGCTTTCATGACAGAAAAACTTAGTTTTATGAATCTTACATCAAAACATAATCCTTAAGTAATGGGATTCAATACATCTTTACTTTCTGGCTGTGCACAACCCTGTACTATAGTCACTGCATTCTGCACTTCGAAAATGGGGAATGCAAACTCCAAGCCAAGACGTTTTCTACTATTGCCACTATCAAGCATCTGTTTTAGTTGCTGCAACCCTAATGGAGAGGAGCACTGCAAAACACTTGAGCAACGTCACAATGTTATAATACTTACAGGTTTCTCAGCATCCTGCGTCACTTTTTTGGTGGGTAACATGTGCACCTGAGGAGGTGGATTACTGTTGTACTCTCTAACACGAGCACATGTCATCTTGCTTTCAAAATACAGGTACACAGGATCTTTGTCCTCTTCCCGCATCTACAACCAAACAGAGTAAGTAGCAGTGACAGAATGTCATTTATGAATATCTCAATTCAAGCCATAATAAGTGCACGCTAGTTGTAGCTCTCAAACAGACATTCTCAACAATTCCACAATTACACTTAACATACTTTAGTATTTCACGCAAACTGGAAACCGATTTACCAGAATTCTTACTCACCTGGGGAGTTGGACGTGGAACATAGGTGCGCATACGAGCCACTTTTTTAAAAGGTGCCGGCGTTGGGACAAATAAAGGCTCTGGGTCACTTTCTTCTGTCTTTGACTTCCATAAGGTGGTTACACTTGTAGCAGGTGGTGGTCTACCCCCCTTCTCTGGGTCTGCAATTGCTTTGGGGCACATTGCAACAACAATTAAAGTCACAGACACACACTGAGACTTTTAAAGACTTAATACATCACTTCACAGTAGAGTTCTGCTACAAGGACACTTACGAAAAGCCATCAGTAATCTCTTTCTGCCTCGCTGAACTGTAGACATTTTTGGAGGATGGATCAGAAGAACTTTGTGCTTGAAACAGTTGCAATCAAACATGCACTGTTCTCGTCGGCAGTGGGTGGGCCCTCGGATCTTCCTTTGTAGGCTCTCACAGATGCAGCCCAAGCGACAAAAGTCTTCAGTACATTCATCATTATGGTAGACTGAGCTAAATCGAGTCCTTTTCACAGATTTCTGTAGAGATCAAACAAATAAAAAATAAACTTCAGCTGACTGCTTGTAAAAGAAACACTGCAACCCACTAATAATATCTCGTACCTGAGAGGTGACCAGTGAATTAAGAGCAAAGTTTGCTCTCTGAGTGGTGATGCGTGTACGGGCTTTCCCATTAAATAATGCCTCATCCTCCATGTCCTGGAGCATGAAATGTATCTGCATTTTAGCAGGTGTCATGCCATAGCTACATCGAAGCAGAGACCTGGTTGGTTTGTTTGGTCTTCCAAATCCAGAAGACTGTCCAGTAGAACTGAAGGCTTGATCACTTTGAAAAGAATGTTCAAATTCACTGCTTTTCCTTTTGTTTTCAAATGCAGTACAGGAGGATCTATCTGAGTAGAAAGACACTGAGGTTTTTGGAGACCTCCTGAGAGGAAGTTTGGCCTGAAAGCTGTTTGCACGGTTGGAATAAACCTTGTTCAATGGTGTAGATCTCGTCTTAAGCAGACTATCCAGAGTGACCACATAACTGCTGCTCTTAGAAGGCAGCTGGTAGGATACCGGAGTTGCAGAGCTTTTGGAAAAGACAGCAGCACGATCAGTGATCTGCTGGGCCTCATTTTCAAGGTACTCATCCAGCATGTCACTGCAGAATGCAGAATGGTTTCTCAGACCTATTCGGAAACAGAATATTTCAATGCAAACCCATTTCTTGCGCTATTTTTGAATTACTAGTGCAGCCATCGATGAATAAATGAAGACAATAATATATATTCACAAGATTTCAGCAAGAGCAGCCACTTACCTTCAGGAGCACTCTGTACAGTCTGTGTGTTAAACTTATCCCTCCAGCCTTTTATCTTTGTGGGGTCATTTGTCTTTCCAGTCCGAGACACAAAAGGACCTGCTTCATCTACACAAGAACAGTCTGCCGTTTTAACTCCTTAATTAATAACCTTAAGCAACTAGCCTATATTCAACGATTCGCCCAATCTATAGCTTTATTGAGAAAACTCATTTGTACTCACCATGGGAAGGTGTGGTGTTTTCATGATTCATTTGATCCAAAGTGTTATGAATAGGTGGGGGAAAAGGCAAGCGCACACCAAGATACTGTAAGTCTATGGCTGCGGATGGATCCAAAAGACTTAACTTCATGCCAACTGTAAAAAGTATACATAAATAAATAAATGTATTAACCATTAAAATCATCATCAATAACATTATTATGAAGCACACAACCACATATATAGAATTAGTGTATCATGTCATCAGGTGGATATTCTCTACACACCTTCCTGCAGGAGTGGGTGAATGACCTGTCTGTGCTTCTGTTGTTTCAGATGAAGCAGTAACTTTCTCTCCAACTTGGAAATTCTCTCCTCCACCGAAAGATTGACATCTACATCAGCGCAGTTAAAACAGAGAAACTGATTAATAGACATCATGAGCGGCACAGTTACAAGCTTGTATGCTTTTTTGTGCAACGCATTCAAGTGCTGAATTGGTAACGCTGCATGGCACAAGCCC
Source organism: Megaleporinus macrocephalus (assembly GCA_021613375.1). NCBI lineage: Eukaryota > Metazoa > Chordata > Actinopteri > Characiformes > Anostomidae > Megaleporinus > Megaleporinus macrocephalus. Next base: position 33,088,154 of record CM038707.1, read on the forward strand.
TAATGACAACTGACAAACCTACACATCATAAAGAAGACCTCCAAACAATCAGAACTTGCCACAACGCCTGTTTTTTTGGGGCTTTTTTTTAAGAATATAGACACTGGCTGAAATAAGTTTTTATAAATGTTTATATATCTGTGTGTTGTAAAGATTCAAAAGCACAAAAAGAAATCAGTCAGAAGGCTGCCAACACAGACAAGGTTCTCTAGGGCTGCAAATACTGTGTACATAATAATGTAATCTGACGGTCACTATTCCATCAAGTCAACTAATCTTACTATCGTCTTGGGTAATCTGATCAGTTGTCAGCACCAAGTTCAGTTTTTAAAAATTGCACTACACTACACTGCAATTTCATTATATATAAACTGCAAGCCTTTCAGCTCCAGTAGAGACACATTTCAGATGCACAGAATTGCCAGGTGTAAATGGCAACATGTCACTTTCCATTTTTGATCAGATCACCCAGGGTCTATGCCTTTGTGTAGTTTACTTTTAATTCATAGCGCTTTCTGTAGTGCTTTGCTATAATTTGTCAATGACTGCACACTTCCAATTAACATAAAAGCACACAAAACAAGGCATGCAAATAAAAAAAGTATTTTACATGATCAATACTGCTGTGAAATCAACTTATTGTTGCAGTCAAAACTCACCAGACTTATCTAAGTTTAATTAACAAAAAAGTTAATTAACAAAATCAAACATGCATAAAATAGTCAATGGGTGACAAAAGACATCAGTCTACATACCTTTAACCTCATGAGTATCTGCTCGATTTTGAGTTTCAGACATTGGAGGCAGTGGTGTTTCTACATGCTTTATGTTTTGAACATGAATATCCAAGGCTTCCTTTAAAATAAGCAAAGAGGACACAAATTGCCACTTCAAAATACTGATCAAACAAGCACTAAGCTTTTCCACATAATTTTTAATTTTTTTTTTAAGTTGCCATACCTTCGCAGCAAAAGACACAAAGAGCATTCCTTCTACATCCTCAAGGTCTGGTCGCAAGGAAACATCAAGAGGAGGGATTACAGGAGGGGGTTTTGAATACTTCACATTAGACCACCATTTAGACCTGGCTTTCCTAGCCCTTCGAAAAGGCTTCTGCTTAAAATGTGTGGCTGTGTTTCGTCTGTTCACATGGAAAGGTGGTTTTGGCAGGGAAACTGCAGAGAGTTTCTTCTTCATTTGTCCCTGAGACTGAGTAACTGAAGCAGATATTGCTGATCTACTATGTGTGAAGGTAGTTTGTGCGTTCACTGTATCCACAGAGATGACATCTGAGCTTTCAGTAGGTCCATTCAAGGTTTTTGGGGGTTCGGGTACGGACGTAGTTAAACCTGGCTCGAGATCCAAAGGTGCCATGTGCTCATCCAGTGTAGGTTTTGTCAAAGGTTGCTTGACAACTTCTCTGACATTCTCCTTGAACATCACATCCTCTTTGCACACAGCAACACCATTCAGGTAACCTGAGACTGCATTCTTCATTTTTATTAAGATCCCCTCTCCTTCTTTGGGAGGTAATAATCCTGGAGAAGGACTTCTTCTGCTGGTAAAGATTAAGGCAAAAAAAATCTATATCAAAGACTACAGTATAACCTAGGTATCAAAGTTGCACACACTAATTATAGTTATACATTGTTACTTTGACAAATGTGCTTTACTGACCAAACAGATAAATACTCTGAATATCACATACCTGTGGTCTTTAATGCAGGGTGAGGCTGCATCCTCTACCGCACTCTCTTTCCTGTTTTGCTCACTGGTAAACCTGGCCAAATTCTGACCAGGAGGCTGCGTCTGTTGGCCTACAGGAGAGCACAGACCGAGTTTGTCCTGAAGCAGACGAATGCTCTGGCTGTCTTTACGGAAGGCCATGGCAAAAGGGTTACAATCAATTTTAAGCTGGGTAATTTGTGGGTTCTGGTAGCTTGTGACTGCAAAGAACTCTGTTTTAGGGAAGACAAATGTCTGAACATGTGGACTGTTAAGTGCAAAAGACTGTTTTGAATCTGGATCTACAGGAACAACATGAAGTCGTGGCTGGTAACGGTGCATTGGGTGCAAAAATATACAGCCATCTAGATCCGTGGAAATATTGGTTAGCTTCACCTTGTAAAAGGACACTGGGCTCTCCATCCATTGCTGACCCAAAGCTGGCGACTCTGGGTGAACGCAAGCTCCCGGAAGCACATGTGGCTCACCCATTGTAGCGCGTTCCCAAGTCTTCCCATTCCATTTGTAAGAAAAGGCATCTAAAGGCATAATATCCATAACCAGTAAGTACTTTCTGTCTGGATCCAGTCCACTCAGTCTAAAGCGGCAGCAAGGAAACATACGTCTGCCTTGCTTTGTGAGAATCATCTCTGTGCCCAAGCTGTAAAATCGACTCCAAACAGATTCATTTTCCAGAGTGGCAGTAATATTGCTGCTTGTATGACTGCACTTTTTATAGCTTTTGGTAGATGTCACAATAGATAAGGCAACGGGATGGATGTTCTGCTTGCTTACTGAAACAGTCTGGTTGTTACTACAATCATCAACTTTGCCTGGCTTAATAAAGACAGAACCTGAGGGTGGGGATGAAGCTGTGCATGCTTTTTCAGTCAGTCTCTCTACAGTGTCGTCGACCTCCATGATGAAAAATTAGGAATAATTTCCTCCTGTAGGGCTGTCTGGTTCTTTTACCCTGGATGCACTCCTTGTTTTTTTTTTCCTATCGAACAGAGGCACATAAAAAGGCAAAGAGTTTAAAATCAGCCAAGGCTCATTAACAAAGTTATGAACACTGACAGTATTATAATTTATTTACAGAATTTAAGTTTTCAAAATTGGCTCAGTTCTAGAAAAAAAACTCCCAGTCAGAATTATAAGAACTGTCTGCAGGGGTGGTGATAGGTACCAGATATCATTAGTGTTTGATGCTTCTTAAAGCCACACAGCAGAAAGGTATGGCTCCAAATATTTATTAAACTCACACAACACATGTAAAGTTTACTGGTCATTTGCTATATATAGTGTTCTCGAAACTGCACCATTTCACATGAAACCACTTGTTTTGTTTTTTCTCAATGAAACAAATATGGGTATGGCAGATTATGGTACAGCAGAGCAGATGTCATGGAAAAAGCTGAGCATTTAGTACATTTTAAGCCTAATGTCTCTCTCAAGATGTAATAAATAATAATAATAAAAAGCAATTGAATAATGAAAATGCTACTTAAAGAGATCATTCTCAATTCTAGAGATGCACTAGACAAAATGTGTGACAAAAACTTACAAACTAGTCCAATACAACCAACACTTATTGCTGAGGAAGTCATGACATACAAAAATGCCAAATAACTGCAGCAGCACAATTTACATACCAGTGCACAGCTAAACTGAATTCTATGTAGTACAGTTAAAGGTAAACATTACTTAAGTACTACTGTGTGTCTATGGCAGGTAGTGTATCTAGACTGTAGAAGTCCAGCAAAAAGTCACTCCATAAATTAGCAGCTGTTTTAACTTTACATCAAAACTTAACTGTTGGTAACAAACCATATAATCCACAACATTTTTTATAACATACAGACAATATACAGACTTTCTGCACAATCTAGCGATAAATCCGGACTACTTTAACACATATGGGCCCAAATATACCATACTTGTCCAATAACATTCAAGCACTAAAAACATCATTGACTATAACAACAGACAGAATATTTTACTAGAAACTGCCATTTTTGTTGCCACATTAAATAATTATTTTCTCTCATCCACTGAGGGAGGAATAGAAAGCTAAATATCTTCTTTAACTCTAATAAAGCATACTGACATCACACAAGAATATATATATTCTTTTCTCTTATCCACTGAGGGAGGAATAGAAAGCTAAATATCTTCTTTAACTCTAATAAAGCATACTGACATCACACAAGAATATATATATTCTTTTCTCTTATCCACTGAGGGAGGAATAGAAAGCTAAATATCTTCTTTAACTCTAATAAAGCATACTGACATCACACAAGAAATATATATATATATATATATATATATATATATATATACATACATACACACACACACACTAGATGGTAAAAAATGGTAAAAAAAGATGGAAAAGGGGGAAAAAAAGTAAATACAATTTCACCCCATTCGTGTATTTGTTTGTAAATAAAAAAACACCACAACAACAAAAAAACAGGATAATCCAGGAAACACAATGTCGTATGGTTTGTTCGTAGATAAACCCACCATATCCAAAAAAAACACCCCAGAATATACAAACTTACATTTCTTTGGTGTGCTAAAAAGCACAGAACTAATAGAAGTACGTCAGTTATTTATTTTTTACATTGACTGCAAGTTTAGCGTTTTTCATGTACAACATCAATGGTTGCATTACACTTCACATCTTGTAAACTTAAACTTGTGTAACCTCAAGTCAGGGCTACCTTAAAAAACTGCATTAATTATATAAATGATGTGATGACTACTGCAACTGTGCAACAAAAACATGTTAGAAGCATGTCTTAGCTCGCATGTTACTTTATTCTTTTTACACCAAAGCATGGAGCAATATGCAAAAGAAGACAAAGAAATGGCTCCAATTTTCCAAGAGTTTGGTGGAAAGACTGAATTGTTACTCATTTCTTAAGCCAAAGACAAAAAAGATGTGCAAGATCCCTGTTAATGTTAATGCACATAACATACCACAAGCCTAAACACTTTGTCGCCAGTGGAGACAGCATCAGCAATGCTATGACAAGTGAACAGTCAGTCAACAGTGGACCCCCTAGAATAGCAAGGGGTAAAGTACTGTAAACATTAAGCAGACCACAAGTACATGTTCAGCAAAAAAAAATTAAAAAAATACATATATTCTTTGTTTATAGATTTTAAACTGATCTTTCAAAACAATCTGAAGCCCGCAGTAATTATATACACTACATATAACTGTCAGGTCCAAGATCGTATACAAACAAACACAGCATACATAAAAAAACCTAAAAAAACAAACGCTGACATGTTCTTATTTAACAAATGCCTTTAACAACTGGAAATCAATATTACAGCATGTCAACATCGCGGTATACCGGTATAGACGATATATCCCTCAAACTACTTCTTCAAGCGCTTCATAACTTTTAGTAGACCTTTCAACATAAAGAACAAAACATTAAATGTTAATTAATGTTTTCTAAATATACATATAAATACGAAGTGTCTTGTTTCAGAGTTAAGATCGTCCTGTTAACGTACGAATGCAAACACGAAGACGACAAACGCATAAACCCGGCTTTCACAAACTATAAGCATAATTACAAATAATTATAAACATCCTCCTCAGACAGACATTAAACAGGACATTTTCTACCGTTTCACAAAAGTTTGAAATGGTTTGTAATCACCTGAAACACGACTGAGTTAGCCAGCTGGCTAGCTAGCTATTCTCATGCTTCGCTAACGAAAACAGCAGCTAAAACTCTCTACTGTATCTTTAAAAGCGGTTAAATCCGTTAACAGTCAGCAACGTTTACACTTTCGTCTCCGTCTCAACAAAACGGCTTTGGAAATAAAAGCAGAACGTTACCGGCTGAAGTGCACTGAGCTAAAGCAACTTCGACGAACAGCACAAACTCCCCAATGGAGGCCCGAGCAGACAGGCGGCTGCTGCATGGAGGCTGTGGAGCAGCCAGGGCGCGTGCACACAAACACGCCTGGAAAAGCGGGAGTCCGTCCCGCGCTTTGAGCGACCCTCAAATCGCCCGCCAACGTGCAAAACTCGCGCGAAACAAAACACGATCTAACAACCCGCGCGCTGCAACAGCCAGAGCCCACTTGCCTTGAATCGTCAATAAAAACGATCGGATGAAAGTGCGCTTCTTAAAACTCTCCGTCCCGTGTTCACTTCAGTCTCTCTCAGTCGAGCCACAGCGTGCTTCATGTCAGCCAGAGCTCTCTCTCTCTCTCTCTCTCTCTCTCTCACACTCTCACACACACACACTCTCACACACACACATACACTCACAAACACACACACACATCCGTGCTCTGCGAGGGTGTGACGTAAAAGTAACCATGGCGGCACCCAGGACCGCGCAGGCTCCCAGAGGTGGAGAGGTGTTTCTTCATAATTCGATTAAGTTCAGAAAATCATCTGAATGACACCGAACGAAAAGTCAGACTGTTTATTTTACCGCATTCGTGGCGATAATACAGCCCACCACTGCTGTCTATGTCTGTCAGGGTGTAGATGCTCATGTAGTCAACTTTACATTCAGGTCTTGGCAGAAAGTGCTAAACTGTCTCCAGTCGCACTCATACACATCATTTATGCTGGAATTCCTTGACTTTCTTTTGACTTCTGAAATTACATTTCCGCGCCTAACAGTTAACACAGCGCTGGGCGTCATCTATAACAGCATACTGTAATAACCGCCGTATATAAGTGATATTTATTTTGTGCACACGCGATACTAAAACCCTGCAGTTAACTCAATGTCATTTGGTTGAATTCTTAAATCTGAGAAGAAAGCATGCGCCTATTTAGATACTTTAGCACTGCTTTAAAATAATCTGTGACATAACTGAAAATGTCATGATATATATTATACCCTGCAAACAGTTACATGGTGACAACGTAGTGTTTTGGTGCTCGCAACGTTGAAATGTAATTCCTCAGAAAGGTGTGATAACGTTATCTGACAACGTTGTGATAACGTGGGGCAACGTTGTCAGCATGTTATTGTCACAACCTCCTATAATCCTTATAGGTTCCAATATATATGCATGGAACTTTGCTAAGTTGCCAACAGGTAGAAATATTACCATAAACAATTTATAATTATTTAGTAGTGACTTTGTCACAACCTTGTTTCAGACCACGCAAAAAGCACCATCTATTGACAACGTTGTGGCAACGTTGGAAGAAAGTAGACAAAGCTGTGACAACGTTATGTGTTTGCTGCGTAGGACAACTAGCAGTAATTTAACGTGATGAGACCAATATGGCCAGAAAATTTCATGACTTTTCCAGGATTTATATGTTCGGGACGAAGCCTGATACCCGGCAAACACGCAATGTTTGTACAACGTTGTCAAAAGGTGGTGCTTTTTATGTTGTCTGGTTGTCACACCGTCACCACTAAATAACGTTGTTTTCTGGTATAATGAAGTATAAACACAACCTCTTTGCAACTTACCAGATCCCATGCCGTTTCATGCAGATATAATAGAACGTATGAATAATTCTAGGAGGTTGTGACAACGTTGTCAATACGTTGTCACAACGTTGTGTGATAACGTCACAATTTTCCGAGGAATTATATTTTAATGTTGTAGGCTCTAAAACAGTACGGTGTCACAACGTTTTGCGAGGTTCCTTATTTACCAACGCTGTAATTCAATAATTATATACTTGTGCATGTTGTTCCCAGAAAAGTCACTTTCGACTAATGTTATGATTCCAAGATGGCAAAATAAGTATAAATCCGAAGCGCTTGTATGTCACATAATCATTTGTTTAACATATTTTCTGTACGTTGAAAAACATCACATGCAGCTGCTGTGTAACTGACAGGAAAACTGCATAGGCTGGATGAATGCCAAGCTAGGATTAACTAAACTGAACTATGAGCTGCAGCTCCACACGAAGCGTTTTAAATATCGAATACATACAGAATCTGTAACAACGTTTTACTTTCCAGTCCTGTTGACGTTTCGAGGGACGAATAATTAATTTATCGTGTTGTGTCGTATGAGCCTCCGACTATGCTAAATGAATTAGCCTAGCATGCTAAATGCGCGAATAGTCCAGGCCGTCGACGTTATTTATACTGGAAAACACGAACAACAGTCAAATATTACATATTTTCTTGGTCATAGCTCATTTTTGCTGTGATTTGATCCGAATAAATGCTCATAAATAGTGGAATAGTGTGGTGTATACGCCTTGGAAGCAGCAGAATCTGTATAGCTACATGAGTTTACGGTGCTCAGATTTGAACACATCAGCACATGCCGTATTTCATGCATCATCTGTAAAAGCTGGAAATTCGTCTTAAGAATGTATGTGAGGATATGATAAAATAACGTTAAAGGATCACAAAACCAGCGTAACCGAGTTTCATAACCTTGACATATTTTCATGGGTTCATTCATACAGCACATTATATTATTTAGTTTTATTAGTGGCTGTAGATCAAGACAGCAGACAAGGCAACACAGCGCCCTGCTGGAAATAAACAGACCAGCAAAGCCCAGCATGCAGCGCATTCTGTGCTGGTTTAAACTGGTCTCTGCTGGATTACCCCGCTGGATAAAAGAGCTTAGACCAGCATCATTAGCAAAATCAGCAATGTTGTCCTTTGGATGCTGGTCAGCAGCAGTGGTTAAGTTTCTATGGTATTTGCCACCAAAACCAGCATAGGTTGTGTTTTTCATACTGGTATGCTGGTCAACCAGCACGATCATGCTGCATTGACCAGTTAAACCAGCACCAGACCAGTTTACACCAGTAGGAAATACATGCTGGGCTGAGAGTTTAGCTATTATACCAGCGTCCAAAACATAACATACAGGGGATATGATGGTGATCAGCCATGCTGGTCTATGCTGGTTTCTCTAACAGATAGTGATGTGTGGATCGATAATAAAATATCGATACCTCCGATATCAGATCTTTATGCTCTAAAATCAGTTCTCAAATCGAAATATCATTCTTTTTGATACTTCAACAATTTGAGGTAATGTATATCATTAACAGGAACACAGTGGAAAGTAATTCAACTATTGAGATCTTGTGTAAATGATACACGGTTGGTGGGAACTGCTTTTTAAACCCCTCTGACCTCTCATAGAGAGAGCCTTAGAGTGTCCAGATAGCTCATATAGTGTTTAAAGTAACATTACTTCATGTCTCTGGTGTCGCTGAAAATAATAACCCTTGTGTTAACTGTGAAACCTCTTTAAAGTTTGTAAACAAACTCTAAAATTATTTATATTCTATAACTATATTATAAAATATGGCTATTATTAATAATGATATAAATACAGTTGTTATTATTATAACAAATAGTTCAGATTTGCTACATGTAGGCAGGGTATAAATAGACTTTTATTTCACCTAGGTGCTCCCCCATTGGTGTCGGTATCAGTATTGGTGATACTTGCCCTGTATTTACTTGGTATCAGATCAATTCCAAATTTTGCAGTATCGCACACCACCTCATCGCCTCATGACTGCAGCACAAAATGTGTTGCTTTCTGCAGTAATTATCAAAACAAAACCAAGCACAAAATACTCAGGAAGTAATTGACTTTAAGTATATGTCATATACCTGCATACTTACAGCACTCCACCACTGTTTGGAGGTGAAGGTGCTGCTGTGTTTTTATTTAACTCTCAATTAAAGCAAGATGACCACGCTGGGATGACCAGCTGAACCAGCACCAGGCCTGAATAGACCAGCTTAGACCAACATGAAATGTATGCTGGTGTGTGCTGTTTTTTTCTCAGTAGGGAGACCAGTTTGTGTAAAACAAGTTAGAGGAAACTCCTGATGCTCTTAATGCTGTAACATTGCTCTGAGGATTTGACTGGATTCAGCCACATGAGTATTAGATAGATCAGATACTGATGTTGGATGAATAGCTCTGGATCACAAACTCTTTGCAGCTCATCCCAAACATGTCCAGGTTCACTGGTCCACAGTCCAATCCTGGAGGACTTTATTTCCCTCTAGTTCAGGCTTTGTGTTAGACATGGTGACCTTAGACTTGTGTGCTGCTGCTGCAGAGTGTCCCATTCTATTTGCAACGCTTTTCTATGGGGATTATACAAGCTGTGGCTGCGTGCAACCAAATGTTTTGTAGGCCGTTGGTTTATCTTAAAGTAGATTAATTGGAAGGGGGGTCTCAATAATTTTGGATATACGGTGTCTTATTTTTGGATATATAGAGTGTCTCAATAATTTTGGATATATGATGTTCCTTCTCAGACATGGTACTCTAAAATAGGGGTGTCTTAATAATTTTGGATATACCCTTTCAAAATGGTGCTCTAAAATAATTGATGAGTATTATTATTTTAGCCATATATCAGCATTTAAATAGTGTATAAATATATTTATTTTAGTTTTCCAGTGTTAGCATTATATATCATCAGGCATAGATTTTATATATAGATTATTGATACGTGTAGAAAAACAACTCAGTATAAGTCTGCTGATACTGTGCAGACCAAACATGACGATGACCGATATGTACACAGTGATGACATGATCTGAGTTAATCATGCTACATAAGGCCGATAAATCAATCACCCACTCTGTGCTGAATAAGGAATGCTAAGCCTCATGGAAAAATAAAGACATCAAGTTCCTTGCTTAAGTTAAAACGACAAAGCTCTAAGGCATCAATTACATGGCTCCCAGTCCTCTAGGTTCTACAGCTTTTCCTCGAGCCCCAATTAACCAGTGAGCAGCCAGTAAGGTTTTCAAAGTCTCCTGACATCAGATATACTTTGATTCATTGAGGCAGAAGGTAAAGGAGGAAAAAGAACTAATTGCCCAGCATCATACGGAACATTGTGGAGCACATAAAGACAGCAGCTGTAACCTATTCGATTTGTAAGGTGAACTGATGGAGGAGACCGTCTTTGGGCTGATGGTGTTGAGAATCATCATTTCTATCGTCGGAATAGTGGGGAATGCGGTCTTGATCATATCGATCCTTCATATGACTCGACTGAAGACGTTTGAAGTGTTCTTACTTGGATTGGCATTATCAAACCTTGAGGAGATTTTGATTGTGGACACATATGACATAATTGTGCTTCGCTCTGTGGATAGCATCAGAGTTTGGTCCTGCAGTACACTGAAATTTTTGACCGTCTCAGGAGACGTCGCTAGCATCTTTTTCACGGTGCTCATCAGCATATTCCGCTATCAGAAGCTGCACAACGCTGCCATTCGGGTGATCACTCCTATCTTCATGGACAACATGAAGGCAGCCATCGGACTTAGTGTAGGATGTGTTATGGCTTCTCTTTTGTTAAGTGTGCCAACTTACTTTGTAAACCTTGATTCCTTGCCGGATATAGAAAACTCCACTATTAAAGACTGCCCAGCAGATTTCTTCCGATGTCCAAAAGGCCGCTGTCCCATTTTCAACAACATTTACAAGCATCTGTTTGTTTTTCTCTGTCACTTTGTGCCCCTCGTCATCGTTACAGGGACAAGTTCTCTAATTATCAAGATTTTGACGGTTCAGCAGAAAGTGGCAGATTTACATCATGATTCTGAACCAGCTGCCATCGCTGCCCACCATCATCATGAGAACTCAGTATTCCATCGAAGCACCATCGGCATCCTGGCAGCAATGGCTGCTTTTCAGGTATACTGTTGTTTATATCTGATTCTTCACCTGATGTTCAGCCCGTATGACTTTGCTGCATGGTCAGAGCTGGAGTTCTTAATTACAACGGTTTACACAGCTGTCATCCCCTATATCTATGGCATGGGACATAACTTTTTCTCAGTGAAACATTTCATGAGACAATAACCCACCTACATTGTCACCGGACAGATTTGTTTATACTTCTGCATAGTTATATGGCTTAGCTGTAAATTAAATTAAACTTAATCCAGATTGGTTTGGTTTGAAATGGTTTGTTTTAGAGCAATTTAGCAATTCAATTTGTTCACAGTGTAGGTGATAGGAACCAGACGTTTAAAGCATACAGCTGCCAAGAAATAGTTATGAATGTGCTGGCTGGTGGCTAAAACATATTGTTGTTTTGAGAAAAGCTTTTGGCCTAAAGCATATTTGTAAAATCCATTACATGCAGGAGACTGTCAGGCAAAATAGTCTCCAATGAAAACTCTTCTTTTAGATTCACCACAATTTTACCATCAACATTACATTGTATAAATCTCTGAAGACATGTAGGTTAGCTGGTCATTTTGGGTAGCATTTATATTTGTGACTCCTGGTTACTATCACCACCTCTGTAAAGAAATATGTATGAGTCTGTAAGTTTCTCTATAATGACCCACATCACATCAAACCACTGGGATTTACAGATGTTACAGCATGTAAGGATAAGCATTCATTTAACACATTTTTAATTGATGCTACTTAATGAATTTGCGAGTTAACTGGGAAGTTTAGTTATTGTAACAGTTATACTGTTATTATACTGTTATTATATTACATTAAAATTAACATTGCGGTACACATACTCGTTGTTTTTATGTCATTGTATTACATATGGGAGGACTAAAAATATTAATAATCAGAGCTGCAAACGGATGAGGTTATTTCAGCAACATTCACAGATTAGATAAAAAAGGAGCAGTTATTATTAAAGAAGCATATGTTTAATGATCTTTTTTTTAATTAATCTGTCCTTAGCTCTTCCATTAATGCATGTAGCTCAGAATTTACCACCCAAGCGCTCACATTTTAAGTAATTCTTCACCACATTACAAATGACAAGTTCTATACAAGTTATTTTTAGTGATATGACGTCTGCAAATAAGTCAGCTATATGAGCCGGCTCTCATTAAAGAGCTGATTTTTTTTCGTTTCTTTTTCTTTTGGAAATGAAGACAAATCAAATGAGTAGATATTATGACATTGTAGCTGGAACTCACAGGTCTCCTCGATTTCCGTGGAACATTCTGCCCCTCATTATCCCCAACACCTGCTGTTCTTCTCAGCGGGTTTCATGTCATTCTTAGCCATGTTTCCAAGCGGGTTTCATTAGTTTTTCTGATTTTAGATTTTTATTCATCTTCATTTGACGACTAGTAATGGATTTGCCTGAATTTAGCTCATCGTTTCATTGCTGTATTTTAAAATCCATCCAGTGAAACTACGTAACATCTGAGTTAAAAGCAACAAACATGCTGTCTTGTTTATAAATGAGCTAGTACACTAAATGAGCCAGTCAATTGACTATATTTTGAATATAAATGTTATAGACAGTGTAATTAAGTAAGAGATGGTTCGCCCTTGAAGTGCACATCTGTAAATACAGTCAAGTGAATCAAGTTACAGAAGCCACAAAAGCTGAAGCAACAAGATTGAAGATATACATGTACTTTCTTTCTGCTGCTGTGATCATGTCCTTCTCTGAACTGTGCAGCGCATGCTGAATACTGTGACTCACTGAATACATTTTTCTCCATTCAGCTTCTGGCTCTGTGCTTGCCATTTTCTCATCCCAGGAGAAGAAAATGGCCTCCACTCTTACAGCCCAACACTAAGATCTCGATGACAGTTATTCACCACATGAGCGTTTTTCTGTGTTCCTAGATCTTTTATTTATTCTGCCTGACATCAATATTTTGCTCATCTACTACAGTCGCACACATCATGATAGGGCTGGTTTCACATTCCAAATGGTTTGTGGCTGAAGGGTCGTGTGTTAGCTTCCACAGACTTTTCACAAACACCAGCTCTGAATGAGGGAGGGCTTTGGGTTTAGAATGGTTTGGATGCTCCCACAAGCAAGATGCACACACAGCAAAATCTCCAGTGCTGCCTTGACTTTTCTTATTTATAGACGCTGTTGGTGTTAACCGCACACAATACACAACCACTTGTATTTGTTTACACATTTCTTTAGGCCAGTCTTTCTAAATAATGGTGGTATGTGTGAAAATGTATTGCTTTCTGCACCTGCAAATTATGGTTCTTCATGGGTTTTTTTAGGAAATCCAGTAGTTTTATATAAACCCCTGACCTCTCAAGGAAAGCTTAAAGTAAAGCTTAAAATGTTCTTTCTTTGTATAGTTTATTGGTTTTACTTTATGATGGAAAGCTGGAAAATTGTATAAACCCAGCTCCAAACAAGTTAGAACCTTTCCTGGTGAATTTCAAATAAAAGCAGCAGAAATCCCTTTGAGTTGTATTTAAAATATCAACTTAATCAATTTTGTAAATATATATATGCTCATACGGAAAATGATGCCTACAACACATTTTTTAAAAAGTTGGGAAAGCAGGAATTTAAGATTAGAAACATAACAGTGTTTGAAAGCTTAAACAGATGATGTAACTGCTTGAACACTAAAGAAGCATCCAGGAAGTGCCTTGTTATTTATAAGTGAGCATGGATGAGGTTTAGATTTCATAATGTAGTATATAATATAATCAAAAGATTCAGAGAATTGAAGAAAACTCTTGACAAAAAACTTTTCACTGTATCCACAAATGCATGTTAGGACTGTGAAAAGTCATATGCCAATAGCATCCAGAAACACTGAGAACTTCTCTGGTCTCAAGCTCATCTGAAATGCACTGATGCACAGTAGAAATGTGTATGGGGCTGGACAAGTCAACCTTCTAGAATATTTCTAGAAATAATGGACATTAGATTCTCTTGACCAAAGAAGAATAGGACCATCCAGATTCCTACCAGTATAAAATGAAACATCCAGCATCTGTCGTGTTATAGGGCAACTTGGTGACTAACCTGCACATCTGCTGTGAGAACACCATTAACACTAAACACTTTTGGGAGATACATGTGCTTATTTTAATTATATGATGACAACACAAGAACCAGCATGACTGCGTAATCAGAGAGTGCGGGAGTTAGACTGACCTGCCCAAAGTCCAGAACTGTCTTCTATTGAGAATGTGTGTCTGGATCAGCTCAAAATACGACAATAAAGACCCCAAATGATTGCACAGCTGAAGGCATGCATGAAAGAAGGATGATAAAATATTATGCTTTCAAATCTGGATCAGTTTGTATCTTTAGTTCCCGAACAAATACTAAACCTTGTTAAATGGAAAGTAACACAGAGGTAAACATGTTTCTGTCCTGACCCTTTTAGAACACGTTGCATATGTACAAATAACAATACAGCTCATGAAGTAAAACCTGAAATACTGTGTTTTAAATTGTGCTGTAGTGTTGTCAACTGAATACAGATTAAAAAGAATATACTAATCGCTGCTTTTGGTTGTGACCAGCCACACTAATTCATTTAATCCAGTTCTCTAAAGAAAAACACTCCTGTGGTCAGAGATTGGCCATTGATGCTATAGACAGTAGAACTGATAATAAAGTCAAACACAAGACTGCATGTAGTGAGAGAGAGAGCAGTAACCTAAGTGGAAATAAGAAGGCTGGTGACATACACATTAATAAATGCTAAATCTATTTATTTATGCATTTATACTTCTGTGGAATGCACTCGTGCCCCTTTAAGGAAACATATTTCCCCGCATGTGATCGGACACAGAGCGGGATGATGCCGTTATGTAAAGTACTGTGAAGTGTGCGGGGCTTGGTTCCGGTCTGGAGGAAAACACTGAAAGAAAAGTGCACCGTTTGCAGGACAGACGAGCTCAGAGTTGTTCCCGCTGCGAGAGGAGGACGGACTGTGGCCTGGCTGCTCTGTAGGTGAGGTAAGTTGTGCGGAGGTAGAGCTGCCCACCGCCTAACGGTTTGCACGAGCGAGCCAAGTTGACGTTACAGCAGAGCCGTGAAAGCGTGGAGTTTCATTCCAGACGCTAAGAAGTGAAGGGGCTCCGCTAGTGAGGCGTCGAGCTTCTTACAGCACCGCACTGCTGCCTGGCTGAATGATTGTTTGGTTTGGAGGCAGTTCAGCTCGGCTCAGCTCAGCCCAGCTCCACGCGGAAGACACCAGACAGCAGTAGCCGAGCCCACGCATCGTTTACCTCCGCGGGGAGCCGCCTGCTAGCTGACTAGCACTGTAGCACGCAGTCGCTCAGGATTTGTGGGATTTGAAGGCACTTGCGGGTGAGTGTCACATTCTTCAGGGTTCACTGTATGTCCTCCGTGTTGCAGTAGCGAGCGGTTTCTACAGTCTGCAGTCCGTGTGTCGGACAGTTTAAACCCCGTTCTAACTTTACCCGGGTCTGCGGTAGTGGACTAACGCTGGCGGTTCTGATGGACGGTGGCTGAATGGTGGATCATGACATGTCATTAGCTCGTTAGCATCTCGCGCGCGCCCGTGTGAGAGCGAGAGAAAGTGTGTGGATGAATGAGTAAAAGTGAGCATGGCGGATGGGGCAGAACGCAATCCACGTTTGATCGAGACAATCTGTGAGGTTTGGGCGAGTTTTCTTTCTATGCACAGGCGCGCCACATGTCTCAGCTCTGCACACAATCACGTAGGACATGCGTGCTGTGCACACGGCACGTCATTAAGGCAGGGGGGCTCACGGAGGGGGCTCACTGGAAAATCGAGTCCGACGACCACACGTAGCCAAAGCTTTTCTGACGTAGGCCGAACGCACCACCTCAGGTGTTCGGTTAGGAGTGTAAATTAAACCTGTAGTGCTGCTGCAGGTGCAGGTAGTGCGAGCATGGAGGCTGACGCTCGCCGTTGACGTCATTACTGGTCAACGGCACGTGAAGGTTTAAAGGGGCGTTCCAGCCGAAGATTAGGTTTCAAAGTGTTTTGTTGTGCAGAACATTGTGTTTTATCCTTTTCCCTAAGTTTCAGGGTTCTCGCACTACAGTAGCCAACATGCATTACATACATGCATCATACAGCCACTGGGAATCCTTGCGTTGTCAATCAACACTGATTGCCAATATTGACACTATGGTTTATATGCAGGGTTGGTATGTAATGTAATACAAGTACCTGGAAAATGTATTCAGGATACACAAATTGGGTATCTCTATTCAGTCCGAGTTACATTCTGAAAAGGTAGCAAGTATTCAGAATACAGGTACTTTTTCTATTAGTAATATTTTTTAATACCTACCCACTAAATTAAGAAACAGCATCAGGGCCTGTTTATAAACTGTTTGAAATCCATGGATGGCAGGCAGAATGCTCATTAGACATATTCTAATGACTCATTCCTCTTTACAAACAGTGAAAGACTGAACAGTCGACTGGTAAATCAATGTGTTTTGTTGTTCTGGTTATTTATCTCAGCATTACTGAGATCTCTGGAGAAATGATAAAACTCATTATCTCCTCAGACTGGACTTGTGTGTTTTATGTGATAAGTTTAGACTTGTTTTGTTGTTTTACTGGACTTGGATTTGGGGGTTATGGGAGCAGCGAGGAACTGAAGCAGGTGGTGATAAAAAAAGTTAAAAGTTGAGAAATTTGTAACTTAATTTAAATGGACAGACTAGTCAACTAATTGGTGATAGCATTTTAAGCTTGATGTTGACTAGTTGCTGGTCATGTAGGGCTGGGCAATATATATATCGTCGCTGTCCAATGAAAAACAAGGATGTCCAAAATTGCAGCTTTACAGAGGAGGCCAAGACTTTCTTTTCTTTCAGTAGAAGTCAATGGAACCAGATTGTTTTTTCAAGCTATGGAGAAATATATTTGTGATATGTTGTGTAACAATACAATAAAATTCTGCTTTTCTTGACTGGGGAAGTGTGGCTAATGAGCAGATTGATTTACAGCTCTCTGTCTGACATTCCTAGCACACAAGTTATTTATTAATAACGTATGATATGCTTTTCTGAGCATATTGCAAATATATAAATATAATAAAACATGATTTATAAACCATCTTTCAGAGCTGTCTGAGAACTGTATGTCAGTATTTCTATTCTGCATGTTTTATTAAAGGAGAGCGAATTTAGACCTGTTTAACTGGATTCAGTGCAGCACAATATGCCACATATTAAATACAAATTATTATGTTTAAAGTTTTTGATATTATAGTTTATATCTGTAACCCTACTGGAACTTTGAAACCAATTTCAAAAGATCAGTGTAATGTGCTTTTTCCAATGAGCCCTGGATCTTCAGGAAACCAAAGATACGAACCCAAAAATCACCTGACTTTGCTGTTGGTGTCGTGATCACATTATCAGCAAAAAATCTAATCTTCAAAGATTATGCAACATATGGCAAGGTTTAGCATAATTAGTCTCCAAAGAAAAGACATGATCACAGCACAGAAATGGCAGCTATTGTAGGCAGCTAATGCTAACTTTAGTTTAAATAAGCTATTTTAGCTATTTTAAATGCTCTTTTAGAATTCACTAATAACCTTTAGATTTAAATCTTATTATCAGTTGCAGCATGAGCAATAACATTTTGCCATTAGAACATATTAAACTAATACGTCACCGTGTACCAAATAAAGATACTGGCCTACTCTAATTATTTTAAATAGCTTTGCTGACATAAAATAAGAGCTTCACCAGAACTTCTAGAACTTTCTCAGAACTGTCAGAACTTCCTCAGAGCTGTCAGAATGTCCTCACAACTATCAGAACTTTATCAAAACTGCTAGAATGTTTTCAGAACTATCAAAACTTCATCAGACCAATCTGAAATCCCTCAGATCTATCAGAACTCCCTCAGAACTACCAGAACTTCATCAGACCCATCAGAACTCCCTCAGAACTATCAGAACCCCCTCAGACCTATCAAAACTTCATCAGACCCATCAGAACTTCCTCAGAACTATTGAAACTTACTCAGAACTATCAGAACTCTTTCACAACTGTCAGAACTTCTCCAGAACTATCAGAACTTCATCAGAACTGCCAGAACCTCATCAGACCTATCAGAATTTCCTCAGAACTAGCAGAGCTGCACCCGAACTGTCAGAACTTCCTCAGAACTGTTAGAACTCCCTCAGAACTATCAGAACTTACTTAGAACTATCAGACCTCTATCACAACTGTCAGAACTTCCACAGAACTATCAGAACTTCATCAGAACTTCATCAGAACTGCAAGAATGTTATCAGAACGATCAAAACTCTATCAGACCCATCAGAACTCCCTCAGACCTATCAAACCTATCAGAACTTAATCAGGCCCCCTTAGAACTCCCTCAGAACTATCAGAACTTCATCAGACCCCTCAAAACTCCCTCAGAACTATCAGAACTTTATCAGACCCCTCAGAACTCCCTCAGAATTCCCTCAGAACTATCAGACCCCTCAGAACTCCCTCAGAACTATCGGAACTTACTCAGAACTACCAGAAGTCTATCACAACTATGAGAGCGAGAATTTAAAAACCACTAAACCATTTTCATCTGATCCTGTTAAAATCTTGAAAACAAAATATAATTTCCAGTTATTTAACAGATTTTAGATTCCAGCACTGTTCCTTCAACACGTGGTCTATTCAGAAGTGGATACAGTCTGGCCGGTTACTAAGCTGTTTACAGTATGTGCAGGGTAACTGGTTATGATGAAATCTGTATTTATAACATCATAAACATTTTTGTGTATTGTTAGAAAACAGTCAGTGACACTGAACAGCCTTTTCTACACAGGCTGCTTTTTTACAGCTATTTTTGTAAAGGCCTACAGGAACTAATATAGGTGTGTTTTTGGTTGTTTGTATGGGTCTTGTTGTTTGTATGGGCCTGTATATATACTGGATTCAATAAAAACTTGTTTATGGTGATGCAGGTCTGTTGAGACAGTAGCTTTCACTTTTCAGGAGCGAATATAACCATCATATCTGAGACTTTCACAAGCTCTGCATATGTGTGTGTTTGTATGTTTTGTTATGTCGGTTCTAATGCCATGTTCTCACCCATATAATTACATCACTTTGATGATGAGGGCCTGATGCAGTGTCATCCATTCTGTTAATGTGTTATCCCAGTTACATCGCAATTACCATAAAATATCATTTTCAGCAGACCTAATAATAAACAGTGTTTTCAAATATGACGTTATGAATTTGTACTTGCTGTGTCAAATCACTAATAATTGAGCACTATGTGTGCTCAATACTATTACTAGGATTTGTTGGAACATTCCTGTGAGGATTTAACAGAATTCAGCCACAGAGCATTAGTGAGGCAATCCAACTCATCCGGATGTACTCGACGGAGTTCCATCACTCCAGAGAACAGAGTTCCACTGCCAGCGAGCTTTGTACTTCTATAGCCGACACTTGCCATTGGACATGGGGACTTACAGGCTCATGTGTGGCTACTCAAAAGGGCCCTGTTTTATTGGTTATACTGTCTTACAAGCTGTATGGGCAGATCTGTGTCAGCTGTTAGTGCACCTTAAAGTACCTCAATTAGAAGTTTAACTGGCTACTTTTGGGATAATCAGTACATCCGTTGACATGTTGGGGATTTCAAGTATGATCATGCTCTACATGTTAATTGCTTTACAAGACTGCAGTGTTCTAAAGATCCTTTCCACATCACAAGTGTATTCTTAGAGTATCTAGGAGTGGTCCAGTTATGATAAATTGGGTACAGTAGTCAGAATAAGTCGTTCTCTGCTTATTTTAGTAAAGGATTGTAGCGTTTTTGTGAGATTTCCCTCAGGAATCTTCATTCCGCTCCCAGGCAAATTCCAACTCCGAGCTAATTTAGTGGGTTACATCTGAGTGAAGGACATGATGGCGATGCATTTCATCTTTAGTCAACTTCAGATTCTTTGAATGCTCACCAAGCAAAAGCTTGACTTTTCTCTTGCCCTTTATGTTGTTTAGTCAATTTTAACATTGATTAAGCAAAGTCTCACATTCACATTGACAGTCCTGTAAGATTGTGACATTTAACTCCACCGTAGCAGTCTACATAAAAGACCCTTCCTTCATTGCTGAAGGCTTCACGCACCATAATCTTGGGATAATACCTTTTTTATGTTTTGTTTCCTGATTCAATTTACTGTGCCATCATAATGTAATGTGGCTGGGCATAACTAGAAGGCATGAGCGTAGTGTTCTTCTGTTTTCATTGTAGTACATATTGAAAATTCTGTAGTACATAAAGGAAATTCTGTCTCGGTGAATTAAGAGTATTGAAAAAGTCTTATGTGGTTATGGAATAAGTAAAAGCAGTGCCTCACACAGTATGGACTATAACTGTGACAGATGGGTATTAAAGTTCTCGTTCCAAACTTCCAAAAACTGGACACCTGAAAAGAAATATGATTTCAATTCCACTTAAAGAAAATGAAAATTGCAATATATGTGGAAGGCTGAGCTGTCGTAAAGGAGGTTGCACCTCTAAATGTGGTCTGAAAGTCTGAATGTCGTATTTTTGGTATTTTCACAGACAGTGCCAGCAGTAAGGCTGTGTATTGGAAAGAAACTGGTGATACCACATTTAACATGATACAGCTGTTATAATTAGATATATTGTAATATATTGCAATACTGTAAGCAAGGTGTTATGTAATAGAATTTTAGGAAAACTGTCATAGCATAAAAACACACCACCATATGCGTAGGTTTGCCAATGCTGTCGAACTTATGCTACTTGTTTTTGCTAGAGTGGAAGATTCTAATGTTAAAGATTTAAATGCAACACAAAATGAACCACTGTCTGCCACAAATCCTGGTTGTAAACTATTTATTAAAAAAGCCGCATCTATGTCATTATTTAGGCAAAGTCAAAATATCCAGAGTTCATGCAGATATTCATGCATATATATGGTTAACACTGTTTTGCCCAAACTGTATCAGTTCAAAAGGTGGCACGGTGGTGTAGTGTTTGGAACTGTCGCCTCACAGCAAAACAATCTGGGTTGGATTCCTGGTCCGGGCTGTTCTGTGTGGAGTTTGCTTGTTCTCCCCATGCTTGAGTGGGTTTCCTCTGGGTATGCCAGTTTCCTCACGCAGTCCAAAGCCATGCATGTTAGGCTGATCAGTCACTCTAAATCTCCAGTAGGTGTGTAAGTGTGTTGGCCATGGGATGGACTGGCGACCTGTCCATGGTGTACCCCGCCTTCACCCGATGACGTTGGGATGGGCTCCAGCCGCTCAGTTGAAATGACTATTGGATTGGGCTTGGGCACTGAACCATGTGAATTCACCATTACTGTACTTTAATGTTAGTTAGGTCGCAGTGCATTATAGTGTAATGGACAAACTCAGGGGTCCAGGCAGTATCATTAAGAATTACATACCAGCACAGCGGTGGTTTCAGAGCAGAGTAAATATTACTGACTGAGTTGTAGCATGTTAGTCCATCTAACTGGACAGACACACAAAGCAACCACCAGTATGTTAAAGTAATTATTATAATGATGTAGAATGGATAGCTGGAAAAAATAGTTCCTTACTTGTAAACTATTTTAAAAATGGTCAAATAAGATAGTGATAGTAACTGGAGCCTTTCAAAAAGTCCCTAGTGTCCCCACTGTAAATACCACCTATGATAAAACAATCGTCGATCGATATGGGTTTTTCTGTAGCTGCTGTTTAGAGGTCAAGGTCAGCAGATGGTTGTTATGTGCTGCCGATTTCTTCTAGAAGTTTTCCACTTTATTTGGTGCTAAAATGTCACACTTAGAACAACAAGTGGATGCACAACATTTCTGAACTTAACGTCATTTATTCAACACTGACTTAACAAAAAAAACTATATATATTTTATTGCCCCCCCAAAAAATACAGTATGACTATAATACTGCTGAAAGAGTGTAACATACATCTCTTCATACCCAAAACTAACACGTTATTAAGAAGCGCATTAAAAAGATACTTCCACACAGCTGACATTTGCTGTTACAGAGAGTGTCTCACTGCACGGTTGGGTTTTTATCGCGTTGTAGTAAAATTGCGGTTCTTTAATGAGGATGAGGCACTCGGAGAGAGAAAGAGAGAGAGAGAGAGAGAGAGAGAGAGAGAGACTCGCTGTGTAATAGTAACGTGTTAATGTGTGTATTACACTAGAGCAGTTAGCTTTAGCCCCAAAGCTAAGAAGTAAAACATCCGCTCTGTTCCCTATAAATTATAAATTTTTACTTATTGCCGGGACAGTTCCAAAAGTTTCAGCTTGGGGTCCTTCACATGCGACAGCAGCACTTTCCACCGCACCAATAACCTGGGGCTGCCCGCGGACGTGCCTGACTTTAAATTGGCGCTACCAAACACTGATATCGGCCGATGCCGATATCTTAAAAAATTGCAAATATCAGCCAACCGATATATCAGTTGATCTCTAGTCAGAACTATATGTGAATAGGCATGTAGCATAATATAAATCCCAAATGTTTCATCGTTAAATCTCAATGATATTAAGGCAGTGTGGGATGAGTTGTGCTGTAAGGCAGAAGAGGCTCAATAGACTACTTCTTTTTACAGTAATGCAGAAGCATATAAAGACAGCAAACCTACTGAAGCTCTGTCAGTGATGGTTGTGAAACTGCTTAAGCTGCTTCTAATTGCGAATGATTTTCATTGAAACAGTTCTGAGCATCATTATGCTTTGTGATTTGGAGTGTTGTTAGGAAAAGCGAAAGCTCTGGGCTAAAGGTGTCAGGACTTTGTGCCGATGTGGCTAACTTTTACAGTGGATTTGTTTCATTGCTAGCACACTCTAAGGCAGCATTAGCTGAGCGCACAGTAATTAAGCTAATCTATTTCATTGATATTTTTAAGTTCTTAAAATCAAAGTGCCATGGTTTGTAGCTCTTTAGGTTTAGGGTTAGTTACACATCTGCATTTAGACATCATTAAGAAAGGTGACAAAAATGTTTCAAAAATTTATAAAACTGAAAATATATATTTCCTTCACTTGATGTAAGTAAATCAATGTCTTTAAATTACATTGGTTACTGAAATATTTTGTATTGTAATATTATATGCCTCGGGGGACAGATGTCATGACTGGACAAAACTGCTTACTCAAAACATTAAAACAGAATTAACTGCCGTGCTTTACTGCAAATGCTGATAACAGCAGTACATGAACATTGGTATCAAAGGACACTAATTAATGGGCTGCTCTATATGTAATGAACAGAATCAGTGCACTTGTGCCAGTCTAGTTAGAAGAGTCTGGTTATATACCTTTATTACATCAGTACAGGTGAAACTGGTAAACTTGATCACAGATATTTACCATGTCTCCTGTAAAATGCATCTAAACTTAACATTCAGCATGAAGATCTTACAATTGGCATGTTATAACCCAAGTTTACTTTACTGATTAACAAAAAAACTAATGAAAAAACAACCTATTAACAGAAACCAACAAAACCCCCAAGTATGCTGAGAAGCTACACCTTCAAACATTACTAGTTTCAAACAGCAAGAAATTGTTAATTATACTTAATTTACATATAACATGTAGATATTTAAAAAAAATCTTTACTCAGTATGTCAGCTACCTTTCTTCTTAGAAACCCTATATAAGAGTGTGAAGTTGTCCTAGATGCATGAGCTCCTGCTGTAACTTGTGTCTAGACTGAGAAGTACGTTGACGTATTATGCACTTTGATGTATATTTCAGTTTGCATATGCCATTGTACATTTACTCCAACCTGTCGTGGTTGTGGAAGATTTGTTTTTGCATACTTGTGATGGCAATGCTGTAAAATCCTGAACTATACAGGGCATATCAGTTAATAGGCCTATGATGCAGTGTGTTGTTGTGGTCATGAGACACACATTTTAGGGCCTAAATGACAGAGCTAATCTTTGTGGCGCTGAATAACTAAACAGGTGATTCCATTTCTCACTACTGTGCTTTAAACATGTTTAATTATTATATTGCCTATAGTGGTGGTGTGTCCTGTACATCTTGGAATAAAGAAAGAGCATCCACTGAAACTGTAATAAAACCGTTTTGCTTAAGCTGTGGAGCCTTGATGTCTCATATAGTAATACCTGAATCCATCACATGCACATGTGTGTTCAAAGTTTGTGCGGCACTGGCCTAGTGACACTGGCCTAGTGTTAATTTTTTAAGTGATAAGACGTAAGAACAACATCTGCATCAAAGTGTTCTTAGAAAATCTGTTTTTTCACATATATTTGTGCAAGTTATTTTCTATTTGATTTATTTACAAATAAATGTTTGAAAGTTCGGAACTTGTTTTAATTGTAAAGTGTCTACACCTAATTAGCTAATTAGGCATTAATTAACTTGTTAGGACTGGCTAATCCAGAATAAGGAGTTGTTGACAGTTTCAGAGCGTAACAAATCTTGAAACCTTGTGCACGCAACAACAATGAGCTCCTCCCAGCAGCTGTCTGAGGGTCTGAAAATGAAGCTAACTGATGAAGCTACAGCTGAGGGGGAGGCTATAAAAAGCTCTTCTAGATCACCATTTCTACTGGAAGGTTTACTTGACAGTGGCACTGTATCGCACCATTCCACTGTGCATTGCTTGCACAAACCTGATCTGTATGGAAGATTCATCAGAAGGAAACCTAAACCTGATTGCAAAAGTCAACATCTGAAGTATGCAAAAAACATCTAGATAAGCTGGAGGCATGTTGGAAACAAGTTCTGTAAAAATGGAGTTGTTGGTCACACCACTGGTATAACTGAAGAAGAAGAGAAGAAGAAGAATCTCATGACCATAACACACTTTGCCAACTGTTAATGGGGCGCTTGATAGTTATGTTATATTTTTGGGTTGTGCTTTAAACATCAAATAGATAGATGAAAGAATAGGCTCAACTAAATATCAGAAAAATCTAGAAGTAAATGTGATAGTTAAGGAATTGAAACTAAAACTAGCTGGCTTCTGCAACAGGTGAATGACCTAAAACATAACTAAAAATTCAATCTGATGTACAATTTTAACTATTTTATACTAATTTTCCTATTTTTAGAGAATCAAATATAACATAACTATTTACTACCATTAACAGAAAAAATATCTTTTTTATTATAGTTTGCTGCAGAGATTATGTTTTCGTCTTTTTACTTTAGAAATCAACAAAATATTTAATTTGGCAATATGAAGATATTTTACTGTTATTGTAAAATATTTTGTTAGCATAAAAAAGAAATGTTTTTCTGAATATATTGTGAATATCATCAAAGTTAAAAACATTGAATGACTGCATGTTGCATTCCAAACTAAACATAATTACTTCTGTAACTGCATTTAGTGTAGCCTCATATGTGAAAACTGAATGAAAATCTTTGTACCTAGAGTTTTTGATCCTTCAGAGTATTGTAACACATATTGTGTAGTATTGTAACATGTATTGTGCATAAAACAGTATTTACATATCAAGATATAGAGGTGTAAAAAGCAAAACACTTGAGTGTCATAACATTATGTTTTGTGATACTGTATAGATGCTCCAAAACACAGTATTTATTTGTTTAAATGCAAAGACTGGTAACAGACAATGGTTGATTCTGTGTTATGTTTAAACCCCTGACCACTAGATAGCAGTGTTGTATTTTATCTTTAGCCATTAGACTCTTCCACTCTAATGCAAACACATAGTATAAGGGTGCACCAGTAATCATAGCCTTTGCAAACCTATGCATATGGTGGTGTGTTTCTTACACTATGACAGCTTTTCTAAAATTTGATTTCAAATTTGTAAAATATCACCTTGTTAACCATATTAAAATATATGCCATATATTAAATCATAACTCAGTATTTTTCTATATGATTACAAATGTATAAAAGGAATAAAATGTGACTATGTGCTGAGACAGCAATCACTGATATCAATGTGCATACTTAAAGCAAAAAGGTTTACTATAAAAAGTTTTAGGACCCTAAGCTCATTGTTCCAAAAGCCTTTATCTTAGTAATAAGTGTTTTTCACCAATAAGAACACCAGATATCATTAGAACATATGTAAATAAGCATAAATACAAAACAAAGTAATATCTTGTTTGAAGAAGAAAGTTTTGTTCCAGATTTCTCCTGGACGCCCCAGACATTGTATGATTTATTAAAGTCCTTCAGCAATCTTGATTTAGCTTAATGAAGTACTGAGTAGTCAAAGCAGGTATTAGATGATAACTGCAAATAATACTGGGTCGCCAGAAGGATTAAATAAACACACTGACTTGCTGAGCAAATAAAAGCTTCCTGCCTGGAAAAAATAGCTTTGTAAATATAATAATGTCCCCAGTTGTCTAAAACTTTTGCACAGTGCTGTATGTGTGTTTATGTATGTATATATGTATGTGTGTAGATGCACCTTTAAAAAGACTCACTTAGCTTTGTGTTTTGACATTTTTCATTGTCAGATAACTCTCTCAGCTTAGCCAGATAACTTAAGCCCTTCAGCTCTCTGCCCGTTGGACAAGCTCGACTTTGGCTTGAAGTTGTCTGCGTGAGAGAGAATCGAGCTCGGTGAAATCTCCGACCGGCTGAAGTTATAAAGACTAACGTTCATTATTTACAAATAAGCACCGCTTGGAAACAACAACGATCCCTCCTCTGATTGGACCGCCGCCGTGTCGAGCTCCGCGCGCGCGTCTCGCTATTGGCCGAGCTGAAGTTGAGTGCAAATCGGCGAAGCAGGAAGAGGAGAGCGCCCCCCAACACACACACACACACACACACACACCTCAGCGCGACAGAGACTCTGCTCTGCCATTTAACTCCACAGAAATCCACCTCTTTCGACGGCCGCCTGGATTGTGTCTCCGATTGTAAGTATGGCTGCGCTGTGTTTTCTTTAAAAGGCGACTTGAAACAGTGCTCGCTGTTTTTTTGTTCCTGTTGCCCGCGCGACCCTCTTCAGGACGAATTCGTTTCTGGCGAAAACATTTGCAGCGAGGGCGGATTTAGCTGCATCGTGGGCTGCCTGGATGTAGCAGCAGGACGAGAGGGACGAGGGCGAGACGCCACTCGCTTTGAGGTGTACGTGTGCGGCTGTGTGTGCTGGTCGCGGATAAAGTGCTGTTTTTCTTGCAGCAGCAGCGACAGCAGCTTCTCCGCACCGACCACATCGCAGCCTGTTATTGCTCGCTCTGATGTAGGCTGACGTCAAGCCAACTGTGTCAGTCCGAGGTTCCAGCCGTGGCTCCGTACAGCACAGCAGCGCGGCCGAAACGCAGCCTCACCTTCCTCCCCAGTTTAGAGCAAACTTACTTTTAACGCTTAATCGCGCAGCCACTCGTTGGTGGTCCCGTAGAAAACACGAACGATAGCCTGCCCTCGTCACGCGCTGCGTGCCTCCCCCCATTCCTCGCTCTGCTTTGTTGCTCGGCTCTAAACTTCCTAAGGGTCCCGTTTTCTCGGTCGGGGCTTTGTGGGATGCGGGCGAGCAGAGCCCCCCGTGTCCGCTGCGTGCTTGGGTCAGGGTCAGGTGCAGGAGCGGAGCACCTGGAGGCACGAGCTCATCAGCAAACAGGATGATTCATATAAAACCAGCGTGCTGATGGTTCCGTGAGAGATGGATATAGTAGTTATCAGCTTATAATGAGTGAATGAATGTCTGATTAGTGAATACAGAAGAAGGAGTTTACAGGTGGCTGTGGAGGGGTGTTCATTAGTTAAAGGAGTGCTCTGCTGTGCTCTGGAGGTCTCATCAGACTGACTGACTGCAATTCTGTAAAATCCAGTCATTGAGATGTAAACAAGCTCGTTCAGGGTGATTCGATGTGAAAAGTGTCATGCTAGAGAGAAACTTGCCTTCCAGGGATTGGATTTACGAAAGCTTTTTTTAAGAAAAACCTTGTGAAACACTGTGGTGTTCATAAGAATGGCCCTCGTTCACCAATCACTATATACAGGCTATGTGTTATTGAATAAAGTCCTAAAAAAGTCAAAGTAAACATTCATGTCATGGGACTGTTCACACCTTTGTGCTTGAGTGTGCACACATACGTATGTGTGTGTGTGTGTATGTGTGTATATATATATATATATATATATATATATATATATATATATATATATATATATATATATATATATCCAAAATAAGAAAACACTGGTGAATGTTGGAATCTTTGTGAAAACTACGCAGGTGGATTTTAAGTAGAAATTCATTCTTAAGAACGGTTGATAAGTGATGGCAAATGAACTTAAATGCAGCTTCAGAAGTTCATTTTCTTAAAATCGTTCTTAAAATCAATTTTACAGTTGACTGGTGTGAGATACAAATTTAACATGGATCATCCATTATTTCCATCGTTTAGATTAAACATGCACAAAAATAAAAAAAAGTTGAATTGAATAATAAATAGCCTGTAAATGATGGATGGAGAAGTAGTACAACTTAGCTTTATTTTATTTATAAATGATTTGAAGTATATGATCAATTAGATTAAGTGGATCTGCCCTTTCTTTTGAGAGGTCTTTGTGGCTAAAAATCTGAGAAATCTTCCATCAAAAACACAGATTACACTCTTTTGTCTTATACTTCTCCTGGTGTATACAATATATAGTAAGGATGACCTTTAAAGAACAGTTGAAAATATGTAGTTTTTATTTCTGTGAACTAAACTGTTTAAAGTTTGATCATCTTTAAAAGCTGTTCTTGTTTAACTCTTGCAGTCTAAGATAAATATGAGACTGTTGTTAAGTTAAGAAAATATTTACTCCCACTTGTTCTTAGAAGTGGTTAAGAACAAAAAACAAGACATTTCTTTAAAAGTTATTTAAACAACAACAATTTTGATCACACGTTTTAGAGGATTTTCTTTTCCAAGACCCAGCGGTCGCAGTTTCTACAACACAAATCAAAGCATTTCATTTGCTATCAGCTCCATTAGTTAAATAACAGCTTAGAATCATTTGATCAAATATTGCTCCAGTACAGGTGGAAGTTGTTTAGTCAGTTTTACTGAGTTAAAGTATAGGTGTAGTATGTCTTGAGTAATGTATTCTATGATGTGTAAACATAGTCATTCAGAATGTTTTGACGGTAAATGGTTCACTGTAGAAAAACTTGTCGACTCAGGCGTCTTTACAGAGGTGTCTTTACATTTATTTGACTTCAGGAACGAATGAATTTGACAAATACATGGATAAAAATACAGTTTTAGCCTAAACATTATCACAGAACTATGATAAGACAATATGTCGGACATCAGCCAGTATATATCTAACCATTTACTATAATAACTTTCTGGGGGGGAGCTGTCAGAGGCATTACACTCTTCAGACTTCTGGATCCTGTCACCACCATTCTTAACAGTTCTGCATTTCACACCAAACTGCTCTGAATGATTTTATTCATTTAATTATGTAGCTTTCTTCTGAAGAATTGGTAATCTTTCCCTTTACAAATATCAACCATAATCTCAAAACATTTCAAAGATCTCAGATATGATCCTGGGTGCTTATCTTTATCTTGATTATCTTTTACCCGCTGTGGTAGTCGTCATCATTATCACTACCAAGTTCAACCGTTCAGAAATGCAGCACGTCCCTGTCTGACAGTGTAGGAGGAGTTTACCGTGACTGGTTCTTCTCCTGTGATGAACATGATATGGCTGATCATATGTTAGTAAAGAAAACTAGAAAAGCTGAAGTGCTTCACTTCATAGAAATGTTGTGGAGTCACAAAAAATTCTAATGTGGTGGAGTGTAATTTATACGTTTCCAAAAAATTGATACTAAAGTACAAATACTTGCTAAGTGTACTTAAGTACAGTGTTTGAGTAAATGTGCTTCATTACTGTCCACCCCTGTTTGCTGTTCAGTCACTGGTGAACCTACGCCATGTTGTTTGAGTGTAATATGTTATTAATAGCGGTATAAAATAAAATTCTTCAAAAAATGTTTTTATTTTTATACTCTCTGTCGTGCATGTAGTAGAAAATATTGAATATTAAAATGAAAAATGAACATATCTCAAATATCTTACCTGAACTATTCTGACTTGATAGGTTTGTCTAGAAGAGCTCATCTCACATCAAACCACTCTGAAAGGCTCTGCATACATCTTCACAATGACTAAAGTGAAATCAGATAGATAGATAAATAGATAGATAGATAGATAGATAGATAGATAGATAGATACTTTATTGATCCTGAAGGAAATTTAGCAGCCAGTGGCAGTTACAAACACAGTACAAAAAAAACCAATAAGGTATATAAAAGTTAAATAGTGTTTAAATAGTGTCCAGGAGTGCAAATCAGTGAAATTCCTCTTTAAAGAAACTGTCTATGGAGACTTTTGTTTTATTTGTCATTTTCAACATGAAGCCTCAGATGGATGTGTGTTTTCAAATAAGTTCATAACATCTCATCAGAAGGACCTTGAGGTCTGTGACTCAGATAAAGTTGGCTGTGGATGAGTTTGAGAGGCTAGTACTTTGGTCCAGTTTAGTCTTACATTAGCTTTGTGATGGACCAATCAGCGTTTTTGAGGCCGATTCCGTTCGCTGATCACCTTTCAGTGCGATCAGCCGATAGCTGATACCGATAGAGGGCGGGGCTATATGTCGGAAGAGCGACATCTGAAAAGTATTGCCTACTAGAAACGGCAGAGCGGGGATCCAGGTGGAATATTAAGCGCCAGAACGCCAGAGAACGTCTTCTACAGCCGAGAAGAGCTGCTTACTCAATCACTCTCTCTGGCTGTTGCTGCTGCTGTACTGTTTGTACCGGTCAGAGCTGGTCTGCACGGGTTTCTGGGTTGTTTGTTTTGTGCTAGCTGCGTGTGCTAGCTCTGCTGTTTGCTGATACTCACTGTATTCAGTCGCGTGGTGTGCTCTGAAGTGCTGTATCAGATTAGTAGTATTAAATGTCTTTGTCTTGGTTTCCCTGCGAGAGACGCTGATTTTACTAATTTTACAGATGTTACAAACTGCCCTGGATGAGTCTGAGTTACATACGGTAACAAACTGCCAGACGGATGATTCTGCATGTGCACATGTGGTGAACGCTTAAACTGTTCTCACAAGGCCGCTGCTTTAGTCAGTCTGACGAAAATGAAAGGGTATGTATTTCCACCTAGTGGTTCAGATGGGAATTGCAGGGAGCTGGCCGGAGGGGGTTTCACGGAGTGCTCCTCTTCCTGGATGAAACGCTAGCTGGAAATACAGAAATTAGGCCCATTTGTTTAACGCCATTGATCGGCTCTCGAGATTGGCTAAATTGGAGAAATATCGGCCGATCACATATTTTGATTAAAAATCGGCCGATACCGATACATGGCCGATCGATCCTTCCATCTGTACTTTTTTAGACAAGTCTGTATTGCTGCTTAGTAGGGCTGGGGCGTCGTGTCGTCGTAATCAACATAATCGATTACCAAATTGCGCCGATCACCATAATGAGCATCGATGTGTCGCAAAGATGGCCGCACCTACAGAAAACATGGATTTATCCAGAGCTACAAACAACCACTCGCGTGCATTTAAAGTTGTGGGAGTGTTTCACACAGAAACACAACAGTGTGGTGCTCTGTCAGCTCTGCACAGTGGAGATCATCACAACAGTACAACTGCTATACACAAACATCCCGTATACTGCAAACATCCCGTAGCGCTTTATCAACACAGCAGCAAGACCCTACCTGTTTACTTGTTGTTCTTATTTTAACAGTTTATTTTAAGATTATTAACACGTGTAACATCTTTCTTTCAGTTGTGTTGCTTGAAAAGTTGCATTGCTAACCGTTTTTAATCTCCAGTGTAGATACCTAAGACTGTTCTCGATACCGCAGGAGCTTTAAAACACACGTAGTTGCTTCTCAAATGGCGCTCTGCCAAAATATATAGTCCACAAACTGTCCAATTACTTGTCTGTGAGGTGTGTAGACTATTGGCGTGTCTCAGAACCTAGTGAGAGTCTAAGTAGGCACTGTCTCGCTAGACAGCTGTTTAAGTAGCAGCGTTCTGTCTGACATCTCTCCTCATAAAACAGATTACTGAGAAGCTCTAGTTAGAGACAGACTGCGTCACGGCTTGTTCCCGCCCACTGCACGCGAACAGTGTTTCAGCTAGTTGCTAAGCTGCCGGCTGGCTATCCAAAACCATAGCCCGAGGCTTAAAAATCTGCTAGCATAAACGCTAACGGCTCAAGTATAAAACGGCAAAATTGTCAACAACTCGTTGCAAAGTTGGAAATCAAAGCATTTTTTGTGTGGTTGTACGACAGAAAACACATTAAAACATCAGAGAATCAGAATAACTTACATTTGGAGATGACTTCTCCGCTAGTAGCTCCGCTTTTGTCCACCATGTTGGGAAAAAGTTCTGCCTGTGTTGCATCATGGGATTGCCTTAGTGGCTGAGGAAGCGTTCAGTGCTTTCCTTACAATCAGGGCAAAATAAGGTTCCTCAGTAGACAGCATGTTTCTAAAGGTATTTAAAAATTGGGACAGCCTACATGACGGGAGCGCATACTATGACGTAAAATGCTACCTATGTAGGCAGATCACTAGGTTTTGAGACACACCCTACGTGTCATTTGTGCCTCTAAAAGTCCAATCGGAGCGTAGACTTTTACACACACACCCCACCCCCCAACAGCGCAGGCTCATCAATTCCACAGCCCCTTGTATTCTTTTGACAACAAATTACTACACACACACACACACACACACACATGTATATGTATATCCATTGTTACAAATCCATAACAAAATAATAAAAAAATGTAATTCCTAACACACTGACATTAGAGTAATCTAAAAATTAGTTGTTTGATCAATTGAAAAAAGGATCATTAGATTAATCTATTAAAAAATTAATCGTTAGGTGCAACCCTACTGCTTAAATTACAGCATGTCATTGTTTATGCAACACCATCTGTATTATTTGTTATCCACATGCCTATACTAAATGTCTGTACTTCCTGCTGGATAAAATCCAAGCACATGAAAGTATCTGTAAATACGGGTAGAACAGACTGAACCAAACATGGTCAATAATGGTGCAGCATTGTGTTTATTTAAATTGAGTTTAAAGCTGTAATGTCTAATGTTTTGGTGGATGGGTTAGTGGCCTTTAAGGAGTGCAAAGGCACCCCACTTTTCCAGCTGCTACAGAGAGAGAGCAAGAGTGAGGCAATGAAATGTCAGCATGGAAAACTACCTTTTCTATCAGCATTATCCATCCCACGACTCCCCCACTGTCCTTCTGTCACATTAAGTTTCATTTAAAACTGCTAATAAATGCCACCATGCTTTGGAGAACTCCAAAAAGTTACAGTGGCTGTTTGTCACCTCAGAGCAGCTAGCCCTGACTCTAAGGTCAGACTTTTAGAATAGAGACTTGTCTATGGCTAGGACCTAATAATATACTGGTTTTTGTTTAAGTTTTTTTTTTTTCATTTGCCAGCCTTCAAAAGCTGATAGAACTCTTAGGTGGTCCAAAATGTAGTGAATGTTTCATTAGCTTTGTGCTAACAACAATTCAACTATTGGCATTTTCAAAGCAGATGAGAGTAAAATTTTTCATTACTATTTACTATTTTTTCATTACTATTTTTCATTACTATTTTTTTACTCATTACTATTTCATTACTCATTTCAAACACAACATTAAACATGAATGGCTGCACGCTCAAGATTAAATCACAAAATCTACCCTACAAATGGTAGATGTGTTACAAGCAGACTAGAGTTTGTGCAGTACACTCTAAAACGTATCCTAAGACTGCAGGTTCAGTAATGCTGAAGGATATTTGGTCATCTACTCATTGATTTTTAGTACAGTAGATTATTTAGCTATGGGATGTCAGTCAGGGTCGTTTAATACAGCCATATGCAAAAGTTTGGGCGCCCTGCACCTCTTGTAAGATTCCATGTTAACTGGTGTAACTGATATAGCTAACCTGAAGTTGTTTTTGAGGAAGAGTGGAAAAAAAAACAAAGCTGCTAAAGCTGAGCAGGTTGGTTATGTGTATGAAATGCTATAAATAGAACAGTTTGATCTGCAACGAAAGTTAATACCATTAAAACATGGATTTGGAAGAGAGAAGCAACTGTAAACGTAGAGGTATTTGGCAGCTGTTGTCCCGCAGTTTACATTCATGAAAAACAACATTTACATTTGTGTTATTGTATGTGCCATTAGTGAAGCAAAGCAGTATATTTACTGGTAAAAAAAGTTTACCAGACGGCAAGTGTGTATATGTATAAAATAATTTAAACATACTCGACACACATGGCCAGATTTACTGAATGTTTGCGGTGGCTCTTGTGCATTTAGCACTTGAAAAGGTACTCAGCTGATTCGTCAGTGTCTGCGCAGAAGCCTTTTTGCATGTGCACACAAAGTCGTCTCTGATATGCAGGTTTTCGCGTGCTAGACTTCATGAATATGTATTTTGAAGCGTGGCACAGTTGAACTACAAACATAGAGAAGGGAGAGTATGCAAATTATCCTCCTAGAAGACGCAGAAGCATTTAGTTTAAAGGAGCCACTACGTTGAAGACACGAGGAGATAAACTTCTCGTTTCTTCTCTTCATTTAAAAAAGTGTTTGTTACACAGTTGTATTCTGTAATGCAACATTATTTCCTCGTCTGTTTAACATTCTTTTATGATTCCTTTCACTTTCAGTTTGCACTGAGAAGAAAAAATGGAAATGACTCACAATGTGTAGTTTGTTTAGCTCAAGTGTACACACACACACATATATATATATATATATATATATATATATATATATATATATATATATATATATATATATATGTCTGTGTGTGTGTGTGTGTTTGTTTGTTTGTGTGTATATAAAAAAAATTATTGCTGTCCTGAGAAAAACAAGTTGTTTTTTTTTAAATGGCAAATTTTGAGGGATTTCTATTGGTCCACCCATCATGAAATGTCCCCACAATGAAAATAGCAGCTGCAGCGTTTAAACCATGTCGAAAAATAACATTCAAAATTCTTTAGACAGCGACAATTTGTGTGTGTGTGTGTGTGTGTTTATATATACAGGGGTTGGACAATGAAACTGAAACACCTATCATTTTAGTGTAGGAGGTTTTATGGCTAAATTGGACCAGTCTGGTGGCCAATCTTTAATAACTGCACATTGCACCAGTAAGAGCAGAGTGTGAAGTTCAGTTAGCAGGTAAGAGCACAGTTTAGCTCAAAATATTACAATAACACAACATTATGGGACGTACCAGAGTTCAAAAGAGGACAAATTGTTGGTGCACGTCTTGCTGGCGCATCTGTGACCAAGACAGCAAGTCTTTGTGATGTATCAAGAGCCACGGTATCCAGGGTAATGTCAGCATACCACCAAGAACATCCAACAGGATTAACTGTGGACGCAAGAAGAAGCTGTCTGAAAGGGATGTTGGGTTCTAACCCGGATTGTATCCAAAAAACATAAAACCACGGCTGCCCAAATCACAGCAGAATTAAATGTGCACCTCAGATCTCCTGTTTCCACCAGAACTGTCCGTCAGGAGCTCCACAGGGTCAATATACATGGCCGGGCTGCTAAAGCCAAACCTTTGGTCACTCGTGCCAATGCCAAACGTCGGTTTCAATGGTGCAAGGAGCGCAAATCTTGGGCTGTGGACAATAAAACATGTATTGTTCTCTGATGAGTCCACCTTTACTGTTTTCCCCACATCCGGGAGAGTTATGGTGTGGAGAAGCCCCAAAGAAGTGTACCACTCAGACTGTTGCATGCCCAGAGTGAAGCAGTGGGGGGGGGGGGCTTCTAGAATCAGCGCAGGGCTGCCTCCTGGGGGCAGTGTAGGATTCCTGTACGGGCTACATCTCTGCACAAATTCTGTTTGCATTAATATAGGTAGGCTTTAGTTTTCAGTAGGATTGTGAATAGCATACAAATAACAGTGGGGTTTTGTATGCATTTATGTTAGTTGGGGGAGATAAACTTGGGTGTGAGTTGGTTTTATATTGAATTAGTATTATGTGTTTTATTGTATTGTGTTTTGGTAGCTTTTTGTATTACATTTTCTTGTATTAGTTATTTGCCTACCAGCCTGTTTGCAGCTTTTCTAGAGAGAGTGTGTACTTTCTCTGCCTGTTTCCTGTTTTACAACTGGATAAATGCACCTCTGCAATCAAATTAGCCAGTTTGCAGGTGATGCCATGTAAAAAGCAGGTCATAGAAAAAAACAGGAGTGAACTAGAAACATCTCTGCTTTCTGAATTTTAGCATGTGCTGTAGGTTTTGCACACGGTAAATGTGGCCCAAGGTGTAGGGGTTAGAAATAATCTGGCACATGAACTGGCTAGAGATTTAAAGTGGTCTCTACTGTGTGAACACAAGGACGCCATCATAGGTAACCCACCAATGTGCCATATGTATTCTGTGTGAAAGGGTTTATATTATTTATTGAGAAGCAGCTGGTATCAGGTTAGCAGTAAAGCCTCATGAGACTTGTTTTATTTTTCTATGTCTTTGCCTCTTTCAGATTTTTTCAGAAAGCATGTGATGACCCAAGCTCGGAAAAAGGGTATCCTCAGCCAGTGCCGTGGCGAGGGCCGTGACTATGTAGATGGCTGGTCCCACGGAAAGACCATGGGTAGAGCCTGGCCTGAGCGATGTTTGAAAGAGGGGAAGACTCTAAAGGGCGTGGCCAAGAGAGACAAGCAAAAGGGACGGGAGCGCATGGAGAGATGGATCTGTGATGGATTTAAGAGCAAAGCCAGGCTAGAGAATTTTCTCAGCAAGGACAGGACTAAGAAAGATGGGGTTAAGAAGGGCAAGGCGAAAGTGTCGAAGAAGTTGAGGGAAGAGCGGAACAGGAAGCTCTACCCACTGCGAGGGAGGGGGGGCAGTCCAGAGGCTGAGGCCTTGAGCTGTCACGTTCTACTGACCCGCCTGGAGCAAGATGCCTTGGAACAGGGGAATGATGTGTGTAATGAGGATGCAAACGTAATTCGAGGACGAAAGAGGCCAAAAAAGAGCATCAAAGCTAACAAAAAGCTGGAAAACGCCAAGAAATCATCTCAAACGAAATCAGAGTCCGCTTTCAATATAACCCTAGCTCAGGAGCCTCGTAAGCGGCGGCTCGCCTCTCTCAATGCCGAGGCGGTCAACAGCCTGCTGCTGGAAAAAGCAGATGCACCAGTAGGCAGCAAGCTCACAAAGAAACAGCAGCACGAGGCGCCACCTGTTGCTACTGCAGCAAATGATGCAAAGATTTGCTCCCTTCCGAAAAGGTCTGCACAAGCTCACAAGACTGAATCGTGCCAAAGCCACAAGCAGGCCAAGAAAAGCAAGCTGGAGGAGAAAGATGACAACGAGCTGAGTCTGTATGCTCCCACTCCTAGACGCCTTGCTGGACTGAATGCTGCTGCCCTGCTGAAGCTCACAAGCTCCTCGACAGGAAACAAGCAGCGAGTGAAGACAGACAGTAAGGATGTCTCCGTGGCAGGGAAGCAGACTGTCCGGTCTAAAAGCAGGGTACGACAGCAGAAGAAGCAAGGCTTGCAACAGGCTTCACCTCGAGGTGGCTGTGCCGTGTGCAAGAGCAGGGGCTCTGTGGAGTCCAAACTGAAGTGGGAAGGGGCAACCAACCATCATCGCCTGACCAAACCAGGGTACCAGTCTCGCAGTATGATGGGATATCCCCTAAAGGTGGTGAAAGAGGAGCAGGTGGAGACGGATCTTAGTCCCTCTTACTTCTGCTGTCCTCCGGAGGGCTCAGTGGAATACTGCCACAGGTTGGCGCTGTTCCTGGGGCAGAAGGCCTACAGCGAGACAGACGAGCACCCTGTGACCTCAGTGAAACGAGAATGCCTGGTCCCTCCGTCGTCACTGGCACACCCAGCCCTCACCCTCAGTGCCCACCCGTGCCTGTGTGCCGACCCCTGCTACTCTAGTTACTACGTTCACATCGCTCATCCTGGGCCTCCTTCTTCTAGCCTAAGTACGCAGCCTCTGCCTTGTGCGCACAGCTCCCTGTGTGCCCGCAGGGTCCCCGGGTCCAAGTTGCTGTCCTCTTCCGTCTCCCACGCCTCAGGAATCCCACACCCTACCTTCTGCAATTCGGTGGGGTCACCCTGCTACAGCGAGGGCTGCAGGGTTGGCAGCTATGCCTTCAGTGCTATGCAGCCAGTCACCAGCAGAGCGTGCACTTATGCCACAGGCTGCTCCAACTGTAGCCATCAAATCAAAACAGGTAGGAGATGATAATGGAGCTGAAACTGCTCAGGTCTATACTAATAGAGCTGATGTAATCTTACATAGTGCAGCTTTAAAGACAAAAGTGTTGCTTGTTCTTTAGGAGACCGCTAGCTATGCTAAACGCTGTGTTTATCGTTTTTGCAGAAGGCTACTCTTCACCTCAAGGGGATCACAAGTCCTCACTGCTTGTGCCACCGGCCTTGCCTCTTTCTGGCTGCCCGTTGCCCAGAGTAAGCCCATCCTCCACAGTTCTACCGCGTCTTCTGTCCACCCTCTCGGATAACAGACAGACTGAGGTTAGGCTTCAGGGTCCTAAAGAATGCCCTCAAAGCACCAAACCATCCAATGGCTCCATTGCTAGGGGGCGCACAAAACTGACCCAGAAACAGCCAGTGCCCAGCCCAGTAAGTGCCAAACAGCAGAAAAAAGCAAATCGCCACCGAGCAACAAACGGCTGGCGCCCTTTCGGAGAACCTACAGAGAGAGAAGTTTTTATTGCGGTGAGCTTCTTTTTTTAATGCTGGTTAGCATGGCATGCAGTACAAGAGCTTTCTATATGCCAGTGTGTTTTTATTTTTATTTTTTTTGGTTTTGGTTTTTGCAGGGAGATGATGAGACAGCCCTACGTCAGTGTTATGAAGGAGTTGAGCGAGACGGAGAAGTGATTCGGGTCAGAGACACTGTGCTGTTGCGCTCTGGACCAAGAAAGAAATCCTTACCATATGTGGCCAAGATATCAGCTTTGTGGGATGACCCCAAGACAGGTGAGA
This sequence comes from Megaleporinus macrocephalus, assembly GCA_021613375.1. Lineage (NCBI taxonomy): Eukaryota > Metazoa > Chordata > Actinopteri > Characiformes > Anostomidae > Megaleporinus > Megaleporinus macrocephalus. The sequence goes on from CM038707.1 coordinate 33,127,637, forward strand.
GTCCTGAAAAAACTGGTTATATTTGCATGACTCTAAAGTGTACATAGGTTCCATAGGTTTGAACACAACACCTGCAGCTGTTTCATGATGAATGGACCAATAGAAGTGCTCTAAAATCACTTGGAATTAATTACATTGAACGTTAGAAAGGTTTTTGGCTTCCCCTACTAGTTACTGTTGGGGATGCTTGGTTTTCTTTGGACAGCGTGAGAAATTAAGTTAATTAAGCAGTTACACATAGTCATTATGGTGGTGTAACAGTAATGTGGAGCATAGAGTTAGGACATATGACCATACTTATAGTTGTAACGTTATACTTAAATTACACCGCTGTGGAGATAATTAGCAGTCAAAGAACTAAAGATGCACCAGTTGATCAGCCAGTGAGTGGAATCGGCTGGTTTTCTGCTTGATGGCTGGTGACTGGTCGAGTATATTTATGAGCCACACAATGTTAATGTGTCCCAACAGCAGTGCAGACACAGCCACACACACATGTCGTCAACATGGAAGTTCTTCACCGTGAATGAAAAAGTCAGCAAGCTTGCGGAGCAACTCACAGCTACATGAATATGTTGAATATGAAGCTAGCAAAGGCAAACAGGCTAAAACTAAAGCTAGTGATAGTGTAGAGCCAGAGCCAGTCACAAGCCAGCAGCCCAAGATGTCTTACTTAGCAATAAAAAGTCCAAAGCCTTTACGAGGAAGATTATGGAATTCACAGCACTGGATGATCAGCCAGTATCTGTAGTCGAGGGTATAGACCTCAGAAATTTAATGTGTTAAATGGACCGATGATACCAAATTACCATTTGGAGGCTCATCTGAAGGTTTTGTATACCAGATAGTTGACTAGTAAACACAGCTTTACTCTGTTCGGAGGCACATGTATCTCATAGAAGCACATCAGGTAAGTTTGTTTTTTTACATTTGCTGGCTTTTTACATTCGCTGCAATCATCTGCAGACTTGAGTTTGCCAGCTGTAAAACCAACTTTGGACATCTAATGCAAGCTTGATGTCAGTGTTGAGCCTGACCGCTCAGTGAATTAACAAAGATTTACAGTTACATCGTATTTGTATGTGAGAACCCTCAATACAATTCTCCCTAAAGAAAATATTTTAAAAATGATTTGTGTACGATGTTAAGTGTAGTTTGTAAAAAGTAAGCAAAACAGAATCAGCAAGTCAGGTATTTAAAGAAATAATAATTGGTGCATTTCTGTAAATAACACTCTCCAGCTGCATGCTTAGTGCAGCACAGTATGTAAAATGCTGACTTTAAATTACTGCATCTGTAATTTTTGATTTTTTTAAGTATATTTTTTTTGTCTGTTAAAATTTATCAAACTTCACAAAAACTAAATCTTTTGATGCAATTGACGTATTGCGTCTTGAAGTATCGTGATGTGATACTTTGGTATTTGTCCTCCCCTATTTAGAGTATTTCCGATGCTAGTTTTTAGTTTTCATAGTTATATTTCATATTATTAAGATGTGTGTATATGAAGGTAGTACTAGAGGTGGGTGATACAGCAGAATGACTTAAAAATGTTATATTGTGATACTGCAAGACGCTTTTACAATATATATTTTTTCAGACATTTGTTAAGTTAAAAAAAAAAGACAAATTATTACCAAACTTATTACCATAAACTACATTTAACATTTCACAAATTGTGCTGCACTAAATCCAGTTAATCAGGACTAATTGTGCTCTCGAGAATGATAAATAGTGTCATATTGCCCGGCCCTCAGTAATCCTGGCTTTGCTCTGTGATGTTTTGTAGAGTGAAGAGAAGATGAGCCTCTCTTTTTGTTGATCTTATATTGTCTAAGCACAGTCTGAGGAATATTAGTGAAAGGTTGTTGATCAGTTTCATATTGTATTATGTTCATTACTCCATAAGTCTATAAATCCTGAAGTCTATAAACTGAAGAACAGCAGTAAGTCTGTGTTTTATGTGTTAGCTGATTAGTAGGGCATTTATCTCTGAATTACTGTTTTTGTCTGGTTCGTTGTGGTTATATGGTGCCGTTGTTTTCGGCTGTTGTTCAGTTTGTGTATTTGTGGTTAGTCTATGTTTCTGCTGCTGGTGTTGTCTTGTGTTGGAGATTGCCTTGCTTCATATTTTCTACTTATAATTAAAGTATGACAGACCTTAATACTGTACCATTTGGAAGAACCAGATGCAGATGAGTGTGTTGGAAAACTCTTGTCTTGTTATTCATTATTCAGTGTTAATATCTAATATCTTTGTAACTTAATCCTAACTTGCACCTTGTGCACTTCGGTCCAGATTTTAAATATTTTTAAAGAGTCCTCAGTGTCTGCCTCTGACCTTTTCATTTCCCTCTTTCAGGAGAGCTGATGATGAGTCTGTTCTGGTACTATCGACCTGAACACACGCAGGGAGGCAGGGATCCCAGCATGCACTGTGAGGTGAAGCATTTCCTCATACCAGACAGCCCCGATGAGCAGCTCTCAAATACATCTCAATAAATACGCCCATCTTCTTGGTCTTTAAGGAATGATTAAGCGAAAAATCTAATTTAGACTATTTTCCATTCACACCCCAGATGTAGTCAGTCAACCACGACGTTGTTTGGTATCTGAATTTTGCTTCTTTCATTTAATGCTGGAGCTACGAGGCTATCGTTGCTAACAAAAAAACAAAAAAACTATTTAAAAAAATTTCCTGACATACATCCCCAAAAAACAGAACAGTCTGCCGAAACCACATCCAGGTATTTATTCTAGTCATCAGTAGCTGTTGTCTACCGCCACTGCGTTTAGTTGCATGGTGTAGCTTTCACAGTGAGTCACGCTGTGCCCTTAAAGTCGGCTTAATCTTAACGAAGACCTGGATGTGGTTTTAGTGGGTAGAGAAACTGTTTAGGTGACGTCCACTGTTTAACAATGTTAGCATTGTAGCTCCGGCTCCAAACTAAAGCAGTAAAATCTGGACGCCCACCATGATCTCAGCTGACCTGGGTGGAAAATGTGAATGTTGAATGTTGTAAACCAGTCCTTCGGTCTGCAGCCTCTTTTAAGCTGCTCCCTACATCAGAGTTCCTCTGCAATGTGGCAGTGATAGTAAATACAGTGAGAAGATGATGGAAATATGATTTTCTTGATTTTATGATAGCTATCACAATTTTCCCTTCTGCAGTTCCTGAAGAAATTGAATGCTAGTCAGGTGCTTGCAGATGTTGAAACGTGGTAGTAGCCCTAGCTAGTCTTTCACCAGTTTAGCAGTAACCACCAACTTAAGGTTGAGCAAAATGCATAAACAACTGAAAACATAACTGAAAAGGCTTGATAACTTGAAAAGGTTGTTATTGTTGTTTTTTGTTGCACTTTTTCAGAATGAAATATTTGCCTCTCGGCATCAAGATGAAAACAGTGTGGCCTGTATTGAAGACAGATGCTATGTTTTGCCGTTAGCACAGTACTGTAGGTAAGATATTCTTCGGAATGGGGTGAATGTGGTGCCTGTGTCTCACTGAACCTACCTTTAAGTGTCTGCTGCAGGATTGTAACTCACTTCCAGAGGTGTCGGCCACCTGCAAAACGATTCTGATTGACAGACAAATGGTTAAAATTCCAGTTACCGGTGCAATAAAAGCACACCATGTTGACACTCATCTGTAAAATAGTTTAAAATCCTCGACTTTTACCCTAAAAACATCTTGTCCTCCAGCACTCCTCAAAGCCCTGACTCAACGTGAGAGGTCTAGTCAGTCCACATTTCTGTTTTATTGCAGTTGATAATGTTTTTATTGCCTAACAGATCAGTGTAAATATCTATTATCACTTGTTAATGATGTGTTAAAGTTTATATGGATAACATCTGTGAGCCATTTGAGCGAGAGCTCACTTTATGTAGCAGCCACAGATGCTCCACCCACACATAGACGAAGAGTCCGAGATCTCTAGTGTGTTTACTTGTCAAGGTTCTGCCAGTTGTATTCTGATTGGCTATCTGTACTCCCACGGTTTTCCACTTCTGTGTATTGGTTTGCGCTGGTCCGACATTAATCAAAGCTGTTCATTGATCATTAATCATGCTGTTCCAGCTAAGACAGCTTGAAGAACAGTAGTCTAAGCTATAAATGCTCTGCCCGTCATATACCTCTGTTTCCAAGCGACTGTTTATGTTGTGATTCTATTTTTTTTTTTCAAGATTGCCTCCTTCTATGCATCGTGCAGGGTTTTGATTGGTCGTTATGAGTGTCAGTCAAATTTCCCTTGCCTGCAGCAGTTAGCAAGTCTTGCCCATGTTAGTTGGCTACAAATACCAAAGTTTTCCCAAACTCTATGTGACTTTTAGCTTACCATGCTAGTCTAACTGCTGACTAGGTTTAAACCAGTAATTAACGAAAAGCCAAAGTTAAAATAAACCAAACAGGAGTTTTATTTGTTTAATTAATTAATTAATTAATTAATTTATTTATTTATTTATTAAACAGTGGTAGTTCAGTGGGGCTGCCTTGTTCCCAGAACAGCAGGGAAAGCGCATCACCACTTTTAAAGGTTTATAGATATTTGTAAAGGTATTTTGAGTCAATTCTGTTTATCAGACATTGTGTTTGCAGAGTTTTTTCATCTGTTATCTGTGTTTTAGATTTTGTGCCTTGGTAAAGCGCCGATCAGAGGGCGTACCTGACAGCACCCCAGTGGTGCCATGTCCCTCCGACAGTGCCATCCCCTCTCACCGACTTGTGCCCGATGATGTTGACCCTGAGCTGGTTTATCTGTGTCGCCACGTCTACGACTTCCGTTACGGCCGCATACTGAAGAACCTGCAGTAAAGGTGCAAGCTTGCGCCCCACACATGATGGAAACTAAGAGGATCCCTGTGAAACCTACTGGCCTGTTTTGTTCTAATCATTACGATTTATTTTTGGGAAGAGAGGCGATAATTTGCTTTAAATAAACGGACGTTAGGAGGGTGGTCAACCACTAAAGGAACATCCCCCATATCGTGAAAAGTGGCAGTATCTGAAGCGAGAGCTGTAGAAGAAAATGACAGCTTTGTGTCTTCATTTGATTTAGTTTTTCTTCGATCTTGCATAGAAGGTGAAGGTTTTTTTTGTGTATCTCTTCAGTGATTTGTCTCGTACACTGGACTATGACACTGGCAAGGAGAGATGAAGATTCACAGCATAATCAAAAATCCTTTTATTCGAAGTGACTTAAAGGAGTTCAAATCTAGACTCGACTTAATTGGAGACTGTTCAGCTCCAGTTTTGTGGAGTCTAGAATTGGATATTTTTTTGTTGGGAGGAACAAAAGGAAGTGAACAAATCATGTTCTTGCTTGAGGAGCAGGTGATCTGCCGTTCCTCCTTTTTACCTGTAAGAGAGTGGAGTTCTGCTGTTCCACCATTTGATTTAGTGGTGAAGAAAGTGGAGCCGCTATGAAATGTCAGTTAGTGGAGTGGTCCGCCCTATTCATTCTTCTCCGTGTCTTGCCTTATTACTTGCAGGTAGCTCTGTAGGCAGCTAGTTCGACCCAGTCCTCTAAAAACGCCACCCCTGGAATAAAATAAACCAAAGGTCAGCACAGTGTTAATCACCATTCTCACTAGTTAACCCCCCCCAGTATCTGCAGTATCTGCCTACGCTCTCTAATGCCAGATAGATTGGAGAAATAAGATTGGAGAAAGTGATTCATGTTCGTCGTTGCTTTTGTTTCCCTTTTTTTCTTTCTTTCTTTTTTTTTAGGAGAAGTTTTATAATATATTGAATTGAGACACTCAAGACATATAACGAGTATATTTTGAATATTTATTTGACAAAATCCTGCCTGTGCCCATTGTCCCTTGCTTCTAGAGCCCCTAGTGGAATTGCACTAATCCATTCCCTTCGCTTTATTGTTTTTCTTTTATTAACCTCTCTTGCTCTGCTGCTCTTTTTACTTTACATATTAGCCTATGGCTCTGATTCTATCAACACTGTGTACGACGGAGATGTAATCAGGAAGGGAACACGCGAGAACAATGTCTCAGAGCACTCTTTTTATGTAGAGCAGAGTAAAAGTAGACAAATAACAAATAACCACACAACGTGCTGTTTAGCTGCTCAGAAGGTTTCAGACTCCACGCAAAGCACAGTCAATGTATAGGCTGGCGCTGCATCTACACTGCTCCGTCACGTCGACACCCTGCGATGTATCCCATTTATTTTCAATGGGGAGCGTTGGTTGTGTCAGACGCGGTAGCGCGGTGCATCATGGGTCCGGCACATCGAGTTCGGGGGGTGCAATGAGACAAAAAGTTCAGCCGAGACAAACTTTATGCAAATGAATCCGCCAAACGCGCTGCTTCTGTCCAATGAGAAGAGGGCGGGTGGTCGCACGATGACTGTCCTCAAAGTATGAAATGTTTGTTCTTATTCAAAACACCCTCTTTATATATTTACATCTGATTCAAATCTATAAAATGATGTAAATATGGTATGAAAAAGCCGATGTTGAACACGAGTATTAATCACCCCGTCACCCCTGGAAACACACATACCTGATTCCTTTGGACGACGCAGGGAACACCCTTGTTACGCCCACATGTGGCTAGCTGAAGAGGGGGAGTGCGTTCAAGTACGCTAACGCGACAGAGCAGTGTAAATGCAGCGTGAGCCGTGCTCTTAAAATTTTTAACATTTCCTTGATGCTCAGTGGCTGCTGGGCTACATCTGTCGTACACGTGCCTGAGATTTTCCAGTTTAAAGATCCGGAAGGTTCCTTTCTGTTTGTATATCTTGAAGGTGGGAGGAACTTTGGAAAAACTACAAGCGCTTTGCAGCTGATACGTTATTGTTGTTGTTAGCTGATTATATAACAGCAACATATTCAATGCAATGTTTTATGCCAAAATATCCTACCAGTACATTTACTTTCTAATGTTAAAGTCTTTCCACAGCTGTGAGTTACTAATAGGATTCTACAAGAGATAGAAGCCAACAGTTCACACTGTATTCATATTGTGGATTCACATGCTGGCTCATACCAGTCATCAAGTTTTCAATGACTGGTAAATATCTTGAAATATAGAATTCATACTAAGGACAAATAGTCTTCGTAATGAGGATCTGCAATACAAGATCTAAGATCTGAAACAGGCAGTTGGATCAACACCCTTCAAAAAGCCTACAGTAAATGCCTATTGGTGTGTGAGGTCTGACCAGTAAATAAATATCATGAATTGTGTTGATTGAATCAGAGCCTGTGCTCTGAGATAACATCATAAGAAGTTTTTGTAACAAATATCAGCCTCGGAGCACTGAATGAAAGAATAATGATCATCTCTCCTCTAGTAAGTATTGCACCTTCTGTATGTGTCTAGTCTTCGATCATAGCAAAGCTCCCGGCTATTTGAATTCATTTTCCACGCCTGAAATCTATAAAAGATCAGGAATGCTCTAGATTAGACTTTTTTTTTAATCCTTTTCTTAAACCACTAACCGTAAACCATATCCATGCTTCTATATTAACTATTCAGATGTTGAAATGATGTACAGTGGTACTAGAATTTCCTCTTAAAGGTAGTTTAGATGGCTTTCCAACAGTACTATATATGGTATATATAAGTGTATGTTTTTTTAGTGTATGCAGAATACCCAGAGCTCGTTTCATTCCGTTGCATCATTGGCACAGATGTTGCTGCAATTATACCTTGATCAGCAGGTCTTCTCGAAAAGATTCTATTAATAATATTGTGGTTTAAATGAACTGAAAGGTTTTTGATCCCATATTTGTAAGCAGAATGTTTCTCTGTTTTTCAATTTGTCCTGGAAACATGAGATATTTTATTAAGTCTATTTCTAAAGGTAGAATATGCAATATATTTTTGGGACTATTTTTGAGGATTCTATTTAAATCAAAGTCCTTATATTGTTTTAGCAAATTTCCGAATCGTTTTGATGTGGATCATAAATTGAAAAGAATGAGAACCAAATAGCTAAAACATAGACAGTGTTTAATTTTATAATTTTATTAGGTTAGAATCCAAAGGTGGGGTACATGATGAGCCATCAATGGGGGGAAAAATAATAAAAAAACAAAAAACAAAACCCAGAATGATATGTACATACGTTAATTATTGAAGAATCGCCAGACCATGTTTCAAATGAGATAAAATGTTGCACAATATGTTTTTAGTACTTACGAGACATGTAACTATATTTAAAGAAGTTATTTAACATTTGAGTATACAAACTATATAGATGATTTATCTATATTTCAAGTAACGAGTCATCTTAGTTGAAAAGTGTTTTGAAGTGCTGTTGCAATACTTGTGGTCGATGAGCGCCGTAGATTGTTTTCTTTTTCTTTTTCAATGGTTGACATTTGATTTGTTTTGCTTTGTATTTAAGTTATGAAGTCTTCAGTTAAATAACTTAAAGTGACAGTTGTTGTATTTATGGAGACGTAGTGTTGGCATCTAGGGGTAAAGACCAAAGCACACTCTTCGACTGGTGCCCCCTGTTTTGTGTGTATATTGCATATATGTGGGGCAGCCTCAGCAACTAGTAACTGTACAGTACTGCTGCTGTCACTGCAGAGCCACTTCTGTCACCAGACCTTAGTCAGATAGAGGTACTTGAATTATCAGTTGCTGTGAATCAGTTTCATGGTATCATGTATGTGCATTTACATGTGGCCTTTTCCCATTGGCTGTAAGTTGTCTTGGTTTGCTTTGCAGGAAACAAGCCAAATATCACTTCATTACTCTAGTACATGGTAGGACTGCTACGTAAACTGTATTGGACCTAGAAGAGCAGGTGACCACCAACGTCACTCTGCTATAAAGGTCATTTGATCATTGAGGGATACTGAGTCTGCTGTTTTGCTTAGTTTTTGTCTGTAATTTCCATGTTTCAAAAAGGAAACTCGTCATATACGATACTGGTTGATTGCTACGTTGTCATCTTTGAGGCTTCTTGGTCACTGGATTACCAGCATGTGCCAGGAAGACCTTCAGAGCTAAATGGCTCTTTTCTGTTTCCGGGCAGCGGTTAACTGACCCCATCATGAGGGAGCTTCGTCTACAGCTTTTGCAAACATCATAGATCTAATCTTCAGACAAATGTTTGATGAGGAATCAAGTCCTGAGTGTTTCGTTGGAGCCATAGTGGCTAGTTACTTGTTGCATGGCTGTATAAACGCTTCAAGTCATGAAATCCCTCTGTATCATGGAGCCTGACCACTTTTCTACAATGGAAAAATAGTTGACATGGTTCCATAGGTTTCAGAATTCCTTTGTAACCATAACCACAATGACCAAAATTGAGTTTTTTGGATTTCCTTATCCTGACCAATACTAAGAATTCCATTTTCTTTGCTCTCTGTGTTACTAGGTTAGTGCTAATTGCTAATATATATTTTAATAGAGTGGGAAAGTGAATAAAGTTATTTTTGAATGGGGGGGGGGTGTTTTTTGTTTGTCGCTTTGTCATGCACTCTTTTTTTCTTATTATTTTTTGTTTGTTTGGTTTTTTTAATGACAACAAGAATCCCTGCTGATTATTGTTCAAATGAAAGAGTATTTATAAAACATTCTTTTGTTAAAACCAGTCTGAAGTGTTTTTATTGCTGCTGTTCTGCTCTGCAGTGTAAGTCTTATCTTGTGCTTATTCTGTAGAAAGCATAAATCTTATTGTTCCTTAAAAACTGATGGTTGAACCAGATCACACCTATGATCCACACGCCACCAACACCAAAATCAAGTGTTTTTAGAAGGATGCACTGTGACAGGCACCAGTTTTAACCAGCAGGTGTCAGCAGTTGACCTGTGAAGCCAGAATCTTTAGAGGCCCTATATCAGAGAAAACATCCTGGTAAAGAAACGTTCCTGTAAAGGACTTTTTTTTTCTTTTTTGAGTATGAGCAGCAAGCCACATGGCCTGTTACGTAAGCCTTGGCTGTCAACCTATATGTTTTATTTTAACATGATTTTTGTAAATCTAATTCAAAATACATTACGCACAGTTCTACAATAAAGACATGCAGAAAATCTCAAATAAGAAAAGATTTATTTAGAAATATTTTTTCACTTTTCTGTAATTCAGGTGACCTATAAATGAGGTTTTCATAGTTTTGTGTGTGTGAGCTATCAAAATAGATTAATCTGAATTAACAAAAAAATCAAATAAAATTCTAGGTTATTTGTCATCATTGGGTGGCACAGTGGTGTAGTGGATCTGTCGGGGCTGATCTCTGTAGAGTTTGCATGTTTCCTTACACAGTTAGGTTGATCGGTCACTCTAAATTGACTATACGTGTGTCTGTGTTTGTTGGCCATGTGTTGGACTGGCGACCTGTCCAGGTGTATCGCCCGATGATGCTGGGATTGACTCCAGCAGACTAGCAGGATAAACTGAAAGGTGATGGATGGATGGTCGTCATTGTGAAAAGGGTGTCTAAATATGGGGCAAAATTATTTAAACAGTATAAATGAACATTTCTACAATAAAGTTTTAATTTAAAGGATGTATAAATTCTGAATTCTGTGTTTCCCTGTTAGCCCCCTTTCACCCAGTTCGTGAATGATGACCAACAAAAGCCGTGCAACAACAGATGAGCCATCGTCTCTGACTTTACACCAACAAAGTGGATCAAGACACGAAATATGAAAAGCATTTTTTTGGGGGGCGGGGGGCGTTGGTACAAAGCGATGTCTTTAGTGAACTTCAGACAAAAAAGAAATATAGGAAATGGGCCCTTTTAGTTAAATGCTTGTCAGGAATTCTATGCAGTAGCTGGACATGTTAATACTCCCTGGACCCTTATTGTTGACTATGTGTTGGTTTTACTCTTTTGTAGTTGATTGGATTCGTTGGCCATGTGTGTACACATTGTTTCAATTATATATTTTTTTATACATTTAATTTGTCTGGACATTTGTAGGACATCTCTGTATACAGAACGCAGCCATAGTAAAACATATATTGTTACTTTGTAGAGACTACTATACATGAGCAATGTGCTGCAGTAGATATTCATCTCATGCTGCAGCAAAGCCTGTTGTCCTTGTTCATACCTCTTAACTCTGTAGGTGGTTTCAGCTTTGGACTCTCTGATCCTCTTTAAAGTTATTAGCAGTGTGGAGTTGTGGCCAGACAGCAGTGTTGACTGTCTTGTGGTGGGTGGATCTCAGCAGGGAAGTGTGTCAAGACATTCTGATAGGATAGCATTACTTGAAAGATAGTTTTTATCAGAAAAAAAGTTAAAATGGTTTATGGTTTAAACAGGTTAACACATTGTTCATTTCAAAACAAGCTTGATCTTTAAATATTTCTTTAAACCGACAAAGACAGAGGCAAAAAGTGTTAGGCCTTATTGAGCGACTCCCATCGGTGTATTACAGTAGCGGAGCATTTATGATTTCTGTCCCAATGAGGTTTCTCCCATGTGAGCATGTTATTCACTATACAGTCCAACTCTTCTTAATTATGTCTAACAGACGCCATGTCTCACCAGAAAGAACAGTGGCATCGTGTGGATCAGGATAAAAATATAATCTCTTACTTTAACAATATGGCTAAATGGCTTTATCATTCTTTATGTGGTACCAAAACAGGTATAATTCATTGTTATGCAACCATTTTTCAAATTCTTTATTCTGTAGGAGTAGGTGGGTTGTGTTTGCCACTGTGTATTTAAAAGGTAAATATGCAAATGATCTGTGATATGATTGCCAGGCCCATAATATGTCTGGTTCAACAGACAGTCTAAACTGAAACAATACCTATAATACTAAAAACTTGTACATGGGTGGGGTTTAGTAGATGGATATTCGTTCTTTCTTTATTTAAGCTTGGATTTACATTTAGAGGATCTATATTTACCATGTAGCCACAGTGAGAGCCACAGGGTTAAAAAGATTCCGAAGTAGAGATATAGATCACCAAGCGCTTTATTAGAAGCTGCACTAACACTGGGTACAGGCTCTGTTTGCTCTCAGAACAGCCTGAATTCTTTATGATGTGGATTCCACGAGATGTCAGAGACATTCCTTTGAGATCCTGATACATGTTGACATAATTGCATCATGCGGTTCCTACAGAATTTTGTGCAACTTCATCTGCTGTTCTGCTACATTCCAAAGGTGTTCTCTAAGTTTCAGATTCACTGACTGGGTGGACCACTGAAGAACACTGATCTCATTGTTATGCTTAAGAAACCAGTTTTAGATGGCTTTAGCTTTGATACTTAGTGCATTATCTGGCTGGAAGTCGCTGTTAGAAGATGGTCAATTGTGGTTATGAAGGGATGCACATGGTCAGTTACAATACTTGAATAGTCTAAGGTACTCAAGCGATGATTGATTGGTATTAACGAGCCCAAAGTGTGCAAAGAAAGCATTCCTCACACCATTACCCCACCTCCACCAGCCTGGAGGCAAGTTGGGTCCATGGGTTCATGCTGTTTACACAACAGTTTCGACCCTACCGTCGATGTGCAGAAACAGAGATTCATTTTTAAACCAAATTATTACCATAATATGCTAAATATTTTTCTCATACCCCTAATATTTATATAATTTTCTGTTCATACTGCCACTACGCTATGTCTGAAAAGACTTTTAGGAAGCTGGATAGGAGTGATGATAGTTCTACAGCTGACTTGAACACAAGGTTAATAATTATCTTAAGAACTATGATCACATTGGGTGAGTCTGAAATCGCACCCTAGTTACCTTTTAGGGTTCTATTTAGGGTGTCGGCCTTTTTGTAGTGTTGTCCGAATTCTCAGTGGACAATTAGATTCCCTATATAGTTAAATATATTGTTACCCACAATGCACAACTGATGTACACTACTTATAAGTTGACGCCCCACAATGCATAGCAGTTTCTTTGGAAAGTTTGTTGTCTGATTTCCCTCTACTGTCTCCCTTACTGCTCCCCTATATAGTGTTTTACATAGAGCAGTCTTTGTAGTGAACAGGGAACGAGTTAACGAGTGGACCATTTCAGACACACCCAATGTCTCCGATCATGTGGAGCCTTGTCTAGGCTGTGATGATGACACAAGGAGGCGCTACCAAAGTGAGGAGCCGATTTAAGTTCCTACTTCATTTCCATATGAATTAAACTTGTTAACACCTCTCTGGGAATGGCAGAAGTGAGATTATGTAACATGAAAGGCAAAATTGTTTCGGTTGGTGTATTTCATTTATGTGGGAATGATGCTCATGTGAATCAAATTGATTTAAAATGCACCACTTCCTGTTAATAGTAGATAGAGACAGTGTGGAACATCTGTTTACATACACCAATCCATATGAGTGCAGGATAAACAGAATGAGAGCTTACTGGGGATACCATTACTTCATCATGCTCTCATCAATTCAGCCCCCATGCTGGCTGGCCCAGAAGCAATTAACTTGCAGGGCTTACTGAGATTTTAATGAATTCTCTTAAGCAGGTTTGCCACCTAATCATGCCTTGGGTTTGCATAAGCAGCATGTTCATTACAGGGTTGTGTTAAGTTGTTTTGGGTTACAGATACAGTTTAAAGCAGCTCCAGTAATAACCTGCGCTAGAGTAGTAAAAAAGTAGTCCATGTTCACCATTTTTCCCTGTAAGGCACAAGCACAGGGGCCCCAGTTTGTTTTTTATCACTGTGTATTTTGTTATGCATGAAAATGATCTGTGATATGATTGCCTGGCCCATAATATATCTGGTTTAACAGACAGTCTAAACTGAAACAATACTTATAATACTAAAAACTTGGTGGGGGTACATGGGTGGGGTTTAGTAGATGGATATTCCTTCTTTCTTTATATAAGCTTTATATAAGCACATTTACAATGTAGCTGAGAGCCACGGGGTTAAGTAGAGATATAGATCTCCAAGCACTTTATTAGAAGCTGCACTAACACTGGCTACGGGCTCTGTTTGCTCTAAGAACAGCCTCAATTCTTCATGGCGTTGATTCCACAAGATGTCAGAGACATTCCTTGTTCAAAGTAGTCCATGTTCAACATTCTTCCCTGTACGGCACAAGTAAAGGGACCCCAGTTTATTTTTTCTTCTCTTTGTTTCTTACGACGAGGTGAACACCACAACTTTCTGATGATGTGAATCCCCCTGTAGCTAAAGTTAACCAAAGGTGCAGGGACCTTTGCAAAGAGACAGTAAAAGACCCTGAATTTTAATGAATGAGGACAAAAAATGACTACTAAAAATTAATTTCGGTATGATAAAATTGAGAAGACATACTGGTAGTGTCAAGCTTATCCACTTACTATTTGTCCTCAGAAGCAACCACAAAACCATCTTAAGATTCTGCGATGGACTTTTGGCCTGTCCAGGGTGTTTCCGGTTGCTGGGATAAGCTTTCCCTCTGTGATCCAGAAGAATAAGTGGTTTAGAAGATGATAGATGCATGAACAAATGAATGAATGAACATCTGATAAGTTGGGTATTAGATTGCAGTCATACATGACTGATATAGCTTCAGCAGTTTACTCTAACAAATGCTACCAAGGCTACATGGCTGAGAAACAACAAAAATGATGAAAATAAATAAGAAAACCCATCCAGACAAATCACGTGTTCACGGTGTGCATGTATATTATATCCAGAGCTCTCAAAAAATGCTTTGCACTGCAAAGTTTGCATGATTAGCACACAGAGAGATGTAGTTGTGACACACTTTTTAAACAGTGAGCTGACGCTGGTAGGGGCATGGTTTTAAAATAGAATTAAATGGCACTCAATTTGAAGATTCCCTTGTTCTAAACTATATAGAACAGATGAGACAGATTTAGAATAACTTTGATCACATCTTGCTCTGATTACTTGTTGCGCTTTGTTGAAATCAAACCATCCATGATGCAGTAGCGAACCGTGACCCTTAAGCCTCGGCCCTCTCCCAGAGGGGGTGGCTTTGACAGTTTGGGGGCAGAACATGGGCTTCCATCGTGACTCAGAAAACTAGCTAGCGGTGCTAGCATAGCGCTAGCTAGCTGTTTCTCCAGCTAGCGTCGTCACAGCGGGCAGAAATTACCAGTTAAGCCCGCCCACTTAGAGGAAAGATATGATTGGTCTGGTTTACTGTCATTTGAAATTGATATGGTGCTGAATTATAACTGCCTGGCCCCCTGTGTAAATAAACATTGGGACCACCAATCACCAACAATCTGCGAAGGCATCACAGTCCTTATAGGGGGAGACACAGGCTCACAGGCTTCCACTTAACCCCTGTATTTTTGCCTGTATTTTTCTTTGTTTAGATGTTGATTGTGAAACTGTAAGTGGATAAAATAAAATTATATATATATATATGTGTGTGTGTGTGTGTGTGTGTTAAGAATATTTTAGGCCCTCTGAGAGGTTCCCCACTGCCATGGCGAGAAAATTACATTTATTGACCGAACTCGTCTCTGCCATCGCCCAGTACAAGCATTTTAACCACCACCACCACCCCCCAGCCATCTTTGGCTAAGAACTGAGAGGGTTTACTAGAGCCAGTAATCTGAAGCAGTGACATCACTCATCTGAATGTGTGTATGGGTGTATGTGTCCCTGAGGATTAAGAAGGTCACACGAGAGAAGAAGCGTGTGCACACTGTTCCCTACACTTACTTACTTACTTACACACACACACACACACACACACACACAGGATCTCCTTACGACTTCAAACACACTGCTCGCAGTCGTTCCCTCTCATGGAGGAAGGCATGTCAGTGGCAGTAGCAGATGCTCACATGGAGGAGCTGGTGGAGCACTCTGGATCCATGGCTGCTGAGGCTGAAGGAGCACAGCTGAGAGAGCCGTACCGCGGTGATGCCCTTCTCGCACCTGAGGCAGACTTCATAGGTCAGTGATTTCAATGACTGAACTTGATTTTTTTTAGAATATAAAAGCAGCTTGCACTACCTCGAGAGGTTCACGTGATAAACAGCAAACTGTAGCTCAGGGACCCCCACATACCACTTATTTTGCTCAGTTCTGATATGGATAGATCAGCGATGTGGGCCATCTTGAGGGCCCCATACACTGGTTTGAGAGCCACCCACTTCAAACCAGTAAAGCTATTTTTAAAGATACATTTACATCATAACATAGCTGCAGAATCTCAAGAAGCTTATGTCTTGGGGTGAACCTGGTCAGTTATGTATAACTGCAATTAATTATAATAGTCTGTATGACTGTTAGTGTACGTAAGTACATAACTTTAACTAAGTCAATAACTATTTGCTTTATTTTTTATTATTGCTTTATTTGTCTATTTGCTGTAGCTTCATTTGGTGTTGTGCAAGCAACAGCTAATCTGACATAGACTTAAAAATGTTTTCAAAAAAAATAATAAATAGGTGAAAATAAATTTTCAAAACAATTTAAATAACAAAAATTATTTAATTATGTTCCTAAATGTCTAGAAAATTATATAGAATGATATTATAACCATGTTCTACTATGCTTGCCTTATGTTCACAGTTGAAATCATTTTATTATATACATTAGAAGTAGGCAGGAGAGAATTCCACCTTGGTGAAGTTTAGTTAATATACTTTATAATTTAATTTAGTCACGTAAAAAAATATTTTTTTTCTTCCTACTGTACTGGCATCCCATGACACAGCAAGTATTCCTTCAAGTGAAATAACTTGATCATTATCTGGTCCAGTACACGTGCCTTACTGTTGGTGTGTCTCTGTTTTTAGACTGTGAAAGTTACATAACTGAAGTGAAGACACAGGGAAGTCAGGACTGTTCATTTTTTTTTGCTCCAACAGGATGCAGTCTTGCTAATTCCCTTTTACCGCTCTGGGATTAAGTGCTATTTTAATCCCGATCTCCATATGGGTGCTCTTGAGGTAGCACAGGCCTTCTGCTGGATTTACTATGGAGGAAGAGATGAAGGAAACAGACTCCAACAATGACCTTATCTCTAAGAAACTACATTTAGTTACGTTAGATAACTGGGAGTACTGCTGTGGCCCTAGAATTCTCTGCATCATCTGAAAGACGGTCGATTTGTATACTTCATGATTCAGCAGGAATATGAGCAGGAATAATAATTATGAGTTGGAATTCAGATCTCAGAGTCAGACTACTACATATCCAGGTTTTTAAATAAGGGTCATGCCTGAAGTCATTGTGAAACTCATGCTTATTCATTCAGTTCTGTGACGTGTTTCGACTGAAAAAAGGGTGGGTCTCTAAGCTATCTGAGTATTTTTTTCTTTGTGATAAGTGGGATAATGTGATAGCTGATAAATAAGAAACAGCAAACTGTTGTTTATGGACCCCACTTGGTCTATAAATTTGCTAAAATGTGTATCGTCATTAGGGCCCCATGCTCTAATATGAGAACCACCAACTTAAAGCAATAAAAGTTAAAGCAATCTATTACAATACAATACAATACAATACAATACAATACACTACAATACAATACAATACAATACAATACAATACAATACAATACAACAAACTATGCTTGCTATGACCAGACAAGGTCAAAAAGTGTTTATAAAAAGTCCATATTCATACTCATCCAGAACATTGATTCCCAACCCGGATCCTGGAGGACCCCCTGCCCTGAACATTGTTGTGTTTTTCTGCCAAACCACACCCTCTTCAACTCAGGAAGGGCCTGTTAATGAGCAGATTTGCTTGATCAGGTGTGTTAAAAAAAGGCAACACACTAAAATGTTCAGGACCTCTCCAGGTCCAGGGTTGGAAACCACTGCTCTGGAAATACAGTCTTCTATAATATAAGCAATGTAAATGTACCCACAAGGGTATAATATGGACCTTCAAGGTACACTAAATTAATTCTCTGTTTTCATAACTTTTTCTTCTTCAACTAGATAATTAATTAAAAAAGCTACATAATAAAATATTTCAACTAGATAATAAAATAAAAAACAATACTAATCACAATACAATATGAAACAGTTATAATCATATGTTTGGGCGGCCCTGGCCAAATAAAATTAAGACATCATCTATAGAGAACACACTTCTGCACATTTTTAGGTGCAGTTATTGTTGAATATACCGGGAAAAGATATAACATAGACTACAGCTTGTGCACAAGTTACAGCACATTTTATGTACTAGGTTTTAGTTTGTTTTGTATATTTCCCAATGTGCTAAACTTCTCAAATGCAGAGATATTGCACACAAAAAATGAATTTAATGTCATTTAAATGTCAGTATAGGTTTAAAAAATCTTGCACTTGCACTTACATCTCACTCAGAAAAGCAACAAAACGTAATTTTATGGGTGGTGTTCAAAATTTTACATATGACTGTATGTTAACTATTAAGTTAATTAATTAATTAATTTATTTATTTTTTAATTGTAGTATATTAATACTACTTCACTACTAGATTTACATGTATTAATCTGTTTCTAATAATTTATGTCTAATCATCTAATGTTGTACACCATTTAAATGGCTATTGCAGGAATGTTTTAATATATTTCTATGCACCAACAATAATTAGAACAAGATATCATTATATTACGTGTACATAAAAGTAAATGTCATACCAAATTATGAGTCTTTGTCTATTTATGTAGCAGTTGAGAAACTGCAACACCACAGAATGTTCAACATTTTCGAAACATTGGAGTCTTTTTGATAATCTCTATTGATCCTCTCTTCTAAACATGTGCAGAAAGACTGCTAGGTTTTCACTGCTAAACTAATAAGCACCTTTTCTTCTGGTGGTGACAGATGATCATGTCTCAGCGCACAGCAGCATGGAGGTGGCTGACCGGCTTACATACCTTGAGCAGCGCATCCAGATGCAGGAGGATGAGATCCAGCTGCTGAAGATGGCCCTGGCAGACGTGCTTAAAAGACTCAACATCTCAGAAGAACAAACAGCTGCACTGAGCAAGAGAGGACCTGCTAAAGGTACCACACATACACACAGTAACAAATTTTACTATAATTAAGGAAGGAATTAATTAATTAATTATTAATAATTAATTCATTCATTATTTTTTCTGGCTAGAAGATGGCTTTACAGACAAGATGCATTACTCATAACATTTTTTCCCACATTCAAAATACCTTTTTTTACAGTAAATGAAACAATAAAAATTAGCAATATAATCTTGATATACTAACTTATCTATGGGTCATGGGGCTGTACAAGTGGATCCGGGCTTTATGGCTGTAGGGAAAATCTAGAAAATCAATATGACACACACTAAATTCCCTCCAGCTGATGAGGACAAATTACACCAGATTTAGTGAGCATGAAAAGAGGTCCTCACAAAACTAATAGTCAGCAGTATCTATGCTTACCACGCACATGCTGGAACCACCAGTCAGTGGCCTACTGCACTGCCATTCGTCAGCTCTTCATTACCAGACCACTAAAAGCCACAGACGGACAACTACTCAATATTTCATAAGAAGGAAAAAGGCCACAGAATGTATTCTCATTGCTCAGAAGCAATAAAATTGTGTACTGTTAAACGGTGGTCTGCTAAAGTTTGGTCAGATTATGTTCTGTTAATTGTTTATTGTGAAAAGAAAGTGCCATTTTTTTTACATGTTCGACAATTTTACACATTCTCTACCTTTAACTCTTACCAAGAACTTAAATATGGCAAAATGTATATGTTGGAAAAAAAATCAAAAGTACCTTTTCATCACTGTCCAAAGAAAAACATGTATCTGCATTTATTTATTTTCATTTTTAATTAATTTCATTTGAACACGCCAGCTGCTGTTTACATTGTCTAAAAATTTTATGATGAAGTGACCAATAGAAATGACTTGGAATAACTTGGAAATAACTTGGAAAAATAACTTGGAAAAAATCTGGTTCCATTGACTCACACTGAAAGTAAAGACTGTTTTTGTCTGTAAAGTTACTATTTTGGAAAGTTACTATTTTTCCTTGGACAGCGACAATATATTATTGCTGTTATGAAACTATGTAAATTATGCAACTAAGGTTTTAAATTTAAAATAAAAAAATATATAAAATATTTCTGAGTTTCGCACTTGAAATGTGCAGAGATCTGTTCTCTGTAGAGGAGCTACACTTACCTGTCACCAAACATGGCATGAATTTTCTATAGTTCTGTAAAAAGCAGTAGTACATTGTATTTGCAGTGATGTAAAAATTTGCTCCGGCATGTGATCTGGCACTCTCATGAAACGTGCACCAAAGAACATTTATGTATTATTTGATCTTATTGGATTTTGTATCAGAGTCTTCAGTTTAGTTTCCTGTTCAAACACACCTGATTCACCTGGTCACCAAACTGAGCTTGACCCTGAGCTTGACCCCTGCCCTCCAGTTATTCAAAAAACATTATATTATTATATGATATGACTCTGTATTCCTTTTCTCCAGCAGCCAGACCTGTCTCTTTAGCCCTGCCATCTAAATCAGCCAACAATACAGCTTCCTCCATGAAGAAGAGCTCCAGCTCAACACTGCCCTCTACTGCATCCTCTAGGAACTACAGCCCCTCGCCAGGCAGCAAGAGGTGCATCCTGTTTGCAAAGAACAGTTTTCACTGAGTCGATCTGTTTTTTTATGCATCGTTTGTGCATCTTTCATGCCCTTTTGGAATGAAACTAACTGCAATGATTTGTTCCTCTGTCCTAACAGAAGTCCAGCAGGCAGTGCGAAAGACCTTCTGAGTGGTCCAAGCAGGCGCACACCTGTACCCACCACGACAAGCACCTGTAGGAAACAGCAGGACAGGTCAGGCTGCTCACAAACCTAAGATGTGGTTGATGATCATAAAGGAATAGTTTTCAGTTTTCAATCTTATCTGTATATGCTCTCTGTGTAGCATACAGTCGCTTCCCATATCAATGCATTTTTTTGTTCTTTACACAGAAACATTGTTACCCATGGTAATTAATCTTATAATACATACTACTCAAACTACAGGCTTAATAAAAAATAAAATACACACACACACACACACACACACACACAAATACATGCACACATATGGTTTAGATTACGGTTAGGTAAGTTTAGGTTAAAGGGGACCTATGCTCGTTTTAAATGTTCATAATAAAATTTTTAGTGTCGGCAGGAATAGATTTAATTTTCCCAAAACACTTTTTTTTCTCGCTATGTACATCTACATTCACCCCCTGCGTCTTTAAGCCCCACACTCTGATTGGTGAGCTCATCCACTCTGTTCTGATTGTTCAACTACCAGAGCAGTATCCTAAAACAAATTCTGCCCCCACACTGATGTGGCTATTCTTACCATAGTACTGGTTCTGCTGTATCAGTTTGAGCCAGAGTTCGATCCTGAACGTGAAGTTAGTAGTTGAAAGTTGTTGGTAAACCTGATCCACCTTCACTGGAGTGGGACGTTTCAGAGTGGTTTTTACTTTTCAGCTCTCTCTGGATCGTGTAAGCTTGTAACAAGCAATAAGTGTTGCGTTGTGAGAGGAAAAGAGAAAAGGTTTAAAATTCCAATAAGGCAGCTGAGAAAAGTGGTTTCTTGTTTTCTTTGGCGTGTACCTCGTGCCCTATATTTTTAGACGACTGTTTACATGCACCAAAACTACAGAAAGGAAAGGCGAGGACCAGAAAATATTAATAATAGACCCTCTTTAACTTTGAACAGAAAACACATTAATATAGAGCTTCATGTTGGCATTATTTGTTTACATTCAACAAGCAGCAAGCCAAAGGAGGCCAGTGCCAGTGCTGTAGGTAAGAGAACCATGTTAAAATAATATTTGATTCCCCCCCAGCAGGTGACATATTCAGTATACTGTTTCGTTTCATAGTTGGCCATATATAATTTACTATTGTTGGTATTGTTGTTTTACTAAGAATGTCATCATCATCATTCCTTTTTGTTTTAAGGATCAAGACGAGTGACGCAGTGCAAAGGTAGGTGTTATGCCACCTTGTTTTTATCCAAACTTCTGCAATATAGACAAACATATTAAAAAACAATTCTTATAAGTCTTTTCTTTTTGTTTCTTTGTTTTGTATCCCTTCCCATCAACTCTAAACCCACTCCTTCATCCCTGTTTCTCACCCACCCTGGTCTGCCCCCTTCACTTAGTGACTATGCAGATTTATCTGAGCCCCCTAGCAAAAAGGACTGGGTCTACTAAAACAGCAGTGGCCACAGCAATGCAGCCGAATGTGTACCCGCCTGCCAGTGGACCACCTCTGGATAAAGCAGCCTCAGAGAAGCCTAAAGCAGGGTCTGGAAAAAGCCCTGCTGTCCCCCTAAAGCAGAAGAGCCCATGTCAAAGCCCCTTCTCTCCCACTAACACCCCCACCTACAAGAGCCCCATCAAATCGCCCAACCAGTACTTCCAGATCTGTTATTGAAGACTGGTAGTAAATACGCTACAGCTGTGGTCGCCAACTCTCGATCTACCTGCAGCAGGTTTTACCTCCAACCCAAATCTAGCATACTTCATTCAGCTAATCCAATGATCTGATGGAACAGGTGGGATCTATTGGGATAGAAGGTAGATCTGCAGAAGCAGAGTTGGTGACCACTGCACAAGCAAAGACAACTTAGTTTACTTTTAGTAACATGAGGTGTAAAATAGTTACTTGCTGATTGTTTGCGCTTTGAGTTGTTGTGTTTGAGTTACTGTTGTTATTAGGTTTTTGTTGGATAAAAAAAACCAATAGAGAATTACTTTGGAAGTGTTTTGATGTATACATAAGTTTTTAGGTTTTTAGACTATAAGAGCATATGCATCCATGTTTACCCACCTCTCTTTTCTGTGACACACCTGATCGACAGTTTTCTCTTTGTTTCTCATTTCTATGCTTGTCTTTTATGACTGTGCTTTAACTTGATGCCACGTCTGTGCTTTTGGCATGTCTCTAAAAGAAATATACTTTTCCATAAATTGCTTTTTGTGACTCTGTTCGTGTTTTAAGTTTTACTAATTACTGCTATCATATCAAAACCACATATGCCAGAAATCCAACATTACTTGGATATCTTTTTTTGAGATATTTTTAATAATTTTTTTATTACAGTATACAGCATCAAAACTCACAAGCTTATTATTAATAAACTGAAGATAGGGTGACCATATATCATTAAATGACTCTGTTGCTGAACATAGCATACAAGTAATAAACTCCATAGGTATACACTCTCTTACAATTTTATGCCAATTCTTAACAGAAGAGACCTTATCAGTTATATAGGACAATAAGATATTAACTATTGAGATATAGTCAAAATACTATACAATCTTTTATTATTTTTATTTTTATAGTCTTTTACTCAGAATACCCATAATTATTGAAAGGGGGTGCAAGTCTCAAAAATCTCCCAATTATACATACAACTGAGGCCCAATACTTTTGTATTTTAAAACATGAAAAAATACAGTGAGTGTAGTCCCCTATTACAATCTTGTTACTAAGAAATTTTAACTTACATGAGGCACATTATATACAGTTTTTGACCTTGCCTGTAAAGTCACAGTTTGGGAGACACATAGGGTGTATCTCAAAACCTAGTGAGCTGCCTACATAGGCAGCATTTTACATCATAGTATGCACTGAAGGCTTCCTCAGCCACTAAGGCAATACTATGATGCAGCGCAGGCAAACCTACGAGCAGTAAAGTCGTTTTAAAATGTAAGTTATTTTGATTCTCTCTGGTGTTTTAATGTGTTTCTTGTCATATAATCACACAAAACAGTATTTTATTATCAACTCTGTAATGAGTCATTGACCATTCTGCAGTTTTATACACAAGCCATGAGCATTTATGCTAGCGGATTTTTGAGCCTTGGTCTATTGTTTTGGATGCCAGACGGTAGCTTAGCAACCAGCTAAACCACCGGTCGCGTGCTGCAGTGGGCGGGAACAAGCTGTGAAGTAGTTGCTCTCTAACTAGAGCGTCTCAGTAATCTGTTTATGAGGAGAGATGAGGAGAGAACACTGCTACTTAAACAGCTGCTACTTAGACACTGCCTATTTAGACACTCACTAGGTTTGAAAACACGTCCAGCGTTTTGTTAGGACAGTTTTTCATACTTACATAAGTGCTCATAATGCATTGTCCAAAATAAAGAGGATAAAAAGGACAATCACATGCTCCAGTTACTGTCACTGTCCAAAGAAAAACAAGTATCTCAGAAATGACAACTTTACAGTAGAGGACAAAAAACTGTCTGTACTTTCAATGCAAGTCAGTGGAAACAGAATTTTTCTAAACTATTCTGGAGCATTTTCTATTGGTCCATTCATCATTACATTTTCACACAATGTAAATGGGACCTGCTGTTTCCAAATGATATAGAAACATAAAAGGTGACAAAAATGGAGATTCATGTTTTTCTTTGGTGAGCAAAGATATGTAGATTATCTAGAACCACACACTTTATATGACTTAACAAAACATTCCAGTAGATCACTTAGTTATTTAAATTTACAAGCATCTCCTCAGTATTTCAGTGACATGGTGGTATAAATGTGGCTTAGAGGATGCACTGAGTCTGTTCTACTTGTGGCTGCCATCTGCTGGCCTCATTGTGTTCATAAACAGGCTACACTCAGCTATAGCGGACGTTCCTACATGTAGTTCTGCAAAAGGCTTGAACCAAATTCCATCATTTCACACATGACCAGGGACTAAAATCCTAATAAAATCCTTACCCGCTTCTTCTCAGAGAGAATATTCTATTCACATTCATCTTCCTTAGTGAAACTTTTTCCCTCTGCAAACTCCAGTACAGTGTAGCAATACTTTAATGGCTTAAGCTCAGCGGCTCTGTATGTGGGCCAACACCTCAGTTCCTCATTCTTAGAACTGCATAACAGAAGCTTTGGTGGCCCTTGAGAAAATTTTATATGGAGGCTGACACAAAAATGAAAACCCGAAGACTGATAAAAGACAGAAAGAAATGAAGTATAGGGCATGACAAGGTATTCATGTCATTTCGCTTCATTACATAATCTTTAATGGTTATTACATGAACTTAGCAATTATAAGCATCTAAATAACAATGCTAATCGCTACAGGATTTGAAATGTTATGTTAATGCCTGGTAGTTTCGTACATTGGTCTTCGTTTACTCTGTCATTTTAAACAATACATTTGTAGTCTTATATTTATTCATAAGGAGCTATTTCTGTTAATCATATCCTAACAAATATTTATGATACACATGGCAGTGACTGGTTTGTAAGATGATGCTAATTTAATGTAACTTAACTTATTAATATGGAAATAGGTTTTTTAACAGAAGCAAATGGCACTGCTTAATTTGCATTTTCATCCTGATTGATGGATTAATTTACCTGTGGAGGATGTCAGAGGGTACTGAGCTTGAGCAGTGGTGGTATTTCTTAAAGCTCATCTATTTGTCTGCAAACCTGCACAATGCAGAAGGGTTTTATAGGTAAATGTAGCTTGCATGGGTCTGCAGAGTTGCACATGGTAGCTATATGGTAGCACTGGTGCTGGGACAAAACCCAGTACTTGACCTGAACCAGAACTGGGGCAACATCAAAAAGCAGTTTGAGTATCAGTTGGCAGATATAGCCAGTGTTATAAACACTAACACACTTCTCCATACACTGCCCCCTAGTGCACATGTTCATGTTACGGGCAAGTAGGTCTAGGTAAGCAGACAGGTCTGTGCAAGACATTGTTCATAGATTAGATGGAAGAAATGTAATTGTAAGAAAAGTCTTAAGAATTTGGGGGTTGCTTATAAAACAGACAGACAACTTGATAATACCAAGTTAAGCCTATTTAGGATGTTTTTTAAAAGTCTGAGTCTCTCCCTGCCTTCCCAAATGATGCACTGACAAAAAGCCTGGAATTAAAGGAGTAATATGTAAGATGATGGAATCCACATGTAGTTTAAAACATCCTAGTCCAGTGAAGTTAGCTTACTAACCAGCTAACCCCAGCCCATCCTGTCTTGTAATGCCACCTTGTACCTCAAGAGGCGATACTGGGTCACTGTAGAGTCATGTCACATCAGTCCACCAAGAGAAGCTGCCCTCTCCTTGCAATAAAACATGTTTGAAAGCAAAGATAAGTGATAAAAATAGCTGCAAAACAAGAGTTAACAATGGCTTACTTCCTGCCACTGGAGACGGCTCTTGGTGAGTAAAGGGGTTGCAAAGATTTCTCAGACTGGTAAGTAAATGGGAAGAGAGGTGAAGAAGGAGGAGGAGAAACTGTGTGAAGTAGGAAATCAAATTCATATTTTACATACTGCTCCTTTAAACTCATACAATAAGAAGCTGGTTTGCATTTACATGCCATAAAATGCAGGCTCTTGACTGGTTCTCAACAATCAAGAAGACTGATCTGAATTCAGGCCTCATCACCCCACATAATCTTGTTCAAGGCTATTAAAAAAAAGCACGAACTGACCCTTGTTATTCTGAGAAGTGTGGTAAATATGGGCCATGGACGCGCATCGTTTGTCAGGGGGATTAATGAATGCTTAAGTAATTAATGCTCTCTTTTTTGGAGAATTGCAAGGTCAAACAGAACCGGCAGTTCGCGGTGTACGGTGGTAGCGGCGCTGCTGGGGGCGCCACAGGACCTCCCCCTCTCTGTCTCTCTCGCTCCTTCTCTCTGGTTCACCCAGTGGAAACATGGCCCCTCAGCAGCAGCCCCGAGTCTCCGTGGCGAAGCGTCTGAGACACGCTCAGTGGAGCCAGTCGGCGTGAGATGGACGTGAGGAGGGCGGACAGCGCAGCGCGGAGCCTTTTCGGTCTCGAACGGGAACGGACGAACAGCTGTGTCGCATTGTTTTCTTTTTCCGTCCCTCTCCAGCATCTGCACGTTCATCCCAGCCAGTGAGCGAGTCCGCGACCGGGGCAGCGCCGGGCTGCTGAGAGCGTGCTGAGGGGGACACAGAGAGCGAGAGACGTGTAGGGGCGGTGAAGTGGAGGAGAAGAGACAGACAAGCCAGAAAAGACCGCAGCGGCGTTTGGCGCAGTCCTGCGAGCGGCCAGAGGAGAGATGAGGTAAGCAGCGGCAGCAGCAGCAGCACGCGCCGCTCCTGGACCCTCGTGCACAATGCGCTGCTGGCCGGTAGACTGCGGGATTTACGAGCTGCGGCTTAACAGGATTAGTTTAGCTGACCGCATCTGTCTCAGAGCTTCGTCTTTTATGTTTGGCATCTAGTAAAATCGCCCGAACCCCCCATAAACCCTGCCTCGGGTTGCCCGGCGTTCAGACTGCCTGCTGCGGGCCTGAGGCGGGGCAGCGGCTCGTCACCGGCCCGGAGGTGATTATTGATAACCGGTTATGAACGTTTATGGACGAAACGTGGACAAGTAAAGGCGACCGCGCTCGCGGGCCGAGCGGAGGGCGTGGTCTGCGTAATATGGGGCTGTTGTCATAGAAACGAGACGGCACGTGCGCATCATGGTGATTAGAGCTTTCATTGATGGGAAGATGTGAGCGTGAGCGGCACTGGACCGCGCGATACTCGGCCTGTTTTATCGCGATGTTTGTCCTTTGCGATACTGATAGCGCAGAGAACCCTGCAGTGTTCAAATGTGCCCTCTAACCAATCACAGTGTTGTGCGCTATGAACATTCTGACCAATCACGGATCCAGATGAGTGTTCCCTGCTAGACCATAATGAGAATTGGCCATTAGAGACCACTAGTTTCCTGTATTCCTTCAGATCCTATTAGTAAACAATCAAATGCTCAGAGAATCCTCCACAGGTTATTTATTAGACCCTCAGTCAAACCCAAAACACAGTACAAACCCACTAGCAAACAAAAGAAACATTTATTGGTGTCTGTGTGTGTTTGGCCGGGCTTCTTGCAGGTTTATTCTGGGGAAGTGAACGCTGTTAGCTGTTAGCTGACAGAATCAGCAGTTCATCTCCAGCTGAGCTGTCCAATGATGAGCTGTGTTAGCAGCAAGCTGAAAAAGATGCAGTGATGCTTCTCATGTCTCTGAGAAAGCTGGTGGTAGCCTTCACCCTCAGGGCCTGTCCTGATAGCAGGAGGACAGTGAACCGCTGATGGTAAAGCTGGTGGTCCACTGGCATTTTCCTCAGCATTTTCTGGACGGCCCACTGATGGCTAAGCAGAGTATTAAGGAAAATGGCACTTAAAGTCAAATATACTTTATTCTTTATTTCAGTGTTTTTGTAATATACACTCCTCACAAAAATTCAGGGGTATTTGGCTTTCGGGTGAAATTTCAGGATGAACCTAAAATGCACTGTAACCTTTACAGGTGAACTTAATGTGACCTTCTCTAAAGTTCTGAATGCACATGTCCAACTGTTCAATGTTTCAGCACATTTTGCACAACTTTCTCTAACAAGGAGCTTAACGGCACAATTCACACTTGGTGTTTGATCCATGAATCAACCAATATATTTCCTGGTTCAATTAGAATTGGTCTTTAAACAGTCCTCCTAATCATGCTGTTCACATATTGACATCATGAGACCAAGACGACACCTAACGATTGATCAACAGTACCTCGCCATCGCGAGGCTTCAAACAGGCTGTTCTCAGACGGAAGTGGCCACTGTGCTTAGAGTGTCACAGAGCGTCATCAGCAAGTTGCAGCAGAGATACAGAGAGACTGGAAGAGTCACAGAAAGGCATAGAAATGGACATCCTTTGGTCAATGATGGCCGGCAATGATGTTGGAGACCTCAAGGAGGGCGCTATGCATCAGCCACTGTTGTCACCAGACGAGCCTTTGGTGGCGGTGGTGTGTCTAGCCTATCCAGAACTGCCCTACACTTTGTGACTGGTACAGTGCCAAGCCCATACTACTTGAATAACTTCATTAATCCAGTTATTGTGCCTCTGCATGAACAACACAGGCCCAATTTCATCTTCATAGACAACAATGTTCCAGTGGGGGGCAAAAACATAAGGCAGGCCCGTAGTCCAATCACAGGGGAGCATAGGGCTGCACAATATGATGATATTTATTGTTGTTGTGTTAAATTATGTCTGGTTGATTTATTCTGTTCCAACTTATCAGACCTACAAAAAGAAATATTGCTACCAGGAATATCTTATTTATAGCATATTTCTTGCCATATCGCCCACCTTAAGCGTAGCCAATAAATACTCACCCTGAACACACCCCAAGTCAAACATCATAGCACAGCAAGGGTATGAAGAAGACCACGCATGCTCTTGTGTAGGCAATTAGCAATAAACGATGTTGTGTTATGCTCTGGTGGGTCAGACATCCCAGAGGTCTAGTTCATGAAATTGTCCTTAATGGTCTATACTTAAATACCCATTATGACAACTTAATGACAAGGCTAGCGCTATTATTAGCTGTACTGTGTATCTTCATTCATTAACTCTTTTCAGGACACCAGAGTTGGTTGCACACTGCTCCTCTTTAAATGCACGCTGTTAGGCTACACTTGTCTAGAACAGTGGAACTTGTAAAGGTTTTCTGTTGTCCAGTCAGAGAATTGTAAGTGAGGGTGCCTGGCCTGGTGGTAGAATCTTAATGTTTTGCCAGTCATCCATGGAAATGAAGTTGCACAGTGTACTGTTTGGTAATGATTTAACATTTGTTGCCACAATATGCAAATAAGTCCTGTAACTAATCACAGTTTTTTTACTGTGTGCTTTGAGCATCTTGACCAGTTGCAGTTCCAGACGGGTGTTTCTGTGGGCGTTTTGATGAGTCAAAGTAGTGATGTAACATGAAAAAATAATTAAAGCTAATATTGTGCCTTTCTCCTTATTGTGCTGCCTCTTTATGGAAGTCTTCATTGTCTTACCATATGCTTGAATAATCATTAAGCTGTTCTGGATTGTACTGAACGTTGTTTTTGAGCAGTGCTAATTTTTTTACTGTTTATTGTAATCATCCTTCGGTCCAGCCACTAGAGGCAGTCTGTTTTAATAATCATCCAAATGTTTGTAATAAGAAATAGCTGGCTTTAGTCCCCTTTTTGCTTTGTGTATTGTTATACCCCTTGTTATCTTCACTCTGAAGTTGTGGGATAAAGCTACATTTGATTAATTAGCTGTAGGTCCTGCAGTCAGTCGGAATTTTGCGTTCAGGAGGTACACTAGTTTTATATCTGCGTGAAACATCCGTGAAACCACTAACAGAAAAATCTGCATTAGTGGGGAACACTGTGAATTTCCACCTGCACTCGCCTCTCCAGTGTTTTCGATTCACCTCCAGCGCCAGATACAGCAGGTCTCTCCTGAGTAGCATGCTGTGGCCAATTGGTGCTGGCAGATCCTGTAACAGGCGGTGTGAAGATTCACTGCTCCCCCAAGGTCAGGGACAGTGGCTGCCAAGTCTGCCTGCCGTCGATGTCCAGCAGGCCACTCTAAACAGTGTGGCAGGACTAAGGCAATGGCTGTAGTTACAGGGCTTAAACCTTTTGCTTGCTTTGTGCATACCACTTACAGACAGAGCCTTTTGAGAGTCTTTCATGAAATTGATGCTTGAGTTTCTGGTAAGATAGTAAAGTTAATTCCTAAACTACAAATGGCCAGGTTTAAGTTTAGAGGTGTGCAAAATGATGATACACTTCCTATACAGACACCCTCTCAGATTAGTGGAAGGTGCTCCAATTGCTGATACAGCTGTTCAGTTGCACTCGGACGTCTTTATATATTCTCCATAGAAAAGCCTTGCGCCTAGGATCACCGTGTCCAATGCCAAGCATCAGTTTGGTACAAACCCCACCAACACTGGGCTGAGGAGCAGCTACCGTCCTGAGTTAGAGTGGCATTTGTGACCCAGAACTATTCATTCAACATCAATACCTGTATTCACTAATGATCTTGTGACTTCTCACAGTAATGAGTTCTCATAGTAATGTTCCAACGTGTAGTGTAAATAAGGAAAAACTCTCAATTAATACTCTTAACGCTGGATGAATTGATGTCACACATTTCGTCATAAATGTTATTATTGCTTTAAACAATAAGTCTTTCTGAGCATGTGATGGGTAACATCCATACTCAAAGAACACAGAACAACTGCGTGTTTCATACAGACAGCATAATGAATTTAGTGCAGTATACTATAATAGTCTAGTATGTTAAATGTTAAATAAAAGTCATTCTATTCTGAGTTTTTGACACTAATGTACAAATCATATTGTTAAATTGTGTCTTATATCAATATTTGCAATATTCAGATATTTTGCAGTATTTTGGGATGAAGACGTCCTGGATAAAACTTTTAAAATCTGACATAAAAAAAAGAGTCACTCGCCTGTGGTGGTGGTTGCTAGCACGTTAGTGAAGTGTTTATAAGGCAGTGTTATACATGACACCTGCATAAGACCTTTATGACTACTGACATAAACCTACTTAAACATTTATAAACACTTATTTTATTATGTGTTATTTGTCATTAAGGTTGCATCAAGTTGAGACGAAAACTCTCAGGTAAAGCTGAAATTTATAAAAGGCTAAGGCACTTTGTGAGATGACAGTATATGTTCCAGTCGCACAACACTGATAAAGTGACGTAATCTACTGTGCAAAAGCACTTAAGCTTAGCACTACGGTCACAGAACACTGTGGTCTTCACCAGGGGTACATGAGGCCTAGGCTAACAAGCATATTCTAGTCCAAACAGGCTACCTCAAATTACATCATGTGAAATTGAGAAAAAAAATACTACAATTAGTAAATAAATACATTTTAGCAATAAATGTATCATAAGAACAGATAAATAGATTTAAAAAAGCTGATACGATACAAAGTAGCATACATTTTTTATTTTGAAAGAAGTAGATAATATCTTGTGCGCTACTTTGAAGCACAATCTTCAGTTCCACATTTCTCCTGGACGCCCCAGACATTGTAGGAATTTAATAATTTCATTCACCGGCAGTCTTGATATAGCTTAATAAAGTACTGAGTAGTCAAAGCAGGTATTAGATGATAACTGCAAATAATATTGGATTGTTTCCACAAGGAAAAGCTTGAAAAGGGTTAAATATACACACTGATATGTAAAATCACTACTTACTGTATTAATACTATTTGAATATTATAAAAAGAAAGTGCTTTACTGAGCATATAAAAGCTTAATGTCTGGAAAAATAGCTTTTTAAATATAATAATGTCTTCATGTGCCTGAATCTTTTACACAGTACTGTAGCTTACCAAGTCAGACTAGTGAGCATGTTCTGTGTGGCCCTTGTGCGATTTAAGTCAATGTGATATACTCTATGTTACAAAGCAGTTGTTGAAACATATCATTTCACCCAAAACAGTATAATCAAAACTGAAAGTCAGATAAACATCAATGTCAAGTGTCAACATAACATCAAAGTTTGCAAAAGCAGCTTTTATGATACATGACACTTGTTGGACTGAGTGTTAACAGATGTTTATGCAGGTTTATGTCAGATGTCATGACAAACCTATTTAGGTGTCTGTGTAGTTTCTGAATAGTTTAAAGATGAAACAGAACAATAACTCTGCTAAATTTCCAATGCAGGGTTTAAATGTTAATACAGATAAGTGACTACAGAAGTGTAAATGTTTATTATATATTTACATTCATCTATTCATTTGTTTGGTTTAATTTCTGGGAACAAACTCTGACTCAAATGCTTTGTGGAGAATGTAGCTGTGTGTATGTGTGTGACCTGCTTCTGTCACTGGTTGACTGGGTTGTATATATTTGTGTGCCTGTTTGTGTGTCACCAGTCGGCTACATAGGTCTGACCTGTCTGCATGGACTGTATCAATAACCCTATTCATGTAAGCAGACTAAGCCTGGAGTACTAGAACAAATTACCAGCGCAAGCACATAGGAGTGCTGTTTTTCCACAAACGTCCACCTGATAGTTCACCGGGGCACAAACGTAAATAGCAGTTGTTCCAGAATTTTCTATGTCTAAAATAATCCTGAATGTTAATTGCTTAAGCAACATGAAAGGCCTATAGAGCTGAAGGTCTAAGCTTGTTTCTATATGACAGAAAATGAAAGGCGTTTTGGAAAGTTGTAGCTGTCGTATCCTGCAGTAGACTAAGATGTTCCAAACGTTTTTCCGTGCAGACATTTTTTTTCTAAACATTGCTTGATCCTCTGAATAACATGGTCATTAAAGAGCCGACATATAACTACTGCCACATGCAAACCAACACTGCTGCACACTGAATTCATATTGTACGACTGCCAACCTCACCAAAATATAAAATGTGGTAAATTAGAGGCTTTGACAGTTACAGTAGCTGGTATTTCTATATAAAATAGTAGACTTACCTTCATGCAACATCATTACAGTGTGGAGGAGTGTTTGTTAGGCTCATTTGTGTAGCGTAATGTGTCATACAGAGGATCCAATGATGCTTATAGGGGAAAAATATACACCTAAGATAAAAAGTTTCAGGACATTTTACCACAGGACGGGACAGCAGTGCTATTTAATAATGTCATTTATTTTTGTCATAAAAGATAAAACTACAACTACGACTACAAAATGACACGAGCAATAGTACCACAGAGGTCTGGACTGTACAGTATCGACAGCATGATAAGCAGCCCAGAGCTGTTGGGAATTAGTTAGATGCATTCTGATATGATTGGCTATCCGCACATGCATTTGTATGCACTTCTTTGTCAAGAATGGGAAACAGATGGTCACCTGGCTGTGTACACTGTGACCAAAGTTTGTGGTAGGTACAGTAACTTGCTGAAGGCAAAGTTCATGGACATTTAAAAAAGTTATTCACCAGTTTTCTGTGAATGGTTTAGATGTTAGTAAGTAAGATATTCTCGCTTGTTTGCACACCTCATGTGCAGCTCACCACAGAGACATAGAAGTGGCTTTTTGAACAGAGACAAGTAAGAACCTGTGTCCCATTTGTAATGTATGGACTCAAATATCACAGCACTAATTTACAGTTTCATGTCAGTTGCCAGTAAACAACA
Source organism: Megaleporinus macrocephalus (assembly GCA_021613375.1). Lineage (NCBI taxonomy): Eukaryota > Metazoa > Chordata > Actinopteri > Characiformes > Anostomidae > Megaleporinus > Megaleporinus macrocephalus. The sequence continues at coordinate 33,161,504 of CM038707.1, forward strand.
ACATACTTCTACAGGTCCCACTATAGATTAGAATGATATCTGTGTTTCCCAATAACATTTACATTTATGCCATTTGGCAGACGATCTAATCCAGAATGACTTACCCCTGGACTCTTATTAGTATAGTGCATGGTGGTTGCCCAGGTGGGGATTCAAACCGCAGTCATGGGGTGCAGCAGTGTAACCCACTACACTATATCAACCAACAACATAGTCACCCCAAGAAAATATATTCAGATTATGTTGGTCATACTGACTTCTGACTATGTTTTAGGGAAGAAGAAAAAGTGAACAGCCTCTCTACCATCGGCTTCCAGAAGTTACAGTGCGAGACTGTAGTGTGCGATTTAATGTCATATTTTACAGAATACAATGTATAATATTATTTATTATATATACAGTGTAAAATGACTGATAATAAATTAACAATGAGCTACAAACACATTTATTTTGTTTATTTATATATTGATATGTTTTTTTTATTATGTTCAAACAGGTCTCAGCTGACTCAGACTCCACTACCATAATGTCATGATCTTGTCTCAGACTTGATGTGTCTAGGTAATGTCTTTCCATCTCGGTAACTGGATCTGTTCATGAAATAGGGGGCTCTGGATTATCAAAGCTAGTCCACATTCCTGAAATTTACATGATAAAATTTGAGATAACCTCTTTAGATTAGAATTTGCTGGTTAGCCTAGCCCTCCAGATTTCCAGCAACAGAGTTACAACCCCCTGGTAAAGACCACCATACTCTGTGATTGTGGTATTGTTTGGCCTGAAGGTGTTAGGTGAATGTGTTAACCCGGTGATTCTGTTATCAGTCTGTTTCCTGCTGCTAATCTGGGATTAAGCTTCATTTAGCGTGTCTTTTCAAAGTGTGTTTGTGTGTGTGTGTGTGTGTGGTGAAAAGGCATCCAGTTGTTTGAGTGCACACGTGGCCTTTGATGCAATTTGTGCAGTTTGCTTCACCTCTCGCACTTAATGGTTTATATGCTCCAATGCTCATTTAAATTTCCTTCTTGTTTCCAGCAGAATAAAAGCCTATGGATATGAAAGCACATGTTTACAAGACATTTTACACTTTCCTAATGATCCCTCTTTAATGAGACATCTAAGAAAGTCTAGCAGAATAACAGCATACGAATTTTATTGACCTCGTTTAAAACCAGCGGGGCCGCGCTACAATTAAGTGTTCTGATTTCACTTGGCGGCAGAGCAAACAGTCTAAGCAGTTACAGAGCTATTTTAATTCCTCTCAGAGTTGCTGACTCAGACACCATTTCACTCCCTCACTTCCAACACTTCTATCTGTCAGACAGAGCTGTGGTAGAGTTTGTAGGCTGGACATGTACATCTAAGACTAAGAGCATTACAGACGGCTAGTGGAATCTTTATTGGTCTGTAATGGGCTGTGATGGAGTGATCATCCCTAAACTGACTACAACATGCCATGTGGGCAACCCCTTAAAGAAAACCTGGGCTTCAAAGGAGAAGTGTGAAAACGTGTAATGGTGAGGATGCATATTGCAACCTGTCAGCCCCACTCACCCCTCCTCTTACTAGAAACTACAGTGACTTTGCTTCTTTGTGTCTTCATTTCACGAGGATTCACTCTCTTTTGCTTTTCTTGCTTAATAATAAGTATCATCCATTTGGCAAAATGTGGGTTCTCAAACCTCTCATAAGGCTAAATGGTTAGCCAACCACCAGCACTGGTGTTCTAGCAGTTTATCCTACCCATTGAGCAGTCCTACCTAGCGTGCTCACATCATTACTGCAGTGTAGCAAGTGCTTCAAGTGTTTTATTTTGCTTTTAATGTTAATTCAGTACAGACTCCCCCACACGATAAGCTTATAGAGGCTATCAGAACATACTAGTTATTCTTTTAACGCTGGTAACATGTTTCAGTTAGGTCATCGGCTAGCTTCTTGCTGTGGCTACAATGTGGATCAGAAAAAAATTGAATTTGTCAAGTAAAAAGCTAAATATGGATGTGCATATGCTATTAGAATGTAAATGCCCTTTGTTATTTAAAACACTCATTTGTAAGATCTTATTTTGCAGTCCTCCAATACGTCCAGTAACTAAAATCATCCACAGAATGTAAAGAAATAACAGTTCTGACATGTGTATGGTGTTGCGTACATGTTTAGTATGCTAACCTGCTAGCCCAACCTGTTCCGTCGCACAATACCACTTTGTACCTAAAGAGGCGATAGCGAGCCAGCTTATTGTCTGGTCTGCCATCAGTCCAACATAAGAGGATGAAGAAGCAGCACTGCCCCGATGGTGTTTGGTATACTCTTTTCATTCTTGTCAGTTATGTTAAAGGTGCTGCTCCCAGTTTGATCATTTATATCTTAGCAAGTGACCATTATACCGACTGCTGATGCTCTCAGAAGAAGAAGGGATGTAAATAGAGGCTAAAGTTGAGTTAGTATTGGTGCGGCTTTTCACCACTGGAGACTAACCTTGACGAGTAAAGGAATAAAGTTTGTTGTTGAACTTGTTTGGAGTATAAATATGGCAGATTGTGGCATCTTACAAATTGCTCCTGTAAAGTGAAACAGGAAAATTGAAACAAGGTGTTGGTGAATAGGAAACCTAATGGTGAATAAGAGTACGCAGCTTGGTAGTTTTAATGCTGGTAGTGATTTTGATAAGTCGATTTAAGCTATCAAAATAACCTACTTATTCACAGAGGTACCAATAAATGCTCAACATTTCAACAGGGATTGTTCTTCCTTCGATGTCTTCCAGTCAGTACTTTAGCACCACCGAATTCAAGCTGCTGCTTCAATGCAAAAACACGAAAGGCAACTCTATACACTCACTGTGTGGCTACTGTAGCAACATTGTGGCTCTACATGGCAGCCTCTGCTGAAAGAGGACCCACTCCTTTGTATATATGAGGAAAACAGGATTTGTAGTGACAATTAATTATACACTAATAAAAACACTGGCTTTCTGTGATTGTGTACATGCATTAACATGCATCAACATGACTGACTACATGTGATGTAAGCCAAAAAAGTGATTTTTGCCTGAACCATCACTTTAACTATGACTCCGCCAAATGGTGCTGGGTGCTCTGAAGACAGATGCTCATAAAAACAGGGAACCGTGCCTTAAATTAGAAACAGAGAGAGAATTTTATTTGAAAGTGGACTAAAATAGAACCTGCCTATTAATGGAATGTAACATCTGTGAGATGCTAATGCATATTTTTTTAATATATTATCTGCAGCCGCTCTAGAAGAAAGAGGAACATATCATCTCCGATTCAAAGAGAACGGGGAATGCTCCTGGTGTTATTTCACCAGACAGTCAAAGCAGTTGTTATGGGAGGAGTACTGCAGAGTGACCTCTTATCCCCTATGTCATAACCTGAATGGAACCATGTAAAACAGGCAATCTCAGTCCATTTCAGGGGCTGCTTTCCCAGTACAACTGAACAGTGAACGTGTGCAGGAATTTTCTTTGCTAAAATTTCATGCAGTGTGAAGGCACTAAAAGCATGCTGCCAATAGATTCACTTGAGTGCTTATTGATCCTGGTCAGCGTGTATGGATCTCTCTGATGCTGCTTGCCTGGGTGGCCCACATACAAGTTTGAAATAGAACAGCTCGTACTGAATTCTCAGGCCCTGGTGACCAGACATGGCTTCAAAGACAAAGGATTCTGCTGAAAGATGTGTGGAGGCATCTTCTGACTAAGTATAGTGTGGCGCAATTACCATCCCCCAGGGCAATGATTCTCTCAGAACTGAAATATCTACCCGGGGCTGGCAGGACTGGTGCTTAGTTGTTTTCATAGATGGATAAAGATGCTGATGGATCTGTATGTGCAATGAAATTTCATTGACAATGACTACAGAAGAATACACTGATAAATTAGGCACCTCGTTGTAAAGAGGACCTGTTATGCTTTACTGGGTTTCCACTGCCTTTAGTGTTAATAGCTTATGTTATGATTCAGTGCCATGTCCTGTATACAGTATCAGCATCTTATACCATCAGCAACTAAAAGAAAACCAAATTAAATACCATTCAGTATATTTCAGTATATTTACTGATTAAATGCTGAATGCTCCAAAAAATGTGTTTAACTCACTTCAAGTAAAAACTGCATTAAGAGCTGCATTAAAAAACAGAATGCTTTTGAAAAAAGTGCATCTTAAAGTGTTTATTTATAGAAACTTTAAATAAAACGTGCGTCTTTTTGTTAACATGTTGATTTTACTCAGCAAAATTCTCCAAAACTAAGTGAGCAAGTTTCGGTCCATTCCTGGTTAAACTTTTACAGTCCTGACTGCCTTTATTCTCTAGCTGCGGCTTCTTGCTTCGTACCTCGCCTGAACATGCACGCCCGAATATGCACAAATCTGATTGGATGAGGGGCGCCTTTGGTGATCTTACAACGCACACAATTGGTCTGTGAGTTTACAGACCAATATATAAGCCAGTATACCGTAAAGACTAGAAAAGATCCACCACTCAAAATAAACACTATCGAAATTAAATTCTTCTCTGTAGTTTATCGCGTTGGATCCGCGTTGGACAACGTCTGGACCGCTGTTCACCTATAAGTTATAAAGCCCTAAGGTCATGCCGGAGGGAGAATCTCTCCCCCATAGAAACCACTTTTCTCAGCTGCCTCAGCTTTGTTGGAATTCCAGCTCTTTTCTCTGTTAAAAGGTGACATCATCACGTAACACAGTCAAATAGCAAACTTACCCAACTTTACACAATACATGAAGGCGGATCTGAGGCCATAATAGTCCCCAAAGAAAACGTATTATTGCCAGATTTATCACTGTTTTAACATCACCTTCATTACAATATATGAACTGTCATCTAATCCTTTAAATTACAGAGAAATGTTGAAAGATCAGTGAAATTCTTCTTTAAGCAGACACTATGTTATGTGGTTATGTGGTTACTATGTTATGTGGTTATTTTCTTATGACTCAGTTTAGGCTACAGTTCAGTCTACAGGGTAATGTCTTAGCTAATGTATCATACAGAGTTACAAACCACATACGTGTATTTGTGATGGCTTGTCTCAGATCATGTTACTGAATGACTGACACTGCATTGCAATGTGTCTTGTCAACAGTCTGTTGAAAAACAATTCAAAGCCACAAATGGTGATGTAACACAATAACATAAATCTCTCATACTGATACAAGTCATGACAATCACTGCAAGAGCGTTTTGATGGATTATTCTACATTTGATATTGTGATATGTCATGTAGCCAGACAAATGAGCCTTAAATGCACTGCTGAAATAAAATGCTCTCTGTAGAACTGCTGTAGCTCTCTATAGCACGTCTGTCTAAGAGTCTTAGTTTGAAGAACCCTTCCATTAAGGGTCTGTAAAGAACCATGTCACTGAAGGGTTCCTGAAAACCTGGATCAAAAGTGGCTATTATGTCATATCTTTTTATTACCGCTCTTTTGTAGCACTTTTGTAGCTAAAGGGTGGGAATGCTCAAAGCAACAGATTTCTTGTTCGCTGGTTAAGTTAAAAAAAAAGGCTTTCGCATGTAAATAGTTAAAATCCTTCAAGTGTATGTTGTTTAGTATGTATGTTGTTTAGTGTTGTGGTGTCCACCATATGCTCCAGGGTTCAGAACGAGCAAAACTACACCTTTAAGTCAGAGTTAGGTTTAGTTTTAGCCACAGACCATTCTTATCACATATAGATACTCACATATATATAATACATTGGACATGTATGAGCACATGTTCTCAGATTGTACTAAAAACAAGCTTAAGTGTGTGTGTGTGTGTGTGTGTGTGTCAGTGGGCAGGGCACCATTCTGTCACTTATGGCCACTCAATCCTTTTAGAGGATGAGCCGAGAGACAAGTAGGCATTCCACATGATCTCCAGCTTCAATCAGTCTCTCTCTCTCTCTCTCTCTCTCTTTGCTCTCTCTTCAATCATTCTCTCCCTCTCTATCTCCCTCTCTCTCTCTCTCTCCACACTTGCCCTCTCGCTATATGTCAGTGTTCCTGTAGATATGAGGAGTGGACAGTGCCTTAACTGTCTACACTGACAGTCATTTCCCCCTCCATCCCTCCCCACTCTCTCTCTCTCTCTCTCTCTCTCTCCCTCTCATCTTATTACGGAGCGCTTCATCTCTCCTTCTGTTCTGCGCCCTGCAGGCCATGTATGCAGTGGATGAGTATGGGTAAGACTCTCACTCTCTTTCTCGTTGGTAGTCTTGTTTTTTAGGGAGCTTGTATAGAAGACAGGAGCGACGGCATCCAGTTTGGTAAAGAACTTGCTGAAGTAGATCAGGTTGTATAGAACTGTGCAGGCACTTGGAGCAGTTTCTTCTTCTAAACATCTCAGTAGGAGCGCGAGGGTTAGATGAATTACATGCTGGACTGCATATGGTAGGCTTTTCTTAATGAAACGTGTTGGAAACATGCCCCTCTTTCAGCACGCCTGTGCTTCTGCTTACAGGGTTTTCCTTTGAAGTGTAATAAGAGTTGTCAAAACTCCACAGCATGATATGTAAAAGATGCTCGTTATAACACTGTAGTTACAGGAAGCTGAGTGTGCTGTGTTTACTGATCATGCATTTTGTGCTTGATAATGTAGCCTCCGCTGACAAGAGCACCCTTTATTCTAATAAATGCAAACATCAGGCCACTGTTGATTCTCTAACTGTTGGTCGACCACCCAAAGTCTGTAAAGAAACACACACACACACACACACATATATATATATATATATATATATATATATATATATATATATATATATATATATATATATATATATATATATATATATATATATATATATATACTGCTATACTACTAAGGTGTATTGCACCAGATATCATTAGAACAAATGTAAATAAGCATAAATAGAATACAAAGTAGAATAAATGTCTGATTTTAAAGAAGTAGATAATGTCTTGTAAGTACATTTGAACAAGAAAGTTTAGTTCCCGATTTCTGCCAGACAACAGACATTGTATAGGTTTATTAAATTTCTTCACCAGCAGTCTTAATTCAGCTTAATAAAGTCAAAGCAGGTATTAGATGATAACAGCAAATAACACTGGGTTGTTTCCACAAGAAAAGGCTTGTAAATGATTAAATAAACACATTACCATGTAAAACACTACTTACTGTATTAATACTATTTGAATATTTATAAAAAAATTAAGTGTTTTTCTAAACAAATAAAAGCTTGCTGTCTGGAAAAATAGCTTTTTAAATATAATATGTCCTAAAACTTTTGCACAGTACTGTATTTAATGTAAATACTTTTATATATGAATGACTGTATGTAGTTTTGCCTGGTTGAAAAACATTTTTGGCATATTTCTTGACATTGCAAAACAATATAAATAGATTTCAGTTTTACAGTATTTAGTCACTGTATCACAGTATTCAATGATATTTAGAGGAACATTAATAAAGTTCAGTCTAATTGAATACAGACTGCATACAATTCTTCTGGACACCCTGAGTAAATCACAAAGTACCTGCTAATGTATAGACATGATTTGGTGAATATGATGCGTATTATGTGTCACATGTATTACTAAGAGATTTCTAATGAACAGTAATGTCACAGTATGTCAGTTTCACAGTACAGCAGTGTATGATACATCACTCAGCACTAGTCAAAAAAACACAAACCTGTTAATAAACAATGTAAAACTAAAATAAAGGAATTTATTGTGTGAATTAATATGTAATTAAAAAGTACCTACACAATATTTAAATACTATAATATGATGATAGTAAGACTGGTCTGGTGAATGAAGGATGTCGAACTGGGCAGTGGAAGGAGGAATGTGTGGCTGCTGTAGTTGTCAGACTTCTTGAGCGCTTGAGGTCCTCACAGTCTGACCTTGGGCTCTCGGCACTGAACCTGAGCACAGATCAGCTATAGAGACAGCTGTCAGAACTTATCTCTCTGTCTTTCTCTCTCTCTCTCTCTCTCTCTCTCTTCCTGTGTCTTTCCAACTCTCTCTTTTCTTACTGTCTTACTGTATCTCACTCTATTTCTCTAACGTCTCAATCAATGTATCTTTTTCTCTTTCTCTCTTTCTGTCTCTCTTTATTTATTGGTCTGTCATTCTATCTCTCGATATCTCACTCTATTTCTCTAACATCTGTCTTTCATTCACTGTTTTGTACTTCTAACATCCGTCTCTTGTAACTCTCTGGCTATCATCTCTCTCTTTCACACATCTCTTTCTCTCTCCATCTGTCTTTATCTAACCTCTCCTCTCTCTTTCTTACAAACTGTCTCTAAGATCTCTTTATGTCTCTCTTTATTTCTCTCTATCATCTTCCTTTCACAGCATGTTATTCTCTTTCTCTCCCTCGTGTTCTAAAACTTCCCTCTGTGTCATCTTTCAGTCTTACTATATCATCTTTCTCTTTATCTGTATCTTTTTCACTCTATCATTTTTCTCTCTTGTCTCATCTCTCTCTGTCTCTAAGTATACTGCTGTCTCTCTATATCTCACTCTATCTCTCTCACTAACATCTCCCTCAATGTATTTCTCCCCCGGTCTCTTTTCTGTGTCTCTCTCGAGCTGTCCTTATGTGTCACTCTCTCTGTTTCTTGCTCTCTCTTTCTTTCCATCTCTCTCAAACATCTCCTTCTCTATCAGCTTTCATTCTTTCTGTATCTCTCTCCATTGTCTCTCTCTAACATATCTCTCATAACTCTAACATCTAGTTTCTGTCTTTCTCTTTCTATCAGTCTCACTCTCTTTTTCTATCACTGTCTCACGCTCTCTTTCTCTCTGCCTCTTATTTTAACTATTCTTTCTCTTAAAAACTCTCTGTAACATCTCTCTCTCTCTCTTTCTTATTCATCACTCTGCCATGTCTCTCTCTTCTAGCTCTCTCTAACATTTCTCTCTCGCTGTTTCATCATCTGCCAGTCTTTGCTACGTTCTTTCTTTTTCCTGCTCTACTTTATCCTCTCTCTTTCCTCTGCGTCATTCGTTTTTTTCACACTCTCCCTCCTCCAGGAGAACTACATTATGTTTGATGGCTCTGCTTCTGCTTCATTCATATGCTTATTGTATTATTTTTCTCCCCGTCCAATCTGTTCATCTCTATTCCCCCTTACGTCCCTCTGTGTGGTCCTGGTCTTCGTCCTGTGAGTCTGAGACCGGCAGAAGGCCGTGCCCCCCCAACACGTTATGCTAATGGATGCGTGGTCACTGTAGGCTCTTTTGGCTGAGCTCCACTCAAATGGAGGTGTTCCTTTAAGGATTAGTATGCAGTCTACAGCCAGGCAGGAACCTGCGGGAGAGAGAGAGTGATGGCGATGGTGATGGGGGGGAGGGGCTGTGTGTATCTCTGCCTAAGCAGCCACTACTCCTCCAGTTTTATACCTGTCTGTGAGTCTGTCTGTAGCCCTGGCTGGTCTGGCACATATCAGTGTAAAGCACTGCTAGGCATTAGCAGTAGTTGTTTAACAGTAAAGTACAGTTAAATTACTGGTTTGTTACTTTACAGTAAAACAAGCGCTGACCTGTAGACGCGATACTCATAAGCAGAACCAAAATCTCTATTTCAGCTGGAAGGTGGACATTACATCAGAGTTTGTGTTCAGTGAGAGGAACTGCAGCCACAAAAAGGTTGTTACTGCAGTACACGAACTAATGCACTTTTAATTCAGTTTATGTTACTACACTATGCAAATTTACCAATTGTTACTAAATAAATAATTTAAATAATAGTTTAAATAATTCCTAAGAACACTTTCACAACACTTTCACACCAACCTCGGTGCAGGCCTGTTGCACTTTTTCTACAGTTTGGTCTATTTTGGCATGTGTCCTGGCACATGGGTCTCGGATCGTTTCTAGAAGAACCCTGCTTCAGTTTGCCCTGGTGGGAACACCAGGGCACATCAGTATGGAGGACCAAAAATGACATAAGCATAAATAAATAATTGTACAAATAAATAATTAAATATATAAATAAATAAACGTACAAATAATTCATGAAATATACAAATAAATAATTAAATATATTAATTCATATATTTTATTTCCATATTTCTACATTTATTTATTTATTTATACATTTATTTCCACATTTATTTATTTCTGTATTTCTGCGTCTATATGTTAATGAGGTAGGCAGTCCTATCCTCACTCAGTGCTGATATGGACGCTTTAGTTCAGTTCAGTGCTGATATGGACGCTTTAGTTCAGTTCAGTTCTGATACGGACGGTTTAGTTCAGTTCAGTTCTGATATGGACGGTTTAGTTCAGTTCAGTTCTGATATGGACGGTTTAGTTCAGTTCAGTTCTGATATGGACAGTTTAGTTCAGTTCAGTTCTGATATGGACGGTTTAGTTCAGTTCAGTTCTGATATGGACAGTTTAGTTCAGTTCAGTTCTGATATGGACGGTTTAGTTCAGTTCAGTTCTGATATGGACAGTTTAGTTCAGTTTAGTTCTGATATGGACGGTTTAGTTCAGTTCAGTTCTGATATGGACAGTTTAGTTCAGTTCAGTTCTGATATGGACGGTTTAGTTCAGTTCAGTTCTGATATGGACGGTTTAGTTCAGTTCAGTTCTGATATGGACGGTTTAGTTCAGTTCAGTTCTGATATGGACGGTTTAGTTCAGTTCAGTTCTGATATGGACGGTTTAGTTTCTTTTCAGTTCTGATATGGACAGTTTAGTTCAGTTCAGTTCTGATATGGACGGTTTAGTTCAGTTCAGTTCTGATATGGACAGTTTAGTTCAGTTCAGTTCTGATATGGACGGTTTAGTTCAGTTCAGTTCTGATATGGACGGTTTAGATTCAGTTTAGTTCTGATATGGACGGTTTAGTCTCAGTTTTCAGTTCTGCTTAAGGACGGTTTAGTTCAGTTCAGTTCTGATATGGACAGTTTAGTTCAGTTCAGTTCTGATATGGACGGTTTAGTTCAGTTCAGTTCTGATAATGGACGGTTTAGTTCAGTTCAGTTCGGATATGGACAGTTTAGTTCAGTTCAGTTCTGATATGGACGGTTTTAGTTCAGTTCAGTTCTGATATGGACGGTTTAGGTTCAGTTTAGTTCTGATATGGACGGTTTAGTTCAGTTCAGTTCTGATATGGACGGTTTAGTTCAGTTCAGTTCGGATATGGACAGTTTAGTTCAGTTCAGTTCTGATATGGACGGTTTAGTTCAGTTCAGTTCTGATATGGACGGTTTAGTTCAGTTTAGTTCTGATATGGACGGTTTAGTTCAGTTCAGTGCTGATATGGACAGTTTAGTTCAGTTAAGTTACAATCTCATACAGTCTGGAGAGTCCTTGTTTTTCAGACATAATAAGTATCATTAGTTGTCATTAACTGCATGGTTCATTGATCTGGTAATTTTGTACTAGAGGAGTGGAATGTATGACTTAGTTCCCCATCCGTCATTACAGATGTTTAATCAGTGATCAGTGTGTAACGTAGGCCTCCCGATGCAATACTGCAATAAATAAACTACCTACAGGCTGCAGGACCCTAGTTTTGGTCCTAGTCCATTGAGTGTTATTAAATCAGACAGTTTCATTCATATCTGTGCCGTGTGCTTAATATGTATTTTGCTTACAGTGACTTGCTGGGTGATTTTAACAGCCGGAGAGTGCATGACTCATTTAGCAGAATGAGTCTTGCTTTTTCATGCTGTTGCTGTATCACCCCCTGTCATGTGGATTACAGCTAAACATAGGTTTTAGCAACAGCTAAATATGACCTTAAAAGAGAAAGACCAATTCACACTCAAACACGCTAGGCACAGAACAAACATGCAATAAGATTAATAAAATACGCTGTTTGACGCTTCATCAGTGTCAGGAACAACAGATACTCATGAACAGAAGTTTGTGGTTTTCTGGCATATTAGTTTCAAAATATAGACACTTTCATGATTGCACGAAAGAGAATTGACAGTGAAACAACTGTTCAGTGAAACTGCTAGGAAGTTACATAAAACTGTGTGATAGGATTACATGGTCCAGCAGACACATAGGAATAGCAGACACGAGGCTGAAAACAAGTAAAGCAGGATAGGATAGCAAAATAAATAAATAAATAAATAAACAAATACGGGAATTTTGTGCCTGGTCTGGAATCAACTATTTCTTATGTTTGCATCTGCAGGTGTTGATTTATAAAATGTAGTAATTATGGGCTAATTTGCATAATTTGGGTTATTAAAGCAATAAAATGAACAGCAAGCCACTAAATATTGTGCTTTTTTGGATATCAGTTTAAAATACCGCTCAAGCCTATACATCAATCTGATGCCTTTTACTCCTTTTTACTCATTTTCAACAGTAATGTTGTAGCTTGGCACTGGTGTTAATTTTTTCTATTGGGATTACATGCCAATTTACAGCCATATTTTGATTTGATCCTAAGCTGAATTAAGCTGTTTCTTCTTTTTTGGTGAGCATATAAATAGCAAGATCAGCTCAGCTCTGATTCGCTTATAGCATGCGCAAGACTTAAAGGGGCCTATAATGGTTTGTTGTTTTTCTTTTTCTTGTAGTGTGTTGTAGCATTTTGCGCATGTAAACGGACTGCAAAGTAATAAAGCTCAAAGTACACGCCAGAAGGAGAAACTCTCTCCTGCAGAAACTACTTTTCTCAGCTGCCTGAAACACCTCATTGGAATTCCATCCCTTTTCTCTGTTACAAGGTGACGTCATCTCATAATGCAATCCTTATTGCCCACCTACCGGCGGGCTTGGCCCACAACCCAAAAATAGGAAAAACCTAGGAAATGTCCTGCTTCAGTCTAGTTTGAGAAGGTTGCCCTATCAACTTGCTCTACCTGACTTTCAGGATCGGACTCTGACTCACTCCGATGAAGCAGAAACCACATCATTATAAGAATAGCCACAGCGGTGTGGGTGTGGAACCTGTAGCGGGAAGTTATCAATCAGAACAGTTTGGGTTTACCTGTGAGAGCATACCGTGCTCATGGTGAGGCGGGGCTTAAAGACACAGGAACTCTAGTAGAGTGTGAATGCAGATATACAGTATTAGAAAAACGTGGGACAATTGAAGCATATATGTCTGTTCTAGTAAAACCCAAAATACCCGCCGGGTATCAGCAGGCTGTGTGGAGCATGTTTGTAATGGACATCACCAAGATGACAGTGATGGTGGTCAGACTGGCTCCAGGGCTTGGGCAGTTTCTCTAGCTGCTTTGGTTCATGACTCAGGAGCTAAAGGCTTCCACATTCCATGTACAAATAAGAGAAAGGGTACAAGAGAGAGAGAGAGAGAGCATGAGGAAAGAGGGAGGATAGATAGAGAAAGGAAAGACATGTCACAAGAGAGAGGTGAATGGAGAGATGAATGGAAAAAAGAAACATAAAAGAGAAAAAAGGAATAGATGGAGAGATAAGTGAATGAGACATAGCGAGAGAGAGCATCAAAAGAAGGAGAGCCAAGGAGAAATGGATGGATCAAGAGAGGGAAGAAGGAGAGAGAAAGGGAGAGAGAGAGAGGGCGAGAGAACAAGGGAGGAGTCAGGGGTAGTGGAGTAGAGGGGGAGGGCGGGATTTTGGCCTATGGTGCTGGCAGACCATCTCTCATGTCACAGCTGGAAGGGGAGGAGGAGAGGATAGAGAGAGGGAGGGAGGGATGGAGAGATAGAGCGTTGGGGGAGGGAGCTAGTAATCCACTAGATGAAGCAAAAGAGAGAGAGGAGGCAGTGTGAGGTTGACGCCTCATAGCGAGCATCATTTCATTCAACTGAGGAGAGCTCTCTGTCTATCTCTCTCACCCGTTCGCTCTCTCTCTCTTCCTACTACTCTGATCAGCGTGCTCCTCCAGTGCAGAATTCATTGAGGATGAGCTTACTCTTCTTTCTTTCTTCTTAAGAACGTCTTAGAATTCGTTTCTCCAGCAAATCTCCACCAGGATGGTGCTCGGAGCGGCCGTGCGCGTGTGATGGGATGGTGAAGTCTGGCTGTTCTGTGACTCCTGCTCTAGATGAGGTGGCTGAGATGCTTCTGCTGCTCTTCCAGTTTCTGAACCGTTAACGTTAAGCGCTACAGGGGAAATCAGACACAGGGGGGAGGGGATCCTACAGTAGCAGAAGAACGCATAAACGAGACGGCCAAAGAGGAGGAGGAAGAGGAGAGAGCAACCTGTTCCTCTGTGCTATGACCTAAAGCGATGGATATTAACCTGCAGTCACACCGTTTCTACTTCCCCCAGATCTACTGTGATGCTGGCGCTCAGGTCACTGAGTATAAGATCAGGTAGGTTTGGGTTCTGGCTGCTGGTTGTCCTCTGTGGCTGCTCCGAGGCGTGGAGCAGAATTCTAATTGAGTGGCTTTTATGAAAACGAGGGGGCTGGAGGATGCTTGATTTATGGTTTCCGCCGGAGCTTGCCAGGCTGCGGCAAGAGCGGCAGCACTAACGCTCTTTACGCGATTGAGGCGTACGACTGTGGCTCTTTTGTTCTTCTCGTGTCTCGCTCTGTCTTTCTCGCCTTCCGCCGCTACTGAAGGTGATTCCTCAGAGGCCTCGTGAAGCTGCATCAGCGGTTTTGTTCCAGCAGGAAGCTGTATGCTGTTAAAAGTTCTCAGTCTGGCTGCTCACAGCTTCTGTTTCATTGCAATAGTGTTGTCTGGGTCTGCTGACTGACACTGAGCCTGCATCAGCACTTTGTTTTCTGGAGCAGGAGCATTTTTCGGATGTAGGTGGTGTCATGTTCATTTGGTGATCAAACGAAAATCATCAGAAATAAAAGCATTCACTTTAGTTCTGATATAGAGATGGCACAATTCCACTTTTTCTGGTCCAATACTGTCAACAGGGGTGGGCAATATTACTGTATTTATTATTGGGATAGAGAAATAGCACTGACCAGCTGTTTTATTGCAGAAGGAGCTAATTTATGGACATTTAATTGGACTTTGTTTGAGAAATACTGAATATAAATCATTGAATACATCATGTTTGCAGTAATATTGTAGCTTGGCACTGTTGTTATTTTTTCCATTGGGTCTACATGTCAATTTACAGCCCAATTTTGATTTGATCCTTGACTGAAATGAGCTGTTTCTTCTTCTGATTTGCTTAGACACCACAATGAACACACTTAAGCAAGTAGCTCAATAAAAACACAAACTAAATTAACTTTCTTACCTCACAGTCACTGTTTTAGTTTACGATGATTTGACCTCAACTGACAAGCAGTGGATAAAATCACACAGCATGGCTGCTACTTGCAGGTTGCTGTTGGGCTTGTGAGGCTAATAAAGGTAGAACTGCTCCTCTCTTCAATCTCTTCTCTGAGATATTGTCCAAGGTTTGAGAAACTGTCTAGAGAGAAATGTGTAGGGCGAGCTAATAACGTTGAATTGTTGGATCTTGTTAAAGATGTGGGAGCTGTGAGGTTGGCTTCCTATTCACAAGTTTGTTTCTGTTCAACCTTCCGTTCCACCTTCCGTTCCACCTTCCGTTCCACAAACCGCAGTATTAAGGTAGAACATTTAACTAAGAAACTGGCAAATAAGCAGACAACTGTTTCAAGCTTCATTTAAATATGAACAGCTGTTGCTCCATTGTTGTGTGTACGTTTTAATGGGTGTAAATTAGACTGTTTTAAGTAACAGCCTAAGATTTTGGAATCGGCCCATTTTACCCTCTTTTGTATCTGCGGCTATTTTGTGAATTTGTATTTGAAGGAGGAGACAACAGTGTGTGAGGGTCAATGTATGTCAGTTCTATGAACAGTCTCAGATTTTGTCTCTGCTGTCACTCAAAGTTTTTTGAACACTGATCAGATTCTGTTCCTCTTCATTCCAAGTTAAACTCTATTTGATTGTCTTTGTGGAACCCAAATGGAGCTGGAATCAGGACCAGTGTTCTCCGAGATCCTGTCTTTTTCATAGCCGACCTGACTTTCAAAGCCCGCCTGATCTCTTCATTTCTCCACTCATCCATCGTTTCAGATTTCATCTTGTCCTGTAATCTCATCTCTCGGCAGGACCCGTTCATTTTTTTTCTCCCAATCACGCGATTAGATCCGATTTAAAGATCCAGGCTGTATTTTTGGTTCTAATCAGATTTTTATTGCTGCGATGGCTCAGTCCTGCTCACGGGGCTGTAGAAGAAAAAAAAAACTGAAGCCTGACCACTGGATTTTGAGTTTGGCGCGGTCGCTTGCATGTTCCTCCAGAATGTGTTTGATTCGGGTCCACTGTGTGTTTTCTCTGGTTTGGGAGATAATCGTTGCGTGTCTGTTTGACTTGGACGTGGAGCCTGTGGTTGTTCCTGCAGAGTGAGGATTGTATTACCGGCTCCAAAAACACATCCTCTCATGCAGGAATGAGGGCCAGAGAGAGAGAGGAGCTGGGATTATTTTTTTGGATCGAGAGGAATATTTCAGATATTGCTTTTAGTTCAGTGCCATTTTTCATCCACCCAACTGCAGACCTGCGGACGAAGAAGCAGTTAGGAAAATTACTGGTCCAAAAAACAAGCAAACTGTGACAGCAGTGGATTTAGATTTTTGTGGGAATATAGTCATGTTCTCAAACTCTCTCTGTTCTGGATTAGTCTTTATAGGTGAACAACAGCAGCTCATTTTGTAGTTTAACTGTTGTTTAACAGTGAAACTGGGGAGTACGCGCTGACTGTGGCGCACCTCCAGGGTTTGTGGTGGGGATTTGCTGGCTGCTTCCACTGCTCTGGGGCTCAGTGTGCCGGTGCCATTGAAACGATAATGCTGATCAGCTGGACTGAGCGGAACAGTAAGACCACAGCGTCAGAATGAGGCTACAGACAGACGTGCTGGCGTGCTGCATGATCAATAATGAGGTTATTAGTGCAGACGAAAGGAGAGGTAAAACACAAGAATTGGATGAAGGAGCAAATGCAGTAGGGCTTTAAAGAAGGCCTAATGATTTCTATGAACCAAAAAACATGGTAATACTGTTGTTTCATTGTGGCTAAATCTAAATCTAAATCAAGATTTTTCTTTTTCTTTTAGTGGCCAACTGAGCTTTCCTATTGGTTAGGACTTTAGGATCAGAACTGGAGGCCTAATGTGTCAAATTCACCACCAACATAAACATGACAACAAAATCAGTTGCTGGTTATGTTTTAATTTAAATATACACTATAAAAAACATCACTCTAGGTCTACTGGAGTGCTAGCTTGACCAGTGTATTTTAGTCAGTTACTTGAAAAATGTAAATCTGCTAGAAACGAAAATATAATAGGATTTCTGTAGCAAGCTTGAAATAAAACATAGTGTTACATACGCTCACACACTTCAAATGGCTGTATTTAATGTACAGTAGCCAAAAATGTTAATGTGAATCTCTGTTAGCTTAAATGCAACTAGTACCACAGTCCCATAGGGGCACTAGCAGATATTAGCATTATCATAGATGTTTTTCTGTGTAGAGGAATTGTGACATTTATGTCTTAAACTATCTTCAGTATTGGGCTTTTCCAGCACATGGTACAGCTCGACTCAACTCGTCTTTAGTTCTAGCTTCTGCGTTTTCCACTGCAGACGTAGTGCCTCCCCAATCTACTGGTAAAAAACAGGAGAGCTTGAGAAATAGTACATCATAATTCAATCAGAATTGCTCAAAGGAGGCACAAGTGGGTTGGCTAACCTGGTAGCTAGCAGCCTAAGTGGTTAGGGTGACAATTCTCTCCAATTAATTAGTGGTCTGCAGAGTTTGTACATTACTTTTTGGTGTGGGCTCAGTTCGCTTGAAAGCTTGATAACAGTGATAGCAAAACTACTACCAGGAACCGGGTTTGCCTAATGTAAAATTAAAAATCAACTTGAGTCGAGTTAAGTTGATTTGGTACCATGTGGTGGAAAAGCATCTAGGATCATGTTTGCCAGTTAAGCATAGTTAAAGCATTTGGATAGTATTCTGAATAATAAGCCAAAGCATTGAATTGGCATGATTTAAATGTGATAAAGTGTGAGTGAAATATATATGACATTTGCAAAATTATGGCCAAAGGTAAAGTAAAAGGCGACGCTGTGTTGGTGTACTATATTTTATTTATGTAAATCATATACACATTTAAAGCAGATCAATTTTATCACTGTTTTTCACTGGAAGATTTTCACTTAGATACGAATGAAAAGGAAAGGGACAAAAGAAAGAGATGGAGAATAAGATATAAGAGATAAGATAATGAACAAGAGAGAGATCATTTGAGGTTTGCATGCATGTGAAATAGCAAACACTGGAAACTGAGGTTTAATTGGACTAGATATGGATGGGTGTATGTTTCTCATATAATATGGGAGTGGATGCTACTGAAAAGCCTTTGTGCTTACAGAAAGGATTCTGGATACCATGGAGACATGGCGCTCCCCAGTATCCCATAATACAATTGGACAGGATGCCATGGCAACCACGCCACAGGAGAACACTCAGTGTATCCTGTCGGCTCTGATAGCGAAAGGCAGCGAGACCAAACGTAACCTTTTTTGATGTGTGTGATCATCTGTGTGCGCATGCGCGCGTTTCTGCAAGGGAAGAGGAGCCAGCAGCTATTTTGAGTTTACGTCTAGCAGACCAGACAAAACTGTTTGGCCCTCGTGTATACAAAGACGCTGTTTAAATGAGTCAAACTGGGCTTAGGCCACATTTCTGGTTCTCATGTCCGTCGGCGTCCTGACAAAATAAGGCCAAGGTAACCGTAGGGCCGAGCAGATTGAGAGTTTGCATCTCTCTGGGGTGTTTGAACCCCAACAGCAAAATAAACTTTATGACAGGAAGTACCAGATTAGCTGCTGCTCAAATATTTCAATGCTTCCAGTAGCAAACTGGAAAAAAAAGTCTTTCGTCCCTTCGTTCCCATAATTTAGGTATGTCTCTTGTTATTACATGAGATTTTCTGTCTCTCAGACTAAGCCTTTCTGAGCTCAGATATATCCTGAACCAATACATAGATCACATTCTTTAAAAATCTAATACTTCTCTAGGCTTTAGCGTCTGACTGCCTTTATTAATCAAAAGGATGTCCTATAAATGCCACAGGTTTTAACATTTTTCCAGACAATAGTCTAAAAACCATGCCATATATTAGCGGCTGGTGGTTGGTACAGTTTGAGTAGTGGTGACTCTCCAACAGAATAAAGGCAGTGTACTCTGACTGGACAAAACAAGGTCACACACTATTTTTTTTTTTGTTTGACCTGCCTTAACTTTGAGTGTGGCACACATTTGCTGTTGCATGGTTTCGCAACCTTATGCAACCTTTATCCCAAAGACTTTCAATTTGTTTAAGGTCAGGACTCTGTGGTGGCCAAATCATGTGTGAAAATGGTTCCTCATGCTCCCAAATCTTTCTTTTACAGAGCCTGATGAATTCACGCATTGTTGTTTATGTCTGTGCCATCAGGGAAAACTCAATTGATGGGGCAACCATTTCTTTCCGTCTGACTTTAAAGTGACCGTTATTTTGGACTCATCAGACTACATAACATTTTTTTCATTTTTTCAAGCAATTTTTTACGATTAGCTTCACCAACAAGTGCTTTTTGTGGCTATACAGCTGCTTAGTCCCAATCCTGTGATTTGTGTTGCATTGCTCTTACCACCACTATTAAACATAGCTGTCGTTTTTTGCCATATCACTTCACCAAGCGTTTAAGTGAACTCTGATCATCTCGAGGTCATTCAAGATATTTTCCGACCACATCTCTTCCGTGAAGTTGACTGTTATGTTTTAATGATGTTTTAATGGTTTAATAATGCGTTAGATGGTTCTTAATCCAGTTTCAGTCATTTGGGGATCTCCTTAATGTTTTCTTGGCTTGATGCATTCCAAAAGTTTGACCCTTCTGAAACACAGTAACATCCTTTCCATGACCACAGGATGCGTCCTCCCACATGGTTGCTGCATCAGTTAAGTTGTTTCCAGCTGGAACATATTAATCACTGCAATAATTATCCAGTCAACGGTTCTTAAGTATTTAAAATCAAACGGCAGCTTTAGTTTGGCCAGAAATGCAGATTACACATTTGTGTGGGTTTATATATTGTATGTAGTCATTTGGGCTGTGTATTGGCAAGAACCTGAAGATACAATATGTATTGCGATACAGCCTTCACGATTTAATATATGGCGATATACTGCGATACTGCAAGCAAAGTGATAGTATTTTTCAAATCCTACTCTTAAAACACACCACTATATGAACAGGTTTGCCAGTGCTTACAATAGCACTGCGCTCTTGTGCTGCTTGTTAACGTTGGAGTGGAACTGAAAACAGATTACAACACTGCCATCTAGTGGTCAGAGATTTAAACACAACTCCCAATGATTCACTGTCTGCCAGGAATCTGTGTATCGATACTGTGTTTTGAGAATCGATACAGTATCACAAAACATAATATCCCGATAGTCGATATTTCAATATTTTCCTACACCTCTAATAGTCATACTTCATTTTTACATGACCATTTACTAATTTCTCCTTATCCTTTAGAGTAAAACAGGGCGTGCTTATAATATAAAGACATTAAAATGACCTCTGTTCTGATTGGCTATGCTATATATTATGCTATGCTATATTGGGCTGTAATTGTAATATATTATAATTAAGCCAAACTAAATTGCCACACATGAATTAGCAGGTAAATGCATAGGGTTTTGTTACATCATAAAAACACTGAATGCAAAATTGACCAGACAGTGTTTCGTGCTACATTTATTTCAAAGCAAGAAAGGATGAGTTTTAGGTGAGTACTGTACATCATTACAGTCAGGAAGTTAGTTAAACTGAAACATGAAATGAGTGTTCTGTTGCTTTCTTATAACACTTCTGCTAAATAAGCAATAAAAAAGCATGACAGAGAAGCCCAGAATACTGTATGTGCTTAATATTATTAGTGTTTTCCATTAAAGAGTGCTAGCCTTTTGCTTTGTGGATAGAAACAAAACAAATAACTTTCATCACTTTCATCTTTCAGTACAGTTTTTTTAGTACTTGGCCTAATTAACCTGAATGTAATTTTATTCCAGCCAGTCTCTAAAGTGAGCAATATTATTTAAATGTATTCAAATTTGTTTCTGGCTCATTCCAGTTGGTTTCTTGGGGCCAACGACAGGCTTGCACTTTAGTCTTCTCTAGAATCTGTCCAAACGGGCTGCACATCAAATATTATCATCTTAAGTTATCTACTATGTCTGTTTTCAGTGTTTATATTGGCTAAAGTAGAAACTAACCAATAATGGGCAGCTGCAGCAAAAGCAGAAAGAAAATGATGGAAAACTGTTGACGCTTCTTAACCAATCAGATTGTGCTGTAGGTAATGCAGTTGTAAATTCCTAAGAGAGAGATAGAGAGAGATAGAGAGAGAGAGAGAGAGAGAGAGAGAGAGAAAGAGAGGCATACTGCTGTTTACAGATGGCAATTCATTCAAACATGTTATTGTAATGGAATATATTGCTGGTGTCAGCACAAAACCTCTTTTCCTCACAATGACAATTTTGCAGGAGAAGAAAAAAACATCCTTTCCTTTTAATGTAAAACCATTTCTTTTAGTTCATTCATCATGACATTTACACAGGACAGCAGGTAATTTCAGATGATCTCAAAAACAACAATAATGGATATAAGGATTTGTTCAGCAGTGATATATGTCTTTTGTATGATAATAAGAGTTACATGTATATGCATATATCTGCTGGTTCTCTCATTTGGTCAGCCGTGGGCTGTTTTCCTGTCCCTTTATCCTAGTGATCCACATTGTTTCTGTCCGCTGGCATGTTGTTCATTTCTTATTTCCATATTGTGTAATCCCTGAGATTATGGCAAAGGGCCTGTAGATTTTTCAAAATGGAATTTTTCAAAATGGAATATTATTTGGCTGTTGTGCGATCAGGCTTTGGGGGATGGGGGATGGTGGTATTACAGGAGGCAGTATTCAAATGTTGAAGGTCAGTGATGTTGACCCAGCAGTTCCTGTGGAAGCGAATGACGCTAGAGGGCAAAGAGACCCTCAGAGACTCAGACAAACCTTCAAACACCAGACAGAAAATACAAGGTAGCCTACAGGTGTTCCTATTTCCTGTTTATTAGAGCTGGATTCAAAGCCTTAGTTTTATATGCTGGAGGATTTAAGGCTGATGTGCAGTGCTTTTATACTTTGTACCAAATAATTGTTCTACCATACACCTCCTGCCACCAATCTGCAAACACTGTAGTGCAGCCAGCTCGATGTATTCAGCGTCCAGCTCATTACAGTCCAGCTCATTACAGTCCAGCTCATACATTTGTGGATTAAAAGCGATGAAGAGCTTTTTCACTGCATGCATTATTTGATTGTAGTGTGAAGGTTTTGAAGCCATGTTGCTTACTACAGCATCACAAAGCTCATTCACTCTTTTTCTTTTCAGATTTTTTTTTTCTGGGCCAGGCGCATATTCCACTCCAGTTGTCATGCCAACAGATTAGGGTGTTCTTGGAGTCTATGCAGTGAACTGAGTCAACACGAGGGTGCCTTCGAGATTCCAGGCTTCAGTGCACACAAGCACACACACATGCACGTTTATGCACCGGCACAGACTCGCAGGTAAAATACTCAGAAATGTCAGACACAACAATACTTTCCTTTTTCCCAACATACTACTGTCCTCCTGTTGATGATCAGTGGAAGAACATCAACCTGAAAGTTCTTCACCAATAGCACACATACACTATATGTCCAAAAGTTTGTAGAAACCTGCTTATCCAACAATTTTTTTCTAAAATTCAGAGTATTTACTGGTAGTTTGCTGCAGTAGCCATTTCTACTATTCTGAGGAGACTTTACACTAGATGTTGGAACACTGCTGTGAGGATTTGATTGCATTCAGTTACAAGAGCATTAGCGAGGGAGGTGCTGATGTAGGATGATTAGTTTGGGATCATTTGGATGATTAGTATTGAATGTTGCTCCCTTACTGCAGAGAACACAGTGTAACTGCTCTATAGCCCAGTGCTGGGGGGCTTTATACCCCTGACAGGCTCTGCGTAGCTGCTCTAGAGCATTCTATTTTTATTGGCATTGCTTTTCTAGTATAGAAGCTGTGAAGCTGTGCTTGCAAATGAACTCCTGTGTCAGCAAAGAGGACAACCTAAAATAGCTGAATTCACTAAACAGTGCATGCGTACTTTTGAACATGTAGGGGCTGATGAACTCAGCCTTTTGCACCCGTTTAACGTACACATTCTGGTCTCCTCATGCATGTGTATTTGAGAGAGCGCCACCCAAAAGGTGGGTGGTAGAGGTCCAGCTCCAGTTTTAGTCTGCTTCTGCCTGCAGTCCCGTATGTATATATGTATTTAGACTTGCCTGTAGTTGGCTTAACTGTGGTTTATTGGCCTTTTTCTAGAGCCCAACCAGTCAGCTGAGGCCGACTGACCGCCTAATGGCCCCACCCTATCTGTAGCACAGTAATGCAATTCACATGTTCATGTAATTACTGTCATTTTATATAGACTCTTTATTTATTTGTGGGAATTTCTTACACATGTGTTATCCCACTCCTGCGTGCTCTGGATTGGTTAACCACCTGCTCCTGTGCATGACAATGAAATTCAGTCCCATGCCGCAAGATATTGTGGTAGGACCTCTGAGTCCCATAGAGTCACACAGTAATGAAGACCTCTCATGGGAGAATTGTACAAAGGGTGGGGGAGATATTGTTGTTATTTACTAAAGATATAGCATTTGGCCTCAGCCAGTTTTGTTTCTGTTTTCCAGCTATTAAAACCTAAATTTGTTTTTTTGTCAAAGATTATTTAACGATAGCAGATACAGCCATTAAATAAAGACATAAACTTTAAACCTGCGCTGAAATAATCGTTACCCTGAGAATAACTGAATAACAGCAGTATGCGCAGTCAGTATGCATTAGTGCTTTATCCTTACGGGTGAATATTTTGTGGGCGGGGCGACATACAATTTGCATGATAAGCTGCAGCAAATAGAACCTTAAATTTAGGCGCATGGGGGGCACATATTCCGCATTTAACGCTGTGCCTGAGCTCGTAAGTACCGCTGGGTAAAGAAGGAGCAGAAACAGGGCTTCATCTGGAGTAATTCAGAAATCACTGCATGGTTCGTCCCTTCGAGAACATCCTTTCAGACTTGAATTATTTCACAGAGGGCTTAAACGTCAGCACTTTTGATTTCTGCCATCAAGACATTTGAATGCCCTCCATCTCAGAGCGGAGAGCGTTTTCTCCTCTTGTTCCTTCACTGCCACCAAACCTCAAATGCGCAACCGAGCAAGCTGCTTATGTAACACTCACCCCAAAAATAGCCTGACTCATAATTTTGAACTGCTCAGTTCTTCGTATTGAAAAGCTTTGGCCCGAACTGTTTGCCTTGGCAGAAGAAGCAGCCACTCATCTGAAACCCTCAAACCTTTACAAAGGCCGAGTCATGTGGCTGGAACAGCCTCTGACTGCATCTAAACGTGTCTGCCTGAGGTTCTGCTGAGCTCAGCTCTCTGCTCACTACCTTTGTGTGGGACTGGCCTGAATATCTAAACATAACGAGTGTTGCCCTGAAACAGATATGTGAATGAGAACAGCATTGCTCTGTGCTTGCTCTGGAAGAGATACACGAAAGAGAATGGCAGTCTTTTAATGAACTTGTCACTGGCTGACAGGGCACACTATAATTAGACTGTGATTGTATGTGATGTAATTTGTCGTCCTGGCCTGAAACACGCTTTTTGGCTGGATAGTTCATAGACCAGACAGTCTGGGGACGTTCTTTGAAGTCTTGGTTTTGTGTCCTTTTGCCAACTCTCTTCATCAGGCAGCGTATATGTGTAACGGTGTGGGGACCTGATTGATAGTATATGAAAAGGTTGACATTGTGGGGACATTTTGCAGGCTCCCAAGGGAATGTACCTGTTACATATGGTTGTGCGCTTTCCGTAATGCTTTTTTATACAATGGGATTGTCTACCTAGTGGCTCTTTTATTATTTTATGTCTTTTACCTAGAATTATGTCTTTTTGTGTTTGCATGGTCACGATAATGATTTTGTTGTTTTCAAGTTTGAATTTCCCTCACAATGATTTTTTAATGATTAATATTTTGTATGGTATTTGGTTGGATGACAATAATATTTATTTATTTATTTATTCATTTAATAAATTATGTTACTTACTTTGTACATTTTGGTGGTGGATGCATTTAGTTGGGTTTTCTTTTCTAAACTCAAAAACAAGGGTTTCTCTGTGGACACCTTTGTCTGATCCTTACAAGGAAAAAATATTAATCCAAGGTTAAAGCTTGGATTGCTTTACCCCACCATCAGCCTAAAACAGTTGGTATTTACAAAGTGGGATCTCTCTGTTTAGTCATATAACTTAAGCCCAAAGTCAAGATTGTTCAAGAGCTGAGGAGAAAAGAGAAAAGAGCTGAGGGACATTCCTATTGGACAGTCCTCATCTTTAGACTAAAGTTATCTGGCTAACTGAGAATTCCTGCTTTGTGAAATACCCCCCTTGCTGTTTACTGCACTAATTTGTGTGTTTGTGTATGTCCAGATGAAATGCGCCATGTCTTGAGTATTGAGATACGGAGTGGTGGCCCTGCTCTCCCTGGAGAATGTGGGTTGATTCCTGTGTCTCCACAGGGAGCAGATTTTTGGTGCTGAACTGGCTCTGTGTCAGACCTTCATCCCCACTGGAGATTTAATGTGCTGGTGTGTGTGTGTGTGTGTGTGTGTGTGTGTGTGTATTCACATATTCGCCAGATGTGATGTGATATAACTCTTTTCATTGCATGGCAATGAGAGTTTGAATAAATTAATATTTAACTGCATTTTAAGCTCCAGAGTCTGTTCAGCTCCACTTCGCTTGACCATCCATCTTTCGTGTTCATCAGTTATTAAAAGATGTATTTTTAGAAATAATAAAATTTTCACATCCAGTTTCATGAAATTCGTCCACTACATTGTGGAACTCAAACATGACCTCTGCGGCCTGAACAAAAAGAGGTTAAATTATAAAGAGCGCAGATCATTTAAAAAAAAATAACTCATGGTCAGGGATATCAGTGGATTATGTCATCATTAGTAAGTCTGACTGTGGTGTATCAGCTTCATTATCTCTGTGCATTAGTTACATGCTATTAAAATGTAGTGGGCAGGCTCCAGCAGTCTTGCAGATAATGCACTTGAATGCAGGTTCATCCCGTATAAATGTGCTCATGTTAGTGTTCGGAATGCCTCAGCTTGCTATATATAGCAATCCTGTGTATCATATGCATCATCATGACCGCATGAGTCATCATTCACTGTGTTTTAATAGCTGAGAACTGACATTATGCATCCTCTCTCTCTCTCTCTCTCTCTCTCTCTATATATATATATATATATATATATATATATATATATTGGGTCCACTAATCTGTCAAAACAGCAACTACATTACATGAGAATTCTAAGTATTTAAAACAATTCTTATAAACAGTCATACTTCGTACTTTAAAATAATCACATGTTGATAATGTTGTCTGTTTTCCACTGACATGAAATAGTCACACATTTAAACAGCTTTATACTGTTTTTTCCAAAGATGATGAGAAGATTATCTCAAATAAAGAGACATATTAGGCTGACTGGATATTTGTGTACCTCGAAGGCAGCAATGAGACAGAAGAAATCTTGGGAAATCTTTTGTTGAACACCCACACCTGCACAAGTTATGAGTGTTATCTTGTGTGTGAGGTTGAACAATGGCCAGTGTGTTCATGGCAATGTGGCATGAATTATCAGAGCCCAATAGAGGCATGATGTTGGGTGCCACATGGATGGGACATTTCATTTCAACAATCAGCATTGAAGGCATTTCTACCTACAGTGGACAGCGCAGTGGCCTTCTGTGAGTGCTTAATGATCATGACTGGCAGGATCTTGATACAATTGTCTGTGTGAGCAGACAAGCAACTATGGCAGAAATCACATCCACAGTCAAAGCAGGAGGTCCTACACGCTGATCTTGCACTGTATCGTTTTTTAACTTTCATGGGAAATGGAAGCAGAAGACCCACCAGGGTGCATCTGGTAATATCACCACACCAGACACACCAGACTCACCTGGGCTTGTGAGATCGCTAACAGGACTCTAGAGGACTGGCAACATGTGGCTTTGCCCAATGAGTCACGGTACCAGTTGTTTTAGGCTGATGGTGGGGTTTGTGTCAGGCCATAGACCCCATTGTCAACAAGGCACAATGCAGGCTTGTGGTGGTGTCACACCGGTGTGAGGTGTGTTCTCATGGCATGCGTCCACTGATGATTGGATATTCCAGCAGGATAATGCACCGTGACATGGGGCCCAAGTTGTCCAGAAATGGCTTGAGGAGCATTCTGTCGTTCTGTTGAATATATATATATATATATATATATATATATATATATATATATATATATATATATATATATATATATATGTATATATATATATATATATATATATATATATATATATATATATTCAACAGAAATGTAGAGGCTCTAGTTTTAAGCCCTGATGAAATGTTGGTGACAACAGAAGTTAACCAATATATAACATTATGATATTTGAGTATTCGTAAGAATTAAAGAACTGATATCCACTTAACCGCAGAAGAAGAAAAAGCAACTGCAAAAAAACTTCATTTTTTAGATGATGGGAATTTGAAAACAGCTTTTAACAGAGGCTGCCTCTTCAGATGAGTTTATAAGCTAGCCAGTACACCGCTAGGTGATAAAGGCTGACTTATTTTTTGTCATCTGTAGATCATGTGCCACATGTCATGTCCTATGAGTTAACAATGTGTTAACATGAACTTATGATTGAAAGTAGCAAAGTATACTGACTTGCTGTCTTGCTGTGAGAGAACATAATGAATTCCTGAGTAGTGTTTTCAGAATGCAAATTCTGGTGTGTTGAACGGTTCGCTTAAGTACTTGTGCACTTCCCCATAGCGTTATTATTTTTCACCAAAAGGGCATTTGCAGGAATTTTGAATGTTTTTTTTCCAAAATGTATAATTAGGTCTCACAGTTTGAGCACTGAGTCTCTCAGTACTGATTTCACTGTATGTGTAAATTTTGCATACATTTTGGAGTGAGTACAATGTGCAAAATCAAGACTAAGGAAACTCACATTATTCCGAAAACTCATCTGAAACAGTAGAAATCTTTTTTTTATTTACCACTGGTGAGTGTTCTAGAGGTGACGATACCCTCAAAACCACTTTTATGGTATAATTTATCCTGATAACACGGGCGTATTGTCATTTTGCCCATCCTTACAGCCTAAATTATGTGGGTGTGTGTGGAAAATGAGGATGACTAGCATGTGTCTATAAGACCCATAGCCATTTAAAGTGTGTCCCGGTATTTTGCCCTGGGCTAAATCAACGTTGTGCACATGGCTGCAGCACACTGAGGCGCTGCATACTCAGAAGTGTTTGGATGACTTCTGTAGCGCAGCTCTGTTCGGGGCTGTGTAGTAGCTCGCAGCGAGAGTAGATGCTCTCTGACATCGCTGTCTCATCTGTTTGTACGTTCGTGGCTCTGTGGATGCGTCATTCCATCAGCCCACTCACCTCACTGAGCCGTGCTTTAATTCTCTAAAGCTGACTCTGAGACTGGAGCTCTAAACAGCTAATAGTGCAGCAAAATTAGGCCGCCTATGTGCAATTCACTGCTGTGAGATCATTAGCTTGTGATGATGGAGGCACGGACAGAGCTCTGTCTGCTCATTTAAGTAGAAACCTACACAGCAGGAGAAAAACACTGCTCTGAAAATAGTTTAAAGGGTAGTCACACCAATTTCACAGCCTTTCTACATAATTAAGTATATAAATAAACATAGTTAATTTAACATAGTTAAAATATAAATAAAAAGCAGTTCAGGAGTGAAATCTACAGAGAATCAGAACTGTTTACAGTGTTGGTGCAAAGCATTTACTGACTCCGAAAACTACACCATACAGACCAGTTAAATAAAAAATGCTTATCACTAGACTGCTGGATTCCTGAGACATTGTTCTAATAGGTTTTTTAAGAGGCAACATAGTACTGGGTGACCACAACAATGACCAAAAAGAGATCACCGCTTTAGAGTCCTTGGACATGGCTCACAGTGTTACATCCATGTTACAATCACTTTAGATAAGACGTCTTATCTAAAGTTGAAAAGCCAAAAATTATATTCATATAAAATCATTTCTTAATTAAAATGACTTAATTAGCCACGATAATATGCTATCTGTTAGTTATATCAATAGCATCAATCAGAAAATTAGTATTAGTGCAGCCCAAGATTTCTGACATAATGTAAAGCTTGTCTAATCTAACGACAGTAGTTAGGTTAGAACATATTTGTGGGCGGAGCATGAAGAGATCAAATAAGCCAAATTCATTGTTTTTCTTTAAATCTTAATTATTGCATTTATCAGTTTTTATATTTACATTAGTCATATTTTAAACACCCTGGTCACATTACTTGCTATCATTAATCATCTATCATTTATTTAAATGTATTTAAAGTATTAGATACACAGCTGCTCTGTGTCACTAAATACAGAAAGTGATATGAAAATAAAAATAAATGCTGTGTTAATGATCTGCTGTGGCCCTATGTGCACTGTGTGCAGAGGCAGACAAATGAGATGAAAACAGAGTGTTTGATTATCGTGATGTGCTCACTCAGCTGTGATGGCGAGAGAGTGAGAGAAAGAGAGAGGCGTGAGAAAGAGATGCTGATGCTTCCAGAGTGTTTCTGTCAACACTGGTGTTTGCTAAATGCGTATAAACAAACATACAAATGAACCTGGCTAATCCAGTCTCAGTCACCTGCCCCGATACCAGACTCTGTCCGTTTACTGCAACTGCACAACCTGGTAGCACACATACACAGAGCTGCACATCCAGTCATTTTATTTAACTCAGTCAGAACATGAACCAGAACTCTGTACACTCAACACACAACCAAGCAACATGCTATCTGGTAGGCGTCTTTAATTTTACTTAGTATACAATTACTGTCAAATTCACATCATTCCATTAGACAGTTGATTAAAAGCCCTGTAGCCCTGCGCATTTCCCTGCTCGAACACACCTGCTTCAACTCAGGAGGACTCATCAACCAGCTAATTAGTGGAATTAGGCAGGGAGAAGCAGAAAACGCACCAGAACATGCAGGACCTCCACAGACTGTCTGCCAGTAGAGTCAATAACTGCAGTCTAAATAAATTATATCTTAGGAAGTGAAATTATATTGAGTCTTTTTTAAAGTTTTAATACATCTAATATGTCTCATTCTGAATTGTTGTAAGCTTATCATTCAGCATTTAAAAAGCAGTGCAGAGTAAAACACCCTGTATGACTTTATTGCTAAACTGCTGTTGGCTGAATGTATGCAAAATGTGGCTGTGTGCAGCTTTCTACATATAGACTGTATGGACTCTTGTGTGAATGGTAACTTAACAGAGGCATTTTGTACAGAGACGCAAACCTGTTAAAGTCATACTCCAAACTGTAGAGGGCACCAGAAAGTGGTGGTGTTCACCCCTATCATAAGAAACAAGGAAAAGCACAGCCCTGGACTTCTTACCAGTCTAACAAAACATCACAAGTTCTGCCTCAGACTTCATCCCTGTACTCGGCAAGAGCATCTCCAGACGTGAAAAGCAACACCAATGTAAACTTTTGTTTTGCTCCTGTTTCTATCACTTCTTTTGTTTGCTGCCAAACATGCTCTCTTGCCAAGAACAGTTAGCTTTCATTGGCCCTCATTTTCTCTGGTTGACTGATTCAACTCAAAGCTACAGTGACTGACTCTTGATACCTCTTGGTAGAGGGGCTGGGGCTAGCTGGTTACACTGGTCATGCTTAATTGAGTATGTATCTCTGCAGCACAATACATACTATACTTTGACGTACAGTAGGAATGTTTTGTTGTTTATTTTATTAAAATATTGGCTTATTTTGGATTTTTTAAAACTATATTTTGTATGGCATATGGCTCCTTTAATAATTTTTTACATACTATATCAGACATTTAGTACATGTAAATTGATTGTACATAATTGTACTATGTGTATATATACAGCAGTTTAGCAGTTATGTTATTAGGGGTGTTTTAACTTGAACTGCAATGAGGAACAATACATGGTAGGCAGTCAGAGCAGAGGTGATATACATGTATAGAACACTTAAAGGCACAGTAACACAAACAGCCTGATTAATTCTGGAAAATATTAATGTAAGAAAGTACGGCAATTGTTTTTCCTCACCAATTTTGTTCATTTTATTTTTGTAAATTTTGCAAAGTAAAGGTAAAATGTGGAGGGTAGTAACCACATAATAGGAGTACCCTGCGTTTTCAGCAGTTCTACAATAGTTCTACACCGGATAAATGAGGGCTTATCAGTTTCATTGTATCCAGAAGACAGTCTGATTGGAGCTAAAGCCAATATATGAGAGAATTAGTATTTCAAACTGTCCTCAATCCTCTGCCTTAAGTTAAAAGGATCTAATAGACATTAAATGCTTGAGCTTGTCTCATCAGGGAAGTGGACAGTCAGTGTAACACTAAAGAAGCTACAGGGAGAGATGAAGGTGAGGTGGAAGGTTTCCGGGTTTCTGAGAGTGCCTCGTGGAGGGCCAAGTCCTGCAGCTGTATTTCCAGTTTGTGATTCAGGGAGTGAGACATGGAACAGGGGTTAGAGGAACGAAACAAGTGGGCTGGGGGCAGGGATGGGGGTTGGAAGAACAGGAAGAGGAAAGAGGGGATGGTAGAAAGAGGAGAAGAGATGTGTGCATTGACATTAACATCAGCCCAGCTGAATTATCCATGAGAGGTGCAGGCAGGCGGCCGGGCCGAAGCAGCTTCAGAGGCAACTCGTGATCTTCAGGGGGACTGACAGACTGCCTGCTGGCTGCAATCACACTGCCCCCCAACAGTGTGTGTGTGTGTGTGTGTGTGTACAGCATGCACGCTTAGGAGCTTTAAAAGAAGACCACAGTTGTTATAAATCATCGTGAATATTTAATCTGACTCTGATTGTTTTTTATTGGCCAATTAAAATGTCAAATGTAACATATAACAAACTTTAAGTCTACATTAAACATACAGATCTAAATAAAATCATATACAGTAACGGGGAGGGGGCAGTGATTTAAAGGGAAGGTCACAGATCTGATGTAGATGGATCAGCAGGCAAGTGACTGTGAGTGCTGGTACAGACAGGACGGTGCTGTTTTCAGTAAATCTAGTGTTCTTGTGAAGCTTCTTCACTCTGCTGAAAGTGTGTGTGTGTGTGTGTGTGTGTAGAGAGTGAGACAGACTGATGAGCTCTGCATTCCTCATACACACCATCTCTCTCTTTATTTAGTCTTCTGTCAGCACGCTTTCTAAACTGTGATTTATTCATATCTCACAGAGCGTCTGTTAATTTTTCAGGGAGTGGAGCGACATTCACCGAGAGTGAGACAGGAAGAGTGAGAGAGGGAGAAAGGGAGAGAGAGAGGAAGAGAAAGATTTTTCTTTAACTGTGTTTGTATGTAGGTTACTGTGTGTGTCTGCTGTAGACCTACAGGAAGAATGTCTTTACATTTTTACTGTTATTCTCTCTCTCTCTCTCTCTCTCTCTAGCCATATTTTTTTATTTCTTCTACCTTTTGCCTTTTTAAAAGTTTCTCTCATTTTCTTTCTTCCCATCTTTCTCTTTTTTCTTTCTTACTTGCTTTTTTCTAACCTCGTTTCTCTCTCTCTCGCTCTCCCTCTATCTCATTCTCTTCCTTTTTCTATTTCTCCATCAGTGTTTTTCTCTCTTTCTCTTTCTAGCTGTACTCTTCTGTTTATTTTTCTTTTGGTCTAGTTTTCTCTCTCTCTCTCAGTCATTCATCCAGTTTCATTCTCATACTTTCTCTCTTTCTTCATCCCCCTCTGTTAATCTTTAATCTTTTCTTTCCCTCTCTATCTCTACTCAATGCTGTTTCTCTGTATCACATTCCCTCTCTGAAAATGTTTTCTCTCTCTCCGTTTTCTCTCACTTTCTCTCCCGTTTCCTTCTCAATATCTCTCTCTCAGACTTTCTGTCTCTCTTTCTTTCCTTCACTTTTTCTCTCCAATCTCTAATTCTTTTTCTCAACCACCTGTGCACACTTTTCTGATTGATGCTAACGATTGCCAGGAATCTAAAACATTCACACTGTCACTAAGTTAGTGGAGATGAATTAAACAGCTCGGTGCTCTGGGTCCACACTGGGCGATTTAAGGGCTGTTGGTAGAAGTGCTGCTAATGTATTGTGAGTGTTGCATTAGTCTCTCAGCCTCAGATGTAGTTATTTATAACCTGTCTAGAGCTGAACGTTACAATGCAGAGTACAAACAATTTGTGCAAAGGTTCCATCCTTTCTTTACTCCAAAAAAACCGAAAAAAAAACGGGCGAGTTTCCATCACAGTACACCTTCTACCATGTGTACTTACTGGAACACTGAACAGTTAGAACTGGATTTAGCTGAACATATGCAGTTACAGTGCTAAACTAGTGGAGGTTATGCATCTTATTGTGTTTGAACATAAACCACATTTGCATTTAACCACAAGAGCATTTGTGATGTGAGTTGCTGATGTTGGATGATCAGTCCTGGATCACTCCAGTTTAGCCTAAAAGTATTGGATGGAGCGACATCTTTCTTGAGAACACAGATTCAACTGCTCTACAACCCAGTGTTGGGGGGCTTTATACCCCTGTAGCAGACATCTACTCTTATGTGTGGCTGCTCTCGAGCATCCCATTCTATTGTCAGTGCTTTTCTATAGTTTGCACAGTTTAAGTCTAGTGACAGGTCTGCAGAAAAGTGTCTGGATACGTTTGGACATGTGATGTGACACATTCGCTTCATGAATACACCGTACAGGCCTCTGTGTAGTAGTAAGTGGTGTATAAATGATTAAAACGGTTCTAAAAATGGTCTTGCCCCAGAGTTGTACTTGCTTTTGGCAAGCTGTGCGATTTGTGTGCCAGCAGTCGTGACTGGGGGTCATGAGTGTGTTCTCCACAACCGTGAGGCACTGCTGCAGTCCGTGTAGCAGCTTCTGTCTATACTGTAACTTGAAATAGAAAGTTGAGAATGAGGAGATGTAAGGAGGCATAGATTCCAATTCCTCACTGGTTCAGTACCTGAACTCATGGACAGTACTAGCTCTATTGTTTTTTCTTCTTCAGTTTAAAATCTGAATAACTCACTGACTGGATTTGCTGGAGATCATTCCACTCATTAAGGCTATCCGGTTTCATATTTTAGGATCGCTGTGTTTTGGAACATTATATCTTATAACAAGCAAAACTGACTGCCCATAAAGTGCAATTCTCAATTCTCTGCTTAAAACAATTTTTTCATGTATATATAAGATTATATGAGGCTGAAACTACAACACAGTATATTAATACAGAACAAGTAAATGTGATGAGCAATAAATACAGTTGATGCTACTGAGTAATGCATGGTTACAATGAATATTAATATTGATTAGTGACTAATAAACAGAGAAATTGTATAGGCTGGTTTTTGGTTAGTATGGGTACAAGTATGGCTATGGGTACCATGCAGTGTGTCAGTTCATTGCTTTACTACAAAGAATCGTCTCGTCTCGTCCTCTTTCGTCTCGTCCTCTTTCGTCTCGTCTCCTCTCCTCTCCGTGACTGTTTCTCTCTCTGTCGGCCCATTTTGGCTGCACTAGCCTTGGGGTCCACTCTTACTTTTAGCTCTGCCCAGATGGGACCTCTGTTTGTTTTTCTCATTTCAGTGGAAAACTCATATCAGCACCCATCCCCCCTCTCTCTTCCTGCATCTATCCTCCACAATATTTCTCTCCCTCATTCCCCTCTCTCGCTCCCTTTCTATCTTTCTCTTCTTCATCACTTTTTCTCTCCCCACTCATACTTTCTGTCTATGCCCTTTTCCCTTCCTTCCTTTCTTTCTCTCTCTCAACCTCTCTCTCTTCCTCTCCATCTTTCTTCCCTTCTCTTCTTCTGTCTCTGTTTTTCTTCCTCCCTTTTTCTTTTTTCTGTCGTTTTCTCTCACCCTACGCTTTTACTTTCTTTTATCTTACTCTCTCTCTGTCCCTTTGTCTCACTTTCTTTCTGTCACTCTCCTGCATCTCTCTTCCTCACATTCTGTCTCCTTCCTTCCCTCCCTTTCCTTTTTCTTTTCTTTTTTTCTATTTTTTCTCTCTCTCTCCGCTGTCTCCTCTGAATGTTTTTCAGAGTGTCAGGCAGTTTTTCTATGTTTTGTTTGGTCTTCCCTGGTCTGCCTTTTTTTATCTTAGCTGACATAAACAAAGAACAGGACACAAACAGATTCCATGTTTTATGAGGATCTTGTTCAGATTGTCTTGGAGGTTTTGTGAAAGCAGGCTCTGACCAGCTTTGCTTGTGTTGTGTCTGTTGCAGTGAGCAGAGCATTTGCCAGGCCCGTGCCTCGGTGATGGTCTACGATGACACCAGCAAGAAATGGGTGCCAATCAAGCCAGGCCAACAAGGCTTCAGCCGCATCAACATCTACCACAACACTGCCAACAACACCTTCCGTGTGGTGGGAGTCAAACTGCAGGACCAGCAGGTACCTTTCCAGTACACTTTAGAGCTATTTCATTGGACCTGTCCGACAGTGACATCAACAGTGTGCAGGTGTGAGAACAGGAGTCTTTCAGGATGCTAGGTTTAAAAGCATGCATGTATGACTAACCACTGGAAATGATTGGTTTACACATGTACAGTATAGTTGACTTACTATGGTGGGAACAAACTGAGTGTAAAACTTCTAAACCAATCCAACACCTCATTAATGAGAAAGCAGTACCGCACCAACAGTTTACAGGTGCCTTAGAATGCATTTATTCAGTATTTTCAATTGTTATCAATTGTTATCAATTGATATCTACATAGGAGGACTGTGGATAGACATGTAGAGGCAAAGGGCTTGCTATACTTGCAGATGGCTACTATTAAATAGGGAGAGACTTTTTTTACTTTTTACTGATTGCTGTCTCCTTGTCCACGACTCCTCTCTCAGGTTGTCATTAACTACTCCATAGTAAAGGGGCTGAAGTACAATCAGGCAACTCCAACCTTTCATCAGTGGCGTGATGCCAGGCAGGTGTACGGACTCAATTTCGCCAGTAAGGAGGAGGCCACTACCTTCTCCAATGCCATGCTCTTCGCACTCAATGTGCTCAGCACCCAGGATGGAGGTAAGCATGCATGAAGCAAACACAACCTAATTAACCAACAATATCAGTTGGTCTTGTTTTCACTGTTTTTCTACATCTTTTGAACACAACAGCTGCTGTTTACAGTGTGTGACAATGTCATGATAAATTAACCAATAGAAATGCTCAAAAAATCTGGATTCATTAACTTACATTGAAAGTAAAGACTGTAGTTATCATCTTGTTTTTCTTTGAATAGCGTCGATATATAAAAATCATAGTAGGCAGGATAATTGCTAATTAGAATAAAAGAACACACATCTACGGCCCCCGGGGACAAGCCATACCCGTGCTCAAACGCTACACACATGCAGTAAATTCCTTTACTAGCCTTACGTAACCAGTCTGACCTCTGCGGCTTTGTACTGTCTATCCTCCACTCGTTCGTTTAAACTCAAAGAACCCGGAGAGACAAGAATATCCTCAAATCAAAACAGCTGAGAAAAGCAACATTCCAAAAATGACAGAAGGCGGTCTGGCTTTGACGTAAAGAAATAGTGCAGGGTGAAGAATTAGACTGCTTCTGCCGGCTGCAGCGGACTTTTTTAAAACTCATGTAATATGGGTAATGAGATAAGTCTTCAGAGGCCGACAGACGGTCCGAGGCAGCTGGGGACAGGGGCTGGGCCGGGGGATTAAACCCTCTACTCTAATGAAACCCTCTACTGAGGGCTTCAGATATATCAGAGCGAATCGTGACCCAGTCATTTATCCCTGCACAGTGTTGTGGTACACTGTATAAACCTACAACCCGTAGTCTCATAGGTGAACGCCATAAAATACATTTCAGCTGTACTTAGACAAAATCCTTAGCAATTCAGAAATAACCAGTTCAGTTTAGCTTCCACTGAGACATAGCAATGTCAAATATTCCCCAGATTAGCTTTACTCACTCCACTTGAACCCAGCAAACATAGCTCTTCATGAACACCTTATGTTACTATCCTAATATTCTTTCAGCTGGTGAGCTAGAACTTCCACTGTGAGTGCTGTGAAAGATTTGGCTAGGCTTCTTCCTAATACCCATGAACAGTTGTAGCTGAAGCCGTACTGATCGCTTTGAACCTGAATACATACTGCAAGTACTCAAGTGGATCTGTGGCAAAGCATTGAGCAATGCAAGCGCTGCTTCTGAGCCACATTCTGGGCACAGAGCCTGCATGGCCTTTTGGGAATCACATTGCCCTCTAATGGAATGCACTATGCACTGCATCACCTGTGCAGATGGGGAAGAACAGCTGAATCATGGAGACTGATTGTTTGTAGTTAGGGAAACTGATATTTTAACATAGTTGAAGCACAGATTAAAGAAGCTTAATCTCTGTCTAGTCAATGAATTGAACTGCTTTTGTGTACTCTATTATATTCATTACTTTTTATTTGGTCTAGTTTTTTTGTAGTGATTATGCTCTGAACTTTTATTTGATGGTTGATGATGGTCCTTGTTCTCCCCTGTGTAAAGCATAGATCAGAATTAAAGGATGTATTTACGGAGCCCCAGAGGGGACATGTGTATTTTTCAGGTAAAACTCTTGTGAGCACCAGTTACTTTGTAGTGAGATAAGAGATAAGATAAGAGAATCTTTATTGTCATTATATGAAGGTATAACGAAACTTTGTTGACAACTTCCCAAACAGCAGAGACAACAAGATACAAAAGACAAATAAAAAAAATAGAAATGAATAATTTACAGTATTGTATATATTATATATATTGGCACCCTGTTCGGATAGGGGTGGGGGGATTAAAAGTCAGTGGGGTGTGATGGAGGCCACAGCCCTGGGAAAAAAGCTGTTTCTGAGTCTGCTGGTCTGTGTGCAGATGGTTCTGAACCTCTTCCCGGATGGCAGCATCTCAAAGAGGTAGTGAACAGGGTGTGTTCTGTCCTTGCTTATATTTCCAGCTTTCCTCTTTTAAGCACCAGAAACTTTGTGAGCACCAGATACTATCAGAAATACACCACATCTGTATCTGGTGCTGACTTAATAGTACCCAGTGCTCACCTGATAGTATCTGGCGTACAATACAAAGCCCAGCCCATGGCCACTACACTGTATGTCACGCTCACCGCTAAGTGGATGCGAACCACATAGTATCGAGTACTCACCACAAAGTTTCTGGTGCTTAATGCCACCAACAAAAAAAATACACACATCTCATCAAAAGCGTCTATATGTCGGAGGAGGTGTGAACGATATGTCGACAGTAAAGAAATTACACCAATTTTTAAATCATCAGTGTAGCCTTTTTTGTTGACTGTACAGTATTATTAATATATTAATATAAGTCATTAATCTTTGGCTTCTAAGTTGTTTAGATTAGATTCAACAGTCGGTTCCTTTATTTAGCCCAGGAAAATTGTTGTGCATAGTCATCAATATAACCATTATATAACTAACAGTATATTCAGACACTTTCTGTGGTTTACATAGTCATTCAAACAGTTTTTAGCATTTCATTCATTTCATTTATGTATACGTTCTAATTGCATGGACGCACCTCTCTCAATGGCATGTAATGAGAGAGAGAGAGAGAGAGAGAGAGCAAGAAAGAAAGACAGGGAGGGTATGAGGAGATAAATGAGACTCTGAGCTTCTAAGTTATTAACCGAGAAGTGTTTTCCCAGTACAATGCTAATCTTAATTAAACTCACTCGTTGAGCAGCGTTCCCCTGAGCTCAGTACTAGAGCATGACTCTCCAGTTTTCCTTTCTATGGTTGAAAGAGAATGACACAGAGCGATAGAGAAAGCAGAGAGGGGGAGAGAGAGAGAGAGAACAAAGGCCGCACGTCTGCCGCTGGTACTGCGCTCCTTCTGTTTGTGAATAGCAAATGGCGTAAAGTGTAATGAGTTCGGGGAAGACAAGGACACAGTACAGTATGAGAAATGTAACTGATCAGTCCAGATATGTTTAATATCCAGAGTTTTCTTTTCTCTAGTTTTGGACTGGAGCTACAAGGCTAATCACTTTCTTATTTCTATCTGTGTTTATAGATAGCAGCATATCAGAATTCACACAAGCAAATCTGTTTAAAATGACTCAACTCAGTGTCAGTTAAGGCAAGTGTGAGCTGATCTAGACATGCAGTCTTCCCAACAGTGATTGCTATCTGTTGGCTAGAAAAGCAAAAAAGCAAAAAAGAAAAGCAAGCGTCCAGACAAGTCTTGGCTGGCCTGTTTGTTGAATTAATTAGATCTTACATTTAGGCTGGTGTTATCTCAAATACAGCACTAACATTTTGTGCTGAACGTTAATGACCAATTAATGACAAACTCCCTGCAGAACCTCACATCACTGAATCGTCCATATAGCAGTTAGCCTGTTTTTCACATTTACTTGTGGCCGGTTGCTCTTGGCAGTAAGGTCTCCCCGCAGGTGTCCAGCATTTACCCTCAAAAGCATGTTCCAGGAAGAGAGCTGCTTATGCACAAGCAGACTGTTTCAGAGAAGCTCTCCGTTCACACCCATTCATTTCAGGCTGATTTCAGTTCAAAAATAAAGCCACACCTGAGTCGTATTAGATCCTCTTATGATCCTGTGCTTTGCTAGAGAGACTGGACTGTCTGTCATTTGATCCGAAAGGCCTGTCAGTCACTTTATGGCTTCAAAATAAAAGTTTATCACAGCTGTGCTGTAGGAGCTGCTTAATAATACGAAGCATGGAGCTGGTTCACTTACTACTGCTGCTACAATTATGTAGCATTACAATACAATAGTTTCAATAATTTACATTATGTTAAGGGGAACTCCACCAGTTTTTCAAAATTCTACACGGTGGTGTAGTGGTTAGCACTTTTGCCTCACAGCAAGACGACCGGGTTGGATTCCCGGTCCGGGCCGTTCTGTGTGGAGTGTGCATGTTCTCCCTGTGATTGAGTGGGTTTTCTCCCGCAGTCCAAACACATGCATGTTAGCTTGATGGGTCACTCTAAATGTGTGCGAGAGTGTGTTGGCCATGCGATTGACCGGCGACCTGTCCATGGTGTACCCCGCACTTGCCCGATGACGCTGGGATTGGCTCCAGCCCCCCCGTGACACTGACTAGCAGGATAAAGTGGAAGATAATGGATGAATGGATTATTTATTTGTTTATTTGTTGTATAGAGATCAATATTATAGTACATGTTTAGTTGAGGCTGTTTGTATTCACTTTGATGTCCTTTATTCTACAGTATAAACTAAACTAACTGATGGAAGTCATAACCTAATTAATTATATTGATTTCATTTATTGTTAAATACATACTTTCCTTTTTAAACCCCCGTCAATACAAAACATTGCTAAGCCGCTTCTACTAGCAGTTTGGCTGTTTGCACCAGACGCTTCAGATTTGTGTCATTAGGACACTTGAGCAGCCTCAGTGTTCCCGCTGCCCACCTCACCTGGTCTCCAAAGAAAACTGGGTCCAGTTTAAATACACTGTTAATGGTCCCCCCTTTAAAGGATGCTGGGAAGCTGGAAAGACTAAGACTAGCACATGCTTCTTCTGGGACATGTGAAGTCATCCAACACATTAATGTCACAGACCATAGGGGAAAAAAACATAGTACAGAAGTATCTCATGTCTCCTCTAAGCTATTTTTCTTAAATACGTTGAAAAGTGCCCCCTGTTGGCTCGGAGGTGTATCTGGTCGCAGGAGAAGCACACATGGGGAGGCTGAAAGAAACATGAGCTAGTGAGGGCTCGCTGGCCTGCTGCTTCTCTGCCGGTGTGGGGTTACCCCACAGAGAAACAGGAGACCAGTGGGGAGGAGTGTGGAAGGGTTAGAGAGGAGGAGGAGGAGGGGAAAGAGAGAGAAAAAAGAGAGCAGGGATGAAGGGACCGGAAACGCTATGATCAGCAGAGAGTGGGTCTGCCACTGTCTCTGTATCTGCCACAGCCGGATCTTCTTCTTCAAGATGTCCTGTAGGTACTGCTCGCTCTGGCTTCTCTCCTTCTCTCTGATCGTCATGGTGTAGAGAGACACTTCAGATAGTCATTATAGAAAGTTTGTGAGGTGAAGAATGGCTTCAGACGGTATTTGTGTAGTGTTGAGGGTGACAGGTACAGGTGTAGAGCTGATGGAGCTTCAGTTTAGGAAAGTTTATGCGTTCAAACACTAATTTTCTTGAAAATCCTATGGACTGTAGATTTAACGTGTTTGAAAAACCCTTGTGTGTCTATTATGTAGATGCCTTGTTATATATATTGATTAGGTTTTTTGTATTACATTGATTTTTAATTAGAACTTAAGGTACGACAGGTAGAAAATTTTACAAAACAGGACAGTATTAGAATTATGGGTGAACTGATCATGTACTTCATTGAGGTTTCACCAATATGGGAAATGTGGGGGATGGCGATATCCAACGTACATTTATGTAATATTCATAAAACTTAAACATTGGGACTAATCATACCTGGATTGGTAATGGATATAAATATGAATTTATGTATTTATGTTTATAGCCAGATCTTTTTACCTTTAAAACCTAAAGCTCACACTGGGATAAATGCTTACATGAAACACCCGGACACATTACTTCAGCTACAGCTATAAGGTTTAATATAAATAACATAATTACAAGTAGTTGCTTATTTTAAGACCATGAATCAAATTAAGCAGTACATTAAAGGTAAGAGTCAGCTGGCTATATAGCACAGTAAGTCACGGATGTAGGTGAAGCACTGTTTTAAATATAGTGTGGGTGCGCTTACCTGACTCATGTTATTTATGTCAACACAAGTGGGCCAAAGAAAAAATAACAAATTAATAGATTTCCGATCGCATGGAGCAATATATGATTGTAGTGTTCATAATGCATACACAATACTTACATAAGCTTGTCAGGACCTAATGCTTATAAATGCTTCAACAAGCATCATAAAGTTACTTTACCTAACTTTAATCAAAATTGAAAAAACAGTAACCTTTATAGCAAATGACCTTTATAGAGATTGACTGTTGATTGGAATAAGCATTCATAAACATTTATGTAGGGTTATGTCAGTTGTCAAGCTTGTGAAGGTGTTCAGTAGCCTTATAAACAGTATCCC
Organism: Megaleporinus macrocephalus; assembly: GCA_021613375.1. Taxonomy (NCBI): domain Eukaryota; kingdom Metazoa; phylum Chordata; class Actinopteri; order Characiformes; family Anostomidae; genus Megaleporinus; species Megaleporinus macrocephalus. Next base: position 33,203,838 of record CM038707.1, read on the forward strand.
ACAGGAAAGTGTTTCCAATTGACTTCCGATGGTGTGTTTAGTACATCCCTATTTAGAATTCCTGGTTACCCCACAGTGAGCGCTGAACAGAAGCTAAAGTAAACAGACACGTGTGTCATTGAATAGTGGAACCACTGTAGGTTCATACAAGGGAACAGGTTACTGTCAAGACAACTGCTTTGGCTTTTAGTGTATTATGATGCAAATAGCAACAAACTCGTCATAAAAAAACGTTCAAGACAAAGAGCAGTTAGTTTGTTTTTAAACTGAATTTATATTCCAGTTCCAGGTGCTTGACATTATTCCTATTTAGTCTGATTTAAAGTAGGATTTGAACATAGGAGTGGGTCTAATAGTCCACTCTGGCGATTGCTTACTCTAGTCTGTCATGTGAGCGTTTGACTGAGTGTGTTCAGTCGTAAGTTTGGGTATATGGCATGATTGGTTGATAGTAAGTCAACATATCATCCAAAGAGAGCATATTGTCGCTGCCCAATAAAATAAAAAAAAAACAAGTACCTCCAAAATGGCAACTTTACAGGAGAGGACAAAAACGGTCTTTACTTTCAATGTAAGTCAATGGAACCAGAACATTTACCAAGCTATTTTGGAGCACTTCTATTGGTCCATTCATCATGAAATTTTCACACAGTGTAAACAGCAACTGTTGAAACGATGTAGAGAAATGAAAAAGCAGAGATACATCAATGCAGAATTAGTGTTTATTTAGGGTAAAAATAAAAAAGTAGGCCTGTGCAATAATTATGTGTATGTTTTATATATGTGCAAATACTATATCTAGGTTCTTTGTGGTGAATGTGTTAACTTATTTTCACCCAGTAAAACAACAAAACATGTAATTTGACCTGGGGGTTTGCCTACGAGGGTACGTCTGAGAATATGTGCGTGCCTGTGCAGTGGGTGTGTATGTGTAAATTATCAATGAAAAATGAGTCAGAGCGTTGGTGTCTGGCTCTGAGCGATCAGATCGGGTTCTACTGTGTTGTGTTTGTCCGTTTGGGAAGCTGAAATTTGAGCTCGAGGAAGCACTAGTGTCCCTTACTACACTTCCACAACTAAACATTGTGGAAATCAGTGCTGTTTCAGGAACGTCACTCAGCAAGCAGATGCCACAAATGTGTCTTTCTCCACAGCTGTGCTCTCCCTTGATTTAATTAGCCTTTTCTTGATCAATGGTTTTTAGAATGGCTGGCCGTAGGTGCGGTCAGCGTTTAGCAGTAATGAGATGTGTTGCTGTCATTGCCTGGAGTGTTAATTTACACTTCTGATGTGTCTGCCTGCTTCCTCTCTCATACCGACACGGCATTTTAAAGCCTGTCCCTGCATTTCGCTGGCCTGTCTGCAGACCTTTTAGCGTCTATTTCAGTCTTCCCTCTGCACTTCACCAGCTTTGAATAATTCAGCCTGTTTTACTCGTCAAATTGAACTCTTAAATTAAACATGGAAAATCCATCTTTTTCTTCAAGGCAGGTTTGGAAATAATCGGATAATTGCCTGCATAACAGTAATTTCACAGAGCGCAATGGCAGCGCATCATTAGATTTCTTGTGGACAATAATAGCAACACATGTAACAGTCTGAAGCACTGCTGTACTGATCAATTTCTGCCAAGTCTAGATCATTATCGTGCCATCCAGTGTGACAGCCAGAGGGCACTCCACGGTCTACAAGGCCCTGAAATAAAATATCTAACCTCATTTACTTCTCTCTTAGGACACACAACAGGGCCATGAGCCGAAAAAAACAGAGCGGCTATTTCACAATAGCAGTAAACACTTCATACAGCCTCGTTAGAATAGAGCACTCCCACCACCTCTGTAACAACACACGATACAAGCATTCGAGTACACGTGTGGCATCTGTTAGGCACACATGGCGATGGGCGGGATCTCAGGTGCGTCCCACCTGGTTGGAGCTGCGTAACGTCTGTCTCAGTAAGAGCGAATGGAATTAAGAAGCCTGGCTGAGATGGAATATCATGCCTCCTGTAATGAGGTGTAATGAGACAGCACACTGATCTTCTGGCTGGTCCATGTGATCTTTAGTGAACGAACTGCAGGTGGGCAGTAAAGCTCTTTTTGAGAACAGCGAGTTTCTCCTTGCAGTCCTGCCGTGCACACCATTGTGGTTCAGTGTTATGGTGAACTCATTAACGTTAGCAACGGTGAGAGACGCCTTTAGTTGCTCACAAGTTATCCTGGTTTCCTTTGTGACCTTCTGGACTATCTTTGTTGGTCAACCACTTCTGAAAAGGGTATCGGTGGGCTTACAGTTCCTCCATTTTCACACAGTCTATCTGTGTAGATCAACATGAAGTCTCTGTTGAGTCCAGAGTCTTCAGAGGTGATTTTGTAACCCTTTATAGCCTGACGAGCTGTAAACCACTCATTTTCTGAGGATCTAAGAAATCATCTTTGTTCATGTCATGATACACAAACATGCGTTATGAAGCTCTGAGCGATAGATCTGTTCTTTGAATAAAACAGGATGGCCAAGCCCCCCTCATTGTCATACCATAACTTGAAAACACCTTTAAATGAACTGCTAATCCTATAGGTTTTCATACTTTTGCAACTCACAGTTACATAATACTAGATTATTTTCTTCAATAAATACTAACAATATAATAGTTTAATAATTTAAGTAACCCTATTTTAATTCATTGCTTTTATGATGTCATACATCCACCTTGAGCATCCAGGATCCACAAAGAAGTGAAAGAAGTGTAATGTTACTTTACACCATTTTAAACAAATTGCATAGACAGTCAATTGTAAATACGTAATCATGAGTTTAATTACACATTAATCTACTCGGTTAATTGCATTTAAAATGTACATGTTTATATGTGCATTTCTGACTTTCCTCTAGTTGTTTAATGTCAAGAAATGACAAACAATACAAAAATTTAAAATCGGCACTTCCAACAGAATATTTTTGCTTGTTCCAGTGCCACAGTTAAGGCATACTTGTTATTTATCATATGTATACCACACTCTTCTATTACCGTGACTTCAAAAGTCATTATATGGTTCTTCTTATTCTGACTCAGGTCCAGCTGTTCAGCGCCAGGTACAGAATGGGCCCACCACAGATGAACTGGAGGCACAAAGAAGGTAAGATCTGACCTAGAAACCTCAGTGCTCAGTCCTCATGTCTGCAGCTGTCTAAGGCTGTACAGTTTTCTGGCTCCACTTTATGATAAGACTGTGATTTCACCATGACACTTGGGTTGAAGGGAACGCCATTGTGTTGCTTCATCTGCTGCCATTCAGGCAGGCTTACAATAGTAAACAGCTGAACGACTCACATATACAACAGAAAATCTCCTGAACTGGGTGTTTAATCCGAATGCTTTAAGAAGCTAAATGTAGGGGGTGTTTGTAGGCCTGCTGTAAAGATTACAGCATCATGGCTGCTAGACATTAAAATCCCAAAGAGTGGCAGGCAGGTTTTAGATACAAATTAAAACACAGAGATTTCCAATCTCGTTAGATCATTATTGAGTTGATTTTAAAGATGTTTAAATAAAACAAGCAGTGTTTAACTCAGTGTTACTGAGTTATTGAGGACGATGGCTCATGTTTTGGTACAGTTCTACAGGTCACCCACCTCCCTGTTAGTAATAGGGCCTGGTGACCAATCTTATTAAATCAGGGTTTTTTAATGTAACGAAACAGGAGTGTTAATGATTGAGGCCAGTTAAAAAAACATCGGGGAATTGTGGGTGGTATCTGATTTTTTGCATGTGCAGAAACTGAGACATCTAACTTCTATTGCCTTACAACACCTCACTGTCCAAGTGTTTCCAATATAGTAACTTTATAGGGGAATGCAAAACATACTTAACCTTGAATATAAACTAAAGTAATACAATTTAATAATTTACATGTAATTTTGTAGAATTATGTCACATTTATTATTACATTTTCACACAATGTAAAGGAATGTAATTGGAAACAATGGAGGCACATTTTTGGAGAACAAGGAATGAAGTAACATGAATTACATAGGGACATCTGCTATATTACACTAACCATGCCATCGAATATTTATTTGAAATATCAGTCAGATCTAAACATCTGTCTGTTGGGCCAGAGAGTAACACTGAGTAAAATATTAAAAGTGTTGCTTTCATACTGAACTTAAGTGGTATATTAAACATCCAGTAAATACAAGGTATAAATACGATAAAATACTGCTTAAAACATCTAATCACACCTATCTGAGAACTGTGTGGGCGTGGCTAATGAGCTGCTTGGTTTACAGCACTCTGTCCAGCACTCTTAGCTGCTCCCCCACTAATACAGAACTGAAATCATTATCCAGCATTCATGTGAAGGTAACTGAATGAAAAAAGTCACTGACAAGCAGACATACAGAAGGACGGACAAACAAATTGACAGATAAAGCAATACATGAATAAATTTACAAATGAACAGTGTTTGTATGTGGATAAATTAATGAACAAGTGTCAGGCAGCTACAGACTGGCGGTGTAGCTTGTAGGCTTTTGGTCATACTGAGTTAGCTTTAGCTTTCTGTGACTCTGAAACGGCTTTGTGTGGGGGGAGCAGAGACGTCAGCCTTGATGGGTTAGGAAATGCTTACAGAAGCGTTACCCAGGATGAGGTCCACCCAGTTTACATAAAGAGAAGAAAAGTATGGAACATTATTCAGAGGGTATACGTACTATATATGATTATATATATATATATATAGTTTGCCTGCAAGAACAAGATTAACCTGATTAGAAAAAAAAACACAGATTTCTCGTCTCAAGCACCTGTGAATATTGGCATTAATCTGATTCGAATCTGATATGCTCTCACTTTGTAGAAATTAAGTAGTTGTGTCAAGCACTAGAAAAGAAACAGTTTTTTGACAGGCCTGAGCTATCAGAAAGAAAAAGTTGACCTTTGAGGTTAAAAAAACGGCGTGCTGCATATCTCTACACTACCCAGGGTGCTGTGTCAGCTGTTTCTGAGCATCATGCTGCTGGAAATTTCCACAACTCTCTCTCTCTCCTTCTCTCTCTGTCTCTCTCCATTGCTGATTAGCTCTCAGATATGGGTTAATGTCTTTCCTCAGTGAAGCTTTAGAGTCACAGAGTTCACGGAATATAAATCTGCATGTCATCTGTGAGCTAATTTAGCTCATGTTTATTAATGCCTATGACGCAGCAGCTACATTCCAAAGGCTAAGCTGCAGCCAAGAAAACACTGGCCTCTGAGGGCTTCTTACTGGTGTTACATCACACACCACAGCACAGCACAGTCTGGTAAAGCTGCACTGTCATGTTATCGAAGTTGCACTGGGAAGCTGCACTGGAAAATGCAGACATGTGCTTTTATAATAAACTAAATAAATAAGTGAAACTAATCTGTGTACATTCCATTATGAACAACTTATATTTGAAAGCCAGTTCTATATATATATATACACAGCATATCATATTACCATTAGAGTAATCTGTAAAAGTATTGCAATATTATGTTTTGTGGTTGTGCTGATTATCAAAGACACAGTATTGATTATTAATAAATAGCTTCAATGTAAAAATATTTGTGACAGACATTGATTAATTTTGTTCTGAGTTTAAACTCCCAACCACCAGATAGCAGTGTTGTCATCTACAGCTAGTTGTATATATACAGCAGACTCTTCCACTTCAATGTAAACATGTAGCATAAGGGTGCACTGCTAATTTCTCGCAATAGCAAAAATAGCTGACTAGTTAACACTTCTGTACTACGACAGGTTTTCTTAAATTAAATTAGAAAAATTGCAGAATATTACAATATATTAAATCTCAACCCCTGTATCATGGTATCACCAGCTTTGTTGCCAATACGCAGCATTATAAATGAGCTAACACAAATAGTAGGTGTGTAAGAAAATATAGAAATATCGAATATTGGGATATTATGTTTCGTGATACTGTATCGATTCTCAAAAACACAGTATCCATACACAGATTCCTGGCAGACAGTGACTCATTGTGTGTTGTGTTTAAACCTCTGACCACTAGATGGCAGTGTTGCAATCCATTTTCAGCTCCACTCCAACATTAACAAGCAGCACAAGGGCGCAACCAAGTAAATATCAATCTATGAACCACAGAAGCACATACGCTGATATCTGCATTTTTTTCCTCCATTACTTGAAACCCCTCTGTTACTGTTACGGACAGAAATCATTTTTTTTGTTTAGCAGTGACAGCAGTGATAAACACCCCTTCTAATAAGTGAGTTCAGCTGCATTCACTCATTGCTGACCGTCTGCATGCAGCACTTGTATCTTTTTCATAGAACAGCATTTCCAATGGAATAGGATGCTGCTGCACACGAGCCTAAGGTCACCATGCCTAATGCCAAGCCCTGGCTGGACAGTGGATCAGCAAGCCTCCCATCTCTGGAGTGATAAAGTTCCGTCCAGTACCTTTGGGCTGAGTTGGAGTGCATTTGATATTAAGAAGTAATCATGCTTTTGTTCCTGAATGCCATCAAATCCTCACATCAATGTTCTAACATCTAGTGTAAAGCCTTGCCAGAAGAGTAGAGGCTGTTATTGCCTATTAATTCCCTTGATTTCAGTAGAAATGATGGATGTGTCTGCAAACTCATGGAATAGAAACACAGCAATTATATGTGCAGATGACAATTACATCTCAGTCTCAGTGACGCTTGGTACATTGTTATTTGCTCGACCTGAAAGTACTTGGGGTTATGCAGCACCAAAAACAAACACTAGGTGCGTCACCTTTCAAGCGCTTCCTATAAGCTGTGCTGATAACATTTACAGTGTTGCTGCTGATTGCATGACAGTAGTGGCGTGGTAATGATCTGCTTTCGTAAAGTAAATTATATGGCTGGCTCTGACTGTGCGCATTGTGTGCACGCTCCTCAGGCAGATGGAGATGCAGCAGCAACAGCAACAGCAGCAGCAGCAACAACAGCAGCAGCAAATGCAAGCGCATATTGAGAGAGAGCGACGCTCATCCAACTCAGGTAAGAGAGATTAATATTAACCTGAGACACAGTGTGGATTGAGCACCAACCCTCGTGGTCTACCTTGTAGTAACAGTGCAAGGGGTGGGAGCACATTCATTAGATTCTTTTTCTTTTTTACCCCTAAATTGTAGAATGTGTATAATGAATGAATATCTGTATGGATAAGACTAAGCAAATAAGCAAAAAATGTTAAATCCATTCCTTTTTCTTCCCTTTGGTTTCTCATCCTTGCCCTTCTATCTTTCTAACCTGCTGTCTCGCATTCCCTTCTCCCGGCAGGTTCCCCGTTTCAGGGACACCCCGCCGTGCTCTCTGTGGCACCTCCAAATGTAGCACCACCTCCAATGTCAATGGGAGGTCCATGCCCACCTCCCCCTCCCCCTCCTGCACCTCCTGGGCCTCCGCCCCCGTCAGCAGGAGCTCCCCCTCCACCCCCACCACCCCTGCCTATGGTTGGAGGGGGTTATGGGGGCCACGGGGTGCAGCACGAGGAAGCACACGGACCCACTGGCCTCGCTGCCATGATCGCCGGAGCCAAACTTCGTCGAGTGCAAAGGGTTCGCTCAATTCCATCACCCAGATACCAGACCTGAGAACAGTTCCAGTACATATTTTAAATTAAGGCACACCAAATTTACATTATTTATCCCTTAACCTAAACGTCAACCATCAGCCAGCCGGTGAAGTTTTTTGTTCTGTCACTTATTAATGTAGCTACAAATTATAGCTTCTACATCTCGAGTATACAGTCTGGGAGAAAACCCAAACTGCCAGCAGTTAGGTGTTAAGTACCTTGACCACAACCAAGTATACCCAGTCAGTCTTGGGATTTGGACCCACAACCTTCTAGTTGTTGGTTTGCCTCGCCTACCTTAGGCTCCCCCTCAGAGTGTTCTTCACCCTGAAAGGTTAAAAATGTGTAAGAAGAACAATGAAAAACAAAAACATTGCCACAATAATAGATGGTGTATTGTGTCAGTAACCACATGTGGACTTGCTTCTTTGGTTTCTAACACTGCATGACATGCTGCTTCCAATAGACACCAATAGGTTGCATAGCAAAAAATAGGAGCAGAAATCAAGTTAAAGACTGAAGTCTGTCCGTACAGTCTACTTTTATAGATAACAATAGGTCATGCAGTCTCAGATCCACATGAGCAAGCCTGTTTGAGATTACTTAATAACTCAGTGAGGTTTGAGGCGAATATAATGATTTAGATATGCGGTTTAAAGATTGAAGATAAGTGAGCAATGTTCTTCTATTACGTGTTAGCTCCATTAGCTTTGCATGCCAAACGCATCTTGGCTCATCAGCTACATTCATGATTAAGACTTCTGCGAAAACTATTACTTAAAATATTAATTTGTTGAGTACAACCACTGCTAGTTATGTATGGAGTATGTAGTGCATTCACAACACCCAAAAGACTTCACGTGGCCTCTAATTGGGTCAGAAGCTTGCATGTTGTGAAACAATATATTTTACTTTTACAACATCTAAAGATGGAGCTTGGAGCAGATGAGCTTAAATGAGCTGCAGTTTTTTAGGCCTACAAGCATGTAGCACAAAGAAATTCAGCCTCTTTTCTGACCAGCTCATGTGTCCACAGCCTGAGGACAGTTCAGCCAAAAATGATGCCAACCGGACGAGTGGAGGGAGTGGTGGTCTGATGGAGGAGATGAATGCCCTGCTGGCACGAAGGTCAGCACTTTGCAGGTTTTTAGGAAGAGCAAGACATTTTCACATTTCTTTATTTCTTTGTTTGACATGTTTGTATTGGTAGTACAGACGATGATCGTCTCAGACTTTTGTTCAATTTTTATTACTAGACGGAAAGCTGCAAGTCAGTCTGAAGACAAGAAAGATGGAGACAGCCAAAATGTAAGTATGGAAAAGATATATGTGATTTTTTTCCTTTGTTGTAAATGTTTTGTATTTCTTTTTAATTACACAAACATACTGTACTGTTTACTGATAGTAGTGTATTCTTGTCTATGGAATATTCTCGCTGTCCATAAAAAACATGATTCTCTGATTTTATAGAAGAAAGAAAAAATATTCCTAATTTGCAGTTAAGAAAGATTTTGGTGTAGTTCTGGCCCACACATCATAAAATGTTCGCATCATAAAAAATAACAGTTAACAGTTTAAAAAAGGAAATATGCTTTAATATGACAGTGATGATATGCAAGGCTTTACACTTGGAATTCCCACGTTGCACATATTCCTACACATGATTCATTTAATGATTGGAATTGTTTAACACTTGTTTAACTGGAATTGTATTTTAGGATGATCCAAATTCACCCTCTCCCATGTCTAGAGGACAGAACGCCTCAGGTACTCACCACATCAACACAGATCTTCAGATCTTCTGCCAATTTCAGTGATGATTTTTCAGTGTACCACCAGATGAAAATGACAGTAGTATTCATACTCATGTTTATGTATGAATTTTTATGTTATTGTTATTGATCTCAGATTATTCTAGATCATAGTCAGAAGGCCGTTCTCTATTTAGAGATAAACCATGTGCTTCCACATAGGTTGTAATCTGCTGTTTTCATTCTCTCCTGCAGATGGTGCAAAGAAGCCGTGGGATCGAGCCAACTCGGCAGAGAGATCGTCATTGGTATCTAGGTAAGGGGTTCTCAGAGATCAGGCTGTATTCTCAGGTTTTATGTTGTCACGTAGTTCATATTTATATATTTTTTTTCACAGAAGTTTAGAAAAGCTTTAATTGTTCAAGTTTGATTATGTAGACATATTCAGTTATAAAGAATGAATGAATTTAAAAGCTGACAATTACTATTAAATGTAATTAACTTTGTAAACATAAGGTTCTGTATGTAGACCCACACTTAAAATATTAGATGGATCACAAGTAGATGGATAACTTAAATTGTTGCTCAATAATAAAGTTACTATTAATAACAGAAAAACGGTTTTTAAAAAATAAACCTAATTTCTGCTAAAGCCCATTTGTGCCATTTTGTAAAATGAAATGAAAATAAGAAACTGTGACTTGTCTTGAACCTTTATTGAACTGACAAAGCAGAAAGAAAAGACATTTAATGAATGTATTTTGTAAATATAAACACATTTTGAAATTGATGTCCACAACAAACTTACAATAAGCCAAAATAACAGAGATGTTTATAGAAAATTTAAGTTTGGAACATTCCACAATAAGCAGGGGAAAATAGTAACAGGTGAGGAACCACGAGTGGGTATAATAGGAGCATCTACCACATACTCAGTCTCAGCCATGTTTCATAGCCACTCCATGTGGCACAATCTATGAGAGAACCGTCAAATAGTTCATACATACTATTTCTCAATGCAAGATTGCAAAGAAGGTCTTTCACCATCTGCTGTACATAATACTATGTAAAGATCCAGCAAATGCCTCAGTTTGTGTAGAGCAAACCAGAAACCATTGTTAAAAGTGCATGAGAAACTATGTTAAATATAGCCGCATGAGCTCAAGAGTACCTCAGAAACACTGTCACATAACACAGGCTGCCACAGTATCAAAAAACTACAAACAAGAAGAAAACCATTAATCAATTCTATGCCGTAATGCTGCCGGGTTCTTTGGACGTGAGCTCATCTCAGATGGTCAGAAAGACAATAAACGTTGAATTTGTCATACCAAAGATCATCCATAAATATATCAGTAAAACATCTGTCATGGTACAGGGGTGCAGTGCCCACTTCATGGGTCACATGCATACGTGTGAAGATACCATTGATGCGGAGGCGTATATTGGATGTTTAGAGGCACATGCTGTAATTAAGATGATGTTTTTTTTTCTGGGAAGTCCAGGGTTATTTCAGCAGGGCAATGGCAGGCCTCATTCTGCACACGCTACTACAGTGTGGCATCATAGACACAGAGTGTGTGTGATGGTGGGCAGTAGAAGTCAAGGATGAATGTGCAAAAGTTCCATTACAACATGCTCAGTTCCCGAGCAATTAAAAAGAGTAATTAAAAAGAAAGTTGGTTACAGATATCAAATTCTACATTTGTTTATAGTTACAAAAACAATCAGGTTGGTCAGTGAAATGATTGGTATTCTTTTCTTTGCACTTTTGCCAGTTATATAAAGGTAATAAATAAAAAGATTCTTGTTTTTATTGCATTTTACAAAATGTCTCCACATTTCCAGACATGGGGTTTGTTCTATCGCCTATCATTATCAAGGAAGTATGTATTCATATTATATTATATTATACAATCTACATGAATGTACACTGGAATGCAATGAAATACATGCGTCCAAGTTAATCATTCTTATATGTCAATATAGAACAACATCATTAATACAGTTAAATTCATTACAAAATGCTATACCTTGGTTATTTAAAAGTAAGGCTTAAAATAATTAATAACTGAAAAATAAGAGTGGAATTTAGTGGGATTAAAACACTTATGTCCAGTGTGCGAAATACACCCAGATATACAAAGGGTGTCGCATCTTGACCCCCTAATCCAGCCTTGGCTGCCTGCTTTTATGCCATATTAGTGCCTCAAACAAAACCTTAACAGAACCTTAACCTTTAGTTTTTGGTTTGAGTTATGAGTAACAATCCACTCTGTCCAGCAGCCTCTTAGGAAAATTAGTCAGGTGTTCAGATTTATAAATAAGATGTGGTGTATTATAAAGTTTTTCAGAGATAATCCAGCTATAGTTACAGTTGCTAATCTATAACGGACAAACGGAGTGACCCATTCTGCTACAGCACCACCCTTAGCCAGATCAGTGATGCAGCTCTACTTGTGTAAGAAAGAAAGAAGCTCACTGATTATGGTTGAAGCAGCTACAGCATAAAATCATAATAAGTTTATGTTCAGGGGCCTCCTCAAAATTATGCTTTTTGATGGGACCTTTCTCAAAGCATTTTTCACACCTTATTAACAATGATTTCCATTTTAAGAATCTTCTACTCAGTGAGAATAAATAAATATTGAGTATGTTTATAATTGTTGTAAAAATACTGTGTGTGTTTGTTTAGGGTTCGACCCGTGGGGAGCGGTAATGACACAGACGCCTTAGACTTCGATAGAATGAAACAGGTAATGGTTAAATCTCATCAAAATGTTTTTTTAAGAGATACTAATTTATTATATCTGAATTATTCTTATTTGCTAAAAGTATACTTGTTAATGTCATTTATTAACTTACACGTGTAAATTATTAGGAAATCTTGGAAGAAGTTGTTCGTGAGTTGCACAAGGTGAAGGACGAAATCATTGATGGTATGTTGAATTATATACTGTATATATGCAATGGGGTCCAGGAATCTAAGGCCAAGAGTGATACAATTTACATCTATTTCTAATTGAATACAGAGTTTTTCTGTATCTATTAATAATAATCTATTAGTTGCTATTATCAGCATATCAATTTGACAGTTTGAGTGAGAAATCTAATGTTTAAAATATTTACATGAATTTTACATGAAAAGTGGCATTGACATTGTCAGTGTCACAAATGTGCCTAAATCTAAATGATGACCTAAAAATAGTGGAGAAGAATCTTGAGTATATCTACTTTGTCTTTTTTTAGCACTTTCTGTTGTTTATTTTCAGATTTAGATGAAAAGAAAATCCCAGGTTTTCAAAGTAGTCTCATGCGCTTGGACCCCACTGTATCATGTATTATCACATATTATATACAGAAGACCATACATTCCAAAATTATACTAAAGACTTATGATTAGTACACAACATTGCAATTTGTGATGGTGTTATTTAGACCTTACTGTATGCTAAATCAACCAAGAATCATTAGATGACTCAGTGATGCATGTTCCTGTCATCTCTTCCAGCCATTAGACATGAACTTAGTAGAATTAGCACGACATAATCTCCAGACCCGTGTGACCCACCTTTTATGAGACCCAAACCCCCGGCAGGATCTGCTGTAGCTGAAGAGAGGAAGACGCCCAGCAACGTTACTGCCATGTTAAAGCAAATGGACCAGTTTGCTCTAACATGAAGAGTACCTGTGCTAACCCTCAGATATGTATATGGATGGAGGACACTTGCACTGATCTCTCTCTGTTTTTGGGTTTAAATAATATTTGGCAACTGTCTTTTCAAAGTCTTTAGTGTAAATGTTTTTATTGTTTTTTTCTTTATTATTATTATTATTATTATTATTATTATTATTATTATTATTTGTGGTGGTATTGGTGTTCATGTAAATGGTAGTAGGTTAGTGATGAAATGGTGAAAAATAATGGATAAATGATGATGATGATGATAATAATAATAATCATAATAATGTCATTGATCATTGCATATGTCTAAATGTTAGCCTTTTATATTTTTATTGATCTTTATTTTCCTTTTCTTGTGTTAAAGTTCATTATAATACATATACACTACCTGTTTATTTCTCACTGATCATGTTTTTTCTTTTTTAAAGATTTTTTAAAGGCAACACAAATGTGTGTGATCACTGACAGAAGGATTTTTAAAACAAGGTGGAACCAGTGATGAGGGACAGGAGACAAAGTATTGCTTTTTGGATATTGCAATCTTACAAAGAAAAAAAAACATCAGTACACCAGAGTATTTGTGACCATGTTGTTAATAAAATGTTTATTGGCTGCAAGGATGTGGTGAAGTATTGTTTGTTTTATTTCCTAAGTGCTTCCTGATTTGGAGGAAAAGAAAATATACGTTACATTTCAAATGAACTGAAATAAAGGTTTACAAAAAGGTCTTGGATTAATGGGGCAGTGTGTTTACTTCTGAGAGATTTCCGTATCAGTCTTTGGTTCTGTGAAAAGTAGAGCTCCCTCTACAGGCACAAAACAGCTTGTTCAGAGTGATCCATACAGGCTCTCATACTGATTTTAATGTACAGCACATTGTACAATTGTAAAATTGTATGTGTTGCTTAATATAAATGTGCCAGTACTGTTTATGTCGTTCATTTAGCTTTTGCATTTATAATCCTATAATTTCCTTAATTTGGTATTGAGAACTGTAAAAAAAAAAAGCAAAACTGGTATTACTTATGCCCCAAGGCCATTTGCTGATCTAAGCCATAGTCATATCTTTATCAAAGAACTAAATGTATGTAGTGCCTCGCATATAAATGAAGAGGAAGCATGAGATTAAGAAAGGTTTTATTTTGTTATTAATCTAATATTTGCATGTTTATTTGTTTATCATCTATATTTGTTTTTTTCTCACCAACCTGCCTCCATGTTTATAAAAAATTAAGCAGCATAATCATGCAAATAAATATTATTCATACTATTTAGTTAATCAATTAGCTCTGTATAATTGTTTTATTGTTTTTATTATAATTTTTATACTTCCAGAACCACAATATGCCTATATCTGCTTCTTATCATCGATATTTAACACTTTTTTTATATTAGAAGTTTTTTTTATGTTTGAATCTCTTTATTTTATTTTTTTGTGAAGTAAATGAAGTAAATCAAAACTACATAAGAGAAAAATTAAATGCCTGCCAGTTTGTTTCAGTATTGGATTACATGGCAAAATAAATATAAAAAATACTGTCCATTTTAAATATGAATATTTTTTAATTAGCTTTAATATAAATTTATAAAAATAGTAACCAATTATTCTTTACATCTTACTGATAATGTTACAAAATAGTATATTTAAAATCAGTCAGGTTATTTAATTTTAATCATTCGACTACACATTACTGTTTGTGTATCCAAACAATGTTTAGTTCCCTTTTTTGTTTAATTTGTGTTCGAGTAACTGTCATATTATTTCCCTCAAAAGAGAAATATAATTTAATCATCTCTATAATCCTGCTGTCCTTTAACGAAAGCGTGCGCGTGTGTGCGCACCCCAGCCCTCAGGATCTCGCGAGAGTTGGAACTAGAGCGTAGTGGCGACGTGAACGTGTGTGAACGGAGTGGAGTTATTTGTATTATAGAGGAGGGAGGGCAGCAGCAGTAGCAGCTATCGTTTCAGCCGAGGGGGTGTGTTTGTGGGGCAACGAGCTCTGCTGTGAGTGCGTGTGTGTATATGTGTGAGCGCAAGCAAGTGAGCAAAGCTGGCGGAGTTCAACATGGCATCCGGCGAGACGCTCTACATAGAGACAGACGGCTCCGAGATGCCGGCTGAAATAGTAGAGCTTCATGAAATCGAAGTGGAGACGATCCCCGTAGAGACTATCGAGACGACAGTGGTCGGCGGAGACGACGATGACGACGACGATGATCACCAGCCCATGATCGCGCTGCAGCCCCTCGTAACAGACGATCCGACCCAGGTACACCACCATCAGGAGGTGATTCTGGTGCAGACCAGAGAGGAGGTGGTCGGCGGGGACGAATCGGACCTCCGGGCCGACGATGGGTTCGAGGACCAGATCCTCATCCCCGTCCCTGCTCCGGGTGCAGAGGAGGAATACATCGGGCAGACTCTTGTCACGGTCGCGGGGAAAAGCTCCGTGGGGCGGATGAAGAAGGGGGCAGGCAGCGGCAAGAAAGCGGGCAAAAAGAGCTACTTAAGCGCCGCCGAGGCCACCGGGAGAAAATGGGAGCAAAAGCAAGTGCAGATAAAGACGCTGGAAGGCGAGTTCTCCGTTACGATGTGGGCGTCAGGTGAGTCTCCGGGCCAAATTTGGAAGTTTCTCTCGGTGGGTCGCTGCCGTGTCGGGAGCCGACAAAGCAGGGCCTGGCAGGGCGTTGTCCGTCCGCAGCGGCTCCCTCCGCGACCCCGTCCCGTAGCGCAGTGCCAGGAGTGTTGCTGAGACTGCCGCACGCCGAAAATGCGAGCACTTAGACTGGTGTGTTTTTGTTTTGAAGGGAGGCCATGTTTTTAGGTGTTGCTGGGCGCCGCCATGTTCGCCGAGTCCAGTATGGCGGCCCGTAAAAATGGCGAAGATGGCGGAGAGAGAGCGCTGGTCGCGCTGCGAGTAGGCCGCACAGAGCGGCGCTAACAGGCTAACACGGAGATTTTTGGCGCTTATAAAACAAATAATAATGGCTCCAAAATTGATTAGTGTTGCCACACTCTGACATATAATCCAATGTCTTCTCTACAGTGTAGAGTTTCTGACCAGTGTATCTGTAGTTTAGTCACTTTTGTTTAACTAACGTTGGCTCTTTAGCACGCTAGCTAGGTAAATGAGCTAATGTGCATTGTTTGCGGCTGAATTTACTAACGACGGTTAATGTTATTGTTTATTGGACAGTTGATCGTTACAAATGAGCTTCGTTCAAACTTTTATCACGGTTGACTGCATTAATATTATCAGTGCAGGCCTGATATCTTGTCGTGGTTTGTTTTTAATTAGTTGTTCTTTTTCAGGCCTAGTTCGGCTTTTATCTCCCAACTGTATACAGTCCAGTTCAACAGAGCCCCGGGCGCTTCCGCCAGTCTACACTCTGATTAGCTTAGCTGGGTCTTTTCCAACCAGGAAGCTCAACTGCAACAGTTTGGAAGTTTTCCTGATCTTTCAGCCTCATATTTAGCCCATTATTTTAGCCAAGTGTATAAGAGCAAGGAAATGATCGAGGTGGTTTGGCTAACCTACTAATATGACTTGGCTCTGTTAGCATGGCTCCCCTCTGGGGGGAGTTAGTGGCCACGGTTGTGAAAGTTGTTAATCATTTTGTATGTAGCAGAGCTGGTAGATAACGTCAATTCTTTACCTTAGCTCAGGTGCTGTTTCTTGCCAGCGGGGTAATGTTGAATGCTATAAAACTGATTTTAATTACGTCTTTTGGCCTTGTGCCATATACATGTGCATACATCAAAGTCAAGAGGCTCAAATGACTGAGAAAAAGAAAGTTGCATATTTCATTATGTGAATGTGTGTGTGTGTGTGTGTGTGTGTGTATGTATGTATATGTATATATGTGTATGTGTGTGTGTATATATATATATATATATATATATATACACACACATACACATACACACACACACACACACACACACACACATCCAAGGGAAAACATGTATCCCAATTTTTGTCAAATTTAATTTTTCTGCATCGTTTGGACACAACAGCTGCCATTTACGATGAATGGACCAATAGAAATGTTCCAAAATCATTAGAAAAATTCTGGTTCCATTGACCCACATTAAAAGTAAAGACAGTGTTCGTCCTTATCTGTAAAGTTGCATATTGGGAGATTTTTTTTTTTTGGACAATGATAAGGATATATCTCTTATGTTTGTGTTGCAGTACATTAAAATGTATCACAGTTGTAACTGTGCTTGTTGAACTGATGAGAGTGAATTACTCCTGAAGTTTGTTCTTTAAGGAAGGCAATTTGCTTCATGCAGCAGTCGTCTTTAGAATACTTTTCTCCTTAAGCCCACGTTTTCCTTAAAGATTCTGACCTTCACCAGTGTTGTCTTTCCTGGGGTTTGTTCCTGGGTGAGCACAGAAGCGGCACACAGCTGAAGTGTGCATAAATGTGCAAACAGTTCTGCAGTTTGCACAGAAGAACACTTTGTAAACGTGATGTAGACTTTTTCTGAGGACCTTTCTTAAGAACTAATGCAAGAAAAAATATAGGAAGATATTAGTAAAACAGTTTCTCTACAGAAAAACCATTTGCATGCTTAAATGGTTCCTTTCAGTTATGCAGAATGTGCTGCACATAGCTTTATATAGAATCTTTTGAAAAATGGTTCTATGTAATGACAAAGGATTTTTTGGTTGGTACAAGTTTGACATTTTAACAATAAAAGAACAGTCCTTAGTGCTATGTAGACATCTATATAGATATTTTCTATTGAATCACACACACACACCACAGTCTCTATCAATCTGAACAAGCTTTAATCAGGCAAATATTTGTTCATGGTTCTGTTTAGAATCATTGTCCTTACTAAGAAACCCTTAATCAATTGACTTTTTTTTTCTAATTCACCTGCATTAATTCAACCACTGTTATTTACAATAATTATATTTAGTGCTGGTTGCTGCTCAAATTTGATATATTTTGCTTGTCAAGAAGTGTCACATTGACAAACCATTTTTAATAAGTGTAAATTATTGATGCTAAAGTAAAGTCTTACAAACATGACATTATGTTGATTTAATTTATTTTAATTAGGCTGTTTTCCCATGTTGTTTCATGACCATTATGTCATAGGTTTACACACAACCGCTGAAAAATTTAGAGGTTTTGAAAGTATGAGGTTTATAGGTTTCAACTCATTCGGAACCTTAATTGAAATTACATTAAACTACCGTCAGGTGTCAATTATTAATTATTAATATGATATTATCACAAACCTTTAAATACTATCATAATATATTTTCTGTTGATCTGTTCTTTGAGCTTCGCAGCTGCCCTTTACTGAAAGTAAAGAATGATTTTGCCCTCTTCTGTAAACCTGGCATTTTGAAGATGTGGTACGTTTTTCTTTGTACAGCTAGAAGATGTATTGACAATACATAGATGTAATTCACCTAGCACTATTCCCCGGACCACATGTGCCCTGTTTCAACACAGTGCTTATCTGGAAAGTCTGCGCCTGGTCAGGACACTGACAGCATACAAAAATTATTCTCATTTCAGATGACAAAAAGGACATAGACCATGAAACTGTGGTAGAGGAGCAGATTATTGGAGAGAATTCTCCTCCAGACTACTCTGAATACATGACTGGAAAGAAGCTCCCACCTGGTGGCATTCCAGGAATTGACCTCTCAGACCCCAAACAACTAGCAGAGTTTGCCAGGTAAGACGGTCTCACGCTAACGTAACTGTTACTGACCTCAGTAGTCATGTGAGTGACTTAGCATTTTGTGTCTGGATTGAATCAGAAGTGTGGTGTCTGTAGAGAGCACTGTGATTATTGTAATGTTTTGATTACTCTTAGGCTGTTTCTTCAGGCATGCATACATAATGGAAATCATGTTGGCAAACAAGCACTGGGTGGATTAATCAGTATCACTCAAATACTTCTCCTTTTTCTCCCTTCACATTTGCACAAATGTGAAATTAATGTTGGTTTGTAATGTTTACCACAACCGCATAAATGACGCCATTAAAATACGTACAAAAATAGATGGATAGTAGAGAACAAGTGCTTTGTAATTAGGGCTGGGCAGTATGGTAATATTTTACTATCCAGTTTATGTCAGTACTTTTTTATGAGCCTCGAACGCTGAGTTATTGCACGTTATTATAGAGAGAATGTAATCTCTTTATTTTTAGATTTAGTGCAGTGCAGACAAAACAATTTGTACTAAACACACAGTTTTATTATTATGATTTATGGCTAATACTTCACATATATCACATCAGGACACTACATTTTTTTTCTCTTTTTAGCCAAAATAAAATAACATTTTTTCATTTCCCATTATATATCTACTAGAGACAGATTTTATCTGTCCAGTATCATTCATTTTACTTCAGTCCTGGATATATGGAGATATTTGGAGTGCATTATTTAGTATCGTGACCTTCTGGATCATCTGATGAAAGTTCTTGTATTTTTTAATATTTCAGTTAGGGGTGTGTCATATCATATTGTATGCAATAATAAAATGACATTTTAATTCTGTTGCAGTAGTGCATTCTTAAAATATTTTTTTTAATTCAATGTTTTGTCATATCACCAAAAGTATCATTATCGCAAAAATACCATGAAATATCGTGATATTATTGTAGGGCCATATCACCCACCCCTAACCAGGATGCGTATTGTTTATTGTGAATTTGTCTTGGTATTGTGTTACTAATTTGGCCCACCCCTGTGTACAACGTATTGCTGAGTGATTCCTGAAATAAGCAATCATGTTTAGAAACGAGTGCATACCACAGTAAGTGATGATTCTTATCTTCTACACAGCATTTACGGTTGTAATGGTTTCTTTACTGTGCAGACTGGCTCTCTGTACAACATATTTGAATCTAATAATTATTAATTGGTGGTGTTTCTTAGTCCCTACAGTAACAGTGGCGGCCCTTTTGGTCGCGACTCAGCACGGTAAGATGTGGCTCTGTGGTGCACTGTTAAACATATTGGTCTCCGGGTTTGTGGCTGTATAATCAGCCTTTTGTTGTAATCACTAATGGGGCTGTAAGGCGCTGAGCTCACAGAGGATACTAGTGGTGGTGTAATTTTCAGAGAACCCACTTATCTTTTTTGCTTCTAGTCTGTGTCTGTGCTTTGCCTTCATGTGTGCACAAATGACTGGAGCCTCTGTAAGCAGTGAAACGGAACATTTCTTTTCGCTCTAATTCAGGTGATCAAGTCTCGTGTTCTTTTGTTCTCTCAGAATGAAACCACGGAAGATCAAAGAGGATGATGCACCCAGGACGATAGCCTGTCCTCACAAAGTGAGTGTGTTTTCCGATCTAGTCACATTTGACTCAGAGGGAGTGAGTTACTTACCATTTGAAAGCATTTTCAAGTCACACCAAAGTACAGTTAATTGCCACTAGGTGGCAAATTATAAACCCTGGAGTCTTATTGGCTTTGTCTGTACTTCACATTGTCATTCCTTCGCTCATCTGATCACAACAGAGCAAGGCACAGAAACTAAACTGAATCCTTCTTAACTGTTCCATAACAAATGTTGAATTGAAATCAATGTTACTGGTTAATATATATATATATATATATGTATGTATGTATGTATGTATGTATGTGTGTGTGTGTGTGTGTGTGTGTGTGTGTATATATATATATATATATATAATATATATATATATATATATATAATGTATATGTATGTCTTATCAATATAAACACAGCTGCCGGATCTAAAGCCTTTGCAAACTTACTACTTCATTATATTAGGCCTGCATACAGCTTATGTAAAGGGAAACTGGTTTTGCAGCTTTGTTCTGTAGAACAGGGTAGCACTAGTCGACACTATTGCTGAACCAACTGAAATGTTTCAGCTTTATTAAGTATCAGGAAATTCCATGGCATTTATCAAATTTCATGCCCATGTGGTCGGTTATCAGCATTTATGAGGCAAAAAGCACGCTTGTTTCAAATTCCGCTCTGGTGATGGGCTGTCTAAAGCCCCAATCACATTAAAATGCATTGTCAGGATATTATTATTATTGGTCACCATTCATATATGTATTGCAGATGTAGCTGCATGCATCCATACATGACGTAAAAATTTCAGTAAATGGGAGATGATGTGTTCATCATGAATATAAAACATTTCCTTTATTTCTAAATCACGTAAAAAAAAACAAATGCATTCCCATGACTTCTTTTATTTCAGTACTTTTATTAATTTAAACACTTATGAATGTGTTGTTGTTTTTTTTCTATTCTGAAAACAGTATTGGGGATACTGATACCCATGACCAACACCCCAAAGCAGTTTCTAACATGTACACATGCTAATCTGTAGACAGAATTTAAAAAAAGTTGATGTGAGATGATGAGCAGCAGTAAGTTTGTGGAAAAAACATGCCAACGTGAGCCACTTAACTTAATGGCTGATTCAGGATTCTTTCTGTAAACTCTCATCTCCTGCTGTGTAATCACTTACAGTCTGAGTTAATGTCAGTTCAGATTGCTATTGAGTGAGCAGAAGGAACCGCCAGACTCTGTGTGCATTGATGGACCTGATTCTGCCTGTAGTTAGCAAGGCAGCCCACTAGCCAGGTTGGTGTGTCCATTAGTGCCTCCTGGGGTGCACCTCCATCGGTCAATGGAGTAAACATCAACACCGTTCACGCTGACAGTAGCAGAGACTTTCAGTGTTTATTTTTTCCCAGCTTTGTTGAAGCATTGGGCTGCTACTGACAGCATGGGCCGTGTTGATGTTGATTAAACTCCAGTCAGACATCCAGAGATGCAGCTCGTGTGGAGGAGACGCAAGTATAAGACAAATGACTTTCAAAGGAAATTCGGATGTGAACATGTACAAATATGAGAACTTGCAGTTTAGTTTGAGTAGATAGTTGTTTATATGTAAAAAAAAATATTCTGCCATTTATTTACTTGGGGTATGAATTTGCAGCTTCTCTGTAGAATAATGTAGAACATGTACTTCTCCGATATTTGTATATATATATTTTTTTTACTTATAAAACTAAACTTAAAAAAAGCTCAACTGTAAAACAGAAAAACACACTTGCACAAGCTGGGATTTCTATCAGGTCTCCTGCCAGCAAATTGCCATCTCAACCATACCACGATTTTGACTCTGGCTTGTTTTCACACTTAACCGCTTCCCATTTAATTGCGGGTAAATTCCTGGCTAAAAGTGCGTAAGTAAAAGGGGCTTTAATTGCGTTCTGCCTGCATGATATTAACATCAGCACGCTCAGGAATGCAAGACCTGAAATGTTAACATATTGGTTCTACTTGGAGTAGCCTGATTTGGTTCTGCTTCTGAGCCTTGGATCACATTTAAAAGACTACGACAAATGAGTCCTGCTACATTGTCTGTCTCACACTAAATATTATAAGTATGTAATGTTTCTCAGTGCAATTGAGGAGCAGGATATGCTGCTCTCACGCATCCCAATGATATCTGTTCAGGGTTTGCATTTTAAAAGATTTTGCTGGAAGACCATTATAGAGAGGTGCCATCTTAATCAAGTTCATGTTTATCTCCAGGGATGCACGAAGATGTTCAGGGATAACTCTGCAATGAGGAAGCACCTACATACCCATGGGCCACGGGTTCATGTGTGTGCCGAGTGTGGGAAAGCCTTCGTGGAGAGCTCCAAACTAAAGCGCCACCAACTTGTTCACACCGGAGAAAAGCCTTTCCAGGTTAGGATGTGCACTTTCAGCCCTGAACAGAAGAGAGTATCAAAGACCTCTTTTACACCTGGTCGCTTCACGTGTCTTAAGTATCAGGGTTATACCTGGATGAGGCCATGCCATAACAAAGTTTAAATGTTTAAAAATCTGTTCACTCAAACCACTTCAGAAGGTCTGAGCCACTTTTACAACCATGTAGACACACCTGTCTCTCCAAGACACATTCGACAACCAAAGCTTTGCCCAGTACAGGCCTAACTCCTCTCCATACAGTGCATCGCTGGGCATGTGATCTGTGTGTGCAGGGAAAGTAATCATGTAGGACACCCACAGTTGGCGAAATGCTTAATAGCAATATGGACAGATGCTACAGTGCAAAACAAACTGCAGACAGTTGAGGCTGAATAGATAAACAATAGGTTGTCTTGTAACAACTGGATTTGCATATTTCATTGCACACATCGATAAGACTTCAGTCCGACTAACGAGAGATGCATTTGATTACATAATATAAATGCATATGGAAATATCTTACCATGACCCAATCCAAGTACTAGTCATGAAGTGACCAAGTGAAAACGGGGCTAATCATTTCTTTAAGTTCTTGCTGATGTATCTGTCTGTTTTATCCACCTAATGTATAAAAACCTTCTTGTATGCTTTTAGAATTGTTTCCTCATATAAACATCTGCTAATGGTTAGTAATCAGACATGGTCACACAGGGCTGGGTATAGTCCTGACGGGCGTCTAACTCTTGTGCTTATCTCTCCTCATCAGTGCACTTTTGAGGGCTGTGGGAAACGCTTCTCTCTGGACTTTAACCTCCGCACACATGTCCGGATTCACACCGGAGACCGCCCCTACGTCTGCCCGTTCGATGGCTGCAATAAGAAATTTGCTCAGTCCACCAACCTCAAGTCGCACATTCTGACACACGCAAAAGCCAAAAACAACCAATGAGCACCTCCGTTCCGTTTGCCCCTTCTACACCCGAACCCAGCCTCAACGCTACAGCATCTTAACACTGGAGGTCTGAACTGTGCTCTTCTGTGGTTCTCTGACGGAGCTGGGGCAAGAAAAACAAAAAGACCCAAAGGTCTTGGGATAAATTATGGCAATTGTAAAAGACACAGAGCTAAACATTGGGAACCCTCTCTGTCCTCAAATCAGCCTGCTAACCGTGTGGCCCTTGCTGAGGAGCAGAGCAGGGCTTTCTCCGACCCAGCTGGCCACTCCACGTTCTGATGGTGCGTCGCAGCTGGATGAATGATCGATCTCATGGACACTCATAGACATTGCTTTTTACCACAGAGATAAATGAAAACGTTTGGATAGTTTGCTCCATTTCCTTTCACTTTTACTTAAATCTCACCAGTCCGCATAGATATAGCTTTTAATTTTGTATTTCTCCAAGTGTGCATATTGTACACTTATTTTTGGGATATGCTTAGTAATGCAGCCTTGTGATCATTCTTTATCCCTGAGGATTTAAGGTTTTGCTTAGGACACGTTCTTCTTGGAAGGGTGGATGATAGTTACTGTAAGACAATACTTCAAAAGTATTTTATGTAAAAAGTTATCTTTTTTTTTCTTCTTTATTTGGTTGTAATCTAACCACTGAATAATCTTGTATACGTGTATTGTATGGCTGAAATGGACAGCAGCGTGATCAAGTGTTTACTGCTTTAAAGCGTTTAGTCATCAGTTACTTTCTCTTTTGTCACATTTTGTCTCCCTTGACAAAAAAAAAATCATTCATTCACTTTTAAACCCATCTCACAATAAGCCACAGTGTGATCTGTCTTTTTTTTCTTTGTTTTGAATGTATTGTAAATACCTAAACCATAAAATATTCTGTTAATATTTACATTTCCATGTATTTCAGTGAGCTGCAATTAAAAAGAAAAAAAGGAGAAACGTAGTGGTCCCAGCACTTGTATATGGGTTGTTACAGGCCTTTTGCAGGTGAAGCCTTAAAAATGACCTAAATATTGGTGCAGCTGAAACAGCCTCAGAACTACAGATCTGTAAATGGCCTGTGTAGTGGCTGTAGAGGATCTGCATGCTGTTAGTACAGCTGGTTTCCTGGACATGTGAATTCCAATTGTGAATCACCCATAAAAGAAACCCTTTGTAGTCCAGTATGGCTCTTTATCTGGGTCTGGGGAAACTGGCCCTATTGCTCATGATCTGCAGTGACCATGGCACTGACCTCTTGTGGTTAAGATGTGAAGTTAATACTCCTGGCAGTGATTTTACCCAGTCTCCTATTACACCATATATAAATACAGTTCTGACCTCTTCCTCTGTCTGAGGGACTGTGATGGTGGTTGTGGAGCTTCTCTTTGCAGACAGCTGTTGGCTGGCTGTCATTGCTTAACACTGGAGAACTGCTCTCCTTCAGTTCCAATGAACTTCACTGAGCTTTTGTTTAAATGAGAGTGATCATATGGACCATTTGAACGTGTAGGACCTCTAATGTAACATCTGCCTCTGCTAACAATAAGCAAGAAGAGTCTCAGTGATGCGCTGTCCATGGTCCTGGCCGGTTATGGTGATTCATTTATTTTGTATAATTGAGCCCTGACACTGAGAGCACACTGAAGAGGAGAAACAGCTTTTCTAGAGTGCAGTACTCAGTTAAGGAATTCAGAACAATAATCACCTTTTTATACAAAGTGCTTCTCAAAGATGACTGTAATAGCTATAGGGGCTGTTTCCTCAATGACTATTCCCCGTTCTATTGGGCTGATGATAAAATTGGCAGTACTTTTGCTAACTAAAAACCATCTCTTGGAGACTCGGTGAAACATTTCACCAACAGACTGCCAACAGCACTCTGAATAAATTCAGTGGCATAAGAAAAATGTTCAGAGGTTAGATGTGTTGCATGTGATGTGTTGAATCTGAATTTTTATGTGAGTTTAAAAATAGGAGCTACAGTGAGCTGCAGAGTTGTTGGCACACATGGGGGAGAAAGGCTGTTTATTGGCTTGGTCTTGCACTCAGTGTAAAAATTATACTTTTTCCTGTAGCACAATTACTGGCACTTTTTAGAAATTTTTAAGAAAACGTTTACCCTGTGTTCCAGTTTATATTTCACCCTTTTAAGCAGACCTGAGTCTTGAAACTAGTTTAAATGGGCATCCATGACTCATTGTGTATACTTTCATTGTATCAGTCTTTCAGATCTTTGCTTTTATAGCACCTTTCATAGTAGCTGTAACTCAAAGCGCTTTAGGGGTTGACACATAGTTGTTAGAGAGACCCAGAAAAGAGAACTATGCTATCAGAGACTTCTGTGACAATTGACTGTAGGACAGTGTTCATAAGACTGCAAGAGTCTTTCATAAACATTCATAAAGGTGTATTTAAAAAGGTGTTGTCTATTGTGAGGATTACCTTTGTTTATATATATATATATATATATATATATATATATATATATATATACACACCTATCTCAGCCATTCTGACTCTGGATTGTGGTTCATTTTTGGTGAAATGACACAACATACTCTAACTATTAAGACTTTAGTGTATGTGGCTCATTAACCAAATTGGTTCGAAATCATAGAGGAACACTGACTTGGATTTTAAAATCCTGTGCTTTAAGTGACTACATTAGTATTACATTTATTTTAAAACTCATGATTCAAAATCCCATTTAGTCACTACCAAATCTACCGAAACATCCCCAAATGTTTTGGTATTTAGTGTTTTTTTAAAAACTAATCGTAAGCGTAACTTAAGAAGCCAGTGCATGTCTAGCAGATGGTTACACACAGACTTTGGGAGATGTTTACTTCAGAATATTGGCTTTCTTTTACCAACTGCTCTTAAGAAGAAATGTCTACTCAAAAACACAGGGTTTACAAAGATTCACCAGCGTTTTCTTGTTTGGGATTCGTTCTCAGGCAAGAAGAGAATTTATGAACTCTCACGAGCACAAAGGTGTGTACAATTCTGTCTTTCAAGAAAACATCAGAACACCTTTCTCAGGAACTAATTTAAAACTTAGGAAGAAATCTGTAAATGAGGCCCATTGAGATCTAACTGCTCACCATGAGGGACAGGGATGCAGTCTCACTTCCAGCTCTAAAATTCAAGGCTGTGGCTTAAATAAGTCTCTGTCAGTGGGTTAAAACTTTTGGGGTGCATCTGAAATCAGCTACTTCTATACTACTCAGTAGATGAAATCAGTAGGCGAGCATGGCTATTGTGTCCGAATACACAGTATTCATCGAGCAGTACGCAAACAACACCAGGATAACCTCCTGAACAGGGAGATGTTTTTAAGTATGGGACCACAGCACACTGTGCTATCCCATGATTCAACTGGAGCCGTGGATGAGTTTAAAGCGAAGGGAAACAAATAGCAGAAAGCTGAACGTCAACTGTGCGTTTGTAGCTACTGCTAGATTTTTTATTATTAAATTCCTCCTGGCTCGTCAGCTCAACACCCTCTTGAGTACAGATTCAGACAATAAGCAGGACAGTGTTACAAAAAGTATCTTTTAAATGAGTAGTGGGACTTTTACAGCGTCTTGCGGTCCAGGACGTTGTTACGATGGGAGCTGTATTGCGTCCGAGGTACTAAATACTCACTACTGAAACAGCTGTTTTACCAGACCAGCAGTACATACTGGCTTCAATTCAGTATCTACTGATTTAGTAGGTGATTTCGGACGCAGCTGTGGTGTTGCGGTGGTGAGAATAAACAGAAAGTCTCTATAAGTGATTACTTTATCAGTAAAAGTTGGAGTATTAGTTTTTCTAAAACATTTCCTTATCCCATCCTCTACTTGTAGCCCTTCCTCCAAAGTCACTCTTTCAAAAGACATGACTGACTAAAGCCTGACCAATTACAACTGGGGGCACTAAAGATAAGTGCACAATGATTTGTCTCCAAGCCAACAGACTAACAAAAGACAAATACCATCAAACGACACTTAAAACTACAATACAGATGTTGTATACATACACAGATGGACATAGCTATCTGTCTTACACCTACAACATTAGTATTGCACTACTGCATGATGTTGGTACATGCAGCTTGCTAGGTTGGATAGATAATTCAGGAAAATAACAAATTCCTCCATAAATAAAACTAACCAGATAATTACCTTGGCATCCTCTTCCAGGCCTTTCAACTCCCTCAGGTTTTTCCATAGTTGGAAAGCCACATCAGTGTACACCCTGCTTTGATCTCTTGCTTTATCCAACCTCCTTTTGTATGAATCCTTTTCCTCATCTGCTCCTTTTTTCTTTCTTTAGCAGTGCAAGCTTGTTACAGGTACCTGTGTAACATTCTCTGCCATTCAAGTGAACCTAGCTTTCTCTACACATGTGCAAATGAGTACATCTACAGAGTGCCTGCACACAGCAAGGTGTGAGGTAGTACGTAGACAGAAAGGTTGACCATCCCATCACCTCATTCTGTGGCTTCCGTGGGTAACAATTATATTCTTTTTAATGTGAGAGCATTTCATTTATCGATTGATATCAGGATGCAAAGAGTATTTCAAAAAATGGGACAATAAAATAAATCACCTACTGCACCTTTAATGTATTGAGTTTAAGAACATGATAACATAATCCTAGCCCAAATTAGTTTGAACTAATTTGGTAGAATAGTTAACATCACAGAGACACAATACTGCAGACCCCAGCTTAAATCTTACAGTAAAATTTAATTCTGTACTTATGGGACTCATATAATATTCACAAGCTGTGTTATGTTGTCATGTGACTATGACATACGCTGAGCTACAAAGTCTGTCCCTGAAGCTTTCACGCCAAGGAATGTAAGGAAAAACATCAGTGTCACTTGACAGATGTTGTGTCAACTTGACATCAAACTTGGTGAATGCAGCCTTTAAACCAGTCCTATTAGAATAAGTGTTTATGTTGATGTGTGTTTAGCTGTCATTATATACTGGTGCAGATGACATTTAGTCTAATCAATGCAGCACCACAGTAACAACAATGTAAAAATGAGAGTAAAAAATTGGTTGGTAAGTCAAAAAATGACTTTTACACCTGAAAATAGTCATTTGCATTAATTGGGCATTAATAACAATGTGTTTTAAAACAGCTGGAGCTTTAGGGAATCTACCTGCATGAGGCTGCCAGTGCATTCTTGCCCCCCTCACAGTGAGGAGGAGGTCTGAGAAGGAAAACAGTTTCCAAACATCAAAGCTAGGCAGAGTCGTTCATAACCCAGGGTCACCGAACCTCCAACCAGACACCACCTCCGTGCTGACAAGCTACTTGGAAGAAAAAAGCATCTGCTGTAGTAAAATCACAAACGCTCCCTGAGCTGGTGGAGTGATATCACTAGGACTTTGATTTGTAGCTTTTTGGCAAGAAACCGCAGAGGTGGGTTTGGCATAAAACGAGTGAAAGCCATGCAGAAAAGAACCTAATCCCTGGAGTGGAAGTATGGTAGTGGATCTGTGAGGCTGTATTTCTTCAAAGGCCCTTAAACCTTGCTACGAAACTTGGCTCTGTGGACTCTTATCAAATGAGCAGATGAGCTAGATAAAAATCTGTCTCTCTCTGCCAGGAGGCTCAGACAGGTTGGATCTTCTAGCACCTACAAATTCACACACACAAAATAAAATCAAGCTCCTACAGAGGCCAGCCCTGTCACATGACCTAAACCCATCAGAACCTGTCTGAGGTGAGCTAAAGGAAGAGTCCACAGATGAGGACCAGAGACTGATCTGTAGAGATTATCTACAGAGAAACTATATCAGTCCTCTCATATGTTTTTATGTCCCACTAAATTATAGCAGTCAGAGCTGGTGTCTTGGCAAAGAGAGGATACACAAAGAACTAAACTCACTGGAGGTGATGATTTCCATTTATTTCAAACATTTTTTTTATTATTTAATTGTTTAATTTCGTTTCAAGAAATCTTAAATGGGAATCACTGCCTATTTTCTAAATGGTTAAAATCATTCAGAGTGGTTACTAACCAAATCCAGACGAATCAGATGAACCAGATGAATTTGATGCCTCTAAAATCTGCCTCAGAGAAAGTTGTTACATAACATTATTACATAAAATCAAAGTAAACAGCATACTTTTACAGGTTTATCACTGTTTTGCCAATGTTACAAATACAAACTCAACTGCATGTATAGGTTTAGCAGTGCAGACATGGTGAACCCCGCTTCCACCACTTCTATAAAAAAAAAAGTCAATACGTTTCTCTACATTGAGCCATTTTTGTCTACTGCTCATTGATTTTAAAGAGTTGGGTTACATTCTCCTTCAGTTTTGATACTAATTAGTTAGTGGTGGTGATATAACAATCCATTAGAGCACAGCATATAGCACATGTAGTGTACAAGGACTGAAAACCAGTTGGGACAGTATGTTGCGGAATGCATTCAGCTGTGTTTTTATTGCCATTGTTCTTTACGCCCTTTAAAAGCCTCAGTATTGTCAAAGATTTCAGAAACTGTCAAATGTGTAGAGCAAACGAACATCTTTGTAAGGTTATCCAGAATCTTGTTAATGATGTGAGAGCTGAAGTTGGCTTCCTGTTCGCCATCTTGTTTTGTAAATCTTTCGTTCCACCTTAAATAGTCCTGCAGCTACATTCCCACACTTTAACAATTTAAGGTGGAGCAGAACATTCGATAACAACGTTGTGTATAGGAAACCAACTTTAGCCTCAGTTGAAGATGAATATCATCCATGCTTGCTGACAGAAAAGTGAAGACAAACCCTAATACTAATACTAATACTAATACTAATACTCGTATTACTGAATTATTCAAGTATAATGATGTAAATACAGGCATCTGAGAGGTTCAAGCAGTTCAAACATGAGAGCGTTTAAATGTTTTATTGTGTTTTTAAGGTTAATTCAGCACATGCTTAATATTACTACTTCTCTGGATAAGCCGATTTAGGCTAATAACATATCCTAGTTAATATTTAGACTATCAAACTATCCTATCTGTAGTTTTAAACCTACCTGTTTTTATCCTATCTGTGGGTTTTAGCAGTTACATTCTGGCACCAAAGGAGTTGTAAGAACTGCTGCACCATTTAAGGTGGAACGGGAACACTAAACATACTTTATATTATATTTAAATATTGGTTTATGTATGTTGGTTTATTAGCAGAGCTAACTATAAATATGGCCTCAGTAGGAATTTTTGGACAAGCACAGTTCATCAGAACACATGCTGTGAAGTGGTTTGGGGTCATAAAGATTTGACAGCGTGACCATCTTCAGTCAGCGTTTCCTCTGCACCCTTATAAAAAGCAAACAACAACCACACTCCAGACTTAGTCCTTTTTAAAGGCTCGGAAATCTCTGGAGAGTCATCGCTGGCTTCTACCATGTATCCCCTGACGCAAAACAAACCTGCTTTGCATGCTGTGCCTGTATTTGGGAGACTGCTGTTCATTTTGGGTTGATGCTGGCCAATATTTAGTGTACAGTTTTCAAAAGCATCCCCGATTTTAAGGCTAATTCAGATTTTGAATGTACAGCAGTTAATTATGGTTTACCGTGGAACCTGTAGCCGTTTCATCCAAATACACATCTGATATGTCCTTGTGTGTGTTTAAATACAGATCACAGTGGGTGTACAAATCATTTCAATTTGTTTCTGGAACAGAGGTTTGTACTACCAGCTCTGCTGGATGCAGAATAGATTTCCTCCTGGATCATATTACGTCTTTGCTGATGCTTTATTGAACTTGGCCTGATCCGGGCCTTAAAATCTGGCCTGCGTTAAATTATGTGAAGAAATATCCACAACGCATCTATTAATAAGTGTTTGCGGTGTACCTGCTGCATTGATTCTCAGCGCCGCATCTTTTGTCTTGAGGTGTGTGAGTGAGAGAGCGCAGATATCTTCTGACTGCCTGGAAATTCCGAATACTTATATTCATTTATTCACCCGCCTTATCTGCACACGGCTGTTTTTAAGGCCTCCTGAACGCCTGCTTCACTTCTGTGTGGCTGTGAATTTGAAATTCTGACAGTACGTAAAGCTCTCGTGTGAAACGTACTGCAACACAGATCTCACATTGACTCTTAAAGAGCTGCCAACGGGGACCAGCCCGCTCAGGGTTTCACCTTGCGTGTGTTCATGCGGGACACGGAGAGAGGCTGAGGGAAAAGAGGGATGGGGGGCGGTGTTGCTTTGTCTCCCCTGTGCCTCTCTGTGCATGGAATTGGCAATTGAACACGACGAGGACTCTGCATGGCTGCTCATGCATTTGTTTAGATTTGGATCATTTATGGAGGCAATTGCTTGTTTCGATTGTCAGCGGCAGCGGAGAGCAGGCGCGCTACTTGTTATGCAGCTGATGTCAGTTGAACCCTCCTGCCTGCTCTAAGCACCTGAACCATGGATGCTTCTGACTGATTATGAAGTGTTTCCCCACAGAGCCAAATCACGATCCCGCCTCATTGTGTTGTTTGTGAATGAGCCACTCCTAATTGTTGCCATAATGAAACGGAAAAGTGGGTTTCGGGGGAGGGGGGGGGGGAAACAACTTGTTTGCCATCATGCATTATTTGTTCCCTTTATAATGTATTTTTCATTTACCAATGGTGAATATTTCATTGAGCGGGAGTCGATGGATCTGGGTAAATTGGAGCGCGTGCGCTGGTGTTTGTGTGTGCACTTGTATGTGCAAGAGACACCAGCAGGCGACCGTTTCTGACATAGATGAAGCCTGTGCGTCTTTGCAGCGAGCAAAGCCTGCATTTCACATATATTCATGCAGAAATATGTTGCCAAGGTAACTGAGTCATGAAGGGCTGTGTGCAGATACCCTTGAATTCCATGGAGGTGGAGAGAGAGAGAAAGAGAGAGAGACGGAATGAGAGAGAGAGGGAACATCAAAGAAAAAACTGTGTATAGACATGATTGATTGATTCATGCATTGATAAGAGGATGATTGTGTGTCCTTTAGCCCCTGAACTTACTCCGAATGGACGAGTGAGAATAACATTTATTTCAACCATCATCAAAAATGCATTGTGTGTCAAAAGCTGGCAATTACTAGATTCAGAGCACGTTGAGCATCATGACTTCCGAATGTCTGTGTTCAACTCCTCACATGACAGAGTCCAGCCTGAAATTTGAAATATTACAAATGAGATACTACCTTGTTACCTCAACTGACTATAATGAATGAACAATCTCTGAAATTAAATGCATACACTACTGATCCGAGACCAGCAGTTCCTGTATTCACTCCCCTGGCAAGTACAAGCTATTCATTTTAAGGTGATAATTTTTTTCCTAGATATTTGCAAAGAGATTCCATGTAAGTCAAAAGTCAAGACAAAAGAAGTCAAGTCAAATATAGGGGTGAGCTAAAAAAACTGTTTCCAAAAATTATTATATGAGGGAGAAAATGGGACGAGCGTCCAAGACCTGGCTAGTCCCCAAAACAACTAAATTTAAAGCTTTCATCTTAGAGATTTAGATCTGAACTAATCCTTCCACTGCCCATCCTTCCACTGTGTAAAGAAAACTGTGTGTTATAAGTCTGAAAGCATGTGCACCAGTCAAAGATGCTATAAAAAAACAAAGAAAAAACAAAGAGACAAAAATACTACAAATACAAGTAAAACAAAGAAGCTGCTGGTGTTCCCAGAATAATGGACTGACCACCCCAGAGCCTACACCTCTGCATCACTGTATGTGTTTGGGATTATGTGGATCATTGGAGGAAAAAAAGTCGAAAATGCATCTAATGTCTTTGAAAAACTGACAAAAATTCTCCTAAAATGACTGGAAGTTGTAATAAAAGCAAAGGGGAAAAACTAAATACTGTAGAATTTAATATTATATTTAGTTGCTTCTGTGTAATTCACCCACTTGTGAAAATTCTTCTATGTTGCAATCTTTTCTGATTTAATACAAGTGTTTAATTCCAGGTAACACTCTTAGCACATCAATCTGAGAGAACTGTAGAAATGAAAATAGCAATTTTGACTGGAAGTTTAGAATTTCTTAGTGTTTGCCCCCTTTTTGGTTTAATGACAGCATGCATTCTGATCAGGCCCAAATGAGTAACACTAAAATAATAAATAAATAATAACATATAAACACTCAATAAACACTTTATAAGAAACACCACCTTGTAACTACCCTCGCATTTACTTTATCAGCTCCCCTTTTCATATAGAAGCACTTTCTACAATTACAGACTATTCTTCCAAGGTCAGGACCACCACAGAGCAGGTACCATAAGGGTGGCGTTCAACCTCGGCACTGCAGTGACATTGACGTGGTGGTGTTAGTGCGTGTTATGATGGTATGAGTAAATCCTATATAAGTTACTCCTAAAGTTAACTTGTTATGTGTTTTTGTTAATTTGCAGGATTAATCTTAGATTTTCAAAGTAAACTCAGACATTTGCACAGTAATGTATTTTTTTCTTTAAAAAATTCAATAAAGCTTAATATCCTTTTGACTGGAAATTATATAAATGAATGGAGGTCTGACTTCTGCACAGTACTGTGATTGAAATACTATTTATGTTATCAGAACAAGTACACAAATACACTGTGATGATACCCCAAGTCTGCTATAACCTTCGTGATGCCCTAAGGATTGCCTGTTTTCTGCCCTGTATATTAGATAATGACACTGCAGCTTCACCTCAGCTCTGCCACCAACCATACAGATCTGGTCTTAAGATTTGTTTAGGCTGTATCATTTCAATTATCCTTCTTTATTCCAGACAGCACTTTCCCAGAAGGAGTAATCACATCCAATATTAACGAAGATGTTCATTCAGTGCACATTTTCCCGCATTAATAATGCATATGTTTGAAATTGCCATTGCATACATTATATTATAATTCTGTTTATAATCTCACTGCACAGGTATGAAAAGTCTACTTATTTGGTGAAGCATCAGTCACTTCAAACGCATTTATTTTCTGTTCTCATTGTGGGTGTTTAATTGGATAATGAATAATGAAAGAAAGACAAAGTCTGCGCTCTTGATATGGTAGAAGAGTAATCACACGTGATGGATTGTTTTCTTTTTGACATTCTTTCTTTGTGCTTGAAAACTTGCCGTACAAGAATGTAAAAAATTCTACTTAAGCATTTGCTCACTTAAACATAAGTCTTAAAGAATCCAGACACATCTTATAGGTGAATTCAATAACTTGCACCAATGACTGACACAGGTGTGGCGTTTGTGATCCAGATTTCATCAAATCAATACTCACTAATATTCTTGTGCCTGACACTGAATGCCATCAAATCCTCACAGCAGTGTTTCAATATCTAGGGAACAGCCTTCCCCGAAGAGTGGAGGCTGGCAAGAGGGGACAAATTCCTTATTAATACTCTTGATTTCAGAAGAAACATTGGATCAGCACCTGGACATTGGACATTTAGGGCTGTTTCTGAGACATGGATTAAGCCTAGTCTTGGATGAAACTGCAGGTAGAAATTCTTTGTACTCTAGGATTAGATTTAATCCTGGCTCATAGGTCACCTTACATCCTTTATGAGAAAGTATTAAATAGTACAACTTTTGGCCTAAGCTTCAACAAAGTTATGGATTCCCTGCTGGAGTAAAAATTCCAAGATAGTTCTTGGTTTGAAAGCAGAATTCCAGGAAAAGCCCTTCATATAGAACCCATATGTGATCTGTAGGTTCTTTACAAAAATGTATTTTTTAAGGTTTCCTTAACCGAATGTGGTTTTGTCATTGCATCACATTATTTTGGTGTCTTTATTTGTTATATTCTGGTTTTAAGAATATCTACACTACAGTGTAAACATAGCTTTTAAAATATAATGTCCCCAGGAGCCTAAAACCTTTGCACAGTAATCCACATTCCAGTTAGTTGAGCCATACAAAAAATAATCATTCATTATTTTGCAGCATTGTCAAAAATCCAGATGCTTGAAATCATGTGACAGGCACATTATTACCATGAAAATGATCCATAGTAAACACCTGCCAACTGGTAACTGTACCGGTTTACAGCCAACAACCACAACAGCCTTGGCTACAGAGCCAGTGAGAGAGGAAATGAAGATGGCAGAAAGAGCTTGTAGAGCTTCAAGAGGCTCTGAAGTGGCTGACTCCTCTCCTATATGAGGGGAATTAAACCCAAACTCTTATTATCTTGGCCTCGGCAGATCAAAGCTGAAGTAGCAATGCACCATATGGCAGGAGTAGTCATTATTGACCCTTTGCAAACACGGCAAGCTCTGTTTATCCACAGCTGACTGCAACGCAGCCCAAGAGCTAAGGAGCTCCTCGTCGCACTTCAAGAGATGCTCTTGCCACAGATACTCATCTTTAATTTATGTGCCCTTACGGGACCCACTCGAGGCCGCCACATAGCGTGTGAAACTTTGCAGCTTTAGAATATCGATAATGAGCGGAAAGAAGGACAACCCTGCCCTCTTGGTGTGCACAAATTCATCAGTGATTAATTGACAGCACAGCTGTCAGCATCTCAGTCTGTTAGCCTTATCTGTTTGACACCACATAGAATGGTGCATTCATCTGCCCATAAGGGATCGCAGCTGGCTCGCTCAAATGAAAACTCTCTCTCTCCTGTGTTATATATAGCTAAACATGAAAACATAAATCTATTTTACTATGAAATGAAGGATCTGTATTAACTCCTTGTGATTTGGTCAGAAAGATATACAGTCGTATGCAAATGTTTGGTCACCCCTTGTGAAATATGTAAATTTGTTGATAGTTAATAAATCAACTACAACTCAAATTTAGCATAAGTTGCTGAGTTTCACATACTGTAAAAAAATAAAACAAAATATATTAACCCTCTATTGGTAACATTATTTCATTTTTACTAAAAGGCAGTAATATAAAATCCACTCAAATTAAAGAACGGGTCTTTGACTTTGAAAACACAAATACTTAGTCACAAGACTAGTAAGACTAGTTTGCACTCCCCTTTTTCAAAGGCACTGACTATGTCATGACCAGAGGGCTTTAAATTATTCAATATTTACTCAAAATTCCTGTGAGAAAAAACCCTGAAACACTAACCGGAATAAGATAACTTTTAATTTTCTATTGACTTACATAGCCCTCAGCTACTCTAACACTATGTTTACTATGTGCTACTCTAACACTATGTTTACAACTTTTGATTGTTTTTAATTATATTTATATATATTTATATATATCATTTCAAGCAACATTTCTGTAACTGTTTTATCTGTAGTGTTAATTACACCACTATATATCATCACCTGAAATTATATGTTGGTCTACTATTGTAATTGTTTCCAGTCAATAAACTCATATAGTTTCAACAGCCATATTTGGTTCCTAGAAGAAAAAAAAATCCAAATAGTATTAATACAGTATGCATATGTCACTGTGTTTATTTAACACTTTACAAGCTTTTTCTTGTGGCAACCCAGTATTATTTAGGTGCCAAAGACTTTTGCACAGAAGTGTTTACTGAACATTGTCCAGATACTATCTTGGAATTGTAGGCAGCAACTGTATATAACAACATTGTAAATAACAGTTGAATTATATTAATTTAACAGTGTGCAAATTAGGTTATACATTTTGATAAGTATGAGTTGGAATTTAGTGTTGTTTTCAATTTATAGTACTTTCCACAATTGTGTAAACCATTTACTGACTATTCTCCCTGTAATTTTTAAAAATATTTTTCTTTATGTAAGCAATGTTAAATGAAAAAAAGAAAACACCATGTTTTTTCAATAATAATTCATTGCAATAGCCGGTTTCCTCATGCCACACTATTTTTTCCAATATGTTAAATTCAGCAAATAAACTGTAATTGTTTATTAAAATGTGCAGAAGTGTTCTCTGTAGAGGAACTGTAACTTATTTTCAAATCAACAAAACATGTCATTTGACAAGTAGTGTCCAAACTCTTGGATGCGACTGTATAATGAGAGTTCTGGGATATTCTAGTGTGAATAAGCTGACTAGTTAGGATGCACAAAAAATAACTATTTCTTTTTGCAGCACTGTCAAAAAATCCACATGGTTGACAAGCCTGTTATTATGATGATGATGATTCATAATAAATAGCTGGCAAATACACCTGTTAATAATGAACAGGGCCTTTCCTGTATCAGAGGTCATTTTAAACAAGCATTAAAATGGTAAATATAATATAGCTGATAGTAGGACTGGACTGGGTAATATTATTGTGATAAAGTATGTGACAAGATTCTTCTCTGAGTATATTGTGTCAGTAGATAAAGAACAATAATTGTATGTTTTGTTACAAAATGAGCACAATTACTGGATTTAGTGCAGCACAGTTTGCAGAAAATCACTCCAGCTGTAGGTTTGTTATTATTATTGTTATTATTAATAATAATAATGCAGGTACGTTCTCATCACTTACAAATAACGGTGTAGGCATTCGTCTCAAAAGACCTGATTTGAGAAACAAATATGTTTTACCAGCTCTCTAAACAAAGCCAAAGGGTCTCAAATCAGAGCTGAAAATTTCAGATTTACTGTGTTCTTTTTGTTCACACTGCCACACAGATTACACTTTTAACTGCTGTGTGAATGTATCATACGATTCTGGAAGGGTGTGCAGCTGTTAAGAAACCATTACTGAAGAAAGTAAATTATACTGTTTGCACTAAAAAACACAAAAAACTTGACATCTGAGATGTGATTAAATGTTTTATGGTTGTAAATTTGAGCTTTAGAAGTAACAGAAGAAATGAAAAGCCATGTGTACAGCCATCAGTCCAGCAAGGTGGAAGATCAGTGCAGAGTTAGGAATGTACAGCATTTGGAGTTGGTCATTTGTTTTTGTCTGAAGGCATGAATGCTAATAATTATAAACAAAGATTATTGCATCTTTGAATACACTCGGGAAAAGGTTTGAATTGGAAAGAAATTTGTTCTACAGAAAAACAACAACCCCAAGCACACTGCTGAGGAAGATCACTTCGTACTAATTAATAAAAGAAGCTGCTGGAGTTCTCAGAATAACAGACTGGTCACCCCAGAGCTCAGACCTCGACACCATTGAAGGCATTTTTGATTTCTTGGATTGTAGGAGGCAAAAAGTGTGACCAACTTGTAAGACTTAACTAATAAAGGCAGAGCGTGGACACAATCTCTAAACACACACCAAATCCTGATGCTGAACATGAATAACTTGTGCTTATTGGCCGTCTTTGTGTTTTTCTCTTGCTATAGAATTAAAATCTGGCCTGTATGTATTTGTACTGTATATATTGTTGCTGTCCAAAGAAAAACTCTAAAAAATAGAAGCTTTACAGGAGAGGGCAGACTTTTCTTCACTTTCAGTCAATGTTAAAGGTTTTTTGCAAAGCAATTTTGGAGCACTTCTATTGGTCCATTCGTCTTGAAGTGTTCACACAATGTAAAAGCGTAGCTGCTGTGTTCGAATAACGTAGAAAAGTAAAAATTGTGAAAATGTTGATACACAATTTTGGATCTTTTTGGATGTTTTTACCTATATATCTACCTGTAAATACCTACACAGCTGTGTCTACCTCGTGGAAGTTCCACTGATGAACACTATCTGCGCTAGGGTGGACGAAGGCTGTCTGGCTGTCTTTCTTGTGTGAAATTTAAGGGCAGCTGCTTGTGTAAGTACGAGGGCTGGAGGGAAGGGGAGGGGAGCAGAAGCTCCTGGGACTAGAATGGCCTCTTTCATTGCCTTCTTGCCATTCCTTTGAACAAACAGAGGAGCTCGGAGAAGGCAAGGCTTGCGAGAGATCCCCTCTCCTACTCTGTGCCTCCGAGGGAGACGAGGATTAACACTTCTAAAAATAATTACCGCACAACCTTCACTGCTGCAGGCTTATTCAGCCATGAGATATTCCACTCCATGAAATATATTACCTCCGCCCAGCCAGGGAGAGAGATAGAGAGAGAGAGTGAGAGCATGAGCCCACCTCTGGAGATAACATCAGAATTAAAGAGCATTGAGTCTCTCTACAGCTTTCTGATAGCTCTTTTGTTACACGCTCTGATGTATCGATGTCTGTCATGTAGTCTGCAACCTCAGGACCTGCCAATGGATCTCATGTGACAGACACAGCTCAATACCTCAACCCCCTGAAGAGGACACCAGCACCGTAGATAGGGAGATTAAACTTTGCTAATTGAAAATGCATAATCTCAGGAGTCTTGAGATTAATACAAATATAATAAGTTTCCATGAAATGACCATTGTAATAGTTAGTGATTGATTATTTTGTGACCTGATCAAGTAGTAAGCATGCCTGATTGCCAAGCAATACTGATTGTAGAGTCGGTCTTTAAAGTGTTGTCAAATAATTGTGAACATTCAATAAACAATATACTGCATATCTTAATTCCAATTATAAACAATCTTAAAAGTGTCTTATGGTACTTGTTTAAATATCAGATGAAAACCAAGTGGCTTTTCACATTTTATTTTACACAATGTAACATGTTTGTACACGATGTACCATATGTATTATTCCATATAACAAAGTAATATACATGTCGATGAGATTATTTTAGGATATGCAGAAAATGGTATTTTCCTTGTGCTTAAAAAACACTGGTATTTTTACCAGTCCTCTGTGTTACCTTTCCCACATAATATGAGTGCCAAGTCCAATCAAAGACTTTTTTTTCAGAAGGGTTCGCAGTCTGAGCTATAAGACATCAGATCGTAATGGGATCTGTAAGTTCACCAAAAACCACGTAGTAAGATTACAAAAAAAAAAAAATCCTCATTATAGTGTGCTTTCTAGAACCCACTCCGACCTGGACAGCGAGTCCTTCCCGTGGAGTGTGCCCGAAGTGTCCAGCTGTGGCAGATCTCCGCCGCTCATGGACAGGCTGCGTTTGGACCGCAGGCTGCCGGTCTGCTGCTGGTAAGTCATGTAACTCGGCTGTTTACAGGAGTCTACATTCAGAGAGTGCCTGCGGCTCACTCTCGCGCACCCCACTGGAACAGTCATGTAGTTGTGCAGGGACTCTAGCTGTGCTCTCCTGGAAGCCGGGGTCACCATGGTGGAGTAGGCACGGATTTGGGCGGATTTGGGACGGGCCTTGGTCGAGTTGTTTTTGTTGCTGTTATCGAGCTCCATGCTGACCTGCGTGTCCTGCTTGTGCGGGACGGCGGGTTTGGGGGAGGTGATGTGCGCTGGGCGTCGCGTGTTGGGCGAGGCAGGGTGCCAACTGTGGCTGGCGGCAGAGGTAGTGACGGTGCAGTCAGGAAGGCTGGGTTTGGGGGGCGGCCGAGGAACAGGAGGGGGAGCCGGGGCTGGAGCTAGAGATGGAGCTGCTTCCACCTGGGGCGATACCTTCCGGCAGGAATCCCTCTCTGAGCCCAGAACCTGCTTAGACATGGACTTGATAAGCCCGCAGCCTTGCAACTGCTCACTCCTGGACTGAGAGCGCACGTCTCCCAGCTCCACTCCCTTATCCACTCCCTCCTGGTTGCAAACCCGGTAGCGCACAATGAGGAATATGATGAAAGACAAGACCGAGGCTACGATGATGCCCCCAATGATGACGACAATGGTGCCTCCGAGGAACTGGGACTGCATAAAGTGGCAACGAAGGTACTGGGGCTCCGTGGAGAAGTGAACACACCCCACCACCCGGGTAGCTGTCAGTGTGGTGATTGCGTCGTCGTAAATTGCTA
The DNA here is from genome assembly GCA_021613375.1 of Megaleporinus macrocephalus. Lineage (NCBI taxonomy): Eukaryota > Metazoa > Chordata > Actinopteri > Characiformes > Anostomidae > Megaleporinus > Megaleporinus macrocephalus. The sequence goes on from CM038707.1 coordinate 33,245,273, forward strand.
GCACGCAGAGGTCATACAACGTCCCAGCTGCTAAGTTGTTGACCAGGATGGTTTTACTGGTTGGGGGGATCATTCTGCAAAGACACATCATGAAATGAGCAGTAGTGGTAGTGATAGGAACCAGACGACTGAAGCATTCAGTGCATCTGAAAGTTACTGCACAGAAATGACAGAATCTGAGAAACTGATTTAACACAGCGTTGAGAGAGGATTTTGGTGAATATTTGGCAAATATTTTATCATAATTATTTCAGTATCATCATACATCATCAACATGCCTAATGGATATTGTTAGTACATAAACAAATACTGGTCAATTGTTCTATGCATGCTTCTTATAAGAAGAGTATATCTTTTTATCATTTATCTTTCAATCTTTTTATATTCTATCTTTCCAATATTTCCAATATTGTCCACACCTAGCGTTGTCCCTTTTTTGGTAAAAAAAAACAATCACAGTGGAGAAGTACATACAGGGTGTTGTAAACACAAAATAGTACCCAAACACAGTTCAGATTTATCTTACCATTACCATTTACATTAGAAGACAGATCATTGTCCTGCAGGTCTTTGGTCACATTGGTGGTAAATACAATGGCTATATTTGCCTTGTAGACACTGGGACCCCTGGTTCCTATCATCTCCACTATAAAAAAATCTCAGTCACATCAAATGACGTTGAATGACTTTGATTTTACTACCTGAAAAAATCAGTTTCTCTTTAAACACTTGATCAATTTACAGTAGTTGCATAGTATATTAAGTCTTGGCAGTACTAACTGGATAATAAGACTCTAAAACATGTGAGTCGGTCCAGATTTTCTTCTATCTCTCGTAAACCATAACTTTAATATTAGTTTTAAAATAGTCGATAAAAAATCGTAGCGGCAGAATAATAAGCTTAGATTTTCAGCGGTTATTAGCTCTCACTTCATAACGATTGCTTTATATGGGAAACATTTCATTTCATTAGCCTGAAAGGGAAGGCTCCCTACGACGCTCATCTGAAGTGGTAAAAAGCATAAAACATATCTGACTACTAATCAAATGCCTTTGGTCTATAGCCCAACAGTTTCCCGCTGGCACAGATAAAACTCAAGGCCCTCTTGCAGCCGAATCGCCTTTCATAAGGCACTTAACCTCTGCAGTCTGTTTAGAGTACTGCCGCTGAGTTGGTTCACGCTCTTCCTTCCAACGTCATTTCCATAGACTGTGCAGTCGTCGAAGCTGCTTGAGGAACAAGGGAGGCCTCTTTCAAGACTACTTAAGTTGATAAGAACTGTGTTTCTTGTTTCTGCCAGCGCACAAGTCTACATTATGTTTTAATCAGTCACTTTGCTCTGCAGACCCATCGCCCACTCGCTGCATATTGCTTCCAAAAATGCCACCAGCTCCGATACAGAACGTACTTAGAATCTAATGCTTATATAAATACACATATTGTGAATGACAAAGAATAATCCTACAATCAAATTATGCAAATGTCGAAATAAAGAAAAGCTTATAAAGACAGCTTACCTGTACACCAGGGAGTCATCATAGGTTCCATTGTACTGGATTTGGAACATCCGAATCCCTGGAATATTCCGTTGCAGGATGAACTTCACCAGGGCTGAGGAGGATGTGATTTCAGAGATCAACACTCGCTTTTCTTGTCCAACTTTAGTGTTTGCAATAGCAGGGCTGCCATCTCCACCCATCTTGGTGGATGTCGCAATGTCTGAGGAGCCAGGGTCAGGCTCCTGTACAAGGCTCGTCTCGTTTGAGAAATGCGGTAGTTTGGTAATAAGCAACTCAACAGTCTGCTGGGCCTCTCCAGACGGGTTGGAGGCCACGCAGGTGAATGAACCCGAATCCTTCACTGTGCTGATGAGGATATCCAGCGTCCCATCACCATGGACCACTGTTCTGCTTGAGTTGGACACTAGCCTGCCATCGGGGGCAATCCAGTGAATGACAGGATCTGGATCACCCCGAGCTTTGCAGCGCAGGGTAATGTGCTGGCCCTCCAATGCCCTGGTCTCCTGTGAGTGACGTGTAATGAGGGGAGGCTCACACAGGAACTCCTCCTCGGACACGGTCCAGAAGTAGCGTCCAGAGAGGTGCTGGGGAGCCGCGCAGGTCTCCAGGTCGTCCTCACGCCGCAACCTCCTCAACCACAGCAACTCACAATTACAGCGCAGCGGGTTCCCTCCGAAACTCAGCGCGAAGGACAATGGGCCCAGAACGCCAGAGGTGACCAAAACACCTGCTCGTTGGAAGACTGGATCAGGCGGAAGCTTCTGTAGCTTGTTGGAGGTGACGTCTAGCCGCTTGAGCTTTAAAAGCCCTGAGAACGTCCCCTCTGGTATATAATCAATCATGTTATGGTCCAGGCTTAAGGTGTGGAGGCTGATCATGCGCTGAATGGCCACCCACGGGGCACTCTCCAGATTATTGTAGGAGAGGTCAAGCTCCTCAAGGGCCAGCAGGTCATTAAAGGCTCCTATGTGGATGTAAGTGAGCTGGTTGTTGTTCAGAATGAGATGGTGAAGCTTAGACATGCCACTAAACGTGTCGTTCGTGATGCGGGTTAGACGATTGCTGTCCAAGTGCAGGGCACGCAGATTCTCCAGGTCGTTGAAAGCGTGAGGTGCAACAGAGCCTATTGTGTTCCTGGACAGAGTCAGGTCTACAAGCTTGGTCATGTTGGCAAAGTCCCTCCGTTTGATGTTTGTTATAAAGTTGTCACCTAGCCTCAACTCCACCGTGTGTCTGTCAATGTTCGGGGGCACAAAAAGCAGCCCCTTTTTATCACATAAGGTGGCCAGGTTAGGAGACAGCACCTGACAAATACAACGTTTGGGACATATTTGGATCTTCTGGGCTTTTACTGCCATTATAATGACCACCAGGTAAACAAATAGAGTCTCCATCTGGATTCGTTGTTGTGATAACACACCTGTGAAGAGAAAAGAGCCACAAATTTCTCAGTGTGGAATTTCAAGCCTATCAAATAAATAGTGCATGGCATAGCTATAAAAACAACTCTGATGTGCAAAAGATTTCCTAATCTCCTATGACAGGCCTGCGGCTCAGGTGAAGCACATGGCATTCCTTTGCAAGGACTCACTTAACGTTCCACACCATTCTTAAGTACAGTAAACTTCTTTTGTCATAACTCATGAGGTGTCAAGAAATCGGAATTAAAGGATGCACAAAAAGCTGTCCGGGGGCAGCTATACTAAAGCCCCTGCCGCACTGATGCAGGGTTTTGATATGATAATGCTTAGCCTTTCATCTTCACGTATAAAGGGATGAAAGACTCGTCTGGCCATCTAGTTACTCATCGAAATTAGGCTGATGTCTCTAAAGATCATGTGGAGACAAAGGGAAGGGATCAGCGCAGATGCCATGTCAGGAGGGAGACGTCGTTCTGCTCATATTGATTTTCCATAGTGCTTCACTGCCGCTCAAGTTACTTACTATACAATAGCAGTGAGAAGATGAGAGATAAATTCAGCCACTCACAGAGATATAACCTTGACAAGGGTATAACATTTAATATACCCCATGATTTAGAATGTTCACAAGACTAAAGGGCTATATATACATATATATTTGGGGAGATAAGGGGTGGGAATAACCAAAGGCCACATGATAACATATTGTAATAATACATGTTTAATTACTTTTATTATTATTATACATATATTTATATATTATATATTAATGATATCCCGGTAGCAAATTATTGACATCTTTTTAATGTTTTATTATATATATATATATATATATATAGCTTACATTTAATGTTTTATTTACATTACATTACATTAATTAAATACATAGTTAGTTGCAATAAACTCTACAGAAAGGTGTTTTCTGCAGATATTGATTTAGCTTAGAAAATATATATATATTAAAAATACAGCTAACTGGCTAGCCTTTTATTGTCATCTTGCTCTCTTTCTGAGATGGAGAATCCTCTAATTCCCAGATGTTCTGTACAAATACACTGAATGCATTAATTTTTCAGGAGATCAGTTTTTGCTACTCCTGGTATTTGAATCTTAAGAGAGCCACATCTTTTAAATCTGAATATCTAAGTATGTCAAGTGCCATCGGGGGAAATAACTCTTTCACTGTCGTTACAAATGCTCAGAGTGTCTCAGCTTGACTTAGAGCTTATGAAAAAATAACTGTCGTATATCATGATTACGATCACGAAAAACCACTCTACTGCCCAGAAAAGCAATGCAGCTGACCGGAATGACACCAGGACTATGGGCAACAAGGCCATGTAGGAAAGCTATGAACATCTAAGGCGGAATATTATTTCACAGCATGAAGTCCTGAAATGATGGAATGTGTCGTATACAAAAGAAACATTCTTAGAACGGAAAAGCAAAAAAATCAGACGAACCTCAGAAGCTTCCTCTACAACTCCGCTTAGAAAAGCCTACCTCTATAAATTTAGAAACGTTCTGTGTGGATACAGGGAAGGCAGAGGAGGTGGTAGTACACGTTCCTTTGAAGCAATACTTGTGCCCTGATGATGATATAATTTGCCCCATGAAGTGAGAAGCTGACCTGTCATGTAATTTAATGTTTAATGGGCTGATAATGACACTCTTTTAGCATGTCAAATGCCCTCCAGATCATGCTATTTTATTGAGCAACTGCTGCCTGTGTTGCGTGCCAACCAGCTGGCTGCTTTAGCTGGCATAGCTTTGGGATGTTCACTGGGCTGAAGTGGACCTGCTACTTCCCCCACTGAAACACTGCATCGATTCGCACAGAGCAAAGGAGGGTTTTTTTTTTCTCGTCCAAGATTCAGTGAAACGTGAAAAGGACAGCATGAAGGCATCTCTCGGGATTTTTTTTCCTTTTCTTTTTCGGAAGCATAGAACCCGGAGCATGAGTGCAGTGAAGGAAAACAGAGAGAAAATGGAAATGACTGCTAATTATTCTTCGCATGCTATTTAACGTTTTGCATACTATTCAGTCCTCTTACTGTTGAGCTGTTCTGGGTTTCACGCCCCCGATAAACCTAAAACCAGCTACGAGAAACATTGTCACAACTTCAGGGCCATTATATCTGACCCCTCCTTTTAGATAGCCTCCTCCTTTCAGACAGCCTCTGCCCTGCGCCACGCTGTTGTGTATCAGGGTCATCTGGGATCAGGTTTTAGACTGCAGCAGTCAGACGCTTAGGGTTATCGGACTGTAAGAGACGGTTCCTCTGCTGTGTGCTTGCTTCTGAGCTGAAAGAGCAAAGATGTCCGATTTCCTCTGTATTGACTGACCACTTCCAGCCCCCCAAGCCAGCTTATTAAACATAAAAGGTTCAGTGGGGAAACTGCAGACACCCAAACGCCACCGGGCCTTTCAGGGGCGGTTGTTAGAAAAAAATGAAACGCTGCCAAGCTTCTTATTTAAATGGCATTTTCATGAAACGTCTGCTCGTTGAGGCAGTGAGAGTTTTTGGCTAATGGAGAACTGGCGGCACTCAAAAGGTTGTCACAAAAAAAAAAACCTAAAAAAAACAAGCCACTAAATCCATATTCATTCCTTGTTAGCAGCTTATCCGTGTGCAAAAGGAAGCCCTAATCATACGGCTTCTATCACACCCTGTGTAAGCCCCTGCCTTTTCTGCTGAACATGTAATATGCACTAACGTCAGTTGTGATGCAGTCTATCTCTCTCAGCGTTAGGAACAGGTACTTCAGTCATATGCCCTATGAATTTGGATGACCCACCTGCAGATGGTTGAATGCAGGATCAGGTGAACCCGGTGGCGTGCTTAATGTGCATCCTCTCAAGAGGTATTGCCGCTTACACAACCTGAGTAACTGGAGATCTGAAGTGCAAACCACACAATATCTTCCTCCCTAACGCTTTCCCTGTATCCCTCTCCACCTGCATCCCCAGATTTCACAGAAGCATCATCTGGTGTTCACTTAACCACTGATATCTGGTGCATAATTTCAAACAATGACACCAAAAACAGTTTATGCATATATATCAGTGGAAAGCACAGCTATGGAACAAATATTTGCATTGCAGTCAGAACAGCAACACTCCATCTATGCAAATATCTCAGTCTGCTTACACAGACAGCAACAAACATCACATAAAACATTGATCCCTCCTAATGAGGAAGTCATCACAGCCTCAATGTCTTGAGAGAAGGAGCTGGAGACTCTGCTCTCGCAGCTCAAGACCAAGGTTAGGCTGGAGCCATAGCCTACTTTCTTCTGCTATGGTGGAAGGAAAGAGGCAGCTGGTATTGAACAGACTGATAGATACACTAGATCCAGGGTGCACAGCTGGATTAAGTGTGAATAATAAAGAGTAATTCGATGCCATCTAATGCATTCAAAGTTGGAGTGTAGGAGACCACTTGGCATGCAAGCCACGGTGGTATCCTACATTTCAATCGTGCTTCCATCAGGTAAAGGGAGTAATTTTGTGACCTTGCAGTACATCAGTGCAATAGTACAATCTTCCTAGGCTATGGAGATACGATGCTCGTTCTTTCCTCGCCACCTTAAAAACTAACGCCGGTGGTCGAAAAAACAAAATCCCCCACCCAAGCAAAAAAAAAAAAACAAAACCTTCCCCAGCAGCGAGGGGCAGAAGGAAAGCATTTAGCTGCAACGCCTTATAAAACATGTACCTTCGGGGTAGAGATGAGTCTTGCTTCACGTCGAAAAGCCGTCGTTTCCCTGCTCGCGACTCACTGCATTTTCCGCCCGGTCCGTTCGGATGACCCAGTTAGATAAAGAGGGGCGACGATGGTCAAAGAAAACGGCGATGCGCTCCGCGTACGCGCACGTCCTTCAAGAAGCCCATGGCTGCAGGAGAACACCACAGAGGAGAGGAGCAGAGAGGAGCCCTCCGAGCAATCCCACTGAGAAGAAGGCGCCTTCGGCTCGGTCCGTGCCGCTGCTGCAGCAGCTCCGCTGTCTGTCTCTCACTCGGGGAACGCCGGTGCTCACTTCATCCCAGCACGCACATGTCTGCCCCTACTTCACTCCACCGCTCACCCGCCCCAAATATGGCCTCCAGTGGTGTCAGGCGAGGAGGATGGAGCAGGTGTCCCATCCGTAGGGCTTCCACTTCACACCCCTCCTCTGCTGCTGTGGCGCAGTACAGACTGCAGGTGGACGTGCATGGTTCGGAGCGTGGCTTCGGCGAGCTTTGCACAAACGTTCATTCCTCCACTGCTCCAAGCAGTAAAGCGCTTCTCCTTCTTCTCGCCTTTGTTCGTTGCCGTCTGAGGGCCATCAGCAGAAGCGGGGGCTAATCTGGAACACTGCTAAAGGCGTCTGCGGGAGGGCCCCTCATCATCCCCGTGTCTTCTGTATGAAGGCTAATGGACCCACTTAAGCATCTACATTAAGCTCGACCGAATCAGTTTCAGGAAGGAGAGATTAAATGGCACTATTAGGGGGAACTTCATTAATCCATGCGTTTGTGCTGCCATATGGCAAAAAGCCTCTTGGAATGCAACTACACACATACCTTGTACCTGCACTCCATTTTATCAGCTCCACTTACAACAAAGATGCACTTTGTTGTTCTACAATTACAGACTGTAGTACATCTGTTTCTCTACTTTGTTAGCCCCCGTCACCCTCTTTTTTCCAGGACCCCCACTGGACCAAAAATACATCTCTTGTCTTTTAAATGCATTATGCTTGTGATCTATATAAGGGGTTCTCAAGCCCCCACTGCTCAACACATTTTTTTTATGTTTTCCACACTGTAAACACACCTGATTCACCTTATCAGCTAACTAACCAGCTCTGTCAGAGTAGACGTGTTCAAGCAGGAGAAGGTCTTTAGGACCTGGACTGAAAACCTGATCTATATTGATCTGTATTGGAAACCTATAAAATCTATATTGAGCCACTGTAGATTTTTATTTGCAAATTAGCACATTCCAAAAATTGAGTATGCTCGATGCTGTAATTCAGTTGGCTACAGTACACATACGGCTTTTGTGATTTACTCAGAATCAATTATTTTTTATGATTTCCAAAGCAAAGAATGAATCCAGTAATGACCCCATTCATCCCCAATTGCGCACATGTTAAGAACATGTAAGTAAACTTGCAGCTGTTTGATATTCAAAAAAATGAAAACACTTTCATATCATTCAGTTAATCAACGGTTGTTTACTTCTTCTGGTCATTGAGAAACTGAGCATAGGTAAGGGAATCGGCCCTGTCTCCAGTTCTGCTCTTCATTTCCAGGAACATCCCCATATCGTCACGTGGATGGTCTGCAATACTGTGACTCCAGAGAGGCTCAGTGATACCCAGCAGATCTCGGACTTGAGCCGAAATAGCCTGTAGAAGAAATAACTGCTGTTTACAACGCGTCTAACAGGCGAGGCCTTATAAAGGTTAAAGGTACCACATAAAATTTGCCTATAAATGTATGGCAAGATTTTTTATAGGACGTTAATACACTGTTCTTAATACAACTTCTTAACAGCCCAAGGAAACCTAGTATAATTGATATAAACGTATCATATTTTATTACAAATGTCACAAGAAGGAAAAGCTCAACATAGAGACATAACTGTTCACTTTCAAGCAACAGCAACTGCACACTATACAAGGACAAATGACACTGATACCAATCCGATAGCAGCTTGGTTCCTCTCTTAAACAGCTAAGCTGTAAATGTGTTTGTCTGGATGCACTTTGCTCAACCTAACCATCTAAATAGCATCATGCTCAAACTGTGAATCATATTGTGCTCCCCTAAAGGAAGTAATATACACCTCACCACATGACTCAGTTATGCACAATTGCTGCTTCTTTTTATTAAAGCAGTTCTGATTATTCAGCACCATCCAACATTTAAAATGACATTTCAACTGCAGCTGTGCGCGCAAATTAATTAAGCATCTATGGGATATTTTAAGGTAACGGATCATACTGGATTATACCCCCCCCATATCTGATTCAGTGATTTTGGCCAATATCAGGCTAATATTAATACTCAGTATCATATCAACCCCTATTTTAAACCACAGTGCCTTTAAACGTACATGTGGAGACTTAAAACACTGCTTTCTTGTATTTCAATATCCTCATGTTTTACTTAACCTTGAATGAAAAAAAAACATCCTCTGGAAAAACGTTGGAAAGGGAAAATCAATAGAACACTGAAGATTGAAAATGCTGTAAACTTCTAAAGCCAATAATGTCTTTTCTTTACCTTCATGTGTTCAAAGTTGGTGATTCCCAGCTGTGGCAAGTAACGGCAGTTTACATAAATCAGCTTTTTGCCTGTGATGAGATTCTCAGTGAAGCATGCCTGAGAGCAATTTAAATAATTCAAGTATAAGTTAAAACATATCATTTCACACAGGTTATTATTCTACTTCATCATTACAAACATGGGGCTGTATCTGTTTTCCTGCTTACAGGAGACAGGCTAGACATACCAAACTATAAATCAGAATTTAAAAGAGGCCTCTCATACTAAGAGGAAAACACAGAAGCTTTATTGTCCACGTCTGTTTTAATGCCTTTAGGATGATGTCGTTGTTTTACAGTATTTTAAGAATGTATGTAAGAAGTAGAGATTGCTGATAGGGAGGGAAAGGAGAGCAGTATTTTTCCCATGTGATGCTAGCAAAGCATAACTGGACAATGATGACAAAGCATTATTCACGGAAAGCTGTCCAGACCACATCTTCAAAAGAGAGGGGGGACACTGGCTCTAGCTATTTCAAAGAACTGTGATCTGTCCTACATTTTAACACAACATTGTAGTGCCTGGGTCATCTTTTACCTCTAATGGGGTCAAAACAATGTTCCATCTAAATGTCAACTAAAGCATAAAATATGATTTCATTTCATTTTCACAAAGGCTCTCACAGCTGGTCTGGGGAACATCCTTGTCCTAGTTTGCACATTGATTTCCGTTTCTTTCCTCATGTATTACAAGTTAACGATTATATAATGCTACTGATACTGAAGGCCCTTGAAAGCCATAGACTAGGAAAGACTACAGCTGTGTCCAAAACCCTGTACTCTGTATACTCCAGGTTTGAACCAATACAGTTGTAGCCACAGGACGGTCTTTGTATCACGGGCAACAAAGCAACAACAATGAAAATGATAGACTATGCAGGGAAATCTACTGATCCAGGCTGTGAAGGTGATGTCAGCACTTTACCATGAAACTGTCAATGGGAATGGTTGATGTTGATCTTTAAACAAGTCTGAAACTGGCTTTCTTATGGCCAGCTGTGAATGTTCCATTCCACCTTAAATGCTCCAGCTTGTACAGGTGCCAGAATGTAACTTTTAAGGTACAGAAGAACAAAACGTTTGGAAACAAGCAGGCAAATAGAAAGCCGGCTTCAGTCAATGCCTACATCTTTAACAAGATCCTGGACATCTTCAATTCAAAGGTGTCAGTTTGCTCTGCACATTGCAGACAGTTTCTTAATCCTTGGACAATATAGAGCAAGATACGCCCAGCGTTTGACACTGATGATACTACAGAGAGAAGCAGTTCCTTTATTAGCATCACAACCCCAACCTGTAATTAGCTGCCATATTGTGTGATTTTTAACTTGCCGGTTAAAGTAGATCATCTTAAACTGGAAGTTTCATACTTTACTGTGTTGATGTCGAGATTAATAGAATAGAATAGAACAGAAAGTAACTAGTAACGTTAGATACTAGCAAGCACCAAGTAACTACATAAGCATAACTGTATTTAGTGTAACTGACTAAATAGTTTAAGTAATAAGGATCTTTACACAGAGGTTCATTTTATGTTCCTGTTCGTGTTTATTTCCCTATGTTGCTTCTTTGCGATCATTGCGGTGTCTCACTGTAAACCAGCAAATCAGACCATAACTCATCAAATTATTCATGAGCTCACTAAAAAAGGTAAAACTGAATAAATGCATTCTATGTGAGAAGTTACAACCAAGTACACATCTTCACTATGGTCATCTCTACAAAGGTCTAATTAGGAGTAATTATTTTTATTTCTTATTTTGGTTTAGGTGCAAAAATGCACACTTTCCTATGAAAAAATACTTAGTAAATTCTTATTTTCCATTTAGAAAATAGCATTTCTAGTAGCAAAATCAAAATATGCAGTGTTAACCCATTGATGCACAAGCTAAGCAAACCCCAAACTTGACCCATATTAATTTCCTATGTTATTTTATGTATTGCTGAGTACCTACTGAAATTAGTTTATTTTATTATAGAATCTTGTTTTTTGATTACCTCAAATAATTATTTTGAATTCTTATGTATTTACTTCATGGACAAAACTAGTTTTTATAAATATGTCACTTTTTATTTAAAAAATAAAACTGAAATAAAGATTTGTGATGATCAAAACAAGTAAATTAAGGAATTCATGGAAGCTTGAATGATAAAATTAATTTATTGCGAAGATATAGAAAACAAAATCTCAGTCAGGTCACTTTCGGGTTAAAAAAGCTTCAAAAAGACATAAAATGCTGTTAAAACCACCTAGCTTCTTCTTTTGTATATTGTTGTCCTTTTGGTCCCTAGCCCACACCAATCACTGAACACTGACCCACCTAAATAAACAAAAAAGTGTAGCCCTGGTGTAGAGAAACAAACAAAGCTTCATTACTCACAAACTTACTAGAAAATAAATTGTTTTGTATTTGTTGTTATTTTGAGAAATCTTAGAGCACCATATTGTCATGGTCTAAATAAAAACAAGTATCTCTGATATAGTAACTTTACAGGAGAGAACAAAAACAGTCTTTACATACAGTGTAAGGCAATGTAAACAGACTGTATTCCATGTGATTTTGGAGCATTTCTATTGGTTCATTAACCACAAAACTTTCACAGGATATAGGGAGCAGCTGTCCTGTTCAAATGATATAGAAAAATGGAAATCAACAAAAATGGAGCCGCATATTTTTCTTTGGGATGCGGTGATATACAGACAGAGGAACATAAAACCACAAGCAGTTAGAATTTGTCTCTGTTATTGTTCTATGGGCCAGTTTACAGTATAATAAATGAATGTTAGATTTCCATTAACAGTTTGTTGTGGTAGCGCAAGAAACAAGGACAAATTCTCAATTTCAGTTATATATATAGTTGTACTGACTCCATATTTGACTCCAGTCTTTTAATTTAAATATTTTATTAATAAAAACTGAATGTAGGAAACATTTCAGACCAATTTAAGACCACCAGACAGAGCGTCTTGTAGTTTTGAGCGGATATGGTTATGTACTCAGTGGGAAATCTCTCGTTTTTTGTGGTTTGTAACGCAGTTTAGGCGCTACAGCGGTTTAGTTAAACCAGCAGGAGATATAACGGCCGGATTTCTTGTGATTTTAAGGTGTTGTTACCGTATATTGCGGATATCCGAGAGACTCGATCCACTTCGCCACGTCCTGGTGGCCCCAGTGAAGGAACGCCATTTTTACTTTGTTTCTGTTACCATGGAAACATCCCAGCCAATCAGAGACGCCTTCTCAAGTTCACGAGCGAAGAGCGAGAAACGGACAGTGTTAAACCAGCTCAGCCAGAGCTTCACTCAACAACCTGACTTCACACTAAACACACACGCAGCTGGTACCACGTGGTTACTCATAAATAAAATATATTACATCAAATCTTTACTTAATTTTTGTGCTGACTAGACACGTGTTATTAATGTGCAGCCGCTCGACACGTGTTACTAAAAGCACTCCTCTCATACAGCCTCCTCAGAGCACTGACGATCACTTTCTATGCTCGCGGTTTAATGTTTTCATGTTGTTGCTTCTGTGATGATGTCTTGGCGCCGCTGGTGATTACTTGTGTCCTGCCTGCTCAGACACGGGGCGGATTCTGTTGTTTACCTGTTTTTTCCTCTGCTAATAATTATTCGCAGCCTGAAGGGGAATAGACACGACACTGCGCGGGGCGGGGTGCGCTTCCCGAAAGTGAAATGATGGCGAGAGTATCATTTTAAACACTGTCTCTCCACAGTGACCGGAACGTGTGCAGCTCTCAATGTTGACAGCATCAGTCTCCATCCCTCGGCCCACTTCTCGTGAATGAGTGGACGGTCAGATCTCATTGGTGAAAATTGAGAGGATTGATGTCGGAACGTGCACCATCTGCAAGAGCAGAGAGAGAGAGAGAGAGAGAGAGAGAGAGAGAGAGAGAGACTCCTTCGGCCCATCTGTGGTTTAGAGATGGCAAATGTAGTAAATATTTTAAAGATGCTTTTAAATTTTTAAAGTTAACAAGTTAAAAGTATTAACTTTTATTGCAAAGTTACAGAACAGATGCATGTAGGTAGATACCACGTGTCCCTTTCCCCACATATACCCCTCTCCCACCCTATGTGTCCCTTTCCTCACGTATAACCTCTCCCCAGTCCATGTCCCATTCCCCACATAAACCCCTTTCCCACCCTATGTGTCCCTTTCCTCACATATAACCTCTCCCCAGTCCATGTCCCATTCCCCACATATACCCCTTTCCCACCCTGTGTCCCTTTCCTCACATATAACCTCTCCCACCCTATGTGCCTAATTCCTTACATATACCCCTCTCCCCAGTCCATATCCCATTCCCCACATATACCCCTCTCCCACCCTATGTGTCCCTTTCCTCACATATAACCTCTCCCAAGTCCATGTCCCGTTCCCCACATAAACCCCTTTCCCACCCTATGTGTCCCTTCCCTCACATATACCCCTCTCCCACCCTATGTGCCTAATTCCTAACATATACCCCTCTCCCCAGTCCATGTCCCATTCCCCACATATACTCCTTTCCCACCCTATGTGTCCCTTTCCTCACATATACCCCTCTCCCACCCTATGTGTCCCTTTCCTCACAAATACCCCTCTCCCCACCCCATGTCCCATTCCCCACATATACCCCTCTCCCACCCTATTTGTCCCTTTCCTCACTTATACCCCTCTCCCCACCCCATGTCCCATTCCCCACATATACCCCTCTCCCACCCTGTGTCCCTTTCCTCACATATACCCCTCTCCCCAGCTCATGTTTCATTCCCCACATATACCCCTCTCCCCAGTCCATGTGTCCCATTTCCCACATATACCCCTTTCACACCCTATGTCCCACATACCCTCCCCTCCACCCCATGTTCCATCCCTTTTATATACTTCTCTCCTTACCTCATGTGTCCCCCTTCCCTGCACCTGCTTTCTCACCCCATGTCCTATTCCCCACATATACCCCTCCCTTCACTCCATGTCCTATTCCCCACATATACCCCTCTCCCACCATATGTCCATATGTGACCACATCTGTATAAATGTCTGTGCATTCCATTATTCTTTATTCTATAATTGCATTTTGACTTTATTGTTTGTTGTTTAAATACTTGTCCATGCTCTTGCCTGGTGTATTTGAAATGTTACATCATACATGTGTGCACTCACCAAGACAAATTCCCTGTACGTGTAACATTCATGGCAAAATAAAGTGATTCCGATTCTGATTTGCAATAACCTTCCGTGTCAAACAAGGAGACAGAGTGGTCTGAGAAATAGAAGCATATGGGGAGACATAAAGAAAGGAAGTTATTGTGGGCTTTTACATAATGAAGGGAACTTTCAAAAGACAAGATGACAAGTCCATTTATCAAAACAGAGCCATCATCGCCTCATAAGTGAAACAGAAATATATTTGAACATCACTCGTGATGTACAGTGCTCCGAAAAAGTCATAGACCTTCCTTCAACCATCCATCAATAACGCATAGCGTAGAGCTGTCTTCCCACAGTGGAACAATGAACAAGAACAGTTTTCCTGAGCAGGAGTGGAGCTTAATTTTCTCCTATCTTTTAAAGATGAAAGCGTGCCATTTATCTGGTGGCACAGTTGTCTGGAGCCCTATTTCTCTATATATTTTAATCATATTTTAAAAACTATGAGTTTTTGAGTTCTGGAAACTGCTGTTTTATGGGCTTTCTTTATACACCAGGAGACAAAAGGTATGCACAATCCTTAGATGAATGCATGAACAGTAACAATGCAGGCAAGGCAATGGTTGTGGGAAAAACCAAACAATAGAGAACCAAATAGAAGACTAAAACAATATTGAAACTGATGCAAGGCTCTGAATAGACTTCTATTTGTAGTTTCTATAAAAACAAGGATTATAAAACACAAATTGGAGGACACACTTAAAAAGCCTTTGCTGTAGCCTATTCCTATTTCTCTGGGTATGCCCTTTGAAGATGTTTGTCATTTCCTTTCTGCTATATTTTTCTTAGTGTGGAAAAAAGAGGAGCCGTTACTATGCCAACCGTGGGACGCTTATAGAACCAAAGCAGTGGCTGTACTTTGCCTATGTATAGAACATCATGAACAAACATGATTTCCCTCAAACAGAACAACTTGGCTTACTTTGCCTTTAGTCTACAGAACAGAAATCGAAATGAGCTGTAATAGCAGATATAATATTAGGAGTTGGAACGAAACCCAGTTCATATGAACTGGTCCTTATAAGCTAGATACAAAAGTATGTTGGCAAGTTTGGTCTCAACACAACAATCTACCCCCTACGCTCTGGGGCTGAATATATTTTAAAATGTTTAATGCAAAACCAATAATAGTAAAAGCATGTTTAATGTGCAGTAAAGTCCAGCTGCTTCTCCCTTAATGTGCCCATGGCATCTTTATTTGATCTCTGGGTTCCCTATGTGTACAAAACGATGCATCGATGAATAAGAAACTTAAAATTAGAAATATATGATTAATCTTGGGCTCTTATTTATTTATTTATTTAGGCAGTTTAAATATTTAAACAGATTTTATGAACCCGACATGAATTTGTTGGCTTTCAAAGGTTATGTTTCTTAAACTTCCCAAGACTAACTTTAATGCTGATGCCTCTTATAACTCCAAACTATAACTCATAATTAGGATCTCACCTGAAACTCTAAAGATGCACCTATTTTCTTATCAGTCTGCTCTACTTCTCTAGTCTGCTGCTGTGTTTCCTGCAGTGCATACAAACTAATTCATAAGCAGTAATATCTTCAAGGTGTTTCTAGATGGAATTAAACTTATAGTTTGATATATACACCTATTTTAATTTGACTCCTTTTAGCAACCTGACTGCTGGCCTACAGATGACAGAAGCCAAGGTGAGCTTGCAAGTTAACGCTAGCTAACATGGTTAACTAGTATCAGTCAATGTTATTTTTCACAGTGGAAAAACTGGTGACATTAGGGCACCAGTAGGTGTTTCATTTTTTTTACTTTCCTAAATGCGCAGAAATTAAGTTATCAATTATCAACATTTATTTATATAGCATTTTTCAAAGGAGCCATACAGAAAAGCTGTTTATTTAAATAAAGAGCAAAATAAAAGAAAAAAGAGTCTATGTATAAGCATATAAACGTTAAAAAGGGTATCAATGTCCAAGCCCCCCTAGAACAAGCCAGAGGTGACAGTGGCAAGGAAAAAACCTTGAGAGGAGCCCAGGCTGTAGGGAGGAACCCATGCTCGACCCTGGATAAAGAGTGAATGACAAAGCTAATGAGATATTTTTGGAGATTGTATGTGTGCTGTTTAATGAAGGCAATACAGGAAAGGGAGTAAGTCGCCTAAAAGTCCATGCATGAGGGCTGGTTGATGTAATGTAGTGGGTTACACATCTGCCCTCCATGCTGTGAACTGAGGTTCAATTCCCCACCTGAGAAATCACCCTACACTACGCCAATAAGCCATAAGCCGCTCTGGATAAAAGCATATGCCAAATTCCACACGTAATTGTATGAACTGACAACCCTGATAACTCAGCACACTGATCTGATATTGCCTCCTCTATGTCTGGTTATAAGTATGACACTGGCACAATATGATGTTAGGTTTCAGATAGCCTGCTCCCTTCGGCCAATCAAATGTTTGCATGCCTAAATTGAGACATATGCTCTGCAAGATACTTATTTTGTCCTTCCAAAATACAGGTGTCTCTAACATCCATGTGCAACCATCACAGATATGAGCTTGCTGGACAATCCATTCCAAAATCTTGTACATTGATATGGTATTAGCACCCTTGTTGGAGCTATAACTGCCTCCAATCCTCTGGGATGGTTTTCCACAAATATTTGGAGCGTGTCTCTGGGAATTTGTTCTTATTTAGTCAAAAGAGTATTTGTGAAGTCATTACAGGAGAGACCTGGCTCATAATCGACATTCCATTTCATCCCAAAGGTGTTCAGTGGAGTGTTTTGTTCCCCCACATCAAATTTGTTGAACTATGTCTTAACCTTTTGGAAGCGTTTTGCTTTGGAAAGGAACACTATGCAAGTCTTGTTCTGAATATTCAATTAAATTCATTTCATGAATGACATCTCCATAGTGAAACCTGCATCAGTGTGAGAAACTAGATGAAAAATATTGATAAAAATACTGTCTTTGGCCACAATATAATCAATCTGGTACTAAATAAGGGGATGCCCCTTTTTGAACAATATGAATTCTTCTAAACATGGATTCAAAAAGGTGCTTAGTGTTTTGATCTATGCTGTCTATATGCACGTTTCATGCTAGAAGATATTCTGATGTGATGTGGTATTCAAATAATGTCTACAATAATTCATAAAGGAGTCATAGGTTTCCCCACATTATTCTACCAAAAGCAAAAGCCTGTACTGTCGACAGATTTCAGATTCATTACACCAGGCAATGTTTTTTTCAAACTTCACTTTATTTATTTTTTTCTGCAGACCACTGTTAAAAAAACATTTGCAGTCTTTCTGTTAGGCTGACCTCCCTCTGTCACTAGTAAGAATCAAAAATCAGATTCAGAATCACAATGCCTGCTTTTCAGTAGCTCACATGGACATCCATACTTGAATTCTACCATAACATGCAGGCCATCACACATATACACATTTATACATTTAAGAAAGAATGAGAGCGCAAAGTGTTTGTGAGAAGTGCAGCACAGAGCATTAAGCAAATAAAAGCTTCCCAGACCATCACTGTATGTACAATTTTGATACCATAGTGTGTGACGGCAGCTGTTTCAGAATCCCAAATCTTAGAACCACCCAGCCTAACCTCACTATGATCTCTTCACCTGTCCTGTCTCACAGCAGCTAAACCTTGCGGCCACGTTGTCTGGATGCTTTCCTGTTTTATAGTCCTACTAAGTTGCAGCCACATGAGTTATGGAGGAGCAGCTCAGGCTATTTTGGTTAACGAGCTCTGTGTGCCAGCTGAGTCTGTAGCCTATTTTTGTGGTGTAAGACTTAACATAAAACCAAATTATTAAAATAACTGATAAGCCTTCGAGGCCGAGTACCTTAAAACATTTGTTTGAATGTACGTGTCACTTCTGAAAAGAACAACATTTCCCATAATTCTATTGGGCGTAACGGCTTTACGATATTTATTATGTATTAAACTGTCACGGATTAATATTAACTCAACAGCAATGTGTGGTAATAACATTATAAAAGCTAATACATATATAAAATAGCTCATATATAATAGACAACAGCAATAAAGCTAATAAATGTAATAATTTCAGTTGGGGTCTTGAGCGAGGGGGCGGGGTGAAGTCTGCTCACGAAACACGGAAGAGCAGCTGAGTCTGTCGGTCAAATTACGAATCAATTGTTGTTGTTTTGCCGGTTCGGTCTGCTGTGTGTGTAGGTAGCTGGTTAAGGGTATACGTGTCTCTCCTGTTATTACTAAAATGGTTTGGACGGCAAGAAATGGATAATAGTTGATAGATATCTCAGCTGTAACACACAGCAGTTAACGGCAGCCAACAAACTATATAAACAAGTAGTAGATAAGTTAGCGTTAGCATACAAACAGTGCACTCGTACTAGTTTACCTTGCTTTACTGAAATCATCAGTACCAGCTAATGGCTCACCAGCATATAAGCTTTGAATCAGCATAAGGACATAATTGATAAAACACACACGTCGGTAAATGACTTCTTTTACCACACAAATAACCCGCGGCTCGTCAGAAAAATCGACACTTCAGCAGCTTCGTGTTGGGGAAAGTCTGCAGGGTGCTGATAAACTGGGTGGCGTGTTTCCTAACTAGGCAGCTACGGGAAACATCTCCAAACCGAAGATGATATGTGGACAAGGAGACGTCAGACGCCATAAAATCAGAAGTTTTAGCTGACATCTGCCACATCACAGTTCTGCTGACTGTGAAAGGTAAGAAGAGGTAAAAGCGCATTAAACACATTGTGGTTTCGGCATTTTGCACATACGCAAATTCACGATAATAGCCTGCTGATATTTTTCTGCTTAATAAGCAAACCCATGAACATCTCACCTAAACCGCGGAGAAGACAGCCGTAGTTCGTGTAAAAGGAGTAAAAAAGTTACACTAACCGAGGGTTAAATTTGAGGGCGCGGCTATTAGATGCATAGCGGTAAGACTGCCTGCGTGTTCAGTACACTCTATATATACATATGGCTTTATATGCAGCTATATATAAAGAGGTGGCACAAATCAAAGGAAACCCCTTGACTAACCAAGTAGAGAAGCACAACGAGTGCAGTGCTACCAGACGTTTGTACTGCATGATGCAGTTACTGTTATGAAAGGGAGTATTAATAAAACATATGCCTATTTTTTTTTAATATCTCTGAACTTAAAAATGTGAACAGATTCATTCAGAGTGATTTGATATGAAATGCTCCATTCGTGCAGAGAGATGAAAGGAACTGGACATCTACCTTGAAAACCTTTATT
The DNA here is from genome assembly GCA_021613375.1 of Megaleporinus macrocephalus. NCBI lineage: Eukaryota > Metazoa > Chordata > Actinopteri > Characiformes > Anostomidae > Megaleporinus > Megaleporinus macrocephalus. The sequence goes on from CM038707.1 coordinate 33,265,014, forward strand.
ACATAATTTATTACATAAAATAGGTATGCATGTGCCTTCTGATGCCTTAGACTGTGCTTTACGATAAGATATGATAAGATTTTTGTTGTAAGGTTAGTAAGTCTCTCAAGAAAATGTAACCTTCTTTACTTGTGATGTAATTCAGTGGAACCAGATTTCCCCCCCCCAAGCTATTTTAGAGTATTTCTATTGGTCTATTCATCATGAAACTTTCACAGCTGTTGTGTTCAAGTGATGCAAATGAAAATGGACATGAATACATGGATTTCTATGCAATGGTGACCATGTCAAAACTCACATGTAGGCTCACTGGTAGTTCTGGATAGCAAATAAAATAGCTTTTTCATGCTGTGGACATTTATACCATCTGGATCCACCACTGTGAAGTGGCTCTTAAGTTTCTCTACAAATAACCATTTCACATCAAACCCCTCTGTGCAACTTTGTTTTTATCTTGGTGGTTGATTTATGCAGAAAATCTGCAAAAATGGCGAAATTCCACTTTGACATCCTGTCATACTCTGTGACCTGTCTAAAAATGCTGAACAGGTAGATGTGATCTCAGTTTTGGATCAAGATGGCAAGAAGATTTAAGGTTTAAAGGGCCCATATCCTACTTTTCTTGTGTGTTTTTAATGTTCCGAACATGGCCACAATTAATTTTTACATGACCCTTTTGCAACCTCTGTGTATCCCTTAGAGTGATACAGGCTGTTTTTGTTAAGTCTAAGATAATTGAGCTCTGTTCTGATTGGCTGTCCTGTATTGTGCCTCATTCAGAAAAGCACTCAGAGCTGAAACACCACTTAGAACTTCAATATAATTGAAAGGCGCTGAACTACTGTAAGCTGAATAGGTGCATATTTGTGAATGTGAATTCAAAACAGGCTGTTTTTGCTGTAAATTTTCCGTATATGGACTATCTGGACTGGGGAGTGCATGTATAACCTTGGTATATTACTTCAGACCCCTTTATTTACAAAGTGAGGAAATTCGGTTTTGCATTATATGCGCCCTTTAAGTGACTTCAAAAGAAAGTTTTTTACTGGGGCACCAATGTCAGACACTTTGATCACAAAAACTCATCAACTGGAAAGAGTTTTATTAGAAACAGTGAAAGACATCAGTGAACCAGGGAGGCTTGTGTTCTGTGACTCGTCCTCATGTGCAGGTGTGATATGTTAGATAAAAACTGGAGAGCTATTGTTCATCAGGGGACTGAGAATGTCAATGGCGTGATTAAACTGAGTCAGCACGAATAGAACTACACTGAGAGGAATATTATATCAGAGTTGCGGTGAACGAGCCCCTCATTACAAAGACGAATACGCATTTGAGAGTTCAGTGGTGCAAAAACAATCGGCACTGGTCTAAAGAGATGCAGGGAAAAAGGATATGGTTGGATGATTCGTCATTCATCACTTTCTCCACAAGTGGGAAAGTGTATGCGTGGAGTACTCCCAGATAACAGTACAGGCCTAAATGCTTGACCCGTACAATGAGAGGGTCCAGTGGCTCTATTATGTTGTGAGGGGCATTTTACTGGCCGGGTTGTATCCACCTGTGCCTTTAGAGTGAAGGGACACTGCACTTCATTTTAATGCTCAGCACTTCAAGCTGAAGCAGAGCCTCGAGCTCCACTGCACACCTGTACACACCCAGTGCTACTGTAGAGTATCAGCTAGTGTGTGTTGGTTGAACTCTTTGTGCTGCGTGTTCACATGAGTCACACCAGCTAAAATAAAATATTAGCTTTGTTGCTGTTATTGGTCCATGTTATTCCTGCGTTCTCAGCATTGACTAAAAATGCACATATTTCTAATTAGAGATTTACAAAGAAACACCAAAACAAGAACAGCCCCAAGCTACAAATAATACAACAAATTTGAGTATATTGGGCTTCGAAGGCTGTCCAAACATTGAGAACAAAACTGGGTGTTTACAAGGTGAAAAAAGCTACTATAGGTAGCCAAGGTTACTGTAAATTAGCATTCATCTGTTGACCTAAAAGACTGGTATTTTAGGCTAGAAGTTATCTACTGTGGCTTTCTGTGGTTATGATGAATTTAAGGTAGCGTGGCATGCTGAGGAATAAAACTGGATTCTAATTATATATATTTTTTGGGGGATGTGTCGTGTGCGTTAGTGTTTACAGGAGGCAGTTTTGCATGCCCAAGATGTAAAGAGATATACATTGGAAATCAGCATTTGCCCAGAATTGGCCATATTGGTAGATTCCTATGTCTGTGGTGGTATGATGGTGTTTCCCTGTGTGGCAGGGACGTACCAGGGACGTACCAGGCGTAGTGTCATAATGTCAGGACTCTTAACTAGTGTCTGTTTGTTATTCGAGACTACTTATTGGAAAAGACTGGTTTAAAATGTTTTAAATTTGATGTATGGTCCAGTCAGATTGACCAATGTCAAGTTGAAATTGACCGATAGATTGACCAATGTGAGGAAAAGTATGCCTTTCTCGTGTCATAGACTCGGAAGTGCTGTTGGTTTTCTGGTCATACTGAGTACTTGACTCTGAGCTTCCATGTACTCGTTTTTAAACTTTTTATTAGAAATAATAGTTTTATACATTGGTGCTACAGTAAATTTGTTTATTTATTCTATTTATCTGTTCATTGTGTGACAAGCAATAAGCATACCTATAAGTCATATTACATATTCCAATTGAGCAAATCACATTTTCCGCAGCGTTTACTTCAAAATTTCAGTGTAGTTAGTTTACCTGTGCTGAACTGCATATTGTTTGATTTAAAACAAATCATACAACTATCTACACTTTCATGCTGCATATCTGCTGTCATACCTTTCATTTGGGTTTATTCACTGGACACTACATGTATGTAATGTTTAAGCCGCCTGCATAATGGCTTTGACTGATCACTGATAAGCCACTTGTCTTCTTTGGGCATTTTGAAACTCTTTATATTCATAATAGGTAAAGTTTACTTCATGTAACAATACAGCCATATTTATGGGGAAAAAACTAGTAGGTACTAAACATGCATGCATCTAGATGAAATTCTCTACCTTTAAATTAAATTATCTATAAGTCTATTTTTGATGATGCGCAGTTAAATTGCCCCTTTAATGTTGTCATCATAAACTATACATTAAGTAAGTTGAGCAACTGGTATTATATTATACATGGGCACATTCTGAATTGTTCGCTTTCTATGTGAGAATGAAATAAGGCAGCAGTGAATATAACACCACTGCTGAGAGATATTTAATTTTCACATGGAAAATGACTTTGGTAGTGATTATGTTTCATGATCATTTTTGCACCTCGATATTAAAGTGAAAAAGAGATGAGTCAAGCGTGCTACAGTATGACTAGAGGTGTGAATTAGACGAGGCAGTCCAATTATTGAATTTGCTTATGCGGTGGATACCATTGAAGGACCCAGCTTTGCATCCAATTGCCTAATAGCTGTTTTGTGGGTGTGCCTTCATGCTTGTGTTCTTTTATAAGCGATGTTCTGCTCTGTGTGTGCCTGACAGCCCTCTTTGCTTTCTCAAAGCTTTCCTAAGGGTAAATAGAGAGAGGCTGTGCCATTTGGTTCCAGTGAAGATGTCTCCTGTGCTGCATTTGCTCCTCTTGTGGATTCTGCTAAGGCATGCTGACTCTCAAGGTTACGTGGGCAATGACCTGGATTTTTCAGTTAACTTTGGGAACATCTTGCACTCTGTTACCCGTCCCGCCAACGCCAGCAGGATTTTCTATGGAGTCATGTTTGATGCTGGAAGCACAGGCACACGCATACATGTCTACACCTTCATACAAAAAGATCCAGGTAAGGGCTTATCTCACATGCTATGAGTTCACTGAGAGATTTTGGTAGTATTGCTATGAATCGTATCGTTTTCTGTAGGCTTGTTTGGAGGTATATAGAACAGAAATATAATCAAGAAATGTATGATACATGATCAGGTCACAGTGCATACGAATTCAGTAATTTATTCAGTGTTTGTCAGAATGTGTTGCACTAAATCCACTTAAACAGGACTGATTTTGCACTCTACAGCAGGCAGCTGGTATGTCTGTAATATGGTCGCAAAACCATATTGTAACATAATTTATCATGACAACAGTATATATTGTGATGTTGCTCAGCTCTAGGCTTGTTGTTAACTTATTTTTCTGTTGTTGTTGTTTGCTCTCTAGAGGGGTTACCTGTTTTGGATAATGAAATGTTCCATTCAACTAAGCCTGGTTTATCTGCCTATGTTAACAAGCCTGAAAATGTGAGTTCATCACTTTTTATGTAATCACATACATCTTTTCACATGTTTTAGGGTTTACAGCCAGTTAAACAACTTTTACTCTGATGCTGTGTGTATATAGTAATATATAGTAGCTGGGGTGACCCTATTTTAGCTGAGGACTCACAGTTGGAATCAGCCAGGGTTGTGTAATTGATTTTAAACAAATAGTTTATTATTTTAATTTGGCTGATCTGACTCACAGTTTAATGATATAAATAATGAGAGGCAGCTAAGTGGCTGTATGCTGTATGTGAATGATGCTATTACACCTGTACTAAAGTGTTGCAGTGTAATTATGCATAACTCATGGTCGTCCCCTATTTTCAGTGTAACACTATTTGTTGCCAATGTTATTCAAATACTTAATTGTTTCTCACTAGAAGGACTATAAGAACTTAAAATGCCAGTTTGGGCGTGAGTGATTAATATTATTAATGTTGTGGCTAATAGGCTAATAGGTTTCATATGTTCACATGGTCCTAGACAGTGCAAGCTTCATGTATTTAAGGAAAAAAAGAAATAAAAACATCCAGTTTAGCTTAAAGTAAATCTGAAAGGACTATTAACATCTATAATTGGTGGATCATCATAATTCCAAATTTACAAACTCAGTTGCACCCTTTTGAAAGACCAGGATCATTGCTTTGTCTACCCTATATTTTGAGCACACCCGCTTTTTCCCTACTTTTTCAGTGCAGAGAAAGTTAAAAAAGTATAAACTAACTAATAAAATGTCCATGTGCTCGTGTGTGGTTAAAGGCTGGACACTCATTGAGACAGCTGCTGGTTGTTGCCAAGAACACAGTGCCTCGTGTGGAGTGGAAAAGAACCCCAGTGGTGCTCAGGGCTACAGCGGGACTGAGAAACCTTCCACCAGCAAAAGCTCATGCCCTTCTAGAGGAGGTAAGAAACGTTTAACCAAAGTGTGTGGTGGGATTTGTGCACTGCATCTTCTAGAAGTTAACTCAACCTGGCGAAGGTGGTCAGGGACCACTTTATTAAGCTGTGCTCTGTTTGTGCTCTCTCTTTCAGGTCCGAGACGTGCTCGATGACTCTCCATTCTATGTGCCTGCTGATAGCGTAAGCATGATGAATGGAACAAATGAAGGTATGCTTACGTTCGCTTAGCTGCTTTAAATACGTGCTGAAGATGATGATTAAATGAGCACTGTCAGCAAACCAAGCATGAGCAAGGTCAGCTGAACTAAATTACAATGATGGCATCTCAATAACACACAAAAACAAACTAACCACTAGTATGGGAGTGTGCTTTCACACATAGACTGCCTTTAAAAAAAAAAAAAAAAAAAAAAAAAAAAAAAAAAAAAAAGGTGCCCGTACGAGGGCCCCGAGCATCAGCGGTGACGTCACTCAAACGCCTTAGCTGTAATAAGTGTGGATTAACTAAATTGTGGTGGAGTTTCGTTGAGGCAGCATTTTGACAAGATTAATGAATGTCATTGGGCTTCTGTCAGGATGCAAAAGGCAGGCTATTATTTGTCTGGAGGGATAAGCTGTGGCTTCTGTGGAGACCTGAACAGTATGCCCTGAGACATGCACGAACAGATAAATATTAAACCTGTAGGTAATTAAAACAGGCGCCAAAGGAATTAAACCATAAATTAAAAATCTATTTTTTTCATTTCTTTGCAGGGATCTTTGCTTGGCTGTCTATAAACTTTCTGACAGGTAACTGATGTGTTTGTTTGTTTTTTCTTTTTTTTTACTCCAGTGGAATGTAGACGTTAATGAGAGTTATTTAATTTACCAGCAATATAGTTATCTGTATAGTGATAAAATATGCTTCAATATGTCCCAGTATGCCTTTCTGAGCATATCAAGGCTAATGTAAGTGCTGTTGGGACACCAATGGCATCATCAGTTCAGATTTTGTTTATTATGGCACCAGTGTTTCTGTAAATGCGGTTTTATTATTATATTTTATTCAAATATTTGTCTTAAATATTAATTGTGACCTTAGAATTTAAAGTATTATTGTTATGATTCTTCATGTCTTGACCTTACAATGCAAACTGATTTGAGGTAGTTGACTTATATAAAGAGATATATAAAGAGATATGTTTGTGAGTTAATGCAAATATGATGGTCATGTTTTTTTTTTAGTTTGTTCATTACTTTGTGCTTTAGCTGTAGGTGCTGCATGAATATATTATTTACTGTCAAATAACAACAATATATTTTTGCACGTGGGTGGAGCTATATTGCAGGACCCTCTTATACTGGGTGCATTAAATCAGTGAGTTGTGGGCTATCATAGCTGCCTAGCCATAGCACTATACTTTACAATAGTACATCATTAGACAAATTACTATATAGTCACTAACTGTTGAATGTAACCGAAAATCATAGCTTTAAAAAAAATCATGTCATGTCAGTTAATCGTCAAGAGCACTGGTAATAATATGCAGGTTTCTTCATAATGTCATATTTCAGTTAGGCTTTTAAATTGCTGGTTGAGCTAGTTTGGTTATCTGAGCTTGGAGTGAGAGGTGAGGCTTTATTTGGTTGTTTGTTTTTTATGGTGCTTTTAAAGTCCAATAAACAATGAAGTTTAGGATCATCTATAAAACATTAGCAGTAGTGCTGACAGCATTATTAAGGCATTGTGCTTCAGATCCTAAGTGTCAAATATGTTTTAGGTTATCTTTGCCCCAGCATAAAAAGGACTGTGGGAATTTTAGACTTGGGTGGAGGCTCAACTCAAATCACCTTTCTTCCTAAGTCACACGTGAGTATGTTTTCTTGTGACTGTCTTTAATACAGGTATTGTATTTATCTTTTTGTCCAGTAGTCTGTTATTACGTCTTATGTTTTTTTTTCTTACAGAAAACAATCGAAAAGGTCTCTGCTGATTACAAAGCAGGATTCAGCATGTTTAACAGGACCCATATGCTGTATACTCACAGGTATTTGCTAAAATCTCAAAACTGAATTCCAAAAAAGTTGGGACACTATATGAAACGCAGATAAAATCAGCGATTCGTACATCATCCTGAATTTAAACACTGCAAAGTTAAGACATTCAATGTTTTAACTTCTTAGTTTTAAATACTGAAGTACCCTAGTTTCAGCATCTTATACCATCAACTGAAAGACAAACAAAGTACACATACTGTTCAGTATATTTCAACAATATGTATTGTTTTAAATGCATTAATTATTTATACAACTTCAAATAAATGTTTTTTCCTCTCTTCAAGTAGAAACAAGAGCTACATTAAAAATGCTTTTGAAAAAAAACCCAAAATGCTTGTTTATAGAAAAAGTGAATAAAGTTTTTTAGAGCACTCCATATAATTGGCTGAAGAGCACCTTTGGTAAACGCACCACTTACAATGCACACGATTGGTCTGTGAGGTTACTAGACTGTAAAGCCCGTATACTGTAAAGGCTAGAAAAATAAAAAAAAAAACACTGTCAAAATTAAATCCTTCTTAATAGTTTATCGGTTTGGATCCGCATTGGACAATGTCTGTGTCCGGACCCGGACTGTGGTCCGCCTATTAGTGACCTCTGGTCTAAGTCTTTATGAGCCAGAATAGGCCGAGTCTGCCGACTGCGGCTGCCAAAAAATACATTTGTGAGTAATCCAACTGTTAAAGAATAACATTCTTCAATGCATAATTTTGTTAATTTTGGGTATCTCACCCCATACACATAAAAATACAGGGAATCTCTGTGAAGGGCAAGGCCAAACTCTCAATGCCTGCAAGCTTCACTTTATCAGATGGCTTTTAAAATATCTTGTTTCTTTGGCTCAAAAATATTTTTAAAAACCATGGTCAGTAATCACTGTTAGTCACAGCACAAATGCATGTTGAGACAACCAACCAGAAAACCTTTTGGATTGTTTATTGAAATAATGATTAAATAAAAAAAATATCATCCAGATTGTTACCAGCATAAAGTTCAAAAGCCAAATTCTGTCATGCAGTGAGACTGTATTAGTGCCTATGACGTGGGTTACACCCCTGTAAAGGTAGTGTTCCTGTAATCCACTTTGTTTTTTCTATTTTCCAGTTACCCGAAGAATGGAATCAAAGAAGCTCGAATTGCTGCTATTGGTGCTTTGGGCTCAGAAGGTATAGCAAATGTTGCAGTGTTGTGTGGTGGGCTGTTGTTTATAGAGAATTTTTGTTTGCACACTAATAGAGTGAGTGAGGTACTCGGCTTTGATCTTCAGAAGAGGTACATGCTGTTGATCTGTCTTGTTTCAGGTCAGGAATGGAATGTTTATAAAACCTCCTGCCTGCCCAAGAACTACGAGGGAGAGTTTAGCTTTGGAGGGGTAACATACAAAATCAGAGGAAACCCAGAAGGTAAGGCAGATTCATGAGAAAACAAGATTCTCTAAATCTTCAGCTGCATGTGTAAACATTTACCAACGTGTCCTGCTGCTTCTCATTGCTCTTCTGATTCCTCTCTTCACTTTCAAGGTTACACTGGATACAAGGCCTGTTACCAGGAAATGCTGAAGGTTGTAAAAGGGGTCATACAGCAGCCGTATGAGCTGAAAGATAAATCAGTTGTCTATGCCTTCTCATACTACTTTGATCATGCTGTTGAAGCAGGCCTGATTGGTGAGTTCGCTATACATTGAATAGTTTAAAAAATATATAACGTTCAACTATTTGTTTGTGTTTTTGTTGTAAATTAGTTAATTTTTTCATTGATATCTCATTTTAATCTGTCATGTCTATTTACGATTAAACTATTCTCCCACGTGTTACAGATGAAAACCAAGGAGGAGCAGTAAAGACTCGTGACTTCAGGAAAAGAGCTAAAGAGGGTGAGCGTCTATGCTGCCCTTGTGCATTCATTTTGATGTATTTGTTAAAAATGAACGCACAAGGGCCGTTTGAAGCTTTAAGAGTGATTCGCTACTGTAAGCCTGTTTCCATCAAGCTCACTTTTAGTGATGAAGATGCTTTACTTAATATCATTTTCTGTTTTTAGGTTTGGTGTTCTCATATCTGATGTCAGGTTTCAGCTATTGATGGAGAAAATAATTTTATTGTATATATATTTATGTATTTTTATATTTGATATTATTTATAGAATTGTTATAGGAGGGAAAATGACTTGATCTGCTGAAGCTGAACAGAATTGTAAGCCCTGATTGAGGTTATAGGTATAAAGCTGGCTAAAATGTGTGTGTTTGTTTTATAGTGTGCAACAAAGTGGCTATGTTTAATTCTGAGCGTGCCTTTCTATGTATGGATCTCACATACATAACCTGCCTTCTGAAGGATGGCTATGGCTTCAAGGACAAAACAGTCCTGGAGGTAAGATCAAATGAAATAGACTGTTAGATTTAGATTATTTTGCTTTCCTGCAAGCCCTTTGACTATTGATTGCATGCTTAATAACTGGGCTGAGGAACAGGGAGGAGATGGGTTGGGGTGTTGGGATGATAGGGTGTTAGTTTGGAAGGAGGAGGGGTTTCATACATGGCTTTCCACACAAATTTCAGTTAATCAGTAACTCCATTTATAATTTTAAATATTTTATTAACAAGCTACTTTCAATATAGGTTAATGTTCATACTAACTCTAACTTTTTTCTCCTCATAGTTGAAAAAGAAGGTGAACAACGTGGAAGCCAGCTGGGCTTTGGGGGCCACTATCAGTTACTTCAAATACGTCAAAATTCTGTGAGGAAATAAAGAGCACCTCTTCCAGATCCTGCCATCCTGTCCTCATAAGGATAATGCATTTATGGAACCACTCTCATTTTATGTACCTGACGAACCTCATGTCAGGTGTGTCACGTGTTCCATGTTTAGGATGCTCTAAAGAAGCAAGTTCATATGACGTGTGCCCTCTTTTGGCGATGGTTTACTGTATGTGCAACCAGCATGACTGCAGTTTGTGCAGTAGCTACGAGGAACCAGGTAGAAAACTATGTAGAAAATGAATCCAGTCTAGTTCAACCATGTGGTGGAGGGTTCAGTCACAGATGGCATTGGTCTACCAGTGTAGCCCAGCTAAATGATGGACGCACCCTGTGACCCCTGAAGCGGGTCCTACTGTAAAAGACATTAGTTTTATTTTCGTGCTCGATCCTACAGGGCTGCTGTCTGACACTTTGTGTACCAATCTTGTCCTTTTCAGAGAAATATTTCTCATTTTCAGTCACAGTTTATTTTCTAGGGTCACTGATGTATTTAAAATGAAAAAGTCTAAATGGTGGTCTCATCCAGTTTTTTTTCTTTTTATATCTTTGGCGTTTATAATCTTTTAGTGCCTCAACTGATAAGTTGCATGTTTTAAATTGTATATTTCTTGTATTTTACTCGTTTCGCAGGGCCACGCATGACGTGTGTTTACAGTCAGTTTTTATTGTTAATTATAGATTGCTATCAAACAAATCTTTTTATCTAGTGTCAATTAGGCCGTTATTGTGACTGATTTGTGTAAATGACCACTTGTTTTGTTTCATTCAAAGAATTCAAAATGTTTTTGCAGATTAGTTTTCATGTACGTGTTGTGTACTGACTAAGTGGGGGAACAGTATGTGTTTATATACTACATGGAATTTTTATAGCAAGATGGAGCCTTCAAAATGTGTCAAATATTTGTGTTTATTTTTTCAGTCTTGTTCCCAAAGTTCAAATTGTTGAAGCTATGCAAGTATCTTAAAGTGGGGATATGTTCTGCTGAGCTGATGTCGTTGCACTGATTTCAGAAAGAAAGAGATGTTCTACTTAACTAAAATTAAAATGTCAACAGGGCAGTGTTTCTGATAATGCCTTTAGTCGTGCAGAGCTATACTATGCATTGTGCATGTACATATTGATTCTGACAGTCACAATTTATTATAATACCGTAAAGCAACACAGTGACTCTTTGTCTTCTTTGGGCAGCAAGGCCAATAATTGTAAATAGTCTTTGTCTGGCAAAACCACTTTACAGTGATGTCTATATTTGTTGTGCAGTTGACTATGATGTTTACTTAAAGAGGAAACATGCCACAAAAGGATGTTTTAATTCTCCAGACAGCAATGATCAAACATCCCAGACACACAAGGCTACTTTTGTTCTATATGTGAGAACTGCTGGAGGACATTTGAAAGGAATCTCTGTGGGTCTATTTTTTGAAAAGACTGATTAAACAATGTGTGCATTATTTAGTTGCAGAGCTATTTCTTGTGTTGCTTCTATTAAAAAAACCCCAACTTTGATCAGTTCTACACATCATGCTTGTCCCATTTAATCAGCAGTTGTGTTGCATACGTTTTGTAACGCATCTGCTGAAAAGGCTACAAAGTGTTGGTCACATATTATCCAGGCACTTTTATTATCCACGAGTGGATTTGTACCTGATAGCGATGGCTTGTCAGGTGTGTCACGTGTTCCATGTTTAGGATGCTCTAAAGAAGCAAGTTCATATGATGTGTGCCCTCTTTTAGAGATGGTTTACTGTATGTGCAACCAGTATGACTGCAGTTGGTGCAGTAGCTACGAGGAACCAGGTAGAAAACTATGTAGAAAATTAATCCAGTCTAGTTCAACCATGTGGTGGAGGGTTCAGTCACAGATGGCATTGGTCTACCAGTGTAGCCCAGCTAAATGATGGATGCACCCTGTGACCCCTGAAGCGGGTCCTACTGTAAAAGACATTTGTTTTAAGATCGAGCTCGATCCTACAGGGCTGCCGTCTGACACTTTGTGCACCAATCTTGTCACTTTTCAAAGTGCATTATTTACTTGCAGAGCTATTTCTTTTGTTGTTCTTTTGTCTATTTAAAAAAAAGAAAAGAAAAAAACAACAACTTTGATCAGTTTGTCAGTTCTACACATCACACTCATCCCATTTAATCAGCAGTTGTGTTGCATATGTTTTGTAACGCATCTGCTGAAAAGGCTACAAAGTGTTGGTCTCATTACTTTATTACATCCCCTCTGTTATCAAGAGTTCACCTTCATTTAAAAAAAAAACTGCATCTCACTTATTATCCTCTAGTGAATTTGTGCCTGATGGCGATGACTTGTTTTGTACTTTACACTTCTTGTGCCTTTAAAGACCATTAAACATGTTTTCAACATACTATGACCCTTTTTCTTGACAGACATTAGACCATGTCATGAAAAGAACTTGAATGCAATTCTTAATAATTACTTTATTTACAAATACTACTATAGCAATGCCACCACATCCTCCCCATAACTGTGACCTCCAGCTGTCATGGTGACCAAGTCATGAGGTGGAGAGAGCACCACGACCGGGTCTGCAGGACCTGGAGCACAAACGAAATAAAAGAGAGAGGTAATTGGCAAATTTATATTATATCACTCGGCTGTCGTAGAGCAGTCTGCTCAGCAGGACGGTGTGTACCTTGTGCCCTCAGCATAGCATGGTGAAGATTAACTGGTTCCACAACTGTCGTCATAGTTACCATGGACTCACCGGTAGCACCATCAGCCTCTAGCAAACTGCTGTGAGTCAGTGCCTCTCCTGCCAATCAGGGAAAAAAAAACAAAACAGCACCACATCTGATGAAGTGAGAAGTCCTATGATTTCTTCTATTTCCTTGTCTGTGTGATACTTTTACACTCAAGTGATTTATCAATGTGTAGAGTTTCACAATAGCTTGTAACAGCCTGGTGTAATTGCAGTGAATAGTATTACAGATTCGATAGTAATCACATTTCTTGGCCCAAACTGATATCTTATTACCCGTTTCTCTGCTTTCAGAACTTAGAGCATCCTCTCCATGACGCTTCCGCACATGAACGTTTCTGCTGCCGCTCTGAGAGAAGGTCTTCCCGCATATGGAGCACTGATGCGGCTTCTCCCCTGATAATGCAAAGCCATTGCATTCATTAAGTTGAGAGTTAATCACTTCTAGTAAGGCCTGACTAACACTGAGCTTTCTGTTCTCTGATTCATTCATGCTGTTTAGTAGCAGGTGGTCCTGAACAGATTTACCCTTTCAAACTTTGTTAAGACGGTAAAATCAAAGTTCAAAAGATCAATGCAAATATGATGCCTTATATTTAAATGAATTATCTTTCTTGCTCACCAGAGTGCACCAGCATGTGTTTCCGAAGGCTTGAGTACTCTGCAAAGGAACGTCCACAGTTGTCCACTTCACAAAGGAAGGGCTTCTCGCCTTAAAGACATTGTAAAAAGAGAGAATGAGGGAAAAAATACAAGGAATAAATAAATAGATTTATATATGTGCTCGCATGTTGTGGGCATTTCTTACTGAGGTTAGGGGTTTCAGCCACACCCATTGCTAACTCACATATAAAATCAAGCACATAGCCACAACAGTCTCCATAGGCACTGCCATTAGACAGGGTCATACTGAAAAGCTACATCTTCTGCACCCTAAGTGCTATTACTGTGAAATGGAAGCATCTAAGAGCAACAGCAGCCAAGAAGTGTTAGACTACACAAACTCAGAGATGGGCCACATCTGAATGTGTACTATGTATAAGTCACCCAATATTCTCTGCTGCATCACTTAATACAGAGGGCCAAACTGGTTTGGAAGCACACAAGCACAAGATCACTATGCACAGTCCTAAGGGTGGTCTAAAGCAAGCCCCCACTGGACTCAGGAACAGTGGAATGGATTTTTCTTGGAGTAATGAGTCACACATCTGGCAGTCAGATGAATGAATCTGGATTTGCTGGATGCCAGGAGAACACGATCTACTGGAATGCCACAGTAAAGGTGGAGGAGGGATAATGCCCTGGCAACGTTTTTCAGTGAAAGTGTTGTTTATTTAATGCTTCAGAGCTTTTAAGTGGATACAGCCTGTGGCGAATATGTAGTGAACATGTGCAGTGTATTTTATTTATTTGACTACTTGTATAACTGTACAATAATAAGTGCTATAAATTGAACACTACAATTCTCTGTAATATACCTTTAGGTGGATCTAGTCAAAAATTCTGCATTTTATAAATGTTTATGGTTTGGCACGTGCAGGTATGCACATGAAAATGCTGGAAAACAACATCAGCCCACATTTCCCCTACTGGTGCCTTCCAGTTGGTCACTATATCATAAACAAACAGCATGTGATCCACAAACAGAGACTCTAAAATCTGATCAAAAACAGAACAACTTGTTCTACGGACACCACCATGTAGACATGATGTCACAGGATACTAGGACAAGGGTTTCTGAGAAACTGTCTTTGTAAATAGATATAACAATAAACCAATGGAGGAAAAAGCTAACCTACGCATGCTTGGATATGTACTGTTGTTGATTTCAGACCCTTCAGGATCATGAATTCTTCAACAATGCCCTCATTTTCACTGCTATGATTTTAAACTAATATTTAAGGGAACATTTCTATACTATACTGAGGTGTTACATAGACCAGCACTGTAAAAACAAAGTTTAAAAGCTGCATATTGCTTTACAGTCTACATGCTGTTTATTTTTAAAAGTTTTTATTTAGAGCATCAGATTTGGAATGAATTGTTATATTAAAGATATAATTTACTTTTACGTTAAGGCAGCGCTCATTCTGTAATTTCATTACGTGTTTGCATGGCTGTATGGCTGCTCCCAGATGACACACAAAGTAGAGGTTTCAGCATTCTTTGGAGTTTTCAGCATGATGCTTACCAGTATGTGTGCGTTTGTGGTTCTTCAGATTACCAGCAGTGGTGAACTTCTTGCCGCAGTTCTTCTCATTACAGATGAAAGGTTTCTCGCCGTTGTGCGTCCTCATGTGCACCTGCAGTCTCTGAAGTACATAAAAGCTCTTGCCACAGCCCTCAGCTCCACAGCGAAATGTACGGTCATTCCTAGAGCAGACACATAAACATCAATTTACATGCAATAGGTCATCAAAACAAGCTCACTAGCTTAAGTCATTTTTCCCCCACGGGCGCAACAGTTTCACTCATTTAATGCTACAGAGCTTAGTGTCTGGACAAGGAGACCACAAAAATACTGTTCAAAGGTCTTTCACTTCTGAACACACTGAGGGAGACGTAGTCGTGCAGTGCTCATTTTAAACGGGCCTAATTTTGGTTAAATACATAAATTAAGTCAAAGTCAGCACTGATATTTATTTTTAGACCTTAGAAACCCTAAGAAAGGGTTATTAAATATGATCACAACATGAAGCACTTAACCAAAACAAATACAATAAACATTTTCAAATAACCGGTTTCGATCTACCTGTGTGTTTTTAGGTGATATTTCAGATGAGCAGGCCAGGTAAAAGTTCTATGGCAGTTCTCATAAGGACACCTGAGGATCTTCTCTGTAGACGTACGGCTGTTCCGTGGCGGCGCCTCCTTCTTTGGCCCCTCCGACTGGTAGTTATGAATATGGTCACCTGGCGATGACAGTGCCGTAGATTGAGATGCGCCCCCCGTGCGATGCCCATCAAATGTGATACAGTTCCTCTGAATATATCAGAATGTGCAGGGATGTCCCGGTCTGTAAGGTTGGTCAGATCAGGGCTGACTGAGGCACATTTCAGTGGATTAATGACGGCATTACTAAACCTGATCCGATTGTGATCCTTTTAGGCTAATTTATTCCTCTCTATTTACGCCACTTAAAATGTGGAAAGTGGAAACAGCCCAACGGCCATAAAAGCAGCTATGGCAGCATTTTGAATGTGATTCATCAAAACAGGAGTAAATGAGCTCCAGCAGTGCACGAAGCACTAAGCTGTAAGGGTAGACTAATACGGTGTTCAAAGCTGAGAAAATAGACTACAATTTGCATGGTTTTAAATAGAGTTCACACAGCATCACACTAAGCACTTACCAAAACATAGTTTTAGTGCACTTAGTATATCTGAAAGTGTGTTTTTAGCTTTTTACATGACTGGCAGCCTAGCATGTCATAATTGGATTGGTTTCTACTAATGTATAATACACAGTGCAGCATAACTACTCATAGAAATATCATTATTGGACAGAACTCAGCAGATAATGGTTGCTTGCCAAGAGCTTCAGCCATTGCTGCGTTTACTGCTCTTTTCTTTATTGATAACCAGATTCACCCGGGAGCAGTGCCTTCAACATGATTGACAAGTAATTCGAATGTGCCGTCATCGCAGTGGTACTCATCCTCTGGTGTTGGCCAGATCTGACTACATACTACAGTGACTCATTATCGCCTTGTGAGGTACTAAACTGTATTACATGTCAGGACAGTTCACAACTAGCTGGTCAGCATGCTAACTTCAGTAGATATCTCTGCTGAAGATAAACAGATATCTGACATACTGTCAAAACTGTTCCTCACAATCTTCACATTCTGTTAATTACCTCAGTTCATTTTACAATGTTTTACCCTAATAATCTTACATATTGGTCCGTTAAATACTATGTCTCAAAGTAATGTAATTCTACTTTTGTACTGTAATGTCTTACAGTTCTACAGAACTAGATCACTGTACAGCACATTGATCCTCTGAACTTATAATGAGTAAGTGGACATTACTGTTGCTACTAGCCCTGGCTTCCTTTGCCAGCTGGGCTCGAGTCGCAGCGATCAGGCTGTCGTGGGCCAGCTCCTGCACCCGCAAGTACCATGGGGCGCTTCCGTCCCCACACTCCCCCGCTGATATCTCCTCCTCCGCCTCATCCACATCATCCTGTACAAACACCAGCGGCTCTGCAGAGGCTGCCAGCCCTTTAGGAAGAGAACAGGATCTCAGTAACTTTGTTAATCATGTTTTATCTCTGCAAAAAGAGAATTATAGGTTTTGTATGCTGTAAATCAAAGCAACATTCTTAGAATATAATTGCTTTTTGTGCTCTAGGAACTCTGAAACTCACAGACAGAACAGTAGTGCACTTATCTTTGCCCCATACACTGGTTATAAAACATACAAGAGGTAGTAATGTATTTTTTCTGGATAAACACTTGGAAGTAGTGTGGCTATACCTGACCTGTACATTAGATTTCAGGACTTCAACAGGTAATCTTAGTTCTAAGAGCTTAAACGCTGTTATCCAGCTGTTAAATCCCCTTTACTGAGCACATCATTGAGCCTGTGTCTATTTCCTGTGGCTGCTGTCATTGTTAAAGGAAGTCTTAAACAATGGGAGTCTCCCAGTAGCAATAACACTATTTTACAACTGGTTTTAAGAGGTGGAGAAACACCAAGGACCACCAGTTCAACAAGAATCATATTTCTTCCCCCCCAAACAAAATCGAATTGTACAAATATAAAGCTTCTGGGGAAATTGTTCATCAAAACATTTCATGTGAGGTTTTAGGATCTTACTCTTTTCCATCATAAATTATACCTGCAGGTAATGCCAACAGATAAAGAGATGGATTTTCATAGCTGTGATGAGCCGCAATCACACATTTCAATTTTCTCTGAAAATCAAGTCACTGTTGCCAGACTATTGAGCAGTGTGTCATATTGCTCAGAGGATGTCTGAACATTTTAAACAGATGAATCAACCTTGGTGTGATTGTAGATCCTGATCTTTACTTTATCCTTTGTTTGAATTAGGTTACCAAAGTTGCTTTCTAGTCTAATGTCACTTATTCACTATACGACGGTGATGCTAAGCTTGTCCATCCCTCTGTAATAAAAAAGATGTAACGGCTGCTCTGTCTATTGGGCTCCTCAGGAAAGCAATACATCCTCAGCAACCTCTACAAAATTAAACAGAACAAGGACAATAACAAAAAAGTGTGTCGCCAATGTTTTAAAGCTCCTTTACTTGTTTTGTTCTGAAGCTCCAGAAGGCCTGGGACCTGCGTACCTCACAACACATGCCTCAGTATTATTATTATTATTATTATTATTATTGTTATTATTATTATTATTATCATCATCATCATTTAACTATACACTTAAGGTCCAAGTTGGAGGCTGGAAGGTGCACCATAAATTTAAAGCTTATTATGAATGTATGACTAACACAACACACAAACATTGTGCATGAACTGCTTGTTTAGACTTATACACCAGTTTTATAAATAAAACACTTGCTATTCAGGGCACTAATTGCATATGAAACATGCCACAAATGGCTCAGTATGTTTGCTCCTCAGTGTGTCTAAAGCTTTTGAGAGTTGTTGAAGTGACTTTATAGTGTAAATACAAAATCCCCCATTCTACACTGCTTTTGGTAATGCTGGTATTATCACATTTAAAGCAGATTAAATACCTTTAGCAAGGTTAAGGAGGACATAAGAGGTGCTGTCCGGTTGCTGGAGGTCCTGAAGTATTGTCGGTGGGGTTGGTGTCGGGGAGTGAGACTGAAGCTGCACTACCAGGGGGCTTCGCTCCGGCCCAAACTCTGACAGTGATGGAGAAGCTGCATGGCTAAGAGTACTCTCTTGAGACAGAAAATCCCCAAAAAAGTTGTATAAGACATAAAAACATCAAGGCGGTATTTTAAAGCATGAGTTCTGTTAGCCTGATAATGTAGGCCAAAAAACAAGCCTGTCCAACAGGAGAACCTAATTTTTGGTTTTAGTTACTTAGCATACTGAGAAACTCTGCCTTGTGAAATAATCAGCCCACCAAGACTTTAAAAGTGGTTAGATATAATGATCAAAACATTAATCATGTACCTGGAAGGTCTAGCTGGCTGCAAATGGAGTTTTCAGAAGAGGTGAGGAGAGGTAGACACGGTGTTTTGGGGTCTGATTCCTCCAGGCCCTGGCCCAAGGGTATGGAGGCGTTCTGCACAAACTCAACCAGCAGCTTTACAAAAGCACAACACATATTCAGTTATCCAAGGGCAATTACACCATTTTTTTCTACAGAGTATTGTGATACATAGTACAATTGTACTACAATGTAATTCAGAGTACTTATATGAAATTATATGAAACTATTTTGCCTTACAACGCCCTGCATGTATTACTACACCATTAAAACATTAAAGGCAAGACATATTCATTAACATAACATTTTTCATACGCTGCAGTAATTCAAAGTGCTTTACAAACTTTAAGACCAAAACTTTCTATGATACTACTGTAAAGACAGCAGAACTTTCTGCAATTAAGCTCGTAAAGCAGTAGTGCAGCCTGGTCCTGGAGATCTGCCACCCTAGTGGGATCAGATTCAACATATATCTCCAAAGTTTAAATGTCTCTGAAAGCCTTAATTATCTGGATCAGGCATTTTTTTTATTAGACGTGCAGCTAAACACTGCAAAGAATAAAACCGGACGAGCCCCCAGGGCAGTTTCGCTTTCTCTTTTGTTCCTTCTTACCCACAGAAGAAGTAACAAATGGGGGCTCGTCCATTTTTCTTCGTTCGTGTCCCTTGCTGGTAAGTGTTTCTTTTGTCTCTGATTGGCAGTTTTGTGGTGTGGGGTGTTTAATATTGTTGTGATTGGGTTTAGTATTGAGGCATTAAAGCAATCTCCTACTTTTGAAGCTTTAGCGGGTTGCCGCAAAGCTGATTTGTTATTAGTGGCGGATTATTATGAGATACCTGTCTCTAAAACTGCTACTAAACAAATGATAAGGGATGCACTTTATAAACATTTAGTGGCAACTGGAATTTTGCCTAGTAAATCCATTAGTTCAGAATTGGCGGACATGGGCGTAGATACTTTTTGTGAAAAGCCAAGCGAAACGAAATCAAGCAATAAACGACAAACTTTGCAATAATAATTGTGATTTTGTTATTATTTTTTTTTGTTTTGTTTTATCAATTTAAACAAATAATATTGGTTTGGTCTGGCGGCTGAGCGGGCAGTCTCGCTTTCTCTTTTGTTGCTTCTTACCCCTAGAAGAAGTAACACTGGTACATGCTTTATTCATTTCTATTCTAAAACAGCTGAGTAATAAGGGGGCTTCTTCTGAGTAAAAGCCCCACGGAGTAAAACTTGCCATATTTTCAGTACAACTCGAGTGTCATGGTAAACATTATCAATTATACTGATATATTATCAATAACCATGGCTTAATAACTAGAAAACATCATGCTAGCTATTTTTCTAGATATCCACTGGTGTGAAGTAGTCTGACGTGCTTCATTACAACTAAGCACTTCAAACCAAACCACTCTGAATGACTTTGTTTACATTGTATAAATTTAATTAAGCACAAATACGTAATACAAAAAATTGGTGAAATGTCCCTTTAACCAAATTTGCAAATTTGTGCTGTGCAGTGGAAGCAGTACCTCAGGTTTGGAGTCAAGCTCATCAGAAAGCATGGATCCCGTCTTATATGATCTGTGGTGAGTAAAAGAGTTTATAATATGTATAGGATGTAACGGGGGGCTCACAAAAACCACAACAGGACGTGAAATACTTCTGACAGGCACATATACCAAACTGACCCCGCTGAGGTGGACACATGGGAAGACTGGGTCAGAAATAGCAGACTCTGGCCATCACATCACTCTTGATCAGAGGCTTTTGGCTGATCTTCTGAAAGTCTAAAGGAAAAGAAAGTCATAACTGGTTAAAACATCACTAACACACATGTGATGGCTATGCTAAAGCTTGCATGTTTGGGAGGAGACACACTGTAAAGCTGACTGTCCTATCGGATACGGTTAGTTGTGAACATATAAAATGTTGCTCTTTAAGAGTAATAAGAATGTAGATAATTTACAAAAACACAAACAAAACCAAACAAAATGCACACAGACTCAAACTTCGCTCATACTGCAGTGTTTCGGCCTCTGACACTGAAGTTAGCCAGCTGGCTACAGGGGCTGAACATGCAGCTAAAGAAGGTACCAGGTTTATTTGTAGCGAGATATACAAGCTTAAACAGAAATGACCAACTCACTAGACTTAATTGACCGTCAGATTATCAGACAGTGCTAAAAGAAATCACACGTTCTCACCAAAAATTCCTTTGCTGAACTTTCGACGCTAACGTTAGTTCCAGCTCTGTACCGAGACAGTTAGCCACCGCTAGCTGCGCTATTTTGCTAACTCGACTGAAACGTACAATGTGCTGTTATTACGAGTCAGTTAAATAACTGTGTGTTGGTTCTAGGTAATACTTTACATTGGTAGAATGTGTGTTTAAATCCTACCTCCATGTGTGTCATGATCAGCCAGAAGACAAAAAAATATCATCACAAACAAAAAGCTCAGCGCAAGTGTCCTTCCGGGTTGTACTGCGAGGAGCGAGGAGCGAGGAGGAGGAGGAGGAGGAGGAGAGCAGCACGGTGAGCTCGTTCACCGGACCAGAGCCCTAAACAGCACTCTTTGAAACAAACTATCACAATGTTTTGTTTTGTTTTTTAAAAACATTTTAAATATTTTGTTATGGAACGTCCTTTATTGTGGACAACAGGACTTTGTTGATGTCATATTTCTTATTTCTTGTTCTGCAACATCAGCACCAACTCAATCACAGAAAATACTGTAAATGAAAACTGAGTAAACAAACATTGTTTATCTTTTTTGATACCATTTCCACTTTTTCAAGATTCAAGAGTTTTATTGTCATATGCACAGCAGAACAGACAGTTACACTGTACAATGAAAATCTTACTTTGCTGTTCCTCCATTCACCAATAGATAAGATACTGAAAAAAAGGAAATAATAAAAATATATACAAAATATACAAAGTATAATAATATAAGTTGAAGTAAATAAAAGTATTCTTTATATATATTGTTAGAAAATACAAAATAAAAGTTACGTGTGCTTTTATGTGCAAGTATGAAGAGCAGCAGCCAGTTGCGAGTAACAAATGTAAACAATAATGTTTTGGCAGTATAAGACATATTTCAAATGCACTGTATACTAACATATTCCAAGGTTACAGTTACTTTAATTAAAAAAATCTAGGTTTAAACAGTTTTAGCCACACTAGCTAACCCTGTGTTAACCACTCCAAACCTTTGAGGCCAAAGTTTCATAATTTACACAGGTGGTATCCAACTGGTCCATTTCATTTTAATGTGTTATATTTAAATGTACAATTATGTAATTTTCTAATAAATTAGGAATAAATTAAATGAGTAATTATTCAAAAATAAATGAGTAATGAATTTACATGTTTACAGAGCTAACATGTTGCAAAGGTTTCTCGGTCAAAGGCCTCAGTCAAATTCCTGTCACCTGTGACGCTATTAATTTCATAGAAAAAACAGATTTAGTACGTCCCACTGTCCACTATAAAGGACATCAAAAAAAGGTATGCTGTTAGGTAGTTAAACATCTGTGCGTTGGCTGCACTGGCTCTCCGAACAGCGAACTCTCTCGCGGTCTTCAAACGCAGACTGAAGACCTATCTCTTTGTAAAGCACTTATAATCACTAATATACTAAAGTATTGGTATAAACTGTAATTGCACTTTATCTTCTAGGAGCACTGGCTAAGTATTGCACTTGTACTGTATGTAGTCTTGTATTTGTTCTCTTCTCTGTAGGTGTTCCAGTCTTGCTAGGTGTTGCATTGTCTTTTTTCTAGGTATCAGCACTGGCCCTGTGTTTATGGCAGTGTTTGAGTTTAAGAGTAGTTTGGACTTAATCCTGTTGTACTAGACAGAGATACATACTCTAACCAACGCTAAGCACTTTTGTAAGTCGCTCTGGATAAGAGCGTCTGCTAAATGCCGTAAATGTAAATGTAAATGTGCATATCAATAAAACGTGCTTTGAGAACTAGCTACAACAGTTGTATACCTAAAACAATAATAACATAATTACATAAAACATATTAGTTAATTAATACGCTTTAGAAACATAACATATTATTTGCCAACTTATTTGACAGCTTGCTCCTATAAAATGTGGTTACTGAGCCATTTTTAAAAAGGCAGATCCTCTGTTGTTAACAATACACCCCAACACATAATACATCCCAACACATGCACAAATATATATAATTGGAAATAACTTCTTAACTTAAAGGGAAATTCCACCATTTTTTCAAAAATTCTGGATGGGGCATTATAACGAACACTTTGAATGGAGCACAGTTGAACATTCAGAGAATGAAAAATTATGAAACAAGGGCTATCTTATCAAACTGATGCAGTAGATCTGTCTCTTTGTAGTTAAGTTCAAAGCTAGCATGATTTAAACACTAACAGAACATGCAGAACACAACTAACGCGGATCAAGCAAAGGTACTGCAATCTCCTCCTTCTGAGATAAGCTGTAGATCCAAAATATAGTATTTAAACACACAGATCATAGCTTTTCTTTGTAGGCATGTTTAAAACTGGCTCGTTTGTACAGAGTGGAGAATTCCACATCAAACCACTTTTAAGGATTTCTGTACAACTCAACTATTTCATAATTCAGAAATGTTGAAATATCTGTGGAGTTCAATAATAGCAACTTCTGAGTTGCCCTCTGGGTTATATCACCTGTGAGTTATTCTTCAGAATATGTTAATGACTAAACCATCTATGAAAAGTTCAAGAAAGGACTAAAATACACCCCCTTTTTCTACTGTCTACTGCCAACAGCTGATAGATAGATAGATAGATAGATAGATAGATAGATAGATAGATAGATAGATAGATAGATAGATAGATAGATAGATAGATAGATTAGCACAACATTACTGACTTTCTCAAGGTAAATACTTTAACTTGCTTAACTTTAAACAAGAATCATGGTCACTCAAAAGCTTGGAGAAAAGTCTTGTTATGGTCCACCTGGAGATGTTTCTTTAATAGGTGGGAAGTATCAACGCTGTCACTGTGCAAGAATGCTAGTTTGAAATATAATGTAGTTTAAAGGGAGATGTTTATACACATTTATCCTCCATGACAATATACAACAAAGTATAAAAGCAACAGATCTTTATTTCATAAAACATTATTTCAGGATTAGTTTTTTTAAATAGAAAAATTACAAAAAAAGCTCAGATGTACCCGGACTGGCTAATAACAGCACAACTGATACAGCACACTCTTGTTATTGGATGTGTTTTTGCTGTGCATGAGCTTAATTTTACATGAAAAAAATAGTGAGGTATAATTCTTCTAAGAACAACATCTCAGTATATAAAAACTAAAACAATTATTAGCACACGTAAATAATATTACTGACACACTTTCCTATTTTTATTTTACATGAAGCATGTCTGAGTTTTAGCAGCAGTAAAGTGCTCACCCGTGACTTCCTGAGGTATAAATAGAAGGACAGGTTTGTAGGCCAAACATCATTCGTCATCCATTGACAGGAAGTCAGTAAGTACATGTAAAATATGAGTCAGATGGTTGTTGACCTTCCTAAACCAGGCCATGGTTATAAAAATAGATTCACGTCTAAAACAGGAAAATAACTGGCAATGGTGATGTTCTTAACGAGTGGAGCTGAGAAGAAAGGAGTCTGAGAAGAAAGGAGTATACAGTCCCCACCACACACAGTTAAACAGTTGCAAGAGCTGGCTGCATCTGTGGGTCACCACATTTCCAAAAGCACACTCAAACAGTTAGTGATCGCTAAACCTCACTGGGACTTTATAAGAACTGGGTCCTCCAATCAGATGATACAGAACCAGAGCTTTCTGGCAGTAAACAACAAAGTGATTTCTTAACCAGACGTGATTCCAATGCTCTGACACTAAAATGTGATTTCAAAGTGTGTTTTGCTTCATTTACAGTGTGACAAACAACGAGGATGTGATATACAGAGCGGCAGAAGTACTAGGATTTGGCTTTCCTACATTGTAACCACAGCAACCCATGCAGATAGGTTGGGGTTGTCAAGACACAAATCCGACCTCGTTTTCAGAAACAAAACCGATTTTGCCTGCAGTCTGAAGGTTACATAAAATATAACCTCAGAGTGAAGTATGGTGGCGGGTGTGGCTATTTCTTTCTCAAAGGTCGTATAATCTTTTTATCAGAGAGTGACACGTGCATATTTGTGTGTGTTTGTTTCCTTTACTTGTGCCACAAACTCCTCTCTCAGAGGACCCCAAGAAGAGATGCATGAATAAGACAACTTATTTACTGAAGAGATGTCTACGCTCGATTAATCTTGTCTAAAATTAAGTCATTTCTAGTTAAACAATTATAGTCAAATCATTTAGGTTGGACAATGACTTTGGGCACAGCAGCCAAGGGGCTCAGCAGACCCCACAAAAAACTGCAAGTAAAGCAGCACTATATACATTTTTTGCTCAAACTGAAGGAAGTAGCATTCAGGAGAACAGAATACATAACAGTATGGTGCAGGTGTGCAGCAATAAGTCAACCTTAAAGGACTAAATAATTATTAAAAGAAGCAGGACTGCTTTGGACCAATCAAAATCAATATTATACCAAAGATGTGATGACAATAGCAGATAATTTACTCACATCCTCAGAAGAGACACCCTTCACCAAGTGTTGACTGAGTTCTCTTTCAATGAGTTTGCAAGCCTCAGATTTATTTGCTCTGTGAAGGTAATTTATTAATATAATTATTATTTTATCATATTGTGTTATCAAAATCTGCCAGGAGGCTAAGATTGGGTATTGGTTCGATCTTCTAGTAAGCCAACATTCACTCACGCACACACTCAAAACACCTACGGGCAATTTAGAGTGAGTGATCAACCAAACATGCATGTGTTTGGACTGTGGGAGGAAACCCACTCAAGCACAGATTGGCCCGGACCAGGAATCCAACCCGAATCGTCTTGCTGTGATGCGACAGGGCTAACCACAACACCATTGTGCCACCCTGTATTAGTCTATTATCACTTAATAAAAATCAACATAATGTAATTTAACCTTTTAAATGAGTTTATCTTCATTTTGTAACTTTTTTTATTTTATCTTAGTTGTTCACAGCAAAGGAACACACATTTTCAACATATTAGTTTACTAAATATTCCTTCTAAGGCACCTTAACAAAGTTAAACAGATGAATAACAAATATTTAAGAAGGACGCTTCAGGAATAAATTGAATATAGCAATCTCACAAACTGAAAAACAGCTTTATTTGTTCAACAAAGCAAAAATAAAAAAAACACAAGAACAAGATTTCAATTTAATCCTACTACTAACAAAGCCTATTGGAGTCCTGAACATCATTTGGGTTGCATTTTCATTTTTCACAGATACCATGTCGGAAGACTACAGGTGCAGGAAATATTTGTACTAGTCTTACATGAAACATGAGACGTTGTAGAACCACAGTTCTGATAAATGCAAAAGCTTTGGAAAGGAAAATATACATCATTAAATACTCATTTACAAAAAAATAGAAAAGAGAAACAGGAACAGGTACATAAGAAGAATGCAGCTGCCCATATATTACGCGACATAATAATCTTAACCTTTGCACAAAGGTTTTAAAGACAACCGTAATAGAACAGCCAAGACAACAATAGAAAAATTGCATATTTGACAAGCCAGGACATGTACAGATGTATGAAATCTCAAGGCCTTTTGGCTTTAAAAAGAAAAAAAAAGGATCAAGCAACCTTTCCACTGTGGCACTAACTGTACCAGTAAAGACCGATCAGCTCTGTCCTAACTGATCAAGCCATGTTTTGCTGTAAGGTTGTGACGGCTCCTAAGCACGGAGTAACAGAGGTGGTAGCAGGACAGCACATTCACAAAGAACCCTTGCATGGTTTATCGTTTAGAGACGTCAACGTGCCAAGGAATTTTTGAAGCTAATGGGCTTTGGAGAGAAACGATAATGATCTTTTAACCTCTCTGGAGTAAACGGGCTAAAAAGTAGCTGCATCCAAGCATCAGAGAAGATGAAAAGTTCACCTGCTTCAGGAGAACATTGACAAAGCATAAGAAAACACAAAACATGGGCAACGTTCACAGCAGCTGCTCATGCCACATTTTAATAAACAAAATGGACCCCTTACTTTTCTGTACAAGAGACTTTTGAATGATTAGAATGCTTCACCTTAGCCCTGTGTTACAGTAACAATCAGAGACATCTAGTTAAGGACATTGAAAGCAACGTTAAATACCGTTCTTGAAGGCAATAGAATGCTGCTACCTTTAATATGGAAAGACTTACAGTCTATAGCTGAACAAATATATTTAAAATAAACTAGTGGTTAACGTGTAGCTGCCACACAAAAAAAGCTTAACTACCACTTCTGACAATTATTGTTACTCACAACAAAGTCTGGCATTTACAAAAACGAACCTTTAATAAGGCCAAGATGACTGTAGTTAGATCTCAGTAATTCCTTAATGATCCCTTCATAACAAATATCCATACCACTAGATATAGTTCCAAACCACTGCAATGTATGACTTTATCCAATGCACTGCAACCTCTATGAATCTGAAGAATGAAGTGTCTCTGAATGCATTTCAGAATGTGCACACAGCCTAATCTCATATCTAACGTGATAAACGTGTCTACACTGACATTCAGGAGCAACTTCCACCCTCTGAAATCCTTAAGTGTAAAGGGGAAAAAAGCAGACCTGAATACTGAATACATGCCAACACCTGCTCCCTACACTGGGATTCACAGACTACCTTAGACACTTTTAATTCTAGGACAGGCATCATACGCCCATATATTTGTGAAAGGACGGCATTAAACTTTTTTTCATTGGCTACTTATGCAGAGGAAAACCAAAAACGATTCATAATAAGAACATTTAAATGATTGAAATAGAGTTTGACAGAAATAGAAAAAAATAAAATTATATATGTATAAACATACATGTTTAATCGAATAAATAAATTGTGGTATTTTGGTCAATTTACAGCAGTAAAACTATCTTCTGAAAAAGAACATTTTTAAAGTCAGATTTCTCTCAAGAAGTATGAAGTAAATGCATTAGGAGACGAAGTTGTTGTAGATTGTACAAGCAAGTTAAGTTGAGTGTTTGAGGCCTGCAAGTTCAATATTTCCCCTAATGGTTTGTGAAAACAAGGACACGACAGAAGAAATGAGCACAATGCTACGAGTTCGGGCAATTCTGTATGGAATTCAACAATGCAGTGTCAGTCTAAGGCAGTGTTTCCTTTAGCTGCTCCTGGGGGCCCACTGCCCTATACATTTTAATGTTTTCCCTGCTATAAAAACACCCGCCTTAACTCAGTAAGGATTGTTAATTAGAAGCTGGAAGCATGTTGGGAGCAGGAGGCGTCCAGGATTGGAAACTACTAGGGCAGGAGTGCATAACCTTATCCATAATGGGCCCTTAAGGCTTAAGGTTTTTATTTTAAACAGGCTGGAGTGTAAGGCTGGACATTCCTGCTCTAGGTAAGGGGGAAGAAATTTAAAGAAGAAATTTAGTAGTTCAGTTTAGATTTAGCTAACTGCTACAAGCAGCTTCTATTCTGTTAGCTTTTTACATTGTTTGTGTTTTGCTGCTTCAAGTTGAAATGTACAAGTTTGGTCTGGTAATAAAATTATTAATGTTATGTTAATTACAATTACAGAATTACAGCTACAGCAGAAGATAACTGTGGTTGAAATTTGCAAGAAGTCTGAAGCCACCAAAGGTCTGTTGAGAATGAACAAAAGCATCTGGTTTGTTTCAAATGGTGGGTAAAAACACCTTAGACTAGTTCCACTAGTGGTTTTGTTCAGAATTAAGACTTGCCATATTGCTATATAGGCATGGCTGCTATTTTTGCAAACAACATGACTTGTACCGAGATCCACTTGCACTTTAAAACAGAAATAAAATCTTATATTCATAAAAATCTCCCCAGATAAACCCTGCTTTGTCTGCTGATGTTTGACATCTGTACATCTCTTAGTATTACCAGGAATTTAAGTTTTAAAACTGTTGTTCTGCCATGCGTATGCTACATTCATCTTGTTGCTAATAATATGTTAGCTTGTAGATGTATAATTATGTTACTGAGGCAAAAAAGAAGCCCTTATGAATGTTTTGTGAGCTCACTGCAGTCAAGATGTGTGTGAAATTACTTTTACACCATCTCTTACTCTACCAGAAGCAGATATCCAACCGATATTACCTCTAATTACCACTACTGTGGTTCTATATGACAGTACTGGATTGAGTAAACCAAAAATGGTTCTCTCCTTTCTTTATTATTTTTATCTTATTAGTTAGAGCAAATATTGCTCACTGTTTAAGTTATTTAATTCCTCCTGAATTTCTTAAATATTACAGGTGTTGGCAGGTATTAACTTAGGAATATATTAAACTCACTGTAACTTTAAAAAAATATCAAAGGCTAGCAAGAAAGGCAATCTGAATATTTGCTTAAAGAGTCTGAGTCCGTGTTTCAAGTGTCCTTACTGATCACTTTGTCACTGATTCAATGCTTACAGTCTTCTCCTTCTCGTTCTCCTCCTGCAAGCTTAGCTGTAGTTTGCTCCAGATATGCAGGTCTCCTGTCTGTAGGGCTTCCATGAAGAGGTTTGTGTGTTCGCGAAGCTGATCCAGCTCTGCTTGGGTCCTTCGATTTTGTCGGATCAAATCTTTTGTGCGCAGAGTAATGTCCAGCAACCCTGATTTACTGAGAATGTTGTAGGTGTTGCAGAAACGTTTCCTCTTGTTACTGCTGTCCGAGTCATTGCTTTGGCAGGTGTCGTCCTTGGCGCCTCCTTGTGTCTGGTTCTGTAATGCCTTGGTGTGCGTGTTTGCGAGTGCTGTGGTCGGCTCCAGCCTTTCACTACCTGGTCTTTCGACGCCAGGGGAACTAGCAGTGTTGGACTCAGTGAGTGCTGCGTGGGGCTGAGGTGATGCTGACAGAAGCCTGCTTGGTGGAAGGTGATTTGGTGTTGATGAACCAGAAGAGGCACTACTTTGTACACCTTGCTGCTTGTCTCCGTGAGGCTGATCCCGGGAGCTGGAAGACGAACTACAACTCTTCACTGAAGTAGTAGTGCTGGAGCTGCTGCAGTTACTTCGTGGGCTGTCTCCAGGATGAGGAGCAATTTTGGGGTAGGATTTCAAAATGGGAAGGTACTTCTTATGCTTACGACGTTTGGTAGGAGGTCCTTTTGGCACTGTAGATGCCCTCTGTGAGACCATTGGTTGCAGGAAGACTACTTGGGGTTGCTGAACAACCTCAACAGCTGGACTGAATCCCCAAGGCTTCAAAGAGGAAGGATTATCACCAGGCTGGCCCAAAATAAAATAATTAGATTCAAGTTTGGTGGATAAACGGTTAGACAGAAGAATGATTAAGCTGATATACTGCTTAGCACAAGATTAATTCTGTATGCTTAGAACTATATCAATGTAGAATGTGGTGTTAATGATAGATTTTCTTCTAATGGACATTTAAAAATTAACCTGAGCAAACTCTGAGATTTAGCTTAGCCACTATGGGTGTGTACCTTGCAATCTGGTGACATTCAGCTTTTTTTCTTATCAGTACTGCAGTAGACAATACTGCTACAGCAATATACTGTGCTGCCATAAAGCCATTCCAAATAAATCATTACATGTGCTAGTTGTTTACACGTTATAACTGCTTCTTATATGGTGTGCTATTATTGTAAACCAGTAATAATCCAGCAGTAATTACGTTTTAGAATACGTTTATAAAAAGATCTGTGATATGGACATAATAACATTTCTGTCTAAAAATTTAATATTAAATTAGCTGTAAAAAAAAAGCATTGCAATGTTGTAACAATGTCTTTCTGTCCTATCTTTTTTTCAATGTACTTAGTAATATTCACATGATAACACGGGTTTTATTGTCATCTACAAACAATGTTTTTAGAATTCTCCCTCCAATGAATCATGGGGGACATTATGTTTCCATCTGTTGTAAGTTTCCATGTTATTTGCACTAAGTATAGAGATAACTGCAATTCTTTGGAATTGAGGCATGTTTGTCCTTATAAATAACCGAAGGGAATTTTGTTTTACCTGTTTGAGAAGTACATTGTTCATGATGATCATAGGTGAGAGACCCTGGAAAGATCCCCCGACAACAGACAGCGGAGAAGCCTGGGACCTGGAACCTCCCACGGCGGGCATTACTCCTCGAGCTGCATCTTCTGAGTCTGTCTGGTCAAGTACACTTAGATGCTCAGAACTGGCATCTATGAAAATAATGAAAAGAACAAGCATTATATGTATATAAATGAGTCACACGTTGACACTGAAAACGTCAGTAATATTTTTAAATACCTACCTGAGAAACCAGAATCCCTTTCAGAGTCTCGTTTTGATTTATCCAGCCTCTTGATTTTGGACTTGCCCACAGTCCTCATGTCACCATCATCTTTCATCTTCACACTCATCTTGACCCCACCTTTTGGCCCCGTCACACCACTCTTACCCTGCCATAAGGGAGGTAACAATAGAAATACAATAACCACAGTAACAGTATCTTCAAAACTTCCTAAGATTAAGAAAGCTCATCAGAGACTGTTGGCTGGGTGTGTATCAAGCACCTTCTACCTGGGCTGCCCAATATACTGTTTCAGCATCATCATCGTGCCATGCTAATACACAATATTCACGTCACAAGATATGCAGTGTTAAGTAAGTTTTGATGCTGATACTTAAAAAAAAAAAAAAACACAACAACCCAAAACAACAGTTCTCATTTTTTGTGAGGAGAGGCCTGTCTGACAGAACATAGATTACTCTGATTTAAGGGTTAATAGTTAATGAATACATGGAGAAAAAAAGTTAAAGCGCTCACAGCCTCTTCTATTTGGCAGGTTGAGACCAAATTCAAGAAAGTATGGTTTACATTAAAAAGAAAAAGTCCTAAAAAAAAGTAATTCTTCAGCTTTCTATTATTTTTATTTCTGAGTAGTTTAACTTTTCAACAAAATCATATTCATAATTTGAGAATGGTTTATTCTTTATAAATAGAGCTGTATGAGTCGTTTGGTGAAACACCCTGTTTTCCACACATTGCAAAACATATATTACAGGCAACAAATGCAGTGCAAAAATATATATATATATATATAGTGCAGCCCTACTTCTAACCATAAACCCAGTCTCAGCATTCATCATACTGAAATACTGGACCTATTCTCTGACATTACCCAGTCTGAGCACATGAGTAGACAGTATAAGTGTTCAGAAATGATAAGTGATCAGAAAACATGTCTGGCAGATGACTGGTGCAAAATAGCGTTAAGTGGAATCTATTGAAGAACTAAAACTCTTGTACATTAAGCCAGTATAAATGAGTTTGAGATTCATCTTATTATGTCTGGATTGTAAACTGTAAATGATAAAAAATTACCACTTCAGCATACAACCAGCAACAAATGCAAAACGCTAACACCTACTCCCCACCCCCCTCATTCTGCACTGAGTATATGCGGAGGTAAATAAACTGCACTTGCCATGAAAGGAACAACCGGTTTTAACTAGGCTAGATGCACTGCAGCATGTCGGCGAGGCTCTTGGCCAGTTTACTGAACTGAACTATTCGAATACGCAATGAAGAGAAAGCGAATAGGTGGTCTATTAATTATGCATTCGTCTCTCATTTTGCTTCCATTTAGCTAGCTAGCTTTAGCTTGGGTGGGATTAAGGCTGCTGCTATGGTTGGCCATTAACCCGCTGGCTAGTTTGGCGACTAGCTACGCGTTCTGTCCTCGTAGGACAGAGAACATTTTAGATTTAGGATATTTATGACATAGAGAACTAGTCTTGTCGTTGTCTCGTAGAGTTAGATATACCGTGGTAGTCTGCTTAAAATAGCTATAACGCCAGCGACCTTTTTAACGTAGGTTGGCCAGCTAGCGAACTGGCTAGCACTGGTTACAAACGGCTGTCAGGAATAAGCTTGGCTAACATGAGCCGAGCGGACTGACTCGCTGTTTCGACTAAACAAAACAGTTCCGAAAAAGAAGTGACGACCTGACCATGCTGTCAGTAGGAATACTCGAAGAAAGCCCGCCAACCCTACCTTACTTTTGCGTCTCCCCGTCAGTCACTCGTTCGCTCGTCGCTCACGTAAACCTCGGCGAGAACATACACGATACCGTACACGAGACCGGAGAGTAACGTAGTTTAGCTACACCCCTCCTCCTCCCTCGCACACAGCTCCGCACATGCCGAAGCGAATAATCATACTCCGAAAGCCCCTCCCCGTCTTTAGACCGACACCGAGAATGTGAATGTGAATATTAATACTTATTATATGTATTTGGTTTACAGTCGTACTGTAGTGCTGGAATCTAACCTACGCATTTTGACATCTTTGTTTTAAGGCGCTCCTTATTTGGCAGAAATGGGCGGGGTTGCCTTGTCGACGGCTCGGAGAGCGAAAGAATATACGTCATACCAAAACACGCCTGTGATTGGCTGCTCCCACCTATAAACGCCCGTCGCGCTCTCCTATTGGCCAACGCCGGAGACGTTAAGCCAAAAAACGTGACCGCGCAGTGAATGTGAGAACATTTTGTTCAACCGCAAAGCGGCGTTGTTTGGCGGCGGCATGAAGAAACTGAGATGTGGAACACTTGGTACATGACTATTACATAACAGATCCGACGCATGGCCTTAATTTAACCTTAAGTAAAGGCAGGGCCACTGGCTATTCTACACGTAATCCCCTTAACTCATACACTCCAGCAGGAGTGAAACTGAACCCCGTGAAGCGCCTTACTGAACATCTCTCAGCATTGTTCATCCTTACACAGACATGCCATAAGAATCAGACAAAAGAGCTAGTATTTATTCCATAAGTGTGTAGGTACACCATAGCTGGATTTAGACGATATTCCAACAATGCAGTTCAAAAAGTTACACAGGCCCAACAGGGTCATGACTAATGCAGGCTGTGGGCAACAAAGGGGCAAGAGAGGGTCTGACCTTCATTACAGTGTTTACTTTTGTGAACTTGTGATCAAGTTATGTTATCTTTTCCACAACAAAAGGATAAATGAAGTAACAAAATCGACAACGATCTGAGTCATTCTATCCTTCACAGAAAACTTGTTCATAGCCAGTGGAGATCAGGGCTTCATCTTAGACACGGCTGAGGTCCTTATCATAGTTTATGTCCTAGATGCATCTGCTTTTTGTCCGTTTCCGTTTTCATGCCAGAGTTCATGTGTCCTTGTGTGTTCGTCTTGAGGATGGAGATGTTCCTACTAGCTGAGGTGATTATGGCGCCTACATCAGACAAATAAGCAAAGCTTAGTTAATATTTTCATACTTAAACACACACATATTGCAGTATTTCTCATTATATATTAATACAAAAATCATTTGCAGGTTAAACCTGTGTTAAAACTATCTAGTGCAGTATACTGATTAGGTTAAAATACTTTTTTTTATGCATCGATCACATTTATACATTGGCATTAACAGGAAGTTTGTGCCCCTCTTGTTACAGTAATGCTAAATTTAGATGATTAGTTTTGGATCGCAAACTTCACTCCAGTTCCTCCCAGTGGTATTGGATGGAGCTCCATCATTCCAAAGAACACAGCTTTACTGCTCCACATTCCAACGCTGGGGGGGCTTTATAACTTTCTAGGCGGTGCTTTGCATGTTTGCTTGCCCCAGAGTGTGGCATACAATCTTATAGGAAAGTTTTTTTTATTGAGATCATATCAGTTGTGTTTGCAATTGAACGCCTCTTCCAACAATGGGTGCATCTTACATCTCAGGGACCCAAAACAAGAGTGTTAAGTACATGTCCACCAATAGAAAACAGACTTTTTTTGCCATTGTCATGCTGTGAATTCATAAATAATACTATGATAAAGTTTACATTGTGGGCTTTTGGGATGTGTAGTTTTAGTGTCCTGAATAGACATAGGCATAATTGTAAAGGGCCCTTGATTGGTACAAGTTGGTACATTTTAACAATGTTTACATACTACATCAAGTTATTTAATTTGGTGTTCAATTATATGGGCCCTTTACACATACAGACAGAGTGTTAAATGGATTTTGATGTATTTTAATAGATTTATTACAAAACAGATCTACTGTTACAGTATTTGAGGTGAATCAGTGTTCACTCCATTCAGTTTCCTGCTATTGTGGTTTAAGCTTTCTGGTCATTTATGGTGCATTTTATGAAAAATAGAAGTATACCAGAGCACGTATCTGTGTAATGTTTGCAAATAAAACTAATTTATTGTATTTTATTTTATTTTTTAATTAGTATGCTATAAGGAATAATTACATGGTCACATTTTAATTATAGGATTTGATGTAAAAGGCTCAGTTCTATAGACACATTCCATTTTTCCACAGTGGTGGTGATAGATACCAGACACCTAAGAGTTCAATACCTCCAAAAGCTCCCTCGCAGTAAACTGTTCCATGAGTTTGTTATAAATACTTTGCCTGATGTACTGTTTTATAGTAGTTCCTAAAATTTGGCCAGAAATGTGAATTTTTTAAAACCAATGCAGGGCAGAGAGATTCATGAGGCTCTGAAAGTAGTACTTAGAAGTATATAGAAGTATATAGAAAAAACTTCTATATATATTTAGATTTACCACTATTTTACTACTAAACATTACATAGAAGCAGGTTCACTTTTTAAAAAAAGCAATTTAATTTACTTTCACCACAAATGTAAATACATTTCAGTCTCTATGAGTATGCCATATAACTTTACCTATAGTGCAACAACTGAATTATGCTGAAATGTTTAAAATAGTTTTCCCCACTCTAATAGTCTTTAATAGCCAGCAGAGGGCAGTTCAGAGCTTACTTTCCAGAGGTTGCGGCTTTCTTCTTTCCATGTTTTCCTTTTTTTCTCCTGTGTGGACTGAACCTCTGGCTGCAAAAGCAGGAAATAGTCATAGTTACTCCACAAGCCTGACTAGATAGTCTCAGTTTATAATAAAAGCAGAAAAAACCCACCTCTGATGTCTATTATGACTCCGTCTGGGTCTAAAAGTAATACAGAGCACTGGATCAGTCACAACAGTACATTTTAAAAAAGCACAGAGGCTTCTAATAAGGAGATGCTTAGTTTGCGTACCTGCACTCACAGGTGTGGTGCTCTAAAAATGACAGTTGCACATACTGCCTGCTCCTCTGTGTTGGGCTTATCTTCAGCAGCTGAAACAAAAGCAGAGAGAGACAAGATGAACCTATATGAGATATATCAAAGTAGTTGAATTTCTCAGTCATGATTGGTCCAATAGACATGCTTCAAAATGGCTAGCAATAAAATATTCTTTAAATTAACTTACATTACAGTAAAAAAAGTTTTGGCTGTCTCCTGTAAACAAACTATTCTGTAGACACTTGGTTTTGTTTGGACAGCAACAATATAGTTAATGTTATCACTTGGGTACAGTTATGGGCCGGACCAGAAGGTTGCTGGTTCGATCCCTTGAGCAAGTGGCTGTGTGCAAGACACCTAACCCCCAACAGCTCCCCCGGTGCTGTGGATGGGGCTACCCACAGATGTGCTTACTGTCCCCTAGTATGTGTGTGTGTGTGTGTGTGTGTGTGCGTCTGTGTGTATGTGTGTGTTTCACTGCACAGATGGGTTAAATGCAGAGGTCGAATTCCACAGTGTGCAAACACAAGTGGCAAATAATTCTAAATTCACGTAAGCTCAGCAGCTGCCCTCTAGATAACACTCCAAAACTGCTTGGAATAAAACTACTATTTTAGAAGAACTTACATTAAGAGTAAAGGTGTTTTTGCACCTTTCCTGTTCCTTTGGACCGCAGTGTTATACAGCTCCCTCTCCCAGAACAATACATGTTTAGAACTGCATATAGTTCTATAGTACCCCACTCATAGATGCTTCATACCACATTATTTCTGTGCTAGCTGTAGTTGTGTTGCGTTTACCAGTGTGTAGCTCTGAAAAACACAATGTTTCTACTTTTATGTTTTAAGTATCCTGATAGACATGAAAAATTTACCTGCATTGTGATATTGCGTGTGAGGGAAGGGAAGCACTCTAGTTTCTCATCATTACAACAGCCAGAGCAGCGCTGTAGAGGTACACAGCCAGGGCTGAATATGTGCTCCACTCCACCTGGGTACTCCTGCTCTACTGCCACCATCTTCTCCAGTGTGCGACAAAGGCTTCGACTCCACACCTCATGAAACAGCATCACTACAATAACAGTAACAAAAAATTTCAGCTGTAGTCTTCACTTCCATCACTAATCAAGCGTTAAAGAAGTGGTTAAAAATCCAAACCTGGGGATCCATTAGGCTTAAACAGTTATAAAAGGAATTCCACATATAAAAAAGGCTGTATAATAAACTTATGGAGATGCAGTCACAAACAAAGTCAGTGCGAGTGGTTTGGTGTGAAATGGTTCACTGTAGAGAAATTTGCAGACTGATTTTTTTACTCTATTATTGGTGTGGCAGACCATTTTCAGCACCACAGTGACACAAACATGATGGTGGACACTGATGATAGACTATAGGATGACCAACACAAACTGTGCAGCACCAACTATCGTCTCTGATTGTACATCTACAAGGTGAACCAACAAGTTAAAAGTGTCTAATAGAGTGGACAGTGGATGGACATGGTGTTTAAAAACTCGCCACGACACACACTAACATACCATTACCACATCAGTGTCACGGCAGTGCTGAGAATGATCCACCAACCAAATCCCACCTGCTCTGTGACAGTCCTGAACACTGAAGAACAGAGGTGTCAAGTAACGAAGTACAAATACTTGGTTACCTTAGTTAAGTAGAAATTTTGGTTATTTATATTTTATTGGAGTAATTCTTTTTCAGCTGACTTTTTACTTCTACTCCTTATATTTATATTTTTTACAACGTTTTCTGGTTGTTTTCATTTATGAACATTTGCATTCCAATAAAGGTTACTGATAGCATGTCTTTAAAGTTTGACCTTTTGCACCATTACAATACTTACAGGCAACTAGTCATTATATCTTCCGCTCCATGAAACACATGTAAATGCTCAGTAGGACACAGATATGCTTCTTTAATATATTTACATTGTACTAAACTACATTCATGTTCAATGGGCGTATATGCAGCTGAAACAGGAAGCTTAGCGGATCCCAAATTGATCAACATTAACACTTTAATATAACATTATAGTCATTATGGCTTTTAGAAGAATGATTTTTTGGGGGGAGGTGGGCTAGTACACCATAGGTCCC
This sequence comes from Megaleporinus macrocephalus, assembly GCA_021613375.1. Classification (NCBI taxonomy): domain Eukaryota; kingdom Metazoa; phylum Chordata; class Actinopteri; order Characiformes; family Anostomidae; genus Megaleporinus; species Megaleporinus macrocephalus. Next base: position 33,303,214 of record CM038707.1, read on the forward strand.
TGTGGTGCGGCCTAAGCTTTTGGCCTTAATACCATTTTTTCCCCTTACATTAATTTTACTTTTATACTTTAATTAGTTTTGAAAGCAGTACTTTTACACTTCTACTTGAGTGAAAAGCTTGAGTTGTATTTTTAAACCCTAGTATGTATACTTCTACCTGAGTAATGAACAAGAATACTTTTGACACCTTTGTTGAAGAACCAGGTGAAAGAGGGCTGAGAACGTATGCAAAGAAACAGACACACTACAGTCTGTAATCAACATGAGCTCTTTATAATACATGTTCTGTTCGGAGCAAGCTGGAGTAGGTGTTTTGGATCCAGGGTCACTTTAAACAGTGCAGGGTCGTGTGTCCCCAGAACATATAGAGAAAAGACGCTTACCTTCAGAGTGGGATGTGCTTAGAGCAGTCGTGACCTACAAAACAAAAATAAAGAAAAAAAGACAATAAAAAAAGAGCGTCATGTTTATTTTCATATTTCTGTGCGGGTGCACTCTGACTCATGGAGGCGTGGTGTCTCTGTGGAAAGTGTACGAGCACCGACATCCACTTAGCAGGAGATAATAGGATGAATTTTGCAGAAAGGGCAGGCGGAAACCTCCTAAACAATGTCAGATTGCTGATTGTCCTTGTGCACTGAACCAAGTCTGACTCAAGGGTTCCCAGTATTGACCAGCAGAGACACTTGGCTCGCATCCACTGTCAGGATGATTTGTGAACAAACATGTAGAAAGTGTAAACTAATTAGGGCAAGTGGGCACTCACATCGCTATAAGTGAGGGACATTTAGGGGTTGGAACTAACATTAGCTGCAGAACGTGCAAATCCCCAGAGCCCACTCTGAAAAGCGGATTGTACTGTGCCACAAAAGAGACCAAATAGACCTACAGCATATTTACACAGGCAGGATTTACACGACCAAAACTGAAAAGCATATGTTTAACTCCATGACTGATCATTGACTGGTGGACTGCAGATCTGACGAGACTGCACACGATGGCATGTTCACTATACAGAAACATAGTCATCCCACACTCATACCATGTAAATACATACTGTGTAAATAGTGCAAATGCTGTCAGACCAACAGTAAGGCTAAATAAATACATTTGATGGAAACAAACACATTTAATTGTGTGTTTTTGAAAAGCTGCCTTATATATTTTAATTTAATATTGGAAAGAGAGCAGTATATGCGTTTATACTAAAACTAAAACCACACCCAGCTTTCTGATAGCAACACAGATAAACCCTGAATGCCTTTTAACTCACCATGGAAATGTAATCTCCCCTGATATAACAGTCTGGCGCTAGGTGATAAAAAGCAATGGTGACTCATAAATTAGGCTTACGGGCCGAAAGCCACATTCAATTCAAGTATTATGTATTATGAAAAAATTATAGATTTTAAACTTTTTTTAACAACAACAACAACAAAATAATTAATACATAAACGCACAACCTGAAACAAACATATATAAATCACTAATTGTATTAGTACAATAGGAAATAATCATTTCCATGAAGTTGCATTCACAACGTCTATTGTAAAAAATGTTATATTTTAGAATGTTATTCAACGACAATTAACCAAATCAATCAAATAACATAATCCTTTATTAAATAATAAATAAATAACGTGCTAATTATGTTAAACGACCAAATGGAAAGTGAACAGATACGCGAATAAACAATGTTTTTAGCTGTAAAGTACCTGAACTTGCGGAAAGTGGAGCACCAGCGTGGCGAGTATCTGAGCCATACTGACGAAACTGTTCATGTCGAATCAAACATTAGCGCTCCAGCCGCTCAGAGTGGACGAGGCGAAAGTGCGAGCATAGCGGCTCAGTCCCGGACCGAAGATGCTAATTTATATAGATTTATAATATAACACCATCCCTGCGGTCTCTGTCCCGTTTATGTAGTCAGAGTCTGTACTGAGAAATCCTCTCAGGAGCACTGCAAGAAAAGCCAGTGTAACTTTCTATGACTGAAGTGATTTACAGGCTAAAACTGATGTGTGAGTTAATCCACAAGTTAACGTCTCCTAATGTATAACAACGCCCTGCAGACTGGAGCTGAGCTGAGGAAACCCGGCCAAGTCCACATCCCTCAGCCCCCTGGAGGCTGCTGCAGAGTTAGAGTGTTCACCCATCATAGTATGACATGAAGGGCTGAACTGGCGGGTCCTCCATCAAAGAGCAGCGCAAAGTTTGCACGCATCTGTTCATCCAGCGTTTTAGAGGGAGGGGGGTTGTCCTTCTATTGTGCAGTAACAGCATATACTCATCTGGGATGGTTTAACACTAGATGTTGGAGAATTGCTGTGAGGATTTGTTTGCATTCAGCCACAAAAGCAACAAAAACGTTGAGGCATTGACGTTAGATGGTCAGTTTTGGATGATGTTCTTGAATGTCACTCCAGCTCATCCTAAAGGTGTTTAGTAGGGCTCCATTCACTTCAGAGAACAGAGTTTGCTCCACAGCCCATTGCTGGGGGCCTGTATGCCTCTCTAGCCGACACTTGGCATCAGGCATGGAGGCTCATGTGCGGTTCCAGAGCATCCTATTTAGTTAACAGTTCTTTTCTATGGAGATTATATCCTACAAGTGGTGTGGTAAACGTCGTTTAGCAGTGGGTGCAAAAAGTAACTTCTTACACTAATTACAAGGATGCTTTTGGACAAATAGGGTAGTATCATAGGTTACCTCTCCGATTTCTAGACTTGTCCTTGCAAATGAGCTGTCTATTGGTTGTCTGGTTCAAAAACTAAATGAATGAAAAATAAGTTCATTTGGTTGTTAATTATGAGATGACATTAAACCTCCTATTTGTTTCTACACACATTGTCCATTTTATCAGTTCCACTTACAATAGAGGTGCACTTTGTAGTTTTACACATACAGGCTGTAGTCCAACTGGTGGTGGTGTGTTAGTGTGTGTTGTGTTGCTGGGATTTTTAAACATCTCAGTGTCACTGCTGGACTGAGAATAGTCCAACCAAAAATATCCAGCAAACAGCGTCCTGTGGGTACTGTGACCACTGATGAAGGACTAGAGGATGACCAATACAAAACTGTGCAGCAACAGATGAGCTCTGGTCTCTGTCTTTACATCTACAAGGTGTACCACCAAGGTAGGAGTGTCTAATAGAGTGAACAGTGAGTGGAGTGTTTAAAACTCCAGCAGCACTGCTATATATGATCCAACACCACATTAGTGTCATTGCAGCGCTGAGAATGACCCACCAGCCGAATAATACCAGGTGGTCCTTTGGGGTCTTGACCTTTACAGAACAAGGCCAAATGTGATTAAGTGTGTGGAGAAACCAATGCACTACAGTATGTAAGTGTAGAACTACAAATTGGACCCAAATGATAAGGAGGAGGTTGTAATGTAACAGCTGATTGGTATGCAATTCAAATACAAAATTTAAATTTCATAAAAATATTAAAAGCCCGTTTTCACATCTACTCTGTGTTCACCCTTCCTCAGAATTACATCCGTATGGATCACTGCCAAAAACACTAACCATTTTTTTTCCATTAACCTCCTCAGATGGTGTGTGGGGTTGATTGCTTGTCAGCCATATCTTTGTGCTGCTGTGTTAAGCATTGCTTCCTTCAACCCCCTTGTTTCACTAAAAGAAAAATCTTTGTGATACCACAAACACAAACACACATAATCCTTGTGATTTCCAGGACTCTGTGGAATGAAGGAGTATTCCACACTGACATGTTGCTCAGCTTTAGGGGGGCTGTGAGGTGATAAAGAGGCTCTGAATTAGTTGAAAAACATACAGAAAGCTTAGGAATGTAAACAACCAGAAAAAGACAAGTGTGTGTATTCTTTAATCTAAAGTAAATGTAGCTTTTACTGAAAGCTAGGAACTGGTAAGCTCTTCTAAATCAGCAAATATTTAATATATATGTGAAATCCCATAATTCTAAACACTGTTCATGAAATATAAATGAGATTACATAACAAGACTTATCTTTATTCACCAGTATGTTACAAGGGTAATTAATTATAAACCTTACTTGAACTCAGAAGACATGTAGGCTTGCTGGTCATTTTTGCCAGGATATTATAGATTTGCCTCACAGACTTCATGACCCCTGGTTCCTATTTCCAACATTGTAAAGAAAGTCAAATCTGTAATGTTCTCAGTAATAAATAATAACTGATAAACAGATAAAAACTGTTTATATAATGCCATATGGTATTTTTTTTTAACACTAAATCAGTGTTTGTAGGTAGAACTGTCATGCTGTCTCACAGCCATTGATGGGTGTGCCTGTTATCTGGAGCTTAATGGTCAAACACATTGATGGACTGAGAGTAGACTGGTGGAGAAAGACTGTCTTGTGTCATTGGTGCTGACAGTGAGGTTGTCTGACAGGAAGGGGCCCAGCTTAGAATTCTCTTTGTGTGCTTTACCCAGTCTGTGTCTTCAACATTATGCAAACTATCACAGCACTTGTAAGGCTGGATGAATGAATTTGGGATAATAGGAAGTGTTTACACCTTCTGTACATGTGCTTGGTGACCTATGTTTCCCAGTAACTTGATGTGACAGTTCAGGAGTGTTCAGTCTTACCTGCAAGCTGCTTTGCTTGAATGAAAACTTATAACCATGCCAGCATTTTTGTGCACAAGATTGGACACCCAGGGTTTAGGTCAAGTGTGTTAGAAGAAGTTGTTTTTTAGTCTTATCCAATGAAATTTGAGATAAAATGGCTCATATTTAATGCAATGTTTAAATCATTGTTTCTCAATCTCGATCCTGCACTTTTTTGTGTGTTTTCCTGCTTAAACACCCAGTTTCACTCAATTATAAGATAAGATAATCCTTTATTAGTCCCACAGTGGGGATATTTACCGTGTTACAGCAGCAGGGATAGCAAGGCACTCAGATAAATAAAAAATAGATAAATAAATAAACAGTACATTATATGGACTAGTAATGAACTATTTACATTGATCAATATGTGTTGGGACCAAAGTAAACACTAAAAAGGGCAGTGGGCCTCTGGGAGTAGCCAGATAAGTTAAGCCCAAAGTCAATCTTGGGGGATATTGAGGGACATTCCTATTGGACAGTCCTCATTTTTGGGCTTGAGTTATCTGGCCTTTATCCTGCTTTATCCAGGACCAGGGTTGAGAACAAGCACAGCATACACAGACCAATATTCCTGTTTGTTCATGCTTCTTTCACAATAATGTAATCTAGGAATTATCTTTAAAGTGTAAATTTACTTTTTGCAGCTCCAAAACTCTAAACAAGTACAAGACATCTGAATGAACAAGAAGAGCATGGTTTTAGGTGGTGGTTCTTGACCCTGCTTCTCATTTTTAGTGGGTGTGTTTGGCATTTCGGTTTCCTGGAGACCAAACAATTCATAGTCACACACCTAATCTGGGTCTGCAAAACTGTCACCAAAACATGTAGGGCAGGTGGCCTCCAGGACTGGAGGACCTTTGGTTAAAAGTAGAAGTTCCCAACCCTGGTCTTAAACAAATGAGATTTAACTAATCAGCGTATTAGCAATCATTTGATGTGGGTGTGTTTGGAGCTTGTCACAGTATAACACTAAAACGTGCTGGACAGGAGGTTCTCCAGCAGCAGCGTTGGGGAACTGTAGGCCAGTGGTTACCTCCTAGAGATCTGCTTTCCTAACAGGATGCCCCTCCCCTTTACCTAAAACTGAAGTGTCTAAAGTAACCAATGAAGGACTTCGCAAGGCATTGATTAGCAGGAGCAGGTGTGACAGATTATAGTTGGTAATACAGTTTGTAAGAAGGTAGGTCACTGCTGCAGTTTAGACACTTACCGAGTGTAGTCGTGCCAAGATTAAAGAGAACTTTCCATCCTTTCTATTTGTTCTCAACTTTTACCAAATGCTGCAATGTAAACATCCTATGTTAGTGGTCCTCAGTTGCAGTTCTGGAGTACCACTGCCCTGCATGTTAGAGTTTGTTCCTGCTTACACATCTAGTTCAGCTTGTGAAGGGCTTGTTAAATAGTTTATTGGCTGCATTTGGTACGGGCAAAAATATGCAGAGAAGTGTACTCCAGAACTAGAACCACCTTCCCACAAGTAGAAAATATCATTCATTATTCCTGTTATATATATATATATATATATATATATATATATATGAGCAAAATGTATTTAATGTATTTAGGATAAATAGGATAAATAGGATATCTTTACAATATTAAGACTTTAGAAGCTAGAAAAACAGATTCATATTTGCATGTGCTGTAATTAGTTAAACAGTGAAACAAGACCGACATCACTATGACCTATACATTCAAAAAGGTCAGAAGTTGTGTTAGCGGTTCTTTGTGAAATACCACCCTAGTTCTATGTGTTTCTTACCATCCGTTATGAAACCAGACCTGCTCCATTAAACACTCATTACCCTCCAGCCCTGGTTGATTACTAGGTTCACTGAACGTTTTAAATGGAAGGGGTGGAGTTAGCATTAGGACCGTTACTCAGTAGAGTATAAATAGGGAAGAAAGCCTTTTGATAGTAAGTTCTTGGCATAATGGCGGATAGGTGTAATGTGGTTGGGTTGGTTGCCATTTGGTGGTTTGTCTCTGTGTGCTGTGTAGCATTGCCACAACCGGTATTTCCAGGCCTACAACCTAGAACATTTCCTTCTCAGAATTTGCCTGATGTATTTCAGCCACAACAGCCAGCATTTCAGACAGAGGCTTCATTGAGATGTGCAGTAGATGCGAGTGATAAGGTGCAATGTGGGCAACCTGACATTAGTGCTGCAGAGTGTGCAGCCATAGACTGTTGCTTTGATGGCCAAGAATGCTACTATGGGAAAGCAGGTGGGCAGGAATTTGCAGTACAATAAGACTTTACTGGGTTAAGGAATGCTAAGAATTGTATGTGGTCACTACTGAAAGCTATATTTTTACCCAAGTGTTTTATATTGCCAGTGACTGTCCAGTGTATTCGAGATGGCCAGTTTGTGGTGGTGGTGGCTAGAGATTCCACTCTGCCCAAGCTAAGCCTGGATTCAGTCCATCTGTTGAGTGGAAATGAATCCTTTTGTGGACCTGTTGGGACCACTGCTGCCTTTACAATTTACCAGTTTCCAGTCACAGCTTGTGGAACAAGGGTGTTTGTAAGTATTGATTTGGGTGGCATGATTCATAGACATGGTTTAAAATATGGTGCAAGTCATCAGTTTTCCTGTTTACAGGAAGAAGGTGGTTATATAGTCTATGAAAATGCAATGACTTCATCTTATGAGGTGGGGGTTGGACCCTTTGGTGCAATCACAAGAGACAGCCATTTTGAGTAAGTGATTTGCTTTTGTATGTTTGATGGTGCTATTTGCACATGTGTAGCACCTTTAGCATACCCAAAGATGCTTTAGGACTGGCTCGCTACTGACTTTGCCTTTTTTTGTTAGGCTCCTCTTCCAGTGTAGGTACTCTGAAAGTGCAGTTCAAGCACTAGTTGTGCAGATCAATACTATTCCTCCGCCTCTACCGGTGGCTGTTCTTGGCCCCCTCAGAGTGGAGCTCAGGCTGGCCAATGGACAGTGTGCCTCTAAAGGATGTGTGGAAAGTAAGCCATCAGTGCACTTAATTTGCCACAGAGTACATAGTATGATGTCAACTTTAATGTCACTTGTTACAGGAGATGTGGCGTACACCTCATACTACGGTGAGGCTGACTACCCAGTCACGAAAGTTCTGCGGGAGCCTGTATATGTTGAAGTGCGCGTTTTGGAGAGAACTGACCCCAATGTAGTCTTGACACTGGGACGCTGCTGGGCAACATCCAGTCCTAACCCACTTAGCCTGCCCCAGTGGGACCTTCTGGATAATGGGTAGGTTTAAACTCAGATTTGCTTTTTTTTTTTTTCCCCCCACACTGGTGGTGTTTGGCTTATGCTTATTCTTAATTTGTAGGTGCCCCTACCAGGACGACCGTTACCAGACCAGCTTGGTTCCAGTCGATGGCTCCTCTGGTTTACAGTTCCCTAGCCATTATAAGCGCTTCATTGTGAAAATGTTCACTTTTGTGGATCCTACGTCCCTGATCCCTCTAAAGGAAACGGTATGAGGCTGCGACTTCGTTATTAAATGATCTACTCTACTGCCTTGCTGTAATGTCTGCTCTCTTTTTAGGTCTTCATTCATTGTAGCACAACAGTGTGCTATCCAACAGCAACAGATTTATGTGAACAAAGTTGCACCAAACGACAAAGTGAGTGCTTCCTCTGGCTTGGTAAGTTATCCCTGAGCTGACCACTTACTAAACATGTTCTCTTTTTCCAGGGAGAGATGTTTCCTCAATTGAGAGAACCAGTCCGGGTGATGTTGTGGTCTCTAGTGGTAAACTGATCATAACCTCTGTGTAACAGACTTTTTTTTTTTTTTAAATAAACTTGAACCTGTTGTCCTCTGCATTAATGGCTTGTTTGTTTTTTGCTTCAAGAGATTGCACATCCAAGAATTCTATTTGAGTACTAGTAAACCATGACTGGGAATTGGACAACTTCTTGGTGGCCTTCTTGCTCAGGTGGTTATGTAGTGTTCTACCACATGATTCTCCTATGATGAGAGAGTGAGATGGCTGCTAGTGCTTGGTGGTTCCCCCCTTGCTCTGGACATGACATCATTGTCTTCTGTATCAATTGCAACAGGACACCGTGCTGCTAGATCCATACAGAGATGTATTGGTAAAGATCAGATTGGAAGTATGCAAATTGGGTCTGATTTTACAAAGTTGTGTGGTGTCTTGTTTGCATTGTAGCACCAGATGCCTGCTTTGTGGAGGCTGCATTTTGGCCTGGCTAGGTGTTGGTGCATCTAGCAGTACAAAGCCAATAAAGGACCACCCAAACTGAATTTGTCTTTGGATTACTTATAAACTCCAATAAGGGTGTATATCTATCTCCACTTATCCAGCCATGTACTGCAAACAAAGTTAAATTTGCTCCATCTTCAGTCCCTTTGGTCTAAGCCTCAAGCTGGTGCTGCAACTCTGTTTCTGTACTTGACGACTGGCTGATTAGTCAAGAAGATGCTGAGCTGATAGTCTACTTTTAGAGATGGCAGAATCTATTCTAGATACAGAGCATAATGGAGTGATTTCAGAAAGCTTGATAGTCTCACATTATGGAAAGCTACTTGGGGAACTCGCTGTGTGGAAATATTTCAGTGTCACTGGAAAATAAATAACTAAGCAATACGATACAGGAGGGAATGTGTTATGCCAATAATACCACAGCTGTGATTTGGTTGTGGATGCCTGCCAAAGTTGAGTCCTATAGATCACAGAGCTTGGAGAATAGGGAATAGGGGAGGGTAAAACAATACACAACTGCAAGTATGTACACCATCTTTTGCCACTTGTATTAATGGTTTATTTCTATTTTGTATGTCTAGATGTGCCTTCCTTGCAATTTTTGTTCCCTGTAAGAAAACCAGTAGCCATGGTGTCCCTTTGGAAATGATGCTGCATGGCATTCTGACTTGTGTATCCCAGTCAGCAGGGTGAGTCTCTGTCAGATAGCTGTGAAAACTTAGATCATATTGCAATGGTAAAATAAAGTTACCAGATCAAGTGTGTTCTGCTGCATTCGTTTGTGACCCATGCTCTCATTGCACCAAAGCATGCAAAAACCCAATTCAAACTGCTGGGGGATTCAAGACTAACAGTTTATCACAGCAAGCTGACATGCAATTTTACTCATCATTCATTGCCAGTGGCATAACATGGGTTGACCTCTTATCCATTTATTTTGTAGAGGACCCCAGCTAATAAAATACTGCTTGGGGAAATCGTTGTTCGGAAATTCTTCAAGTATAGTGTGATATGCCAGTAACTTCACTTCTGTGATTTGGTTGCAAAGAACAGCCAAAGTCGCAGACCGTAGATCACCACATAGAGCGAAGAAATTGAAGAATAGCCTGTTGTGGGAGGGAAAGAGTGAAGTAATGCTGCATTATGTAGTTTGTATTAATTCTATTACCTTTTTTCCTTTATCTATGTATTAAGTTTCTTTTGGTTTTTTTTTTCTTGCTTCAAAGGGAGTAATCCTTGTGTATTTTCAAATATAGGTTGTTTCCCTCTGAACATCTCCTGCAGGGGTATTTAATTAGAATTCAGTAAGGTCCAGTTAGAGGAAATTTCCTCAGGCCAAGGTCTGGACTGTCATCATTTCTAACTTATGTTATGATTCAGTTCCATATCCTGTAAACTGCAGTAGCCTAGTATCAGCATTTTATACCATCAGCAACTGAAAGACAAAACAAATTATAGATACTGTTCAGTATATTTACTGTTTAAATGATGAACTGAATGAATTAGCTCAATTTTTTTTTCCTCACTTTAAGTAAAAACAAGGGCTACAATGCTTTGTTAAAGTTTTTACTTATAGAGACAGTAAATAAATCGTGCGTCGTCTTGTTAACTCAGCTTCACAAATTGACAGTCAGTTTTCATTGTTGGCTTTTCTGTTTTTACGTTATTCTTTCTGACTCGATTTAATCTCCGGCTGCTCCTTCTCGCTTCATACTTCGTCTGTGTGCGCGCCGCACTTCCCAATCTGCACAGCTCTGGGGTGCGTTTCCCGATAACGATTGATCTTAATGATTTACGAACAACAAGAACGACGTAACTTTAAGAACCCCAATTTTGCGAGTGTTTTTCAAAAGCCCTCTTAGTCTCTCAACTTACGAACTAGTTTTAAGTAGCTCCTTGTTGACTCCGTCCCCTGCGTCAGCGCTGAATAGGCACAGCCAATCGAGAACTGAACCACATGAACCACAACAAAAGTTTCCTCATTATTATGCCACAAATATATCGTTATGTAAATAATAAGAAAAAAGAACATAAAAGGATTTACATAACTTATGTAAAAAAAAAATAATGAAAACATTTCGCTTGCAATTGTTGTCTATAGCACGCCCAGCCAATAAATAGGCACACAATTAACCTTCCTAGCACGGCACACCGGCCACGCAAACGCAAGTAATTTACTACTATGACTGTAACACTGGAAAAAAATAATTAAAACATTTATATGTGTATATCAACAAATGTATTGTACTTTAACCAGTTTATACTGTTTGTTTCACGAGATTACGACGATTCCAACTCCAAAATAAAAAAAGTAAAATGTATGTTTATGCGCTGTATTGATCTTAAGAGTGGTGGGCAGTTTGCTTCCCACTACATCACGATACAAGCGAACATCTGTTTATTCTAGAAGTTTACTGTTTACATAATTCAAGCTGTTGGATATGATATTTGTTGACGTTGGATGTTTTTTCCGTGATGGAATTATGCTCTCAGAAGTGATTTTAATGCTTTATGGATTCATGTTTGTATAAATACGTGTAGTGTTCATATACAGAACAACGCATTTTTAAAAGGATGATTAGCGGACTATTTGTTTTTGAGACAGAATTGCACGTAAACTTCGAGTTAAGAAGAACTCGGATTACTCTTACATTTACGAACGACTTTACGTACTACGTTAGTTACGAAGGCTTTCGGGAAACATTCGCTTTTTTTAAGAACGTGATTGGTCTGTGAGTTAACTGCGCTGTAAAGCCTATATGCCGTAAAGACGAGAAACATGCCCCCTCTTAAAATAAACACTGTAAATACAATCAGTGGGTCCACCCCGGACCGCGGACCGCCTATTAGTGACCCCTGGTCTACTGCTTACTGTGTTTCTCTCTGATCATGTTGCACTCCAATCTTGTCATTAAAACACTGCTGAAGTTCCCTGTATTGAATAATGCAGCTCAGTGTTTTTCTGCTCGGTCCCAAATCACTTGTGTTGGAGCAGGAAATCCAATATAAATGCAGGAATTTTCCAGATCCAGGGTTTAGAATGACTGATGTAATGAGCAACCAATTCAGAGGAATTCTGCTGTCAGAGCTCATGTTCATTGGCTGCATTCAGTATGAGCTGAAGTGATAAAGAACAAAATATCATTACACTAAAACATTTCCCATGTAATTTAACACATCTTATAGAGCAACACAAACCACAGCTTTAAACACAACTGTTAGAAATACACTAATTTAACAGAAATTACTATCAATATTAGTAATTCAGTAGGCTATGAATTAGACAGTCAACGTAATCAGTCAGTATGAATTCTTTCTATTGGCTGCTTTTTAAAAGACAAATAATGAGATTAGCTGAACAATAACAGTGCCAATTCCACACCACTTTACTAAAGATAGATAGAACATCATCCTGCACCTTTTATATTTTCTGCTTGAGAAAGGGACCCTTTTCCAACCTCTCTTTGTCCCTCAGAATTAAAGAGGCTGTTTTGTTTACTGTACATTTAAGACTGTTCTACAATAAATGAGCTCTGTTTTGATTGGCTGCCCTGTATTGCATCTCATTTACCGAGCACTCAGAAATAAAATGCTCCCAACAACTTTAATATGAGTGGATGGCACTAAACTATTGTAGATTGAGTAGGCAGATATGAAAATGAGTTCATGTGAAATCACAGAAACAAACCAATTTAAACTGGGCTCTTTTTGCAACCTTGTTTCCAAATATGGACTGGGGCATAAGTGGTGGACTGAACACTACATATTACTTTAAAATTAATAAATATTTTAGCATTACATGAAACTTTCATTGACAGATTATTCAGTGTCAGGCTTTGAAATTAGAATCTTTACCAAAAGGAGCCAAAATCCAAACCTAAGACTTGAATGTCTGTCACAAGCTTCTAAAGTCTGGCTTTAAGCATGTCGTCGCTGTCCAAAGATAAACAAAGCATCTCCAAAATAGCAACTTTAAAAAAAAGAGTGCAAAACAGCCTTTAAAGTAATTGGAACCAGAAGTTTTTCCATGCTATTTTGGAGCATTTCTATTTGCCCATTTATCATGGAATTAACAGTCTCATTCAAATAATGGGAGAAAAAATAAAAACCCAACCAAAAAATGGAGAGGCATGTTTTTCTTTGGACAGCAACGGTATAACAGGGGTGTGCAATCTGAGGCACACCTGATTCTACTTGTTTGATCAGTTCTACTCAAACTGATCATGTGTGCTCCTACATTGTTGAAATAAAAAAAAACCTGCAGCCACACTGGACTTTTGCAGATAGTATACCAGACAATAAACAAAACATTTACTGCTAAAGAGTGAACCAGCTTAGGTGAAATAAAAATATCTTTATAACAGTGAGTTCTCAGTATGCAAGCCTTGTCTTCTGCATGAGAATCTTGGAATATTTTTATTTGTGTTTTTCCAGAGTCTGAGCAATAGCTTATATAAATAGCTTCATGCAAAAAGATACATTTTCAATGCATTAGAAACATTTTACATGGATAATCTACAAGCCTCAAGAGCTCTATGGCAGAGGTCTTTAAATCCAGATCTTCCAGTTCCCCCCACCTATATTTTACAGACACTCGTAAACTGAAGGTGGCTAGGATTCCCCAAAAGCGTTTTATCACAAAGATAGCTCAAATGCCAAAGCCAACATCACTGAGCACTCTCTACCATTTAGGAAAAGCTTAACACTCAGATGCTTTTGGAAAACTGGGCTCTGATGATGTAACTGACTGGCTACCTAATGATTACAAAATCCCAAACCAGAAACTGGATTCAAGTACCAAATTTGAAGACCTCTGCTGTGTGTTCTCCCCCTACACCAATCTAATTCTCCAATACTGTCAGTAGACTATGAAATAGATCACAGAGAGAAGGACAATGAAGGTCAAGCAGAGTCTTTAGTCATCCCGGACAAAGAGAGGTCCAATAGTCGCCCTCCCCTCCCACTGCACATCTGTGGTTGAGAAGTTAAACAGATCCAAGAAAATCAAACAGACATAATGATAAAACTAACTAACTAACTACTACGATCAAGTATTCAATTTCATACCTTCATTTGTTTCCAGATCTCTGGTGCTCCTACTGGCACAGTTTGTGTTACAACAGCTGCACACCTGGTCATCTTGATCCACATTGATCCAACTATGAGGGAAAGAAAAAGCCAAGTTATTTAAGTGACATGACTGATATTTAATGAAATCACAGGTTAATCAAGTCCTACCCATCGGCTCTGAAGGAACAAGCCTTATGCTCTACATCTGTGGGAGATGAAGCTCTGGTTGCCTTCAGTAGGCATGTGATGTAGATCTGCATAGTACAGCTCACGTTAATGAAGTACTTGACCAGCAAATTTTCAAACAATGGCTTCATAACTTACAGAACTAGTGTCCTCTTGGAACTGGAATGCCTCCAGCTGAAACAACAGCTTGTCGTTTTGTAGCCGGGGCATAAAGCTGGAGTTGGAGATCTTCCCATCGGTAAAGCACCTTGTTGGGAAAGAAAGACCATCAACATCGTAAAGAATCATCATCACCACCACCGTCACCGCCTTCATCTTACCCATGGTTTTCAATGAAGGTATATCGGGGATCTGCATTCAAATTAGGACTTGCAGCTGCCACACAACTGTCCACAAACACACGAAGACCCACATGCTTAAACTGCATCACCGAGGCTTCAATATTAATCAGGTCTCCCAAAAAATAGACATCAGAGATCCTCTCCAATGTCCAGTCATCTGCAAAAAGGTAAAATATAAGCTTTAAAAAGACAAACAAACAAAACAAGACCCTAAAAGACACATCAAGATTCTACTAACCAGCCATGAGGGTCAAGGAAAAAACCAGGACGTCCTCTACTGCTTTGGTAGATGCATAAGGAATCCAGGTTGGCTGCAGGGCACTACTGCTCACGTTGTGCTTCCTGTCAATTCAAACATTTCATAATTCCAGACTGCATGCAATGTTGCCACTCTGGTTCTGTTCAGAGAAAGTCTGAACTCAGACCTACCTAGCATAATGACATTCAACATTAACAGCAGCACTACGAGCCCGAATAACAGGCGTCCCAGAAATACTTGAATTGAAGACAAGATTGAAGATGTACACAATTGTCTCCTCAGTCATCTAGGAGAATAAAGGAGAAGACAAAAAAAGAGAGAGATAAACAACTCAGCTACACAGCAGGAGAACAGGAAAAGCTACCAGCAGTTAAACAGACCCTACCACTTTCAAACTGTTACAGCCATGCAGTGCTGAGTGAAAGACCAGAACTCTAGCAACGGTGTCCTCTTCTGTAACAGGACAACTACCCAAAGTCACAGACGAGGAGTTCACCATCCGACCAGTGCCAAAGAAGTCCTGCTTGACTTCTACCTGCACCTCATTCTCACCACACTTAACTGCCACACTGCTGGGAGGAATGGGCTGTCTCAACGCAAGGTGCACTGGCTGCTGTTTAGGCTTTATTTCCACAACAGGAAACTTCCAGTTCAACTCCTTAATGTGGCCCTGCAGCTCTTGGTTGGACTGGGTACTAGAAGGCGCCTGCACTTGCTCCGGTAACGGAGGTGGTTGCCATTCTGGAAGGGATGCCCGTGGATGGAAAGCTGCAGGTTGTTGAGCAAGTTTCCAAAACTCGTTTAGCTGATCTTGCCTAAGACCATGTGGCCAAAAGCTTTCAGGAGCTTGAGGCTCACATAAACCACTAAATGCAACCAGCACCAAAAGCCTAAGAAAACCTTGCTGAGATCCCATCACTGCAACCATCACAGTGCAAAAGCTAAGGCTGATCCTCTGAAATCTAGTCTACCATCCACGAAACTCCTCCCCTCTAATTAGTGTCTGGTTGTGTTATGTGATTAACAAGGTGTGAAACAAGATCCAATTGCCCAGCAGTTAGCTGAATGAGCAAACAGCTAGGATTGTGAGGACAGAATCTCCTTAAATATAGTTTAGCTGCCCCTGTTGGAAAACACTGTCACTATTTAAAGTAATTTTTAATGCATCCATAAACCTACATAATAGAATGGCCTAGCTTGTACTCTGGCACAAGATGAACAACTTTACCCTACATTTAGGAAACGGTTGAAGAAAACTAAAAGCAATATGTATACATATCCTTGCTGTTTGTTGTGAAAGTAGCAATAAATATTTTGCTAGGAAAAAACAGCACAGACCAACGTGGCTGGTTATCAGCAAATGTTGTGTTTTAGATGTTGGAATGCAGGTCACCAGCAAACCAGCATATTACTGCTGTCAGAACAAAAGATCCTATTTCCAAAACGGCAACTTTCTAGGAGAAGGTAAAAAACATACGTCACTTTTAAGTCAAGGTAACCAGATTTTTACCAGTTATTTTGGGCCGTTACATTTAACCCATTTATCATGAAATTTACAAACTTTACAAAAAGTTTACAAAAGGGCAAAGGGTACTTTTACATTCTACCAAAATAAGACAGTAGAACATGTTGTTTTGATACTGGTAAACCAGCAGCAGACTTAAAACACGCAAGATGGTGTTTGTTTTTTTTTCAGTGGGGTATACGCACCTACTACACTGGCAGCTATCTGTACAACAGATAATAGCCACATATACAACACTAGGTTTTGGATATAATGATCCTAAAACTGCTTTATATATATATATCCAATATGAACAACTTGCCTTGGAATAATGTCACATATAACTGCATTCTGTGCACATACGATAACACATGAAATGTCCAAAACTTTTTGAAAATGAATGTAAACAGCACAAACTTATTACTGTGGAATGTTTATTTTTATTAATATACACAGCCAATATTTTTACAGCTATTTTTGTCTGTAACATAAATAAATTAAACATAAGTAGCTGTCTTAAAGCAGTTCAACATCTAAAGCAGTGAAAATGCACATGCAATGAAAAAAAAAACAAAACCCTGTAACATTCCTAATAATGCTTTTTCATTACCTTCAACTTGATACCAGTTTTATGATTATGGAGTGACTGGGATGCGTATGCTAAAAGCTAAAAGAGTGTTTTCTTTTATTCACTGTATTCTTTTATTATATCATTTGATAATTTGTTTACAAAACTTGTAGGTGAAATGATGTGATCACAGCTGACTCTCACATAGAGTGTGCTGTGATACTTACTGCCCCCTTGTGGTTTGTCTTTTTTCTGTTGATCAATGCTACACCAAAATCACAAGTCAAATGCAATGGCCACCCAACCGTTTTGAGAAACACAACAGACAGTAAGGGTTAGGTAGGAGGTGTGGGTTTTGAGGCTGTGGCTAAATATTTGTCTCAGAAAAAAGAGACTTGTGGATTATTTCTCTGTAGAGAAGGCCCTCTTCATGAGAGGTGGGGGCGTCTTTCCAGGGTCATACAGCGACTCTGGTGGAGGGCTGCTGAGGGAGCACCAGTCTGGAATGCGACCTGTCTGGTTGTAGTAGTCTCTGGATACTGATCGACTTCCCAGGATGTCCTGCAATGCTCCAAATATCGCTCCTGCACATGCAGATATAGAAAACAAATTCAAATACATTTTAAACAATCTTGAATGAGCCTAAATCTTCAACCTGGGTTAAATGGACACATTTAAAGAATATTCTCCCTCACCTCCTAGCCATGCAGTGCAGTTGGGCTTGGCTGGTGGACTGTGAATGCGAAAGCTCTTGGTAGCAAGAGCGTCACAGTATTTGGGCTTCTCCACCAGCAAACGGATCTCAGCCAGAAGGCGATGAAGAAAGCCAGGCAGCATGGATGTCCCGCCAATTACCACCAAGTTTTCAGACAGAACTTTCCGTGTGTCAATAGGACACTGATGAAGAGCAAGCACATAAACACAAGAATGTTTCAAGTATGGCCACCAAAACTGTTGTAATGTTTTCAGATTAAGTGTCTGAACATGTGGTGTTTTATTATGTAAACTAAAATGTAGTAGATACAAAATACTTATACAGTGCCTTGCAAAAGCATTCGGCCCCCTTGAACTTTTCAACCTTTTGCCACATTTCAGGCTTCAAACATAAAGATATGAAATTGTAATATTTTGTCAAGAACAACAACAAGTGGGACACAATCGTGAAGTGGAACAAAATTTATTGGATATTTTAAACTTTTTGTAGAAATAAAAAACTGAAAAGTGGGGCGTGCAATTTTATTCGGCCCCTTTACTTTCAGTGCAGCAAACTCACTCCAGAAGTTCAGTGAGGACCTCTGAATGATCCAATGATGACCTAAATGACTGATGATGATAAATAAGGAACCAACAACCAAGGAAATGGTTGTTGACTTCAGGAAATCAAGACCGGTCCACTCTCCGCTTAACATCAACGGCTCCTCTGTGGAGATCGTTAAGAGCACCAAGTTCCTTGGTGTCCACCTAGCGGAGAACCTCACCTGGTCCCTGAACACCAGCTCTACAGCCAAGAAAGCCCAGCAGCGTCTCTACTTCCTCCGGAAGCTGAGAAAGGCCCGTCTCCCCCCACCCATCCTCACCCTCTTCTATAGGGGAACCATAGAGAGCATCCTAAGCAGCTGCATCACGCAAGTCCCTCCAACGCATTGTGAGGACAGCTGAGAGGATCATCGGAGTCTCTCTCCCCTCCGTCTTGGACATTTACGCCACCCGCTGCATCCGCAAAGCAACCAGCATTGTGGATGACCCCACCCACCCTTCACACAGACTGTTCTCCCTCCTGCCATCAGGAAGAAGGTACCACAGCATCCGGTCCAGCACGACCAGACTCTGCAACAGCTTCTTCCCCCAGGCCCCCTAATAGCTTTACTACCTCACTGGACTCTATTTATTACACATTGCACAATTTGCGCACTACCGGCAATTATTTATTATTCTCTGTCTGTATTGTGTTGTGTTGTCTGTCCGCACTTGTTTGTTCGTGTTGCACTTGTGTCTTGTATGCACTGTCTATGTTGCACCATGGTCCTGGAGGAACGTTGTTTCGTTTCACTGTGTACTATGTATGTAGTTGAAATGACAATAAAACCCACTTGACTTGACTTGAAATAGAATCCACCTGTGTGTAACCAAGTCTCTGTATAAATGTACCTGCTCTGTGATATTCTCAGAGTTCTGTTTAAAGCGCAGAGAGCATCATAAAGACCAAGGAATACACCAGGCAGGTCAGAGATACTGTTGTGGAGAAGTTTAAAGCCAGATTTGGATACAAAAAGATTTCCTAAACTTTCACTGCAGGGCCACTGTCAAACATAGTGGTGGCAGCATCATGGTTTGGGCCTGCTTTTCTTCAGCAGGGACAGGGAAGATGGTTAAAATTGATGGGAAGATGGATGGAGCCAATAAAAAAGGACCATTCTGGAAGAAAACCTTATGGAGTCTGCAAAAGACCTGAGACTGGGACGGAGATTTATCTTCCAACAACACAATGATCCAAAACATAAAGCAAAATCTACAATGGAATAGTTCACAAATAAACGTATCCAGGTGTTAGAATGGCCAAATCAAAGTTCAGACCTGAACCCAATCGATGTGGAAAGAGCTGAAAACTGCTGTTCACAAACGCTCTCCATCCAACATCACTGGGCTCGAGCTGTTTTGCAAGGAGGAATGGGCAAAAATTTCAGTCTACGTGCAAAACTGAGACATACCCCAAGCGACTTGCAGCTATAATCGCAGCAAAAGTTGGCGCTACAAAGTAACGCAAGGGGGCAGAATAATATTGCACGCCCCACTTTTCAGTTTTTTATTTCTAAAAAAAAAAAGTTTAAAATATCCAATAAATTTCGTTTCCACCTCACGATTGTGTCCCACTTGTTGATTTTTCACAAAAAAAATAAAATTTCATATCTTCATGTTTGAAGCCTGAAATGTGGCAAAAGGTTAAAAAAGTTCAAGGGGGCCAAATACTTTTTCAAGGCACTGTACATACATACATACATACATACATATATGTATATACATACATAGATATTATACACATACCTTAACCAGAGTGTCGAGCACTAGAGTAGCAATAGACTTTTCTTCATTGTCCTGTTCAAACAGCATCTCAGCAATGGAGTCTCTGGAAAACAGTTTAGTTCATTCGATCAGTAAACATCTACCCCTTATCTAACAGTTGATGTCCAATGGAATAAAGAAGTAATCCTGTTTCCAGATTATAAAACTGCCAAAATGTGTAAGTAAAAACAGACAGCATTTGCAAATCCTTTTAAACTGTACTAAGTAAAAGACAATGTATTCATGTTTTGACTTCTAAACTTCTGTGCTGTTCTTTTTAATGCAAAAGTTTTCAAAGACAAACAGATCTGGACTGCAGGCAGGCCAGTCTAGCATTTGCACTCTATTACTATATAAAGACTCTATCTTCCAACATGCTGAAGCATGCTGGGATGTCTCTGACAAAGATGTTGTTCCACCATGTACCCCTCAACATTAATGGTGCCTTCACAGATGTGCAAGTCAATCAACGACACACCGCTCTGCTATGACAGATGCAGGCCTCTGAACTGTGTTTATAGCATTCAGGATGTTCCTATTCCTTTTAGGCCTGGACTCTGAAACAATTATTTCCAAACACAATTTGAAAGGTCAACCATGTCAGATCACAGCACACATTTTGCACTTTGCATCAGTCAGCTGAGCTTTAGCCTAGAACAGTTGGCAGTGTTTCTGAATGTTGTTGATATATGGTTTCTGCCCTGAAAAGCAGAGTTTTAAGTTGTATTTGTAGATGTAGTGACAAATTGTGTTTACTGACAACTATGTTCTGAAGTATTTTTGGAGCCTTGTGGTTATATTCATTACAGAGGCATGTCAGTTTTTAATGCAGTGGCTTCTAAGGGACAAAAGGTCATGGGCATTCAATATTGGTTTCTGGCCTTGCCCTTTCCGTCAGAGTATGTGAGTGATGTGGAATGGAAATGGAGCAATGTGATTTTGCTCAGAGCACTGAGCAGCTTTTCAAAAAAGCTGAAATATATATGTGGATTGGTGAAATGTTAAAAGGGTATTCTTTCTATATCTGTATAAAACAGGTAAAAATCACTGCTGTAGTAAGACTTGCATTTTATCTACTGCCTCAGTTTTTAAATTGGATTTGTACAATGCAAATGCTATAAAAAGCAAATAAAAGAAATAAACGATAAAGGATTAATAAAAAGATTTAAAATATGGGGTAATCTTAAGAACTGTGAAACTGATTACAACCTAAAAAAAGTCAAGGCGTATTTACCTAATCGACCCCTTAATGTGCAGAATCTTCTCTCCGTCCAAGGGATAATCAACATCAGGTGGAGGAGCAGGTCTCTACGGAGAGAAAGACAACTCTGTATTGCTTTGAAGCAACAGTATAGCCATGATGTATAAACATGAAGATTTCATTTAAATCTCTATGAATCTCTGTGAATGCTGAACATACCTCTGCAGTTCCATCCATGTTGAATTTGGCTTCCTGGATTTTCAGGCCTCTTTGTAAGTCACTGACAAAGCATGTCCTAACTGATTGCATAAGAAGAAAAATAATCAAATAAAAATTTTACTTTACTCAAAAATTGTGCACTGTTTCAATATTTCGCTGTTAATTTGACACTGACCTTTGATATCTTCAACAACCTCCTCAGGGATGGAGCCTGAAATGCACAAATCTCATGTCAAATAAAGGGCTGGGTAGGCGATTGGTTTTAGTGCCTTAGAGATATTGATAACTTCTGTGACAGAAAACCAGTAGCACCTGGCGTTCGTTTGGTCTGCAGTGTAGAACTTACCCTGAAAGCTAACCATGACTAGGGCTGGGTATCGCCACTGATTTCCCAGATCGATTTGATCCCGATTCACAAGGTCCCAATTCAATTCGATTTCCGATTCGATTCAATTCAATTCAATTCAATTCAATTCAATTCAATTCATTTCAATATGGATTCATTTAGGGATATTTCAGTTACAATAATATGTTTTGTTTAAATATGAAAAGAGATTTTCAAAGAACTAATGTGGTAAACGTACAAGGAACACTCAACCAACCATTACTAAAAACATTAGTGTTTATATGTTTATATACTGTCATGGTTTCTGAATCCAAAAGGTAGCCAGACATTTGCTTTCAGTGGGGGCTGTAATGCTAATTTTAAAGGTCGATCTCGGGTTTATACGAATCGATATCGGATTATTCAAATGAAGATCGATTTTAATCGAAAAATTGTAAAAAAAAACAACATTTAAACCACACCCCTAACCATGACAGCAACATATTTCTGTTAAATGGAAATTTTGGGTGTGGCTAAAGTGGAGCTGTATGAGTTAAACTACTTGACATACCATTAACGCCAGACTAACCTGACTTACTTTAAAAAGAGAGAAAGAAGGAAAAAAGTAGGCCAGCAGCATTATTCATAATTCATAGCTGTTCAAGATTTAGATCCCTGCAGTTTGAACTCAGCAGTCTTTTGGGCAAACTAATTGTGTGTTGCTGAGAGATGATGTGGCAAACAAACACATAATCACATCCAAAACACTGGGTCATGGTTCTACACAACCTGGAATCTACAAAACCACATATCACATAGCACTATATCGGAATCTTACCTATCACGGTTGGTAAGCTGTGGCCAGATCCTGAATCTGTGTCCACAGTACACTGTTCTGTCAGTAGAGCATCCAATTCCCTTAATGGAAAAGGTAAAAACAATGAATACAAATATACATAAATAGAAACCATGCAAACATAATGGACACGTTATAAGCATTATCATGTAAGAACGGGTTTGCTGACAGGTCTCTCACTAGAGGTCTTTATTTCCAAAATATCTAGCTGAATGCTGTCATAAAATATAGTGTGAATGTATGTGACAAACTATACTACTGCACCCAAATGGGGTTGCTAGTTCCACAGTGAACACTAGACCTATTCACACAGTCAATACTGCTCACTGTCTGCATCTAAAAAAAACCCTCTGAATAAATGTTTTTCAGTATAGAACAAAAAGTTCTTTTCAACAGAGATTTCACCTGACTTACTTGTGAATGGCCTTTCCACCCATCGGCAAAGCCTCCCAGGCAGACAGCATAGGGATTCCTTCATAAACCTAATAACTATTAAGGCACAATATTCTTTGTAACACTTTATGGAAAATCAATATCTTCCCAACACATTTGAAGTGAAGTTCCAGACACATATATTGAATAATAAAGAACCTAAAATAATGACCTGTGAAATACCTAACTAACGAAGGGCACTAAAAACCAGCATACACTGTACAGTATAAGGGGCACTGTAACTACTTATGGGCCCACTGAAATCCAGGACATTTATTTAAAGATAAATGCTGCCTTGAAGACTGCTGTTGGTGTCTGTTTATTTGTTTCAATCTGCTGTATTTTCAAAAGTACACCATGTACAGATGCCTTTAAATGAATTATTACAAAGCTCAATGTGTTGGTTACACATTTGAACACAGTGAACGTGCTCAGATAATCTCTCTTCTAATTCATTCATTCTGAATGAAGCTGAACAGAAAATAAGATATATAAAATTTGGTGTTTTTTTGTCTTTCGGTCCAGACTGCAGTCTGAGGTTCCTTAACAGGCGCTATTTTGGTCCAAACTAAAATGTCAACAAGGTCGGACTAAGCAAGGTAGGTGTGAAAGCACCCTTGATCCCAGTCCAGAAACCCGGCCTATAGTGCAACATAAGCTGAGATGGCTATCCTTGACCTAGACTGTAAATATCACATTCAAAATGTGTGTTGGCAAAAATAATAGGCATGCAAAAAGGATACGGGCAACACCAAAGTTTCTGTATAGCCACAATCCATCACAAGGGCTGAGTTGATGCCCAAAGTCATGATGGACATTAGATGGCTCGGGGCAAAGAGGACTGATGGAACCTAAGACAAAGAAAAAAAAAAAGTACAATAGACAACAGTACTGTGATATTTTTTTTGTTTGCAGAGGGACATCACAGCCAAAACAGTTCAATTATAAAGCCTGTTACCTCAAAGTGCTTAAAGAAGACCTTGGACAGTGTTTCTCTGAAGTGTGAAGGGCAGAGTATGGATTCAATGATAACCACTCTCCGGTCACGTGGATTTACAAGCAAATGCCTGTGGACACAGACAACCATGAGAACTGTCAGCACAATGTTGTGTAATATTCAAAATCTAAACAAACCAAGAGGAGAGAAAGACAAACACCCCTTGCCATATAAAATATCCAGCAGCAAGACATAAAACATAGCATGCATCTCCTACCTGAAGTACAACATGTGAATAAAATCCTTCAGGTTGGTGTATAGCTCCTCTGTGTTTATGTTGAACTGCACCACTCTGACGGGCTGAAATAATAACAGTCACGTCAAGCTAGTGAATTTATACAGTATGCGTCATGTTTTACCCTATCAGTAGCTGCACAGTGACCCACCTGCTGTACTCCAGGCCGCTGGATCTCACTAGGGATGATAAATCTGGGTCCAGTTTCACCAGCAAAGCCACATCTGTGGATTACAGACACATGTGCATGTATGTTTAAAAGGTAATAATAAAAAGGTAAGCAATGCAGAATCTATTAAGTTTTTGTATGGTGACATGAAAGTACAAGCTTCATTAGTAAGTAATCATAAGACACTATATATCCTGAATAGCACATCAAACATTTATTAGTGGTCACATCCTGAAAGCAGCAGGAAGAAAAAGCAGCAGCAATCAGAAAGCAGCAGGAAGAGAATGAGCATGCTATTAATGTAATACTTCTGATTTTAGAACAAAAAAAACCCTGGATGAGTGGTGTCCACAAACGTTTGAACAAGTAAAGTCAGTTGCTCAAAAAGGGGATTAAGCCTAATCCTGGACTTCTCAGCATTTTTAGTAAAGGTTATCCACTGAAATAGTAATACAATCATAAACTAGGCACTAAACCTATAATTACGGATGATAAGACTGTGCGTGCATTTCCAGACATAAAGTGTACAGCTAACATTATACAGCTACATTTTCTAGTTAACCGTTGACATTACGTTAATGGTCCACTGTTGTTTATTGTGTTGCAGCTAGCTTAGATAGCTACATGCTAAGATGTCATTTTCCATTAGTTAGGATAGACAGCCGTAAAAATGTCACTTGCGTTTGTATTGGGTACAAAACAAGACAAAATCCGGAGGTCACTGTGTGGTCAGTTAAACAAACTATCAAAACAAACTACATTTATCTGACTGGCTAACTGCTAACGTTAGCAATTTAGCTAGCTGTCTAAATCGAGTGCAGAACGTCTGACTCACTTTGTGTATGCAGCTCCTAAATCAATAACCACGGCTGTTTTCTCTCCTCCACTCCCCAGAACTTCAAACAAGGGCATCTTCAATAAATCCCACTAGCTAGCTTATAATAAATACAGTTTCGCCTCCAGAGGAGCGCATAAACAACAGCTGATTCTAAAATAAATCAGACTTGCAGGGTGGGTCGGAGTTGGTAGACATTGCAGCCTCAGCATTTGCCTGTAAGAAAAATAAATACATCATTAATACATACGAATAAACAGACGCTTGATATTTGAGTGCTTTAAAAAAATATTTAAATCAATATTTACCTCATTCAAAAATATATATACGAAAGCGGAGATTTTAGAAAAGGCAGTACGTTTGTCAGCACCGAAGGGGGCGGAACGACGGTGTTTGTTTTTTTTTGGAGCTGATCGGAGATCAGTTTTCTGTCGGTGTATTGTTTAATCATTTCGGAGGATTTTAGGAAAAGCTGATCTGAGATTAAACCAAACGGGCAATCTATTACTTTCATAAGGCGAATTGATGGTGATGTTTATGTGCCACAGTGATGACTTAATATAATTTATTCAATCTGGCGCCAAATGTTGATAGTCTGTAGTCTTGTTTAAAGACTATATATTTTTTTCTGGAGAGATATTTCCAATATGTCCAGCCCACATCTAATACAGCGAATATGAGACTGAATAAAAAATGGGGAAATTATGAATATGTTGGTTAATACCTGGTTAAAGCAGTTCGAGAAGTGTAGCCTGAAGTGGTTAGAGTCTCAGTGCAGATTATAGCTACAACGTGTATTTGCGGGGGCTCCGGAGTCGCGCCGCACAGTCCCGCGTGCTGTCGGTGAGGAGCGGACGGGTTTGACAGGGTTGTAGCGAGGAGGGTGTGGAAGTACTACAGAAATGAGGTCGGCTGGCTAATTTCGGCACCACACGGCAGGTAAGGAGCTTTTATTTTATAGGTCTCGTCAAAAGGTGAAAGAAATCCTCCGTGCTTGTAGACGCTGCTTCATTACGCAGCGCTGTGTTTACGAATATTGGCCGTTCAAATGAGCAGCTACGTGAGTGATTTGCCATTTTCAGTTGCACTTGGCATGAAAGCTCTGGATGTGAGTCAGTTTACATACTGCGCAATGCTGATAGACTAGAGGACCACAGTGATGCTCAGCATTACCAAGATTTCATATTAGGGTTATTAAAAACTGAAGGAATGAAATATGATGATCCGTGCATCAGTCAGCAGTGACAAAGCATTAAAATACAATGTAACGTTAGTCATGTGATTTCTCTTCATCCACAGCAAATGCATTTCATAAATGCTATTAGAGTTGCATTTGTATTGGTTTAATTAATACTAGCTTTATTGGAATCATTTATTGAATACAAACCATATGTCTTTATTCTAAGGCTCTTTGTGTCGGAGAATTCAACACAGTGCTATTTTTAGTGTATGTGAGTGAAGGAGTGCAGCAGTGTGCTGTGTCAGGTTCTGCAGGAGAGACAGAGAGAGAGAGAGAGAGAGAGAGAGAGAGAGAGACTATTTGTCAGAGTGATGCATAAAGTTTTCCTTGCATCTTTCTCCATCAGTCCTGCTTTCCATCTACCAACTTTTGAAACCACAGAGAAGAGTATTGTTAACCTGTAAGACCCACAGAATGCACTTTGGTCTGGTAGTTTGGACCTGATCAGCCACCCTCTGGAGCTTCAGTCCCGTAAAAGCTTCATGCTGGACAGTCGGTTGAGCTATGCTGCAGTGTGAAACCTTCAGCGTTCTCTTGCTGGTTGGGATTTGTCTCTCCGCTTGGGCCGCTCCGTTAGGGAGCACCCCCTCACCGCAGGCAAGGCGCTGTGAGGGAACGGAGCAGGGACCCACAGAAACATCTGAACATCTTGGGGGCCACTATGATGAGGAGCTGTGTGTGGTCTCTTCCATGCAGCTGCCAGCGTCGTCTCCTCGTGTACGAGAGTGGCGAGAACCTGGAGGTGCAGAGGTTTTAGCCAGAGATGAAGGAGGGGAGCTTGCAGTGACAGGTGGAACGAAAGGTCTCAATAGACCAGCTGAGCTGGCTCAGACAGGAGGTGAAGGTTCCAATGGATCTTCTGACAGCGATTCCTTATCAGCAACTCCCACAGACTCTTTTTCTGTAGTGGGAGGCACATTAGGACCCAGAGATGAACATACTGAGATGGAATCCACAGACCAAGTCAAGTCTGTGCAGAAAGTAGGGCCATCTGTGGCCCCGTTTGGGCTGAGCACCGATAGACCCACGGAGACACAAGTTGTACTAGGACGCAGTGACTACGTCAGGCCGGAGAGCTTGCTGTACACTGATTTGGAAGAAGATAAAGGGAACGTACAGCCTCTGACACGAGAACAGGAGGGAGGAAGGGAGGCAGAGACAAGCAAGAAGAACCAATCTGCACAGCTCAATCCGACCAAACCCCCATTCATGGTCTCATCCGTTGCTCACGCCTCTGTAAGCCAGTCTCCCTGGACCATCCTCGACCCTGCTGCAACATCTCTAACCACTTCAGGCAGTTCTGATGGAGAGGCTGGAGGTTCTAGAGTAGCAGAGGAGGGAAATCTCTTTACAGCCACGGAGCTTCTGGATGTTCTACAGCCTGACCTGACCCTCAGCACCAGAGTGCCAGAGCTTGGAGGCACCTGGACCGAGCCACTTCATTTGCAAGGAGGTGAGCCCATTTTTTGGTTGCTTGGTATGTACCTCCGGTTATAATAGTGTGTTCGTCTAAGTGTAATGTATTGTGTCTATTGGCCTTGTGTTTTAAGCACATTATTAATTTCTGTTTATAGAAACTGCAAATGCTGTATTTTACATTCTCTGATATTAACTCGTCCTCAAACTGCCCACCACAAAGGCGTATTGGAATACCTGTGTCACTTCAAGGTTTGAACTTTACTTTCATCTCCATTCATGAGGTTATGAAGAGGTTTGGTAAGGTTTTGTTATGAAAGGAGAGGAAATGAAAGCGGTGCAGCGAGCGACAAAGATAGACATTTGATTATGCGCTGATGGCAGACGATTTTGCTTGCTCCACTTTGAACCACAGTGGGAGACTGGAGGCAGCCTAATTACTTTCTATTTTTGAGTCCACACTTGAAATAAGTAAGAGCGAGTGCATAAAGATTGGAGTAAGTCCTCTGAGCATGCTGCTGTCAGATCTAAAGGCTTATGTACATTTTAAAAGGCTTGACAGGTGATTACTCCATATTGTGGGGAAGACTTGGCACGGAGAGCAAGATTTAATAGGAAATCTTGGCATTCCTTGATAAAAGAAAAGAAAAAAACTCTAGCGAAGGTTTCAATTTGATATTTTATGTTCCGGTCTGCAACGTGTGACATCAACTTCCTTCTGAAAGCACACTATCTGTGTAAAGTTGTTAATGTGAGATGTAATCTAGGTGGCTCGTCAGTTACTTTGCTGGCTGTTGCTGTCTTTGAGTGACAGCACGACAGCAAGAGGGAAAAAAAATTGCCTATATTTTTAATGCACAAGTTCAAAAGATACCTGCTCATGGAACATTTTGACCAAAGTCAGATTAGTCTATTCTGGATTCTGGTGCTGTGATATAGAGATACACATCTGCAACCACTCTCTCAAATACCTAGATTCTGTTTGCCACTCTACTTTAAGATTCATTACTGGTGGCCCCTACAACACCCATCATGGTTGGCTGGTCATTTTCGGCTGTGCGTTGGCGGACATATTGGCTTCTCTTATCTATATAAAGTGCTTACTGGGAATATGCCATTGTACATCACAGAAATGCTCAATGTATATTGAAATGCTCAATAATGCAATTTATCAGACTCCAGCGATGGGATCACCCTTCAGTTGCCAAGAGCTGTTACTGACTGGAGAGTATCTACTTTTAGCTACAGCGAGCCAGCAAGGAATTCATTACAGGAATCTAAAGCTCTGCACGCTGGTGTCACATGAACATTTTAAAACTTTTAGTCTATAAACCCTCTCCACTCAGTCTGAAACTGGTATGGTATGTTTTAGTTTACTTCACATTTATTACTCTTTTTTATTTAGTTATTGTTGTATAATTATTTGTTATTTTAAAAATGTATTCTGTTAACTTTTATTTTATGCTTTGTTTTTTGTTTTCCGGCTCCACCCAGTATGTTCTTCTTGCACACACCTCAGCTGATCCTGAGCTAATCAGGACTCCAATATTATATATATATAATATTATTATATTATATATCTCCCATTGAACTACACATGCAACTTGCTTTAGCCCCCACATTACAGTTTAAATTTGTCTATATTAAATATATAAATTATATTTATAAATTCTTAACTAATATTAGAAGCTGGTAATTATATTGCCATCACGGATGTGCAGAAAAATGTAGTACAGGCCAGACCCAGTCTAGTATACTGAACTGCATGATCTATGTTTTACAAGCACATCTCAGGATACATCATCTGGTCTGTATATTTATGTTTATCTCGCTGAGGCTTGTCATTGGACTTTATTGTCATCCCATTTTACTGGCAGTGTTTTAGACGTCTGTGTGTCAGGTGCATCTTAAGATCTCAGAATTCATTAACCAGAAGAGGTGTCTGAATACTTAATACTTGTGGTTTATACATATGGTTTTATATGTGTGTTTATAATGTATATATAGTATATAGTACTATATATAGTTGTTTAAAGCTCATTGTTTAAAACACTGTATCTTGGCAATAAGTGTGTTTTCACCTGTAAGAACACCAGATATCATAAGAACAGATGTATGCAATTTTGAAAGAAGGAGATAATATCTTATAAACCACTTTAAAGAACAAAGTTTAGTTCCAGATTTCTTCTGAAAGCCCCCGACATTGCATGAATTTTTTAAATTCCTTCACCAGCAATCTTGATTTAGCTTAATGAAGTACTGAGTAGTCAAACCAAGTAATAGATGATAACTACAAGTAATACTGGGCTGCCACAAGGATGGGCTAACACTATTTTATATATATATATATATATATATATATATATATATATATATATATATATATATATATATATATAATTTTGTGATCTGTAATTGGCTAGATTGCTTATTGCTTTGGTGATCTTGGTTAAGGTTTCAATATAAACCAAGTTAAGATATCAGTAATGAAATATAAAATGTCACCCTTTTCTTTTATCGTTGTTGTAGCAGCGGAAGAAGTAAGCATCTCGCCCCTGTCGCAGGAGGTGGGTACAGAAGCAACCATGTCTTCTGAAGACCTGCCTCTGATCTTTGAGCCGCTCGATGATGTGACACCCCCCAGTGGCTCAGCGCTGGCATCCGAGCTGTCTGTCGCCATGGCGCCAGCAACAGGGATGCTTGGGGAGGCAGAGCTGGATCAAACGGTGTCCGTGGATACGGAGCACGTTCCTCCTGATGCTGCTCTCCTGGGGCCATCTGATTGGCCCTTGCCGTGGCAGATGTCTGGTTCTGAGAATTCGGATGTAGTCTCACCGTCTCAAATGCCGGTCAACAGGCCATTCTCTGAAGCAGACCAGGAGCTCAGTGAGGCGACCGAGAGGCTACAGAGTGAGAGTGTATAAAATGCTTTGGTGTCTAGTATATGTTTTGTATGCACACATTTAGTATTATGATTTATGTGTACGCTTTAATGTTTGTGTTAATTCAGTCATGTTATCTTTGTAATTTTACATGTTGACAACAAATAGCCAAAAATATCCAAAAATCTAATTTTACCCCAAATTTAATCAATCAGCCAAGACAGGTTTGTGTCTATAGTCACTGGAGCTAGTAGATAGTATTGTGCAAACTGCATGTACAAGTCATGTTATTGTTTTATTCTCCATTTATGTTTAGTTACTTATTCATATACTTATTCATGTATTTACATAACCTGCCAATCATGTGGTCAGCAGCATCAGGTAAACCACCATATCCAAAGCCATCCAAATCTAAGAAGAAATTTTATCTCAATGATTTTGATAGTGGCATGATTGTAAGTGCTGGTCTGGTCTTAGTATTGCTCTATCTGCTGATCTGGAATTGGTGCGATAAAGAAAGAAAAGCAGTGAGTGATGATTCTGAGGATGGCAATGCCTTGTTGTTAAGAGAGACCAACTGAGAATGGCCAGACATGTCCAGGCTGAGAGAAAGGATACAGATAACTGCTCTGTACAATTGTGGTGAGCAGAGAGTGGAAAGACTGGAAAAACCTAGCCTTGTCTGATTTATCTCTTTTCCTCTGAGCCATACCGATGGTAGGGTCAGAATTTGGTGACAGCAGCACAAATCCATGAACCCAACCTGCTTTCTGTCAACAGTAGAGGCTGGTGATGTAATGGTGTGTTGAATCCCTGCCACAGAGATTTTAGCTACTGTGTTGAGTGCACAGGGAGACCCTACCCAGCATTGGTTTAGTGTTCCTAATAAAGTGTTTGTCTATGTAGGCCAGTACCGATAGGGCACGAACATAAAAGCACCCAAAGAAAGTGAGGCCATTCAGTTTTCTGCTGGTCATGGATGGCTTCCCCAGAGACTGAATTTGTGATTTCACCCATTATAGGGCCATGATACATGGTTATGCCACTCAGGAGCCTTGCCCTACTAGATTTGCTTATATGGGTTCTGACATGTATAAAAACTGTAGTCTATTAAAATGGACTAAACTCCAGGTTTCAGACTGACTGCTACTCCCTTTTAGCTTTGTGACTTAATGTTATCCAGTTTTGTTTTTGCTGATCTACTACATTTGGGGTAAAAAGATGATAGTGTAAAATTAATTTTGTTCTATAATTTTGTTCATCACATCCAAATCAAAAGAGGAGATGACAAAAAATATATATATATTTACAAATGACTGATTCTTCCAGATCTAGATGTCGACTCTGCCTCTGTGGGAACTCTTCTTTTATCACCTTCTCCTCTATCAACTACTACTCAGAAGGTTACAGACATTGAGCCAACCATCTCAGCGGTGCTGACAACGAAGCCAGGCCTGCAGGAACTGGATTCAGAAGGTGTTGTTCTCACTATGGCTATTACTATTGATTATATTAGTGATCAGGTCATCCAGGATGGTCCTGGCGAGCCAGTGTCCAGTGATTTCCCGAAAACATAGCTGGTCCCTGGCCAGTTAAGTAATCAACATCCATGGAGTTATGTAACAATTATTTTAATGATTAATGAAGTAATCATACAGTAGCAAACCACAACATAGCTATTCAAAGTTTCAAACTATTTATTGAAAAACAATAAAAAAAAGAGAGTAAAACTAAGAAACCTTTGAAAACACTGTGTACACTACATAAACATTTTCATTAGGCTGTGTTTCATACGGTGGGGAATAACAGCAGCAGTATGTATAAAATGATCACCATGCAAACTGATAGGATAGTTAATTAAGTGTATGGGTAAGATACATTGTAATTAGAGGTTTTTAAACAAGCTATTGAGTTTAACTGAGAAGTCAGAACTTGTGTATAACTTACACATTTGTGTTTCAGAGGATGAGGATGAAGAGGATGAGGATGTAGATGAGTCTGAGGAAGATGAAGAGGACGGTGAAGATAACTTGTCTGAAGCCACAGTACACACACCTACTCGTTCTTCTTACAGCCTCATCCCCCCTCCACCAGTCTGGGGGCAGCAGAACCAAGGCCTCAGTGAGTCAGTGACCAGTGTGAAACGGGATAGGGGGGAAAAAAAGAACTAGAGTCCCAAATGCAGTGGAGCAGGGACGTCTAGGACCAAAAAAAATTGAAATGTGAATTTCATGCTCTTTATTTTACTAATATGGTTACTTGATATCGTTATCTGAGCAGTAGTAATCTAATAATTTATATAGATTCAAAAGTCTAAACACAGATTCAGGCGTACAACCCGCTTTTTTTAAAAAAGCAGAAAATAACTAATTCCTGTTTATAATTACTGCTCTCTGTGTTTTCTTTCAGTACGTAGCTGGGTTGAACTTATCCGAGAAAAGGTAAATGACCTCTCAAAGTTTTGTGATACCGGTTTAGATTAGCCTGAAATGTAATGCTCTTCTCTTTCTTTAAGGCCGGCTACGTCTCAGGAATGCTAGTACCTGTAGGCATCGGTATTGCTGGTGCTCTTTTAATTGTCGGAGCACTTTATAGCATCAGAATGATCCATCGCAAAAGGAAGAACAGCTTCAAACACCAAAGGCGGAAGGTAAGTCAAAATGCTCGATACAATACATACACTGTATGCCCTTACATAGCTTATCCACATACTCATTCTAAATAATGAATTAGGCTTCTTTAAAGGACCTACATCCTACATTTTTTTTTTTTTCCCTTGAGGTCGACTGCCCAAACTTTTGCATGTGACTGAGCTCTGTTGTGATTGGTTTCTTTGTGTTTTTCTTCATTCACAAAAATAGTCCTGGATAAAACACTTCTTATAACATCATCATGACTGAATGGGCTGAATATACCTATTATATACATCCCAAGGCAAAAAAAATAAAAAATAAAAAAAAGAGCCAAGCCCAGAGTACAATATTTTTATATTTTTATATAGTTTGGGGCTGGTCAGAATCCAGATTTGAACCCTAAACAAAAAAGTTTGTCTCACATTAAATGTGTTTCGACTTCATTATTTAAAAAACTGAAATGGAGTTCTATGTCATACTAAGTCACCTTATCTAATGATTTGTTTATTTAATTATTTGTTGTTATCATACAAATATTAATTGTTTGCCATGTTGGACTTGGCCCATTTTTTGCTGTGTGTTAA
This sequence comes from Megaleporinus macrocephalus, assembly GCA_021613375.1. Lineage (NCBI taxonomy): Eukaryota > Metazoa > Chordata > Actinopteri > Characiformes > Anostomidae > Megaleporinus > Megaleporinus macrocephalus. The sequence goes on from CM038707.1 coordinate 33,337,077, forward strand.
AATGCAGAACCTCTCCATCAGATTGCATGGAAAGCATCGGTGCACAGCCATTTTCTCTCCAGACATGTTCAAGTTCACAGAGTTCTTTCGAAACCACTCCTGTGTGATCTTTGCTGTGTGCTTAGGGTTGTTGTCCTGTTGTCCCCCAGTCTAAGGTCCAGAGTGCTCTGGAGCAGGTTTTCTTTAAGGATGTGTCTGTGCATTGCTGCCTGACTAGTCTCACTGTTCCTGCTGCTGAAAAACAACCACAGAGCATGATGCTGCCACCACCATGCTTCACTGTAGTGATGGTATTGGCCAGGTGATGAGCCGTGCCCGGTTTCCTCTAGGCATGACACTTGGCATTCAGGCAAAAGAGTTCAGAGAATTTTATTTCTCATGGTCTGAGAGTCCTTCATGTGCCTTTTGGCAAACTCCAAGAAGGCTGTCTTGTGCCTTTTACTGAGGAGTGGCGTCCATCTGGCCACGCCACCAAACAGGCCTGATTAGAATTCATGGCTTGGTTTGTGCTCTGACATGTACTGTCAACTACATATAGTTGATAGGGACCTTATATAGACAGGTGTGTGCCTCATGTCCAATCAGCTGGATTTACCACAGGTGGACTCCAATCAAGTTTTCGAAACAACTGAAGGAAGATTAGTGGAATGAGGAGCACCTGAGCTCAGTTTTGAATGTCATCTCAAAGGCTGTGAATACTTATTTCTGTGATATTTTTGTTTTTATTTTTTTAATACATTTGCAAAAACAATTCACTGTGATTATTATTATAGTTTTGTGTGTAGAATCTCGAGGGACAAAATGAATTTAACCCATTTTGGAATAAGGCTGTAATATAACAAAATGTGGAAAAAGTAAAGCTCTGTGTTCTTTAATCTTCACAGAAAAGCACTGCCAGTAAAGTGGGCCAGTCTGTTCAGCTACAAATGAGCATAGGGTCAACAGGCCCAAAGCCAAATGTTGACTAGAGAGATATTAAGTTCCCAGCACTGGGCCTGTGGAGCAATGTTTTCTCAAGTGATGGATCACCATTCAATACATTTGGAATGAATTAAGAGTGATTCAGAACTAAACATCCACCTTCTGTACCTGACCTCACTAATGATCTCCGCAATATTCGAAGAAACGATAGATGCGGGTGTCTGCAAACACTTCTCGGACATATAGTGCATCTCAAAGCAATCCCTTTATAAGCCTATTTGTATATGGGATGTGTCGACTGTGCTAAGCAGTTCTCTTTGTTCAGCCTCACTATGTGCCATCTGATGATATGTTTTTGTTCACTACAGCAGCCCAAAGAAGTAAGAAATGGACCAGACCAAGCAATGCTATTGGCTGACAGCTCAGAGGATGAATTCTGATTTCACTTAACACCAGCCATGTGTTTCACCTAAATGAAAAATACAGCGTGGCTGAAGGATGTCAGACGCATACACATTCTAGACTCTCAGACTCACAGATAGTTTCCACTTGGACACAAGCTTGGCCATTTTCACTCATTCGAATATCACATATTTGAGCATATATGAAATATGTAAGCCAGCCCCAGTATGTGAAGTTAGTGTAACACTAACTACTTAGCTGTATATAAAGACATATGTATGTACAATACTTAATAAAATTAACGTATAACTGCAATATGGCAGGTTGTTATGGGTTACAGTCTCAGTGAATAAGGAATAAATAAGATATATTCTTGAATTTCTGTACATTACATTTTCCTATGTGTAAATATGGCAGAGTAAAATGAAAAATCCTATTGTACTTAGAAAGAATCAAATAAGTCAACATTTTTTTGTGTCGAGTTCTGTAAGTCAAAGCAGCTTTAAATACAGCTGCCTATCGAGTGATGATACATTTCTGTGTCCGAGTCCGTGCTGATGTAAACTTTAAATCATCATAAAAACTGTATATATGTTCTGTCTTTTAATGAGACGTAAATGTCCAAATGTGGTACACCAATGGAAAACCAAGACCCTTGTTTCTTCTCTGTAATGTCTGGGAGCTGACTACAATAAACACATACAGTACTGTGGCCATTAGTCAGAGACCACCCTTAAACCCACAGCTAAATATATCATCAGTTCTTCAGCATTTCTACCCTTTACCTTTATTACAGCCTCCATTCTTTTCAGGTGAATTGCTTTTAGTTTTTCAAAGAAATCTGCAGGGATATTTTTCCACACCTCTCAAGTTTAGTCTCAGAGGTTTTTTCTCAGACACATTCGATGAGCTCAGTTTATTGTTCTGAGAACACCAACCACTTCTTTGTTTGGTTTGCAAATCTTCTTGACAGACACACATCTTTTCAGACCCACAGCGTCAAGTTGGAATACCTCCACTTATTTTCACTTCTCTGCAAATGATTCTATTTTTATCTGATTTTATTATAAAATCTAAGCTTCTCAAAACGTTCTGCTAATTCGATAACTTCTAGCAGAGAGTAACATGTACTTAAAGGTGCAGAACACGTCCTGGCTACACAGTCCTGGCTATTTAAATAGGGAATTAACAAAGTGCCTCAGGTAGAGCCCCACAACACTCGTCTAGCGAGTCAGCAGCAAAGCAAGGAAAGGGCTTACATGCTGAACTTCACACATTGTCAAGAAGGAGATGGCTGAGAAACCAAAGAGAGGATCCAAAGAAAAGATTGAGAGTGCTTCTATCTGGCTAAGATGAAGAGCCGGGTTAACGTCAGTGAGGAGTTTCAAAGTATTTTGAAAAGCTGAAGCTGACTTCCCGGTCGCTAGCTTCTAGTTTTAATCTTTCTGTTGCTAAACGGTGCAGCAGTTATGCTCAGGCATGTCAGGAAAGTTCAAACAAGAAGCTGGACAGGTAGACGGAGGCATCAGAATGAAATTGCTGCACCTTATAAGGGTGAACAAGAAGCTGAGGTGCCTGAATGCCATCTAACTGCAGCACTGTTTGAAGACAAGCTGGAACAGAAAAAAATAAAACAATAAGTTGGTGAAAAAGAAACCAACTTCAGCATCATTGACTGTTAAAGCATATGAGAAAGAATGCAGAGGTGGCTTAGATTCTGCTGGATCGGTGGGTGATATTATTTACATTTTTTGCTTTTTCACAGAACCAACAGCTCAGTACAAGCTAGCTAATGTTAGCTACATTATCTACTGCGTCGTTAACTCTAATGTTATATCTTGGTGTTTGTCTCAACAGACGAAGGGATTTATGGCCAAAGATCTTTAAAAATAAATAATAAAAAATAAATAAAATAAAATAAATAAAAAAACAACAAGTTTGCCACCCAGTGAATACACATCTATGAACTTAGGGATAGAGCATAAGAGCACTGAAGGGAGGGGTGCATTTGTTTTCCTTGTTTTAGTGAAAATATCGACAATCGCTGTCTAGAACAGTTCAGTTTAAGGGGTATTTTGACTAAAAAGTAAATAAAGAAAAGGGTGGTCTCTGACTATTGTACCGTATTTCTGCATAGCATGAAGCACTGTATATAACACATGGATCATTTTTGCTGTATTATTGTTATTGTTCACATCTTGTTACTGTAAAATTGAAGATCATGTTCTAAACATTTGGTGACAATCTCCCATCTCTGCCCTCTGTGGTTATAAATACATTGCCTGTGCCTATGTACATTAACTGCTATACTTTTGCTGTTACATTAAAGAACCTAAGAATCAACCATTTCTGCTTTTTCATTTAAATTTGATTCTTAAATACTTAATGTTGGGATTTTAAAAGCGATAAACACAGAATCAAAGATAAATCTCTAAAGGAACAATAATCAACGTTACATTATTGAAAAAATCAAATAATTTATTTTAGTTTTTTTCCTCTATCCACATTAAATAAAAGATCTCAACATTTTTAGTTTTAAATGAAATTCAAATTCAAACAGGGCAGGAGAAGCTTAATAAAAATGACATGCAAAACTTCTCCTTGAACCCTCCACAAACAAAATACAGAATGAGAAACCATACATTTCTGCATCCATAGACAGCCATTTTCATTAAGAATATATAGTCTCACACTCCTCTACAACTCTAGCATGCCTAAAGTTGAGGAACACACAGGCATACTGTCAGATATCTCTTACTCCTTCTGGAATAATACTGCTTTGTCAAGCTCTGTCGTAGGTGAAGGGGAGGATCTTCTCACTCACAAAGGAAAAACCAAGAGCACCAAGGAGTCCAAGCAAGTCCCAGTTCCCTTAAACTTGTAGGCTGAGACTTCAACAAATCAAAAGAGCTGTTACATGTTGTATGGGCCCCTGTGGTGATATATTTTGTTCAAAGGCTTCACAGTCTGTAATCACGTCCTCTTCCTGACAACGGACAGTCCCACGATAGTCTAATATCTATTGTTCGTGTTGGGCACCGTGGGTTGAATTCACCTGAGGGTGGAGTCCAAACGGTTGAAGCAGAGACAGCAGAACCCAAGTTTTCACATCAGGATGGTATTATGATCATACAGAAAAGCCACAGTACTCACTCTTTTTCCTCCCTATCCAGAAGAACTACAATAACTAGACCACTTAACCACATACACACGCAAAACTAATCAAGAAAATGAAAAGGCCCACTCACTCACTCTCTCCTGCCCTCCACACACATCTCAGTATGGCACAGTGACTGGCCCCCAACTCCTCCTCCTCCTTTTATATAGTAGCACTGCATTTTTGTGCCTGGAGAGCAGTTCGGACTCTGATTGCTTTCACAAGCACAAGGTGAGGTGCCATATGTTTGCCTCCAGCAGACTAACTCCAAAAGACTATCACACAGACATGCACATACATATATACACCAGCAGCATTGAATCAAAGTGCAATAGAACATATTTCCATATACTCTGAAATAAAAAAACAAACAAACAAATGCATACTTTTGCTTGCCACAATTAAATGCATTCAAATTGCATCGCATCTCGTTTCCTTGCCCTTACAGAATCTGAGGAAGAGTTTTTCTAGATTTGATTGTGTTCCAAACTATTGTGATTTGTCTATGAGTCTGATGTAGCATCTTGAGTTCCCATACCCTTCGTAGCATGTAGTGCTGTTAACAGTATCTCAGTACATATTGAATTAAGATGCTATCAGACAAACCTTAAACCTTGACACAATATGATTCAGAACTTCAGAATCCTTTAGTAAGTGTGGCTTTTATGAACAAAAAGAACAAAAAAGATGATATTGAGAACAAAACAAGCTGTCTGACAGGGACACTATTCTAATTAGTATCCCTGCTAGACATGCAAAGGCCTTTGCTGTATGAGCAGTAAGGTCACATTTACACCACACACAGTTGGCTTTAACTAGGTGCTCTTGAAAACGGAGAAAGATATTATAAAAGAAAAAAAGCACTGGGCCTCATTCACCCAAAAACAACTTCCAATTTCTTTTTTATATCTGTTCTTGAGAGAGGTCCTAAAGAAAAAGTCTATTAGATTCATGTGTTGTAAAGCTGCAGAATGGTATGCTCTTGAGTGTGCTCGGATTCTGTTATTACCCAAAGACTAATCCTAAATAAGAAAATATTGAATGCTTGTACATGTACTTAATGGATTTCTGCAGTGACCTGATTATTCTAGTGGTCGTGTGAGGGGCATAGTGTGACTTCTTAGACTGGAGTAAGGTTAAACAGCGTTTAACACAGTAACCATGAGATAACAACAAAACACTTTTGGAGCGATGGTAAAGCCAAGTACATGCTTGACAACTTAAATACTATTCTCATAGATGATGTATGATCATATTTTCTAGTAAAATGACTTTTTTAAATAAAAGCTGCATTAAGTTTGAATTTTACAAAGCAGAAATTTGATTATAGCCTGACTCACGCAGGCCTGAGTTTCCCTATCTGATTATTCAATTGCATATAAACAGGTTGATAAGATCGGTGAAAGTCAGAATCTTAGAGAAAAGTGTCCAAGTTTTGAGAAGAAACTTCTTCCTAAGAACGGTGAGTGAACGAGGCCCAACATTCATGTTTTTCACATGTTAATTCTATTATATGGGGTTAGGCCCAGCTTTGTTCTGCTGAGGTCTGACTATACAAGACTGTTTCTCATTCATCACCGATCTAAACAAGCTCTCACAGGCATTTAATGCAAATGCTTAAAATAGAGATTTCATATAAGCACAATTTCTCAAAGTCTAAACCCACCCTGGAGAGAAAAATCAATCTTTCAGCTTGTTCCTTTCCACATCAGTGTGGCATTACTCCAACACTGAGCCACTTCTGCACGAGAGCAACAGCTGCGTCAAGCCAGCTACAGCCTTTGTGCTTCCCAATCCTGTATATTAGTTCACTTATGAGCTGAACTTTCCCTGTAACGCAGGACAGAACAGAAAGGCTAAAACTGGTACAAGAAATGGCTCGCAATTGATGCAATGCCACACTAAACGTGAAAGCTTGATCACTGGTATGATTACCAACCCACACATTCATAGCTACGCACACACACAAACCACACATCAGGTTCACCAATATGCACAATACTACCACACACTAAATTACTCAAAACAAACCCCTCACAGCTAGCAAGCACCCACACCAGACTACATAAATAACAAACGTGCACTCAGCATTCAAGTCCCTAAGCCACTGTTTAAACACAGACATGAGGAAACAAAATAGTCTTGCTCCAGCCTCAGCTCAAAGTTAAACACAAATCTTAACAAATTTCATAAACCCAATCCATTCCTGTGTCATTTCCTTAATTCAGCGTCTGTTTGTGGCTCCGGACTCTCCTCCACTCTGCTAAACTACTGATACTTTTTTGGCTTTCTGTCCCAGAGGGCTCCCGGAGCACACACGAGGGCTTCAGCCTCTATACTAATGGTCTTTTAACCATTTTTACCTGTAACTAATGTCCCTGGACCCTCTCAGAGATGTATAAAATAAAGTCCTTCGGTTTGCTCGACCATGAAAGTGGCCTTGAGTATCTGCGCCTAGGCTTACAAAATTAGTGGAGTCCGGTTTTGACTGAAACCATAGTGAAGTAAGAGACGGGGGCAGAGATTAGCGCAACCATAACTTGAGCCTCAAGGCGTCCACCCCGTTGAGATAGTATCTGAAGAGCCGCTTGTCCCTCACAAAGCCCAAGTTCTCATACAGCTTCAGTGCAGATTTGTTAGTGATCTCCGTTTCCAGCACCACCTTGTGAAACACACAACCGAAAGGGCAAACGATTAGAGAGGAAATTCTGGATAAACATTAGAAAACATTTTTCCTATCACGCTCTGACAAAGTTCAGTGAACAAAACACATTAACACAATTTTTTCTTTTTTCTCATCAACAATCAGCTGTATGATGTTGGGTGTTTTCTTCTTTACTTCTGCACTAGAGCTACAAAGTTAATGTAGCTAATAAGTAAAAGAAAATTAATATAGTGCACATCTAAATCACTGTTTCTGTCAATTATTGGTTCTATTAATCTGTGTACTGGCTTACCCAGTATAATTACCCAAATAGCTCAAAAGCTATTAAAAATAGCTTAAACAATATAGCCTGTAACAAAAAAAAAAAGAAATGACTAACCTCATCACAGTCTCCCTCCACCATAGCATAGATGGCCTTCTTCACAAGGTTAGTTCCTGAAACAGGGCAACAAAAAACAAAGTCAGTCAGGAAGGACTGTTCCATTAACCGCTCTGTACAGGGGCAATAGGGGGGGCTTTACCAAATAATTACTGCCTCTACAATGTGCAGCATTATATCAAACTTTCTTTTTTAACTATTTTAGAAAGCTTGTCACAACACTTAATTTTACATGACGTTTTGTTTTTTAGGTTAAGTTGCATTAAAAATAATACAATGTACTGACGATATGCAGTAGAGATGGACAAATCAGCTTTTTTGAGGTCGATTTCGATCGGAGATCACCTTCAGCGCGATTGGCCGATACCGATCGAGGGCGGGGCTATATGCCATGGCAGAGCTACATGCAATTATTAGCGCAAGCAAGTCATAAAACATTGTCTAAACTGATTAATTACCATTTTAACGAGCTCGTGTGAAACAGCATAATATTTTTCTAAAAATTAGAAGTTGGTCAATGTGGGAGTAAACCACTTGATACAGCTCCGGAAGAGCAACATCTGAAAAGTATTTCTTACTAGTAACGGCATAGCGGGGATCCAGGTGGAATATTAAGCAGCAGAATGAACGTCTTCTACAGCCAAGAAGAACTGCTTATCTAGAACTATAAACTCAATCACTCTGGCTGTGGTTCCTTTAGCTCTCTGGCTGTTGCTGCTGCTGTACTGTTTGTACCGGTCAGGGGGGGTGCTTTTCTTTCTGGATGAAACGCTAGCTGGAAATACAGAAATTAGGCTAATTTGTTTAACAGCAACGATCGGCTAAATTGGAGAAATATCGGCTAATTGCCGATCACATATTTTGATATTAATTATTTTTTAAATCAGCTGATACTGATACATGACCGATTGATCCTTCCATCTCTAATATGTACAATACGCACAGAAAAGCAAAGTTATGTATTTATGTACAATACTGCCCACACTAATTGAGAAGAATGCCATTTTACACATAAGCATCCAGTTACTTACATAAACCGAGAATACACTCACCGATGCTTTTCCGACGATGTTTGGAGTCCACAGCAAGCATGGCGATGTACCCACGTCGGAACATCTTCTTGTGCATATCTAGCTTACACACAATAGCCCCAACACACTCCTCTTCTACCATAGCCTGAGGTTCACAACATCCACGTAGATTAACGCTCAACAGTCTTAACATCAGCAAGTAATACAACAATATCAGTGCTAACAGCGCTGAGAACGGTTGACTTATAAACGAATACCAGATTTTCTTCCAAGATGAACAACAATAAGATTCAACAAGCCATTCAGAAGTCTTACACAGAAGACAAGATATTTTGGATAAACACTAACCAGGACTTAATGGCTCTTAAAAACAATAATTATAAATAAAATGGCTATATTTATATTACAGATATTGTGATCCCCCTGTTTACATCGCCACTACTGCCAAGAAATCTGAGTCTGTTACTTCCTCTATAACCCATCATTTCACATCAAAACACCATGAACAACTTCCTTTGTTTATCAATAATTGATTTATAGGCATGTGGAAATACCCAAATGCAATGTGGCTCTATGTGTATCTGGTCCAGCAAACATAACTGCAAATATACACTGATTCTATATAGAGCATCCACTTGGGTGTTCCTCAACACTCGGTGGACCAACTCAGGTTTCAGTTGCTGTCCTTTGGGGTTTACAGGGGGGGTGGAATGGAGCTGCTTTAGATAGAATGGCTATTAATTCTTCAGAGACCTTTTTGTTCAGTCTGTTAGCAACAGATCCTTAACGGTGCATGGCTGTTTCCAAATAGATCACAGAGCAAAACAGAAAGATGGTATGTGATCTGTCTAGGGTTTATGGAATGATCTGCAGTATGTTTTAGCTACTCAAAGGTCTAAAACAGGGTTGTCAACCCCTGGTCCTGGAAATCTACCAGTCTGTAGAGTTTAGCTCCCATCCTAATTTTACACAGCTGATCCAGGTAATGAAGGAACATCTGAATATCTGAACTCCCAGCGTGGTAGATCTCTAGGACCAGGACTGGGCATCCTGGTTTAACAAATGGTGCATCAGTATTTTCATTCTACAGTTAATCCCACCTACAACCAGCAGAAGCTGGCAGTTCTTTCAAACAGGTCAGAGATGTACCCAACTACGTACCAGAAAGCAGAGCCGCGGCCAGTTGTGGATAAAGTACCGGTAAGTATATATGGAGTAAGGCTCGGACAGATCCTTGGTTATGAGTCTCATTATGCCTGGCATTTGCAGCTCAGACTCATAACGTACATACTTAATCTGCTGACTTCGCTCCGTTTCTCTGGGGGGCGAGTGGTTCAAGTCTAACCTGGACAGCTGCTCCAGAGGTCCATCAGCCACAGTCTGACCTGTCAGCTCGGCCCCTTCCTCAGGCCTGGGCCGACCCGCTGCGCCCACACAGACCTCTTTACCATACACATCACTCTTGTGACTCTGAGCAGTCTCAGTCCTGGATAAAGTTAGCATGCCGTGAATGCTGCTGTCACCGTTCGCGTTTATATCATGACGAGGAAAGCAAAGTCTGTCGCTGTAGCTGTCTGCAGCTCCTACGCGGCTGTCCCGGAGCTCCATGGCCGGACTCGGCTCCTCCCGGCTGCCCGGCTCGGTGTTGTGGGGAAACCCGGCGAGTCCGATGCAGTTTAACCCGTTAACCTTCCGCTCTAGAGCCTGACAGTGGGGGTGAACCTCCGAGAACAGGTACTTCTGCTTGTTCTCCCGCTCCACTTTGCCTTCTTGGTCTTGGCCAGTGTGGGATAAAACCGCGTCCTTCAGCTGCCACTCGAGCGTCTCCCTGTCCCCGGGCAGAGCGCACCTGTCCCTGGGGAAGAGACAAATCTCGGCCGGGGATGCGGACAGCGCGCCGCTAGGCCCAGGCGGCAACGCGGCCATTCCGCTTCATTCAGACCGCAACTTCAGTTCACAGAGACAGGGTTCACGACGTGAGGCGCTTTTTAACCGAGCCGCGTCTCCTGTAAGTGAAACAGACGCATTTCAAAGGATTAAAAGAGACTTTTCTGGGGTTCAGACGGAACCGCCGCCGCTCTCTCCTCCACCGCAGCTTCACTGGCTCCTCACTGCCGGCAACCGATGTTGATGCAGCCGCCATTGTTGCTGTGAAGCAGTTGCTAGGTTTTACGACAGTCGGCTCACCTGACTGCAGCAACGTTTTAGCACTAATAAAAATTAAGCTAATAATAATACCTAATAATATCTAATATATTCTATTATTTTTAGGTTAGAAAATACATAGGTGCTCTAAACACAACAAAATCAAGGCTGATTTGAAAATTGAAAGTTGAATTGTATTATTTAATTATTTAATTATTAAGACTAATGTATTAAATGGGTGAGTTAGACCAATCAGATGTTTTGAACTTCTGACAGCATCTTCTTTTCCAGAAAAACAACAGGCCAAAACTAATTAATAAATAAATAAAACTCACAAAACCATTTGACTGATATCTAAGCTCATAAAACTGAGAGGATTTGTGTTGGTGCTTTTGTCAGATCCTCACATATCATTGCTGCCCAAAGAAAAACAAGTAACAAGTAAATTGCAAAGGTCTCTCTTTAGCAAAGGTCGCTCTTTACCGTCAATGTGGGTCAATAGAAGGTATTTTGTTTAAAGCAGTTTTGAAGCATCTCTATTGGTTTAATCATTATGAAATATGACAAAATAAAAAAAAAACGACCGTGGAGCTCAAATGATGGAAAAAACAAAAAAAATCACAAGAAATTAAGATACCTTGTTTTCTTTGGACAGTGGCGAAATGTTGCTTTAGATTTCTTTCTTGTGCTCATATGTACATACGTTTTGATGAATGTAACATTATCTTTGTGGTTTTGGCTGAATTTGTAATTTAACGCAGCACACTAAAGGCATAAATCATGATTTTGTTCCTTGCAATCATTTTCCAGATTTTTGTATGATTTGTGTTTTATAACAAACCTTCTCTGAAACTCCAATCATAACATCATTTCAGGAAAACAAAATTAAAATATATTGTCATTGTCAATATAAAACACAAGTGTGATTTTTATTTTTCTGCAAAACCTGAGTTCAGCAGCTGTCCTTTACAATGTCTGAAAATTTCACGATGGTTGGACCAATAGGAATTCTCTAAAATTGCTTCAAATAAAACTTCTTTTCATTAACTTAAAGGTAAAGAACGTTTCTCTCCTTATTATTTAAACTTGTTTTTCCTCCAATACAAGAAAAAAGGTTTATGACTAAACAACCAGCAAAGATTATTTGTAATATCTTTGTGCTTAAAACCTTTACCCTATTCACATTTAGTATATCATGTTAAATTACTTAAACACAAATGTGTATATCTCTTTATCACATTTTTAAAAAGGTACCCTGATTATTATTATTATTAATAGTATTAGTAGTAGTAGAAGTAGTAGTAAATATAATAATTTGCAAGCAATAAGTGTAGATGACTGATTCTGATTGTACTAAAACTTGTTTTTGATAAGGAGGCACACTCAAAACAAAAAATGTATTTTAATTGATAATATTATAATGATACAAACATTCACAGCAAAAAATAGGTTATACACTAATTTGTGATAAACTAAGTCACACATGGGTGTATATTATTCTCATATACATATACTCATAGCTTCACCACATGCTTTACAGTAAGTGCAATCTCAATCTGAGATAACTGAAAATCTGCTTTCTGAGTATTTTGAAAAGGCCAGCTTAGTAAACAAGTTAAGTGGCCAGATTAAACGAATTAGGGCTACTTATTTATTTATTCTTTCTTTTATGCTCAGGACTTGGCAAGCAAAACATCCACAGGCTAGTGCCAGCTGCCCTGCTTAACCTAATGAAGAGGACTAGCACCTCCTGCTGAGCACCAGGGGGGAGATGAGGAGGTGATTAGCTGTGCGTGATAACAGGCCTGTCAGATGCGGAGAGTCACTGGGTTGAAGTGTGCTGAAGCAAACACGAGAGGTGTGTGTGTGTATTTTAGTGGGGTAGGGAGAAGCAGAGGGTTCTGGCTTAGAAAGTAACACTTCATGCTATTTGTTTTGTAGTGCTCTGCAGAGCAATGCTGCATCCCTCAACCTCATCAGCCTGAGAGAATTCACTCATTTGTGTTTGTCCAATGTGTTCTCTTTCTACAATACCCAGCATGCATTACACAAATACATCACACACACCCAACCTTAAAGAACTCTTTTCGAAGAGGGTTTTCCTTTTCCTGCAAACTCAAACGTTCAGCTTCCCTTCTAGACCACCACAGTAGGATGACAGCTGGTTTATAAATCGTCAGACAATAATGTCCTGTTATGCCTCCATTTGTACTACAATGCACAGAAAGCTTACTGGTGGAATTTAAAAAAAACATTTGTGTCTGCAGATCTAGGCTGCACTGCTGCTAGAGGAAGAGAAGGGGGCAGTGTTGCTACACTTCAGCCTTTGCTAAGCTTTTGGGTAAGAGGCTGGTGGTTCCCAAGCCCCTTGCAGGGAATCCCATGCTCTACACATTCTTGCCTTTCCTGCTCCTGATCACCTGACTCTTCTCATGAAGGGCTTACTAATTAGTACTAGATTAGGGAACATGAGGACTGGGATTTAGAACAGTGACTGTGAGAGAACATACCTCACATACTCCTCCTCGCTTCCGGGTCACTTTTAAAGATTTAATAAAAAATTTATTTCTGTTGTCATAACTTCATATCTTTGTCACTTAGAAATCACAGGCTGTTTAATGAGCTGTACTGTACTGTTCCACATTCAAAAAGCAGAATCATATGTTTCTAACAGAGAATGGACAAGCCTAGGCAGATATATGTAAATATGTGTTGATTTTTGTGACATCACAAAAACGAATTTGAATTCAAATCAGAGCCTTTATGCTGCCTGACTTCCATATATGTGCTTTACAGCTAGTCAATGAATGGGACATGTTAAAACTTTAAAAATGAACCACCTAAATATTGACCTTTTAGAGAATTCTAGATGAAAGTTAAGTCAAATAATTCTGTTTACAGCATTTATGTTTATGAAAAATTAATAACTAAAGAGTGACTCTTGTTTAGTGCCAGATCTTGATTGTAAAAAAAGTTAATATTCTGTAGTTTTATTTTTACATGCGAAACACCTTGTGGAACTGACCTGCACTCCCTTTTTAGCAGACTGTAATTTCATGAAGTATGCTTCTGATGGTGCTTCATAAGATTGTGCCTTTGTTTTGTTTTTAATGATGATGCTAACACAGAGCGTGTACTCAGCTTTATACGGTCATATGCACTTCTGGTCAGCATTCAGTGAAATATCTATTAAATACAACTGAACTTGATTGGGAGTGTGACCCTTACTTTAACTTTAACAAAACCTAAACCTACTCCTAGCCCTAAGCTTAATGTTCTTGATAATCAAATATCAGCAGAAATCTTGTTAATTATGTGAGGATCTGTACATCATCTATAGAGTGGCATTAAAATAAGGTGTGACAGATTCAGGAAGTCTTTCGTCATCAGACTGTTTAACTCATCCACACTAAAAAATAATCCTGTAACACTGTAATACCCCTATATCAGCTATCAGACACTGTTATACTCTGAAACCCTATATCAGCTATCAGACACGGTTATACTCCGGACCCCTATATCAGCTATCAGACACGGTTATACTCCGGACCCCTATATCAGCTATCAGACACTGTTATACTCCGGACCCCTATATCAGCTATCAGACACTGTTATTCTCCGGACCCTATATCAGCTATCAGACACTGTTATACTCCGGACCCCTATATCAGCTATCAGACACGGTTATACTCCGGACCCCTATATCAGCTATCAGACACTGTTATACTCCGGACCCCTATATCAGCTATCAGACACTGTTATACTCCGGACCCCTATATCAGCTATCAGACACTGTTATACTCCGGACCCCTATATCAGCTATCAGACACTGTTATACTCCGGAGCCTATCAGCTATCAGACATTGTTATACTCCGGACCCCTATATCAGCTATTAGACACGGTTTATACTCCGGACCCCTATATCAGCTATCAGACACGGTTATACTCCGGACCCCTATATCAGCTATCAGACACTGTTATACTCCGGACCCCTATATCAGCTAATCAGACAACGGTATACTCCGGACCCCTATATCAGCTATCAGACACTGTTATACTCCGGACCCCTATATCAGCTATCAGACACGGTTATACTCCGGACCCCTATATCAGCTATCAGACACGGTTATACTCCGGACCCCTATATCAGCTATCAGACACGGATATACTCCGGACCCCTATATCAGCTATCAGACACGGTTATTCTCCGGACCCTTATATCAGCTATCAGACACGGTTATACTCCGGACCCCTATATCAGCTATCAGACACGGTTATACTCCGGACCCCTATATCAGCTATCAGACACTGTTATACTCCGGACCCCTATATCAGCTATCAGACACGGTTATACTCCGGACCCCTATATCATCTATCAGACACTGTTATACTCCGGACCCCTATATCAGCTCTCAGACACTGTTATACTCCGGACCCCTATATCAGCTATCAGACACGGTTATACTCCGGACCCCTATATCAGCTATCAGACACTGTTATACTCCGAAACCCTATATCAGCTATTAAACACTGTTATACTCAGAACCCCTATATCAGCTATCAGACACTGTTATACTCCGGACCCCTATATCATCTATCAGACACTGTTATACTCCGGACCCCTATATCAGCTATCAGACACTGTTATACTCCAAACCCCTATATCATCTATCAGACACTGTTATACTCCGGATCCCTATATCAGCTATCAGACACTGTTATACTCCGGACGCCTATATCAGCTATCAGACACTGTTATACTCCGGATGCCTATATCAGCTATCAGACACTGTTTTACTCAGAACCCCTATATCAGCTATCAGACACTGTTATACTCAGAACCCCTATATCAGCTATCAGACACTGTTTTACTCAGAACCCCAATATCAGCTATCAGACACTGCTATACTCAGAACCCCTATATCAGCTATCAGACACTGTTATACTCAGAACCCATATATCAGCTATCAGACACTGTTGTACTCAGAACCCCTATATCAGCTATCAGACACTGTTATACTCCAGATGCCTATATTAGCTATCGGACACTGTTTTACTCAGAACCCCTATATCAGCTATCAGACACTGTTATACTCAGAACCCCTATATCAGCTATCAGACACTGTTATACTCCAGACCCCTATATCAGCTATCAGACACTGTTATACTCAGAACCCCTATATCAGCTATCAGACACTGTTATACTCAGAACCCCTATATCAGCTATCAGACACTGTTATACTCAGAACCCCTATATCAGCTATCAGACACTGTTATACTCAGAACCCCTATATCAGCTATCAGACACTGTTATGCTCAGAACCCCTATATCAGCTATCAGACACTGTTATACTCAGAACCCCTATATCAGCTATCAGACACTGTTATACTCCAGACCCCTATATCAGCTATCAGACACTGTTATACTCCAGACCCCTATATCAGCTATCAGACACTGTTATACTCAGAACCCCTATATCAGCTATCAGACACTGTTATACTCAGAACCCCTATATCAGCTATCAGACACTGTTATACTCAGAACCCCTATATCAGCTATCAGACACTGTTATGCTCAGAACCCCTATATCAGCTATCAGACACTGTTATACTCTGAAACCCTATATCAGCTATTAGACATTGTTATGCTCCGGACCCCTATATCAGCTATCAGACACTGTTATTCTCCGGACCCCTATATCAGCTATCAGACACTGTTATACTCTGAAACCCTATATCAGCTATCAGACACTGTTATACTCAGAACCCCTATATCAGCTATCAGACACTGTTATACTCAGAACCCCTATATCAGCTATCAGACACTGTTATTCTCCGGACCCCTATATCAGCTATCAGACACTGTTATGCTCAGAACCCCTATATCAGCTATCAGACACTGTTATTCTCCGGACCCCTATATCAGCTATCAGACACTGTTATACTCTAAAACCCTATATCAGCTATCAGACACTGTTATACTTAGAACCCCTATATCAGCTATCAGACACTGTTATGCTCAGAACCCCTATATCAGCTATCAGACACTGTTATACTCTGAAACCCTATATCAGCTATTAGACATTGTTATGCTCCGGACCCCTATATCAGCTATCAGACACTGTTATACTCAGAACCCCTATATCAGCTATCAGACACTGTTATACTCAGAACCCCTATATCAGCTATCAGACACTGTTATACTCAGAACCCCTATATCAGCTATCAGACACTGTTATGCTCAGAACCCCTATATCAGCTATCAGACACTGTTATACTCAGAACCCCTATATCAGCTATCAGACACTGTTATACTCCAGACCCCTATATCAGCTATCAGACACTGTTATACTCAGAACCCCTATATCAGCTATCAGACACTGTTATACTCAGAACCCCTATATCAGCTATCAGACACTGTTTATACTCAGAACCCCTATATCAGCTATCAGACACTGTTATGCTCAGAACCCCTAATCAGCTATCAGACACTGTTATACTCTGAAAACCCTATATCAGCTATTAGACATTGTTATGCTCCGGACCCCTATATCAGCTATCAGACACTGTTATTCTCCGGACCCCTATATCAGCTATCAGACACTGTTATATTCTGGAAACCCTAATCAGCTATCAGACATCTGTTATTCTCCGGACCCTATATCAGCTTCAGACACTGTTATTCTCCGGACCCCTATATCAGCTATCAGACACTGTTATGCTCCAGAACCCTATATCAGCTATCAGACACTGTTATTGTCCGGACCCCTATATCAGCTATCAGACACTGTTATACTCTAAAACCCTATATCAGCTATCAGACACTGTCATACTCTAAAACCCCTATATCAGCTATCAGACACTGTTATTCTCCGGACCCCTATATCAGCTATCAGACACTGTTATACTCTGAAACCCATATATCTAGCTATTAGGACATTGTAAGACTCCGGACCCCTATATCAGCTATCAGACCTGTTATACTCTGGACCCCTATATCTAGCTTATTAACATTGTTATACTCCGGACCCCTATATCCGCTATCTAGACACTGTATACTCAGAACCCCTATATCAGCTATCAGACACTGTTATACTCAGAACCCCTATATCAGCTATCAGACACTGTTATTTTCCCGGACCCCTATATCAGCTATCAGACACTGTTATTCTCCGACCCCATATTCAGCTATCAGACACTGTTATGCTCAGAACCCCTATATCAGCTATCAGACACTGTTATTCTCCGGACCCCTATATCAGCTATCAGACACTGTTATACTCTAAAACCCTATATCAGCTATCAGACACTGTCATACTCTAAAACCCTATATCAGCTATCAGACACTGTTATACTCTGAAACCCTATATCAGCTATTAGACATTGTTATACTCCGGACCCCTGTATCATCTATCAAACACTGTTATACTCCGGACCCCTATATCAGCTATCAGACCACTGTTACACTCTGGAGACCCCTATCTCAGCTATTAGACATTGTTATACTCCGGACCCCTATATCAGTTATCAGATACTGTTATACTCCGGACCCCTATATCAGCCATCAGACACTGTTATACTCCGGAACCCTATATTAGCTATCAGACACTGTTATACTCCGGACCCCTATATCAGCTATCAGACACTGTTATAGTCCGGACGCCTATATCAGCTATCAGACACTGTTATACTCCGAAACCCTATATCAGCTATCAGACACTGTTATTCTCCGGACCCCTATATCAGCTATCAGACACTGTTATACTCTGAAACCCTATATCAGCTATTAGACATTGTTATGCTCCGGACCCCTATATCAGCTATCAGACACTGTTATACTCCAAACCCCTATATCAGCTATCAGACACTGTTATACTCCGGACCCCTATATCAGCTATCAGACACTGTTATACTCAGAACCCCTATATCAGCTATCAGACACTGTTATTCTCCGGACCCCTATATCAGCTATCAGACACTGTTATTCTCCGGACCCCTATATCAGCTATCAGACACTGTTATGCTCAGAACCCCTATATCAGCTATCAGACACTGTTATTCTCCGGACCCCTATATCAGCTATCAGACACTGTTATACTCTAAAACCCTATATCAGCTATTAGACATTGTTATACTCCGGACCCCTGTATCATCTATCAAACACTGTTATACTCCGGACCCCTATATCAGCTATCAGACACTGTTATACTCTGGACCCCTATATCAGCTATTAGACATTGTTATACTCCGGACCCCTATATCAGTTATCAGATACTGTTATACTCCGGACCCCTATATCAGCCATCAGACACTGTTATACTTCGGAACCCTATATTAGCTATCAGACACGGTTATACTCCGGACCCCTATATCAGCTATCAGACACTGTTATACTCTGAAACCCTATATCAGCTATTAGACATTGTTATACTCCGAAACCCTATATCAGCTATCAGACACTGTTATACTCCAAACCCCTATATCAGCTATCAGACACTGTTATACTCCGGACCCCTATATCAGCTATTAGACATTGTTATACTCCGGACCCCTATATCAGCTATCAGACACTGTTATATTCTGGACTAATTTTTGTTTCTATTTTGTGTATTCTATATTCTATTTATTTTATATTCTGTTTTATTATTTTTTTGTTGCAACTGTCCTGTTTTGCCTTATCTATCTATCTATCTATCTATCTATCTATCTATCTATCTATCTGTCTAAGAAGGTGATGGGACAGTTAATATTATATATATATATATATATATATATATATATATATATATATATATATATATATATATATATACATTCTACATGTAGTTCTATATGTTTTATTTATTATTATTATTTTTGTTTAATGAAATTAATATATTTAAATTTGTTCTTGCGGAGTTTGTGTGAACACACTTCCACTTCAACAAAACATATTATTCAAACTATGGCATACAACTGGAACTGCTTAGACAGAGAAATCCTCTAGTTCTGAAAAAGCGTTATGGTTAAGCCTAACCCTAACTTTAACCCTGAAACTCAGGGGTCTTACATAATTAATGTATTAAGTCTCGAACTAGAACTTATATAATGTATACTTCTCCCCAGAGATTATTAGTAATAGAATGTGTGTTTTATTTCCTGTGTGACACTGAAGAGGCTCTGCATACAGTACTGAGTTCTGTGTACTGTTATGTTTATTTAAAAAGACTTTAAGTGTAGCTGCTTTTTGAATATGTGTGTCGGTAGGGGCACGCCACACACTCGTACCCTTACTCTGGTGTGAAACTCACCCTTTGAAAGCTAAGCCTTCAGGCTGAGAACTCTCAGATGAGCTGGAATCAGACATGCACAATCAGTTCCCCTCTTTTAATCTCCTTTGGAGGCCTATCTTTTTGAGCAGCCATTCCTTAATTACTTTCTCTCTCACTTAGCAGGCTGTGACTGGGCATGGAGGGGAGCACCACCGTGGCAGTCCGTCGTCTGGGAACCCCCCTCCTACTCCTCCTCTCAGTCATGTTTTTGAAAGCTATATCTTTTCTCCGAATGTTATGTGACTCTGACTGTTAAATCATGTTATCTGTAGTCTTAACGTAAAAATTCAGCCAAATTTCCAAACACACAATTAAAAACAAATACATCCACTACAAAAAAAGGGTTATTTTAGTTTTTAGTTTTATTTTCACCTTCAGGGTAAAAGAATAGTGGTGTGAATGTAATCTGACTTAATTTACATTAGCCAGACAAAGAGGAGTTCATAACCATGTAACATATGGGACACCCTTGTTAGCTCATAGAGTCAGAAATGTGTCACATCACTGGATCATAACTAATAGCTGTTTGTGGTGAAAACTGAGACATAAATAAATAAATAAATAACTAAAATGCTGCTAACTGATAGTAACATAGTAATGTTAGAATAATTTACAAGTAATTTATGTGCATTATGAAATAATCACTATCTATTAAAAAGTTCTACAGGAAAAGATATATATATATATATTTATACATAATTTAATGTAAAGAGAAAAAACACATACACTTTTTTTCCAAGGAATGAAATATTTCTATTGGTCCATTCTTCATAAAATATGGACACAATGTGAAGTACACTTGTTGTGCTCCAACATTGTATGAAAAAAAAAATAAAAGCTTGTTTTTTGTTGCTTTTTTCGACAGACACAACACAGTAAAATGTAAAAAGTAACATTTGTTTTCTGGTGTCTGCATACAAGGTGTGTCACTGTGGTCGGGATGAAAAACACCCAGCAGCTGTTTTCTATGCCCATATTCACACTATGAATGGTCGTAGAATGAAACAAGCTGTTTTGCCTTTTGTGGTGAACTCATGAATATTTTGATGAGCACTGCTCTGATTTGCTGTTTTATAAGTGGCAGACTGAAACAGACACAGGCAGTGAAATAAAATAAACCTCAACAACACAAAATCATTTAAAGTTGTTTCTCACTGTGAAACTGTAAGATTAAGACGATCTGACTTCAACCAGACCCTTTTACCCTGTTCTGTAATAGTTATCACCCTATCTGGACCTTCACAGAGCAGGTATTATTTGGGTGGTGGGTCATTCTCAGCACTGCAGTGACGCTGATGTAGTGGTGGTGTGTTGGTGTGTGTTGTGTGTATGTATATAAATTAGCTACAGATTAACATGATTAAAGGAAAAGTTAAATAAATGCTAAGCAATAAAAAACATATAACGTGAAAGAGAGTAAAATGATCATTGGCATGATATCAGCACTTATTTAAGTCATTTCAATATTAAATAATATCTGTTGTTGGCTCTAGCTTACACATGTACACTGTACACTGGATTTGATTTTAATCTACAATACATCTACAGTTACCACTGTTTTCTTCTAATAATCCCCCTGATTTGTTGTGTAAAACTTTTTTTCCCAATGTTGTCATATTCAGTTTCCCCCTCTCCAGCATCTCTATTTACGTTTGTACACTTCACGCTGAGCCACACAAAGCAGAGCCTGGAGAGGCGAAGGCTTTAATTAGTTTCTGTTAAGTTAATTAAGAGAGAAAAGTTTGAGGTTGAGGCCTAACAAAAGCCTGTCCAGCCACTCGCAGGTGTTCTAGGACGTCTGCCAGATTCCACTGGCTAGATTAAAATGGCTCTCTTAGAGCCTCTCTGGAGAAAGGCTGTCACACTGCTGGAGAGGGAAAGGAGCTCTTAAGGAACCCCCCCACCTTTCAAAAG
The DNA here is from genome assembly GCA_021613375.1 of Megaleporinus macrocephalus. NCBI lineage: Eukaryota > Metazoa > Chordata > Actinopteri > Characiformes > Anostomidae > Megaleporinus > Megaleporinus macrocephalus. Next base: position 33,359,003 of record CM038707.1, read on the forward strand.
TGGTAGACTTTTGTCCTCCCACTTCCTGTCATGGCTGTCTAAGAAATAAAAGCTTGCATACCGAGGAGCGCCAATCAGCCAACCCTAGAGACACATTATATGATATAAGTGTAACGTGTGCTTACGTGTAGAGTACTGGCTTGTTTGTGTTCGCTTCACTTCACTGCTGATCAGTCTGAGGGATGACGGAGTGGAGACAACATACATTACCTTGTTCATGGATGATTTGGACCTCCCATAGTTCTGAGCCTCTGTCCGCGGATAAATGCGGCTACCAGCTGTGCCTCATTTTGGTTCTTAAATGCTGACAATGACCCCCTCTCTGGAGTGAATATGTCATCTGATCAATCACATGCTCACGCCTCACACAGAGTTCTGAGAGAACAGCCACTCCAATCATGTGATCTTACTCTCGGCTCTATTGTCTTCAGCACATTTAAGTGTGTAGTGCAGAATAAGCGGTGTTATTTGTTGGGGAGCCACTTGGTGTGGCTAAATGATATTATTTATTTTTTTATATATTTATTTATTTATACTAATGACAGAAGGGGTGGTATTGCATTGCTGTCTTGCAAATGATGCAAATGAAATCAAACTTTTGTATAGTGGTGGCAAGACTAAGGCTATCACGATCATGACATCACATTTGAACATGTTATAGCATCATTTTGGGGGTATTTGTGAGCCTAAATGATAGTGTGTCTGAATGATTGCTGCATAACTATGAAATGTGACGACCGTGGAAAACCTTTCCTCTCCAGATACCATACAGATATGGGAAGATTAAGTGTTGACTTTGAAAGTGACTCTTTAACAACTTAGAATAAGCTATTTGGCCATTTTCTAACAGACAAAGGTTGATTTTCTTCTTGACTTCTAACATAGGTTATTTTAAACAATTAATTCTTAGTCTTATTCTTATTATTATGTATTCATTGTTTTTGGTTCATCATAGAAATTTCACAAAACATAGATGGCAGTGTGTTTAAAAATTATGAAAACATTTTTGGGTTTTTTTGGTTACCACTTCTTCTGATAATACCCTTTTCTAGTTTGGTACTGCACTATTCCACATATTATATCCATATCCTTGTTTTGTCTTTGGTTTGAGAAATGAATAACAGTAAAGTCTTTACACCAAGCTCCTGATATTGTAGAGTTTCTCAGAGGTATCCTGGACAAAGTTACAGTTGTTATGCTATGAAGGACCAACTGGGTGAACCAGTCTGCTGCAGTGCCACCCTGAGGCAGCCCAATGCTGCAGCTCCAGTTAGTCAGGAATACCAAAACACAGAAAGTGTTAATGGGTGAAGCAGCTAAACATTGACCTTTTCCTGAGTTTGTATTCAACTTTCTATTTTTCCCTAACAGACAACATAAGAACATACATTACATTTTCTTTTCAGGGACCCCCCAGAATTTAGATTTCCAGACATTCATACAAGAGGTTATTTAGGGGGTCCTACAACCCCAACCCCTGTATTTGGCTTCCATCATATTGGAAGAAAAATATTTATATAGTTTTATATTTTTAAGGATTATTAGAAAAAAATGTATCCATCAAACATCAAGCAAATTAGCATATCAGCCTATATGGAACTTATTACCATTGTTATTTATAGCAACATGCTTTTCAGTTGGATAAGTCAAATGACCTAATTGGTTTAGGTCGAACTAATTTTTTTAGCAAGACACTTGATCTTTTGTAAGTCTTTGACTATATATGACTTTTGTTGTTATCACATGACCTACTCTACTTTATGTTACATTACAGTACATTTCAGCCTACAATTGATCCACGACTGGATTGAATTAGTTTGTTTTTCACCTCCAACATTTAATTTCTAATAACAGCCCAACAGTCATAAACTGGGGCTGCTACTATTTTTGGGACTAACCCACTTAACAGTTTTAAATCATATTATTCAGTTATTGTAGAGGTTACTGAACAATAATAAACAGTATTCACACACAGACATTGTGTTAAGTAGGCTGTTCTGGTGGCCCTTTAAGTTCGGGCTGAGGAAAGGACTCTGTTTTATGTTCATTGAGAGCAGTGAGTCGACTCTCGGTCGGCTCAGTTAGTGAGTTGCTTTAGCGATTCTGTTTTGTGAGAAAATGAACTTTCCCTTCTCAGGATTTTGGATAATAAAATCAACTTTGCCTCAGCGTTCGCACTCAGACTCCCACATTATTACTTTATATTATTCAGTAACTACTTATATTTGTGTAGCTTCTATGAACCTAATGTGTCATTTATGTAGTTAAGAAAATGAGACGACTGAAATGTGGGGTCATAAAAAGCATTTAAGATTTTACAAAGGACGTGGCGTTGGTGAAAGCATTCTTAGTTGATGAGGGCAGATGTGGGTTTATCTCAGTTTACTGACTGATAGACAGATAAACGAGAAGGTAGTGCTTGTCTATGAGAACTCTATGGCTGTAAATTAAGCAATACGTTGGCTACCGTCTGTTTGGATTTTGTCACTCCTTTGCTGAAGTTAAATCTTCTGGGAAAGCTTTACACTAGGTATTGGAACATTGCTGTGAGGATTTGATTGCATTCAGCTACAAAAGCATTAGTTATATCAAGTACTGATGTTGGATGGTTTGTTCTGGACCACAAACTCTACCTGAACACATCCCAGAGGTACTGGATGGAAATCTATCTCTCTAACTAGCACAGTCCCACTGCTCAACAGCCCATAGCTGGGGGCTTTATACCCCTCTAGTCAACTCCTGGCATTCGACACAGTGACCTTAGGCTCATGTGTGGCTGCTCTATAGTGGCCCTTTATGCTGGCCATGCTTTTCTAGGGAGTGCAACTGATCATCAATGGGTGCAACTTTAAAGTAGCTGAGTTCACTAATTAGGACATTTGTGGACATACAGTGTACAGATAGAGGAGGATGAGGAGAGACAAATAGAAAAGAAGACACTACACTGGCAGCCCTGGCAAACTCGGGACCCCGTACTGTCTGATCGTCCCGGGGCCTTTTCGGCGGGCGCCAACACAGCAGGGAAGAGAGACAATCGGGCAGCAGCAGGCTCAGGGCACGGAAAAAGGGGGGGGACATGGGAGGAAAGAAAGAGGGCTATAGAGGAGAGGATCTACAGGGATGAAACCAAAGAGCAAAGATGGTGATCAGGGGGTTGAGAGGATGGAAATAAAGGGAAAATCAGGAAGGTAAAAGGTAAATAGGTAGACAGTAAAGGAATAGTGGAAGTATGAAGCAGTAGGAAGGAATGCCTGAAGGTAGAAGAGCAGAGAAAAGGGGTTGAAGTGGTGGTGTGATATGAAGAGGGAGAGGAACTGAGCGATAAGAGAGAGAAGGAGCCAAAGGAGGAGAGAGGTAGAGAGATGGGTGGGGTGGGGGGGGGGGTGAAAGGGTGATAGAGAAAGCACAAGGGGGGGACGAGGAGGAGAATACTTTCCTCTGCTGTCTCTATCATAGCCACAGATCATGGTGTTCGCACACCCATCCAAGTCAACCATCTGCCTGAGTTAGATAAGCCTGGCCATTGAGCTGTCACTGAGCGAGAGAGAGGGAGAGGGAATGTGGGAGAGAGAGAGGGAGAGAGAATGGGAGGAGAGAGAGAAAGTGAGCTGTTGGGCTGTTTTAGTGAAATAGCAACAAAAAGGACATCCTCTGAAAGAGAGGACAGATACTTGATCAGTGCTGTAAACTGGAGTCTAATGTCAACTGTAGTCGATGTCATTCCCATATCAGGGACACACACAGGGCTGTAAGACGAGTGCTCAAAAAATGTAAGGACAGTTGTCCTCACTGGATGTCACTGGATCCTCTGCGAGGTCATTGTTATACTGACATCTTAAGACTCGTAAGTAAGTAAGTAAGTAAGTAAGTAAGTAAGTAATTAAGGTTTATTTTTAAAGCACCACTAAAACTACTAGACCAAAGTGCTGTACATCTAAAAACATCACATAAGATACGATACAATACAAACATCACATCAAATAAGGAATAGCCAACAATTTTTACTTTCAATTTTTACATTTCAAATGCGAGTCTGTGACAATGGGTTTCAAGCGCTATTTCAAAAGATCAGACTGAGCAGGCAGAGTGTTCCACAGTGATCGCTTTTAAGTTTCAAGTGAGCTCTGGGCACAACTCAAGATTCAAGAGTTTTATTGTCATATGCACAGCAGAACAGACAGTTACACTGTACAATGAAATTTTTACTTTGCTGTTCCTCCATTTACCAATAGATAAGATAGCAAAAAAAGAAATAATAAAAATACATACAAAATATACAAAGTATAATAATATTTATATTTATATAAAATAAAAAATAAAAGTTACGCTTTTATGTGCAAGTATGAAGAGCAGCAGCCATAAAGTGCAAGTTGCAAGTAACAAATGTCCTGAGAAGAAGATCTCAGAGCTTGCTGAGTGGAGAAAGAAAGCATGCTGCAATATATATGGGTGCCGACCCATTAAGTGCTATGAAAACAATTAAAAGAACCTTATGTTGTATTCTATATGTTACTATATTTTACCAGTGTGAGGTCAGAAACAGAGTAATGTGATGTCTTTTCTTGGTGTTTGTCAGAAACCTGGCAGCTGCAGCTAGGATTCATTAAAGACTGACTAATCCCGATATATAGAGAATGGCAGTAGTCCAGTCTTGATGAAATAAAAGTTTGAATAACTCTTCCCAGGTCTGAGTAACAAAGAAAAGACTTAAGCTTCACAATATTTCATAATTGGTAAATCCCACTTCTTACCAAAGAGTTAATTTGTTTATCAAATCTAAGGTCAGAATCCCCACCAAAGTGCCCCTTTATAAACAGTAAGCTTCATCACACACTGTTTTCATGCAACATCAGTTCAACATTCAGGATCGTTCACTTGCCTGTAGTATGTACATTACTGTGCAAAAGTCTTAAGCACCGAAGCTCATTATTTAAAACCCTTTAGCTTTGAAATAAGTGTATTTGTACCAGTGCACCAGATATCATTAAAACAGTTGTAAATAATCATAAATACAATAAAGAGTAACATGAACATCTTATTTTAAAAGAAGAAGATAATGTCTTGTGCTCCAGTTTGAAGAACAAAGTTTAGTTCCAGATTTCTCCTGGATGCCCCAGACATAGTTTGAATTTATTCAATTCCTTTAGCAGCAATCTTGATTTAGCCTAATGAAGTACTGAGTAGTTAAACCAGGTATTAGATGATAACAATGCAAATAACACTAGGTTGCCACATAGAAAAGCTTTGAAAGCATTAAATAAACACACTAACATATGTAAAAACATTACTTACTGTGTTAAATCTATTTTAATATTTAAAAAGTGATTTTTTTGAGCAAATAAAAGCATGTGAATGTCCCAGAGGGCCTAAAACTTTTGCACAGTACTGTATGTAATATTATTACTATTTTTACTATTTTTACTGTTTAATGACCTCATAATTCAAAGGACCCAGTGACACTCGGGGTAAAGCCTAAACAGGGCAGGTCGAATGAGGTTTAAAGCCTTTTACTTTAGTGCAAGATATGATTTTTAAAAATGAATTTTTCTCACTGATCAAAACATACTGGAGTTCCTACTATGGACATGACGCCCAGATACAATTACAGAAAAAAATATGTATTTAATAATATATCACAAGCTACTAACTTGTGGAGGTTTTTGACTTCATGTGTTCTCTAGGCTTATCATTGATCTATTTATTTAAGTTTTGTATGAATTAAAACTGCTATGTTAAGATGTTATACTCCACTCACTGGCCACTTCATTAGGCACACCTCCTTGTATCTACACTCATTGTAGATTTATCAGCTCCACTTACCATATATGCGCACTTTGTAGTTCTATTCTTACAGACTGTAGTCCATCTGTTTCTCTGTATAGTTTGTTAATCCCCTTTCACCCTTTCTTTTGTGGTCAGGACCCCCACAGGCCCATTAAGGAGCAGGTATTATTTGGGTGATGGATCATTGTTAGCACTGCAGTGACACTAATGTGGTGCTTGTGGATTAGTATGTGTTGTGCTGGTATGAGTGGATCAGAGTTTTTAAACACATCAATGTCACTGTTGGACTGAAAATAATCCACCAACCAAAAATATCCAGCTGACCGAGTCCTGTGGGCAGCACTCTGTGACCACTTATGAAGGACTAGAGTTTGACCAACAGAAACTGTGCAACAACAGATGAGCTACAGTCTCTGACTTTAAACCTACGAGGTGGACCAACAAGGCAGGAGCGTCTCAGTGAGTGCTAACAATGGTCCACCATGCAAATAGTACCTGCTGTGTTGTTGTCCTATGGGGGTCCTGACCACTGAAGAGTTGGTTTAAAGGGGCTAACAAAGTATGCAGCAAATCAGATGGACTACAGTCTGTAATTGTGGACCTACAAAGTGCTCCCATATGAAAAGTAGAGTGAATAAAATGGGCAATGAGTGTAGACACATGGGGCTGTAACTAATACAGTGGCTGGTAGATGTATATATCCAAAAGTATTTATTCATTGGGATGAGTCAAGGTAGAGTTTGTGATTCAGAACTAATCATCCAACATCAGTACCTGATCTCACTTGAGCTGTTGCTACTGAATGCCATCACATCCCGAGACCAGCGCTCTGACATATATCATAAAGCCATCCCAGAAGAGTAGAGGCTGTCACTGCAGCAAAGGGGGACCAAACTCCCTAAGAATTCCTTCCATTTCAGATAAGGCACTGAACTACCAGGTGCCAACAGACTTTTTTGGGTATGTACTCTGTATTTAAAGGTATTAACATACAAATGTCAATTCATTTGAAGCAATTATTAATGTTATATGATGACTTGCAAACATGCAGCACTTTGTATTAAAATCACAACATCACACAACTTTGAAACACCAATAAGAAGCAAACATGTAAACACATGAGCAATTAAATATCTTTATTACAAAGATGATGGCATTTTTTCAGGTATTGTAATGCAATATGTGTTACTTATAGATGCAGAACAAATCAAAGCTGGAAACAAAGTTCTAAATTCTGAAAGCAAAATGACAAAAACACATGAACACTGCATTTAGAGAAAGCTAAATAAGAAAAATGTTATGACTAAGAAAACTCTATAGTATGAAGAATGAAAGTACAATAATTAACATCTACAATTTATTTTATTAGAGAAGTGGCAGATAATTTCTCCAGAAATTATTATAAATAGATAATAACATTGGCCGGCCATTAACAACCTTGACAGTAATGAATTTCCATTATCATTATTCCATAACATAGAAAAACATTCTTAACTTTAAGGAAAGTCATTTTGTAACATTTCTATGAGTCCATTCGTCATGACATTTTTTAACAGAGTTACTGGACGTGGCAATCATGCAAAAAAGTAAAACAGAAAAATTAAGAAAGACTACTTTAGAACAATAAAGACAATATTTTGAAATCCAGGGAATCATCAGAGGAAAATGATTTGGAGCATATTATCTTAGTTCCTATCACCACAGGCAGCTATCAGAGTAGGTACTATCTAAACACAGTGGTAGCTTGTAAAATAGCTTTTGGACATTTCTCATTTAGGCTGCAATACACAGTTTAAGATAAAGATGACTTTACAGTTCACTTAAATTCTGTTGACCATCTTGAATGAAAGGAAGGTTTGTTCAGATTACCATATCAGTTAAGGATAAATACACTATATGTCTAAATGTATTGGACTTTGGATATACAAGTGTCTACAAACCACTGGACATTTAGCATGTGATACTTCATATCGTCGCCGTCCAATAAGGAACAAGTATCTCCAAAATTGCAACTTTACAGGAGAGAACGAAAACATACTTTACTTTTAATGTAAGTCAATGGAACCAGAATTTTTTCCAAGCTGTTATGGAACACTTCTATTGGTCCATTCATCATTAAACTTTCACACAATGTAAACAACCACTGGTGTGTTCAAATGATTGGAAAACTTAAAATCGACAAAAATGGAGATACATGTTTTTCATTAGACAGCGACGATATTCAGCCAATATTAGACACATTAACAGGCAAGAAATTCACAACCCTGCTTCTGTCTTTTTGACACAGTTGTCTCAGAGGAGGATTTTTGCTTATATGTAGCAGATATTGAGGTAGTTTTGCAGATCATTTGGGGGCTAGTGGGGTAGAGCAGTGTGTTGGGGGTTAGGGGGGATTAGGGGAGGCCAGTTGGATCATTTTACAGCCGTCGGACCCTCTCTACCCCCTAGCTTCCTGAACAATGGGGATTAAACCCCTCTTGTTCTTAAACTCTGAAAACGGCAGGGTGACAAAGACTGTATTCCTTCCATCAGTCTCAGCTTTAAGCTGCACTGGAGGGGTAGGCGCTCAGGGTTTGGGTTTTGGGGTAGGGGGTCCATCACAAAAACGAATCCCAGACAATTTCCTCTCTGTTGCAAAGTAAGATGTAAATGCATTCACAGCTGATAAAATGTGAGGCAAAAGCTGAAAAACAAGTCAAAATAAAGCAGATATGCGGCAATTAGTTTGTGCTCAGGCTGAAGTAAGCGAAAAGGCTAATATTGCCCCCAGGCAAGATTAATCAATTAACCACATTCCAATAAGGCTTCAACCATGAAGCAGCTTGTCCAAATGAGATTACTAAAGTTTGGACACGGGCTTATAAGACAACACAACGCCACATATATTCTGCATTTGTTGACATATGATAAATAAACATCTATATCACGGAACATTGATGACACACAGACTAAAGCTGGTGGAGTTGCTGTTCAAACAGTTTGATCTGTAATACCTGTAATGAGGCATTCATTATCAGTATGTAATAACACAGTAATTAAACTGTTGTACAAACATCACACATTAAATTTTATCTTTCACCATTTGAAGATGCCATTGCTTTTGGAACAAAACTTCTCCAAAAATATTTCTAAAAATAACTAAACAGGGGAATAAAAACATTCTGGACCGTCAGCGTGAGGTAATGGAATATTTTATTCTAAGCCATTTTGGACCATTTCTATTGGAGTATTCATCCTGAAGGTTTGACACATTGTACAACACAACTATAAAACAACTATAGAACTATAAAAGTAAGTAAAAAAATTCATACAAAAATAACAATATTGGATATACTAAGTCTTTACAATAGTTCTTTAAAATAATATACAAGAATAAAATAATAATACAAGAACATTTTCTCCATTATTGATACTATGCACAACAACAAAAAGAAATATTATTCTAACAGTAATAATAATAATAATAATAATAATAATAATAATAATAATAAATTATTTTAATAATTAAATTAAATTATTGAAGTAAGCTATTTTTAGGATCGCGGGCAATGACACAATGAATGTCTGTCAGGGGTCCAATTTACAATTCTTTCCCCCCAATTAGTGATCAGTAAAAGTAACAATTTGTATGTTTGTACTATTTGTACATGGTTTTTTTTTCATTGTGTATCAAATACAAAACAAGTGGGGAAAAAATGAGACAAAGAAAACGAGAAAAAAAATGAGGGAAAAAACTGAAAGGTGGATTGGGGGACCCCATGACCGGCCTGGCTCCGGCTGAATTTCCCAGCTTAAAGCCCAGCAGCAGCAGGGCGGAGTGGGACTGGAGAGAGAGGGATCAGACTGATAAAAGGCCCTCTTTTCTAAGAAACTGAGTGAAAAAGAAGGAGAAAAAAACAGAAAGGGTTTGCCCTGCCTCTCCCGATGGCCTGTCAAAGCCAATCAGTGTTGAGGGCCTTTGGAGCCTTGCTCGTATCGCAGGCTCCCTCTGACAATGGCGTCTGACGATGGCCGCCACACTCTTCACATCAAATTTGGATCGCCAAGGACAGGTCCACTGAGAGGGGCAGGGTGGCGGGGGGGTGGAGGTTAGGGGGGCGGGTGGTGGGTTTTGGGGCTCCATCCAAACTATTCAACATTCATGTGGGAATGGATGGTAAGATGGCACAAAGTAGGGGGAAGGGTTTCTTTTTCACATTATCTGTTTTTTTCTATGGTCAATAAGTGCCACCTGTCTAATTATGTAGGGGTCCAAGTCATCAAGGAAAATGGACTTTTCTGCACTTTTTTTAAATTCCTTTCGTGCCCCTGTCTGTATGATCTGTGTATGAAATGAATTTGTTTTTAATTTAATGTTTATGTAATGGCAATACAGTGGCATAAGCACATGCTTATTCTAGTGGATGAAGAGAGGATGGAAAATGGTTATGTAACAGTGAATTATGTTTCAGCAGACATCAGAGACAAAGAGCTATTTGAGATGTGGCACCTTTACCAGTCACCCCAGAGCTTTTGGGAATGAGGTTAAAAGCATCCTAAACTACTGAACACAGAATGCTGAACCCTAAATAAATGTGAAGTGTTGAGGCTCCAAGAGGCTGCTACTCCCCTAGAAAGATGAGGCCTGAAAAGACAGGACCTCCCTAAGTCACATTGTCAAACAAATCCCGTATGAAAAAAAGGGAAAGCTGGCCCGTGTTTATTCCCTCTTAGACTCTGTTAAGTTAAGCTAGTAGCTTTATGGCTGCTTTCGGAAGCTCTGATTTTTCCACTGGCCCACGTTAAATCCCTCTTCTCTGCTTCCGCACTGGCCGAAGCCGTGGGGGCCATCTTTCCCACACACTTCCCGCTCCGTTCCCAATCCCAATCCCCCTCAAGCTAATGTTTACCCGTCAGCCCAAACAATGAACGGCTCTTGGCAATTAAACAGCGTTTTTAGGAGGGGATCCGTGGCGCACTGGTCTAATGGCATTACTGTTGGGACGATTCATCCACTGAATAGTCAACAGGATTTCGACTCTCATGGGGAGAAATACTGCTTTACCAAGTTACCAGTATTACAGGGCTTTACCCAAGCTTAGGATTCAGGGTTCACAGATTACTGCCCCCCTAAAGGTAACAGGAGGCCAAAGAGAATTGTGGGCCTGGGCTGTTGGACTGACTCTACTATTATCACTACTGGTGATTAGCTGGGTTTCTGATGATCTGCAGGGTTGGTCCAAAAATCCAGTTCATTTGATTGGAACTGAAACGTGATGCCACCACACTGCGGTAAACCAGATAGTTTATTATGAGGCCCAAACTTTCAGGGCTTATTTGGTGTTATATTAATGAAGACTAACCAAACTATTTGGCATGAACTTCAGGTATTTCTTCACATGCTAGTCCAAAACAGTACTGATGTTTAGAATCCTGAAAAACTACTTGTTAGACAATAATGACACAGATAAGGTCTCGTTCATACTTCACCAAAGTTACAAAGTGCTAAAACAGGCATTCCAGGTCTGGAGTGGCAATGACAGAGATGCCGTTCTTCCTGTTACAATTCAGTGTACCATTAAAGTGGTTCTTAAATTGTTATTTTAGGATCAAATTGTTATATAATGTTGCTTTAACTGGAAAACACTGAAAACATAGCAGTTGGGAAGAGAAAATGTCACATTTAACATTCATTCTTTGGGGCAAGAATAATATTAACATGAGAAAACCCCTATGAATTGATTTGTAAATTGAACCCCTTTGAAAAGACGCTGGACTTGTATCTGCATCATTTTACAATAATTAGCTGTATCTAAGTATGCAGCAGATGGATGCAATTTTATAGTGCAGCTTTCACAACTGGAGAGCAAATAAAATTAAAATATGGTGACAAAAACCTTCTACACGTAGAAGTTCATGGCACAACAACCAGGTCCTCTTTCCATTATTTATATGGTGGTGCTGTTCCACCATGTTCAGTTCACCAAATCTCTGTTCTACAGAAACAAGAGAAATACAGAACTGAACAAAGCAGCAAAGATCAGAATTATTCACGGCTTTCTGGTAAATAAAAATGCTCAAGCCAGAGTAGCTGTGCAGGGTGCTCCTGTCTCTGTGGTCACTCCTGCCTTAGTTAAAGGCATGCAGCACATGGTGACCTCTGAACCCCACAAGGCACAGCTTGAGTGGGTGCTTGGAGACCCAAAAGCACAGCCAACTCCATTAGCTCACAATGAGAGGCTAATTACTCCATTAGTACTCCACAGCAGAAGCATAGCTACAGACAGCCTGTCCCTGTTTTCTTTACCGGCCATCTTAATTACCATTTTGTTCTCTGACTGACGTCCAGTAGCCTTTGTTTTTAGACAAACTCTGCCTTTAGCTTCTTTTCGTTTTGGATATACAGGCTCGGCCCTAATTAACTGCTGTGGAAAAATGGGAACATGTGTTGAGTGACCTCACCTGAACGCTCTCTGATTGTTTCTTTCTTGACTGTGCAGGCTAGCAGAAAGAGCAGCTCTTGTCTTTTCTCCCTCTCCCTCTCTCGCTCTTTCTATGTCTTTGGATCTTTCATAGAACAGGTAAGGAATTATGAAGAAAGTTGTTCATTCTCTCCTCTGGGGTAAGTTCAATCAGAAATGAACTCCAGAGGTAATTTCATTACCCCCCACACTCTATTGAGCTGATAGAAAAAACAAGTTTAACATCAAATTAATTATTTTACTTGCAAAGAAACATTTATATTACCTTATTTGTGTGCTGAAGTTGTTTTAATTGTTGCTTGTCAAGAACTTCAGCCATCATTATGTTACTCTTCCTCTCATTGGCTACCTACTCTTAAACAACCTAACTGGGAACAGCGCCTTCAACATAGAATACGCCGTCAGCATGCTATCTCTTCTAGACAATACATACACATCTTTTATTTAGATCGATTTATTTTAATAGAAATCATAGATTGCTCCACTAAAATGAATTGTTTTAATATAGAGTTATAGGCTGCTGGATTGAATTTAAGAAAAATAATAGGAAAAAAACGGTAGCTAATAAACCACAATGACTAATTATTGGTGAGAACTTGCTGTAAATATACATTAACCAGTTCAGTTTATGTACAACTCCACCCGTGTGCATCACTTCCACGTAATTACTGAACTGTAATCTTTAGAATGTACTATATCTGGGATTTTAAGGGGTTAAAATAGGAACCTGGGGCAGTTCTTTCAAAAGTCCACAGCGACTGCTAAAGAAGCATGTATAAGTGCCCAGACCAAATTTGTAGAGCCAGTTTAGAAGAACAGGTGATGAGTAGCTTTCATTTGATTGAACTTAGAAACAACAACTTTTTACTTAAAAGAAATAAAGAACGGATTTGTCATTATGTTTCTATTGTGGTCACTGCAATGCTGAGGGTCTGGGCTTGTACAGTGATTTTATGATGATGATTGTGGCGGTTGTATGTGTGTGTGTGTGTGTGTGTGTGTGTGTGTGTGTGTGTATGTGTGTCTGGTGGATTTGGGATGGGGGGGTGCAGGTCGGCTGTTCAAAGACTGGCTTTTTGCATTGTTGGTCTGGAGGGGATTAGGGCAGTAGAATGGACCTTCTAATTAAAAAGGATAAGAAGGCAGAAAACTAGCGAGAGGCACATGGGAGGAGTGCAGGAGAGAGAAAAAGAAAGAGGGAACGGTTTGAAAGAGAAGAGAAGGAAAGAAAAGAAAAAAGAAACTGTTGTTCAGCGTCACTTCTTCAGCCAGACAGCCATTCAGACCAGATTAACTTTACACTCCACTGTCTCACTCCATCCATTTATTCTTTTATATTTTTCACTGTTTTATAGTATATAATCAGTAAACCTTAATAAAGGAAAAATTCTAACATACGCCCTTCCAGTACACCTGCGTTTGTAGGAGTGCAGTTTCTACAGGATTTGAGCTGAGTGGAGGTATGTTTACTAGGTTTGCAGAATGTGGTCCCTTCTGTCAGTAGGAGTTCAGGTAGTTTGCAATCAAATACCTTCAAATTCCCAAGTATTTGTCTCGAAAGACACTATCATCAGATTTACTGTACATTATTTCACATAGTATATGTCCAAAAATATCTGGAATCCAGCTGCTTTGGGGTACATCCATAAGCTGACACAGCTTATTGAATCTCCATAGAAAAGCATTACCAATAGAATGAGATGGTCTGGAGCAGCCACACACATTAGCCTATATGAGCAGTAAGAGCTGACTAGAGGGGCATAAAAGCAGCCCAGAACTTGGCTGTGGGGCAGTGGAGCTGTTTTCTTTGGAGTGATGGAACTCCATCCAATACCTTTGGGATGAGTTGGAGTGCACTGTGAAAATGTACACTGTGAAATGTACAATAACTTGCAGACAGCATTTAGTTGGTAAGTTGCTGTAGTTCAGTTTTTAATATTGTTACCGCATTTGAATCCCAGTACCTATAAAATACTATCTTTTTTTAAAGTAATACTCACAGTACTGTAATTGTCATCACAGTTCAGGGCTAATGAAGACAGTTAGCTAGCTAACAAAGGTGAAGATTGACATTTAAAACAATATAGCTAACTAGCTACCTTCACTTTAGCTGGGCAGCACAATAAGGGCTAACAACTGAAACCCAGAAAAGGTGTTTCTAGTTATAAACCCAAATCTTTATGTTTTGGTTGTTTGGCCCATATAAGATGAAGTTAGCTAACCAGCCTTAGCTCTCTAGCTATCCTCACCAGCCCTTATCTAACGATAGGCCTGACATCTGAGACGTTTAGACGTGGATTCAATAAAGGAAACCGATATAAACCCATAGTGTACATTAAGCATAACTGTAAAAGGCAGTTTGGCTTTTGTCGGTGGGTTGTAGCGTTAGCAAGATTAGCTAGCTAAAATTAGAGCCCAGCGACGTCAAATCTTGTTTTTCTTCATTAGCTTAAGAATTAAAACTCACCATCTCACTCACCTAACACTCGCCATTTAATTAGCATAACGTTGTACTCTCATGTAACGGCTATGGAGGATATAAAGCTGGATCCTCTTACTGTATTGTGATTCACAGGAAAAATATATTGACTGTAGGATTCACCTACCACTGAATTTTTTATACAGTAATAATTCATTATACAGTAATAATGCTGTAAAAAGTACAGAATTATGTTACAATGTACAGTTTGTGATCCATAATTTATCATCCAACATCAACACCTGACCTCAATTATATTCTTAAAGCTAAATGCAGCAAAATTCTCACAACAATGTTCCAACATGTACTGTAAAATCTACAGCAAAGGGGGACAAACTCCCTGTTAATACCCTTGATTTAAGGAGAAATGTCGTGTCTGTGAAAGTATTAACGTGTTTTCAAGAGAACGTTTTGACCAAATAAATTTTAGCTTAAAAACTATGTTGATGTTGATGCTATCAGAAAAAAAACTAACTCTAAAATGTTAACTTGTTAATGTTAACAGAAGAAGTCAATGGAGGTTTTTTTTAAGTAATTCTAAGCATATAAAGGGCAACAGGCATTTTTTTAAACAATGTCAACAAACTGAAAAATGACAAAAATGGACTGGGGCAAGGTGTTGTAGGCAGCAATAAAAAAATCTACTAAATACATATAAAAAGAGCCAAGATGTAAAAAAGAAGGAAAAAGAAGCTACGCGTATATGTAAATGTTTACATATTTGCAAAAGACATGTCCCATGTTATTTACATACCTATATCAATGCTGTCAAAAGAAAAACAAATATTTCCAAACAACTTTGCAGGAGACAGCCACCACATACTTCAATTTTAATGCAGGTCAATGAAACCAGATATTATTATTTAGGAGCATTTGCATTAGTCCATTCATCAAGATAGTTTCACACGATATCATTGACGATTGAGGTGTTCAAATGATGTAGAACAATAAAAATGGCCAAAAATGGAGATACTGGAGATATTTTAGTTTTTTCTTTGGAAAGTGACGATATAATGTAGTACAGAGAAGAATGCATGTTCGTATAGTGATAGAATTATATGTTAAGGAACATTTCAAATAAACCACAGGGGCATTATAAAGCCTAACAAAATATTATAACTGCTGAAACTTATATAGTCTAATGATCCTACTTAGACATCAATGTCAACACGCATATATACCACTAATCAAAAAGTAACTATATTCCAATATGATAACACTTTACTGGAAATACAGCTCTGTGGAGGCTGCACATGTTTGTGTTCAACAGTCACATAATTTGTATTTTCTCTGTTTTTCCACGTGAGAAACTAAGAGGAGGATGTTTTTAAACTGGAACATCAATTATTGTTTTTAGTCCTCTCTTTATTATACTAGTTTTTAAAACAAATTAATATCTATCCCAGATCCAAATTGAGGGAATTTTATGAATATTTCTAAATAATATTTCTTACCACGCTTATACCCTTAAAACATCAAACTACATACATTTAAAATTAAATGTTCAATGTACTTACAAATGTGATATCAAGTGGTTCTGCAAAAGTACTGCCTAGATAACTGACTAAATAAAACACTCAAAAAAGTCAATTCTGATCAGTCTTATGTGTTAGTTTCACCAGAAGCTTCATATGGTTATGTTCAATTAATGGAAGTAGAAGAAGCTATAGAAGAATATTTTGTGCTCTGGTTTTTTAGAGTGGTTTGATGCAAAATGATCTGTTCTAGAGAAAAACAACCAACGACCCTAATCAAAACACAGCCTGTCTTCTGATTTGTTTAAATAATTTTGATCAGGCAATTATAGTGAAAAATCTAATAAGATTTTTCTTGCTTATTACTGCCTTACAACGCCCTGTATTTTGCCATAAACATCAGGTTTTTGGACCAAAACTATCTTAAAATCAATTTTTACAGCATTAGAGGTATAAGACGTCTTCTGCCGTCTGGTTTCCATTACAATCACTACGAACAAATAAACATATATAGTAAATCTCACAACTTGAACAATGCACTTGTCAGATAGACGCAGTGAGTCTTTAATTCTGCTGCTGTAATGTCCAGTTTTATGTTGTTTTAGTGTCAAATATAGCAATCTTAATACAGGGGGCGGGGCCTGTCGGAAGACGGGTGGAAAAAGAATCTCGTGGAAACCCCCCCTCAGATGAAGCAGTGATTCCTTCCGTTAGACCAGAAGAAAGCGGGAGGGCAGTGTGTGTGTGTGTGTGAGTGTGTGTGTGTGTGTGTGTGTGTGTGTGTGTGTGTGTGTGTGTGTGTGTGTGTGTGTGTGTGTTCTCTCTTTCCCAGGCAGTTTAGACTGTGATATTTATACAGATGAATTATGTAGCAAGTGGAAGATGAAAGCAGCCAGCAGGAGCCAAAGCCCAAATTCTCCTGACAGAGATGAAACCCACACGTTCACGCTTAATCCGGAAAACGACAGCGAGGAAATTAGTTGTTGGTTTATTCACCCGCCTTCACCGGCGACCTGGCTGGAAATAAAACTGGCTAAAAAGGAGCTCGACTGCGGAGAGCTGAGCTATTAGCTGTGAAGTGACCTGCAGTAAAATTACATGTAAATATTACAAAGTAAATCCTCCACAGCTTCAGCCTAATTGTTGCCCTGCCTGACTTAAACTGTGGTCTGTTCGTTTAAACAACAGAGGAGTCTGTGCTGAGATTACAGCGCTGCACTTTTACCCAGTTCTGACTGAATGATCTGTCTGCAGGAGAGGAGCTCTGTTTATTACTCAGATACTGAAAATCAGTGAACGGACCACTGACAGCTCACCATCTCTCTCCGACCACCGAGCTCTCACTCCTGTGCCTCTCTCTGACCTCACTCTAGCGCGCTCAGTCCGGCTTTCTAAGACAGCAAATATGACCAGATACCAGAGAAGCGACATCAGACATTTAGGAAAACTTTATACTGACCGTTGTTTATCTAAATAAATACCTTATTTATTTCTTCTTCATATATTATTATTATTATTATTATTATTATTATTATTATTATTATTATTATTATTATTTTAGTATCATTATTAGTAGTGAGTCAGAAATAATAATAATACAAAGTAAAGTTATTAAACTATGACATTGTTAATAATTATGTTTATTATAAGCACTCAGGCTTTACATAGAACCATTGACTTTACTGATGACCACTTAATGTATGGCCTATTTAGGAGCAACATTTTGGGCAAAGACATAAATAATTTACACTAACACGAAAGGGTTCAAAATATACAACAACAACAAAAATAATAACGTATTATTATTATTATTATTATTATTATTATTATTATTATTATTTGTATATACACTTACACGGAAACACAATAACATATAGAAACAGTTGTGATGATATATTGTATATATTACAATGATATGTATACATAATTATCTGACACATTTGATCATATCCAGTTACATTTTTCAGTATAATAATAATGTTGTGGTTGATTAGACTTTCAGGAAACGGCTGTAACTTGTTTTAGTTAATTGAAACTTTAAATGAAGCTTATCAAAATCAGGAGCTCTATTCCTCATCTCATCTGCTCTGGGTCATTTACAGCAGCTTCGTTTCTCATGCAGTCAATGTGAACTATTAAAAACCATTATCAGAACATTTAAAAGACCAAAGAGGTTCATGTAGTTTTCTCGCTACGTTTTTTCTTTCTTTCTTTGTTTTCTTTCTTTTTTTCTCACATTCGCACATTTTGTAAACGCTCATAAAGAGGGGGTGGTGTTATAGCTAAGTGGTCGTTTGATTTCTGCGTGTCTGTCTGAGGTCTGAATAATCTTCACTAATCAACACTTGTAGAAAAATCTAATTACCGCCTACTCTTAATGAAGTGGCCATCGGCCCCAACCGCAGACTCCAGAGCTCCCAGAGAGTCCAGAGCTTCCAGAGAGTCCAGTTTTATGCACTGTTCACAAATTAATAACGAGGGACAAGGATGATTTAGGCGGCCCGCTTTTTCACTTGCATGTCAACACATCGCGGCCAAAATCAAAACAATTTATGGTCCAGAAAAAAGTGCGCGCGCTGAGAGCGCAGACTGCGTTAATTATCATATATTTTATTCATGTGGAAATGAGTTTCTTTATCACCACTGTTTATCTTCCCCACTGCAGCCTTTGTCTTAACAGATGCCCCCCCGAGGGGCAGTTTCTCTCCGGGGTCGCGGACACTGGGGGAACGCTACAGCGGGGGTGGGTGGGTGGGGGAGTTGTTTGGGGTGTTCTAGTTGGGGCAGTGATTGAGGGGGTGTAGCTGTACCGCCCCCCGCCGCGGCAGCTCTTCTGCCCCCTGCGCCCTGCCCACGCGCACGGCAGCCTGGGAAGGAGAGCGGAGCAGGAGGAGGAACCGGTAGGAAATCTGCTCCTCTGGCTGCGGAGAATCATTCAGTCCTCATCGCTCGGCCCAAAGGGAGCATGATGGCGTATCTGAAACAAGCCCCGTACGGAATGAACGGGCTGAGCCTGACCGCCACGGGCATGGAGCTGCTTCACCCCACCGTGGGATACCCAGGTAAACCCACCTTCCTCTATCCTCTATACCGTCCTCTGTCTTTACTAGACTCTTAGAACACGAGACGGACACGATCCGTTTAAAGTAAGGGACCCAGATGGAACCAAGTGTCCTTGAAAAGGATGCCACAGAAGAAACACTTTAGGTTTCTTATGTGAGTGTGAGGAACCTGTTTAGAGTTTAGGGTAAATGTTCCAAAAGTTATTTTTTCTTAGAAACAAACACCACTCAGCAAATGTTATATTTAAGACTGTATTGACGTGTTCTTTGATTGATTGTACTCCTAAAAGTAAATGTGCAAAAAGGGCAATTTGGAGTAATACTCCTCTTTAGGTTCCCTAAAAACTTTTAGCGGATGGTTGGTCAGACAATTATTTCCGTAAAGAAATGTATTGAAATGCCATATAATCTAAAAATTCCAAAGAATTGTTCTACAACTGCACGTTCAAGCCATGGACCGCTAAGAAGCCCTCATATTCGAGAATGTGTTGAGGTGGTCTGATTGACTGCACTAATGTGTTAGAAAGGTCCTTCGGAGTGATGCCACTGAGAGATGGCATGAGTGAGATGTTTAAAGAACCTTTTTAACTTTTGAAACTCTACAAAAAGTGAATGTTCTGTATACTTTTCTTTTAGAATTACACGTCTAAGCTTAGAACCGTTTAGGAGCCGTTATATTAAAGAATTGATTGATGTGTTCTGATTGATCGCACTAGGTGCTAAAAGGGTTAGTCCTAGAACCACTTTATGTTACTTTGGGTGGTTCTTTAAAGAACCTTTATTTGAAGAATCTTTTTTAAAATGTTAAACCTTCAAATAATGTAATTGTTTAAAGTTAAAGTTTTTGTTAGAAGACTTCGTCCAAGCCAGAAGTCGAGGTTCTCTCTGGAACCCAAAGTGATGATACCCATACATTATTGAACTTAAACTTGTGGTTTAGTCCACGTTACGTTAAAATTGGTGACTTTAGTCTTTTATTTTAATTTCAAAGTCACGAGAAACATTGGGACTGTAAAATATAGTTTGTTGGATGTAGAACTCTTTATTCCGCCTTGGACTTTGTGTTCTCCTCACTTTTCCTGGTTCGTAAAGTATCCAATGCTGTTCGGGTGTCACCATAATCAGGGTGTCGTTTATTAGCTGTTGTAGTCAACAGCTCAACATAACCAAACTTTTAATTTCAACAAATATTAAACAAAATTTTAATTTCATTTAATAAAATCACGTGCAGTGGAATGTGTTCGACTTATATTAATACAATTATTGTATTTAAATAATAGAACAATAAAATAGAACATATATGTTCAAATATTTAAACGTTATTTATTCTATTATTTATATATTTTGTAATTGATGGCGATGTTTATGTCATTTTACGTATTTATGTATGTATGTTATATTAAAATAATTATTCAGGTTGAATTTAAATGTGGCGAGTAATTGACACAAACGCGGATCGTTTAGTTTTTGCCGTTAAATGAAAATCAAGCGCGTAACGACGTTTAAATCTTCTTGTCCTGTTTGGCGTTAGACCCCCCACTCCCTCCTCACCCCCTCTCCTCGCGCTCCCAAGAGTAAACATTAAGGAACATGAGTGCTACAGACTGTAACGATCCCTGCTCATTAACTGCAGCTCCCGCAGGAAACAGTCTGTGTTATTGTAAAAGTCAGCTCTTCTCTTTTTTTATTTTTGTGTATGTGTGAAATATATTCATATGAAAACGTGTTTGTTGCAGCGGCGCCCCGTAAGCAGAGGCGCGAGCGGACCACGTTCACGCGCGCGCAGCTTGACGTGCTCGAGGCGCTGTTCGCCAAAACGCGCTACCCGGACATCTTCATGCGCGAGGAGGTGGCGCTCAAGATCAACCTGCCGGAGTCCCGCGTGCAGGTGAGCGCGAGACATGAAGACGAAGAGGTTCACTTAGTTACTTACCCAGAGAACATTCAGCAGAGTATCTAGAACTTCAAAACAAACCTTTACTGACTTTTAATGGATAGTGGATTCAGAGTAAACGATGTTTACCATCAGCGTCAGGGTTCTAAACATCCCGTATATCAACATTACAGCATTACCAGAGCTACACTCCTACACTCGAGGTCGTAACTATAGAAGAGCATTTTTGGTGCTAGGTAGAACCATTTTCTAAAAGGTTCTATAGGGACCCTGTTCTCCATCAGGATCAACGTCACCAATTTAAGCATGACTTGGTTATATTTTTATATGCATCATATTAGGTTCTAGGTAGCAACACATATATAATGTGTATAGCATCATGATATACAGTAGAACACATTCTCTATCAGTCTGAGGAATCTAAAGAGTGTGGTTATTCTCTCAGGTACATAGTAAATTGTACTGTAGACTGATTTACGTTAATGTTAATGTTGATATATAATGACTCAGCAAGGAACTGAGTTTATGCTATTTATTATATTATTGATTTCCTCAGTTTTTTTCATCAGGTTTCTATACACCTGTTGATTCTCTTTTACACCGTTCCATCTTTAGTACAGGTTTTACTTTTCTAAATAATTATAGTGTTTTTACGTCTACTCAGGCTGTTTGTGAGGAAAAAATTAAGCTGATTTTATAACTTTTTATTTTAACCTGTTCTGTTGGTTTAGTAGTTAGGCTGTGTTGCTGTTGCTAGTTTTAAGTTAAAGACAAAAAACTTTCTAGTCTAACAAAATGTACTTCATGGTAGATGGTGGTAGATATTACTTTTTGCTGATATATGGAGGGTTTCCACTGTGGTGGCAGTAGATGTGGGCAAAAAGATTACATTTTATCCATATCGTGATTAATTACATAACAATATACACTTTCTGAGCTTATGGTGGCTGGCCATATCAGACCTCCCGCATGTTTCACTACAAAAAGAGCATAATTAGGCTGGTACAACTAGATTTAGTGCGGCGCAATATTTTTTTCGTTCATTGAACTGCGAAATAAGTTGAATAAGTCAATGAATTTAAAATTTAAACACTAATTTTTATTCCTAAAATTAGTTTCTTTTTAATCTGTTTAAACACATTAAGCTTAGGAAAACATGTGGGTACATATCCTGTAGCTTGAAACTATATCTTGACATTTTTATACCCCCCCCCCCCCCCCCCCAACTGGCTGGCTGGTTCTTCTAAAAAAGCTAAATAACACTGATTCATTAAATTTAAATCAGTGAAATGAAATCTGTCAGTCGACAGTTGTGCTGTTGTAATGATCAAAGATGAAATGGTGTCAACATTTATACCAAGCAACGTCCGCTCATCTTTTTTTCATGACCATTAATCAGTCAGTCCAGATCGAAAAGCTGATGATCTGAACATGTTCTTCTTGCTGTGTTCTGATCCACCAGGTCTGGTTCAAAAACCGCAGAGCGAAGTGTCGCCAGCAGCAGCAGCAGCAGACCCAGCCCGGCACCCCGAACAAGATCCGACCCGTCAAGAAAAAGTCTTCTCCAGTGCGAGAGGCGAACCCCGAGGCCCCCGGCCCGTTCCCCGCGACCTCCAGCGCCTCTTTACCGCCACTTCCCAACAGCACCGGCCCACCAGCGTCCATCTGGAGTCCGGCCTCCATCTCCCCTCTACCGGACCCTCTCTCCACCTCCTCGTCGTCGTGCATGCAGCGCTCCTACCCCATTACCTACACGCAGGCGTCCGGCTACGGCCAGAGCTACACGGCCACATCGTCGTACTTCAGCGGCATGGACTGCGGCTCGTACCTCGGGCCTGTGCACCCGCAGCTGAGCGGCCACGGCTCCACCCTCAGCCCGCCGTCCAGCTACGGGGCCCCGGGCCTGTCGTTTAGCGAGCCCTCCCCCTGCGCGGACTACAGCAAAGAGCAGAGCTGGAAGCTCGGCTTTAACGCGGACTGCGTGGATTACAAAGAACACACGCCTTCGTGGAAGTTCCAGGTTTTGTAACGTTGCTGTAGGAAATATTTACGCGCCTGCGGACAAACGACTGGCTAATCAATGCAAAGGAAGTTCAATCAGTTCAGGGTCACCGTGTTTAACTGATTCAGACTGTGGCTTTTCTTTATTAAGCAAAGGAGAGAGTCGTTAAACAACAGGAAAGCCGTCTAACGGAGCCAACAGTTCAGCGTTTCTTGACTTAAACCTCTTGAAAAGTTTTCTCTTAGTAAACTGAAGCGAACGGAAGGCGCTGCTGTTGTTTTCTTTTCCCACTCGTTTTCCGGCAGGCCCCGCCCTCACGCGCCACGATTGGTTGGAAGAGTCCGGCGACCTGCGCCAGGATTGGCTTTCGGTTACGGTTTTCCAGCCATTCCCAGCGCAGGTGGGCGGTGCCTGTCTTAATACGAGTGGGAAACAATCACGGGAAATATGACATGCCAGTTTTTTAAATGCACTATTTTATTTATGACAAGCGTTTAAGAGGTTTGTAGGCTTCTTGGCTGTAAGAGACAATCAGTGTACGTGTTTCTTCTGTGTGTAAATGTTCGTCTTTAATCTGTATATCTTTTCTTTATATCTATTTTTTCTTTTTTTTTTTAAAACTGAGATCTGTTGTAGGCTGTTTGAGCTTCTCCTCGGGGAAGACCTGCTGTACAGTTTGATAGTTTTATGTTATTGATAACAATAAATTATTCTTTGACTTGTAAATACAGTTTTCCCCGAATGCTAGACCTCTATATTAAAATATTCCTAATTTGAAGAATGCCGTTTCCCCACGACTTTTCCCGTTTTCTGTTTTTCTTTTTTAATGTTATATTTTTATAGTTATTTGTTTAAGGTCGTTATTTAGTTCATCTGACCTGCTCATCTATCTTTTTGAACTATCACTCTTTTTAATTAACGAGGAGAAATGATTTGTGCTGTCCTCGAGTCCTCTCATCAGCACTGCTGTTATTACTGAGGAGGACCAAACACGTGAACAACAACAACAACAACAACAACAACAACAATAATAATAATAATAATAATAAATATGGAGTAACCATGTGAGCTTAAACTAGATGACATCTTCTGCGAGGTTTTAAAACGCTGCTGGGAGTTTCTCCATTAAAGTAGGCTTTAATCCATGAGGGCCTTCTCGGACACTCGTTACATGGAGTGGGAGCTCTGGGAATGCACTCAGAGAGTTAATCCAGCCTCAAAGAGAGAGGATCACCCAGAAACCTCTCTCAGTCCAACCCACACTGCACTAACCGAGCTCTGCTGAGTTCATCTAGGACAGCGGAAACACACTCAGTGGTCATATTTGAGGAACGCTGCGTCATTGAATCTGTTTAGATGCTGTATAGCAGAATAACCTTTGTTGTGGTTTTACTCACTGTATGTTTCACATTCAGCACTATAAATCATTAGTGATCATTAGTGACAGCGCAGCTCCTTCAGTTTACCAGATTCAGAATACCACATTTTTACACTACTGCTGCATTTTAGTTTAGTTTTAGTCTGTTAGCAGAAACAATGATGATGTGAAACATTTTATTTTTTTTACATTTATTATTAAGTGCAGCCAAAAGACACATCTGAAAAACACCAACAACGAAGACAAATTATGAGTAAAGTGTAATAAACTGAGCAGAAGGATTCTAGTCACTGAAAACTGTTATATTCATAATTATTCTTAAATAGAATAACAACAACTTTTCTCAGCTTAACCGAAATGAATTCTCCTGTGGTAACAATCATCCAACACAAATAAATACTCTGAATTAAACAACACGAATCAAATTTTTAATTTAGATTAACAATACCAACATTTTACGTCAGTTTTAAACCTCTGCTGTTGCTGGTGTTGCTCATTTCGTTTGGTCCGTTCATCACTACAACTGCACACACTAAAGGACAAAAATTCAAATTATTTGAAAACTGACTGCAAAAATATAATTATAAAAATGGAGATATAAGGTGTCTATATATAATTTACATCATTTGAACACAACGGTTTACGTTTACAGTGTATGAAGATCATGATGAAAGGACCAATAGAAACGCTGGTTCCATTGACTTGCATTGCTTTTGGTCTCTCCTGTAAAATTGCCATCTTAGAGATAAGTGTTTTTTATTGGACAGTGACAATACATATATATATATATATATATATATATATATATATATATATATATATATATATATATATATATATATATATATATATATATATATATACACACACACCCGATTATATATATTTAAATTATTTAAACTCAAAGCACCATATACAATGTTTATCTTCAGTCACAGAGTCTCAGTGTAAAGTGCATCTGTGATTTTGTGCCACATTAATCTACATACCCAGTGTGTGGAGATCAGGAGCATCCTAAAACTTTTCAATGGGAGTTTCCAACAGACTGAGGAAGTGTGCAAATGTAAAGTCTCATTCTCTGAGAAATTACAACTGTGGTTAAAGTCCTGAAGTCATAAGGCAAAAAAAGCCAGCGTAAGTAATCAAACATAATTTACATACATTTTATATCAGTTTGTAGACACCTTGTGTCGTCTGAAGTCAAGGATATTAATAAAAAATGTGTCCCTTCAGTAACAGCCTCTAATGTTTGACAAGGCTTTTAGCTAGAGATTAAAACATTGCTGTAATCATTTGATTTATTTCAACCTTAAAAACATAAATTAGGTCAGGTGCTAATGTTAGACAATGCCAAATCATCCCAAAGGTAACAGATGAAGCTCCATCACTCCAGAGAACACAGATTCAATGCTGCATAATTCAGTGCTGGTGAGATGTATACACTTTAACATAGGACTTTATGACCCTAGGCTAATGTGTGACTGCAGAGCATCATATTTTATTGACAAGGCTGTTGTTGCGATTGAGGAGATTATACAGCACTTATTTTAAGGGATGGACATATAGTCAGCTCACGAGCCAGACTTCTTCCTAGAATCAGTTCATATTTACTCCGAAGCATCAACTGAGGCTTTAGCAATATTACAAACATAAGAGCCAAATGTTCAAGTCAGCAAAATATCAACTAAGTTATTCTAGTCCTACGGCTTTGAGCACATGAGACTGCAAAGTGACAGTTATAAGGCAATTTACTAAGGGCTTTTATCAAGCAAAACACATGTCCAGTTTTTCAGTAATCCCACTGATAGTAGCTGGTGTAATCCTGCAACAAGCAACGATAATGATAGAAGCGTTATAGCTATAAACGTAGTGGCATTAAATATCTTACATATTACAGTGTCTATTAAATCATCGGTTAATTATGGAAAGTGCACTGTGTGACTGCAGACATTTACAATGCTGGGTTTATTTAGAGGCTTCGTTTGATCTGAAATGCACTTACTTAAAGCAGGTACTTTGATAGGATTGTGTTTGTTATCCTTGCAAACAGAGACACATATGTGCTCAGTAAAAACACAGTAGTACAAATCAGGAAAACACAAAGCTGTAAGCTGATTACAGGTTTTCAACATATGTAAAATGGAATGCCATCTGAGTGGAAGAGCTTTAGTGAGGTTAATGCCTCGTTATTGGGGGAACTGAGAGGGGGTGGTGAGTGTGGAATCCTTTGAATTTCGGATTACAAATTCCGAGTATAAACTCAAGGCCAGATCAATACTTGGTCCATTGTAGCCTTTAGCCATCATAGATCATTAGTTAAAAAAAAAAACGGGTGAAATTTGCCATCCATAAGGTTGTTGGGGATTGAAAAGGAAAATGTTTTGGGCAGTTGGTCATGCCCACAAGCTATTACTGCAGTCCAAAACTGAACATTCCATGAGCCCTTCTGCTTTTAAATAGGATCTAATCATGGCTAGGGTTGAGATCAGGGTTGAAGGCTAAATGTCACAGTTATTTTAATCCATTGAAGTTTAAGGGTTTGTATTTGGGCCTACACCACAGTTCCTCCCTCCCATGACTACAAAAAATGTTCAAGATGTTAACTTTACAGTAGAAGGCAAGAATATACTTTAATAGAAGCAAAAATATGGAGATTTATTCCCAATTTAAAACTATTCATAATAAAACTACACAGTGTAAAGTACAGCTGTCATGTTCAAATCAAGTACAAACTAGGAAAAAAAACTGAAAAATTGAAAGTCATAGTATTAACCAAATTGCTCATAGCTGTTAATGATTAAGAAGATAAATAACTACACAATAAGCCAACGGCTCCAGTGGTTAAGAGGTCAGCTTGAGTTTTCGCTGTAACTGCACATCATCAGTGGATGAGTTTCAGTGGTTTTGTAAGAGGATTGGCCAGTGAACAGCATAAATGTGATCCATGTAAACGGTCCACGCGCTTCAGGAGGACTTGATATTTGTCATTGAAATGTTGGAATCCAACATCATTTTCATGTCCAAGTTTGAGACAGACAGAGGGCTCACATGGGCTATCGTCTGTGCCACCGCTATGCTAACCCAGACGTTCAGTACACAGTTTATACGTCTGAGCCAAAAGGATTCCTGCAAACAAAGGCATATACGAGTTGTAAATAAACATGTTTTTACTGCCGTGAATTTATACCTGACAGATATCTATGCAAATTTGAAAAGCAACTGAAACTGATGGAAGCTGTAATCAAGTTTTGTTTTATTTTTTCACACTTCACACTGTCATTTTCTGTGAAGTACATGCTTATATTTTTTTCTGATGCTGAATAATAAACAATCTCCAAAAACTTTACAGGAGAGGCCAAAATGTTCTTTACTTTCAGTGTAAGTCAATGTTAACATATTGGAGCATTCTGGAGCATTTCTATTGGTCCAGCCACCATGAATTCTTCACACAATATAAAAGACAGTTATTATATTCAAATAACATAAAAAGTAAAAATGGACAAAAATGAAAATACATGTTATTCTTTGGACAGCGACGACAGTTTAAGCAAAAATTAGAGGAAAGAAGTTTTCTCTTCCTCAGTAATGCTATTCTTTACAGAGCCATGTTTTTATAAATGAGCTGTATGAAAGTAAAGAACTTTTCTAAAGTTTCTAAAGTGAAGAACTCCTACATCATATAAAAGTTCCGTACTTACTGACACCAAGAACCAGTTGGGAATCTTAATGTTGCAGAGAGGTTCTTCAAATCTCTTTAAGTCTTTCACACTCACACACATTATTTATAAAATGTTTATTTTTAAGAAATCCTCTGCTGAAAGGTTTTCTGTGCAACCAAAAGTGGTACCTCTGTGGCGTCACTCCAAAGCACCTTTTTATTTTTAAGGGAGAATATTTACAGTGCTCTTTCTTCCAGTTCCAATTGGCCAGGCTGGCGGCCTTTGAGTTTGTACACCTGTACACCAGTGTGTTTCTCAGGCACATGGCCCATTAGCTCACCAGAGTGTGAGGGCTCCTGCTGACCTGGATTACACTATAGTGGACCTAGATTAACTATAGTGAAGCGAACATTAATGGCAAGAACATTCTTTCCAAGCCGGCACTCAAAAACTGGTCACGGCTATACTTTCAGGGTAGATTGCACACCGTTCTTCATAATGACCGTCATGGGTTTCAGGCTTGTAGCTCATGTGCAAGTGAGATGTAAGAGGAGTAGATGAAATAATAATGATGACCCCTAGTACCTCAAATCAAAAGGATCCTGGTTGTGAACATGCACACACACACGGATCTACACATGAGCAGATGGAGAGGTCATTGAGGAGGGATGCTGGTTTTTGGGTTTGTCAACAGATGCCTCTTCCCAGCCCTCCCTCCTTTTCTGGCCCACCTGTTTATGGCTGCGGATGGCCCTTGTGTCTCCGTGGGTCTGTGTATGTCTGGATGTTAGGCTCATGAATGCTGGCACGTGCGGGTCTGCGGACCCTTATGTCAGCGTGGCGGCGCTGCTTATGCCATGTGGATCTCATTGTGTGAACTGTAGCGGGTGTGCGTGCGTGTGTAACGGAAATGTGAGTGTGCTTGTTTTTGTATGTTTTCAGGACAACCAGGTTTGGACTTTGTAGAAATATCAGAGAGGGCCACGATGAAACAAAGAGGAACGTTTGCAAATCTTACAATAAAGACAGAACAATATAGTATTGTTCAGTCTGAAGCTCAGGCCTCAACATCACGAAACGGGTTTGGGATTATTTGGAGTGTGAGAAGCAGAACCAACTTTGAAGGCTGAATTTCAGAAAACTTCTGAAAAGGAGGCAACAAATTTTCGAGTTTGTGAAGCATCACAAAAATATAATGTATTCAAATGAAAAGAATTTCTAAATGGTTACTGTGATTTAAGGTCAGGCATAAAAAATTCATGTTACATGCAGGTACATAATAATATAGTCATTATGTATTAATGCATGCAGACATGTTGTGTGTTTACATGAATATGAGACATGCCAAATGCCACAGCCTGATAAAACATAAAAACAAACCTGTGGATGTCTGCATCTCTTTTGTGGGATGCGTATGGCAGCGTGTGCACTGGTTGGCGTCCCCCTGCCCCCCTACCTCCTGAAGCAGGGTGAGTGTGCCCCCTCTGCACCCCTGCTGCGGCCACACGCCTGGCCACCTGCTCTGGGATTAGGGTGCACGCGGATTACACGCGTCACAATGGAAATACACTACTGAAAATATGCCACACAGACCAACAAAGAAAGCCCTTACAGCAGCCCCCCTCGATATATCAATCCAGCACTTAGAAACCGCTTAAGATGAATGCAAATACTGGCTTACAGTCATTTGCATGCATTATTATGGCTACATTTTGAAACAATCCAGCTTCTGTCCGTTCGAGTTCCACTGCTATTATTGATTTTCAGCTCAGAGAGATGTATATGGAGGGAAAACAGCATTAGTAAACAGCTGGTGGTCTATTGTGAGCTGTTAGTATACAAACGCCTACAAATATATACATTATATTGCAGCAATTTAAGTGCTCCAATTAGCACGGAACAGCAATGGAGTCCAGGTTTTGTTTGGCTTGTATAGATTTGTTGTGTTATGTCTGGTGTGTTTAGGATGCAATTGTGACCCAAGACCCCCGTGGCCTACATTCAGAGACAAAAACACATGCGCATGGGAAATGAATGAGTTAAGTGGGGGCTGAAATATTTCAAAACCTCATCAAAACAAATAATATCATGCAGCAAACGTCAGTGATGAAACATCACTGCAGTACTTTTAATCACACTAAATGTTTTCATGTTTCATCTTTAAATCATGTACACAAGTGCTTTATGCTTCTCACATGTGTAGCTGCACTGTTTATCATAGCTGCTTAGCATTAGAATAGTACGTGACCTCCAGTGTTGCCCTGATTACAGTAGAAAACAAAGGCTCTTTCCCAGCTCACAGTCTGCAGCCCATCTCCATCTCTCACCGCCATGTGGTTCCAGAATCCAGACAGGCCATTATGAAACAGGTATGTTTGAAAGTTCACTTGAACATAGAAAAGCAGACAAAAAGTCGGGAGGGAGGGACAGAATGATAACAGGAGCTGTGCAGGACAGTCAGGCCTTAATGTGGACTCTTTGGTGTGTAGTTTTATGTTTGTTTGAGTGGTAATGGTGGTGGTGGGTGGGAATGCGGGGTTGGGGGGGTATCTGCTGTTTTCCCTTCAGACCGATATGACCTCTTTAGAAGGTACTGAAGCATGAAAGGAATACAGCAAGGTCACGGGTGAGGAGCTGTGGAAGCCATTGATTTAGTCTGACCTCAATTAAGCCGCACTCCCAATACGTTCTGGGACTGCCTATGTGCGTATCTGCCTATGTGTCTATTAGATATGCCTGATATAAATATTTAATGTGAAATTATGTGAGTATTATCTGTGAGCAGGTATCTCTGCAATTGTTCCGCAATTTTTTTATACTTCACAAATTTCTGGTACTTGTAAAGGTTCATTGTTGCTGTCAGGCCTTCTGAAAGGTCAGGGGAGTCTGTTTGTGGTCACATGTGTGGTCACCCAAAGTGAAATGCAATGTAGGTGTTTTTAGCCTCGCTTTCCAAGCAACTGTGCTGACAACACTATTAAACTATCAAAAAGAATCTTTTGCTACAACGTGGTGTTAAAAATGATTATTTGGAGAGATTCTTTGGTTTTGTAATATTATTGAATTATTTAATTACTGTATTATTTTATTTAATATTCATTGATGAATGTTTTTTCCCTACAGCCAAGTTGGGGGTTGGGGCAATTTGTAAAATAATAATAAAAAGAAAGAAAGCAGTGTTGAAACAGTGACCTGTTTCAACTGAAAACAGTACAAAGCCACAATATTTGATGTTTTATATTATAAACTTTACTGTTTCCAAAATTGATGCCACCAACACGCTCCAAAAAAAATTTCTGCTTCTGGTTTTAGTGGGAGACAGTTCTGATCTGCAGGCAGACTTTCTGATCAGACCAACACCTTCCGATTACACAGCTTAAGTTCAGGTTTCTGGACGTTGTTGACATATGACTTTGATTGTGTGTAGTCAGTTCTTATTTGCATGTGTGGAAACATGCATATATGATATGCTTCACAGAAGAATGCTTTTTTAATGCAGTGCTGTCTGAGGGGTTGACGGTACTCATGTGTGGTTTTCAGCCTTTTCCTTTATGCACAGAGATTTCTCCAGGGTAAAATATCCCGACTCCTCACAATCGCTTGCTGGGAAATATTATTTTTAAGCTGCTGGTGAGCCATCCTTGTTTATAAAGGTCTAGGCCTTTCCTGAATGGCCCCTTTTATAGCCAGACATAATTACATCACCTGTTTAGAATGTTTTTGAACATTTGATAATGTTTCTAGTCTTAAACTGCTCATATCATACCTTTTTTGGAACATGATGCCGGTTTGAAAGATTATAAACATTATATAAAACATTAAAAATCATGTATTTGTATTGTTCTTGTTCAAAAACATGTAGAATTAGATTTATAAATCTCTGCTTTCTGGTTTTATTTGCATTTTACCTACTGTTCCAATTTGGGCTTGTGTTTATGAATACACTGTATACTGCATATATGAGCTACAATCCAAACTGGTTGGGTTATTAGATAGCACTAGATTAGATAGATTAGTGTAGCAGATGTTTGGACCCACAAGTGAGTCATAGATATGTAGCAAGATTCCCCCTCACATTTCAGGTGTATTATAAGGCAGTGTTTCTGAACCCTGGTCCTGAAGGCCTACTGTCCAGCACATTTCCTGCCTTAACACAACCACATTAACTCAATGATAGGTCAGTGGGTCTCCAGGACCAGGGTTGAGAAACAGTGGTCTAAGGCACATTATTCAGTAATTACATGAAAACAATGCAATCTGGCCATGCTATGAGTGAGGAATGGGAACCAGCTGGTCCCGGACATTAAAGGAAGCAAAGAATAATATAGAATATAAGATAAGAATATAAAATAAGAATATAAAATAAGACTTGTGAGTATAAAGAACCTGTGATTTTAAGAACTTGCACCATATGTGCCTTTTAGAGAGCTTTATTAAACTTTATGTGATAGCTAAGAGTAATTTATGAACCCTTACTTTAGAAAATGTAGCTCTGTCGCTGGTCTATTCCAGGACCTGTACAAGATTTTATACGTCAAGGATAAAGAACTGTCAAATGTACTTCCACTCTGCTCAGTTCAAGTGATTCTTGGAATCTGTTGCAATCAATGCTGAAGAGCTTGGGGCCTCTATAACATTCTCCAACTTGACTTGAGGTGATGATGACTCAGAACTGAATCATGCTACTGCACTAATTCTCGCATACACACACCATGACTGTCGGGAAGGTGCCGTTTTCTTTTTCTGTTGTTTTCTTTTTCTCTCTCTTTCTCCCACTCTATCTCCCATTCACAGCTGCGAGGCTTGGGTTTCTTTGGACAGGATCTACTTATAGAGTGCGGAGTTGTGCTGGAGAGAGGAGAATGGAGGAAGAATGGGTATTATGACAGTGAGAAGAGCAGAGCGAAAGAAAAGAGAAGCAGACAGGGTATTATGAGCATGGGATGAGAGAGGGATGAGAGCAGTGATGGCATTTCAAGTCTTTATTCCTCTTCCTAAGCTGCCGGCTCCGCTTCCAATCCGATTGGACGATATGGCCAGGCATGTAAATGAAATGCAAAGTAGGCAGAGGCTTCCTCACCACTGCAAATCTCCAGCAGCCTCTGCTTCTCTCTCTCTCACACACACTCTCTCTCTCTCTGACTCACTCAACTTCACTTGCTCTTCTTTTCTTTACAGCATTCATTCTCTCTAATTGCTCTCTCTCTCTCTCTTTCTCTCTCTCTCTCTCTCTCTCTCTCTCTCTCTCTTTCTCTGTCTCTAAAATATAACTGTGTTTTATCTTAAAACTTACATTAAAGTCTACATTAGACTAGTCTGTCTCCAGACCCATGCTTCCACAACTATAGTGCTCTGGGACTTCCAGACACAACCAAGGGGAAATTAAACAAGGCGTAAAATGGAAAACATAATTAAATTTAATGTAAAATGCAACAACTGCTAAAATTTCAAAATATAATATTCCCTCCCCAGTTCATACAGTCCATATCATTGCTGTCCAATGAAAAAGGTGTCTCCATTTTTGTCGATTTTGACTTTTCTACATCATTTGAACACGCCAATGGTCGTTTACATTGTGTGAACATTTCATGATGAATGGACCAATAGAAGTGCTCCAAAATAGCTCTGAAAATTCTGGTTCCATTGACTTTCATTAAAAGTAAAGTATGTTTTTGGTTTCTGCTGTCAAGTTGCAATTTCAGAGATACTTGTTTTTCTTTGGACAGCGACGACATATGGAGCAGCTCATTGAAGTTTGTGGTTGTGGAACATTGTGGTTGTAATTAAGGATATCATAAACGCTCTGCCCACTAGTAATGAGGTGATGAGCTGTTTGTAAAGTCTATAGCAGTTTTTATGGTGGGAAAGAACTATGGCTAAGGATTAAATGTTGTGCTGTTGCAGCTGTTGGAAAGCAAACACATGACTGCAGACCTCCAAAGGATCCATACTTCTAAAAAAAATGGTATATTTTTACATAACAATATGTTCTTTAGATTTCAGCTTGGACTACTTTTGCATAAGGCACAGTAAAGAACAGCCAAGGACATTTACATATCTTGGCTGTCAGAACAAAGTCTTCTCCAAAATTGTTCTTTACAGGAGAAGACAAAAAAAGCATTCCTCAGAATGTGTTAATCATTTTCACAATTATTGGCCTATTACATATGGAATGTTGTTATAAAGCAAAGGGTAACAGGGTTTTTAAGTTATGTAATAACAAAAAATAAAGTCACAGCAAGCGAGAATAAATTACGGTACATGATGCCACACAAATACTGTAAGTGGAGGACAGACAAAAAATAAGACATATGTCAATTATGGTCCATTTCAATGACTTTAACGTCTCAGTCTGCATCTAATTTATTTTATATGTATTACAGTACTGTATGTATGTACAATTGGGTGTAAGAAAATATCATTATGTTTAACAAAATATTATTATTTGTGATGTATTGATTCTCAAAAACACAGTATTGATTTCTAATGAATTGTTTAAATACAAAGACTGGTGGCTTAATATTATGTTGTGTCCCTGACCACTTGATAGCAGTGCTGTAATTTTTCTTCAGCCGTTAGACTAGTAGTGTAAGGGTGCACCAGTAATGCTAGCATTAGCAAACCTTTATATATGGTGGTGCGTTTTCCTAAATTTAGATTTATTGCAATATATGGCCTTGCTTACAGTATCACAATATATTAAATTGAAACCTGTGTATCATAATACACATAATATCGCCAACTTCTTGCCAATACACAGCCCGTACATGTAGAGTTTTCATTTAACCTTAAGGCTAGACAGAACAGCTACAGGACCTCCAGCAGCATCCCTTCTCTCAACCAACCGAGGAATCTGAACGGGTAGTTTTAAAACTGGAACTAACTCAACCACGAACTTACTTTGACCTAACAAGTTCAGTTCTAAGAGCTGACTAGCAGCGTGGCTCTGCTCACCAGCTTTGGGACACACCATAGCCATAAGCCGCCCTCTTGAAGTCTCTAATCAGGAACAGCTTCAACAGACAGGCCAGTGTTTGGCACAGTGACCTTTGATAGGAAACTCTGAGAGCGAGCTGCAGTGGCACTTTCTCCAGCTCTAGTTCAGCCTGACCCAGATTAATTTCCCAGTCTAATCCCATCAGCTCCGTGAACTCCTTCCCACTTCTCTCAGCGAGAAAGATCACCCAACACTGTCATTAGCTTTGACCATTCAGTGCTGTAGTTATTCTAAATACAGTCTTCTGAAAGGTCACAGGGGTGTCCAGAAGATCTAAGCAGAAGAACATCAGGCCATACTAATGTCACCCAGACAATGACTGCACAGTTTTACAGGGTCTTAGACATTCTGTGGATCTGTCTCTTCTTTTTTTCTGTGTAGGTTATTTTAAATAGAAGCTTCGAAAAGATCAGCAGGATGTGCAGAAGAATCAAATGTCCTGCCATGTTGGTGTTGCCTGATTGCAAAAGTTTCTTAAACATTCAGGATGGAAAAACAAAAAAATGGTTTGATTAATCCAAATGCAACAAACTCATTTTATTCTTTCTTTTTTCTTTTCAGCACTGACTTTCTATGGAATCTTCTGAAAGATGACCAGGGTGTTCAGAATAGGACTTCCAGCTCAGTCGCCTGCACAAATCTCACAACAATCTCAAACATCTAAAAACACTTCTTGTCACAATGAATACAAGTGTTTTTATACCTCATTCAATTTTTTCCTTCTAAATAGCCTAACAGTCACAACGGTTTCCAGAACAGAATGTACATGTGTATGCAAACATCTGAACACATTTTTTTCCCTGCAAGTTTTCACACAATTTATCTTCTAATTTTCATTTGGATAATTAACAAAGCATAATTTGAACAGGGCTCTTGCATATAACTGTATTTTGGGATATATTGAGTGGGATGTTGAAAGTAGTGTTAGGACCAAACCTACACTATTGCTTTGCCTAGTGCAAAGATGACCCTTAATCATCTCAAAACACTTTGCGGCATAATTAATACAGGTGCTTTTCTTTCTCTGAGTTTCAGAATCTTCTCAAACGTCCCTCCACTCTTAATATTTTAATAATATTATATATCATTGTTATGATGTCATAAATCCTTTTGGTGCTATAGCAGTGATTCCCAACACTGGTCCTGAAGGTCACCCTTCAGTGTACATTTCAATGTTATACTGCCAAAACATACCCACTTCAACTCAGTGAAGCTGGTGTTAATTAGCTGATTAGTTGAATCTGGTCTGTTGGGAGTATGGCAAACACTAAAATCTGCAGGGCAGGGGATCCTCCAGGGTTCGGACCACTGCTATGCATCACATTCTCCTTCAATCTGAGGAACCATTAACATAAAACGAGTCCCTATTGAACTCATTGTCTCTTCCTTTGCAACATAGGCCTGCATTGCTGATCAGCAGCAAAACCATGCATTATGTTTTGATGCTGATGTGCTGGACAATCAGCATGGCATGCTGGAGTGACCAGCTAAACCAGCATCACATTAGCGTAAAGCAGCATAGGTCAGCTTAGACCAGCATGAAATGCATGGGTTTACGTAAGAACCTTGAAGAAACATCTTTTTTTTTTATTTACAGTGGTCACTTCCAGCTCTACAATGGTCAACTCGCTGCATTTGTTCTATAAAATCTCCCTCATATTTAAAGTACTGTATAAAACATGCACACACGAGAGGTCGTCCATCTCTTGCTTGGTCGCTCGCCTCCTCGTCCTCCTCTTTTCCTCTGCATGTTGTCTGGCATGCTGGTGTGTTCATCGTTTCCGCGCGCGAGCGCCGCACGCGGGGCCAAGTCTGGCACGCAGGAGAGGGGTGAGTGACAGCGCTCAGAGGCTTAGGAGCGCGAGGCAGCCTATCAGCTCGCTGACAGACAGAGAGAAGTCTGCTCCATTCACAAGGGCCTGATACACACGCTGCGGGCCAAAAACCCTTCTGCCATCTCTCTCCTGACCCCTTACAGTCCCATCCCCAGTCCCCCCTCCCTCCCCAGCCTAACATCCCCCCACCCCCCGCAACAACCACCACCGTCACCAGCCCCACCAGCGCCAGTTACGGGCACCAGCAGTATCCGTAGCCCGGCGCCGCGCGCGCCGCAGCAGGGCTGACAGCTCCAAGCTCCGTAGCAAATGAATCTCCCTCGCATTACAATTGCACGGGACAGATTCCATTAGCGCTATCTGAAATTGAGCGCGGGGCCGTTATCACAGGCCCACCGCCGTCATTAATCTGCTGAGCGATAGCGCGAGCTGCGTCTGCCGCCACCAGCAGCCTCTCGTGCACAGCATTTAGCGCGGAGAAAGCGGGACCCGGCACTGCACCCACTCTTGGTGCGCGCGCGTGTGGAGGCTTGTAATGGAGCGGCAAAGCAGCGGTTATATTTCTCTCCTCTATCAGCGGCCCCCTCCT
Organism: Megaleporinus macrocephalus; assembly: GCA_021613375.1. NCBI lineage: Eukaryota > Metazoa > Chordata > Actinopteri > Characiformes > Anostomidae > Megaleporinus > Megaleporinus macrocephalus. The sequence continues at coordinate 33,396,618 of CM038707.1, forward strand.
TCTATTGTCAGAGGATTTGCAAGTCAGGAGGTTGGGGGATTTTCCCAGCAACGCGTTCTCCTCTCAAACACACTTTCAGAACTGCTCGCTCGCGCTTTCATAGCTCGCGCAAAAATCATTAACCCTTGACACGCAGCTAAACATCAGCGAGGCCGAAGAAACGGCAGCCAACGCACGAAGCAGGCACTCGACTCGGACACGTGCATCATTTCAACGTGAATTAAATGAAACCCTTCATGTGTCCAACCAAAACGTACAGAATATTCATTTCCCAGCGTGAAGGCAAGAAGAAAAACCCATATATCGCCACTGTCTAATGAAAAACACATCTCTATTTGTGTTCATTTTTATTTTTCTTCATCACTTGACTGCAGCAACTGCCCCTTAACATTGTATGATTTTTTCAGAATGAATGGACCAATAGAAATGCTCCAAACAGCTTGAAAAAAATCGGGTTCTATTGACTTACATTGAAAATTAAGACGCTTTTTTTTATAAAAAAAAGAAAAAAAAAGAAAATGAAGAGGCTTTTTGTCCTCTCTTGTAAAGTTACTATTTTAGAGATACTTGTTTTTCTTTGGACTGCGACCATCTCTAAGATAGAATTACACACAAAGCCTTAAAGGAGTGATATATAAGGTTTGAGTTTAAAACTTCCCATAATTAAATATAATTCTAAGTGTGAATGTGAAGAAATAACAGTTTTTACTGGGTGTCAAAGACAGCTATGTATCACATTGCAGAGATATCTTCTGAAGTTTGCATGCTTAATAGCTAGCCACAACTTGACCTGTCTCATAACACCTCTTTGTATTTAGGAGGTGAAGGTGAGTCACTGCAGTGTTGAGTTGAATCCGTCCAACACGAGAGGGTGAAGAAGTAGCACTGCTGCCCTGACAGTGTATACTAAGCTACTATTGATCTTGGTGAAGGTGCTGCTCTTGGTAGCATCATTTAAGGACACGTAGCCAATGAAAGAAGACTGAATGGCAAAAAAAGTGCCCAATATAACGACTGCCACCACCACCGCTCTCTCATTCTCTACAATAATATACATTACATACAAGTGATACAAGCAGAACAGTGCTTATAGCATCCCGTAATTTGAAAACAGAAGCAAAGTTGATTGACAGAGCTTGGCAGAAACAGGGAGTTTACAGTATCACAGAGGTGGAGCTGCCACTTTCCTGAGGTACATGTCCTAAGACACTGAAGACAGAGGGAGAGAGACAGACAGCGTGAGAGAGAGGAGAGATGGGAAGCAGCGTTTAATATTCTGAGCCGAGTGTGTTATGAAACGTTAGCCTACAGGCATTAAGTTGAGTGTATGCCATCTGAAGAAGTGGAGCCGCTCTGTAATGAGGAAATAACAGCTCCATTAAGCTTCATTTGCTGTGCGTTTAGTGGATGGGTCCTGAGGGAAGCTGTGCAGGGGGGAGGAGGAGTCATGGTTCCACACCACTCACTGCATTCACCATCCTCTGTGCAGAGAACGTAGCATTATTTTAGATAATAACTTCAGTGTCCTTCAGCACTTTCTGTCTGTCTCTGTGTACGGGCCATCACCACAAACAACGTCTCAACATCTGTTTTCATGTGCACAGTTATAATAGTAATCAAAAGGCAGTTGATTCAGGCATTGGTCTGGATTATAAGTATGTTTTGAGTCAATAGGTTGTCAGTTCCCTTACTAACTATCCATAGTCACTGGCTGTATGCTGCAGACACAGCTGAGAGAGGATACGTTTTAAAATATTGGTATTTCTTTAATACTAAATCATATCCTAAGCTTTTATATTTTTATCAAACACAAAGCTCACCATTTTTCATCTTTTATCAGTTTATGGTACTCTAAAAAATAGTATAGTTCCATGATGGTAAAATAATTTAAACAGTATATATATATATATATATATATATATATATATAGCTAAACAGTTCTATACATACTTTTTCTTCATATGAACACAATTGGTCATGTTTTTTCAATATTTCTTTATTTTACTATTTTATTTTTCTTCATATTTATGGATTTTTATACTACAACCATAAAACCCTAATTCTGATGTAATCCCAAGGCCATGCAATGATATCAATTATGGAGGCATGCTGGGTCTAATGCAGTAATGTTTGAGGAATTAACAGTTACAGACATTCATTTGTGGTTATTGCCCTTGTTTTTATGTATTCTTGCATCCCCTGAATCTTTTGATTATTTAATGTAGAAGATTAAATACATCAAATCCTCAGTATCACTTAATAAAAAATGTTTTTTAACAGTTGAATTGTTTTCTGATGCATATTTGGCCTAGGCATTTCCTGGTTTCTAATCTCAAACTGCCCCAATATTTAACAATGTTTCTAATCTCAAACTGCCCCACCCCTTAACAATGTTTCTAATCTCAAACTGCCTCAACATTTAACAATGTTTCTAATCTCAACCTGCCCCAACATTTAACAATGTTTCTAATCTCAAACTGCCCCACCCCTTAACAATGTTTCTAATCTCAAACTGCCTCAACATTTAACAATGTTTCTAATCTCAACCTGCCCCAACATTTAACAATGTTTCTAATCTCAAACTGCCCCACCCCTTAACAATGTTTCTAATCTCAAACTGCCTCAACATTTAACAATGTTTCTAATCTCAACCTGCCCCAACATTTAACAATGTTTCTAATCTCAAACTGCCCCAACATTTAACAATGTTTCTAATCTCAAACTGCCCCAACATTTAACAATGTTTCTAATCTCAAACTGCCCCAACATTTAACAATGTTTCTAATCTCAAACTGCCCCAACACTTAACAATGTTTCTAATCTCAAACTGCCCAACATTTAACAATGTTTCTAATCTCAAACTGCCCCAACCCTTAACAATGTTTCTAATCTCAAACTGCCTCAACACTTAACAATGTTTCTAATCTCAAACTGCCCCAACACTTAACAATGTTTCTAATCTCAAACTGCCCCAACATTTAACAATGTTTCTAATCTCAAACTGCCCCAACATTAAACAATGTTTCTAATCTCAAACTGCCCCAACCCTTAACAATGTTTCTAATCTCAAACTGCCTCAACACTTAACAATGTTTCTAATCTCAAACTGCCCCAACACTTAACAATGTTTCTAATCTCAAACTGCCCCAACATTTAACAATGTTTCTAATCTCAAATTGCCCCAACCCTTAACAATGTTTCTAATCTCAAACTGCCCCAACATTTAACAATGTTTCTAATCTCAAACTGCCCCAACATTAAACAATGTTTCTAATCTCAAACTGCCCCAACATTTAACAATGTTTCTAATCTCAAACTGCCCCAACATTTAACAATGTTTCTAATCTCAAACTGCCCCAACACTTAACAATGTTTCTAATCTCAAACTGCCCCAACACTTAACAATGTTTCTAATCTCAAACTGCCCCAACATTTAACAATGTTTCTAATCTCAAACTGCCCCAACACTTAACAATGTTTCTAATCTCAAACTGCACCAACACTTAACAATGTTTCTAATCTCAAACTGCCCCAACATTAAACAATGTTTCTAATCTCAAACTGCCCCAACATTTAACAATGTTTCTAATCTCAAACTGCCCCAACATTTAACAATGTTTCTAATCTCAAACTGCCCCAACACTTAACAATGTTTCTAATCTCAAACTCCCCCAACACTTAACAATGTTTCTAATCTCAAACTGCACCAACACTTAACAATGTTTCTAATCTCAAACTGCCCCAACACTTAACAATGTTTCTAATCTCAAACTGCCCCAACACTTAACAATGTTTCTAATCTCAAACTGCCTCAACATTAAACAATGTTTCTAATCTCAAACTGCCCCAACATTAAACAATGTTTCTAATCTCAAACTGCCCCAACATTTAACAATGTTTCTAATCTCAAACTGCCCCAACATTTAACAATGTTTCTAATCTCAAACTGCCCCAACACTTAACAATGTTTCTAATCTCAAACTGCCCCAACACTTAACAATGTTTCTAATCTCAAACTGCCCCAACATTTAACAATGTTTCTAATCTCAAACTCCCCCAACACTTAACAATGTTTCTAATCTCAAACTGCCCCAACACTTAACAATGTTTCTAATCTCAAACTGCCCCAACATTAAACAATGTTTCTAATCTCAAACTGCCCCAACACTTAACAATGTTTCTAATCTCAAACTGTTATAAAGTTATCTACTCTACCAACCTGTTTGGAATTGGTTTATAAATGCATTTGTGAGATCCTGTTGTTTTGGGTTTCCTCTCTTTTAGTAATGTGCACAAAAATGACTTGAGTGCTAATAGCTCCACCTGAACATTCACTCTGTGAATCAATCAGCCAAACTGCCTATAATCACTTTGTCTATTCGTGGATAATGCACATTTTATGGAATTTAGAATTAAATTGAATCAAGTGAAGCCTCAAGTTAATGTTATAGCATGAAGACAACTCACAATAACAGACACCACCACATTACCAGTAATAGATTAATAGTCTGCAAACAAATCTGAGCAAAATTTGAGACAAATAAGTATTAATTTGTTAAAACCAGGTGCTACAATCACTGGCACTTGGAGCAATTGGGCCCTTTGGCAAATTCCCAGAGGACAGCAATTCAGCACATATAAAGTAAACAAATAATGCAGTTGTCAAATAAATGCCAGTGTTAGATTAAGATGCAACCATGAAACAAAGAGGTTTAGGCCTACATACACGTTACTTAAGAATAGAAAACAGAAAGCAGGCAGGATTACTGGCAAAATCCAGTCTTGCTAACGGGATAACATCCATAATAAACTTTATTAAATTGTAAAACTTATTAAATAAACTTATCCTGTTTAGCTCAATCTTCTAAGGCTTACACACATACATACTCTCTAATATACACAAAGGAGGGCAGTGATGTAAGACTACATACTGGCTGTAAAAAGCTCTGCCATTGAAATTAATTGGATTTATATACTGGGTGGCTAAATTAGTGCAGTCTATGACTTTGACTCAGCGCTGAAAGAAGTGCTGCGCTGAACAAGAGCAGCAAGTTGACAAAGTTAATTAATCTGCTTTTTTTTGCCCGTGTTAATTGAAGTTTTTTTTAAACGTTAATGAGCAAATTGTTTGAACAATAGAGCTAATGCCCGCTGTCCCAGATCCGCTCGCTCACTAAGGGGCCGTGGGGACGGCAGGAGAAATCACTGCTACCCTTCAGCCTTTCCCCACATCAACACTGGCAGTAATGAGACTGGATAAGGGCACGCAAATCCTCCCTCTGAGACCACATCTAAAGTCTCCTCTCCGCATCGAGCACCAGTCCCTCAGAGCTCACACACGAATGCTACATGCCTCCAAAACACACTCAGAACCCTCACTCATGTAGCCTCAACACAAGTATAATAATACTGAAGTATCAGTGATTCCAATCCAGATCGATACTTCGCTTTAAAAGCCGATTCACATAAAAAACTTTGCAGAATGATGTCAGTAATATCATCAGCAGATATTTGCTCAATGTGTAGCCATGTGCAAAAGTCTTGGTGTGCCGGGCTATGAGACATATTTTAGTAATAATAAATAAGTAAACAGAACCTCTACAACAAACAAACCTCTTCACATTTGAATGAAATGTTGTTATGCTGTTTTTAACATATGCAATGCGATTCTCAGAAAAATGATTCTCAGAAAAATGAAAATAGACATTTTGCACTAAAATTAGCAGAAAAACATCCAATTACAGTTTTTCATTTTAACTAAATCAGCAGAACATGTAATTTGAAGGAAGATCTATAAGGACTTTTGCAAAGAACAGTATTTGTTGTAGGAAAGGAAAACAATTACATTGGCATTTTCTCTCTTTCTCTCTCTCTCTCTCTCTCTCTCTCTCTCTCTCTCTCTCTCTATATATATATATATATATATATATATATATATATATATATATATATATATATATATATATATATATATATATATATATACACACACCTCTCTCTGCAGCCACTCCACCACTAGCGTAATGGAAACTGATCCTGATAGTTTGATTAAAAATTATGAAAGAAAAGAAATTTTCCCTCATCACTCTGATTAACTAGGACACTGTTGACCCTGTGTTTAAACTGTTCTGACTTGATGTTGAGCTGCCAGTGAGCAATGAAGGTCAAAGGAAAGGGATGAGACCCCCTGCTGTGAAAACAATTCACTACAACTTCTCATTGAACATGGTCTAGCCAAGACTGCAGTCTGTCATTTGGACACAATGAAACTTTTATAAATGTTAACTTGCTTCATCATTCATGAAGATGAAAATCCATTTCCCCTTCAGTTTTGTACATCATACACATTTCCATTAAAATGCATTCTAAAGTGTCAATGAGAACAAAATGAATAACACAAAAACGCATGGGTCTCCAGAACAGGTGGAAATTGCCTTTATCAGCTACTGTGAATTAACACTGGCATCTTCTTAAATACCTTTTATTTACTCATGAGCACATTATCGCTGTCCAAAGAAAATCTTATCTCCATTTTTGTCTTTTTTTAATTTTTCTACATCGTTTGAACATGACAGTTATCATTTCCACTGTCTTAAAATTTCATGAACAGATCATTCTACAATGCTGTAAAATAGCTTGGAAAGCATTCTGGTTCCATTGATTTACATTGAAAGTAAAGAGTGCTTTTGTCTTCTACTGTAAAGTTGCATTTTTGGAGATCCATGATTTTCTTTGGACAGCGACAAAATATGTTTGTGAATAGACACTGACTTATATTAGACATAATCATTCATATTATGTTGATGTATGTATTTACTGATATTCACTGTAAGAATCACAGATTTAGTATAAGCAGACTTAAAGTATTTTAAAGTATCATTTTATCCCGTATCAGAATAGTCTGTGGTATGACTCATCATTAATAAACACTGATATATAGTGCCACACTGCAAAAGGCAACACTGTGTTGTATATATTATGTTATAATTTAAAATGCCATACAGTAGCTTTAAAATGGGCTCTTTTTTATTTATTATAAGAATAACCTTCAGAGTTGAGATAGTCTTTAATCATCATTTTTCTGGATTTACGTAGCATAAACTCCATATGTTTGCTTAATATGTGTAATACACACTGATCAGTCCAATCATTTCTACAATATTGGTCCATTTTATCAGCTCCATTTATCGTATAGGTACACTGCAGTTCTACAATTGCACATTGTAGTTCATCTGTTTCTTTGTTAGGCCCCTTTCATCCTGTTCTACAATAATCAGGACACCCACAGGACCACCAGAGGAGATATTATTTGGGTGGTAGGTCATTCTCAGCATGTTATGCTGGTGTGAGTGAATCAAAGCAGTGGAGCAGTGCTGCTGGAGTGTTTAAACATTGTGTCCACTCTATTAGACACTCCTGCCTTGCCTTGTAGATGTAAAGTCAGAGACCTCATCTGTTGCTGCACATCTGCGCAATCAGCGTTTACAGTACGCTGTTGGCCGGATAGCTTTTGTTTTTGTTGGTGGACTATTCTCAGTCCAGCAGTGACTGCTGTGTCTGATCCACTCATACCAGCACAACCCACACTTACACATACCACCACCACGTCAGTGCTGAAGATGATCCACCACCCATATTTTACCTGCTCTCAGCTTTATAGGCTATGCCCAACTATAATGCATTACAACAAAACGTCTGGATAATTAAATAATTAAGATGTAAGAAGTAATTCAGGTTAGTTTGGTGTGAAATATTTTCTTGTAGAGAAACTAATTTAAAATAATCAAAACAGTTATAGTTATGGTGATGGGAACCAGAGGTCTGTGCTTGTGTTTAATGCTTCTGAGGGGTCCCTCACAGAAAGTTATTACATGAAATTGCCACGAACACACTGTCTGGCTGGAACATTTTTTTATGATAGTTCTGTGATTCAGGATTGATCTAAAATGTATTTTAATCAGTTTATTTAAATTGGTGGAGGGATACATTAACAGTGTTCTAAGGCAAAATAGTCCCCGAAGCAGACAAAGGTGTATCACTATTTTACCATCATCAGCATCAGAATCATATATAAAACTTAGACTAACCCTAGACATTTGTAATGATGGTTTTGAATAATAAATAAAATAGCTGTATTTGTATTGAAGGCACTGTGAGCCCTGATTCCCATCACCACAGCTGTAAAGAAACCAGAGCCTGTAACTTTCTCCTCAGTGAGCCACCTCACAACAAACTACTCTGAATGACTTTATATCTCAACAACTGATTTTTTGCAGAAATTTAAACAGAGTTCCCCGTTAATATCTTTAGTTATACTGCCATCTAGTGACCATTAAGTAAAACAGCTCTCTTAAAATCATTTTATTGGATTTTGAACCATTTCATTTAACTTCTGCTAAATTAATTTAATAAAATTTGAAGTCATTTGGAGTGGTTTGGTGTCAAATGCTCCCATTCTAGAGAAGCTTACTAGTCAGAACTGTTCAGTGGTGGTGATAGGAACCAGACGTCTGATGTTCTGAAGCTCCTTCACAGAAAGGCTTATGATGACTCTGGCAGAATGTTTTTTTTTGTTTGTTTTTGTTTTTTTTAATGGACACACATTTTTCCAAAAATTCATTCATGGCACGTGCATGTAAGGCCTAATTTGTTAAGAGTATAATTTCCAAAGGAAGAAGAAATTGTTGCCACGAGGACGCAGGACAAAAAGAGCAATGCTGCCCTCTAGTGAAAGAACATGTTAACAATCTATCATTTTCTCACCAAAACTGCAGAGACCACCACCAGTATTTTGGAAACATATCTTTTATTCAGGTTTTTTATTTGTGATTGTCAGTGCACCTTGGGTTTAAGCATAGTTGTGTATCTGTGTTCACTGTGTGGTTGGATAGCTGGTTTATTGAGGTCTATTCAGTGGAATGTGACAGTGGAAAGGTCACAGTCTGTAACAGGGGTCAAACACAAGGTGCAACCTTTTTTTTTTTTGAAATCATCATTCATATAGAGCACATCAATACTGACAACACTCAAACTGACCACTTTTTCAATCACGTGTCTACCATCACCAATCCCAGTCGTTACGGTATGAACCATTTTTTAAGAGGCTCCTTTCATCCAGTGTGGGACTATATCAGTAACATAATCAATCGTGGTTATATAAAACTTTTTAACATAAAAAAATGTGGCCCCTCACGAGCAGAGCTAATGGAAGTGATGAAATACTGTTTGGAAACTGGATAAGGATTCTCTCCTGTGGGGCAACAAGGCTTTCAAGCATGGCCGAATACTCAGGATAGTGAAAAATAGGTGTAAAGCAGACACTGCACTGGACTAAACTAATTAGGAACTTCATGCATCTTGAACACGCCCTAGATTTGTGTTCTCCTCTGAGATAAAACCCTGTTGTGATCAATGGGAGGGACTAAATTATACCAGCACACACACACATACGCACACACACAAACAAACACACACAGACAGACATCTCTAGCCCTGCTAACAGTGCCCTGTGCATTGAGCAAATAGAGACCCTGGGAATAGTGTAAACTTTGACTTGTGTAAACCTGAGGTCACCCATTATCAGTCTGCAGAGGCCAGAGGAGTTAAAGTGCCCTTAGCAGGTTAAGAATGGGGGCAGCACAGCATTTCTGAGACATTTGGAAGACATGAAATTATCTGCACCAGAGCAACGGCCTGCTATAACACACAACCGCACCTCAGCCTAAAACATGGGCACCTGGGGCTACGTTCACATTTCAAGCCTTATGGCTCCACTATATTTTTTTTAATCCTCTGATCTGATCTTTCTACTTGGGTGGTTCACATTTGTGTGACACATATCTGTCTTAAAATGGCCACTCCAGCCTGAAACGTTCATTTATTTGTTATGGAATATCCCTTAGCCTCATCAGTGTGACAGAATTCACAATTTTCTATCTGTTCTGTCACTTCAGTACCCACCATGCATTACACATCCGCACAATACCATTACAGGGAACCTCTACATCGCTCACATGATATACCTCAAATCACTGTTGATCTGTCCACATCATCAGACTAGGGTTTCCTCATATTTAGACCAGGAAATCTTTCTCTAGAGACTTCATCGTGACCGATGTATGGGTCAAGAGAGCATGTATACAGCAGGTGTGACTACAGTTACAGTATTAATTAATTATTATTATTACAGTATTACAGTATTAATAAAGAATTTGGACTGGCGTTTCCCAAATCACACCTAACAAAAACCACCACAACAAATGAACGAACCAGCAGCCCAAGCCTTCATCAGAAAAATGTTCTGCTCTGAGGAATTAGCTGTATTAGGCCAGATGTACTGCTTTAGGAGCCATCACTGGCACCAGCTTCAAAACAGGTGCTGTTGCAGGCCTGCCAACGCTAGGTGATGCCAATAATATGTAAAACTACAATTTAACTTATCTTAGTTAGTTTGAATGGTCTCGACTTGGATACGTATCCAATCTAAAACCACAGATGAATGTGGTTTGGATCAGATTTTTGAGTTATTCATGTTACATTGAGGCAAAACTGGATTTGCGGGGCTTCAGGCTGGTAATGTGAACATAGCCCATGTCTACAATTGCAACAGACTGAAAATGCTACAACCAAGACTTCTGAAGTTGGTCTCAGACGTAGAAACTAAGGAATGTGTTAACTGGGTGGAATAAAGATAAGCAAAAACAGTGTCAGTTCGAGCCAATTTTTAGTGGCCTACAGCGGCAGAAGAACTCAGGAGTAATAGTAAATGCATACTCTTATTGGCACAATGCATCAAATATCAAAGTACATGTAAGCCCTGATAAACAATCCAGGAGAAAATTTAGCAGATGTGAAATACAGTCATGACAACAAGCAGAAAAAGCGAAAAATCAAATGTTCTCTCTTTCTGTTAATATAAAAATATGTTAAATTGAGGTCTCTTCTCTTGCGTGTGAGGTAAAGGAGAGCTTATCCATCTTTACACCCTGCAATTAAAAAGCTTTCTCTTGTGATCAGCTTATCTAGGAAAAAAATAATAGAGATGCACAGTGCAAGGCCTGCGTGTGTACGGGAGACTTAGCGGGTGAAGGTTTCTTTTTTTCAGCTTTAAGGTAACCAAAACAATCAAATACTATCAAGGAGTGCAGTGAAGATTAGATAAAAATATATATACGACTCATTTAAGATCAATGATAGCACCAGGGAGAGCAGAGATATTAACTAAGCACTGGATTAGTACATTCATCATACTAGTCATTGTATTCATGATTAGGGACTCCTATGCCATTTCAGAGCGTGACATAGAGAAGCCTACTTACATCAGCTGTGATCTCTCCAGGATTCAAATCATATTTGCACATTAAAATAATATTTATATATATAGTAAATATACTGCTATATGTGAAACAGTTGTATATAAAAAAATCTGACCTTCGGTCAAAGTTTAGTAACACAATAATCATGTAGAAAAATATGACATCTTGACTTTTTTAAACAACTACTGTGTATACTGCAGCTACAACTTCAATTCTCAATTAAATGCTAAAACAATTATAATAATACAAAGAACGACCTAAAAATAAAATAAAAATAATAATAAAATCAAATAAAAAAAGAGAAAAATCACAAGGGCTACATTACTCATGACTTGGCAAAGCCCTTCGAGCCGAGTTCAGCCATGTTTACACTAGAATCAGGTAGTACACGCTCGAGTCATTGCATCTCTCATATTAGCTATAGCTTAATTCTAGTAATGCTTATTGCTTAAAATGAGTGTTGTACGGGGAGAGGTGTCCTGTCTAGTTTGCGGAGTGAGATGAAATCACAAGTCATGTACTGAGAAAGCATCAGAAGTGGCCATAGATGGGTAAAAAGGAGGCAACGGAGCAAGGAGTGCAACAATGGACATTCATTCCACAGATTAAAGGCTAGTTAATAGATCTAGAATGTAATTTTCTACCCACGTCGTCACTGTCCAAAATAAACTTTTTGTACATGATTTGAATACAGCAGCTGTCCTATACATAGTGTACATTAACTCTTCTCCTGTTACGTCATTATTTTAGAGATATTTACTTCGTGTTTGGAGTGTGACGATTCTCTTCTGTTTATTTCAGATAATGTTTCTGCAGCATATGTCTTAAGACTTCAGATAACAAAAACATCAAACAAAGAGAACAAGTGAGCAGACTCATTAATTACTGGCTATTAAATGGCAAGAGGTACTTTTGCTTTCATTGCGCTCCACAGGTTCTGTCTGGCACTTTAAAAAAAGGGTACTGGAAGATATCAATGTTATTAAACCTAGCTTTAGCTGAACCCATCATGAAAACAATGCACACTATGTGTCTAAAAGTTTGTAGACACCGTTTCTTGGATCACAGCACAAGAGCTTCAGAGATGTCTCACAAACATCATTCTCACTCAACCCAGAGGCATCTGATGAAGCTCCATCACTCACATGCAGTTATATTGCTCCACAGCCCAGTACAGTACTGGCTGGGTTCTTACCCCTCTAGCCCCTGCTTGGCATTTTGACCTTAGACTTTTGTGCAGCTGCTCCAGATCATTACAATCCACTGGGAATGTTTTTTATGGATACTGGTCAAGCTGTGTGAACAACTAAACACATTTGTGAGCAACAGGTATACCCTTCAGTTCACTAATTACAAAGGGTGTCTGGAAACTTTTGGACAGATATATATTGATGTAAAATCAATAATAAAACATTGTCAGTGCCATCTTAAGAGCGTTGGGCACTATTTTTAATCAACCTCTATGTCTGCTATTTCAAATACCACTATACGTGAACACCTGCAGCACATCAGAGCACGCTGATATGGCCTGAGCAAAGGTTTAGTATTTGGTTAGTGCCAAACTGAAACCATGAAGCCAAAAGGCGCACACCCTTAAAAGATTTCGACCAGGCTAGCTCAGGACTGTATTCAGAGGTAGAATCCACATACAGAGTTAAGTGTGCGCATACTCTAAAGAAGCAATGGCAAATTTGCATGTAAATTACAGCATGTCTATCCACAGTATGAACACAGTCCTGAGACAGACACTGGTCTCGATAGCACTCCTGTCCTACTTTCTACCCTCCTGTGGCCACCTCATCAATCTATGGGCCCCTGGAAGATGAGGCGAGTAAAGCCGGGGCTGCCCGACAGTGGTGCGGAGCAGAAGGGGCACGCGGGGCGGAAGGCGTGGGTCCCGTGAGGCAGTGGTGTCTCGGCCCAGTACCGGGCCGTCCTCTCTGAGCACACATGGCCGCAGGGCACGAAGGCGTGAGTGGGGGCGCCGGCGTCCATGTAAAAAGCCGGTTCGCAGCCCAGCCACAGGGGCACATAAGGCCCCACCGTTCGGCAGAGGGGGCACTCCCGCCGCCCTCCCGTTCCCCCGCTTGCCCCTTCCTCCCGATCACGGGTGCGTTCGGGCCTCTGGCCCCAGTCGTGCCGGCCATGGACGTGGCCACAGGCGAGGTAGGCCCAGGGCTGACGCTCCTCCAGGCTGTGACTGCGGGGCAGGCTGGGGAAGGCCAGGGTGCTCAGGCCCACAGGGCACTGCGGACGGGCCGCGTTCAGCTCTAGACGCAGGGCGTCCAGGTGGCGCAAGGTGGGTGCTTTGAGCAGGCCTTCAGCAGTTCGCCACAGCAAGGTGGCTCCACACAGGTCCACCAGAGAGCCGTCCTGCAGGGCACTGCTCTCACCCTGTGCCTAGAGAAGTACAGAAAAATAGATGAACAAAACCACCGACAGACAAGACAATGCAATAAAACTTCAACACAGACATTTAATGATATCCATTACAATCACAGTAAAGAGGGCAGTCATGGGCTGGAGATTAGGGAACCGGCCCTGTGACCGGAAGGTAACCAGTTCAATCCCCTGAAACGACAGGACACAGTTTTTCCCCAGGAGCAGTGGATAGGGCTGCCCACCGCTCCAGTCAGGTGTGCTTACTGTCCACAAGTGTGTGTTTCACTTCATGTACAGGTTAAATGCAGAGGTCAAATTCCACTGTGTGCAAACACAAGTGGCAAATGCTTAAATAATAATACATTAAAAAAAAAACAAACTAACAGCTGTGCTTTGATGGCCACAACTGTATTTAATGACAAACATTACCGGGGAGAAAAAAAATCTTCAAGTAGCAAGGATGGATAAGCAAAACATCTGGTTACTGCTGACAGCTGCCTTAATGATCAAACCCTAACTGAAATACCTGAAAAATACCTGCCATTCTTTTATCAAAAGAATAGAAAATTGTAAGTCTGTCAAGGCATGATAATGATGTGCTTAAACCTAAAGTGAAGGCATCATGTCAGCTGTTTTGCTATCTAACAATGACAGTGTCAGCCATAAACACCAGTTATTTACATCTTATTACATTTTATATAGAGTTGTACTAAAGTCTGGGTGCCGCTGGTCGTGTTTTTTTAAGTTGTTTTGCTGATTTTCTATGTTAACACTAAGAAAACACACTTCAGCACATATATGCACAGTTACTGTTTATTTGCTGAATTTCCCATTCGGGGGACAAACACATCTGGGCAAAGGTTCTGGCATATTTTATATGGTTATGTCCCCCAACATTTATATTTTAAACTGTATTACATCAATGTATTACATATGCACAGGTGATGGTTGGCTGCATGACGTGATGACGGCTGACAGTAAACTTGGTGTGTCAGGGCTTTAACCACAGTGTGACTGAATGTTTTTTAAAACCAGAAACTCTGTGCAAACAAACTTAGGACCTTAAAATGATGCTTACCTATATTCTGTAACATTTCAGAGAAGAACATGTAGCCAGGTTTGTTTTATAAGAATCTGCACTAAGGAAGGCTAGTTTTTTTGTTTTTTGTTTTTTTTTAATCCTTAATTTTTGTGATCTCACTAAAGACTATTTCTCTATGACATGTAAATACTCAGACTATTGAGGGACAGTATTAAGGGATTCACTGTATTAGCTAGGTCATGACAGTGTTTACCAGCTGTCCACGGATGGGGCCTGATCTGGTCTCTCTCAGGGTGTAGACGTCTCCACAGACAGAAATCTCCCTCCACATGCCCTGCTTGGACTCCTCTGGGAAACCCTGCGGATGCATCACCAGCACTCCGTTGGTTGTGAGCCCATCCATGTGACCATCTGGATTCTTCCACTTGGTGGCTTTTTCCTGCAGGAAGAGATCGAGCGTTATATGCTGGATTATAGATTTAATGATTGCGGCAATACCACTTTATGAATTAGGCAGCAACGCTCAAAAATGACAATGTTTAAAATTCTTCCTACAGTCTATGAAGAATACCAACCCCAAGGAAAATGTTTTTAGAAGAGTCAAAGCCAGCTGCATAAATACGGGCAGTGTAGGGGGGGTTTCGCTCACAGACCACCCTGCAGGCAAAGCGCGAGATGGTGCTGGGGGCAACAGAAGAGTCTTCCCCGTCTTTTGATCCACCTGGTGTATCAGTCACCACAAAGTCTATGGGGCTCTCAGTGGAGCGGCCAATCTAAAGACAAGGACAACAGGAAAAGTAAATTATTAGCGTTTTATAAAAAGCTTTTATAAAAATGCTTTGCATACATCTTGTTGATCTATTCTTTGATGAAGACTGGGCATCAGAGTTTGTTACTGAAAATGTCAATCAAGTGACAAATCAAATTATACATTGAACGAATTACACTTGCACAGAAGATTTGTTAAGACTTACTGATTTTATAACTTGCGATTCAATAACTATTAATGCTCCAGTATCTAGATTATATGCTCAAATATAGCCGCATGTCTTAACTGTGAACTAATCTTCAAGGTGTACCCATTACTGATACAGCTTGCTGTTTGGATGATCTCCATGGAACAGCACCCTAGAATGGTACACTCTGGAGCAGCTGCACACACAATCCTATGCACAACACCATAAAACATACAAAGCCTCCATTGCTGCTCTGTGGAGCATTCAATACCTCTTGGATGAGTTGGAGTGGTGTTAGTTATCCAGAACTAATCATACAACATTAGTACCTGACCTCACAAACGTTCTTGTGGCTGAATGTGATCAAATCCTCACAGTAATGTTCCAGCAGACAACACAATTGGGTAGGGGACTAACTCCCAATTATTAACCCATTACTTCAGAGTGACTTTGGATGAATATTTAGGTTATACGGTTACAATCAGGTTAGTAAATCCTAGGTTAGTAAATCCTAAACCCATACTCAATTAAATTATCACTTCTGTCAAATAATGTAAAATTAATGTAATGTAAAGTAAAATTATTATTTTTTTACCTATAACAACTTTAGTAGACATGCAAAGATGCAAGGTCAAAAGCCTCCATCAGATCTTCTTAGAACATCCAGCACCATTCAGCATAGAAACGTTTTATTTTAAGATTATACTGTACTATTCTTCTACTTTTTAAGAATAGTGCTTTTAAAAATAAAGAATAAATCTCAATACCCAGATCAAGAATGTAACATAATGAAAACTTAATGATTAATGTTTAACGATTATGTTTAATGAAAGGTAACTAAGTGTAAAAAGTAGATCAGTTTACCCACAAACAAAACACTTCTTCTGAAATAGGGTTTTAATGTGGCGTTAATCTGGCTTTGCTGCAGCAACAGCCTCTATTCTTCTGTGGAGTCTTTACACTAGATGTTGGAACATTACTAGGAGGATTTGATTGCACTCAGCCACTTTATCAGCAAAGTGTGCACTTTAAAAAGAGGCTAAATTAAACTATTTAAAAGAAGTTCCTGGAAATGTTTGGAGATATAATAATATGTACTACATTTATTATATTATAATATACATATAATGGATATTCAATGATATCACTGCCAGTGTCGTGGTACACATGATGTATATGTGTCAGAACAAATGTAACTAGTTGCTACTCACCTTTGATTAGGATAAACTGATGTATGTAATGAGAATACAATACCAAATACACAAATAAATAAATAAATAAAAAATAAGCCCTACTAAGGACTGCCTGTGCACACCAATACATTACAAATTAATGTTGCTGTACAGTTCTCTGTGTCTTACCTGGAACATATCTGTGTCGTTGTCATGGCAGTATTCCACCACCACTGTCTGATTCCTAGAGAGGGTGAAGGAGATACTGTGCTGACCCCTGCTGTTAACCGCCTGAAAGAAAAGGTCAAACCTATTCATTAATTAAACCCCGGTGCTATAGCACATCTTATAGCCAGAACATACTCATCCTATAAAGAACGGTAGAAACTGACAGTTTCAAAAAATGTTCAAACAAACTGTGATAAATCTACTCGTCTATCTACTCCTACTACATTAAGCCACACACCTTGCTGTCTTGAGGGTTGCTGAGGATGTGCACAGTGCTTGGTTTGACACCATTAGCCTTTGCTCTCCTGTACAGAGCAAAGCGACTCCTCTTCCGGCCCTTATCTCCACCAGGAAGGGAGCCATTGTACCTGAAGAGCAACAAGAGACATATATTCAGATGGATATTAAAGACTAAAAGAACATGCACATAGCAAGCAGAAACGATCACACAGAGTACACATATTTTATCTTTATTCATTATTTATGAATGAATGAATGTATTTTGTCTTACACGTGAGAATGAGGTTTTTTTTATTAACTGTCAGAGTTAGGGCTGGGCGATATTGGGGGAATAAAAAAATCGTGATTTTTACATTTATGACTGATCCTCCATTACAATTTCGCTTTTTTAGTTCTCGCATAACAACAAAAAAGAAAGTTTAATTCTTTTATTTTTTTTAAATGGAAAATGTACATGTGCTAAAATAGAACAGCAGCTAAAACTGTTTTCCTTTAAATGCCTGTAAATTCCTGTAAATCTTTTCCTTTACATTTATTTTTGAGTGATCATATCTTGTGCGATAGGAAAAGCCACCGCCACCGCCTCCGTTATTGCTTTCCATTGAATACTATCTTTGTCATACGAAGCATCACTGGAAAATGAAGTGGTTAACGTTAGCGGTCTTTTAGCGGGAGACTTGTGAGTCGAAGAACAGCCGGCTGTTTTGTGCAGTTGTTTCAGGCACTGCTCCCGTTACACAGGGTGTTTGTGTCGCAAGTGCTGGAACAAATGTGTTGTGCTGCTACTTTTGGTGGCAACAGACATTCGACACAGTCTACACATTACATGGTTTTGTTCAACCTTGGAGTTCTCAAAACCGTACCAGTTCCACACCACTGAAGTGACATTTCCACCTTTTTTTGGTACGAGCTCGGTCCTCGGCGGAGTGTTGGTTGTTGGTCAATTTTTGCATTCGTATTACTAAAGGAATGAATTGTGTATTAAGATATTTTTGATTAAAGAGATATAATGTTTGTATGTAAAGATGTAAAATCTCGATTACATCATTTTGAAATGAGTAGTCAGAGTTCCTGATTAAGTAAATGTTTTAATAAATGTCCATCTGGAGAAATCCTGCAAATCTGAAAATGCTACAACATCTGACATCAGACTACTCTTTGTAGTTATCTGTGGTCACGTATCAGAACCTATTTAGTAAATATTAAATAAATCCAAATAACGTCTGAAATCATAAAAACTGTTTAAATATTATGTCACAAGAAATCATTTTCCATGTTATTTCAGGGGAATGGCAGTTGAGTTTCTATTTAATACAACTGAAAGCCGCTGAAGCAGATGCATAAAGAGAGGAGGCGGCCAGAAACGGAAAAAAGCTGTTATTCTGTCTTCAACAACAAAGTCTTTGTGCTATGACAAGTCTTGGGTGGCGTCACCTGGGCTCGCAAATGAATGCCACCACACATGGTTTTAGTAGGAAACATGTCTGATCTAGTCTTAGGCTCAGTGGTTAGACTGCATACCTCCGCAGAATAAACAGGGGGAATTCATGGCCAGTTCTTGAATTATAAGGCTATGGAAAAGTATCAGTTAAGAGGTTTTGAGATATTTTGAGCCAATCAGATGCAAGTGGCACACATAATAGGTACAGCGGCCTCCAGTGTCCCACACGCTCCACTTCTCAGAAGGATCTGAATGCTTTGTACACAGTAACTCAGTTTGGCATCCAGTGTCTACAGCCTGCAGTTTGCTGCTGATACCACAGAAAGACTCTTTTGTTCTTCCTGCAGCTATCAGTGACAAACAGCAACTGAGGCAAAGCACGGGAAGCTGACGAGATATTTTCCCAGTTAGTGCCCTAAAACCCTATGAGTTCTTTTTTTTCTATACATTTAATGAAATAGTTTTTAAATGTTGCGTCTGTAAAAATGGGTTAATAAACAGAAAATGTCTAGAACAGTTTAGGTAGGGGTCGGTAATATTATAAGTATGATAAATTACGCTGCAGTGCAGTTTTAAAACAACTTCAGGTATTAAAGTATTATAAACATTGATTTAGATAATCTAGAGAGAGCCTGTTAACACAAACAAAATTAACAATACCATTGTAACTGTATAGTAACAAACAGTTAACTCGAGTGTATTTTGGAAGTGTTAAAAAATAATTATATATATATATATATATATATATATATATATTTATTTATTTATTTATTTGTGCTACTGTAGTCCATCTCTACCTCTGCATATTTTGTTACCCGCCTTTTACCTTGTTTTTTAATGATCAGATAAAAACCCACAGAGCAGATGTTATTTGATTGGTGGGTCATTCTCAGCACTACAGTCACACTGATGTCGTGGTGGTGTGCTAGTGTGTGTTGTGCTGGTGTAAGTGGAACAGACACAGTAGTGCTGCTGGAGTTTTAAACACTGCGTCCATGTCACTGCAGTGTTGAGAATGACCCACCACCCAAATACTACCTGCTTTTTGGTGGCTCTGACGGGATCATGAGCATTAAAGAACAGGGTGAAGGGGCTTACAAAGAATGCAGTCTGTAATTGTAAAACAAAGTCCACCTATATGGAAACTGGAGTTGATAAAATGGTAAATGAGTGTAGAAAAAATAAGGTGATTTTTATTAAATTTATGGAAAACAGTACTCCTAATTACTGAGCTGTGTTTTAGCAACACCAATTGTTTACAGCTGAAAAAACCTGAAGAAAATAGCAATGCTGTCTCCACAGATAAACACTGCCAGTAGAATAGGTCATACTACATTAGTATTTACAGCTATTCGCTACTTATGTTTGCACACAGAGAAACACACTTGCCCGGAGCAGTGGGCAGCGCCGGGGGAGCAGTTTGGGGCTAGTGGTCTTGCTCAAGGGCACTTCTGTCATGTCTTGTCAGTTTAAGGGATTGGACCGGCAACCTTCTGATCACAAGACTGGTTCCCCAACCTTCAGCCCATGACTACCCTGAAGTGCTCAGTGACTTTAAACATGGCACTGTCGCAGGACCTCTGCAACCTGTGAAATTTCTGTCCTTCAAGAGCCACCCTGGTCAACGTTAAGCTCTATTACCCTGAAATGGAAGTGTACAGGAGCAACAACAGCTCAGCCACAAAGTGGTAAACCACATAAAGTCACAGAATGAAGCTCAGTGTTGAAGCGAGTAGTGCCCATCTTCTCTTGTACCACTCACTACGGAGTTCCAAACTGCCTTAGTAAACAACATCAGCACAAGAACTGAGCACCAGAAGCTTCATGAAATGGGTTTTAATGGCAGAGTAGCTATGCACAAGCCTAAGACCTCTATGCACAATGCTGAGTGTCAGCGGGATGAATCACTGAACTCTGGAGCACTGTATAACGAATTCTCTGAAATGATGAATCACTTGTAACTCTCTGGCAATCTGATTGACGAATCTTGGTTTAGTGGAAGCCAGTAGAACACTACCTACCAGAATGCATAGTGCCAGCAATAAAGTTTGGTGGAGGAGGGTCTGCAGCAGGGCTAGCCCCCTTGGTTCCAATGAAGCATAGTGTCATTGAAGCACGGTGTCAATACCAAACAAAGACACCGCAGACAATTATACGCTTCCAATTTGTTTTCTTTTCCAACATAACTGTAACCCTGTACACAAAGCAGGGTCTGTAAACATGACATGGTATAACGAGTTTGGTGTGAAGGAACTTTAATGGTCTGCCGAGAGCCCTAACAACTTTTGTGATGAACTAGAACCCTTAACACGTGTGTGTGTGTGTGTGTGTGTGTGTGTGTGTTTGTGTACTGTGTTGTGTACCTATTCACACTGAAGTTAAGATGAATGTTTCGGCATGGCATTTAGAATAAAGCACAAAGCAGGGCAGTCGATCAGAACAAAGCTCTCTTGAAAATATCTCCAAATATTGGGATGTTATATTTTTGGCCATACTGCTATCCCATATTTTTAGATTACAGGCAGTGTGACTGGGATATGTCTGCATAGTTTGAGGTGAGCAGTGGTGCAAACACATTGACTGTGTCCAGACTGGTCAATGTGCCGGTTCAGCAATGCACAGTGGGACAGCAGAGACAGAAGAGCAGCACAGCAGAACGAGGGCTCGCATGAGTGCACACATACACACTCCTACACCAAAATGAAAAATTCAAATACTTTCTTTTACATTTCTATGCTGACCTAAAACATTTCCGATGTATGAATGTGTGTCACTTGTCTGACGTGAGTGAATATATCCTAGACTAATACCAGTAATGACTGCGACGCTGAGGCCTATAGGCCAAATTATACAACGTACCTGTGTATCGTGTTAATGCATTAACAATGTAATAAATGATTCATAATTTATTAACACCACTATTTTTAATGCTAATAACACAAACATAAATTTGAGCATATTAGACAAATGTAATTAATCACAACCAACTATAGCAAACTAATTGTTTACTATCACTTGACAGAATTACTTTGAATATGTGCAAAGACAGAAATCTGTTCTTGTAATGTTTTAAAACAGGGTTGTACAAATGTTGAAATTGTACATTGCACCTCTTCGCCTGGTTAAAGTCAAGTGTGGGTTTGGTCTTGGCCCATCCTCAATGCTACCAGATATAGAGATTTTGGAGGTGTGCATGTAGAGATCCTACCCATTTCTCTACACTTGTCACAGATAAGTTGATGTGCATCTTAACAGAAGTAGACACCAGTCTTCTTTTAAAGTCCAGTGTGCTAGACACTGGGAGTTGCACAGGCTACTCGACTAGATGACTTTATTACTTAACGATGAAATTCAGTTAAGATAAGAGGTAAGACGCCAAGTAATTTTGGGGTTTGTATGTCCTGTTTCTTGAAGAATAGCAATACAATCCAGGGCCTGTTGGAAAGGGCTCAACACTCTACTGAGCTCTGAGTTTGGCTTCTAACATTATCCGCAATCGACAGTGATTTAAAGATAGGAGTGTTGCTAGGACACTCCCTAAAAACCTGTAAAAATTTGTAATTCAGTAACTCTTATTTTTGCCAGGTGAATGCATTTTAAATATTTTTCGCTCTCCGGATCTCCAATGAAGGCCATCTAGGCTGTTCTTTGACATTAGAGACATTAGAGAGCGCCTGAGTGGGATGCAAAATGATCTCCATTTTCTTAAAGGCTATAAATAAAGGGCTCATTGGAAAGGGTATGTCATGATCTACTGACCTGTAAAGACTGGCTTTTCACAGATTTTTAAAGACGCTTGCTCCAAAGCATTTCCTTTTCCTGTGGTCATGGCATCATTAGCGAAGTCAACTCAACTTTCAACACATAAGGGTCGTCTTTAAAAAGATTCTTGTGCAAGACACTAAGCCCAATACAAACTGTATTAATAGGACTAAAAAACATTTAATGGATCACCACTTTTCACATTTAGATCTAAATGTCACTGAAACCTTCTTAACGAAACATATAATACATCATAACCATGCAAACACCTATGACCTACATAGCTGTCACTGTACTGCACCTCTATTTCAACAAAACAAATCACAGCACTGTATGCCACTGTAATTAAACCAGTGCACTTATTTGTACAGCTGATGTACGGCATAATCACATGATGTACAGCATAATCCGTTGGTAAATTAAATATCTTTTTGGATTTGCTCTTGTTCCATGTTCAATTCTACGACCCTGGTTCAAATATAACTGTTTAAAACAACCATGCATACCAAATCCAGCACACTCACTCAATACACAGCATCAGCCAATCAGTCATTCGTTTCGATTTCTGCTCCACAGAACTGCATGGACATGTTCCAGCACATAATTGGATTCAGGCCACCGCTCGAATCAAACTCACTTTACTATTGAGTTTCATGCAGTTTGTGAATACTAGCAGTTTGGTGGATGACAAATGTGGATGGCTGTATTATTTAGAAAACAGTCCCTCTCAGCACTACATTAACCAGCAAAGAGCGACGTAAAGCTAATCAAACTCAAAACAGGGCTTTAAGGAATTACTTAAATACAATTTGGAAGATGAACGATGTGGGAAGTAAACATGACTGCTAGCTTGTCACTGAACACTGAAATTATTACAGATTCACTTGAAGAAACATCCGTCACACCAGTTTTACTAAAGCTACATATAAAGTTAAAATCTCTGTATGAACACTCTTACATAATGATAAGCACTATAAGTTAATGAAACAACTCTCTCAAATGAGCATCACAGATTCCTCAACATTACTTAAAAAGCATTGCATTAACTTTGCAGATACCAACATGTGCAAATAATACATATTTACACTGTCAGGCTTATGCAATATTTATTATTATAATATATAAGTTATAGAGTAATACTTTATATATACATATATACATTTACATAAAGAGTAAAAATAAAGATGTTACACAGTCGGAAAACAATTTCAACACAAACATTTCTTGATTATGTAATTCATTATAAACTTCATAAAACAACCAAAATGAAAGAGAGAATACTGGTTTTCAAGAAGTCTAAACCAAAATTATGCAGCAAAACTATTTTTTTGAAGAAAAACTGATGGGAAAAAGTAATGTGTTTCCATTCAGTCCCACTTTGAAATGAGGAATGCTCATGTCTTCAGTTTTACAGCTTTAGGAAGTCATAGTTTCCTGTTTACCGAGAGTAACATTTATTTGCTTATGCTCCAGACAAATACTAGCAGACAGTAGATTTAACATGAAAGATGTCGTATTTTCAAATATATTATCATCATCTAGGCATTTTCCATACAAAACTGAGAACACTCTCCATACAAAACTGCAGGGATGCTCCAAAACCTCTCTACTGTTTTACTGTTCAGTAAACTCCTACGCATTACGTTGTGCTTCATAGAAATAAACCCTAAAATCAATCTGTATACAAACCAGATGTGCACTGTTAACACATATAGGTTCATGCGTGCAACCCACAAGGTCTGTTAACAAGTGTGACTAACAAACAAGGGCCACGCCAACAGGAAACTTGGAACAAAAAATGTGCTGACCTATTAACACACTACAGAAACTCAAGTACACACCTTAAATACTAAATCGCTGCAGGTTTATCTTGTTGAGTAAGATCTATACCAACATCTATACCAAACATGCAGCGGACACCTTTATTTCAGGATACCATCCCATGCAGGCTCTCCAGTGTAGAAGAACAGTTGTCTACCATTTCCAGGCCTGGCCTCGTGTTGATTAAGCTGACTGAGAACACTGATCTAACATTTTTCCACTCAGCGTTAAATGTGAGAGGCCTAAACTGATCTCAGATAAGCATCTGTACTCTGAGATGCTTGATAAATCTGGGTTCCAGTTTTGTAGCGTGTAGTGATACGTGTAGTTACGTGTGGCTAATATAGAGATAACTGTTCACACACAACACTTAACTGAGCATACTGTGGTTACAGTAATTACAAAGAGAGCATAACTAGTTATATAATATGATTTTTTTATGAGCATGTGTAATTTAACTGAATATAGAGCCAAGCAATATGACAATATCAGGACAAATTATGCCACAATATAAAAAATATGCTTTTCTGAGCATACCATGGATATCATCTTGCTTAAAGAACACTGAACTGACTGTTTCTTTAGTCCAGTTTAACTGGATTTAGTGCAACTACTGATAGTAATTTTTTACTGTATCACTGCTGTTTGTTTTTCTCAGTTCCAGTATTGTGACATATTGTGTATCAAGAAATGTCTTGAAGTATTGCGATATTATATACGCCATATCGCCCACCTCTAATATAAATAAATAAATAAATAAATATATTTTGTGGCACTACTTGTGCTCATTTGTCTGGTCCAACTTGTTCATACACCTCAGATGAATGAAAGATCCTGGTGTTTCCAAGTACAGTGAGTATGTCTTTGCCATACTGCCCATCCGTTCGTATAGCAGAATGAAGAATATCAACCTTTCTTCCCCACAAGTACGGGTTATTTTAAAGCCCAACGTATTTTAGCTGGAGACCACAAGCAGAACCTGATCAATGAGTGTCTACCAGCGTTCATATGAAACATATTTTCGTGCCCTTACAGAACCCGAACCGTTAATAACTGAGCTACACCGCGAGTGCAGTTCAGCTGTTCTTGCTGAGGCTACTTCTGAACACGCTAGCTAACGTTAAAGCCCTCTTTCCTGAGCCGTTCCCTGAACTCTAACACAGAGGAAACCGTGAACCTCACAGGCTAGCCCCCGTCTAAAGCCCCCCACAGGAAGGCTAGGGGACCGGGGGGGCCATGTGCACCCCTGAAACTAGCTCCTTACTCACCCGAGGATCACCAGTTCGCCGTATTTCACCGGATCTTTAGAGCGGGCATGTTCGTCCTGATTCGGCGACAACATGGGACTGAAAAGCGTCGCTTTCGTCGGCTTTCCTTATGATAAACGACCGAATGTACCGTTCGGAGCCACGACTAAGTAACTTAACGTTTCGAGTGGCGACCGTTTTAACAGGAGGATATGCTCCAGATGTGGTAGGCGGATTTCTTTGGGCACATCTCCCTTTATGAATTTGTGCGGGAAACGTGGAGCAGTTGAGCAGCAATATCCGAACCAAGTCCGTCTCAGCGGCGGAGGAGGGAAAAAAAAACAGCTCAGGGCAGAGTGGACTGTACCATTGTGTTCAGAGGGGTGCTGCAATAATGACTTCGGCTTATTTGAAACATTTACTCATTCTTAAGCTATTATTAGATAGTATTATTTTAATAGTTGTAATAGTTTAAGCACATTCACGTTATGTTTACAGACATACATCTCTATATGCTATTTAAAAACACTTCCCAGCTCGAAGCGCCCCTCCCTAGTGGACTGAATGCTGAGGTCTGAGTACGAAGCTTGCCTTTAACCATTACGTCAGTGTAAAATAGTAAGCTTAAGCCATGGAGTGTGTGATAAAAACGCTGCTTGCGGTTGAAAAAAAAATCTCATTCCCTCGCGTTAATGAGAGCCAGTAAAGCGTGAGCTTTGCTGCTTTATGGCAGCAACACGTTCGCGCAACTTTAAGCCTCTCCTTTCCGTAGTGGCTGCGTGGGTAAGTTGAAAACGAGGAGGTCCATTCATAGAATCGTAAAAACGGCCGTCCTGGATAAATACTGCATTAGGAGAAGTTCAGTGTCTGCTCTGCCGCTGCCCATGCTGGCCTTAACGCTACACATGAGTGCATGTCTCGGTTAAAGCCGAGCCGGTTACTTTGATAGTCTGATCTCATCTTGTATCAGGGCTACCCGTCACAGCTAAAGCTGCATTTGCACATGAAAAGAGAAGCTTGTCCACTGGGAGGCGCCCCAGCTGATGAACGCATAAAGCTCTCAATGTCCACGTTGGACACGTTGACATTCAGTGTGTGCTACACACTGGGCCTGCTTGTGCTGCCTAGTACAAAGAATAAAGGCTGATTTTTCTAAACAGGCCCATTACATCTCTGAGTGAATCAGTATTAAGTGATGTAAACGAGCCTGCATTGGTCACACTGTATTACTCGAAGGCTTAGAAGTGATTGCTCAGGCCCTTCTTTTAGTTTTTTTTTGTTTTATTAAAGGTGCAATTTGCAATATTTTATAGCTTCAAACATTCCATAATTAACTTTAATATATTAACAGAATATGAAGACATAACAGTTTTGAATGTATGTCAAAAACGTATATGTACTGTACTGATATCCACTTCTGTTAGCATGGTGGACCTTAGTCCTGTTAGTCCTGGCCTGTTAGTTCAGGCCAGCTAGTCCTGCGGTGGTTTCAGAAATTAAAGCAAGGAAAGAAAAAATGTTGACATTGTGGACAATTTAAGGCTTCCTACATTTCGAAGGTCATGACCCCAACAACCAGACAGCATTCATCCACTTTGTTATTTCTGTTATTTCTTTGTATTTTTTGAGTCAACCCTTAGACATCTGCTCCCTGTTACAGCGTAACATGTTTAAAAGACAATTAATTAAACACAAACCCTCTGAACCGCATTAGTTTAAGGGAAAATGACAAGAGAAAATGTCTCTCAGGAAATAAATGAATTGTCTTCTTAATTAATTGATAACTAATCGATAATAAAGTCTAATAATAATAAATAGTCTGCCATTGCAGCCAGAGGGCATAGGCCAACATGGAGACTCAGTACATACTGCACGCACTGTTTCTGGTGAATACATTTTATAAGAGCAGACTGAATGTTATGTTTCAGATGTACTGTTGAAACTTTTGGATGTTATCCATTTCTTTTGTTCAGTGCTGGTGTACAGTATTTAACCTGCCACACTGCAATCAACATGTCAGCCAAATTAGACGTGTCTCTAAGAAAGGTTTAGGTCTATATTTGAAATAGACACACTAAAAACACATATATTTCCTATTTTTCTGAAGCATTAAAAACATTAAAATAGAAGTGTAGAATAATAATAGGTACGACTTACAACCAGCAACATCTGAAAGTTTGTGGATATCTGCTTGTCTAGTGTTTTTTTTCTGAAATCAAGGGTATTAAAGACACTAAATTAAAA
Organism: Megaleporinus macrocephalus; assembly: GCA_021613375.1. NCBI lineage: Eukaryota > Metazoa > Chordata > Actinopteri > Characiformes > Anostomidae > Megaleporinus > Megaleporinus macrocephalus. The sequence goes on from CM038707.1 coordinate 33,424,468, forward strand.
TTTAACTATCATCTGTCTTACACGTGCCTAGTCTTGCCTCTTACCGTGATGCCTCAGCTGTCATTTAAAGACTACAGAAACCCCATTTTGGTAATGCATTCTGAAAGTGGAAGTGATCTTTTTTTATTTTACTATAAGAGTTTTGTGATTGGTACCTGATGAGTTATTTTGTTTATTCATAAACTGGGCAGTGAAAACGAACACCAGATGGCTAACTCACTACTTGGAAGTCACATCTAACTTGAATTTACTAACTAACAACATGATGTAGCATATTTAGTGTGAGTTTTAGTCTGCAAATCCCTTTTAATAGGGAGTTTACTGCAGTGCTCTTTTGTAAAGGTTTGTGAAGTTGTGAAGAATTAGATTTGATTTCATAGCCTTCCTTGAGCATTAGTTATATTAAGTACTGATGTTGGATGATTAGTTTTCCATCACAAATGCTATTCCAACTCACCCCTTAGGTGTTATGGATGAAACTCCATCACTCCAGGGAACGTTTCACTGTCATTCTACTTGATGCTTGGCATTGGGCATGGTGCTCCAGAAAATCCCATTCTGTTGCTGTGTGTGAACAACTGAACGTCTGTGTCAGCAATGGGGGGCACATTAAAGTAGCTGAATTCAATCATTAGAAGGGGTGTCTGAATACTTTTGGACACTTGTACAGAAACAGGCTGTTGTCATAACCATATAGCATGAATCATTACCACTGATATATTAGTACAGATATACAGTGAATTGAAAATGGCTACAACTGAATGGCTAATGCTGTTGCAAAATATATATTAGGCAGTGGCGCAGACTTAGTACTGGACACTCGTCCTTGGCTCCTTTTTACTTTTTTATGTGCTGCATCTTAAAGTGACCTAAAGTGAATTACTTCCATCAGTCATCAAGCTTATGTGGGAATAAATAGAACTTTTGGTGACTTTGGTCATAAAGTTAATTTATGGTATTTAGTACAACACAATATTTGATAAACTGAAAATCAGGCTAATGTTTTAGATGCAGCATATCTATATATATGGGTAGCATATTAGGATGTCCATATGGTGTAGAATATCAAAGAAAAAATATCACAGTTATTTAATACTTCCTGATGGACAAAGAATTGCTGTAAGAATTTCCTGTTTCCCACGCTCCTACCCACTGTGGCTTTCATTACATCCTTTACCACTAGTTTTTTTGTTGTTTTTTTTTTCTTTTTTTCAGTTCAGATGCATTAATGCATTATCAATGGAATTTTACTTACCGCTACCTTTTCTGAGATCTCACTCTATGTCACCTTTACATGCAACTCAATTGCAAATAAGCTCACACTGTCATAAATTAATAATACAATTATTGCTACATCTGTTGTAGACTTGCCTACAGTGGTGCCACAGGAGTCTCTGGAGCATGCCCCCTTATGATAATGTATCTATGAAAAGCTACAATGACTTCTAGTTGCATATTTAAGGGCGGTTTGGATTTTGTTTCTGTTAGCTGGTGAATGCAGATGGAAGGCAGCTAACATTGCTGCTAGGATGCTTGTGGCAGCTGTAGTAACTGCCTTAACTTTTAGATGGGTCTTGTTTTGGCGACAGGGGAGGCAAACCTTTCCATAAAGCACATTCCAAAGACTTTTAGTGGCAATAAGGTCAGGACTGCCTTGCTAATAATTTGAGCCTTGGAATTCTTAGCATTGTTGTCCTGTCCGTGCCATCAGCAAAGAAAAATCCATTGATGGGAGAACCTGGTCATTCAGGTGGCCCACTGACACATTTATAACCACATATCTGAACCAGACCAACTGCAGCAACAAGAGATCATAACATTGCCTTCTACAGAGGCTTCTACGGTGCTCACTGTGCATGAAGGCTTCATTCACTTCCCGTCTTATGCATCCATCACACCAGAATAGTGTTAATCTGGACATACCATGACCTTTTTCCATTTGTTCCAGAGTTCAGTCTTTAGGTTCTCTAGCAAATTGAAGCTTCTTTCCCCAATTAGCCTGACTAACAAGTGTTTTTATGGCCATATAGCTGTTTAGTCCGAGTTCCCGTCACATTGTGTTAGTGGAAATGCTCTTACTGCCACTATTAAATATAGAGTTTTACAGTTACTTTTCATAATGATTCGTCGTTCATGATTTTTTCGGTCCACATTTCTTCCACAAAGTTGACGGTTCCAGGTTTTAAAAAGGCATTGGATAGTTCAAACCCCAATTTCAGTAATTTCAGCATCTCCTTAGTTGTTCTCTTTGCTTGGTGCATCCCAATCATCCTTTCCATGTCCACAGCATATGTCCTCCCACATGGTCGTTTAAGAACTGAGAAGCTATTCGCTGCATCAGTTACAGTGTTGCCAACTTAGGGACTTTGTCGCTATATTTAGTGACTTTTCAGAATCTCTAGCAAATAAAAAAAACAACAAAGACTAGCGACAAATCTAGCGACTTCTTCTGGTGTTTTTGGAGACTCTTGGAGACTCTGAGGTGAACACACATGATCTTCAGTTACTGTCCTCAGCGAGTGGTGATCAGTTACTGACGCCAGTCAGTGTTTTTGGCAAAAGATGTAGTTCAACAGAAAGTGTGGGCTGACGGTAACATACAGCACCACAAAGTTTTACGTTAGGGATGTTTTGTACCCCAAAATGGAAAGAGTTTACTCTCTTTTGAGGAGAGGCAGCTGGGACAAATGAATGAGGGAATTCTAGGAACCTCATGTTACCAATAAATAAAATAAAAATATATAAAAGAAGACAGTGAGCTTCGTCCCCCCAACACTCACAGTACTCATTCTTACAGTCAGACCCTCACCACTCCACGACCCACTACACTCACAGTGCTCAGTCTCACAGTCAGAGCAGACCCTCACCACTCCACGACCCACTACACTCACAGTGCTCAGTCTCACAGTCAGAGCAGATCCTCACCACTCCACGACCCACTACACTCACTTTGCTCAGTCTCACAGTCAGAGCAGACCCTCACCACTCCACGACCCACTACACTCACAGAGCTCTGTCTCGCAGTCAGAGCAGATCCTCACCACTCCACGACCCACTACACTCACAGAGCTCTGTCTCGCAGTCAGAGCAGATCCTCACCACTCCACGACCCACTACACTCACAGTGCTCAGTCTCACAGTCAGAGCAGACCCTCACCACTCCACGACCCACTACACTCACAGTGCTCTGTCTCGCAGTCAGAGCAGACCCTCACCACCTCACCACTCCATGACCCACTACACTCACAGTGCTCAGTCTCACAGTCAGAGCAGACCCACACCACTCCACGCCCCACTACACTCACAGTGCTCAGTCTCACAGTCAGAGCAGACCCTCACCACTCCACGACCCACTACACTCACAGTGCTCTGTCTCGCAGTCAGAGCAGACCCTCACCACCTCACCACTCCATGACCCACTACACTCCCAGTGCTCAGTCTTGCAGTCAGAGCAGACCCTCACCACTCCATGACCCACTACACTCACAGTGCTCAGTCTCACAGTCAGAGCAGACCCTCACCACACCACGACCGACTACACTCACAGTCAGAGCAGACCCTCACCACTCCACGACCCACTACACTCACAGTGCTCAGTCTCACAGTCAGAGCAGACCCTCACCACTCCCAGCCCACTATACTCACAGTGCTCAGTCTCACAGTCAGAGCAGACCCTCACCACTCCACGACCCACTACACTCACAGTGCTCAGTCTCACAGTCAGAGCACACCCTCACCACTCCACACACCACTACACTCCCAGTGCTCAGTCTTGCAGTCAGAGCAGACCCTCACCACTCCATGACCCACTACACTCCCAGTGCTCAGTCTCACAGTCAGAGCAGACCCTCACCACACCACGACCGACTACACTCACAGTCAGAGCAGACCCTCACCACTCCACGACCCACTACACTCACAGTGCTCAGTCTCACAGTCAGAGCAGACCCTCACCACTCCCAGCCCACTATACTCACAGTGCTCAGTCTCACAGTCAGAGCAGACCCTCACCACTCCACGACCCACTACACTCACAGTGCTCAGTCTCACAGTCAGAGCAGACCCTCACCACTCCACACACCACTACACTCACAGTGCTCAGTCTCACAGTCAGAGCAGACCCTCACCACTCCACCACCCACTACACTCACAGTGCTCAGTCTCACAGTCAGAGCAGACCCTCACCACTCCACGACCCACTACACTCCCAGTGCTCAGTCTCACAGTCAGAGCAGACCCTCACCACTCCACGACCCACTACACTTACAGTGCTCAGTCTCACAGTCAGAGCAGACCCTCACCACACCACGACCGACTACACTCACAGTGCTCAGTCTCACAGTCAGAGCAGACCCTCACCACACCACGACCCACTACACTCACAGTGCTCAGTCTCACAGTCAGAGCAGACCCTCACCACTCCACTACCCACTACACTCACAGTGCTCAGTCTCACAGTCAGAGCAGACCCTCACCACTCCACAACCCACTACACTCACAGTGCTCAGTCTCACAGTCAGAGCAGACCCTCACCACTCCACGACCCACAACACTCACAGTGCTCAGTCTCACAGTCAGAGCAGACCCTCACCACTACACGACCCACTACACTCACAGTGCTCAGTCTCACAGTCAGAGCAGACCCTCACCACTCCACAACCCACTACACTCACAGTGTTCAGTCTCACAGTCAGAGCAGACCCTCACCACTCCACGACCCCCTGTCTCACAGTGCTCAGTCTCACAGTCAGAGCAGACCCTCACCACTCCATGACCCACTACACTCACAGTGCTCAGTCTCACAGTCAGAGCAGACCCTCACCACTCCACGACGTACTGCACTCACAGTGCTCAGTCTCTCAGTCAGAGCAGACCATCATCACTCCACGACGTACTGCACTCACAGTGCTCAGTCTCACAGTCAGAGCAGACCCTCACCACTCCACGACCCACTACACTCACAGTGCTCAGTCTCACAGTCAGAGCAGACCCTCACCACTCCACGACCCACTACACTCACAGTGCTCTGTCTCGCAGTCAGAGCAGAACCCTCACCACTCCACGACCCACTACACTCACAGAGCTCAGTCTCACAGTCAGAGCAGACCCTCACCACTCCACGAGCCCACTACACTCACAGTGCACTGTCTCGCAGTCAGAGCAGACCCTCACCACTCCATGACCCACTACACTCCCAGTGCTCAGTCTCGCTGTCAGAGCACACCCTCACCACTCCCAGCCCACTATACTCACAGTGCTCAGTCTCACAGTCAGAGCAGACCCTCACCACTCCACCACCCACTACACTCACAGTGCTCAGTCTCACAGTCAGAGCAGACCCTCACCACTCCACCACCCACTAAACTCACAGTGCTCAGTCTCACAGGCAGAGCAGGACCCTCACCACTTCCACGACCACTACACTCACAGTGCTCAGTCTCACAGTCAGAGCAGACCTTACCACTCCACGACCCACTACACTCACAGTGCTCAGTCTCACAGTCAGAGCAGACCCTCACCACTCCACCATCCACTTACACTCACAGTGCTCAGTCTCACAGTCAAGCAGACCCTCACCACCTCCACGACCCACTACACTCCCAGTGCTCAGTCTCACAGTCAGAGCAGACCTCACCACTCCACGACCCACTACACTCACAGTGCTCAGTCTCACAGTCAGAGCAGACCCTCACCACTCCACTACCCACTACACTCACAGTGCTCAGTCTCACAGTCAGAGCAGACCCTCACCACTCCACTACCCACTACACTCACAGTGCTCAGTCTCACAGTCAGAGCAGACCCTCACCACTCCACGACCCACTACACTCACAGTGCTCAGTCTCACAGTCAGAGCAGACCCTCACCACTCACGACCCACTACTCTCACAGTGCTCAGTCTCACAGTCAGAGCAGACCCTCACCACTCCACAACCCACTACACTCACAGTGTTCAGTCTCACAGTCAGAGCAGACCCTCACCACTCCACGACCCCCTGTCTCACAGTGCTCAGTCTCACAGTCAGAGCAGACCCTCACCACTCCATGACCCACTACACTCACAGTGCTCAGTCTCACAGTCAGAGCAGACCCTCACCACTCCACGACGTACTGCACTCACAGTGCTCAGTCTCACAGTCAGAGCAGACCCTCACCACTCCACGACGTACTGCACTCACAGTGCTCAGTCTCACAGTCAGAGCAGACCCTCACCACTCCACGACCCACTACACTCACAGTGCTCAGTCTCACAGTCAGAGCAGACCCTCACCACTCCACGACCCACTACACTCACAGTGCTCTGTCTCGCAGTCAGAGCAGACCCTCACCACTCCACGACCCACTACACTCACAGAGCTCAGTCTCACAGTCAGAGCAGACCCTCACCACTCCACGACCCACTACAACTCACAGTGCACAGTCTCGCAGTCAGAGCAGACCCTCACCACTCCATGACCCACTACACTCCCAGTGCTCAGTCTCGCAGTCAGAGCACACCCTCACCACTCCCAGCCCACTATACTCACAGTGCTCAGTCTCACAGTCAGAGCAGACCCTCACCACTCCACCACCCACTACACTCACAGTGCTCAGTCTCACAGTCAGAGCAGACCCTCACCACTCCACGACCCACTACACTCCCAGTGCTCAGTCTCACAGTCAGAGCAGACCCTTACCACTCCACGACCCACTACACTCACAGTGCTCAGTCTCACAGTCAGAGCAGACCCTCACCACTCCACCATCCACTACACTCACAGTGCTCAGTCTCACAGTCAGAGCAGACCCTCACCACTCCACGACCCACTACACTCCCAGTGCTCAGTCTCACAGTCAGAGCAGACCCTCACCACTCCACGACCCACTACACTCACAGTGCTCAGTCTCACAGTCAGAGCAGACCCTCACCACTCCACGACCCACTACACTCACAGTGTTCAGTCTCACAGTCAGAGCAGACCCTCACCACTCCACGACCCACTACACTCACAGTGCTCTGTCTCGCAGTCAGAGCAGACCCTCACCACCTCACCACTCCATGACCCACTACACTCCCAGTGCTCAGTCTTGCAGTCAGAGCAGACCCTCACCACTCCATGACCCACTACACTCACAGTGCTCAGTCTCACAGTCAGAGCAGACCCTCACCACACCACGACCGACTACACTCACAGTCAGAGCAGACCCTCACCACTCCACGACCCACTACACTCACAGTGCTCAGTCTCACAGTCAGAGCAGACCCTCACCACTCCCAGCCCACTATACTCACAGTGCTCAGTCTCACAGTCAGAGCAGACCCTCACCACTCCACGACCCACTACACTCACAGTGCTCAGTCTCACAGTCAGAGCACACCCTCACCACTCCACACACCACTACACTCCCAGTGCTCAGTCTTGCAGTCAGAGCAGACCCTCACCACTCCATGACCCACTACACTCACAGTGCTCAGTCTCACAGTCAGAGCAGACCCTCACCACACCACGACCGACTACACTCACAGTCAGAGCAGACCCTCACCACTCCACGACCCACTACACCACACAGTGCTCAGTCTCACAGTCAGAGCAGACCCTCACCACTCCCAGCCCACTATACTCACAGTGCTCAGTCTCACAGTCAGAGCAGACCCTCACCACTCCACGACCCACTACACTCACAGTGCTCAGTCTCACAGTCAGAGCAGACCCTCACCACTCCACACACCACTACACTCACAGTGCTCAGTCTCACAGTCAGAGCAGACCCTCACCACTCCACCACCCACTACACTCACAGTGCTCAGTCTCACAGTCAGAGCAGACCCTCACCACTCCACGACCCACTACACTCCCAGTGCTCAGTCTCACAGTCAGAGCAGACCCTCACCACTCCACGACCCACTACACTTACAGTGCTCAGTCTCACAGTCAGAGCAGACCCTCACCACACCACGACCGACTACACTCACAGTGCTCAGTCTCACAGTCAGAGCAGACCCTCACCACACCACGACCCACTACACTCACAGTGCTCAGTTCTCACAGTCAGAGCAGACCCTCACCACTCCACGACCCACTACACTCACAGTGCTCAGTCTCACAGTCAGAGCAGACCCTCACCACTCCACTACCCACTACACTCACAGTGCTCAGTCTCACAGTCAGAGCAGACCCTCACCACTCCACAACCCACTACACTCACAGTGCTCAGTCTCACAGTCAGAGCAGACCCTCACCACTCCACGACCCACAACACTCACAGTGCTCAGTCTCACAGTCAGAGCAGACCCTCACCACTACACGACCCACTACACTCACAGTGCTCAGTCTCACAGTCAGAGCAGACCCTCACCACTCCACAACCCACTACACTCACAGTGTTCAGTCTCACAGTCAGAGCAGACCCTCACCACTCCACGACCCCCTGTCTCACAGTGCTCAGTCTCACAGTCAGAGCAGACCCTCACCACTCCATGACCCACTACACTCACAGTGCTCAGTCTCACAGTCAGAGCAGACCCTCACCACTCCACCACCCACTACACTCACAGTGCTCAGTCTCACAGTCAGAGCAGACCCTCACCACTCCACGACGTACTGCACTCACAGTGCTCAGTCTCACAGTCAGAGCAGACCCTCACCACTCCACGACGTACTGCACTCACAGTGCTCAGTCTCACAGTCAGAGCAGACCCTCACCACTCCACGACCCACTACACTCACAGTGCTCAGTCTCACAGTCAGAGCAGACCCTCACCACTCCACGACCCACTACACTCACAGTGCTCTGTCTCGCAGTCAGAGCAGACCCTCACCACTCCACGACCCACTACACTCACAGAGCTCAGTCTCACAGTCAGAGCAGACCCTCACCACTCCACGACCCACTACACTCACAGTGCACTGTCTCGCAGTCAGAGCAGACCCTCACCACTCCATGACCCACTACACTCCCAGTGCTCAGTCTCGCAGTCAGAGCACACCCTCACCACTCCCAGCCCACTATACTCACAGTGCTCAGTCTCACAGTCAGAGCAGACCCTCACCCACTCCACCACCCACTACACTCACAGTGCTCAGTCTCACAGTCAGAGCAGACCCTCACCACTCAACGACCCACTACACTCCCAGTGCTCAGTCTCACAGTCAGAGCAGACCCTTACCACTCCACGACCCACTACACTCACAGTGCTCAGTCTCACAGTCAGAGGCAGACCCTCACCACTCCACCATCCACTACACTCACAGTGCTCAGTCTCACAGTCAGAGCAGACCCTCACCACTCCACGACCACTACACTCCAGTGCTCAGTCTCACAGTCAGAGCAGACCCTCACCACTCCACGACCCACTACACTCACAGTGCTCAGTCTCACAGTCAGAGCAGACCCTCACCACTCCACGACCCACTACACTCACAGTGTTCAGTCTCACAGTCAGAGCAGACCCTCACCACTCCACGACCCACTACCCTCACAGTGCTCAGTCTCACAGTCAGAGCAGACCCTCACCACTCCACTACCCACTACACTCACAGTGCTCAGTCTCACAGTCAGAGCAGACCCTCACCACTCCACAACCCACTACACTCACAGTGCTCAGTCTCACAGTCAGAGCAGACCCTCACCACTCCACGACCCACAACACTCACAGTGCTCAGTCTCACAGTCAGAGCAGACCCTCACCACTACACGACCCACTACACTCACAGTGCTCAGTCTCACAGTCAGAGCAGACCCTCACCACTCCACAACCCACTACACTCACAGTGTTCAGTCTCACAGTCAGAGCAGACCCTCACCACTCCACGACCCCCTGTCCTCACAGTGCTCAGTCTCACAGGTCAGAGCAGACCCTCACCACTCCATGACCCACTACACTCACAGTGCTCAGTCCTCACAGTCAGAGCAGACCCTCACCACTCCACGACGTACTGCACTCACAGTGCTCAGTCCTCTCAGAGCAGACCATCATCACTCACGACGTACGCCCTCACTGCATCTCAGTCCTCACAGTCAGAGCAGACCCTCACCACTCCACGACGTACTGCACTCACAGTGCTCAGTCTCACAGTCAGAGCAGACCCTCACCACTCCACGACCCACTACACTCACAGTGCTCAGTCCTCACAGTCAGAGCAGACCCTCACCACTCCACGACCCACTACACTCACAGTGCTCTGTCTCGCAGTCAGAGCAGACCCTCACCACTCCACGACCCACTACACTCACAGAGCTCAGTCTCACAGTCAGAGCAGACCCTCACCACTCCACGACCCACTACACTCACAGTGCACTGTCTCGCAGTCAGAGCAGACCCTCACCACTCCATGACCCACTACACTCCCAGTGCTCATCTCGCAGTCAGAGCACACCCTCACCACTCCCAGCCACTATACTCACAGTGCTCCAGTCTCACAGTCAGAGCAGACCCTCACCACTCCACCATCCCACTACACTCACAGTGCTCAGTCTCACAGTCAGAGCAGACCCTCACCACTCCACGACCCACTACACTCCCAGTGCTCAGTCTCACAGTCAGAGCAGACCCTCACCACTCCACGACCCACTACACTCACAGTGCTCAGTCTCACAGTCAGAGCAGACCCTCACCACTCCACGACCCACTACACTCACAGTGTTCAGTCTCACAGTCAGAGCAGACCCTCACCACTCCACGACCCACTACCCTCACAGTGCTCAGTCTCACAGTCAGAGCAGACCCTCACCACTCCACGCCCCACTACACTCACAGTGCTCAGTCTCACAGTCAGAGCAGACCATCATCACTCCACCACCCACTACACACACAGTGCTCAGTCTCAGTCAGAGCAGACCCTCACCACTCCACGACGTACTGCACTCACAGTGCTCAGTCTCACAGTCAGAGCAGACCCTCACCACTCCACGACGTACTGCACTCACAGTGCTCAGTCTCTCAGTCAGAGCAGACCATCATCACTCCACGTCCCCAAACACTCACTGCACATGCCCAAAGCCGCCGCTGACCCCGCCCCCTATCTACAGAGCAGGATGTAAATATAAATGTGTCTTAGAAAGATAGATCCCTTTATTGATCCCAGAGGGAAATTCTTCAGTGTGACACGGCCTATTTTAAAGTCAACATAAAAGAATCCACAGAAGAAGTTCATTTATTCAGAGTTAGTTTGTAGTTCTAACATATTAAGAGTGTTTTTACTCTCCCACGACGTTACTCCTTCAAATACACGCAAATAGACCATTATGCAAATTAGGCGATAACATCATTTAGTGACTTCTAGCAGCTTTCAGGACAGCCAATAGCTACTTTCCTTACTGAGGAGTTGGCAACAGTGATCAGTTAGAGTTAAAAGAATTGTTTCTAGCTGGAACATATTGATCACTGCAGTGACTATCAAACTGAAGAGTATTTAAGTATTTACTTTTTTAAATCCTTATCTGTGTTTTGGGGCCAGACAGTGTATTTTGTGTTGAATAAATATAATCAATGTTTTGTTTTATGCCAACTCACCAACTGAGGTTACGAGCAATGCTAGATTGGTTGTATTTAATAGGCTATTGATCAGCGGCTAGCTTTCAAGACTGGTTGTGACCACAGAGATTCCCAATGGCTATGATGTGTTTGCGTAATGCGTGCTGGGTATTGTAGTACGAGAACAAGTTTTGTGAATCCACACAATAAATGAATGCGCTCAGTTAGACCACGTAAAAGAATCTTTACAATAAATTGATTTTCCTGCTAATTATGTTAAGCTGTTCAGAGGTGAAACACTGACCTTGTTCATATTTGCCGTCACATACGTGGCAACACAAACAGTCTTTTCATGCGCAGATGTTGTCTGCCATGCAAAACTGAAAACAAACGAGTCCATCTTGAGAAAACAAATCCCATTGTGTCACGCAGGGTGGAATCCGAAACCACAGCCTTGTAAGCAGTCAGTCTATAGGACGACTGAGGCCAAACTGAAGCCCTCTCGGCTTAACGGTTAGCAAACAATGAGGCTGGGAGAGGTTGCCAAGAGCCACTTCATGCACCTGTTAACAGACTCAAATACATTTTTCTGAAACCAGTTAAACACAGAGAAATACAGCTGCAGTAGAGGAACTTTGCCCATGTTCCACAAACATTACTGTGATGCATTTACATATAAATTATTACATATTTGAAGGAAGGATTGGCTGCTGTTATTCATTCGAATGCAAACACATAACACTATTCCACTGATATTGCCTGATTCTAACAACTTTGACACTTTAAGAGGACTTTCAGACTAAGGGAACTTTTCAGGCCAGGTTTAGGTCATTCAATAATGTGGGTATTAACTTAGTCTGTACAAATGCTGTTTGTGCAATAATTGTCATAAGTAATCTATTAATGAATCCACTAATGAACACACTTCGGTAATCGTTTCAGAGGCTTAGACTTTTGGCCCTCAGCCAGTGTGAGTGCAAAAACAATGCTCCCATCTGTCGGAGCTCCTGACCATGTGTCCTACTGGAAGCACACCCTGCACATCACTTCCTGTCATACTGGATAACAGCGCTGCACATCGTTCCTTTTAAAAGTAAAGCGGTTTGCATCACTTCCTCATCTGTTGGGTGTCATATGCTTTACCCACCCACATTTATGCCCCCTCCAGCCCATACACATATACAGTAAAGTGTCACCAGACACAAAGCCCTGCAGGCCCTTTAATTGTTTGCATGTGGATCGGGGGAGAGGAAATGCTTCATGTGGCAGTTTCTAAGTGCTTGTTTCAGCCCTAAGCAAAAATAAGGGCAGCGTAGTGAACAAACAAAACGCACGCTGTTCTATGGCTGTGTTTCAGTCAGCTGCAGCAGCACAAGGGCTTAAAACAGCATGCCGCGCCCTTATTAGTCTGGCTCAAACTACTATACTAGTATATACACCGTAGGTTGAAAAACTATCGGGACACTCCTTCTGATGAGCTTGTTGACACAGTCATTCAATTACATGCACACAGTTTGTATAATCTCCTATGAAAAGCATTGGCAATGGAATGAGATGCTCTGGAGCAGCTGCTCATGAGCCATTCCCAGTGCCAGGGATCGGCCCTCAAGCATTGGGCTCTGGAACTGTGTTCCTTGGAGTGATGGAGCTCCATCCTATACCTCCAGGTGATTTGGAAAAGAGCTTATGATCCAGAACTAACATCAGTACCTGACCTCTCTAATATTCTCCTCAAAGCAAAGTTCTAACATCTAGTGTGAAGCTTTTTCAGAGTACTAGAGGCTATTACTGCAGCAAACTGAGACAGACCACCTATTAATACTATTGATTGTAAGAGAAATGTTGGATGAGTAAGTGTCTACAAACTTTTAGACGTACACTGTAGATGTTTATCGCTGGTTAAGGAAACCAAATATGCATTTCTGAAGTGCTCCATATAATACACTTTTCCTTCATTTTATTTTTTACTCCCAAGGTCCATTTATAATGTGCGTTTGTTTGCCAAAAACAGGCATAATTCATATTTCCATGACCTCTATTTATCCCTTACTTTCAACCCCCCCCCCACCTCCCCACCATCCTCCATTCATAACACCTATCTGCGCTCTGCTTCCCCAGCCTTCTGTACACACCTGAGCTGTGTTTCTCCTATCACTCAGGATGATATACCCTCCTAGCTATTCATTCAGTCTTTGCAAAGTTGTGACTTTGCCCTTCCTGAGTTAAGCTGAATCTTTGTGTTTTCATTCCCTTTGTGTCTTTTTCAACCCTGGTTACTCTTTTGAGTTTTTCCTTTTGCCATAAAAAGAATAAAAACACACTTATCTTGAATCGAGTGTTACATTTAGTTACTTTAAGACCTATACATTTAAACAAGCTCTGTTCTGATTGGCTGTCCTGTTTTATGTTTCATTCCGTTGTTGGCTGAAATACACCTTTATTACACCAGCATACTGTATATCGGTGGATATGTGCTAATACGTTGGTTCAAGGCAGACTGTTTTAGTAGCTTCCATATATGGATTGTATAGACTTTGGGATAAACTGTAAGTTTCAGAATGTTGGCAAAATTTATATACTCCATCAAATGCTGTATTTAAAAAAAATTAATATAAAAAAATATATTTCTCATAATATCTGACGAAATTGATCTGCAATCATTTTGAATATCATCACTGTCCAAATCTCCATTTTTGACAATTTTCTTTCTTTTTTTACATCATTTGAACATGACAGCTGCTCTATATGTCCTGTGAAAGTTTTATGATTAATAGAATAATATAAATGCTCCAAAATCATTTAAAATAAAACCTCGTTACATTATTTTACATTGAAAGTAAACACAGTTTTTGGAGATACTTCATTTTCTTTGAACCACAATGATATGTTCTACCTCAAAGTTTTAAAAGTTAAGCGTTGGTGTAGAATATAGGTTTCTATCATTCTAATGCAATAAAGTTTAATCAGTTTTAATTCAGCAGGAACTGTTGCTTAAATATTACACTTTACTGAAGGGCAGCATTCATAAGACTATATCACACCTACATAAACATGAAATAAAGATTTATTCAATAAGTGATCATTTTGTCTGTTTTGATGTCATTCCAATTCAGCAAGTCGTATGAAAGTTGATGCCTATGATTTTTCTAAATATCCATGTAAAGTTTATGTCAGTAAAGTTTATAAACACTGCCCATCAGTAATTACTGGAATTTTTAAATGTATCATCAGACTTATTCTTATTTGTCATGTAGTTCTAACCTTATATACTATTACAATAGTAGTAAGTTAAAAGTATTGGTTGTTAATCAACCATTCAACCATACATAGGCCTTAATAGTGAGCTTAAGATTAAACCATCATATACTTTATCTTACTGGAACTGAATATCTGGTTGAATGTATTGAAACAAAAGCTAATTTCAAACTTTATACATACACAGAATACACAGATGCGTATGGTTATTCTATAGCGAATAATTTGTGAAAGCCCACGGCGGTACGTGTCTAGACACATTCGGTGTCACTCTCACAGGTGAAACTGTATTGTGAGAATAGCAGATGTACTTTAATGTGCTCAGTCAGCCTTGCCTAGCTTTGCGTATGGTAGACATGAATCACTCCCAGCACTGCAGTGTTAAAGGTGAGATATGTGTACACCGAAGCCAATGCTGTTGTACTAATGTGTGCAGTGTATCCTGAGTTAATTAGGCCTAATCATTAATGACTGAGCCTGATTTGTAGCAAGTTGGTTTTCTGACTCAGCGTTCACAGGAACTACAGGTCTCTCCCTGTGGACACCACACATGCAGCTGTGCAGACATTGTTAATTATAACCAACCGATTTGTTGAAGTTTAGCGTCTGATGATCAGATGAAAACTAAACTTTCTTATGATGAAAAAGGTCAGGTGCTTCTTGGGGGTGTAGCACAGCAGTAAACTGTGATTAGACCTGAACTAGACCTTCAGTGTAGGTGATAAATGTCAAATAAAGAAGAAGACCACCACTACAGTGATGCCAAGTTCTGCAAGCACCCTTACAGGATTTTCCTATTATGTGAGCACTAAGCTAACAGCTGTTGAACATTTTGCACTGTTCTAGATTATTTATGGACGTGTCTGAAACCTGCAAAGGACATTCTGTGTTTTGTTTAAAACTTATAAACATAATTATTAACATGTTTTTACCTTCAGAGGTACTTACACCTCAGAGCTCCATGTGTGTTTTTTTAAAGGGGTGGCCATGGTGCCCAACGCCTCTCACTGAAATCCGACTGACTAGCACAGATGCCACCCCAAAATTTCGGCCATGTCATTGGCTTCTACCTCAATGTGCGGTTAGTGGTTGCACCTGTAAGAGGAAAGTTGTTTTGCCATTATTAGACTTACCATCGCCACCACATCTACAACAACTACAAATCAACGCATTATCTGTGATTGATTGTGATTGATTGATTCCATTGTCATTTTCCAAATACATTTAGTTCAGCTTCTGAAGTCCTAACCAACGAGAGTGCTCACTTGGCCTAGATACCAAAGAGTTTGTTTTTGATTTCATTATAGCGCTAATTATATTATAACTATGTATTTAATTGAATGGTAGAATAGCTTGCTCCTGTGCAAAATAGTGATATTTACATATAATGTCACATATACACAATTCAAAAACCTCAACTGCCCCGCAAAAACTATAGATTTGGAATGTCGTTTACAGTGGCACCAAAAAGTATTTGGACATATTTAACCATTTAACCACCCCTACGAAAACTTTTCTACACCTCTTTAGGCTTGCCAGAAAAAAAATCTCTTTAGCACAACATCAAACTGATAGACTCTTTGTGTGGAGAAAGCCTGGAGAAGAATCTAGCCTGACTGCGCTAAATGAGGTGAAAACATCAAAATCCTGGGCTGGTTTTCTCGTCAGTGGACAAGAAAAAAATACCACTTGGTTTGACATTTTGTTTCTTAATCGTTTCCTAACTTAATATATGTTGTATGCTTAAGTATGACACAAATGTCCAAATACACTGTATCATTTTCAGTGTCTCAAAATATGAGTCCGGTACTGAGTTACAGTATTCATAACGAATGCCTACTTGTCATCACTAACATTGGGCCTCAACCACCAATAAGTTTTTTCCTAAAATTGTTCCTGAGAAAGGTCCTAAGACAATGTTTACATCTGACATGTAATGTGTTTTTAAACCAAATAACTGTCTGAGTCTTTGTGCTCTTGAGTGTGGGTAGATCCTATTCTTGTCTAAGAACAAATCCTGAATGAGAAAACACTGGCGAATGTCAGAATCTTCATGAGAACCCTGCAAGTGGGGTTTACCCAATAAACTTTTTTTTTTAAGAATGGTTGGTGGAAAGGAAGACCCTAAGAGACAGAGGGACATACTACTAATACAGCTTTGAATGTTTTTGTCCTATTTTTTGACACTATACTGAAATCATTACGCTCTCAGCCACTGTATATGAGACATTAGGATCACGGCTTATACTTAATTGGTTTCTAATCTGCACAATAAGTTGGTAGGTGTGCTACGCAAAGCGACATTGAGTGCATTGTTTATTTTTGTCCTGAACTTTATTATAAAACACCAGGTTTATGGTCCTGCGTTTCTGTTGTGTTGTAATTCTCTTTGCCGGTTGGTGGCAAGATTAAAAACTATGAGGGCACCCTGAGTAAACAATACAGGGAACTTACAAGGCCCATTTAGCCTTATTGTTTCGAGAACAGCCGTCTCCTACACAGTACACAAATCCACCCTCCCTCGTTAAGCAAAACGAAACCGTTCCTGCTGATAATTTTCAGGGACCCGTGTCAGTTTGACATTGTATTGCAAACCAAGCAGATGGACAATCTTTTAGCTATAGGACATTCCTTATTCTTTCATACATGCAAAGGCGTGCAGTATACACATAGACACTATAATACTGACCTTTTACTGACCTAATACTGATCTTTTCATTTTAGTTCATTTTTAATCAATACCAAAACCTAGAGCGATACAATCTGAGTCTGCAATTCAGTAAAGATCTTACTTTAGTGCTTATTTACAACATTTCTATAGCAAATAACTCACAATGAGTAAGGGCATATGAGTTCTTACTGTGTGTTAGTGCTACACCCTGCTTTAAAACAATGGGCCTGAATAGAAGCAGGAACTGCATTAACTTTGAGTACAAACAGCTCCGTTTCTCATGCATATGTACATACAGTAAGGTCAAACGTACTAACCGCCACAATTTGATCTGTTTAAGAATTTATTAACCCAACAAAGTCTGGATGTCCTTCATATAGAGCACAATCTGGCCAGCAGAGCTGTTCGAGCCCAGTACCAGGTCAAACTCCACAGTAACATTCACTAAACAAACATGTTTCGTATCAGACAAATATGGGTAGCTCACTGTTTCTCAACCCTGGTTCTGGAGGCCCACTGCCCTGCACAGTGTTTTACCTGCTCCCAGCACACCTGCTCCACCTCATCATCTCACTAACAGCCAATTATTGAGTTAAAGTGGCTGTGTTAAAGCAGGGAAAGCACTAAAACACGCAGGACAGTGGGCCTCCAGGACTAGGGCTGAGAAACATGGCCTTAACTAGAGCAGTTGGCCATGAGATTATCAGAGACTAACATAATCCGGAAAAAAAGACTGCAAAGAAGGGATTTTCATACTTTTTTCATATCATACGCTTTTAATAAAAGTATTGGCGTATATGTATCCTCATTTTTTTGCTATGATGACATTTCTGTGAAAGCACTTGTGAGAGCATTTCTCCTTCTAGCAGTCCCGTATTTAGAAAATGATGTCATCTACAGTTCTTTCATTCTTCTGTCTCTCTAGCCTGCCACTATTTAGAGTAATAGAATATTTTTAGGTATCCATACGGTGCATCTCTTGAGGTTTTACATTTCTCTTGTCTACGAAAGCGGTACCAGTGTGATACTTTTGAGGCATTAGCTGCGGCCCTTACTAAAATAAGAACCAACGAGATTAAGGGCTTATAGTTGTGACTGCAAAGTCAGAATACACACCTAATACACATAAAACCATCCAGTATCAAAAACATCATGAGCTTTTATTACAATGTCCAACATTCCTAAAGATATCTGACTTTTCTCTCAAGTTCTTTCTTTTGTGCCACTCCATATTTTTCATTGGACAGCATGAAATCAGATCCTGGTGACCAACATGGGCTTTGAATGTTTATACATGAAATGAGGTCAATATCTCTGGCCATCTTTACAGACAGCTCGACTAGACTTCTTTGATTCACAGTTAACCAAGTGAGAAGTGTTAGAGTGACAGTTATAAAAAATCTGGAGTTATGCTCAGCAGTACTGTAATGTTTTCACACCAGAAACCTTCAATTCTATAACCACACCTCTCAAACACTTGACATCGAGTGAGTCAAAGCAGGCCAACACTGACCTAACACTGCAAGTTTCCCTGCCTTTCACCCAAACCCTCTCTTCGTTACTAAAAAGTAAAACTTTTGGAGCACATGAAAAGAAAAAGCCAGTTGTTTCATTTTCAAGAAGCTGCGATTTCATCAATGAACTGGATATACTTTTTTTTATTATTTCTTCAGCATAACAAATTGGTCAAAAGAATAAAACAAAGCATTTATTGTTAATTTATTAAGACAAAAATAGGCTTGTCTGACTGCATTGCATGACTGTGGAGCTGATGGGTGTTGCAGACCAGGATCCAGAGCACCGTGAGAGAGCCAGGCGACTGAAGGGAATTGGGTTTGGTAAACACTTTCTGGCCTCCGAAGTCAGTCCAGAAATGCTCAGTTTAGTCAGTGGGTCCTTGTCCTCATTCCCTCAATGAATAAACTTTTACCGGTAATTCCCTCACTGTATGTCTGCACAGTTCCATTTAATGTTGACTCATCTCTTGTGAAACACTTCTGGTTTGCACCTCCCAAGAACCAATATATATTGACACCCAAATACAACCCCTCCCAAATAAAGGCAAAGTTGACCGAGGGGGGGTAATGTCATGTAAAACAGCATCTCAGACTTATTTATGAGCCTGAATGGAGTTGCCAGAATGAAACAATTGGAACACTTTTCACTCAAAGGCTGGTCCCCCCCTTGATTTTTGCATTCTTGTAGCACAATGGCAGTTGAATAGAGGTTAGCAAATATGTTGCCATTTCTGGGACACAAAAGTGGATAACATATCTGTAGAGAGTCCTTAGAGTGCAAGTGAGCGAGCAAAAAAAAAAAAAAAAAAAAGGCCGGGTGGCGCTTTCACTTCATTCATGGGCAAAATGCAAACAGAATGCCAACGTAATAACAACAGTGCCTTGGTTGAAAAGAAAGATGATCAAGTGAGCAAACCAAAAAAAAATATCCAATGATTTAAAAGGAAATCGCTCTTAATAACCAGAAAAAAAAATCTACAGCTCCGTAATACCTCCAAAACAATACTTTATGTAATATTGCGAGATGGTAATTGTCATTCGAATGTAATAGAATTATTATAGTGCCAAAAGCGAACTTAAGAGCCAGCCAAAAAGGATTGGTACAGTATAGAAAAGAAAACTGTTACAGGGAGTCGTCAAAATCAACAGAAAATATGATAATCAAACTTTTTGCTGACAGATCTGAGAAGCCAAGTTATTTGTTAAATGCTTCCATTTTATATTTTCCTTGCTCCATCATTTTTTTTTCTTTCATTCTTTCTTTTTGCACTGACCAGTTCAACTGAACAGTACATTAAGATTTGTAATTCGACGTGAGCCAAGTCAGCCCCTCATACAGTCCGTCACCTGTCGTAGCACAGGAGGGCTGAACGTACCAATTTCTATCTCGGATCCGGGTCAAGCCCAGCTTCTCTTGGATCTCGTGTGGTTTCATTGCATCCGGCAGGTCTTGCTTGTTGGCGAAAATCAGGATGATCGCATCCCTCATCTCTCGGTCGTTGATGATGCGGTGCAGCTCCTGCCGAGCCTCATCTATGCGATCTCTGTCAGCACAGTCCACCACAAAGATGAGCCCCTGAGTGCCTGTGTAGTAGTGCCGCCAAAGGGGTCGGATCTTGTCCTGACCGCCGACGTCCCACACATTGAACTTGACGTTCTTATAGGTGACGGTTTCCACGTTGAAGCCCACGGTCGGGATGGTGGTGACAGACTGTCCGAGTTTTAGTTTGTAAAGTATGGTGGTCTTCCCGGCTGCATCAAGTCCAAGCATCAATATTCTCATCTCCTTGTTGCCAAAGATCTTTGAAAGCATTTTCCCCATCTTGTTGGCTGTGCATATATTATGGTTATTAAAGAGAAAAGTCCAGGCTTGTTTTTTTTTTTGGTTTTGTACCTTTGGCTAGATTATGTGCTACTTTAATACTTTAGGGTGCAACACCACAATGCTTAGACAGTGTAACAGAAATATTGCTTCACAACTCTCTGTCAAATCTTTTGTGCCATCAGATGGAAGGAAATATAAAAAAAACACACACACCTCAGTGGTTTAGCTAAGCTAAACTGACAGGCATAGTCAGACGAAACTGAAACAGCAAACCACCAAGTTAAAATGTGCTCGGGGGAGGGTGTGGATTAGCAGCCTTCTTGAACCTGTTCGCTGGTAGCTCATCAACAAAAGGGCACCTTACGTGTATTTGGTGTCAGCTAGCCAAGGGTAGGTCCTTTCCAGCTCTCGGAGCGGAGCGGCGCCGTCGCCTTCAATGCAGAACTAGTTGTGAGGAAAAGGTGGGCTGTCGTAGACTTAAGATTAAAACAGCGGCGCCGAAACAGGCCCTTCTCGACAGTCCGCAGCAGTTCAGACTTCCTTCTTGTATGCCGGCTGTCCGCTCGCTCGCTCTATCCAGCACATTCAAGCGGCGGGACTCGCCTCAAGAGTTCATGCTTACAATCACAGTCTTTAATGGCGTACCAGCGAAGTGCAGGCTGAAGAAAACTGCCCGGGAGAACTCCAGAGGTCATTGATTCCTTCGAGTTTTCTTTTTTTCTTCTTCCGTCCTCCCTCTCTCTTCTCTTCTCTTCTTTCCCTGAAACACAAGAGCGGTTGAGAAAAGGGAGGGGTAGCTATCAGACAGAGCACAACTTTAATCGGCCACTCTGTTGTCTAGTGTTCTCGATAAGCGTCAATTCTCACCGGAGCCAGCGCCGCGGCGACGTGGCTCCGGCTCGACAGCGGCCAGAAAGACGGAGATTACCTTCAAAAAAAGCGGCGGGCAGCCGCTCCGCAGACCCCTTTTCTCGTCTCTTCCCCCTCCGAGTCACTCGCTCAGTCGCACAGCCGTGGTGCTGTGTTACCGGAAAAGGTGCGGACCTGCTTCACCCGCCACTTCCTCTGCTCGCTCGGAGCACACTCGAGTCTCGAGCTGAGCGAAATGGACGCCATTCAGGCTCGAGCCGCTCGGAAGTTTCCGCTGTTTGAAATAATAATAATAAAAAAAATCGGGGGGAAGAGAAACTGCTTCCGAGATTCAAACCAACTACAGCAGCCAGCTGCGTGCGTTTTTCTTTAATACAAAAGAAGAGGCGTAAAAGCCCATTTATTATTTTACACATTCATACCACAGAGGGCGTCCAGCTCGGTGGCGTCATTTTACGTGAGAGGGCGGGAGCGATGACGTGCGCGCGATTTTAAATAATGCTGCACAGCTCAGGCATCAAAACTCAAGACTTTAAAGACACAGACCACCGCTGAAGTGGCGTTCTGCTCGAACGATAGGCGTGATAGCCTCAAACACTGGCGCGATAGGGACGTTCATGGGACCTTGCTTTATAATTTATGGGTCTACTGTGCAATGTGCAAAAGTATCCGGACACTTCATCTAGGCCTTGTTAGCACAGATCAGCATATGTTGTGTTTTAGGTGCTTGCATGTATGCTGGTCTGCAGCTGTGGAAATTGATAAGCTCATGAGCCCCAAAACCAGCACATGTTGTGTTTTCATGCTGGGGTGACCAGCAAAACCAACACTATACCTGTTTGGAGTACATAGTGGTCTGTGCTTTTTTGTTTTCAGCAGGGACTACAAGCCCAAATCTAGTTTTAACATATCCAAACTGTATCCAGAAATCTAGACAGCAAAAAACACAAGATTGATTTTTGCTGCCAACCGCATTCGGGTGTGGTTTGAAATGTAATTCCAATGGACCTTTTTACAGATGCATTTTAGTCTTTTGAGTCAGTCACAACTCGACAAACAATGATGTCAAATCCAGTGTAACAGAAGGCATTGTTTTGCAATTGTTTGACAGTACAAACAATAATGGAATAATGGAAAAACACTATACATTTATTTTCATAGCACAACTTGAGAGGAGTCAGGAAATAAAGGTACAAAAACCATGATTAATAATTTAAATAAATAAACGAGCATATTTAAGAACAGAGGAAGAGTAGGACTGATATAACATCTTTAAAAGAATCTCAGTAACATTGCATTTTTCCTCCTCGTGGATTAGATATAGAGATGGTTTTGTTTTCATGCATATCACTTAATGTTTTAAACATTTGCAAAACAACCACAACAAAAAATATTTTACATTTCTGGTAAGCCCTGCATATATAATATCCAACTTCTACAGTAAGCACAGATATTTTAATTGAAAGTAAACCTTTGTGTCAAAGATTCTTGGACAAATTTGTTTATCTTTATCTTAACTTTCTTGGCTGTTGGGGAGACAGGAAACAGAATAGACATTTACATATAAAAAACTTTGGGTGAGATAAAAACATTAATTCTCAAAGCACACATCCTGTTGAAGCAGGTTAATGGACATTACAGCATTTAAGGAATTTAAGGCCACAGCAAGCCATACAGATACGTCTGTGAAGTCTGAACATGTATCACGTAATTTGTTTTAAAAGACCTGATTTGAGAAACAAATCCTATTTGCCTGCAGTCTGAATGCAGCATAAGGTGCCCCCATTGCTGACACTGGTGTGTACACCTTGAACAGTCTCCAAAGGAAAACTTTGGGGCAGCTGCACATGAGCCTAATTTTTTCCATGCCCAGTGACAACTGTAGGCTTGAGGAGTATAGCCTTCCAGCATTGGAGTAGTGAATACCAGATACAGAATCTCCACCAAGACATGTTGGTGTACAATATATGTTTCTTGCTATTTTCAGTGGAGCTGTGAGGCTTATGAAACAGAAACGTTTTTTAAACTAAAAGATTTTTGGTGACGTGTTTTTTTCAGAAATGATCTTTTAGGACCTTGATTCAGAATAAATGTTAGCTACAAATGTTTGGACATATTTTAGAGAAAATAAAAAAGTCCCTGTGTGATTACAAATTGAATTACAAGTTCAGAGCCAATGAAGAACAGGTTGCTGTCAATTTGTGAACTATAATAATCACAAAACTGTGATTAGTGCAACAGCAGATCTGTCCAGCTGTCCAACTTTCAATGAAGTTTAGAAAACATCTTAGTCATGGTTCATTTCCTGTGCATGACCTTAGGTGTCAGAACAGGAGCCTGAAATCATTAAATCTATAATATAATTAATATTCCTGATTTTATGATTATGTATTAACTATTAAAGACGTGTTTGTAAATGGTTGCTCTAAAAATTTGTAAGATTATTGACTGACATTGTAGGGACTCTTGCAGTCTGAACGATTACCTCAGTAGGTTATGTAGTCTGTTTTGATTATTTTCAGTAGGTGAAATAAGGTCCTCTCATCCTCAATTTTTCAAATGCAATTTTCAGAGTGTTATGATTTCTCTTGTCTCTAGCATTTTGTGTGTAACCCAAACTTTTACTTTCCTACATTTAAATGTGTATCTTTAAATGTGTAAATCCATAAACACATTTCTTAACTGCACATTAACACAGCTAACGGAGTTGAATACTCTATAAAACTTGTTACAATTCATAATTACTGGTCATATGGCAAAAGTGGAAAGTATTTTAATAATAAAAAAAACTATCCTACAAGATTCTTGTTTTTGTGTTTTTCTGTGCTGGATCATAATTTTATTTATTTATTTTATTTAATTTATTTTCCAGTCTGTCTTTTATTTGTTAGAATAAAACAGGCTTTTTTCCACTAACTGTGTTTTTTAAAGGTGGTATATGTAAATTAGCTGTGTTCTGATTGGCTGTCCTTTTTTAAAAAGGTCAGAGCTGAAACACTCTTTATACCTCAGTGTGAATGCTGTGGAATGAAACTGCTGCTGGCTGAATATATAGATATATTTATATGTGTTTTTTTTTCAATACATCACCAAACAATGTGCTCAAAATGGACTGTTGAGTTTCTTTATGTGGACTGTATGAACTGGGGAGAGAACAGTATGTTTTGAAGGTTTAGCAATGTTTACACACTACATCAAACATATGATATGATGTTTGAAACCAGCCTTTTAAACCTACAGGTCATGGGCATGGTAACAAACGCAAACAGATGGAGATTTCAGCTGGATAAACAGAGTTTTGTTTGTGTATGTATGTACATTTACTGTATATAGTTGAGCTAAGATTTAAAATCCACATTTCCCCCATGATTTCTTTGCATTTTCTATTTTTTTCCCATTATCCCTGGCCACCAATGGGTCAGCCAATTTACACTGAGAATTACTGACATACACAAAGCAAGCACGTTTTCTTCATTTACTGGATGTCACTGTTGTTCCAGATTGTTAAAGTAAGAAAATACTGATAAAAATACTTTATGTGTCAAGAGTATCTTACTTATTGAATAATACATTTTTGTATAACTTATTACTTATAATAATAAGTTAAAATTAATTTTTAACTTTTTTTCCCCATGTTTCTTGTACAAGAATGTAATCCTTTTTACAAAGTAGTGTGTGGAGGTATGTTTAAATATATAAAAGACATTGTATTTTTGTGCATATATCTAAAAGAGCCTTGGTAATATGCATATTCAAATTAAATTTCTGCGAAAAGCAGGAGTCACATTACAATTCATGAAAAAATAAATATCTTTATGACAGGAAGAATGCCTCATTAAGGACTTAACTGACTAAAACTATGCATGTCACAATAAAATATATTAAAATTCATTTGAAATTAGGCTCTCTGTTTCACATATGACAAAAGGAGATGCTAATGGGTGCACTGAGGTTGATATTTTTAAGGGAAGACTGATTGTTAAGACAGGTATGCCTAAAACAGTGTACATGCCAAATACTGTCATTAGAAATACTGTTTATTTGGAAAAAAAATAAAATAAATAAATATATATATATATATATATATATATATATATATATATATATATATATATATATATATATATATATATATATATATATATAAAAGGACAAATTCCTCTATATGTAGGCCTCTGTTGTCCCACTGTGATAATTGCTGTGGAGTCAGTCCTGTAGAAAGGAAGATGATCTTCAAGGTTTTTCTCTTGGGTGATGTCACACTCTAGCTGACACTGAAAGGCAGAATGATATATTACAGTTAAATAAGATATTTAGCTGCCTGTTCGTGGATCAGGCGACAAGATAGAACCATTTGCAGCAAAACTGATATACACCAATATATACACCAGCCATAACATTAAAACCACCCCTTTATATTTACGTGCATTGTCCATTTCTCAGCTCTACTTACCACATAGGAACAATTGCTCATCAATTAGATCAGTCTATCTGATCCCTTTCACCCTGTGTTTTAATGGTCAGGACACCCACAGGACCACCATAGAGCAGGTACTATTAGGGAGGTGGAGTGACACTAACATGGTGGTAACAGTGTGTGCTGTGCTGGTGTGACTGGACTGTTACTGCTGGACTGAGAATAGTCCACCAACCAGCAAAATCCATATAGTTATATAATGAGTTATATAATATATATGGCTTACATGTTTTAACAATCAGAATGTTTAAAAAAACGCATTCACCTGAATCCACAGTCAATATGGAGAATGACTACATTTACAGCAGTTCTAACGAGGTTTTGTTAGAAGGTGGACACACCTACTCCGACTGCGATAGATTCAGTGATGAGATATAAAGCCTGAAAAAGCTTGTCCCTCCGCACAACACCATTGTAATGGATTAAGAAAACGCCCTATTCTGAGCGTGTGGGCGGTTTTAAAACAGGACCCCGAACTGCAGCCGACAAATACAGCAGCGCCAACACGCTCACACCTGGAGCTGCCCGTCCAGCGCGCATGCGTGGAACATTCTTGCCCTTCAGCGTCGCGGTGTGTAGAATGAGAGCTCGGTTTGTCGACCACATGTTGTCGGACAGATAACTTCGAACAAGTTTAGATAAATCCTCTTTTAAGCAACATTTCATGGAACATTCTGGTAAGTGAGCACCCATAATTGGCTTTCGTTGTATTTTTGGAAGAGAAGCTTGTCTGTGGACTTTATCGGAGCGGTATTGGCGGTAATACGTCTTAGCTAGTACTGCTAGCGCTTAGCTTTGTAACCGCGGAGTAGGCCCAGAACCAAACCAAGGGTTTCTGCTTGCTTATTAAGTTTCCGTCAACTTAAGCCGCCTTGAATTTAAATAAGAATATATAATATGCATGTATTTTCAGCTCATTTTATGTTTAAATATAGTAAAACACGGTGATAGTGCGCGGATTTTCAACCAGTGTGTGTGACGCGTTGTTTAGTTGGCTAGCAAGTCAGCTAGCGTTAGCTAACATTGGAGAAGTTGTGTAACGATAGTTGGTTAGTTAGCCGATTTGTTCCCAGTTTGCAGAATATTTTTCAGTGGGGTTAGGCCATCGGCAAATATCATGGAACTCATAATTATAAGAAAACTGGTCCAGCATGAGGTACAGTTTTAAAACAGAGCGCCCGTTTCAACTGACTAGCAATGGCTGACGCGAACTACTCAGTGCCACGGCTTACTTCACCATTCTAGCTTCGTACACCAGCGAGCACAACTGTGTTACCTGTCGTTTGGTAGTTGAGTTGTTCCCGCAACTCAAGCTGTTAGATATCTGGTTATAAATTTCTTGCTTGCATTCTCTGCTAATGCATATGTTATCTAAACATAGTTGACTTATGCGAACTATTTTTGGAAAGCATGGGGAAAGATCAAATTCTCAAACGAGCACGGCAGCTGTAGTTAGCGATTAGGTACCTAGTCGCTAACTACCTAGTCTCGCCTTTGAGTTGTTAATTTTACGTTCACATACGTGCTAAGTGACAACGTTGTCAACAAAACACATGCTTATGCAGTCTCCTTTGTTACTTAAAACCTGCAGAACCACATTATCTCGGAGCAAAGATCTTCAACTAAGGTCTCGAAGGGTCGGATATATGCCGAGTTTGAGTTTTAACACCTAATCAAGCTCTACTGATGACTGCCAGGTGTAATTTAGTTATTTGATAAGGGAAATCACTGGCATATGCGTGACCCTCCGGGGCTTGAGTTGGAGAACCCTATTCTAAAGGCATGTTATTTGCTCATTTTAAAGAAGTTCTTCCTTCATTTGGGGTTGTTGGATGAATTTAAACATTGTACACTTTTTCTAGAATTGTCTTGCTCCTATAGATGTCCATGATGTCACTGGCAGTGGTTTGATATTTTCCTTTTCCCCCCCCCTCTCTTTAGACCTAGATCTCACAGACGAACCAATGACGGGGATGGTTGATACAAATACCCCTGACAATGGGGACTCTTCTGCTGTGGAAGGAGCAGGGGATGGTTTCATTTCTGACCTTCCTAACTTAACCCACGATGCTCAGTGGACCATGGACCAAGTACCTGATACTCTTGCTGCGCTTGCAAATCAACAGACCCTAGACCAAGACCACATGCAACAGGCTGCTACAGTGGAGCAGTATGAGCAGCTCTCAGTGGATGGGCATTCAAAATCTGTTGGGCCAAATTCTGGTGTTTCTGAAGACAGTGCCACAGAACAGCCCAATAACATTGTTGAAGGCCACTTGGAAACGAATGGACAGACGGCAGAGGCTATTCTTAAAGAAGAAGAGCTTAGCTCACTAAAACAGTCTGAGTCTGGCAATTCAGAAAGTCCTGCCAATATGGAGCTTGAGGATGCATCCAAAGACGAAGGTGAGGATGGATCAGGTGATGCCTCTGAACAAAAACCTTCTCTTCCCTCTGATTTTGAGAGGCTGTATAAAGTAGTTGAGGACAACCCTGAAGATTTTAATGGATGGGTCTACCTTCTGCAGTATGTGGAACAAGAGGTGAGTGCCACATTATATTTTACAGCAAGCACATAAACAGCTTTCAAATGTTTTTTTTTTTTGAGAGATTAAGATATTATTTTATATATTTTATTATTTTTTTTTTTTTACAGAACCACCTTTTGGCTTCAAGAAAGGCTTTTGATGCCTTTTTCCTACACTATCCCTACTGTTATGGCTACTGGAAGAAGTATGCAGATATTGAGAAGAAGCATGGTTGCATACAGATGGCAGATGAGGTAAGGGGCATTTTGCTTGTAAATGTTTTGTTTGCCGTTTGCGGCTGCGTGGGAATTAAAGGTTGTTGACTTACTGCTGTCTTTTTTTTGTTGTTGTTTTTTTTCTTCTTCATCTTTCAGGTGTACCGTAGAGGTTTGCAGGCCATCCCACTTAGTGTTGACCTGTGGCTTCATTACATAGCTTTTCTGCGAGAGAACCAGGATACCAGTGATGGAGAAGCTGAAAATCGCATAAGAGCGTAAGTAAATTCTCCCACTCTGTCTTTTCTCAGTACATACAGTAGATTGAATCATGTATGATTTTATTTACATTTTGTGTGTTTCCTTTCATCAGTGCGTATGAGCATGCAGTCCTTGCTGCGGGTACCGACTTCCGGTCAGACCGTCTTTGGGAAGCTTATATTAACTGGGAAACTGAGCAAGAAAAGCTGGCCAACGTTACAGCAGTCTATGACCGTATCCTGGCTATTCCCACTCAGCTCTACTCTCAGCACTTTCAGAGGTTTGTGCTATTAACAGTATGTAAAATAGTTCTGGTTGTGTGTGTGATGACATGAATTTGCTGTTACTGACTAGTTTGTTCTTTTTAGGTTCAAAGATCATGTGCAAAACAATAATCCCAAGCACTTCCTGTCTGAAGAGGAGTTTGTTCAGCTGAGGTTGGAACTTGCTGCTGCCAATAAGCCCATTGTAGAGGGAGAGGAAGAGCCCCCTGCTGAGGAGCTTCCGCCAGGCACTGAAGACCTTCCTGATCCTGCAAAGGTAAGAGCCCAACCCTCAGTCTTTGTGGGTACGAAACTTGCCAGAGACAGGGAGGGTCCTACCTGATGCTGGAGAGAGGCAAAAGTGTACAGGTTTGAAGAGGTGTCTTTCCGTTAGCAGCCAGTGAATACCTGAGGATTCCAGTTGGCATCCGTTCAGGGACTCGAGATAAAAGTGGGACGGGACCGTGACGGAATGACACGTCCCTCAACCCCCTCCCCCCAGCAGCACGGCTTGGGTCACAGCTGATGTGCAGGGTGCATACCTTACTTATCCCAGCGCAAGATTCCACTTGTTTCTCTCGAGCTCATGGTGATGTAAACCCTTGGTAGCTGGACATGCAGTTTGTACATCACTCGAGATAAGTTGAATGTGTAACTGTAATGTGAATTTACATAATGTTTTCTTTTATTCTCTAGAGAGTCACAGAGATTGAAAACATGCGGCACAAGGTGATCGAGGCACGGCAAGAGATATTTAACCACAATGAGCATGAAGTCAGCAAGCGTTGGGCCTTTGAGGAAGGGGTAAGAGTGTTATGTATGCTTTAATGTTAATGGTTGATTTTGTTACCATGTAAAACATGGTTAGCATTTGGTTTAAATGAGGGTGTCTTTGTTTGTTTATTTTAAATGGTATGTCTTGTAGCTGTAATGTTGAACAATACTCTTGTTTACCTTATTACATAGATCAAGCGTCCATATTTCCATGTAAAAGCCTTGGAGAAGACTCAGCTCAGCAACTGGAGGGAGTACTTGGACTTTGAACTGGAGAATGGGTCACCAGAGCGTGTAGTGGTTCTGTTTGAGCGCTGCCTGATTGCCTGTGCCCTTTACGAGGAGTTTTGGATAAAGGTAAATGGAGCTCCCCTCGCAGAGACCTTTCCTCCCTCCTCCCCCCATCAACGATTTCACTTCCTCAGTAAAACTTCCTGCACTCTTTGCGTGTAACGTTGATATTTGACTGTATTTGTTGTATTAGGGGATGGCCAGCTTGCCACACAAGATTTGACTCCAGCATTTGCCAACTTCGTTGCATCTCTCCGTCTCCCACTACCTTACAGAAACTTATCTTATTGGTTCCATAAAGGTGCTGATGGGTTTAAAACAGAAATTCTCAAAACGATCTTGTCAATGGAAATTCACTGGTGCAGGAATCTGAAATGAAAGCTTAATTTCTGTGTGTCTCTTTCCCCCCTGTTTCTTTCTTTTATTTCCCCTCTGTATCGCTCCCTCTTTTTCCATCTTTTCTTCTGAAGTATGCCAAGTACTTGGAGAGCTACAGCATAGAGGGAGTGAGACATGTGTTCAAGAAAGCATGCACCATCCACGTACCCAAGAAGCCTAACATCCATCTTCTGTGGGCAGCTTTCGAGGAACAACAGGGTAAATGTCCCCTTTTCCATACCATTTCAGCTTAGCTGGATGTACTTTTTAGTTGGATGTAGTTCTATAACTTTAAGTACCGTTCCTGTCTTCTTTTAATTTCTAATGTTTAATTATTCTTCCAGGGAACATTGAGGAAGCGCGAGGAATCCTGAAAGGCCTAGAGGAGATGGTTCCGGGTCTGGCCATGGTGAGACTACGTCGGGTGAACCTAGAACGTCGTCACGGGAACTTGGATGAAGCTGAGGCGCTACTGCGGGATGCCATCAACAACGGAAAAAATGCAAGCGAATCATCTTTCTACTCTGTGAAACTAGCTAGGCAGCTCCTTAAAGTGCAGAGGAGCATTGGCAAGGCGAGAAAAGTACTGCTAGAGGCCATCGAAAAAGATGAGGTAAGGCTGGTGTATCCATTTTTACCCCTGCAGGTTTATTTTGAGCCTGGTTGAAGCGATATGCATCGTCTCACTTTTAGAAGCGGTTTAGTGGTAGGGAGGTCTGAAGAGTTCAAAGGATGCACGTTAAACTTTAAGAGGAAGCTTGGATTCTGCTTAATAAAGTTTAGCAACTTCAGCAGAAGCATTAATTAATTACAATTTCTTTGAATATTTTTAAATAACGCTTTAATGTGTACTCAAGTGTTGAAGTAGTCTAATTTAAGTTACCTTTGTTATTAAATATTTGTCACTATTAGCTTTTCTGGCTCAGTAGTGACATTATTACAAGAGTGACAGTATCTGTGATTTGGGATTGGTCGTTTCCAACTTTTGATAACTGTGCTGATGTTTCTCTGTTACACAGAGCATTTGATTTGGTACTTTTTGCTGTAGTTTTTTTTGAGATGCTTGTTATTTTACCGAATTAACATTCATTTTATTTAAGTAAGGAGTTGGGATGCTCTAACAATGAGAACATTGCTTGCAACATTGCAGGCTTTACTAAATCATCTGTATGTGTGTATTTTAGACCAGTCCGAAGCTGTACTTGAACCTGCTAGAGCTGGAGTACAGTGGGGATGTGCAGCAGAATGAAGTGGAAATCCTGGCATGCTTTGATCGTGCTCTCAACAGCCCTATGCCTTTGGATTCTCGTGTCACGTTTTCCCAACGAAAAGTGGAGTTTCTTGAGGACTTCGGCAGTGACATAAATGCGTGAGTGAAGATTTTTGTTTTTGCCACTCAGAAATTTCTTTCCTCCCTTTAGTATTTTCATTATCACTATCTTTTAAGGAAATTTTCTATTACAGGTTATGTATTTTAGCATGGCGCAAAACCACCTGGAACTTGCCAGTCTGCTTTGTTCTGAATTTATCACTGTGCTATTTAAAAGGGGAGTGTTGTTCTTGATGCTATATCAAAATCTAAAATCTTGATTTTGTTTCCTGCTCAGGCTTGTAACTGCATATGAACAACATCAGAAACTTCTAAAAGAACAAGATTCATCAAAGAGAAAAACAGAGAATGGGTGAGTTAACACTGAAAGTGCCCTCACAAAAATATATTAACTGGCAGAGCCTTAAAATGATGACTTGTAAAGAAACTGGCAATAAGAGCACAAAGGGTTGTAATGTACAACTGCTTTGTTTATTCTACTAGCCTCCAAAATAACCAGTGAGCCTACATGTGAGTTTATATATATATATATATATATATATATATATATATATATATATATATATATATATATATATATATATATATATATATATATATATATATATAGCGAACAGTTGTCTTCCAACACCCTGCCGGTACCCTAGTACAAATGGATTTCGTTAAACCTGAAAACCTTAATCTCATTCAGGTGGTGTGCTCATAACCATCTTGCGCAGTAACTCTGAGGTAGGTTTTTGAGTATGGCTGCTTAATTCTAGTCCTGGTGATTTGATGCAACTCATTAGTTGAAAAGCACCTCCTTGGCTGAGCAAGGTATGTAGAGTAAGATGTTCAGATGTTTGGTTCCCATCTCCACCAATTCTGTTATGGTATATTATGGTAAGCTGTGTGTTTATTTTTATTTTAAAAAAAACCCACTCTGAATGGCTTTCTGTGTTAACATTTTAATTATGCAGACATTTAGAAACTGTGGTTTCTCTTTAAGATTGCTGGTTGTGAAAGAGTTAAAATTTAAGTGATAAAGGAGAAAAAGAAATATTTCTAAATCCATATGCTTATACAGGTCTGAAGAACCAGATTCAAAGAGACAGCGTCTGGATGACGGCTCAGGAGCATCAGGCCAGATGGTGCCAGACATGCAGGCCAACCATGGAGGCTACAACTATAACAACTGGTATCAGGTCAGTGTTGACAGGCTGCACTTAGTTCTGTTTTTTTGTGTTTTTTTCTTTTGTTTTATATATATATATAAAAATATTGTGGCATATAGTGATTTCTCCCAGTTTGCCTAAACATGTACTTTAAAATTGGTCCTACAGACAACTGCAAGGCCCCAACCCTCATGATTCAAGTTTCCAATGGCAAAATTGATGTTTGTGTTTTTAAACTGAACTGGCTTCTGTTTGTAATTGTTTTATTGTTTTTATTCTTTTACAGCAATACAACTCGTGGGGAACCCAAAACTCCTGGGGCCAGTATGGCCAGTATCAATATAACCAGTACTATCCCCCACCCCCTACATGATGACCTGAAGTATGATTGAACTCTGTCCTTTTTATCCATTCTTACTGATTCTCATTGACATTCTCAGTCGTTTGACAGTTTACTTTGTTTTTGAGCATGTGTGTTGCAGATGAGTTTTTTTTTTCTCCTGTGAAAAAAGTGCAAATAAGTTTAATTTTAGCTTGATTTAGTGTGGTCTCTTTTTGGAATTTAGTACTTTGGAAGATTGGTATAAAAGAACCTAAAAACCTTAATTCTTTAACCTGTGCTCTCCTAAATGTGATGTCATCTTGTTTTCAGAGCCATGAGTGAAATTAAGGCTTTTTATTTTGACTTTTGAATTTCATAATAAAGAGATTGAAATCCTTGGATGCGTTGTGGTGGTTTATTCCCAATTAATACTAAAGGTGTGCTTCAGTCTTGCCTCAGTCATGCACTGAATGCATCTCAACCTGTGGCATACATAGCATGTCTCCCAGCCTTCTATCAGTAATTACATAACTGTAGTGTGTTTGAGTGATTGACTCCATCTAGCAGTGACACTCAGTGTTCAGAAAGTGATTCATGCAATGGAGTGGTAGGTGGGTTAACTAACAAGACGGGCTATGGTTTGTAACTGCAATTTCCCCCAGGGATCAATAAAGTGATTCTGAACTACATTCGTAGTGGCTTTTTTTTTTTTTTTTTTAAAAAAGGCTTGATGATCATGAGAAGGATTTCTGCTTCCTCTGTAACTTTTTTTTTTTTTTTATAAATAATTGCTGTACATAATTTTATTGGGACTTGATGTATTGAAACATTCATTTTGAGGTCCACATTTACAGGCTTTCAGTCATGACTGTTGCAACCACTTAATGACTAAAGAAGTGAGTAACAATGATTCATCCTGTGTGCACAGTAGTAATTAGTATTGATGTTGGTACCAGAAAGAGCAATCCCAATGGTCTTGCTTGTGTACTAAAACACTCCTGTGCCATATTGCACAGAATAGCATTTCTCAGACCAAAGTCAAGTCTAACACAAATAGCCGAAGGTCTTTACTATTGGACAAACCTTGTTTTTGGGTTTGAGTTATCCAGCTCAGTGAATAACCCTGCATTATAATGAACACCAGCCAGTGTATCCCTGTTTTCCACTCGTCCATTTTTCCAGGTTTGCTTACCACATAGGAAAACTTTGTAATTCCACAATTAAATACTGTAGTCCATCTATTTCCCTGTATACTTTCTCACCTTCACTCAGTTCTTAAGTAGTCAGGAACACAACCAAGCAAGTGTAATGCAGGCAGTGGAACATTCTCAGCACTGCAGGGACATCGACATGGTTGGACTGTGTTAGTGTGTGTTGTGCTGGTACTAGTAGATCAGACACAACAGCGCTGCTGCTGGAGTTGTTAAGCACCTCGGCGTCACTGCTAGACTGAGCAGCCCTGCTGTGTCTCATCCACTCGTATAAGCACACCACAACACGTCATATGAGGGTTCTGACCACTGAAGAACAGGGTGAAAAGGGGGCTAACAAAGTATACAGCGATTCAAATGAAGTACAGTCTGTAAGTGTAGAACTACGCTGCACATATATGTTAAGTGGAACTGATTAAATGGACAAAGGGTGTAGATCAATGGTAGGTGGCGGGATGAAGTGGCGGGTGGGCGTATGTGTACAAGTTTGTATGCAACTGGGTGTCCGGATACTTTTCGATATTACATATAACAGTGCAAAAACGTACATGCATATTGTATGATTTAACTATATTAATTATTAATTGTGTTTGTTGTTTTTAAGAGAGTTGAATATAATGATTGTTAACAGAATTTAAATGTTATAAGCTTTCCATGACTGTCCAATATATATATATATATATTATTTCGTAGTAAACACAACTTCTGGCTCGGTCGCTGTGATCAGTGTTGGGTGTTGTCTACACGTGACGTATCCTCTTCCCAGCATCCTTTTCCGTGCACATGCGCACAGCGCGCTCTGCGCAGGTCCTTTTCTCGCTCACTGTGGACTGACGAGCACCGTGCGGCGTAAGGCCTCTCTTATTTTGCTAATTTATCATTTTTATACTCTCAATGTTGCGTGAGAACCTTATTACGATTCAGTCTTATACTTTGGAGCATATGTTTGACCAGTTTTCTGGCTGCTATGTCGCATCTTGAGGGCGTTTTGTTCTCTTTTGACCGCGTGTCTCGGGCGAGCGCTGTAGCCAGTGAGCTAAACCCAGTTAGCCAAGAGCTGCTAAAGCTAAAGTTTTAGTTAGCGTTCAGTTTTCCAATGCATAACGCAGAACCTTTCAAATATATTAAGTAGAACTGGTTGTGTTCATATCACAGTAGTTTTGTTAATTTAATGTGGAGAATCTGCTGAGAGACGTCATGTAGAGATTTTCATGAACGTTATCTGGTTAGTGGCCAGATGTATGTACATACGGTGTATGAAGTTTTAAGTAATATGGCTGCACACATAAATTGACAGGAGTTGACTCTTTATCAGTGTTTAGTAGCGGCCCTCAGTGATTTACAGTTATGTTCCTCAGGTCTGGATTTATAAAGCACTTATCTAGACCATAAAAAGTACATCTAATGTCCAATCAGCTTACCTAACTTGAATGGTTTTCCGTGGCACGACAACCATACACGATCCTAATGTTACAGTGCCACAGTAGTGTGGGGTCTATAAAGCCCCCATCACCCGGTACTGAACTGTGAAGCAGTGACAATGTTCTCAGGAGAGAGGAAGCTCTGTCCAATACCTTTTAAGATGAGTGGGATTGGAGTTTGTGATCCAGATCCAATCACCCAGCATTGGTACATCACATGCTTAATGCTTTTGTGACTGAAGGCAATCAAATCCCTCACAGAGGTGTTCCAGTCTCCAGTGCTCAGGTTCCCAGTCTTGGTCCCAGAGTAGCCTGTGCTCCTGCTGCACCACATGCCCTTTATCCCAGGAATAGTTATGCTGGAGCAGGAAAACACTACTATGTGCCCGACAAAGGTTGGGGAGCACCAATCTAGTGTAGAGGTTTCCCAGAAGAAGCTACATAAGGGGGGGGGGGGGGGGGGAATGTAATGGGCAAGTGTCAGTTTTTTTGTCAGACAGCATGCCAGTAAGGAGATGAAGTATTTCTGAGAAATTTGGTTCAGAGAATTCTTACAGTGACTAAAAACTTTTTTTGTTCCCTCTTGAAGAAATCAACATGCAGCTCTTCCTCCGTGCGCAGAACCTACACACCCTTGAGGTGACTGGACAGGAGACTGTCCAGGACTTGAAGGTGAGAAATAATTTTAGTTTTGAAAGTAATCCAAACCACCCTAATCTCAGCACTGTTGTGTTCATATGAAGAAACCTGACTGAAGCATTTCTGCTTTGTAGGCCCATGTTCAGACTTTGGAGGGTCTTCCTGTGGAGGACCAAGTGCTTATGCTGGCTGGTGCCCCACTTGAAGACAGTGCTGCCCTTGTAAACTGTGGCATTTCAGAGCATTGCACTTTGGAGGTGGTTGGAAGGCTTCTGGGAGGCAAGTAACTCAAACTAATGCTGGATCTATGGCTAGAGAAGCTTCCCACAAAGCAGTTGTTTTGATGCATCCTCATTTAAGACATTATAAATGTAATGTCCTGGTTGGTAGAGTTAAACAGCTGGAATCAGTTAATACATTTTATTTGTTAAACTAGCAGCCTTACTACAGGGCCGCTTGATTTTACATAGGCATTATTTCAAATATCTTTTTCTGCAAGGATGTTGGAGTAAAGTTTTCCTTTTCTCTCCTCCTAGGTAAGGTCCACGGTTCCCTGGCTCGTGCTGGTAAAGTACGAGGACAGACACCCAAGGTAAGTGCAAAGGCCCAATTTTAAAGGCCTGTGAAGGTGGTCATGTAGTTTAGTTCTGTTTGTCCAAGACATTGCTATAAACCTTGCCCTTTTAATTGGATCATACAGGTAGCACATCTATGTACTTAAGTTCACATACTACTCCGGAAACAGGATGTAAATGTTTGCAAACACATTGCTTTGCCTGTTCCCCTGCTGCGATGCAGGATATGCTACATGCATCAATTGTAATTCTCATAAAATAAACCTTTCTGTTGGGGTCATGTTTCTAGTTAAGTTTGAGATGTCTTGTTTTTAGGTGGACAAACAGGAGAAGAAGAAAAAGAAGACAGGCCGTGCTAAGCGCCGCATCCAGTACAACCGTCGTTTCGTGAATGTGGTACCCACCTTCGGCAAGAAGAAGGGTCCTAATGCCAACTCCTAATTGATCTGATGGAGTAAACTGTTCATAAATAAAGTTGCAGCTTGAACAAAAATACTGTTTATTGTAATCACTTTATTCACTTGCCTTTGGATGAATGTTAATGGTTAAAGGAGGAAAAACACCAGTTTAGTTCAATGTTTATTTTATTGTAACTTATCAGAACATGCAAAAATAATATTGGGAGAACAAAAAAGGGTGGCACTCTCGCCAGAAATATGGAGAGTACTTTTTGCTGCTTTCCACAGTAGTACATTTTAGACTGAAGGCCAACACAAACATGACCTCACCAATACTGCCTGCGATGGTTAGACTCTCTCTGTTGAAACTGAGAACACAGTGCAGCTTGACAGAGTTCTTGGAGAGTAAATGCATGCTAGTTTATCCATGCATTAATCTATGGATACCAATTCAACCTCAAAAATGAGTTTAGCATTTGGTGGAATTCTGGTTAAAATGTGGTTAAGGCAAAAAAGCATGACATTGAAATATTTAGAACTTAATATCCATGTACACAAACTGGACAGTACACAAACTATAAAGGAATATAAAGAACTGTATAAAAGGGTGGCGCTTAATACCTTATGCCTCTGTAGGTTTTTAATTAGTATAATATGACTGTTGCCTTTGCTCTCTACATCAATATTCAACAAACATACAATATATATATATATATGAATGAAAGGATACTTAGAATCAGGAAGACCCTTTTTACCATAAGCCCACTCCGATTCGATTTCCAGCCGTGCAGTCTCACCTTTACTCATGGTCAGGAGACCCTCATCCCACTGCAAATACGTATATAAATATCAAAACAACAGTAATGCTAAATATCTACATAGCCTAAGACTTTTACATGTTAAACATAAAAACTCACCCCTCTGATAACTTTGCCCATTCCGACCTTAAAAGAAAGTGGTTTGGCCTGTTTCTTTTTGCGTGCACCTGCAAAGATCGTAGTTGAAAACAACGGCAAATCAGGCTCAGTTGTCTGTGTGATTCATAAAAATCACTGGTGCAACAAAATTGTATCTTCATAGGAGAAAATTTTCTTAATTTAATAAAATGTTGTAATGCACATGAGATTCTACTCCAAGTAATTTAGGATCTATTTCTATTGATCCAATCTTCACAAAGTGAAGGCAGTCGATGTTTCCATATGGTGTAAAACATGCCAGAGACAACAAATATGAATTTAGTAGTCACTGTTCCCTTGTGCATGATTTAACACTAAAGCATTTTTAGAGCTCAACATGAATCTTGTAAAGGTGCAGCTAGTGTATACAGTTGTATTCACAAGCTTAAGTGTTCCTGGTTTGTCATGACATGTTTGATTTTCTGAGGGACAATAAAATAAACACATCCTCTACAGAGAAAAATATTTATCCACATTTTTAAGCACAACAGCCCTTTATCTGCTGATTTAAACATTGATCCAAAAATAAAATGCAATATGTTGTCACAAACTTCGTTATATAAAGTTGTGTTATATAAAAGTTTTTAAAAATGTCACAAAAATACTATAAATAAATATAAATAAATACTAAAAATACTGCTGTTTAACATGCGTTATTTAATAACCAGTTTTCAAATCTGAGGCACTGCGGATGTCACTGTCGATGGATGTCAAGTTCATCCTCTGCAGTGTACAGATATATTTAATCATCCCTAAATCGCCTACAGCTCTGTGTATCATAAAAAACATCATTACCACAGGCTCCTACAAACTGTTTGAAACTTGCAAGAAGTATATCACAGAATCATTTTATTCAACTGTTGTCTAAGAGCATGAAAATATATTGATACACTTAAGTGTTGCAATATTATATTTTGTAAAACTATAGATATTCTCAAAAGCAGTATTAATTTTCAATTAAACAGTTTATATGCAAAGATTCGTGGCAGAAATGGTTCATTTTGTGTTTAACCCCCAAATGCTAGACTACAATACTGCTCTCTCTCTCTCTCATTATATATATATATAATTTATATCTTAGACCACTTTCTCATATGGTGTGTTTTTTTATTTTATGATACTTTTTTCTAAAATTAACCTTTTAAAAAAATGCAATATATGGTCTTGCGTACAGTTTCTCAATATATGGTAATATGTCAAAATATCAT
Source organism: Megaleporinus macrocephalus (assembly GCA_021613375.1). Classification (NCBI taxonomy): domain Eukaryota; kingdom Metazoa; phylum Chordata; class Actinopteri; order Characiformes; family Anostomidae; genus Megaleporinus; species Megaleporinus macrocephalus. The sequence goes on from CM038707.1 coordinate 33,464,462, forward strand.
GATCAAGTATCATGATTCGTAGCATATCACTGGGTTCTTGCATATACACAGCCCTAGTACTGGTTTCATAAAATTAAATCAGTGGCCTTAAACATTTGTACAGTACTGTATGTTCTGTACTGTATGTGCACTGAAACGTGCAGAATAGTGTATATTTACATTTGTTCTTTGCAGAGAATGTACTTTGACCGGAGGTGTTTAAACTTTTCCATATGATGGAACATATAATGCACTTGAGACAGCAGTAGAACACATACCTGTAGGGATGTTGGTGTCAAAGACAGTGCCATCCTCAAGTGTGCCAGTATACCAACACGCCACAGTATCACCCTTTTTGGGGAAGTTGGCCTTATCTCCTTTCTTTAACACTGCCTTTGTGAATTTGGGGGGACCCTGTTCAGCCACAGATAAACAAACAAAAACAAAAAAAACCATTTTTTATACTAAAACTATAAAGCATGCTTGAAGCATGCCTAAATAACAACCATTCAACTGTAACAGCTGTGAAGCAGTATTTTATACATGTCCATGTGTTTCATGCCCCAACGTTCATACCTCATCCACAACCTCTGCAACTTCTGTCTTCGCTTCTTTGGGCTTGTCTTCAATTTTCACAGCTTTCATATCCTGAGTCACCTCCTCCACTTCTGTGCCTTTAAATCTCTGTCAACAGTGGCAGAAACCGTTAGCTTGGTCCCTCCTAGCTAATCAAAGTCATACAGTGTGGACACTAAATGTACTCTAATACACACAGTCACATTATTATGACCACCAGCTAATACCCAGGGTAACTGTCGTGTGCAGCACGTACAGCAGCCAGATGCATTGGGAGACTCAATAAGGTCCCTGGTAGGTTGTCAAAGGTATCTGGAGCCATTCTGACTGTAGTGCATCCCACAGCTGCTGGACGAGGCGTGGGGAAGGACCCATAGAGCAAACACAACAATCGAGGTGGACACACAAATGCTCAGTTGGGTTCAAGTCTGGGGGAATTAGAGGTCCAGGGTAGTAAGTGGAAGTCTTGGTCAGCTCTTACAACCAATGTGGGCCACACGTTAGGTGTTGCATTGTCTTGCTGGAAGATCCCATCCGCCCCAGGGAAGGCAATCATATGTATGGGTGCACGTCATCTGCAAGGATGGACTCATAGCCAAATTGGTTGACAGTGTCTTCCACATGGATGAAGGGGCTCAGAGAATGCCACAAAAACATTCCCCAGACTTTAACACAGCCAACAATAAAAGTAGGATGTGGTCATAATAATGTGACTGTAACGTTGGATTTTTTTGAATAAAAAGAAAACGCATGCATCCTTACACAGTAAAATAAAATGTAATTGATAAAGAATACTTGAAAACATTTAGTTTTTTTTTTAATATTTGGCCATATTTGAGTCGTTTAACAAAAGAGATATCTTTAGTTTTGTTGTTCTCTTGTATTTGTAGAAAGCAATCGTTGCAGAACAGTCTACAGTTAAGCCCCCAAATCACGAGTCTGACTAATGTGTATATAATTTATTGAATAAAGGTTACAAGGGGTATCACAGTGATTTTTAAGCCAGTCACCTCGGCTAATGCTTACCTTGCTCTCGAACAGCTGGTTGTAGGCGGTAATAAGCTGCTCCTTTTTTGCAGTCTTTGCAACATTCTTGATATTTCCAAGAAGTTTGTGCTCGGCAAGGAACTGCAAGCACAGAGAAATACTGCATGAACATCTGCCTACTGAGAGTGTACGAAGTTAGCTTCCCAGTCGAGTTGTTCGAGTCCACCTTAAGTGCGCCAGCAGTGACAGTCTGACGACAGCACGGTCTGAACACGCGCCAGACTAGAACTGCTGCACCATTTAAGGAGGACCGGAGCACGATGCTAACTTTAGCTACTGCTCTCTACTAGTGCTGCGTTTTATAAACACTATAACACATCTGGCAGCGTTCAGTGACTTGAACATACACCGGACTACTGCAGCTATACTGAGGCCTGTATACTCTCTCCTACATGAGATCCTCTACAGCATGTAGACTATCATCATGCTGCTGTGGAGTCAGGGCTGCTAACGCTAGCCTGCTATCAAGTCTGGGCTGCACATAAACAACTGACACGGTTAAGATTTCCGCGGCGTGCACGTGAAGCCTGCATACCGAATGGGAAGCATTGTCCTGGATGAACTTGATCAGGTCTTTTTTGGGCACATCGTCATTTTTCAGTTTCTCATCGCTCCATTCTCGTGCTGGTTCTGCAGCCATTTTCCACCAAACTTCACGACCTTTCACTCCACGCGCGAGTACAAGAGCCAATCAGCGCGCTTTATGCTCCTCCGGGTCTCAGCGCTGCATTACAGTCACTTACACACAGTCGGGAAAGAGGGTTCTCCGCGAGTTCCACTGTACAGTAAATGGTACTAATAGTATCGTGAACATTCAAAGAACATGATTAAAGGGTTCTTTGCATCGAGAATTGCTTCTTCAGACTGATGGACAATGTGCTGTAAATTGTTCGGGCCATTTGTAAGAGGTTCTATATATAGAACCTTTTGATGCTGTGTTGAATCATGTTCAAATAATATACAGTACATTTTCCATCAGTCAGAACATTTCACGGTGCAAAGAAGAACCATATCTTAATGTATGTAGTGCAATGCCACATGTGGGGAAAACAGAAAATATTGGAATCCTAACATACTCCTCTGACCTGTTCCGTTGCTGTAGGTCTGTAGACACAGTGATATCTGCCACTTTCAAAGAACACAGTTTAGTTCATGCCCTGTTACAATACTATATACAATTAGATGACTTCTTTATTTATTTATGTATTTATAATAGTGGTAGTAGTAGTAGTAGTAGTAATAGTAGTAGTAATAGTAGCAGTGGTAGTAGTAGTAATAGTAGCAGTGGTGGTAGTAGTAATAGTAGTAGTAGTAGTGGTAGTAGTAGTAGTAGTAGCAGTGGTAGTAGTAGTAGTGGTAGTAGTAATAGTAGCAGTGGTGGTAGTAGTAGTAGTAATAGTAGTAGTAGTAGTGGTAGTAGTAGTAGTAGTGGTAGTAGCAGTAGTAGCAGAGGTAGTGGTAGTAGTAGTAGTAATAGTAGCAGTAGTAGTAGTAGTAGTAGTAGTAGTAATAGTAGCAGTGGTGGTAGTAGTAGTAGTAATAGTAGTAGTAGTAGTGGTAGTAGTAGTAGTAGTGGTAGTAGCAGTAGTAGCAGAGGTAGTGGTAGTAGTAGTAGTAATAGTAGCAGTAGTAGTAGTAGTAGTAGTAGTAGTAGTAATAGTAGCAGTGGTAGTAGTAGTAGTAGTAGTAGTGGTGGTAGTAGTAGTAGTAGTAGTGGTAGTAGTAGTAATAGTAGCAGTGGTAGTAGTAGTAATAGTAGTAGTGGTAGTAGTAGTAGTAGTAGTAGTGGTAGTAGTAGTAATAGTAGTAGTGGTAGTAGTAGTAGTAGTAGTAGTGGTAGTAGTAGCAGTGGTAGTAGTAGTAGTAGTGGTAGTAGTAGTAGTAGTAGTAGTAGTAGTAGTAGTAATAGTAGCAGTGGTAGTAGTAGTAGTAGTGGTAGTAGTAGTAGTGGTAGTGGTAGTAGTAGTAGTAGTAGCAGTAGTACAGCGCCCTCCTCAATTATTGGCACTCGTTATGATGTGTTAAAAGCCTTTACAAAATATATAATTTTTATTACAGAAGCATAATCTTACACTAAAAAATATTTAATTCAAGTGAATTAAAAAAAATCCCTGACTGAGAATTAATGAATGAATATTTTTCATAAAATCACCTGTTCCACAATTATTGGCACCCCTAACAATTCCTAGACTCAAAGCATTTCTGTCATTTCTACTGTAGTTTATAAAGTTGATCAGAATATCTAGAAACCTTTTTTTAGTAATAGATGTAGCAGCAGTAGTAGCAGTAGTAGTAGTACTATTATATTTCTGTAAAAAGTGAAGGAATCTATACTTTAAAGAAACAATATGTGAGGTAATGCAAAATGACAAATTCACACTCCAAACAATAGTGATTAACATATCACCACAGTTGCTCCTCTTCCCTCTTCAGTTCTTACCAGTCTAAAAGAAACATTGTTCTGCATGAAACTTTATTTTTTGACTCGCTAAGAGTTGGTGGTCCAGTGGTGGAAAGCAACACCAACGTTAACTCTTATTTCACTTCTACTATTATCACTTATTTTGTTTGCTGGCAGTCGTTATACCCAAACGTATATCCAAATTTGTCCATAAAGGATCCAACAGGGAGCAGGACCTTCAAGATGATTGACAAGAGGTTGGAATACGTCATCAGAGTAGCACTGCAACCTCATCCTTTCATGTTGGACTGATTTGACTCGACAGTACAGTGACTCATTATCACATGTACAAAGTGCTTTCTAAGACAGAACAGGTTGTGGTTACAGCACATATCTCACACGTCTAGGACATACAATCTAACTGTCATTTGTTTACATTTTGTTAATAATTTTAGTTAATGTTGGAATGTGTTCAACTGATAAGCGTATGTAAAGTATAGAAAATTTGCAATAAAATCATCATAAAACATTTAAAATGTTTATGTTAATTTTGGTCTCCTGTGCTTCACTGACATTGAATAAATTCATTAAAATCGTCCAGTAACACTATAATGGTACTGTTGTGTGGCTAAGGGCCAAAGAATTTATAGTTAAATCTTTTTTTTTCATGCAAACTATGTGGTTATTATTAATTAGAAGACAACATGTGAACACTGTCAACATTCTTGGATGCTAACATTGTTCTAAGTTTATTAAATACATTTGTTTTTATTTAATTAAAACAATTCATCATTATTGTCTATGTTGTGTACTTTGTTTTTAAGGCATTAGTATCAACTTAATGGAGATTATGATCTCTTCATTTAACCCTGTTACTCCCTTCGACAATGTTACCCTCATTTATGGTGAAAATAAATTATATACTATCAGATTTGGCTTCCTGAGGCGGGACAACAAGAAGAGTAAGCACTTACTTGATTAATGAGAAAAAAAGAAACGGGCATAAAATGAGCTCTGTTCACGGAAAGCGCCATCTGGTGGAGTAAGCACATTCTGTCACAGATCTGAATCTGGTCTGAAAGTCATGTAAAGACATTGATATCAGAAAAGTAATAAAATGAAATAAAAGCACAAAAAACATAATATTTTACATTAGTGCAACGGTTCATGTATCAGGAGCCAATGAGATAAATTACATACTTGCACATAAAAGCACACATAACTTTTATTTTTTATTCTTTAACTATAAAAATACTTTTATTCTTCAACATATATTGTTATACTTTGTATATTTTGTATATATATTTTTTATTTCTTTTATTTGTTAGCTTTATTTATTGGTGAATGGAGGAGCAGCAAAGTAAGAATTTCATTGTACAGTGTAACTGTCTGTTCTACATGACAATAAAACTTTTGAATCTTGAATCTACATAACATACACAAACGGGATGCCATTTGTGTCCCACTGATACTATGGTCACAAATGTGTATGTAAATTAAATGTAAATACATTTTTAAAAAATGTTAATTGTCCTTCACAACAACCTATGTGCATGTTGTAGATAAATAACTAATTAATCATGTTGTTTTTGCATTAATTTGTGAATCCATTGATCTTTTAATGCTTGAAATTTCATTTTTCATCCATCATATGGAGGAAAAAGTGTGCATTTTAGTTCGCCCACAACATTCACTCAACCCTGGAATATTCACACGTCATGCATTCAACAAGGCGCTGATAATGCTATTGAAAACTATTGGAAGAAGAAATGTTCTTATTATGTTTTTCTTCTTTATTTTCAGTAATAATGTATTAATGTCAGCTGATCAGCAAAGAAACCTAAGCGTAAGATGTGGGTTCTGGGATGGCTTAATACATTTTTGAATGTTTGCTTAGATTTGATTCTTAAAAAAAAATAGATTAAGCATGTACGGGGTTACGAGGGCTATGTAGCACCCACATTCAAGCCTTGATATGATGGTAAAATTACATGTTTTGTTGATTTTCAAAGTGACACTTGATACAATATAACATGTGCCATACCTTCTGTACAGAACATATTTTATGCTTTGTTTTTGCACATATAATAAATCCAGTAAGTGAACAGTAAGTGTGAATTAAAATGCACAGAACTGTGTTCACTGGAAAAGATTTAAGTTTCACTTAGAAAACCAACAAAACATGTAATTTGACCTGGAGAACCACACTTATTTAATTGCCTGGAAGTGGTTGTAGCACTGGTATAGTAAATGTCCATCACCCATGGTGATGGATGTGATAGAAGTGGCTGATAAATTGTGCAGTAACAGAATAAAGGCAATTCAGAATTTCACAACTTCTTATCACCCAAGTTTATTTAGGACTACACTTCTTAAATAGTTTAGCACTAGACTTTATTGGTATTTTACGCTGTGTATATATGTTTTGTATTTATTTTGTTTACACTTATATAAATAGGTTAAAATGGCTTTTTTCATGTTCTGATTAAATTATTAAAATGCTACTAAGCTGGGAGGGTGAAGGCTAGCACATGCTTCCTTTGAGACACCACTGTGCTTCTATGTCATAGGACAGCTCAACACACTTGAAGAAAAATGATAACTGCCAATTCTTAAGCGTTAGCTACCACACAATGGTGGTGATGTGGTTTCCTTCTTCTGTATCGATGCTCTGTTGATGATTTAAATAAATCTCTGCTGAAACTGACTTTACTTGTAGTTTATTATAAGTTGAATTTCTAACATCTTCTGAAGTCTAAGTCATCTTCCGATGTCAGAGAGAGGCTTCTGGGGCCGCGTAATGAAGATCCTCTGAACTTCTCAGCGTTCAAGGGTCATGTTCTTATAGTGAACGCTTCACCCATAGAAACTAAACACATGGCCCAAATTACTTAATTACTTCTCATTACTGGACATGCAAAATAGAGAACGAAGGAAGCTTTTATGATATAGAATCGCTAATTGAAACCAGATGCTCTGTTAAAATCCATGTCATACTCCATTAACCTTTCACCTAAATAGCTGCTTCGCATGCACGTCTCTGTATGTATGTGCGAAATATACTTCAGTGACTAGCAAGTGATTAGGGGGAGGGGACCTAGCCAGATAAAGCAAGATCAATTATGTAATCTTGGTTCCCAGCCACTGATAGCAGCGGCATCAGGGGATTAAACTAGCAATCTCCTGATGAACGTTTAGATCAGAGGTCACTAAGCAGACCGCGGTCCAGGTTTGAACCCAGACGTTGTCCAATGCGGTCCCAAAGCGAGAAACTACTGAGAAGAATTTAATTTCGATAGTGTTTATTTTGAGTGGTGGACCTTTTTAGTCTTTACGGTATACGGGCTTTGCGGCGCAGTAAACTCACAGACCAATCGTGTGCATTGTAAGATCACCAAAAACTCCTCAGCCAATCAGATCTGTGCATATTCAGGAGTGCAGCAAGCACACAGGCAAGGTACGAAGCTAGAATCCGCAGTCGGAGAATAAAGCGAGTCATAAAGAATAACGTGCTCTAAAAAGGAAAGTCAACAGTAAAAACTGACTGTTTAAACAGTTGAAACTAAGTTAACAAAAACATGCAGAATTTTTTTAATGTAACCCTTGTTTTTACTTGAAGTGAGTTAAAACACATATTAGTTTATAAATAAATAATTCAGTTCAGCCTTCAAAGAGTAAATATACTGAAATATACTGAACAGTATTTATAATTAGTTTTTCTTTCAGTTGCTGATGGTATATGATGTTGATACTAGGCTACTTCAGTTTACAGGATATAGCACTGAATCATAACACATGACTGTCTTCTAATTAAACTTCTAATTAAATACCCCTGGTTTAGATGACTGTGCCAATTGAAAGCCATGTCATATCAAGTCAGGTAAATTGTTGTTGTATTTGTAATGTAACTTCTGCTGTAACGTCTATTATAAATAGTTTAACACAATAACACATAATCTGAGTTCACATCATTGTACACCAAGAGGCTGGGGGGGAAACAGTTTTAACCAATAGTAATAATCATTTTTCACTCTCCCATATCCATCATTAATTGAAAACGCTTAAGATCCAGAAATTGTCTCACATAAGGGTGGTATTCTCTGAGACAGCCTGTCTAATATCAAGATGAAATTAATAAATACGCAGCATTATATCTTATTCACATTAATTTAAATGCTCATTTCTTTAAATAGTCAATATGCTATCAAAACATTAATGTGTCAAATGCTATAACTATATATTTAAAGATCAATATTTGAAGTTTAAGAGGAAAATTATAGTGTTACCTGGCTTGCACTGCCTTAACATATTTCAAAAGCTTCTTTGATTTTTGTAATTATATAAGCAGACCTGGCCTGAAATACAAAACAGATGTCAGGTCATTGTTCAGTTAATTGAATTCGCTGCAGCACACCTAATAATAATAATAATAATAATAATAATAATAATAATAATAATAATAATAATAATAGCTTTAAGTACAACAAATATATGAAATGCCCTCCTCCTGTATCCACAAATACTATAGGTACCACAAACCTTATGCCTTATGTTGCTGTTGTCTGGCTAAAGCACTTGGGGGCAGTAGATACACACAAATATTTAGTGCATGGACACATTCTTACTGAGGATTCACCTTCTGAGGGAAGATGATCTTCATTTTGTTCAGTGGACATTAATTGAATCACTCATCAGTGTTTACGCCTTCAGCAATGACTCTTTTAGAAAGTAGAGTCCACAGCTTCCTACTGGGCTGTTTCAAACCTTCAAACAAATGCATGTCTTCTCAGCTCAGTTTATTTTGGACACAGGTCACTGTCTTTGGTGAACCTTGGAAGAGAATTGGAGCAAATTCCGACATACTTCAGTGGTTTTGCAGCAAAACAATGCAATGTGTGGATTCAGCGACTCCTGACCTTGACCTCATGACTCTAACTCCCTCAACTTGCCAACTTGCTGAGTTTACAAAGCTAAGAACATTGTCGCATGCTTGCGCTCCTCAATGCTTGAGAAAGTAAAGTTGGAAAATTAGCATTAAAAATTCATTATCCCAATTAATTACTACCATGTGGTTCACTAAGACGTAGGAATACGAACACCCCAGGGCCTGGAGGTGAACAGCAGGCCTGTAATAAATTTGGACTGAAGCTAGCTATTACAAACAAACCTGAAGGAGACTTAGTGTAATTTTCTTACTGAAGGCCATTTTCGGTGTTTACACAGGTTGTTTAGCAATAATTTACTAGCACACATATGGCATGACAATTGTGCAAACACTTGTGCTAATATGTTCAGGGATTTCCTTTTTAAACCTTAGATTATGTATGTCCAGACGAGGTCGTTCAGTTTTGCTTTTCTCCTAAAGTTGATTTGCAAGGAAGGAAATGATGTTGCATATTGAGGGGAGACTAAAATGTTCCCTCAAAGACAATATAATTACTCTCGACTGCAGATCTTTAACAACAAAAAGCCTTCAAAGCACTTTTATTGTGTTTTAACCATCAATTTAGTTTCTTTTCATCAAATGCTCTTTTATTACTTGTTGATTATACCTCATTAAAGTAATCTAAGCTCAATTTATGAATTGCGTCCCTTGTAAAGTGTGGTTAATGGCTTAACATCTGTACAGCGCTGGTGAACCATTTTTATTCTTGGTATTCTGATGATGTCACGCAATCACAAAGGGCGGGTGGGGGGGGGCATTGTTTGGGTGTGGGGTTACTCAATGTAATGCCTGTCAACCAATATATTTGAGTGTATTTTATTTATTTGAGTCGTGTCCCTAACCACTTATCCGGTTGTTGTGTAAACAATAGCGCAGTACCATTATATGTGCGCTCATTAGTGTAGTAGGTGAAGTATAGAAGTATGTGGTTAGGGACACATGTGACATCAGTTAGTGAGGCGTGCTCAACAGCTCAACAGCTCCAGTGGCCGATGCTGTTACTTAGCTGCTCATTAAACATCTCCAAGAAAAAAACGTTCATGGTATTTCCTGATTGAGGATGATGTAAATTGGGTGTCTGCTGATATTTCCGTGACATGACGTTGGGTTTTGACCTTATTAAATGAGGTGCCTAAAATCAATTGATACATCAATAAACATGGGATGGAAATGGGACTTGAATAAGAAGCAGCCGAATAAGAATTTCAGGACTTGTGTTTATTATTTAAAAATAATATTTAAGAATGTTGGACGCTATGTTGGCCACTTTTGTTCGTTTTTGTAAAATGCCTTATAATGCCATAGAATTTTCAGACCTTGAAAGGTGATTCGTTTATACAGATTCAGTCCACAAATCTAGCAAATCCTCTTCTCGTGGGCTCTCTGGGGACTATTCATAATGGTCATATTACAAACACTATATTGCCAAAAGTATTCGGTCATCTGCCTTCACAAACATATGAACTTGAGTGACATCCCATTCTTAATCCATGATTCTTTACTATGATTTTGGCCCACCCTTTGCAGCTATAACAGCTTAAACTCTTCTGGGAAGGCTCTCCACATGGTTTAGGAGTGTGTTTATGGGAATGTTTGACTGTTCTTCCAGAAGCGCATTTGTGAGGTCAGACATTGGTGTTGGACGAGAAGGTCTGGCTCGCAGTCTCTGCTCTATTTCATCCCAAAGGTGTTCTATTGGGTTGAGAAGATTTGTATGGATGAGTGAATACTTTAGTAACATAGTTTATCTTTTGTGGTCATTATGCTCTACAAGGCTGTACATGCAGTAGTGGTGAGACGAGCTGTATCAGAGCACATTCAAAGTTACAGCTTACCTACCAAAATAGAGACAGAAGTTTCTTAATGATGTAATGAAATACTATAAAGTCTTCAATTTTAGCCATAAATATGAAAACTCCAGGAAAAAAACACCTCTATGATATGCTATGGAACTCCACTAGTTTCTTAACATCAAGCTAACAGTGATTTGCAAGAACATTTTTGGCCTTTGTAGATTAAACACATACGCCACACATAAACCTTAAGCTTCTAAAAGACATTTCATGTTAAACTTGAAGCTTGAAGCTCATGACACACATATTATCATGTGTTTGACCCTCATAGTGAATCTTTAAGTGGAAAGGTCTGGAGAAGAGCTGCCGCTGCTGTTTTTCATTTCTGACAACTGATTAATTAAGCTACTGCTCATATGCACAGTCACTAACATATCTAGGACTTCAGGAAGGTTTCTTTTCGCACAAAATTGGTCCCACCTGTTTAAAATTCAAATGTAATTAGTTGATTCTTCTGGCAGTTTGCAATTAGGCCGAGGCTTAATGTAACATGTTACAGTGCCTCTTCAGCTGTTAAAATCCTAACCAGGAAGAGAACTCACTAAGCTGAGTATATTTAGAAACTGCAGAGGAAAAGAATTCCTGAAAACCTGGCCAGTTTTTTAATGAACATTCTTATTTAGCTCTATTGTTTTAGCTCTATTGTTTTCTATTCATATCTTAAAACTAAAACAAGAGTAGTAGTGTAATACCTGCAGAATTTGAATACATGTATGATTTTACTGAAAAAAAGAGAAGTAAAAACTACAGACATGTAAGACCTATAAGGCCATGAAGGTTCCCCTCTCCAGGAATGGTTCATACTTTCAAACCTATTTTAAATAAAAAGAGCAGGAAGAACTCCCCATATTCTGAAATCTCACACAAAAGGCCATTAGAGCCTAATAGTTGGTCATGAAGGACTTTCATGAACTAAACATGATCAAATCCTGGCTTACTGTCCTCTTTCTGTCACATAGTTCATGTACAATTCCACATCCAGCACACATGCAACGGCTCTACCTATACAGGGCTTGTTAACGTTTTTCAAATGTTCCCAGGTCTTACAGAAGCTCCCACATCTGTGCAGAACCACGTCTTCTATGTCAACTCTAATCCATGCCCACCCACCATGAAATGGGCTTGTTAAGAGTTCAGCAGATTTCAGTCAGATCCACCCCCAGACCTGTCATGGCATCATTCACAGGGCAGATGCAGCGTTTCTTTATTTTTCTACCTATATACCTGCATTGATTGATGGAAACTAATTGGAAAACAAAATGGATTTTGAGTTAAACCCATGGGTGGCCGTAGATTAGGAATAGTTCACTGTTTTTTTCCTGCTCCAAATACTAGATCGACTAAGTCAGCAAAATTGACTTCTTTGCATCTGAGCTATGAGACTAATGGAAGTTTGTGCCACCTGTTTATTTTGAGTGTCACACATTTTCATCACATTGTACTTGTAGATTTGCCGACCAAATCTTGGTCAGTTTGTGAAGGTGGATTAGAGGCAAACTTTTTTTGTTGAGTAAATTAATAGTAAAACTAATTATCTGCTTAGGTGCCCAAACATTTTGACTTTGGGGGCCGAAGTGCAATATATATGGTGGGCTGCAGGCCAAAAAAAGACAAACAACAATACAAACAAAAAAGGTACGCTTTAAAACCATATTCAGTGTTTTCAAAAAGTTTTAAAAAGTTAGTAGAGTTGCCCTAAAGATCCCAAATTCTTTATATGTATTTTATTTTTTTCCACTGAGGTTCCACATAACATTTGTGTATTCAAAAATGGTCATAATTCATTTTAATATGGCCATTTTCACTCTCTTTTCTATAAAGTCTTTTCTGATTGGCTGTGCTGTGCTTTATTCAAATAGTGCTCAGAGCTGAAACACTCTTCAGAATTCAATCTGAATGGCCAAAGGCTGCGTTAATGAGTTGGTTCTTGTGATGTTTATGGTTCTTGTGTTAGTTTCCATATGCGAAATATATACATTACAAATATTCACATATATAAAATTGTGGAACATTTTGAAGTTTTTACATGGATCAAACTTTTTAACTTTATTTGCCAAGAGCGGATCTAGGTGTGGAAAACAATATTAGCAATGTTAACACCTGTTTGCCTTTTATTTATACCACTAAATTTGTTTGCTGCTGAACATGCATTATGATTGAAAATTGAACATGCATTATGGTGAAAAAAAAAGAAACAATATATATACACAATACATGTTATATGATGTAATACACTATACTACCTTCTTTATATAAATATTACTGTTCTGTTACTGTTCTTTAAATCTAGACTGTTAAAGGGAAAAATGATTTACTGGCTTACTCATATAGTTTGCCTAGACCAGCAACTAAACTACTGCATACTAAACTCAGGCTGTACTGAAAACCTTCACTGGTACTGACCTCTGCATTAAGAATGACTTTACTGGATCTAAAAAAATGTGTTATTTATTCATTTTATTCTGAAATATTTAAACAATATCTTCAGGTAAACAAGATTTAGAAAAGAAGAAAAGAATCAATCATAAAAACAGGGCATTTGTTTGAAGTTTGAGAGGCATGAGAAATGTTTTGCAATAGCAGGCTCGTTTGTCAAAAACTTTGATAAAAAAAAGAACTATTCGATTTTCCAGGAGAGTTATCCTAAAAGAGTTTAAATTAATGATAAGCATGAGCCACTGGTCATCAGTGTTATTTCTTCTGCAGATGAATGCTGGGATTTTCGGGTCTAGACTCTGGATCTAGGCAGGGGGTCCAGGATTGCTTTTTAAAACAATGACAGCATACAGTAAGACTGCCCCCAGAAACCTTCTGGGCAAAAAAAAAAAGCATATCTTTTAAAATCTTCATCGTGTTCCCCATAAATTGGATCTGTCTTTCTAGCCCACAGTACGTGTCAAAATGTAATAAGAATTTTTTTCGAGATTTAGAGGAATTGTACATTGAAATGTTTTATATCAAAAGTCTAACATTACTTTATGTAGCTGGAAATGGGGTTGTGTTCAAAGGGGATTTCATTTCATTGATCTACCACATCAGTTCCACTTCACAGCTCACAAAAGACGTCTGAGTTAGTCATAGGTCTTAGTTTCGGCCAGAGTGGTGTTTTAAACGTGTTCTAGAAATTATACTCCTTGATTTGACTTATTGACTCTGGTCGTTACAATTAGAATTAAAGGTCTCTCTCTCTCTTTCTCTCTCTCTCTCTCTCTCTCTCTCTCTCTCTCTCTCTCTATCTATCTCTCTTGCTCACTCTCTCTGTCTGCTCTAGTTTGGAGTGCTCAAGGCGGAGGAGGGTTTTGATTCCACCTGTGTTTCATCTCCAGAGCTTCACACATGGCCCCTGCGCAGCCTGTATGAAACATCCGCCAGGCGGGTGCCTGTGTTCTGCTATGCTCCACCAACCGTGCTAACACGCCTCTCTCCCAGGGCCCTATTCACTTCAATTACTGCACATGCCAGCGAGAGCTGCTCTCTCCACCTCCCTCGCGTTCTACTGAGGTGTTTTTTCTTCTTCTTCTTTTTCCCTTTTGAAGAGATATAATCTCCATATCAATGTTTTATAGCATGGCGTGAGCCTGCTGGCAGTGTACCTGTTTTTCTTTTTTTTTCCAATTATTTGTTATTTATTTTCATTTCTCCAGGAAAGATTGACCACATGTGTTGCTTTACTGAAAGTCAGCAGAGGGGAAGGCCAGTTTCAGCTTTATCTGCGGGTTGCGCAGTGCCACGGGGGAAGAGCAGGAAAGAAATATGATAGCCTTGCTTGACAGAGGAAAATATTTCAGTGAGAGCAGGCATTACTTTTCAGTAGAACATTATCAGAGTTGCCGGTGTGTCTCTCTCCAGCTTGTCATTGTAGAACACAAATGAAGCAGCTCAGCTCGCTGATAGAAAGCTAAAAATAGAAAGGAGGAACATTTCAAGTGTGCACACAAAGCTTCAGTCATTTTGCCACAGTTTATTGGCACTTATTACACATCTCCGTGAGGCATGATTTGGGGACCCTGAAAAAAACCCACTGAACCACAGTGATGTTGGTTTTGATCATAACTCTCCTTTATTGATGTTGCTCAACAAATGCACAACATTTGATTGAGTAAAACGGAGTCAGCCGTGAAGTTTTAGCTAAATGCAGTCACTTGACAGGTTCTACTAATGTCATGGTGTGAAATACTGGACCCCTCAGGACTCCCTAAATGCCTTAATATCAAAAATTCTGGGGGGGTCTGTGAAAATACATTTTCTCATGTTCTGCTGTTATTTAGGGTAAAATAGACGCTCAAGTACAAATTCAGAGAGAGGTCGTTGTTTAGCCTTCTTCACCCAAAATCACTAAGCTTCATTCTTTGGTATTTTAACTAACAGCACTGGGGCGCCTCAGGGTGGATCTATAGCTAACTGGATCACCCAGTTGGTCATTCATAGCCTGGTAACTGGTAACTTTAAGTGTGCCCTGGAATACTTCTGAAAAAGTTTACAGTACCTCGCAGCATCCTCAAATCTTAGCAGTAACGTCGCGATAAGGAGCGAGTTAGCAGCCAGTCAACACAGACGTAGCCAGCCAACATAAGACCCCCAAATACGTTATGAAACACCCATTTATTTTTTAAATCACTGATTTAGAAAATTAAGTGTTTTTTGCTATTATTCTCTCCTCTGAAATGCTGGGGGTGTGTCCTCTAAAAGCATTGAAACAATGCCTAGGTGTGAAATGTAGCTGTTGGACGCTAACAGCCTGAAGGGTCTAGAGTAGGTTGACTGGCTGTCTTATTGCTGTAGTGGAGGACCAACAAGCTGTAAGGAGGGTTAAGGTTTGCAGTGTAGCAGCAGAACTCTGATAGTTCTTTGGTTTTGTAGTGAAATGTAGCCACTAGCCACTGGCCTTGCTTAAACACAGCAGAAGGAGGCTTGAGAACAGCTTGCTGGTCTGAGTAAACGGTAGCACCTTAGCTTAGCTGAGTTGTAGAGGAGATTGTTGTAGGGGAGGGGACCGGTGAGCTCTTCAGCAAATTCTGATATCCAGATCATGCATTTGTGGGACGAAAGCATAGCTAGCTAGCAAACTGCACACTGTAGTAGGTGTAACAACATCATATTTGAGCAGGAGAATTAGGAGTTAGACCATTAAACTGTTTTCCATGATTTTTGGGTTTTAATGGTCTAACACCTAATTCAGCACTAGATAGTCCACAATCTTTTCACATGTTTACAGTAATTATTTACTAGCATATACTAGCATGTGTGTGGAAACAACCCTGAAGGGATGAAGATAGCAGGTGGTCCGCTTGTGTTTCGCTTCTGGGTAGCCCACAGGTGGTTAAGCAGAGTTTTAGACAACATGCCATCACTCATTTTCCACTCACAGACTAATTTACTGATTTTTAGGAACTGATTTGTTAAGTAAATATTTTTTAGACTTAGCAACAATGTTTTTAGCTAAATAATTATATATTATTAAAAGTATATTTCACTTTTTGTCATCTTTTTCTGACAGTTTATATCGGGGAACTGTGAATTTGGTTTACACAGACTTTGATAAATTTTAAGACAGAACTCCCCTCCTTGTATTGATCTCTCCTCACTTTGTTATAATGACCTAAAACAGTTTGATGTGTATAAACATTGTTAGAGTTTTATACTCTTTACCATCCAGTCCACACCAACTGCACATTTGAACTAATTGTTTTTGAGATATCATGATCAACACATTTACCTGTTCAGCCTATTCAACCTTCAGCAGTTTAGCCCTGCCTGTTCATGGTAACTTTATAAGGAGTGTTTTTCTAAATGAGGCAAAATACAGGTAATCGTTACTGTCAGAACAAAACTTTCTGCGTCTGAGTTTTTTTTACATACCAGCTGCTCTTTACTGTGTCAAAATTTCATCACAAATTAACACAATTGGGCTACAATTACATAAAATAACATCTTCTTGCATTAATTACCATTCAAAGATAAGAAGTGTTTTTCTCTCCCTTGTAGACTTTGTGAGGATGTAAGGTTTTATTCTGACAGCAACAGTCTTTCAGTCTTTGAAGCACAGTAGCGAGTACAGCACATTTCATTCTAATTGTTAAAGAGAGGTTGCAAAAGAGTGGCCACATTAAGTGTCAGCTTGATCAGTGCAACACAGCTCTTTCTCATCCTCTGGTCATATAGTCCCCTTGGTCTACCTTCCAGTGTGTCTCTTTTTGGTAACACTATATGGCTTATTGTTTGTAGATACTGCACATCCAGTGTTTCTTCTGAAATCGAGGGTATTAATAGAAAGTATGTCCCATTTTGCCGCGGTAACAGCTCTCTACTCTTTGGGGAAGACTTTACACTAGATGTTGGAACAGCTACTGATGTTGGATGATTGGTTCTGGATCACAACCACCACTCCCAACCCTCCCCAACGGCACTGGATGGAGCCCCATCACTCCAAAGAGCACAGCTACACGGCCCAATGCTGGGGGGCTTTTTACCCCTCCAGCTGACTCCTGCCATTGGGCATGGTGCCCTTAGGCTCATGTGTAGCTGTTTCAGAGGGTCCCATTCTATTGGCAAAGCTAAATTCAGTTTTATCTGGATACTTGTAATTGGCTGCAAGGTACCATGTACCCAGCTGTTGGATTTGGTTGTATACTGGCTGTGCACCCATTAACAACTATTTTTTATTTAATTTTGTCAGTGAAAAATAATCTTCAGTTTAGTTAACGTGGACAGTATGCATCAAATAGCATCAAATGTACATCATTTTCTACATTCTCCAGATGTAGTTGATCAGGCAGCACATGTTTAGCTTCTTTACTTTAGAGCTGATTGCCAATAAACCAAATAATACACTTAATTTTTTTCTGTTTAGCATTAATTTGTAAGATTAGCCGGTATTTGTAAATACAAATGTAAATTATGGCATCCAATGACATTCTGCAGGTGGAGGGAACTTGGAATTCTGAAAACAATACCTTTTGTTTAAAATAGATTCCTGCTGCATTTGGCTACACCGCAAGGTTGAGTACGGATGGAGCAATATATATTTTTTCAGAGTATGAGCATGTTTTCATTACTAGCCTGTACTGAGTCGGGTACCGTAAATGAGCTATTATAATGAAGTAAGTTAGTTGTTAGAGTAAATGAGTGCAACATATTTTAAAAGTTAAGTCATTAAAAACGTAGAGACTTTGGGACATTAGATAGCTATAGTGCATTAGTTAATTTAGATTTATAATAGCTCTGCAGTGGAGAAGAACGGGTTGTGTTCAATGTTAGAAAAGCAGTACCCACTGTGCGGAAATGCTCGGCCCACACTGCACGCTGAGTACTGAGCTGCAGATGTGCACTGACTAAAGCATTCATAGTAGGTTGAACATGGTCACCATGCAGTGTTTATGTAGTTTGTTGAGAGAAAAGAACAGAGAGAAGGAAGGAGAAAGAAGAAACGCTAGACAATGCTTAGACAAGGATACGGGTGGTAAGGTTTTGCTGGGGGAAGAGAAAGAGCAGCTATGTTTTAGAATTAAGCTAATATAGGCTATGTTTTTAGCATCTAGCTAAGTGACAATGTGTGTTCTCCTCGCTGTTTATGGTGTTTTTGACACTGGAGTTTATCAATGATATCCTTTTACACTGCAGCAGTTCTTCTTTCACTCCCAGCTTAAGTCGTTTGGTGTGGCAGCATGTGTATCAATGTGTTGGTAGCAGTTTGTTTTCCTGAGTAAGAGTAAATGAGTATCTCAGTACTGTTATCAGCATTAATGCATCTCTAATAATAACAGTAAGTCATACAGTGTTCCACACCACATTGACACAACTAATAGAGGAATATCAGGACACCAGACATGTCTTGGTTGACTGAATACATTTGGGCAAGTGGAAAGTTATGTAGCTTTGATATTTTTGCCAAATTATTTCTTTAATGTAATATTATTTAAGAATATTGAATAAAAAAGCCAACATCACATATGAATGACATCTAATTTTTTTGGTTAGGGTTTTTAGTTTAAGAGTAAATGAGATGAATCAGAGAAGAACAGCCTCACAGATATTTACAATGGTTACACATTAATGAGCACAGTTATTAGGAAAAGAGATTCTGTTTTTATTTTGTAATATGTGCTGTTCAATAAGTAAAGCATAGCAAGTGAAAACGTTGAAACAGGATTTTTTATGTAGTGTTGTGGTTCATTTTTCTGAATTCTGTGAGAAAGTTTTGCTGCAGTAAGGTACATGGCCAATGTTTTCAAATGAATAGGAATGGAAATTTTAAAAAAGCATATTCTCTGCTTTTCAATTCCTCATTTTCACCTTTTAAATGTGCCTATGATGTGCTCTAAAGTATTTTTTTTTTGAATGTACAGAGCACAGTGTATTCACTTCAAGGGAATGTTCCTGAATGAAGTAGAAACATCATTATCACACTTCTAGTAGGATGGAACTTTGCTTCCAGTCATTAATGAAAAGACACTGTTTTTTTTAACAGCTACAGCTATTTCTAGAACACACTGTGAATTCTTACAGTAACTTTAAACTGTCTTCACTTAAAATAAAAAGCATGTAAATAATATGATACTGGAATTAAAAAGCTACCAACTATTCAGGTCTCACCACTCATTTGTCCAACATGACAATACAATTCAAACTTGTATGAACAGCATTCACAAAATCAGCAGGCAAGTAGCAAACACGGAGCACATCTCTGATCTTTATGTTTTATTTATTTGTTTACTTTTTGGTTTGGGATTTCTGCAGTTTGTACAATGGGACTTTGATTAGTAGAGGGGTTGTTATTGCTGAGGCATTTTTGGAGTAAATAAAAGCTTGAGAGTGGCTGTAGAGTGCTACGGAACTCACTACTCACTCGCAATCTCACTTCTCACTCCTCATCACCCAAACCCCGTTACCTTCTGACCCCATGTTTAGAGTTTGGCAAATGGGTATTAGACTTAAGAGAGTGGAACAGAGAGATGTAGCTCTGAGTGGTTGACCTCTGCTCCTGAACCGATGCTGCATTCGGTCAGACGAGCCTCTAGCGCATTCTTAATTATTTCTTACTGATGGCCTAATCCATCAAGTGAGTCCGAGTGGAAGAGTTCCAGAGAAGAAGACAATCGGAGAGAGGTGTACACCAGATGGAGGGAGAAGTGTGTGTGTGTGTGTTAGTTCGTGTATATGTATATGGTTATTATGGTTATTATAAGTAGTGCCCCATGAGCTTTACATGTTTTGGCTAAAAGAAGAATGCTTTCTTAGATGCTTAGATGTTGCTGGTCCTACTGGCCTGATATCAGCAGCGTTTGACACTTTAAAAGGCCCAAACTAAGGAAATTGCAAATTTTCTTACATGTTAGGATTAATTCCTAGAAATGTCTATATATATATATATATGTGTTTTCTCTGTAGAGAGTGTAGAGGAATCAGCATGTAATTTGTCTGGAGATATTTGAACATACAGTGGAGGAAATATATATTTGATCCCTCGCTGATTTTGTAAGTTTGCCCACTGACAAAGATATGAACAGTCTATAATTGTAAGGGTAGGTTTATTTTAACAGTGAGAGATAGAATACCAAAAAAAAATCCAGAATATTACATTGTATAAAATATATACATTTAATTGCAAAGTAAGTATTTGATCCCCTACCAAACATTAAGAGTTTTGGCTCCTACAGGCCAGTCAGGTGCTCCTAATCAACTCATTCCCCTGCATTAAAGAACGCTATCTTAAATTGTCACCTGTATAAAAAACACCTGTCCACAGACTCAATTAATCAGTCAGACTCCAACCTCCTAAACATGGGCATGAACAAAGAGCTTTCTAAGGATTTCAGGGACGAGATCATAGACCTGCACAAGGCTGGAATGGGCTACAAAAGCATAAGTAAGACGCTGGGTGAAAAGAAGACAACTGTTGGTACCATGGTAAGGAAATGGAAGAAATACAAAATGACTGTCAATCGACCTCGATCTGGGGCTCCATGCACAATCTCACCTTGTGGGGTATCCTTGATCATGAGGAGTGTCAGAAATCAGCCTATAACTACACGGGGGAACATGTTAATGATCTTAAGGCAGCTCAGTGCACAGTCACCAAGAAAACCATTGGTAACACATTACGCCATAATGGATTAAAATCCAGCAGTGCACACACGGTCCCCCTGCAAAAGAAGGCACATGTGCAGGCCCATCTGAAGTTTGCCAGAGAACACCTGGATGATTCTGAGAGTGACTGGGAGAAGGTGCTGTGGTCAGATGAGACAAAAACTGAGCTCTTTGGCATTAACTCAGTGTTTGGAGGAAGAGAAATGCTGACTATGACTCAAAAAACACAGTCCCCACTGTCAAGCATGGAGGTGGAAACATTATTTTGTTATTATGTTTTGGGGGTGTTTCTCTGCTAAGGGCACAGGACTACTTCACCGCATCAATGGGAGAATGGATGGAGCCATGTACCGCAAAATCCTGAGTCAGGATCCTGGACAGGGTCTGGGCTGCGTCTTTCAGCACGACAACGACCCAAAACATACAGCCAAGGCAACAAAGGAGTGGCTCAAAAAGAAGCACATTAAGGTCACAGAGTGGCCTAGCCAGTCTTCAGACCTTAATCCCATAGAAAACTTATGGAGGGAGCTGAAGGTCCGAGTTGCCAAGTGACAGCCTAAAAATCTTAATGATTTAGAGATGATCTGCAAAGAGGAGTGGACTAAAATTCCTCCTGACGTGCGCAAACCTCATCATCAACTACAAAAAATGTCTGACTGCTGTCCTTGCCAACAAGGGTTTTGCCACCAAGTATTAAGTCTTGTTTGCTTGAGGGGTCAAATACTTATTTCTCTCTGCAAAATGCAATTAAATGTATATATTTTATACAATGTAATTTTTATACAATAATTTTCTCTCACTGTTAAAATAATAAAATTACAGACTGTTCTTATCTTTGTCAGTGGGCAAACCTACAAAATCAGCAAGGGATCAAATATTTATTTCCTCCACTGTATGACTGTAATAGCTGTTGCTTACAAAATGACACATGACGGCCAATAACCTGTTACTGTCTGGTAGATAGAGTCCCTACAAAAGAGAAGACCTGCTGAACATCTGGCATCTGCTTATAAAGAAATTTGGTGAAATGTTAACATTCAAACAAACCCTAACCAATCATCATTTAAATGAATGTTCTAATAAACATTAAAAGAGATAAGATGCTGCCCTGTGTTAATATAGGCTCGCTGTACTAGGAATTCCAACACAGCCCTACATAAGTTCCAAGGGATCACAAGATATAATGTAATTATTATTATTATTATTATTATTATTATTATTATTATTATTATTATTATTATTAATAATAATAATAATAATAATAATAATAATAATAATAATAATAATAATAATAATAATATTTCTGCTGGTTCTCAAACTTCTGTAAAGCTGCTTTGGGACAACGTTGTTGTAAAAAGCATTATACGAATTAACTTAAATTGAATTGAATTAAATTTCTTTATGTTATCGTGCTATGGCATAATTGTATGTTTATTTGTTAAGTTTAGAAATGCAAACTCCAGGAATCCCTGTCCATTGATCATTGTTAGATAGAGAGAAAGAGAGAGAGAGAGAGAGAGAGAGAGAGAGGGAGAGAGAGAGAGAGCAACAGAGAATATAGACTATAGCTGCATTGCTGCATTATATTCAACACAAGGCAATTAGCTGACAGCTCTAGATAGGGAGGCGGTCATCTATATTCACATCATGCCTTTACACTGCAGACGTCCTTTAGAACATTGAAGCAATGACCTTCTTTCCCTTCTGTTCTATCTAGTTAAGGTTAAAATGGAGATTACACCTCATTCCAGACTGCTTCCTCGGATGAGCCTTATCTCTCTTTCTCTCTCTCTCTCCCTCCCTCCCTCCCTCCCTCTCATTCTCTCTCCCTCTCTCTCTCTCTCTCTCTCTCTCTCTCTCTCGTTATTGTCCACTAGAAATTAGTTATGGGCCACGTGGAGTGACCTCAGGGCAGATCTCTGGTCATGTGTGCTCTCAACAAACCTGTGCTGACTCATACAGTCTTCGTCAGTTTCTTTGTCTAGACAATTCTTATGCTAAGTGAAGCCTTTAAACTGTAGAGCTACTGTTCAGTTAGACATACTGTATTATTACAGCTGTATATGTAACTTCTATGAAAGTTTCTTCAGGTTTATAGACAGTCAAGCGGCTTAATGATGTAAAATGACAGACTTCAGAAGAATACTGTCTTTCTTCAAGCTGCATTATGTAAGATTATGTAAATAGAAACAAACATGATAAAAATATGGGGTGCATACTTTCACTGCTGGTCATTCTGTGAAGTCTGACATTTAAAAGTGAGAGGCGCCGGGTCAGATTTGGCAGGACTTCTTTTCAGACTTCATCATACATCTTAATGAATCCACACAATCAAAAATAAGGTTCAGCCCAAAGTTTAGGTCTGAAATACAAGATTGCAATCAATATGATGAAGATATGAGAGTAATAGTATATGATTCACTCACAACCTCATGTCCTTGACCATGTGTTGACTGAGTTTGTCTTAAATACTATTTCAACTTGCTTGCAATCATCTAATTCATCCATTTGCAGGGGATCGAATCACAACAGATGTAACAAAATGCTCTTTAGCTCTTTCAGTGTGTGTAGTTACACATTTTACACACACACCAGAAAGGTCTCGAAGTTGCCCACCAGAATTATATAGTGTAGCTTTGGGATAAACCTTTCTAAAAAAACCCTGAAAAAATAATTAAAAATAAAAAAAAATCATAAAAAAATCATATATATATATATATATATATATATATATATATATATATATATATATATATATATATATATATATATATATATATATATGATTTTTCTGGGGTTTAAGTTTTTAAGTTTATCATAAGCTACACTATATAATTCTTTACAGGAGTGGATCTTCTTCACAAGTCAGTGGAACCAGAATTATTTCCAAGCTATTATCAATTGGTCCATTTATAATGAAATTTTCACACAGTATAAAGAACAGCTGTCATGTTCAAATGATATACATAACAAAAATCACCAAAAATGTAGATATATGTTTTTCATTTGGAACTGATTTGTAATTTTTAAGCTCTTCAGTTATTTTTGGTCAAATTTGTATACGTGCATCAGACAGTGTTTGAATATGGCTGGAATCAGACCTGTTTCATTTCATTTCCCTTTCAGCGTGGTTGCTTATGCTCTAAAATGAGGTAAACGTAGTAGCGCGAGAACCACTCTACCTCTTTTTATTTGCACCCAACATGTGCAGATATTTTCAAATTACAGCTTGGGAAGGAAACTCTGCCCCCATTTCTCTCCAGCCCTCCGGTCCCCCACTCAGCCTACTCCACTCTCTAATCACAGCAATTTCAGCAGCGTTGTTGGGAGGGGAGATTGCTCCACTCCAGTTTGTGTGTACGTGTGTGTGTGTGTATGATATGAGATAGTGGGGGAAATGACACCCGTGAGAGTCAATACACGGCCCAGGATGGATGCCTCGTAGCTCTGCTCAGCATTTCTAATGCAAGCTGGAGTGAGGAAGCCACTGTACACCTTCATTTCCTCCACCACACTTTTTACCTTCATTTTTTTTCAAGGTTAGTTCTTGCAAGATTAAGCTGCGCCGAAGCCGGAGATGCCAATTACCATAAGCAGGTTCCTTCGCATTCTGTTTTTCACTCTTGCTGTTGATCACAGTGCTTTTTCTTACTGTTGACATTTGAAATGTATGAGGGGAAAGAAACACCTCGTATCACACGTGGCTCAAACAAATGAAAAGGTACAGATGTGATTCAGAAGCTTTTAACCTGGTCCCAAAGCAGTCAGAGGTCATTTCAGGGCATGTGTTCATTAATACATAGCAAACAAGACTGTTAACAGGAAGCTTACATATTACATTAAAGCTGCACTAAAATGTGTATCCTAGATTTGAACTTCAAGTGATCTTACATCATCATCTTTCATGTTATTTAGTTTAGCTTACCTGAGACAGGGCCTTAATATGCGAAAGAGAAAGAGACTATAAAGCCGACTGGGACAGAGGGAGACTTAATATTTTAGTCTTTTTTTTCTTTCTTTTTTTTACCCAAAACAGTTTACACAAATCATTAAAAGATTTAATTCCCTGTTGACTACTGTTTAAACACCCTGCATTATCTATAATTCCCTCGACTGCACTGAGGAAACCATCAACACAACACTGCTCACTCAAGCTGAACGTCTATTAGCTGAAGTATTACAAGTAACCCTTTAAGATCAAAACAAAACAGCAAACATTATTCATTGAATGCAGTCTTTGCTGGGATGGTACTGATACAGATATTGTGGACTAATGCTGATATCCAGCATTTTTCATGTACATGCAGTTATGTGCAAAAGTTTGAGCACCCCTAGTTAGTTTATATATTTTTCTCAGCAGAAATAAAGCAACACATCCTCAACAGGGAACAATTCAGGAAACATTCTGCAAGTTTTAGTGCACAATTTCAGTTATTTTGGCTTGACTTTAACATATTATCGCTGTCCAATAAAAAACAAGATTCTCCAAAATAGTAACTTTGCAGGAGAGGGCAAAAATGTCTTTACTTTCAATGGAAGTTAATGGAACCAATTTTTTTCCAAGCTATTTTGAGCATTTCTATTGGTCTATTCATTATGAATGTGTGTTCCCACAATGTAAATGGCAGCTAAATGGAAGAAATAAAAAACATACATATTTTTCATTGGACAGCAACAATATTAAAGAAAAAAAAACCAACATACTATATACAATGTGCCATAGTCCACGTTTCAAGTTTGATTTTCCCTCCAATGTGTTCTATTCAGCAAGTAAACAGCAACTGTACATGTGTGTTCTTTCTCAAGGATGTGATACATGTATTGTAATTTGACCAGGAGTGGCCAAACATCTGCACATGACTGTATCTGCCAGTAATTCCACTGCTGACACTGATAAGGGTTAGAGCCATGAGGAAATCCAACATTTATTACTGTGGCGTTTTAAAGCAATGAAATGAGTGAAATGTAGACAGCAACCCAGCATCACCAAAATGTTCTGAACTGCTGGAATACAATATATACGGCATCAAATAACAATCAGATCTAAACATTTGTCTGATGCCAATAGGTTTAGCAATTACCAACTGATACTGATATACATTAGGTCTCAATGCATTTATTTGATATGCACATTTTTATCAGTGTCAATGCTTTTTGGTTTGAGTCACAACCGGATTTTGAACTCCTCATTATTTGTTATCTTTATTTAGTTTTCCATTTTATTTTTTGATTTTAGTTTTGTTTTAATAATAGTATTTTAATAGGGTACTGATGGTTTTTATTTAGTTTAGTGTTTGTTTTCAGTTTCAATACTGGCAGGCCTCTCGACAGGTATCCAGGGCATAGTTACAGTTGCTAGAATTATGAGCAACCAACTGAGTGAATCAGGTCACAGTAATGTAGATCAGCGCTACATCTCTAGTTGGTTAAGTATACCAAATATAGAAGCTCACTGATTGTGGGTGAAAAAACTAAACAACAACCATTTTTGAATGTGTGTCTGAGCATCTGCTTTTCCATAATGGACAGCATAATGCCATAAATTTATTTTCAGGAATGCCCCAGAATTTGGATTTTGATTTTAAGAGATTAATTCTATCCTGGACTCCCCAGGACACCCTTTATTTCCTTATTTTTAGTTGTTTTTTTTAAAATAAAAACTAGTTGCTTTAGCTTATTTAGCTTGTTTAGATTTGTCTTTGCTTTTATGACAAATGCTGTGACAGTGGGTATAATACATTGGTACACAATGGTAGACTGAGTTCGGCTTGGCCCCAGCTTTCCTTAAAGATGGCTGAACACAGAAAGGATTCACTCACTGGTTTTGAGAACTGTGCTTTTTATTCCATTTAGCAAATACCAATATTGCTAGATTTTGTTTTAATAATAAGGAACACTTAGTAATAGCTGACTGTGGTAATCCAACATGAATACATATGTACTTTATAGTTCATGATGGAGTCAATTTCAAGATTCCACACAATGATCCCAATTTTAAAACTAAGATACTGTGTAATCAGTAAGGACAACTTGAAACAATGTTTGCGTTAACATTAACTCCAACTTACACTCTTAACACTGGGTGAAAACCCAAACCCTAAAACATCACATATTCTTTTCATCAGGCATCACCAAACATTTGCAGCATAGCTGAACATAGAATGTAGCACAGATTCCCCACTAATAAGTCAATGTGTAAACATAATATGAAGTGTAAAGAAGAACATCTGACAAAAAAAATGAAAATGATGTTCAATTGCACTGAAAATGATGTTCAATTGCAAATCAATTTTACATTTGTCCTTTTTTCACTTACAGCTAGGCTACTGATGTGTTTGTTGTGGAAGGACACATTTTTCATATGGACTGTCTTAGACATGGGAGGTCCTTTCTTATCCACAAAGGGCCGACATGGCTGCAGTTTTTCATTTGAAACATGTAGGGGCACCCTTGATTCTACCTCTGTAATCAGTATCAATGAACATGTGAACTTCTGTTTTGTTGAAACAACAGCCTGTAACCACACTGGCCTTCTGTGGATAAGATTGGAAATGCCTGGTCTACACACAGCAAACAGTGCGGGCGTGGGCAAACTTAAATGACACTATGTGAAGTTACGCCGAAAGCTTTGGAGTCAACTCTCGATTCCCAAATGCCTGAAACAGAGTAATTGATTCTTTTTGGAATCGACTTCCAGTCCTACCTTTTATTGTTACTCTGATGAAACCAATCGATAATATGTGCTTACTTACCTGAGTTTCATTCTGAATGTACAACATCAAATTCAAACCTCCTGCTTCTTTAATACAGTGATGTCGTAAATACTTCAGCTGCTGATTTAAAAGAAACAAAATCTCTGAATGCCGGTGAGGCGTTAGATTTGATAGGTTGAAGCCAATAAACAATCAAGAGGCAAGATGAGGCTATAGCGTTCAGCCCATTTGTGCCCAAATCTTTTGCCTGTGGTTTTATGCTTCTTAAAACCAGTGAGCCTTTTAGACAGGTTCAATGTTTATGGTCTATACGAGTGTAAATGTTTTTATAAACTTGTGTGGATCTTTAAAAAGCTGTTTTGCTCTATATTTAAATAAATCAAAAATAATAGACGTAAATTGTGACCATCACTAGTAGGATTAACGTGCATTATATCCAGTTGTCCTATAGAAATTGGGTAGGTGAAATATGCTAAGCATGTCATTCCCGCACACTAAATATTCAAAGGCTGAACCGCTTATTCATGTGTATGGCCTCATGATCGGCTTGCGTAGGTCCTGCAGTCGAAGAGAGATGACATCATTGGCCCCTCAGTCAACAGTAAAGACCTCAAGTTTCTTGGGAAATGATTAATTCAGCGAAGCCGGCGCAGTGGGTCACTTGGCTCGCCCCCGTTACTAGTGCCCAGTTTCATCCACTTGCTTCATTTATCCTGCCCCATTATTGATTAATTCATGGACCTTATAAAAGTTTCAAGGCTTTCCCAATTGTCCTTCACCATTCTTGACTCTCCAGTTGATCTTCAGCCAGTAGCACAGCATGGCCCCTTTGGCAAATGTGTAGAAAAGAGAGGAAACGCTCTTTAGGGGATGTTGTGGAAGAAGAGCCAGTGTGAACTATGACAATGAGACACTTGAGCCCCAGCCATCATTATCCTCTATGAGGCTGCTGGATCACACACGAGGTTACACTGGTATGAACTGAAGAACTTAATTAAGGTCCAGCAGGACATAATAAGTGTTCCTCACAGCGGAATACATCCTAATGCATGCCTGTCACATGCTGTGTATAATAATGCACATGGACTCCATATTCATGCTCACCATCCAAAGTGAGAAAAGTTCATTTTTGTGCTATTGTTAGTGTTGAAGAAATGAAAGACAGATCAGAAGTGCCATTTAATGTCCACAAGCCTGTAATTTTTATTATGTATACGTTTAAATATATAGCCCTAATTTTTAAAAAAGTAATGGAATGCAATTGATTCTGAAGTACATCTGAAATAAAATACATTTTATTGGTATGATTCTTATTCCTTATGCCTGTGCAAAGCAGTATACCACAATACTGGGAACAAAAATTAGTTATTTTTGCATTAGAGATGTGTGAAATTAAAGTTTGGAAACTTTGGCAGGACTTGGCCATTTAGGGGGATGGCCTCTTTTTGCAGACTCCCAAAATAAAATATTTGTTTCTCAGTATACATGTAATTATGTTGTGACTGTGTCGAGTGGCAAGTGAGCAATGAGGAGCTCACCTCTCTTTCTTTAAAAAATCATGTACAACTGCCACAATTAAAAGAGCATTTAATTTAACAAATAATGCAAAAACTGACAAATGTTTATCACCTCAACTAAAATTTTGTTCAGTCTTTGATTTTGTAAGTTACACATTTACACATTTCCATCAATACGACAGAAGAAGGGAATCATTCAACTGAGGAATATGGGTATGTTGAGAGTTTTAATTAATACAACTCAAATATTTCTCCAACTTACCAATGACATAGGGACAAACCATCTTTACCATCTTCATTCTCCTTCAGAATTCTGCAGACATTGAGACTGAAAGAGCATTCAATCCAATTTCTTTGCGCTTGTATAACATACTCAAAACAGCCTTGACATATTTCTAGAATCACTTGTGCAATTCCAATTAGAATGCCATACCAGCTTTAATCTAATACAGTAGACCACCAGTCTATAGACTGGCAACTAGAAAACTGGTCATCATACATTTATGAGAGAATCACATCAACCAGTGGTTCTTTTTTTTTAAATAAAACTGTGATCATAACAGCTTTGTAGGAAATCACAAGTCAAAAAACAGTAAACATATAGAATGTATGTATTATTTTAGCATTTGATGGGTACATCATGGTTGAAGCTGGTGTAGCCACTTGACACACATCTTCAATGGTTTATTTTTTCACCTGGTCCCCGATGGGTGAGGAAATAGCTGCCCCCTATTGGCCTCCTGTTTTTCTCATTCAATAATGGAAGGTACTGAAAGTTTCTGAAGACTGAAAAAGTTGAAAGAAATGCCAGACATATTTTTTCATCTGTTTTCATGTGCTATTCAGGCAAAGAAATCTAGACTCAGGAACATGCCTTTATTTATTTATTTATTATTTTTGATCTTACTCTTCAGTGCTGATGTAGAATTGTGCCCTGAAATCTGAAATAACAAATCAGGGTTCCTTCTTGTTTACGCAGCCTCTGTCAACATCTTAAATCTCTCTGATGTAACGGCACATCAATAGAGCACAATTTTTCTACATTCTATTCACAATCTATTTTTTCTCAGGATTGTTAACGTAACCATTTTTTTACAAGAGCACTATTCACTGTTTGTATTCTCCACTGCATCCAGCACTGAACAACTCCTTGACCAAGAGAGAGACATCAGGTATTCTCATGCATGACTCACCCACTCCTACACTGGTCACACACCAGTATTTATGGGAAATCATTCAAGCAATGATATCGCGTGGGTTTATTAAATTCCTCTCCCCTCTTCCAATGGCTCTCAATGCAGCCATCACTCAGGTCCTCCCCTGCACCTCTGGCGTGAGAGGGGGGGTGGTGAACATGGCCCATCACGCTGCGCTGTAACCCCATGCTAAACTAATGAGAACTGTCACGCTGCAAACAATCTGCATTCATCATGCCTTATCTGAGAGAACTGCTGCCTCGCAACTGCACATGCAGTGGAAAGAGAAGGAGGAAAAGATGGAAAGCAAGAGAGGAATACAGGAGTTGGGAAAGATGTGTACCTGACCTGAGGTTAAGGTCTAGAGGCCTTAGAGGAGGGGAATGCATTCCTCAGCGGAGAACAGGCTGAGCTTTCCGGGCTGCAGACAGCATGTAACACTCATCACTCATCTGTTTAGCACACTCTCTCGCGCTGGGGCTGCCTGCCATCTCTCCACCCTCGCAGCTGCTTACACGGGATTATAGTACATGATGGCATGGAGGTCTGGTTCAAGGGCATGCTAGCTGGAGAGCTGAGGAATCTATATGGACAAGGACACTGTGCACCCAAACTTCTCTTTTCTTGAGTCAGCGCAGAAGTGGTCTAGTCAGCTGCAGGTACACAATGACTAACTGTCAGTCTATATAATACCTAGCAAGGACAAGTAGCCTGGCTATCATTTACAGCTAACACTTATAATATAAAATGATGTGTTTAATTGATTTATATGGAATTTGATGCAAAAATCTGAATTTAAATATCATTACGTAATTTCTAACTGAAACTGAATTTAAAATTTTGTATTGAAAAATTAAGCTGAATTTACAGTTCACTACAGTTCACAGATTCCATTTGTAAAAAAAAAGCTCAGATTTTTAAAAAATCAATATTTTTAGATGCACTTTTAAAAACAACATCTCTTTGTCTTCTGCGCCTAAACAGTCAGTGAATCTATTTAGTGCCATGTAGTATCACTTGGTTTCTAACACAAGTGGCATAGAACAGCTGGTAAAGCAATGTTTTTGACTCCAAACATGAGTGTAAATTACAACATGAATGTATTTTGCACCTGCTTTTTTTGTCATGTCTGTCAACCCTACCAATGCCATTGCACCTAATACACTCCACTCAGTGCTTAATTTGTAAACCATCAGGTAATGGAACACTAAAGGTGGGGTGATCCAGCAAGTGGCAGTGAGGGAAAAGGTCCTGGAACGCATACGCACAAAAGTGCTTCAAGTGTCCATCTAACATAGTAGCAATCTATGCAATAAAATAATCCTAGCTTTAATGACTGCAGTAAGGAGCTGCAACCATAAAATCTGAGATATGCCATTGGACGAATAGTTTTTGGTGTCCTACAAAAAAAAAAGACGTCAAAGGTGGTGGATCCACATAAATAAGTTCTGGAACACAGGTGCCTGAAATAAGAGAGGTGGCGGATCTTGTTCCAGCAAGATCCGGCACAAATTAAGCACTGACTCCACTGATACTGTCTGAGAGTGGCAACATCACCCAATTAATATCTGGTCAGTGGTGGTTCTGTGGTGGCTCCTTTCCACTACTAGACTGTATGGGGGGATGGGGAAGATAAACTGCAACAACAGATAACTAATTGCAAGTGTACCTGTATGGTTTAGTGTGATAACATGGCTGGTAGATGTAGGTGCAAGGTATGGGTAGCATAGAAGAGATTCTGTGTTTAACTGTTTTTGCCTGTAAAACATATAATAAAAAAATGAGATTGATAGAAAAACTAAATACATCTTTCACACTGGTCACCATGTCAGATTAGCTGCATAAATTCCTGGTCAGGACTCCAACTAATCATTGATTAAGTCTTGGCATGAGTTCATAGGCTATCAGGGAGGAGGTCAAGAAATTGTCGAACATGGTTATAGAAGCTCTATGTGTGATTCTAGTAAAAGAAATGAAAGAAACAATGTTGTTGATCCATTCTGGTGTGTCACAAACGTTTTTAACCAAATTCAAAATGCTTGGTTCCTTGATAAATGGCTATACATATCATTTTCTCTGGCTTTTGCAAACTGCTGTACAAACGTGGCATTAAAAGTCTAAAATCAGCCCAAAAAATCAGACTGACAACAAAGTTTTTATTTTGAATGGCAGAAGCATTCCTAGCACTTTGCATGGGACTGTATATGGAAGGAGACAAATTGTGACCCAAAAGGGTAGAAAAAACAAATACAGCAGCTACTCAGGCTTTATTTACTGGGAATTAGGGCTGAAACGATTCCTCGAGGACCTCGTAACTCGATTTAAAAAAATCATTAAAGCAAATTCTTTGCCTCATAGATTCATTTAGTCTATACAACCATATACAGTGCACTGTTTCGCACGGATGACTTTTAGTGTTGCACAGCGCGCGCTTACGCTAGGTGTGTCCGAAATCGCCTACTAGTCAGTAGGTACTAGATTAAAGCCTGCACGTATTGCTCGAGCGGCAGACTAATAGGTAATTTCAGTAGACGAGTTTTAGTAGCCACACAATCTCGGATGTACTACGTCCGCCATATTGCCAGTGTCCTTTAACGCAAGACGTCAGACCACCACCGTCAAAGTCCTGTTATTTATTTAAAAGCTTAGTTTAGTGACAGATTAAGACTATTTGTGACACTGATCTGTGTTTTTGTCTGAATATGTACTCAGACAGAGAAGATAAACGGGAGTGATGTAATCATTGTTTACCTCAGCAGTAGTGCTAACTTCTGTAGCGGCAGTTCACTAGCTGTAGCTACGTACACACAGCCAATGTTCTGCTTTTAACCGTTTTTTTTTCTCTGCTTTGAATTTAAACGTGGTGCTAGGTGAATCATGGGATAGCTCAGTGTGCTGTGTTCGCCTACATAAAAATGGCAGCCGATTCAGTAGGTCATCCGGGTACCGTTCGCCTTCTACTCCATGCCTACAGAGTATTCAGACACACTAGCTGCGCTCGCCTACTGATTTCGCCTACTGAGTAGTAGCCAAGTAGGCGATTTCGGATGCACCTGGTGTTGCCAGGTGACACAGGCGCGCAGCCTGATCGCCGACTGGCTCGATGCGGTGCGTGCCGGTTAGTTTTTTTTTTGGACTTCTTTGTCAGCGCCACTGGCGTTTCACTATGATATACTACGTAAAAATCTTGCGAGACGGCTGCAGGCTTCACAATTAGTCGCTGCAGTTGCTCTCCACTAACTGCGCGAGCTGAGAGACGGCTTGATGACGACAGAACTTAATCCACATTGGTCAGAAGCTCTGCCGACACCTCTGACGGTTAATTCATTTTATTGCAAAAAAAATATATACCTCCTCTCAAACTCTTTAAAGACTCACATTTACACCAATACTATGATGTCTAGTAGCATGACAGTTCATTTTCATGCAATATTCAACATATTACTTTTTTTATAATCAGCATTTTATATCATGAAGACGCTTAAGTGCCGTAGATACTCTGTTCTTCTTAAGTGTTCTGAACTGCTCTTATGATTTGTAACTATCTTTAAAAGCACTACATCACTATATGGATCTTTTTTTCTTTCCACTCGTTCCACTTCTTTCTTTCCATTTTTCTATTGCGTCTACTTTCATCAGCTGTAAAGAGAGCAAACACCGCAAGATCTGCTGTTGTTCACGTAAGCTGCAGGTATCCGAGTTGAGGCTCTTTTCTAACCTCCTCCCCCAACTGCGTCCGGCTGCTCTCGCTGACCACCAAGGCCAGGCGCAGCTGTATCACGAACATGCCTGTGGTTTGATGACGCGGATTGTAAGCAAGAGAAAGTAAGTAGAGGCGTACAGAAGAGACGGGCCAGATAAAGCAAACAAAGTGTCCAATTCTACTGTAAATCCAAACTAGCCGAGGCACGTGTTACTGAGCGTAAGCCTGTAGAAAGACCTGGCTGAAAGGAAGCAGCATATACAGGTGCCAGAATGTAACTTCTATACCATTTAAGGTGGAACGGGGAATTTGAATAAGAAGCTAACTTCAGAAAGCAAGCAACTGAGCTTTCCCAGCAAACTAATAGTCAGTCCGAGTTTTACGGTAACCCCTTGTCGAGCACCACATCCGTATCTGAGTAGAAACAATCAGTCCGCACGTCCAGTCCACAGAGTGGAGCGACACACAGTAATAAATAGCATTTAGCTTAAGTCAGTTATGTTCGTAAATGATCTGAGCTTTGCTTAAGAACATTACCACAGAAAATAAAAACCTGAGCTTCATTCACATTATCGTTTTGATTATAGTTACAAACAAACACATCCTCACAAGAACATACACCCCTCACACACACTTTTCCCCTCCCAGTGATGCATAAAATACACAGTAAACTAAATATCAGGTGGTGTTTGTAGCAATTTGGAGCCTAAAATGCACCAAATCCAGTAGAGCAAAAATATTCAGTTTAGTTTGTGGGTCTGCAAGCTTAGGACAAGCTTCAGCAGAGTAAAAGAGTGTAATATAGCCAGTCTTATGAACTTATAGTGTCATATATAGGTCTAGTAATACATTTCATTAATAGTAATTACTAAAATGTTTTCTTTTAAACTGTACCATATGCAATTTAAGCAATGAATATTAAGTAACCTGTCTTATTTTATCTTATATATTTATTATTGCTTTTTAATTTAAAAAATATATATATATTATCCGATTACTTGATTAATCAATGGAATAATCGATAGAATACTCGATTACTAACATAATCGATAGCTGCAGCCCTGCTATGAATCAATGCATAACATTTACTGTAGGTTAATTCACTTTTTGAGGACAAAGCATCACATGTGTCTTTGAATTGAAAGGGTACCATATTGTTCTGGACAAATACAAAAGTCCCATCATTGTAACTGCAACACAGACCTGTACTAGTAATGCATTATACAGCACATCAGAATATGCATTGACACGTTATGATATGAATTTTAAGATTTCAACATGTGCTGAAGGTTTAGATGTATAATACAGTGTGATAGTAATGTAGACATTCCGTAAATGGCATGTTATAGTAATCACAGTCTGACTGTTTGTTTATTTTACGTTTTGGTTACAGAGGTTCAGGGGTTGTGGTGATAAATGTCAGTCAGTGACTCTTGTGTAAAGATTACAACCACTGTGGTGTGACATTTAGTGCTTTATGAATAAAGAAATCCAAGTCCATAATCTTAATTCCTAAGCAGAATCATTTCAGATCAGCATCTTATGTGAGTGACTACAATGTTAAATCAGCATGGAGACTTGTTGACACACTTGGGAAGGTTCTTCAGGGTGACATTCATTGCCTCTCAGAGGAACATAAATCATGGTAAGCAAGATGCTCTGCCTTTAACACTGATTGCTTCTCCTACTTAGATGTTTGGATGTGAGCTTAAGTACTCTCTCGAGGTGAGGACTTGCACCTGGGAAACACTTTTGGAAAGCACTAGCAGGTGGTCTTCTGTGAGCTGGCACAGAAGAGAAGAAAATACAGCTGACCTCCAGATTCATTATACATTGGAATGAGTTGTTCTTGTTTGTACGTATAATGAAACACTTTGAAGTCCAGCATCTGGGTTTTGATATAACATTACAATCAAAGCACACACTCAAAAACACAGAGCTGGCTCATAGAAGAACATAGATGTTTATATGAATTGAACCTTGCCCCTTTTTTAAATGTAATTAAAGTATTGGCATTAAAAGAACATCATTCTCCAAATTAAATCAGCCTTAAATCAGTCAAACTCTAACAAGACATATTTGTTTGCTTGACTATATCAGTGACTATATTATGTGGCTACCACCGGATGTATATTTAAAAAAAATATTCTGTTGTTTCAAGCAGCACTGTAGGATAGAGCTAATAAACTCTATCTTACAGTGCTGCTTAAAAGTTTGTAAACCTTTTTATCATTTTTGAAAGGTGTACATAAGTGTAATCTTTAATATATGATCTGATTTAATTTTAATCTATAATCCATAACTCCCTCCAAAAAAACACAATTTATATAGTTTTTTTATTCATTTAGTGAACTGAGTAATCATACATTAAATGTTTTTGCTATGAAATAAATGTGAGTCCCTGGTTTCAGGAACTGCTGTGATCCCCTTAATCAGCAATGACTTCAACCAAATGGTTTCTGTAACTGTTGATCAGTTACAGAACTGTTACACATTGGCACCTAGGAACCTAAGTGTGGTGTTTATGTAAGAAAGTCCACTACCATAAAATAAAGCAGTTCTATATGAAGGAATCCATATAGAACTGCTTTATTTTATGGTATTGGACTTTCTTGTATAAACACTACACTTTCTAGGTACCTCATCATTTCTATTGAATTAATCTGGACTAAACTATTCCAAATTGCAGTATTTCTCCTGCTTTAACAATTCTTTATAGATTAATTATTGTTTACAGGGTTGTTGTATTTTTGCAGGAAAGATGCAGTTCATGAATATATTCATATGAAGTATTTCCTGATACAATCTAGCATTCATAGCTCACTAAGCTGTCCTGATCCAATAGCAGCAGAGCATCCCTAAAATGTAATACTACCACCACCATGTTTCAAAGTTGGGATGAGGTTCCTATGTTAGAATGGAATGTTTCGCCAAACATAACATCTCTCGCTTAAGCCACACAGACAAATTTTTGCCTGATGTATCCACATAACATCATTTCAGTGGTCTGGTTCATCCAGGTGGTTTTTAGACAAGCAGGGATGTTTTTTACTGGAGACTATTGGCTAGTTTAGGAAGGCCTGTGAATCCTCAGATGTTTTCTTGGAGTTACTTGGAATATTCTACACCTTAGTCTTGGAGCCATTTTTGTTTAATCTCCACTCCAGGAAAGAGTAAGAAAACTTTAAATGTCCTCCATTTGTACACTATCTATTCAAACTCATCAGAAATAGTTCTGGAATATTTTCAGCGGCGTGGTACTTTTTTTATGATTATTTAGACGTTGTTTTTAACGGTTTCTTATATTAAAAGATACTACTGGCCCATGGCCAATTAAAATAAAACATAAATCAAGTAGGGTTGTATACCTGCCAAGCAGAAATGTGTGATTGACATCAAATTTAAAACAGGTGTCCAAGTCTCCTTCACCTTTGCATAGATTTTTACTCTTGTTTCATTTTTCTTTTTTTCTGTTTACTAGTCTTTGCTTTGCACACTGTTGTTGACAAACAGGGATTGTGCATTTGCAAATGTGTTTGGTTTTCCTGACGCCGGTGCAAATGGGAGGAGGTTGCTCGTACCAGTGCTTGACACAATGTCAGACACGCCTCCTGGCTCTGATTGGTTGTGTTAATTCAGGTAGGGTGGATTTTTGCAGATAGGCAGAGCAAGAGGCGTCTAATTGTTTTCACACATTATCAGTTTCATATACTACTGTCAGGACAGAATGAAACTATTAGCAAATGTGACAAAAAGTCATTTATATATGGGTTATCTACTGCAACACTAGTGAATCATTTCAGCTCATTTTAATTACGATATTTTGAACGTGTCATAACAGAAAAACTCTAGCCAGAAACACATTTCATTGTGTAAAAAATCTTTCCGTAATTTAGTTGAGGCAAATAAAAGATTGTTTTAAATGCCCTGAAATCAGTGTAATGTTAGAGTCCCCTTACATAACTTTGTAATTAAATCAAATCTCAAGCTTGAATACATGAATAGGCAAAAATGCAGAAGCTGACCTCTATACTCATCAGTGTTGTAATTGCACATGTTGGTGCCTCAGAAACTGTAAGAGAGCTGTGTTTGTGGTGGCAAAAACGAAATTAATTTTTCATCTCCCCTCCCCCCTTCACGGCAACACTAAATTATACATCATGTCCTTGAAGAGCCAAACACAAGCCAATATACAAGTGGTGGTGCCATCTACATGGTTTCTATAATTCACATAGTTTTCTTTTTGCCTGAAGGGGGACTAAGCAACACCATATCTGGATGCAGAGCAGAACTCTGCAACGAGCAGCCTGTCATGAAAAATGCAAATTAATGAGTGCCTTGAACAGTGTCCTTCAAAGGTAATTGAGTGACTCTTTTTTAACAATTTGATTTCACTTTTGGGGGCATTTGATATAATAAGACAATAATAAAGTAATACAATAATAAGAAGATTTCTTCCAGAACAACAGACAATATTTAAACTTTATTTGTGGTATTACAATATTACTCTGGTGCATAATGCAATACGAAATGCTAAAAATCGCCAAAATACTTCTTAGGCAGGTAGAAACCGTGTATAGCCTGCAGGTGCTTCATGCTTCCTGTGGCCATTCTGTGGGAGGAAAACTTTCTAGCTGCATCTGCATTGATATTACAGGCCATTGTTTGGAGTAGGCTCAATTACATCTGTAAACCTAAACTGAACTTAGAGTAACACTTAATTTTACAGTGTCTTCATTACAGTGTATGGAACAATAGTACTCCTGTTTGCTGACTTTTGAAGAAACTAGTTACACGGTTTGAAATATGGAAATTAAATTATTGTAATACAGAATATGACAGTTTATGACACATGCCATCATGGCAATAAGTATCATGACATCTGTCATGACAGTTAATGGTTATGATTATATAACACTGTTATATTACTGGATATAATTTGTCATGAC
This sequence comes from Megaleporinus macrocephalus, assembly GCA_021613375.1. Lineage (NCBI taxonomy): Eukaryota > Metazoa > Chordata > Actinopteri > Characiformes > Anostomidae > Megaleporinus > Megaleporinus macrocephalus. Next base: position 33,503,427 of record CM038707.1, read on the forward strand.
AACTCCGTAAATGTCATTTGCCATAATTTGTTTATGGCATAATTATTAATATTTTTATGTCATTTTTTTTTGCAGATTTTAAGTAAACTTTCCTTTTTAAATATATGGCTGCAAAATTTGCTCTGGACCCGAATCTTAAACAAGTAAACATCTGACACTGGTACAGTAGAAAAACTGTTTGTTGTTTTTTACTGTTTTGCCTTGTATTTAACTTGTTGTGGAACATGTACATAGAGTTAAACAATTCAGTTAGATATTTTTATTGATATGGCATTCATTATTAGGATTGGTCCCATACTGGATCGAATATGAGAAAAAATATGATACATTAGCCTAAACTCATCAAGTAAGCTAACTTTTGCACAAAGTTGAACTTTAAATTTAAAGTTCTGTGTGCAAAAAAAAACAATTAAAAAAGTAACAACAGTATTTCATAACTAAGTCATGTTGCATGCTCTGTCTTTCTTTAAAATATTGGTTTTACAGTTTGATCGTGATGTTATTTAGAATGTTAGGTTGAGCACAGTGTATCCAGACAAATGCATTATTAACAGCTTAGTTGTTTAAAAGAGGGAAAATATAGTATTGGATTGCTTTTGGCAGCTACTCAAGGTTGCAGTATCAGTATCTGAGTGGAATAAGTTAACATGGATTTGAACATAAAGAAAGCAAAATGACTGGGATCTAGAACTGTTGCTCAGCAAACTTCTGATATATCACAACATAATATACAGGTTTGATAAGCAGAACTATTGTATATAAATTATAAATTATTGTTTATTTCTGTAGTAACATAAATTCCTTGAATTACCAAAAATTTCAACAAAAATAGTATTTATTTACAAGGCTTTTGGACAGCCAACATCAAGGCAGGAACCTTGGTTTGCCAAGTCCACCATCACCCGCTGTCTGATGCTCCTGAACACAGTTATGCTATTTGAAGATTTGACGAGCAGCACATTTCTTTTGTGCTCTCAAATGGTGCATGATATATTTGCATCATTGACTTTCTGCGCCTTCCCAGCAAGAGATCAATGTTAGATATGGAGGCATGCTGAATGGTCTGAAACATTCCACCGTCCACCAGTATATGTGTTGGACTATTCTGACTCTTTGCCAGCACATGCTGACAATAAGCTGCTCTTTTTGGAGTGCGCAGTGGGTTTTACCCTTGAGCTGCTGGTGTTCTCTGAACTCTGCATACAAACAAGACAAGGTTACGCCAAACATGCAGTCATATTGTTGCATATTGTCCACCCACTCAAACCAGGCCACTGTTGTTCTTGCTTTAGTATATATTTCTTCTCCTGATTTCCAAACTCAGTTCCTAAGCTCTTGTCTTGGGTGTTGGTTGTTGCTTGATTGTTTCTGTATAGAACAGTTGTATAAGTTTTTTTTACTGGAAAAATTGTTGCTTGTTCAGTCAAAGATGGTGGTATTCAAGTATTAGAGAAAAAATGCATAAGGTTTCTTATAACGATTTTTAAGTCACACTGGGGAAAATTGTCCAACATATCTGTCCAAATTCCCTCAGCTCGCAAATACAGGCAGATCCTAACAAGCTTTTAAAATAATTAAACTTAATGAGAGGGATTAAACACGGTGACTGTGAAAAACAATACAGTGCAACTGGAGCAATTGTTTCAGCCTTGAATACAGCGGCAACGAGGTTTTATTCCAGTAATTCACTTGTAGTCAGCCGTTTAGAAATGACTGTGTTGCTCTATAATGGGCTGAAGTAATTGTGACACCACACTACCAATATAATTCTAATTGCATGACCTATTAAGATGCTGGGATATTTCAATTATGTACATGCATTACAGTCCCCCACAAAGGCCTGGATGAAATATAAGCTGTATTTGAGCGCCTTATAATTGCTATAAAATGAATTTGAATTGTGACGTTGAGTTTAAAATCAATTAGTGCCCATTACTACACTCCAGGGTGAACTGATGTATCGGTGCTATAGCCTAATACACATATTAAACTTGTCTTTAATGAGATTCAGCGTGTGCACAGAGAAAACAATAATGAAGTGTGATGGCATACCTGATGAAGGGAAGAAATTTGATGGGAAAGTTTTTCGCTTTTACTTTCTGAGACAACAAAAAGGTCTTCCTAATTTCCTAACTCAATTTACCCCCTTGATTCGCATCAAACTTTGTTTCGCTGAAAAAAGCTCAGAGATAACATGATACAATATAACAACAAACTGATGGGGAAATGTTCTGCTTATCTCGACTGCGCCGTGGCACGGTTCGCTTAGCATGCAGTAATTGACTTTTTGTGGTAAGTTCATATGGAGGCTTATTTCCTGTCAAGTAGCGTGGGAGTTTAATGAAAACCATATAGCATATCTTTAGCACCTTTAATCTAAAGCAGGCCCTAGATCACGAGGTGCCTTTACGTTATAAGAAACCTGGAGGACTCAAATTGGCAGAGAATGGCTTCCTTCAGTCCAACTCATCCTGCCTTGACTGTAGCTGGGTTGATTTTCTACTGCTTTGATTCATATAAGAAACACTACTTGCCAGAGACTGGCCCTGGATCTCTAGCTTCCACGCTTGGATTTCATTTAGTAACGAGCTCAAATGTATGTCTCTCATCAATGATGGCTCATGCCTCTCTGAGTGGATGTGCTGATTCTGTTGGGCAAAGATGAGCTCTCTTTTCTAAATCAGGAGACACAGCAGCTTCGTAATTAGATTTGCTTTCCATGCGGCTTGGGCACGTTCAATCTAATCTATTTATGCATTCCCTTTTTCAGGCCTCATTGAGATTCTATTGCCTCATATTTGCACGTTGGCTGTCAAAAACTTGCCTTCTTTTTCCTCACAATTTGGGGCTCATTTTGTGAGCGGAGATGGGCAATGATTGCCCAACGGTCTCATCCTGAATGCACTGTGCCGGAACTTCAGAGACTCTCTTTATTTGCTGTAATTTCTGTATAGTGGGACTTAGAACACAATCACACACACACAGTGGCTGGTGAAAATATTAGCTTCTCATGCTAGTCATGTACTGGCTAGCATTTTAGACTTAGGCTCAAAATAACATTAATGGTCACTACCTAACAATCAATACTAATACTACTAGCTTTATTAGTTACAAAATACACTACCGCTCAAAAGTTTGGGATCACAGTGAAATTTTCTTGTTTTCAATGGAGTATCTTTCTTCCTTAACACAACAATGGACTGACGGGTCTCTAAAGAAAGTTGTTTCTTTCTGGCCATTTTGAGTCGGTCAGCAAGCCATCAACTGCTGATGCTTCAGATACTAAACTAACCTAGAATGTTGTTCTCCCTTTTATACTCACTTATTAGTAGAATGTTTTTTCAGCTGTGCATCACAATTGAACAAGAGTGTCCTAACAACCAATTGGCCCAATAACATCCTTAACTTGGATTGGTGGCCATACCAGGAGATTTAGGCAGAGGACTGAGAATTGCTGATAATAGGACTACATGCAAAATAAGCCTCTATACAAAAATAGGCTTTAATACAAACATTTTTATTCTTTAAAAATCATCTGATACATTTAAATTAATTGTGAAATGGATAATATTGTTTGTGAATTGCATGAAAATTGCTTGAATTGCATGAAAATTGCATGAATAAAATTCTAAAATGATCATAAACTTTTGAGCGGTAGTGTAGAATGTTTAATGATTTATTTTAACCAAAGAAACAAAATTAAGGTAAAAATTAAGGGCCACTGATAGTAAAAGGATTTTGTTTTAAAATCCAAGTCATTAAAAAGTCTGAGATCCCCCAACTGCTCCCTGGGCACAGTGGATAGGGCTGTCCACCGCTCCAGGCAAGTGTGCTCACTGCCCCCTAGTGTGTGTGTTCACTAGTGTGTGTATATGTGGGTGTTTTTACTGCACAGATGGGTTAAATGCAGAAGTCAAATTCCTCTGTGTGCAAGCACTAATGACGTATGGTTATAAATTCTAATATTAAGAGAGACTTAATATGATATGTCCTCCAACACACTGATGTAAACAGATATTAAGAAAAATATACAACTCATTCACACACATGAACGCAAGCTGGATTTTGAACCCACCAGTGACTCGTCAAGCAGTGACTCGTCACTTTTTATCTAAATAAATGGAGATTACGTGTGGAACTACTGGGTGAAGCCAGCTGAGACTGTATTTGTTGGAGCTGTTGGTGCCAGAGTTTGTTTATGTCTACAGTCCAACTGCGTAAAGCAGCATTTATCAAGCTGCTAATGACATTACAGTAACACTAGCTAAGCCAGCAAAAAACAGATGGGAAAAAGTCAGCAAAGCATACATTATATCCACTTCTCATTTGTAGAAATTTACTTGGAACAGCTACAGATTTTTAAATGCCCTGTTTATGACCTTCCATGTAATTGTGAGGTGAGCAATGATCACTGTTTTTGATGACAGTGAAGCTAGAATCGAATTAGTCTTATTAGCTGAATTTCCTGTTCCACCTTAAATGGTGCAGCAGTTACATTTTGCCATGTAAATCTTCTGCGTCATTTACGATGGAATCGAAATCTGGAACAAGAACATGCTAACTTCAGCTTTGCAATGATACTTTTACTCTCCTAGTTTGTGGTTTGTTTGCTAAAAGCCTCTGTTTGCATGTTTCTGCATGTGATGAGGTAAAGAGGTGTTGCCCATCACCAGAGAGTATCGGGGGTAAATGAAAATACTTACTTACCTTATTGTCTGTCCTTTAGCTGAAATAATCAGCAAAGGAAGGTAGTAGGGATAGAGCTCACCCTTAAGATGCAGGGCCCATGGCCAACCTCAGGCGGGGGGGGATGTTAAGGGTAAGAGGAGTGTAGCATGTATGTTTGCACTGTTTCTGTTTATTAAGGCCCTATGTTCTGTCAGAAAATCAATGGTAATATACAGAACTACATCTAGATTTCTTTGTTCTGTTTACTGTTTACTGCAAAATTGAATGTAACACTTCATGCTTTGTCATTATTAGATTTTAGTTTTGCTAGAATACATTGTTTATGGATGTGAGTTTGCTGTTGATGTGATTTTTAGCAATGATAGCTTAGCACCTGCCGTAAAGAAGTCAGACGTCAAACGTGTCTTGGCTGACTGACTACATCTGTGGTATGTAAAAAATCTTGTTATTAAAAGTTTTGGCCAAACTATGTTAATGTTAATTCTTCGTGTCGCACAGGAACTGTGAACATATACCATATTTTGCTAAACAAGTTTCTGCAGTGGGAAAAGCACTTTTAGTGAAAATGCATCACTAACATATAATCATTACCTGGAAAGTTTATTAGCCACACTTTCACAGAGACAAACAATGGTTACAGACTTATGGTAATGTTTTAACATTACATTTGTTAGAAATCTTTGAAGAAAGGAGAAAGAAATTCTTTCATAATCTATATAATCTATAATCTATAACAATCCACAGCAATATTTATATTCTACTTTGTAGTGTATAGTGCTTGTTTACAAATGATTTGACTGGCTGCAACTCTACCAATATGAGATGTCATGCAAGCAATTTTTTGTAATTTTACATATAAATTAATAAGAAAAATATTGGCTGCTTTACTCAAAGAAAGCCACAGATAAAAGAAACCTGCCAACATAGTATTAGCTATTTTCAAACTTGAGACTGTTCTGACATCGCAAAGCAATATCTGTTCCATCAGTTTTCCAAACTACTCAGACTGAAAATCCATTATCACTTTTTAGCTTAATTAGGATGCTGTGCTACTACAAGTCATGACTAGCTACAGAGAAAGGCTAAACAGCCAAATGAAGCGGTGGCTACCGCTCCAGAGTATATCATTGACTGTGTGTGTCTCATAAGAGCATGTAAGTTTATTACTGATAAGATTCCTTAAGTCTGTATATCTTAGTGGTATAATTCACTTCTCGCAGACCTCATAATGGAGACATGTCATACTGTGCTGTGTTAACGGGAGCTACCTGAGTTCCAGTAAACAGACATCAGTTAAACTCCACATCTGCCTCTCTTTATTGATTCCGGGTGAACACTAAACACTGCCTCCAGCAGCCTGATATAGCGTAAACTTTATATTTTAATCAAGATGGTGCAGCAAATGTCAGCTAAGATAAGAAGCATGTATTGTGTTTTTGTTTGAGCAGAGAACAGTTACTGACTTTCAGTAAGTGTCTGTCGTACACCTTTACCATCCCTATTCCTCTTCAGTCTGCAATCTCGCCCAGAGTGTTTTTTTTTCTTCACTTTGGTCGGCATTTACATCTCTCCGGATGCGCACATGAGCGACATGCACAAACAACTAGCCGATCTGATAATGAACGTAGAAAGAGAATCCAGACTCACTGCTTATTATTCTGGTAGACTTTAACAGCACAAATCTAACAAAGGAAATGCCTAAATACAGACAGCAGGTCGCTTGTGCAACATGAAAAGAGAACATTCTGGATCACTGCTACACCACTATTAAAAATGCTTATTACGTTGCCATGCCCACAGCTCTCGGGCATTCCATCTCGTTCACCTCATCACAATTTAGAGGCAGAAACCCAAATCTAACATGCCTGTCATTACAACAGTGAAGAGTAGAACAGATCACCAGCTATGAGATGTTCGCCCCTTTACCTGAACAACTGCTAGCTCACCAACGACCTGAATGAGATCTACTACAGATTAAAACAACAAAGGACTGTCCTCAGATTTCCTCTGCTAGTCAGTTGCCCTTCCCTACCCTGGCTGTCTCACCTGTGCCTCTTTCTTATTTCTCCATCAGCGAGCAGGACGGTATCAGGCTTTTCAGCAGATAAAGGGTGAGAAAAGCCCCAGGGCCTGACTTTTGACCAACTTTGCTCTGTTTCAACATGCCATCATTCCAGACACCACTGGACTTGACCTGACCCCTTATAGTCATGTAGGGCTTTGAACGCCTGGAAAACACATATCAGACCCATCAGTACTGGAGTACCACAAGGTTGTGTATTCTCACCCATTCTATGCAGTCTCTACAGTTTTGAAAATGGCAGAAATTCTCTTTTTCACAAAGTTTGCTGCCTCAGTTTTTTTAGAACCTTTCGTCAGATGTTTATATGATATAATTAAGTACAAATATAAGCATTCCATATATGTGTTAACTTTTTATTGACACATACATCCAGTTTAAGCTGGATATCGACTGGGTAAAATCTTGAATGATGGTAACCCATTCTTGCTTAATCAGTGCTTGGAGTTGATCACAGTTTCTGGGTTTTTTGTTTGCGCACAATCTTTTTGAGGATTGAATAGAAGTCCTGAAGTCTTCTTCACTGCTATTGAACTACTCTCCTTGAAGTACTTGATGATTGGATAAATGGTTGATTGGGCTGCTTACAAGCAGCAATGACCTCGCCTGTGAAACCCTTTTGATGCAATGCAATGATGACTGCACGTGTTTCCTTGGAGATAACTATGGTTAACAGAAGAAAGCTCCACTACCATTTTAAAGCAAACAGTCTGCTCTTCTAATCAGCATGACAGAGTGATATCAACTGTCTTGTCCTCATTAACCTTTTCTCCTGGGCTAACGAGAGAACTCTCCTGAGCTAACAAAGAACTCTTTGCAATTAATTGCAATTTATATGATCACTCTTCACAATCTAGAGAAGAAATGGGGCAGCAAACTATGGAAACTTTGGGAAAAAAAACTAAATTTGTGCTATTCTCAAAACTTATGGCCACAACTGTACACCCTTGACCAGCTGTGAAGATCCTAAAGTTTGCGGATGGGACCACTGTTGTGGGCCAGTGATGAGTCTGCCTATAGAAAGGAAGTAAAGATGTTCTCCTAGTGCTGCAGCAACCCCATGCGTCATCATTACCCTCTAGTTTGGTTCCACCACCTCACAGGAACAAGCCAGTGCCATCAAAACCAGCATAACATAACATTATAACAACAGCTTTTTACCCTGAACTGTAGCCCAGAAACTACAGTGAACACCTCACACTTCGAACTTAAACTGTAAACTTGACCTGAATCTCACTGTTTGTAATGGGTGACTTACTTTAAGGGGAATTCTTCCATTGGCTTCCATTGTGAGAGACTAACATAAACAGAGTGAGCCACCAACACCAATATAAAGGAGACCCAAATACAGAACATTAGAGGGACAGGCACTTTAACTAAAGCAATTAAAGCTGCGCCTGGAGTGCGGTATGGTAACATAACGCTTATTTGCACAGCTGTACAGATCAATTGATTTTTAAATGTACATATCATTCTGTAAAATTCAGTAAATAATAGATTTAATGATATAGGTCTACTCAGACTTGCATAAAATATCCATATACTCTGTTTAGTACAGATATTCACACATCTCTTTAACTCCTTTTATTGCTCTTATTTTTCTTATTCATTGTATTTATTATTCCTTTAGTTAAAATCTTGTTACCATTCTATGTGCTTGTCTGGTCTGTTTAGCATATAACATGTTATACATGTATTCTCACCAAAACCATTTCTTTGGATGTGTAACATACATACTGATTCTGATTTTCCTCGCAAATTTGAACATAGCCTTTTTGTTCTTAAGATCACTTGAAGTAACCTTACATGAAGTTTCCTGCAGTTTTGTAACTTATGATTACCTCCTGAGTTTATGCTTATGTAGTCTCCTCTTTGTGGAAACCTTTGACATATGTATAAATTGTGTATATGGACTGTTCAACAGTTTTCCGTAATTATTGAAAGTTCGCTTGCTTGGGTCATTCAGTACTGTGATCTCCTATGGTCTTCCACATTGCAAGTTCAACAGTGCATCCTTGCATCTTAACAATGTGCCAAAGGTGTGATAATTTCAGCTTCATGATTACCACCCACATTTTAAACCAATTAGCTTTAACACCCACATTTGTAGTTTTCATGTGAAATCTAGATGAAAATGGCAGGTGGTAGGTGGTAGATTCAGTATTAACCACATTTGTTTAAAAACAATCCATCTAATTAAGTGTGCTTTTATACCTACTTTGTTTGGACCAGACCTTCAGATTTACAGTTTGGTCGAACCCAAAATAGCAAGTGTGAAACATACCTTGGACAAAAGACCAAAACTTTGGTCCAACCAAAACAGGTGGTGTCAGCAACGATTCAGTTTGAGTATGGCGTGAAATCTTTTGGATCAATTACAGGAAGTTGTTGTCTTATTGACAGGTGGCCAATGAAAGTAAGTAAACACAACAAAGGATGAAGTTCCTGGCAAGTGACCATTTCCTCCAGCACAGCCCACTCCTGGCACGAAACCACATTTGGCGACAAACAAACACAGTGATGTAAATAGTAGCAATACAAGTTAACATTGGTGGAGTACGTTTTGGTGACATGTTGCCCCCTACTATTGGAGTATAAATTCAACAGATGGTGTTGTCTTAACAATTGCCTCTCTAACATCTCTCTCTTATAGATAAGAAAATCCAACAACTTTAATCCTTTTGGGGCCCTGTTTATCCATATCGTTCTTTCACACTGGCCGAGTCCTGCAGTCTTACAGAAAAAGTGAAGTACACATTAGTATTCGCACAATTGAACACAAATTTAATAAGCAATTTTACAAGTAAACAAAAGTTCTTGCAAACAAAATATTTCTACTTCACAGAGACTGCTTGTAATTATTGTCTTCTCTCAATTTCATCTTATCAGGTATGTCAGAGCTATTAATAGAGTAGGCCTTTCATGATATAAGCAAAATTCTCAATTACCCAGAACTGTCCCAATTCAATGTGGGCCTCATGGAACAGGCCAAGGTTAACTCGTGTACTGTACAAAAATTATCTGTCCGCAGTTGCAGCACTCATTACCGAGTTCCAAACTGCCTCTGGAAGTAACATCAGCACAAGTTCTGTTTGTTGGAGATTTCATAGACAATTGGACACAATGTCTATAGAGTGTTGAATCACACTTCACCATCTGGTAGTTTGACAGACAAATCTGGGTTACACTACCAGGCTGAAAGCATAGTAGCAACTGTAAAGTTGGGTGTTGAAGGAATAATGATCTGCGGCACTTATTTCCAATGACAGGAAATGCTACAGCAAAATAAGATTCTATAGTGCCTACCTTGAGGCAGCATTTAAGGAAAGCCCTTTCCTGTTTTATCACGACACAAACGAGGTCCATAAGGAAATGGTTTACTGAGATAGATGTGGAAGACTGGCTTGAACTCTATCCTATCAAGCACCTCTGGGGTGTTTGACTGCGATTCAGACCTTATCGCCCAACATCAGTGCCCAACCTCCCTAGTACTGTTGTGGCTGAATGAAAGTGAATCCCAGCAGCCATGTTCCAAAATCAAGTGAAAAGCCTTTCCAGAGGAGGGGAGGATGTTACAGCAGTGAGGAAGAACCTAGCTCCTTATTAATGCCCAGAGTTTTGGAATGCAATATTCAACAGGCACATATGAATGCAATGTTTATGTGTCCACATACCACGTAGACCATGGGTACCATTTTAGTACATCTACTAATATTTTAATTACATTACAGCTTATTATTCTTTGATGATTTATAATGTATTATTTAAACATAATTATCAGAATTAGAATCAGATTTATTGTCCTAGTACACACAAGGAATATGCACAATATATACAGTATACACACTATACAAGCAATAGGCAAACTATATAAGGACAAATAATACCCAGGCAATGTCTATAATATTTATAGAGTAAACACAAAAAGCAACATGCATAGGTGTGTGGTGGTGCTAACAGCAGTAATGTATAATACAATATGTTATGTGAGTAAAGCAAGGCGAAATAACTATCTGGAGAAAACAGGAGTAGTTAGGGTCAAGCAGATGATATTATTGATCAGCGAATCATAAGGGTGATGGCATGGGGAAAGAAACTGCTCCTATGTCTGGTAGTCTTAGAATACAGAGTTTGGTAGCGCCTGCCGAAGGGGTGGAGTCGAAAAAGGCTTTGTACCGGGAGTGAGGAATCTGTGATGGTTTACGCTGCCTATTTCTATTTTTTTGAAGAGTATAGGTCAAGACGGGCATGATGATTTCACATGTCTTTAACGCTAATTACAGTCTGTTCCTGTCGTGTTTTGTGGCTAGTCAAAACAGGCTGGCGCAGGATAGATCCAATGGCTGCAGTATAGAACTGGCTCAAACGCTCTTGTGGCAGACCCAATTTCCCCGATTACTGCTAAAAGTACATGCTTGCATGACAGGATCCTTGCACATGTACTGGAGCAGTCAAGGTGTTGGAGGACGTAGTGCAGTCCCATGTTGACTGCATTATCCACTGACCTGTTTGGCAAAATGGTACGGGGTCCAGAAGATGTCTTGTGATATTCTTCAGGTAGGCCAAAACCTGTCATCCAAATAACTTCATGACCAAAGACGTCAAATGACCGGCCTATAGTTATTTAGTCCTGTGTTAGAGGGTTTCTTGGAGAATGGGATGATGGTGGAGCATTTGAAGTTGGAGCTCTAGCGATCTGTTGAATATCTGCATTAAAAAAACAGAGCCAGTTGGTTAGCACAGGCTATAAGAGAGGAGGGGGAACACCTTCTGGACCTCGTGCTTTTCTGGTCTTCTTTATCTGGAAAAGCCAACTCACTTCCACTTATACATAACACAAGTGGAGCCTGAATGTCGGGGGGTAGTTGCCAGAGGTATGATGAAGGCTGATGGCGTGAGCTGGAGTGATTGAGGGGTGTGAATTTGTTCCTTTCAAACCTACAATGGAACTCATTCAGGTTGGTAGTCAGGACTTTGAACTTTGATTGCCTTAACAGGGGGAGGTGGTCTTCTGAGGTTTGTAATGTCTTGAAGATCACACTGATGCAGGATTGTTGTTTTCAGCTTTTCAGTGTAGATTCTTTTAGCCACTCGTTTTGCCTGCTTTGCTCTGTTTTTTTTTTTAGTGAGTTTATGACCTGTTGGTACAGAACCTTTCTTCACTTCTGTCTGCATCTGCCTTGGCCTGAGGAAATTGTTTTAGTTTGGTTGTGAACCATGGCTTGTTATTGTTGTACATGTGGAGGGTCTTGTTTTACACATACACATTTCTTTGCAAAAACTGATGTAACTCAGTTCATCTATGTTGCCAGTTGCAGATTCAACCACACTCTTGCAACTGGTGCATTCGAAACAGTCTTGTAATTTTGTTGGTTGGACTAAGGTGAACTAGGCAGTGATCAGAGTGTCCCAAAGCTGCCAGGCGAACAGAATGATATGCATCTTTAAGAACAGAGTAGCTGTGGCCCAGTGTGTCATGCTCACTGGAAGAAGGATTCTAAAGACAGAGGAGGGATGTTATTAGGTCGACCAGGTTTTGCAGTGCATTGTTGGTTTAGGGTGGAATATAAATACCAACCAAGATGAAGGTTGGTAAAAACTCCAGCAGTCAATAAAATGGTTCTCAGTTTGTGTAAAATGTCTCCAAATTGCAGTGTTTATTCAGAACTGTGACACGTGTACACCAACCTCTTTTAATGTAGAAGTAACTTTGCTCAGTGAGGCAAAGGACAGCCGAACATGCAAAAGTCTCCTTAATTCATATCACTAAGGAGGAGCAATTGTTCCATTTTGTTGGGCAAGGTGTGGAGATTTACCAGATGAATCGATGGGAGCACTGTTTAAAATCCCCACTGCCGGAGCTTCACATCCACAGTGGAGCATTTCCATTTTCAGATTCAAATATTCTGAACATAAAAATAAGGAAAGTACTAGCAAGCATTATGGTGAGACTGGCACTGGCTACACCATCTTGGGAGCATGACCAAGATATTGTCATGTTCTTTATCCTCTATACTACTAAATTCTCATGATGACTATACTAATCAAGTGCAGCAGAGTGGGAGAAATAATGAAACTGAATACACAGGGCAAAGAAGTGAAAAAGTCCTAACAACTGAAATGGAACTTTTGCTTTTTTAGTTTTTACAATGTTCTTTTAAATTGTTCTTCAGAATGTTCATTTGAGAAATACGAAAATAGAAACATTATTATAAGGTGTAACTTTTTCACTTCTTGTAAGAAACCAAAATGAAGGCACCAGAAAAGAAAGGAAGGATCGAAAAGGAAAGAAAACATCTGTAAAGTTTCTTTTAGGAGAAGGCTGAAGTCAACCTGCTACCAGTTTAAGGGTGGTATTATACAACATCTAAATAAGGCAAAATAATAATATGGCTGTTTAGACAAAAACCAGGGAAGGATAAAAAAGGGGAGGAGTGTGGAGGGTAGTGTCACGTTGTCTGTCAACATCACTTAGCTCAAGCTTACCACTGTTAAGTCAGGATGCATGACAATGAGAAGAGTGCAACTGCATGAGATTATTAATAGACTAACAGGAAACAAGGAAACAGCTCCGAATTGCACAATGAAAAATGATGAAATACAGAACATCAAATGTTGTCATGATCGACAAGTGTTAGTACCCAGGAGAAGCACAGCACTGGGGATGAGCTACTAAGGAAGCATGCACAACAAAGTCTTCCCTTTTTATTACTAAGGGGACGTCCACGTGGCCCTTATTGCATAGACCAGATCACTGTCACCAGGGAGGGCTGGAGATGGTGTGTCCAAAACATGATAAACAAGATAACTTAAAGAAGTACTGACCCAGTTCCTACTTCTCAAACTAAATGTGATGCTCGGAAACCAAGTAACCGAACCCAATCAGACTTAGGACATAAATTCAAGTCCTTTTCAACCGAATATGTGATCGAAGACTCTGAAATGTGGAGCCAAAACCTGGAAATGGAATTAAACAGTAGAGAAATGTGTCCATGTGTATCAAGAAGTGGGCTTCTCCAATTTAAATATAACTGCATTTCTGAGTTTGTACTGGAAGAACTGTTATGCAACGCAAGGGACTGTTGGGTCTTTGTAATGCTGAGATGACCATGATTAGCATCACTGTACAAGCTGGATTAATGTGCGACCAGGCTTCTTGTTGGAGCCGCTGATCTTCCAGGAAACAGATTTGTCTGGTTTCTGCAACATTTTCATCACCTTGGACATTGGCAAACCCTGGTGTCTTTGTGTTCCTTCCCAGAAAGGATTAAGATATAAAACAGCTTACATGACATATCATATAATGTTGTAGGGTCTAGCTTAATGGCCAGATCCTCCTTAATAGAGGAAGAGACCTGCTTATAGTCAGCTCTGCCAGTTTTCTGGTTACACTCTACTTTTTACAATCTCAGTGGGCCAAGGGTGTCTGGTTGGCTATGGAGAATGAGCAGATGACAAAAGTCTTTTATCCTCCCTGCCTCCGTCGTTTATCTAAGTGTATGGCAAGGGAGGTGAGCTTGTCAAGGGACAGGGAGTCACCACATCACCTTAGTTTCTTTTTCTTCCTGAAACCCTCCAGGGAATGCCGTGATGGTGGCTTGCTCATTCCAGATACTGCTGTCTCGTGCAGAAATATAGCTGACCTAGTACCTTGTGTGAGTCCCAGGCCTCTGTAGGTTGGTTAAATTTAGTTCTAAACAATGTTGGAAACCAATTTAAAGACCATGTCTTCTCTCCATACTGCTTCCTGAGTGGAGTGGCTCAGCATGTATCCCTCGGCGGAGTAATGACAAAAGACAACTTTGAAGAAATGTAACTCCAATAGGAACTCTAAATCTGTTTGTGTATCTGTGTTGGAAATACCAAGATCATCTTCCTTGCTGGAGCTAAGTTTGATTAATTGAAGTCAGTCACACAATAGCGGTAGGATTCAATAGCAGAGGCGACTGGTCATGGTAACATTTGTTGCTGTTATTAATTTAGAATCTATGATCAACATTGTGCAATACAACAATAAATGTCCATTAAATTAATTTCAGTTGTTTAATATGGACACATACAACAATTGTAGGATATAATAGCTTTGGGTAATGTTTATATAAGCCATCGGAATGGGTGGGAGGCATGATAGTCCATGCCAGACAGGCTGGTTTAAGTATTTTAACTGCTGATATGGGATTTTCACGCACAACAGTCTATAAAGTTTGCTCAGAATAGTACAATAAAGAAACAAACAGCATGGTTTGAGCCGACAGGAAGGCTACAATAACACAGGTAACCCCTATGCCCAATTGGGGTGAGCAGAAAAGCATGTCAGTATGCACCATATGTCAAAAAGGCGGATGTGCTACAGCAGCAGAAGACCACATGGGGTTATACTGTTGTCAGTTAGGAACAGAAAGCTAAGGCTGCAGTGAGCACAGGCTGACCAAAACTGGAAAGCTGAGCGTCAGAATTTGGTGCCAGTAGCTTGAATCCATGGAGCCTACCTTCTTTGTGCCCAGGGTCCAGGCTGGTGGAGGTTGTGTAATGGTGTGCGGGATTTTTGGTACACTTTGGAGCCGTTAATACTATTCATGTATCACTTGAATGCCACAGCATTCAAGCACTATTTGAGTGTTGATGTTGAGCACAATTTACCATCTCCTTACAGCTACTTACAGCATGACAATGCACTAAATCATAAGGCAGAAGTTGCCTCAAACTGGTTTTATGAACATGACAATAAGAACGCCTTTGACTTTGGTAGAACAGGAGAGTTACAAGAAGAACATACACCTGAAAAATCTGCAGGAATTGTATGATGTAAGTACGTCAACAAAATCTCAAAGGAATGCTTCCAACATCTATCGGAATCCACTGCTCTAGATTCATATGCATCTAAACTTTCAACCTGCCTCTGCCAGCAGTCTGTATTTTACTACAGAATCTACAGAATTTCATGCTGTGCTACTGATAATAACCATCCATTGGCAACAACAGCCATATTAATTCTGTTGCTGCAGTTATTTTCTTGCTTTTTACCTAAAGCAATGTGAACATCAGGCTTATACATAAAGTGATACATTTTTATACACTTAGAGATTGCTGCGATGTCAAAGCATGGGTAAAAAGGCATGGCTGTCCTAAGTATTGCTCTGAGTTCTACAGCTTAAAGAAGCACCTCTTTCTCACTACACTTTCTAAATATTAGATTAGAGCAATTTAATTACCCAGAAAGCAGGGCTAATAAAGGAATTGAATTAGTCATAGAGCAAGGGGACAAAGTGACAAGGATATTGTCTAATTAACCTGTGTCGCTTAGACTTGAAGAGTGCTGCTTGTCATTGCTATTGGGCTTGTTGCTACCATGACCTCGAATGTCCTAACCTTGTCCACTACACTTAAATTCTCATTTAGTTAGGGAATTGGCAGGGCTCAATTAGGAGGAGCTTGTTAAGTGGACAAGCTCTCACATGTGTAAGGACCCTTGATGGGCAGGCTAATATGCTACTGGTCAGGGGTCCCCAATTATTTTTAATCCAGGCCCATTTTTACAGAATGAGAATTAGTCAACTGTCTATAGGAAAACCTACGTGCTCACTCCAGGTTACATAGGAGAATCTATTCCCCCCCTAAAGAACCCTAGTGCATTTTAACTCATTTTTGTTCTTTGCCTTGTCCAGGTGTAAAAGATTCTCTGTTAGAGGTCTGCAACCCAACCGGGTCACGTTCAGGATGATTTTTTATTTGGGCCCAGATTGATTGTGCTTGGGTTTGTATTCCAATTATTTATTTTATGTGGTAGACTTGTCTTCATTTGAAGGATAATGTATATGTACATTTTACATGCATTTTTTCTCTAATTCCTGATCCACAGGATAATCGGGCAGGTGTGAGTGCAAAGCATCTTCCAATATCAGGGTGATCTTTTCAGATTGTCCTGTGCTGTGGGGTGTCTATAATCCAATCTTTACTACTCTGATCTACTCCCAGTCTGATTGTGAATAGTAAATACTAAACAAGTTTAAAATTTACGATTCAGTATATTGTAGTGTGGGGTTGATGTTGATTCCCTGGTGTGAAACACACCATCAAACGTCTATCAATGAGAGTCAAGATGAATAGAACTTGCCAGTGTGTATGGAAGAAGTTGTAAGCATGGCGGCTGAAACAGCACTTCCAAATGGTATATGTATATGAACAGTCCTGTATCGGTGTATCCCCCAAGAGAAGAACCACCAGGTTTGCGTACAGCAAATTTATTTTATTTTGATTTATTTTATTACAAACAAAACAAAAAAAAACGGATCAAACGGAAAGAAAACGACAGATAAACAGGATGGTTACTTGAGGCTTCACCACAAGGCTAATCCTCATCACAGTAGTTCACCCCTCGCTGTTACAAGCAGCTAACAGCATATCACGGGGCTTACACACCGCTCCTCCTACAGGTAGCTGACAAGACATCTGGTGAAAGAACACTGGGCGCTCTTATCGTCAAATCCCCGCCCCGACTAAACTAATAACTTGCCTGAGGGTTGATGTTCAGAGACGCCAACTTACATACACACACATACATATACACACACACACACACACACACACACACACACACACACACACACACACACACACATATCTGCACAGCTGTTGACTAGTCATAACTGCTATATACATGTTACCAGTAAGTATTCATTTATTAATTAACTTCCTCCTTTGCTGGTTTTCCCCCTTTAGGACACCGAGGCCCCTCTCCCTCCCTGAAGGTGGATACGCCCAACAGGGACAAGAAGCCTCGGTTCCCTTTACCTCCCATTTGCCCCCTTCTATACAGGACATCAAGGTAAGTACATACAACATTTACACCCAACTACTACAAGTTAGCTAATCTGGTTATTACAGTTACTCTCAGTGATGGGCGTACCCTGCACCATCCCAAGTCCATCCACACAATGCTTGCTCGACCCCATCCACATAATGCTTGGCTTTCTGTGCAGAGAGCACACAACACCTACATAACAGTAGCCTTACTGTCCTCTACTATTTTTTTTTAGATGTTGGTTCAAGAGAAAGCCCACTATGTAGCCGATAGTGAATAACTCTTGCAAGGATTTGAGAATCGGATACTTTAAAAGTATGTATAGTGTTTCATTCAGGGAATGAAGATCAAGAAAAGAAATCTGTGAAAAATGTCATCATGTGTGTTGTCTCTGACATCGGCTGGGTCTTTTAAAAAGGCATTACTCTTTACCATAATCATAGATTATAGATTATATTCCAGTGTGGCATATTTCTAGTCTGTGCTTCTTTTTGGGGCATTCAGACTGCAAGAGACTGCAAGAAGTTATCATGTCGCATGTAAATGTTTGTAAAAGCCATTTTGTATTGGTAGCTACTCCTTCTGTATCTCTCATGCTGTAGTGAAGGCCACTGTGGAAACTGAAGCCTTTGGCATTGTCAGTTTTCATCATTTGCAGAGAAGAGGCTAACAACGTCTCCAGGCTAAACCCTGAAGCTCAGCTGTTTATCTGCTAAGCCATCCATTGCTTCACATTCAAGGGGAGCTCCATAAACCCTCATGGCAGACTCTTGACAGGGCAAAACCTCTGACATTTTTTCCAAATGCTGATGCTGTGGAGCTTCTTGTCGTTTCTCCTGTTACTTTTAAGTAACAGGACTAATGGCTGAGGTTACAATCACGGTCTATGGAAGGAGTGTCTCAAGACTATGGGTAAAATGGATTGTATGGCAAAGACTGCCTTTGCATTATCAAATCCTCTGCTATGGTCTTGGACCTTTCTTACCTGTGCACTGAATAACAATAGTGCTGCCATGCCCCTCATGCATGACCCCCTCTTGGTTTGCCTCCTCATTAGTGGCTGTGTCTGTATGAGGAACTCCATTAGTAATCTCCATCTCTCCTGCACTCTTTCTACTGCTCTCTTTTTTGTGCTCTCGATCCATCTCCTCGTATCTTCTTCTTATCTCTCTCGCCCACTTTCTTTTCATACGCCAAGCACCTTGTCGTTCCCACTTCTCTTTTTTTGCTCTCATCGTCAGAATACTCACTGCTGCTTCAGGAAGCCTACACTTTGTATGTCCACTGTGTTTTGGCCCAAGCTTGAAGATACTGCCCAGCCAATTTGGATTTAAATTGGTTATGCCTGAACCCAAGGCTTTTCACAATGCCCTTAGTAAATAAGGAAAGTAAAAGGTGAGACCAGAGCAGCAACAGCATAAATCAATAGTTGTGGTTTTCAGAAGAGGTATCAAAGGTCTCTCCGAAATAATGTAATAATACTGCGCTGAATAGAATCTCAGTAGAAAAATGTTTGTTCATGTTTGTCCATTATTCATTTGTGTCTGTTATCTGCTACACACCTTTTCGTTAAACGCCTTGACTGAAAATATAAAATACTGCGCAGTTTTTTCTGAATAAAATAATATTTAAAAAAGCTCCTGCTATGTCTATGTAGCTGCTTCTCGTTTTATATATAACTTTTACAGCCATCAATGTGTTTGTTTAACTGTTTCTAAACCTCTCCTTGGGGAAGCCTAGTATTATTTGTTTGCAAACCTACTTCCAATAGGTTTGTCTAATCAGTGCTTCATTGTTTCCATGTCACATCACTGCATTGCAGTGGCACGAACTGCAGATTCTGGCAGAGAGTAAAAAGTGATTTTCTACAGAAGAAGCGCTATCACAAACTCTTAAACACGCACATAGTTTGCATCATTTACAGATGCTTAAATTGATTTAACCAAGAACCCACTAGAAGCTTTTATTATATACCAAAAGCTGCTGTTCATATCGGGGGGGCATGCAAGAAATTTACTAAAAAACACTGTCAAAAATGTCTAGGTCAGGTCAAAAGACACTGTGGTGTTAAATGTATGCTGATTGGTTAATTTATGGAACAATTAAAGAAAACCAAACAATGTTATTGTCAACCCAATCACTCACAAAAAGTTACATGCCTCAATAATTTGATATGCTTTCCCTTGTTTTCCTGGGTAGAAGGTGTCTGGAGGTTGAGGTAGTTCTTATACCTACTGCCTCAATATCAGACAACTCCTGGAAAATGATATAGAGGTCATTTTCTGTTTGTATCTTTGCAATATCATCTAAACTAGCACAGTACAGGCTTGCCCTCATCTTGTCCATTCTGTTTTTACTTCCTGACCTCCATCTGGATTTCCTGTGTTCTCGCGAACATGCGACTGCAAACTACTTATTAATTTAAGTGCAATACCAGCTCTACCTATTAAGAGACATAAGCAGCTACCTAGGGCCCTGCAATCACTATTACCATGTACCATGATGTCGTGTATGATGTTTGAGTGAGGGGAAACAAGCAACTGAGAAATCATGCCACAAAATAGAATGTATGCATGTAAAAATTGGGGGAAAAAAAGCTTTTTATGTTAACGTTATGGCGTTTGTCCTGGCTTGTGGTTGGACAGCAGTAGAAGTAGATCTAAAAAGGTTCACAAAATGTATCAAACAGCTATTTACAACAGCTGTTGACAACCATATCTGTTATTCCTGGGTTAGATACTTAGGATACGTAGGCTGTGACTAATCCTCATGCATATGCACGTGAGCGCAATGTTTATTATGAACAGCTAATCACGTGAAACGCGTGGTGCCTAATGCTTTTGTTAGGATCGCCAAACAAAGACTCACAATGCAGAAGATTAAACAACAAAGATATCGCAAAGTGAACAATTGCACAATTAATCTAAGTGCCTGTGTACCTGTGACACCCAAAACTACATTGAAACCAAATTGCAATCCAAACCCAATTATACCAATTAGGGGCAGGTGATAGTGCATGGCATTCTTACTCAGTCTTACTCCTCTAATTATTTATTTTTAGAGTGTAATTTGTAGTAATTGAAAATGTCAGGGACAAATGTTGCCCACAAACAAAGCGTGGCTAATTGTTGCTGCACCATAGGATGGCTGCCATGAGAAAGTAATTAGACATGGATGAGGTCCTTACCTACACATGATTGTGAGGAAGAAATTGTAGTAGCTTCTGAATGCAAATCTTATACCAAGCCTCAGTTCCACAAAGGAAGGTAGCGTGGCGTGTTCAGACCAATTTGTGAATGAAGACTGGGGGCGGGGGACTGGGGGCAGGGAGCGACTACAATGAGTGACTAAAACAGTTTTAAAAGGTATATATCAAAAGCCATATTTATAGCATATAGGGAAGTATGGCTGTCAGACTAGCAAACATAGTTAATGACATTGGTTTCTATGGTTGATTCTGAATAATTGCATATGCTCTAATTTGACCCGAAACACTTGTTGTTCTATTTAAAGCACAGTGTGTTTAGCTATAGCTGTTAGCTTAACTGGAATGTATGTATTGTCCTTAATAATTCAAGCTGAACCTAAACAAAAAACCACATCAACATAGCAATAAGGTGAACACTGTTTCCAATTATCATCACTGAAGTCTAGTGAGAGCAACAGTTTTATGTTTCAGCTGCTCCTCAATTATAGCCACATTCCTGTCGTTCCTTGCTCTCGTTCTGCTACGATTCTGCCTGGGTTCAAAGGAAACTGGAGATTTCTACTCTGCTGTAGCGTCTGTTAGTTTGTGGATTGTTGAATTATCCATAGTTCTCCCGCAAGCACTGTTTGGTACGATGTGCCAAAGTACCCTTCAGGGATATCTTTATTGATATTTAGGGGTGGACCGGCCATCTGGACGTCCACAACTGCCATCCGTCCATGGTTTGGCCTGGCTATATGGTTTATCAACCTTAGGAGAGCAGAGGGTGGTAATGCAGTCATTTATTTGCTAAGCATAAGAACCCTATGAAACTAAGGAGGAATAGTTAAATACAGTTGCCCCCTGCGTGGTCAAGAAATGCTTAATAGGTGGTAAATACTTTTAGTAGATGTAAGCTTACAATAATAAAGCCTCCAATCACCATCAGTAGTATTGTGAGGTCACATACTGTCATGAATGTAATAAGCTTGACTGGTATAGTATTGTGAGGCCACATGCTGTCATGAATGTAATAAGCTTGACTGGTATAGTATTGTGAGGTCACATGCTGTCATGGATGTGATAACCTTGATGGTATAGTATTGTGAGGTCACATGCTATTATGAATGTAATAAGCTTGACTGGTATAGTATTGTGAGGTCACATGCTATCATGAATGTGATAAGCTTGACTGGTATAGTATTGTGAGGTCACATGCTGTCATGAATGTGATAAGCTTGATTGGTATAGTATTGTGAGGTCACATGCTATCATGAATGTGATAAGCTTGACTGGTATAGTATTGTGAGGTAACATGCTATCATGAATGTGATAAGCTTGACTGGTATTGTATTGTAAGGGTACATGCTATCATGAATGTAATAAGCTTAACTGGTATAGTATTGTGAGGTCACATGCTATCATGGCTGTGATAGCCTTGACTGGTATAGTATTGTGAGGTCACATGCTATCATGAATGTGATAAGCTTGACTGGTATAGTATTGTGAGGTCACATGCTATCATGAATGTGATAAGCTTGACTGGTATTGTACTGTAAGGGTACATGCTATCATGAATGTAATAAGCTTGACTGGTATAGTATTGTGAGGTCACATGCTATCATGGCTGTGATAACCTTGACTGGTATAGTATTGTGAGGTCACATGCTATCATGAATGTGATAAGCTTGACTGGTATAGTATTGTGAGGTCACATGCTATCATGGCTGTGATAACCTTGACTGGTATAGTATTGTGAGGTCACATGCTATCATGAATGTGATAAGCTTGACTGGTATAGTATTGTGAGGGCACATGCTATCATGAATGTGATAAGCTTGACTGGTATAGTATTGTGAGCTAGTATCATAACAACTCAAAGCATTTGTAAGGGTCAGACATTGATGTTGGACAAGAGGGCCTGACTTGCAGTCTCATTCATTCCAAAGGTGTTCGATGGGATAAAGGTTCAGGGCTCTGTGTGGGCCAGTCAAGTTTTCACCCACCCATACATTACTTCATGCAGTGCTACACAGAGTCATGCTGGGACAGAAAAGTGTTCTATCTTAAACTGTTACCACCAAGTTGAAACATATAATCATCCAAAATATCTTGGTCTGCTAAAACCTTAAGATTTCCTATAAATGGAATAAGCCTCCCTGAAAAACAACCCATAGCATTATCCCTCCTCTACCAAACAATACAGTGCAGTCAGGCAGTTAACGTTCTCCTGGCAATCCAGACTCATCCATCAGACAGAGATGCATTAATTTGTTGTTGCAGTGCAACAGTGGCATTCTATTACAGTACCATGTTCAAATTCAGTGAGCTCCTTTTTTGTAAATGTTTGTAAAGGCAGACTGCATGGCTAGGTAATTTATTTAATACACTTATTGCAATGGGAATGAATGAAACATCTGAATTCAATTATTTGCCATTTAAATTCAGAACAGTAACCAAGGTCTGGTAGGTTCAAAGGGCTATGGTGGTAGAGGAAAGTCACATGGATCTGTGGATGATCAACCTAGGAAAACATGTGTTAAATGTTATATTCAGCATTAATATAACATTAAAAATGTTGTATTTAACATAAGTAGCATTTCTGACATTCGACTTACTTTGATCCTGGCTGCTAAAAGAAACTTCAACACAAAGCTATAATTAAAATCATTTATGTGTCATATCTAGCTTAGATGTTGACATTTCTTGTTATGTACTACAATTATATGATGGAATCAGTGTAAATGTGGACACAGGAAACATGTATGTGCTCTTTTATTGGACATAGGTATAAAATCACCACCCAGTGTTATCTAAATGGCCAAGATAGCAGGCAGATCAATTCTACCCATACAGCTCTACCCGGCAGTATAACTGCACCAACTACCCAACAGCACAATACAGAACTGACAAACAACACATATCTTGAACAAATACTTATTTGCAACGTTTAACCTTTTACCATGAGTGCCTCAGCCATGTGAGGCTCTCGTGAGACACTGCAGAATTTTATGTTAGCCAATTAAGTTGTAGAGCTTAGTTGGATTGCAATGGGTATTTTAACTATTTCATTCACAAAACACAGGCGACATGGAAACGTCCTACTTTGTAAGCCAGTTTGGTGCTAAACATGTGCAGAGAATTTAAATGAGACAGTAGAACAGCAACCCTTTCAGCTGGGCAGATGATATATACAGTAGCACAATGTTACATATAGAGATGATCTGATCTTTCTTCAGCCGTTCTGAATTATATGTAGATGTCCATTATTCAATCCAGTGCTTCAACAGGCTTGTAATTACTGCAGGGTCTGCAGAGAAGCTCCGTGAACTTGACAGCATGGGGAGCGGAAAAAGATGCAGAGAACGTTATAGAACTATGTGCAGAATGCATCTCATTTGTAGGCATTATTATTTCAGTGCAGAGGCGAAATGTGTATGTATTTGTATGGAAGAGAGAGCGAGAATGATTTCTCTTATTGCACTATTACTGCACCTTCTATATGAATTCAGCGGCTTCCACTTCTCCATTCATGAATAATACACAGTTATAGCACTCTATAATGTGACTGTATAATATATGTCTTCTTAATCTAATGCGGAGAACTCTGTGTGGCACTTCCAAAGTCAGAAATAATTTCTGTAACGTTCTTTCACATGTGATCAGCTTTTTTTTGTCCTTAAGGCTTACTTGCCTCTCACCTCTGATTATGGTGGTGAACTGTCAAGTCTCGTCGAAGCAAGAATCTTTCGTGTCTTCTTTTCATTCCTCCTCATAAACGACAAGGAAAGAAAAAATGGTGCACAGCACGTACATATAATACCCTGACGAGAGCTGTATATCTTACCCAAGTCTGGCAGTGTGTGAGATGGATCCCAGGGGACTGTGAAAGCCAGTGAATCCAAGACATAGACACGTCGAGTAATCCTAGCTTAAAAATGCATGAATAACACACAGTAACAAACTCCCTCTCCAAGTTCTCGAGATTTCTGGAAGTTTAATCCTCTCATATTTAGGAATGTTTCTATTCAGGTCTTTTTTTATCCTTCTTTTGTTCTTTGTGAGACTCCGCACAAGGGGGGCCCAGATGTGGGCATCTGCTGGGCTGTGGCAGACCCTCCTCATGCACTAGGCAGGAGTAAATGGCACATCTGGAGCGCTGATGCCAGCACAGTGCTCCCATGGGACGAACACTGCCATCTGCGGCAATGAGGAGAGGAACGGCCCTTCAGTGGCCTGCAGCATATGGGCTTGTGCGTGGAGGAAATCTTCACTGTTGCAGTGGATATTATTATCACCATTCGTCTCATCTCTGCCAAAAGGTGCTGCAGAAGTTTAGGTAGATGTCCTCAAAGCGTGCCTTGTTCATTCATGATGCTGTTTTATCTGCAGAAGTAGATCATATTCCCATGACTTCTTGTGCAAATGCACATTTTTCCATGAATGCTTTTCCTTTAGTACTATAAAAAACAAACGCTCACAGATACGCACTGACCTCATACAGCAGTGCTGCAGTAATCTCAGGAAGGTGCTTTTCTGGGTCTGAGACTAGGAACACCTCCTTCTAATGATGTGTCTTAAAGGTTATAATCATTATAATAAAGGGAATGAATTATTCAAATCATAGAATCGCTTCAACAGATAAGGAGAGCTAAAGTTAGGAAGGTAGCTGACTAACTAGATGTCTTATTTTCACTGGGTGAAGTATTACAAAAAATAAATAAATTGTTTTCTTTTGCGTTCTAAGTTTGTTTGATAACTGAGGTAAGGTTACACTAGGTGACTAAGCTGGCAGTCAGGACTGGTTGACTCTCCAGGGACTCTCACTGGCTGTCAGATGTATTTTTGTAATGCATGCTGGGTATTTAAGTGTGAAAACAGTGGTAAATTGGTCAAGTTTATTGAAAAAAAAAACAAAACCTAAACATAAATATGATATTAAATTGTGAATATAAAGTGAAGCTAATGAGGCTGAGGGATATAATACTGTGCTTGCAGAAAACTGCACAACACAACAAATAACATTAAAATAGAGATTTATGCCAGAAAGCACCCTTAAGTTTTGTGAGCACTTCATGAAACAATATATATTCATACCTATAATAATATTTCAATGACAATGACAAATGATTGCAAACTCCAACCACATGAAACGCTGATTATTTCTTTCAGAATACATGTTACAACATCCTAGAAGGAGAAATGCCATGCTTGGTTTAATGGTGTGCTGTATTGGCTTCATCATAGACAGTAAAAAACAAGATTCTTGCTTGCCTTCTGGCCAACCAGGCCAAACTGAAGGTAACGCAAATAGGCTGTCTCCAGTGTAGCCAAGACAACATAGCTTATGATATGTATCCTCTTGATATTAAAGGGAAGTAGGACGATTGGGGATTGTCTGGCTTCTTATCTGACTTCAGAGGGCCTTCATCTCCGCCTCCTCTCTCCTACCCAGATGATCCCCTTGATAAGATGCCTGGGTGTTATGGAGTGATATATAGACACATAATTATAAATAATATATATAATATATATAATAGTATGCTATATATATATATATATATATATATATATATATATATATATATATATATATATATATATATATATATATATATACACACACACTAAGTAATATGTGTTTCTTTCTGTATGTGTGTTTTGCCAGTTTGTACTGTGTGTATTGGAATGGATTGCCTTGATCATCTCACTTTTCAATGAATTGCAGCAAATCCCAGCCTCCTTCCATACGCATTCCCAGGGGCCATAGTATGAGCTGCCAGGATTTAAAGTATGCTTTACAGGATAGAGAGTGTGCTTCATAAATACAGGGTGTGCTATAGAAGATACAGAGTGTGCTAAACAGGATGCCATGTATGCTATACAGGATACAATCTGCACTATATAGGAGACAAAGAACACCATACAGGATACAGAGTGTTCTATACAGGAGACAGCTTGCACAACATAGGATCCAGGCACTATATTTGATATAGAGTGCAATGTACAGGTTACAGAGTGGACTAAAAAGATTGTTCTTCAAGTATTAGGAATTTTAACAAAGAAAATGGTTCTCTATAGAAGCATGAACTCTTAAAGAAAGAGTTCTCTGCAGCATTATAGGGTTCTTTAGATTGATGGAGAATGTAAGGGGGCTATGATGTCACATAATTGTAATACCTGACCATTTTTATGCTGTTCCATATAGAACCATCTACATCAAACCCTCCATCAAAACTCTTTCATGATGCAAAGAAACCTTTTATCATGCAAATTGTTCTTTTAGTGTTCATGGCTCTATATAAAATCTTTTTCTTTACTAATAAACACTTGGAGAAAAATCATTTTATGTGTGTACAGGTGAACAGAGTGCACTATACAAGATACAGAGTGTGCTAAACAGGATACGAAGTATGCTATACAGGATACAGTCTGCACTATACAACACACAACACATGGGGGACTATATAGGACACAGAGCGAAATATATAGGGTACATGTTCTACACCGGAGAACAGAGTGCACTATACAAGATTTAAAGTGAACTGTACAGGATACGAAGTGTGCTACACAGAATACAGAGTGGGCTAAAAAGATGGTTCTTTAAGGGTTCTTTAATGAAGAAAAAGGTTCTATATAAAACCATGAACACTTAAAGAAAGGCTTCTCTGCATCATGAAAGGGTTTTTCAGACTGATGGAGAATGTGCTGTAAATGTTTCCACAGGTTGTATATAGAACTAAAAAAGGTTGCATAGTTATAGTTGTATGGTTATGATGCCAAGTAAGAGTAATAACAGAAAAAAAACTTTTATGTGCATAACATACCATATGTTCATAACATACAGGATATGTAGTGAGCTATAGAGGATACCCATGTGTGTAATTTTACCTTCGAAAATAGGAATTAGCTTCACTCAGAGATAGAATAAATACAACATTGCTGTTAAAAACAGTAATTTGTTTTGTGTGAATTCAATTAAAAATGTTCCAAAAGAACAAACTAGAAATAATTACAATTACAGAATTATACTCTGAGTAACTAATAATAAAACATTTGTGCACCCCAGGTCTAGCTGCTCTATCTAGACTCCCAGGAACTCACTTTTGAGACTTTTCCAGCTAGTCTGGAGAGACTGAGATTTTAATAAAGGAACCTAAACTTTATGAAATGAACAACAATACATAATACTTGGCATATGGATGTTTGGGACATAACGTGAGCAAAATGCATCCTGTTTGCGGCTGAACCTGATGCAAGAGATTTTCTCCAGAGTGTGTTACACAAGCAGCCCCTCCTCTCAGCAGTCTGTGTAACTGCAAGATGCACTTAAAACCCTGGAGTCCGCCATCTCAGTGTGGGCAACACCAAAATGCCTGCAGCAGGAGAGCAAGGACTGGAATAAGTATGTGCGGTTTGGCATTTTACATGCATAGATATGAGACATCAGGGGGAAATGAAGCATGCAAGCGTGCACATACGCATGCACAAATACATTTATACATATACATGTTTGAATATAAATATTTTATGCATGTGCTCTACTGTAAATGGTCACATTTTATTTTGTTTGTGCCCAACAGACGCAGATGCTCAAAATATTAGCAAACTTTTGGGCTAAAGTTAAAAGCACACTTGTGCATTGCCACTGGGCTAGTAAACTTGTTTTGCAGACTTTGTGACCATAAAGCCCTTTGTCTGTTCTGTTGTGTGGATTAATACCATGATAAAAAAAACAAATAACGACTCAGACTGTTGTATAACTAATGTTAGGTTGTGGGATAGCAAACTTTCACTACTGTGATGCTTAGCAGTTACTATCACAAACAGGACGAAACGATACTGACCTATTGTTTCTGTGAAACAGCAAAAACAAGTTACCCATCAGTCCAGCCGAAACAAAAGGTGCGTCTGAAATCGCCTACTTGCCTACAACTCAGTTGGCGTAATCAGTAGGCATGTTGTAGGTACGTTGGCTGTGTATATGTAGCTACTGCTGGTGAACTGCCCCTACAGAAGTTAGTGCTACTTCTGGGGTAAAATATAAATTTCCCAGCTCCACCTTAAATGGCGCAGCAGATAAGCTACATTCTGGTGTCTCAGCTTTTGTTAAATGGTGCAGCAGTTCCATGCTGGCCCCTCAGTCTACCTGTCCAGCTTCTTATTTGATTTTTTGTTAAATGGCGCAGCAGTTCCATGCTGGCCCCTCAGTCTACCTGTCCAGCTTCTTATTTGATTTTTTTTCAAAGGTGCAGCAGTTCCATACTGGCCCCTCAGTCTACCTGTCCAGCTTCTTATTTGATTTTTCGTTAAATGGTGCAGCGGTTCCATGCTGGCCCCTCAGTATACCTGTCCAGCTTCTTGCTTGAATGTTTTAAAACTACCTTAAACAGTAAAGCAGTTACATTCAGGACATTTAGGAGATATTAACTGAATTTGACAGAAAGTGCATTGGATTAACATTACCTAATATATCCGTGAGAGTAGGGTTGGGATTAGTTTATAAATTGGGATTAATGAAATGTAATACATTCAACTTGCAGTTCAATAGCATTAAATAGATATTTAGTTAAATATTACAAAGACTCTACAAAGTATCTACAGAGGAGTCTGTGGATTTTTTATGAAACTGACAATATTTGATTTTATGAAGTCATATTTACAGTCCATGATAGACGACACATGATAAATTTTTTACATCTGATGTCATATTAGTGAACATAAAACCAGCTAGATGGCACAGCATCCCAGCATTCTTAGGAGTTTTGCTGATTTGTGTACTTACGGTAAAAAGTTGATGTTTTTTCTACTCATGACTTTTGAGTTTATAGCAATAGTTCAGTTACTACAGCTCTGAAAGAACAGCAGCAACATTAAAAACATTCAATCAACACCAGATTCTTGCAACAGAAATACATTATCAGTCAGAGCACAGTCACCCAAAAGAAACTGACAGCTGTTAGAATGAAGGTAAATCCACTATTGTATCCACTAATCCAGATTCTTTGCTCTGTGGTTTTGTTTCACACTGTACATTTTCTATTTCTTGGCTAATCATGTAAACAAGTGGAACAGGTTTTTTTTTGAGGTTTTCATTAAAGTATTGATATGAATTGTGTTTTTGCATTTAAAGCATTTACTGGAGTTGATTAAAACCAATTGGACTTTTAACCAAATTAAATGATTTTATAAACATTTTACAGTGAATGAAAGAACTAACATGGCAAAACAGAATGGTGTACGTTTATTCTATAGGAACAAATTAAATAATAAAAACTGAAGATTCGAAAGTTTTGCATATTTAGAAAAAAAAACCCACTGTAAATGCTTATCTCATCTGATCCGGATCTTCTGGCCACATACTTTTTTATCCGCATTACATCTAATGTCCTCTCTTGCCTATGTCTGAAGAATCACTTGTTGATTATGTGTCATGAGTATAATGTAGTCACTGTGAACAAAATAACTCCAGTGACGCCTTTTTATAGATGGTCGACCCCTGGGCTGGACTTCTTCTCAGACAGGAATCAACTGCAATTGACATTCAATCGAAAGTCAACCAATTATAATAATTTGGGCTTTGATTGTTGCTCAATATAGTATTTGTGATTGAGTAAACTGATAATGCAGTTATTTTTATGTTAGTTTCTGGAGTTTAGTTTTTGTAACTGAGCTCCAGAAATACACAGCAAAGAGAGAGCTCCTTACTGAAAAGGCTTATTAGCAATGGTAATAAACTAAAAGTCAATCAGTTGCCATAAAATATGTGAAAAGTCACTTGTTTTGTTTTAAGCTGCACTTCAAAGGTTGAATTACATTGACTCCATTGCATTAAGTAATGGTAATACATATTTTATTAACAATTTTACAGCAACTGACCATGTTTTGTGGCTCCTTTCTAACAAAAATGTGTGCCACTAACCCAACAAAACTCTGATTGATTCAAAGTTACTTCAAAATATTTAGACAGCTGATTGCTGTAATGGTATTGAGTTCAGCTAACTTACATAAGATTTCAATGTGGGTATGAAGATGAATAAACAGGGTCAGTGAAAACCACAATATAAATGCAAATCCAGAAGCCCTTTAGAGAGGACCATCATTTAAACACATCGCACATTGCTTGTATGGGTTATCTTGGCACCACAACATTTTTATGAATCCATCTGCAGCCTTTGAACAAAGTGGTAAAAAGATTATATGATGTTCGATGGGGTTTATTGTTTATTGTTGTTTTCCTGAAATAACCTAATTGTGCAAATTAAGGAAATATATGCAGATTAATGACACAGAACCTCGGCCATGGCCTTATTTACTTTATTTCACTGAAAAAAAAACAGGTGCATTTGATATATTACTGTGTCGTGTGTTTTTAGACAAAACATCAGTGACATCGATGAATAGAATAAAAACACATTCCCTTTATCTTCACACTGAGAAGCATTCTCTAGGGCAAAGATATTCTCCTCGCATCACAACTATGATCAATCGAGCAGTCTGCCTTACACAGATTGAGAGACAAAAATGCCAACGGGAGCCACTTTAAATTATGAGGTGACCAAAGTTGTAATTGAATTCCAATCACTATATTTAACTAGACTATAAATAAAGTTGATGACAATGGTTATCAATAAATCTAATATTGCAGAATAATTATCAAAGATTGTTTTTTTTAATTTACATCCACTTGAGCACAATTGTAGAACACAAGGGGGCTGTGTTGTATTTGTTAGAGGGGATCAGGTCCTGAACTGAATTGTGAATTGGGTAAAGATACATTCTTATGGGAGAGGTTGCAGCTGTAATGAAATGGAGTTAAGTGTAATCAAATGTCATCATGTGTATTTTAAGCACATTGTGAGAATGATCATAGTCTTATGCTTTGTGTTGCCAAATCTAATCCATTTATAATTTGTAGCTGCTCCAAATATGCTGTTGCCATTACTACACCTATGAGTAGACACTGCTTCTTTACCAAAGGTTTATACCAAACTGTGTGCAAAAGCTATGACCAAAAACCAACAACAACAACAACAAAAATAGCCAAGCTACAGAAGAAACTATACTTAAGTAAGTAACACTTTTTAAACTCCCCAGTGTAGTTGTAGAAGCAAAATATGCCTCTGTCCAATATATTACATTAGGTACTAGGGCTGTTAACTAATATTCTTAATTTGATTATATAATCCAATTATGGAAAAAAAAGACATTTGATTGTAAAAATATTCAATTGTGAAGTCTTGTTTGGGCCTGGGTCACTGAATGATGGACAGGAGCCGCAGGACGGCACTTTCATCATTAAAAATTAATTGTAGGTCCAGCTGAAACACGTGAATAATTAAACAACCATGAGATATAAAAATTGGCATTAAGTTCACAATTCAGCCACAGAGAGATTAATTTTGTCTCCTCTCCCTAAAATGGTCACAGGTGTGAGCGTTACTGTAATCCAATCAGCGGCAAAGCTATGATTTACACCAAGATTTGGTACTGATTACTTCTCGAGACATGGAAAGGGGAACATGAATTTAAGAGGGAACTGAATTGATGCAACATTTGTTGTATTGGTTTGCTGTCTTATGGTCATAATGTGCAAAAATAGATATTAAAATGGTTCTAATCATTGTGTTCATCAATAAGGAAATAATCACAAGTAATTTTTGAGAAATTCTGATAAAAAGTATATTATAGAATATCAGTATTAAAGTCCTTATAAAAGTCCTCATACAGACATAGTTTGTCAACTACAAGAACATAATATAATTCTTGAAATTCAGTTATGCTTTTAGTTTTGGTGTGCCACCCTAAGATTATCAATGGCCCCATCTGGCCAGCCCAATGAAAAAATTCATAATGATGAAAAAAGGGCTGATAAACGTTTTACTTAATTTGTTGATGCCTGTGGTCAGGCTGCATGCCAAAATGTGCATTTTAATATTCAAACACACAACAAGCAGGACTGAATTTTAAAGTATTGGGCATGATGTTTCTATTGTGTAGAAAATTAAAATAAAACATCTAATCCACAACTTACACAGCTGTGCTCTCTGGTACTGGCACTTTGATGGAGATGGTTTTGTATAATGAAACATTTCAATAGCCACAGGACCCACACTGTACACTATATATCCAAATATGTGTGGAAAATCCTAATTATTGATTACAGCCACACCCATTGCTAACGGGTGTATATACAGCCATGCAATCATCCATAGACAAACAATAGAATGGGTCATACTGAAAAGGTCAGTGACTTTAAATGTGGGACTGTTATAGGATGCCACCTTTACCACAAGTCAGATCATGAAATTTCTGCCCTGCTAGAGCTGCCCAGGTCAACTGTAAGTGCTATTACTGAAATGAAAGCATTTAGTTCCAGCCAAGGGCACTATAGTACCACCAAAGTGTAATGATACAGCATACAAAGACATTTTCAAGAAATATATGCTTTAACTGTATGGCAACAGTTTGAGGAAGGCCCTTTCCTTACCTATTCCAGCATGACTGTGCCCATGTGCATAAGACAAGGTCCATAAAAAGCTCTAAAATCTTGTGGAAAGCCCTCCCAGATGAGTGGAGACTGTTATAGCTGCACAGGGTTAGAACAGTTGCTTGTAACTCAACCTCACCTCACCACTGCGACTAAACTAAAATTATTACAGTCAACTTAAATAACACCTCCAGAGTTCATGTCACGGCCTCTTGTGAGACGATATTAACTTTTAATTTAACTGGGAAAGTTCTTGAGCAGTTGCCCTAAGGGAATGCTGGGGATAGCTGATAGCAGTACTTTGAGTGTGAACCTCAAACAGTTGCCTGACTGGGTGAAGTCTACCATGAGTTTAAAAATGTCACCTCCAAAGGAAACAAGACAGTGGCTGGTGCTTATGAGTCAGACTAAAGTGCTCACAAAGTCCTACTGCTCATTCATTATGTAGGAACTTCCATGCAGAGAGGCAGATAAAAACAATAGAGAACTATGCTGGCTGTGGTATATGTGGGTTAAGGTCTTTATTTATGAAGACCAGAATGTTTTATGCTTTTGCTCCCATATACTGTATTTGAGTGAATGTAAAGCTAATGCTGGCGGTAGTACATAACCAAAATATCGTTGCTGTCCAATGAAAAACATGTATCTCGATTTTTGTAAATTTCCAATGAAGGAATGAACCAATAGAACAAAATAGTTCCAAAATAGTATGGAAAAAATTCTGGTTCCATTGATGTACATTGAAAGTAAAGGCAGTTTTGTCCTCTCCTGTAAAGTTGCCATTTTGGAGATATTTGTTTTTCATTGGACTGCGACGCTATGTGTGTGTTTTTATTAAAATGTCAATAAACTGACTTTGTAAATCACATGACAGTTATTAGAGAATAAACTAATTACAGATGGTACTGTTAACCAAAATACACATAGTAGCATGACGGATTGCTAAACTGGATTTTTGGAGTGAAGTCTCATATTTTTGTCGCTGCCATAAAATTCTAAGTAAGTTAATATTTTTAATCCATCCGTTATCTGCCGCTTAATCTCGCTAGTCACAGGGTCACAGGGGGGCTGGAGCCAATCCCAGCGTCATGGGGCGAAGGCGGGATACACCATGCACAGTTCGCCAGTCCATCGCATGGCCAACACACACTCACACCAACAGGCAATTTATAGTGACCAATCAACCTGTCACGCCTGTCTTTGGACGTGTGGGAGGAAACCCACTCAAGCACGGAGAGAACATGCAAACTTCACATTTCACAGAATGGCCCGGACCGAGAATCGAACCTGGCTCGTCTTGCTGTGCGGTGACAGTGCTGCACTACACCACACCACTGTGCCGCCTAATATTTTTCATGAAATGTTAAAATGTCTGTAAAATGTGTTCTGTGTCCTACTGTGCATTACCTATGGCAGTGGTCACTAATAGGCAGACTGCGGGAATTGTCCAAAACTTGCTCACTGGAGAATACCGCTGTGTAAAACCAACATGTCAATCTGTGAAACTGAGTTAACAAAAAGATGCACATTTTATTTACAGTTTCTATAAATAAACACATTATATAAAACATTCTGTTTTTTAATGTAGCTTTTGTTTTTACTTGAAGTGAGTTAAACACATTAAACATTTATTAGAAGTTTATAAATAATTAATTCAGTTCAGCATTTAAACAGTGAATATACTGAAATAAACTGAACGGTATTTGTAATTTGTTGGTCTTTTAGTTGATGGTATAAGATGCTGATACTAGGCTACTTCAGTTCCTTGGCCTGAGGGAATTTTCTCTAAGCGGACCTTACTGACTTCTAATGAAATACCCCTGAACTATGGGTTGATGAGATTTGCAAATCATGGCCTTCTGTTTTGATTTACATTTATTTATATTTTACATAGTGCCCCTAAAACCTTATCATCACCCTCCCTACTATATTATATAATATTTCCTGAAGTGCATGGAACCTTTACCCTCTTCTTTAATGGTCAAGACCCCCACAAGTTTTTTTGAGTGGTGGAACATTCTCAGAGGCAGAACATTCTCACTGAATTGTGAGAAGTTAGAATATAAATGAATCAAACTACAGCACTGGCTGTTAATCAATGTTTTCCTAAAGTCAAGGTCAGTGTGTCACTGATGTTCTAGGCAGCCAGCTGTGTTAGCCCTTTAACCCTGTTAACCCTTTAAAATACCTTTAATAAACACTCTATTTTCAAGGAATTAGAATTCAGACAATTGTTTCATGGTTCAGACTTTAAAGAGTTAATAGTAGACAGTGTGTATGAGTGATGACAGTAGTGCAGTTAACCAGTGCAAACAGTGTAGACCACTTTGGTAATGCAAATACACAGTTATGCATTCGGCAGTGCAAATGTGCAATAAAAAGCTTTAATATGTACATTTATAGACTGTATACATGGTGTATTTTAGGTATAGTATAATATTATATATTAGTACATAGTCATTATTATATATAGTTAACAGTATAGCCGTGTAATATATAACATACAGTTATACAGACAAATCTGTGAAATAAATATATAATACAATACATTCTGATAACTGCTTCAGAAATCTGGAGTATAACAATGTCTGATAACTGATATAGAGGTCTGCATAGGGAAGATAGAAGATAGCAGAAACTATAAGGAAACAGAAGTGGTGTTTTTATGTAGAATTCTTGGAAAACAGCTGACTAAACAGCTGACTAAATGTGAAAATGAAGAAGACTCTCTAAAACACTAGAGCAGCATAATGTAATGATCTGCTTCTGCTAGTGAAGGCTGTGGTTAATGTTGACCTTTGTGCTTCTATATGTGTCTCTCTAATGCTTCAACATTATAGTTTCATCAGGGAAATCACAGTTTTAGTCCATAATGGCCTCTTTCCTGGCAAACTCAGGAGCAGCACACAGACAAGACAAAAACCATGTAGCAACACAGCTAGCTGACCTTGGCTCACTCATTCCCTTCCCCACCATTTTCAGGCTGCATACCACTCACCAGAGTTCTGCAACAACTATGAACAAAGTACCTATACACCAGTGGGGAACCGTCATGGCCCTCTACGCCCTCTCAGAGGGCCTAAATTATTCTTAACACACACACAAATATCATTTTATTTTATCTACTTACAGTTTGACAATCAACATCTAAACAATTATAAAAATGTAGGCAAATAAATTATTCAAACGTGTCTATTTAGTCTGTGAACTGGAGCGTGAGGGGTTAAGTGGAAGCCTGTGAGCCTGTGTCTCCCCCTATAAGGGCTGTGATGCCTTTGCAGAATGTTGGTGATTGGTGGTCCCGCTGTTTATTTACAGAGGGAGCCAGACAGTTATAATTCAGCACCATATCAATTTCAGTGACAGTAAAATTGACCAATCATATCTTCCCTCTAAGTGGGCGGGCTTAACTGTATGGTAATTTCCGCCTGCTGTGGCGACGCTAGCCGGAGAAACAGCTAGTTAGCGCTAGGCTACCACCGAGGCTTAAGGGTCACGGTTTGCTACTGCTATACACTCAACCAAAAGCATGAAAAATGTTCTATGTTTTTAAACTAAATACAACTTGGCTTGTCCTACGTCACAATATTATCAGTAACAGCAAAAAGGATTACTTGGAGACTAATGCTAATGCTAAGGCTAATGCTACCACCACATTCAGGTAGGTTTATTCCTGCTCTGAAGCGAAACAATTTCCTCTGGAACAGAAATAGATGAAGAATTACAGATTAATACTACTACTAGTACTACTACAAATAATAAAAACAATCATCATCTTTATTTATAGAGCG
This sequence comes from Megaleporinus macrocephalus, assembly GCA_021613375.1. Taxonomy (NCBI): domain Eukaryota; kingdom Metazoa; phylum Chordata; class Actinopteri; order Characiformes; family Anostomidae; genus Megaleporinus; species Megaleporinus macrocephalus. Next base: position 33,540,465 of record CM038707.1, read on the forward strand.
CTTTACATGCCAATGGCATTTTAAAGTGCTTTGCAGACAGACTCTTAATAAGCCAAAGACGTAAGTACTGAGATTAAACGTATCAGCAGTGCTTGTTTTTCAGTGAAATGGTATGAATAGTTAAAATGGCTCTAAGTGTTGTAAAGCTAAACATTTAGTGTAGTGTTAAGCTGCAGGCAGAGTGTTTATTAAAGTAGGATTTAGAAAGATGAAGTCAGCATATTAAAACATAAGCTTCATTTACGCTCATCAACACAGAAACTTACAACGACTGTAGAACGGCGCTACAACAACTGCTTTAGAGAAACTATAATAATGTACCATATCTTGTTAAGCAAGGGTTAGCAAGGTACTCGGATTTGTAGCATGTCATCTTATTCAGTATCTGTGGGTAGTACAAGCTGCCAAATTACCTGCTATTGCATATAAATTTATCTTCGATACCTGCTCAACTTACAACAGAATAAAAAGTGTGCATAGTATGGTGATGTATATCAATCAATTAATCAACCTTTATTTTCCCTCGGTAATACATTGAGGGTAACCCTCATTTACAATGCATCAGAACATTTACAACTTAAAGGGACTGAAATTACATAAAAACTAGAATTAATGTTTAATCGAGAAAGCTTAATGAGTAAAACATAAGAATTAAATGATAAAAATATTCAAAAAACAGGCAGACAATATAAAAATTTAATTAGAAAATAAATAATTCAAAATAAAAGTTTAAGTGGACAATCTAAAATATAAAACAATGAAATATAAAGATTTAAAAAAATTGAAAGATAATGAAATAAAATTAAATTAAATTAAATATAAATTAAAAATATGAAGAAAGTAATTAATGAAAAAAAATGAAAAACTCAATTAAAATAGGTACAGGCTGTCTGAAGCTGACGCCAGCGAGCTGAGTAAAAACTCTAGGAACCTGTCAGGTAATCCAATCAGCAGAGCGAGTCTGATAATTACAGCTGTTTAAAGAAATTAAGAAATAAATTAATATGTATATGTGCTCAGCAGTTGGCATTAGCAGTCTAGTTAGCTTGCATGGTTAGATCAGTAGACTTTAGTTCACAGACATCCCTCAAGAATAAGGACTTAGCAAATGTCAGTAGTGATATGATATAGTAACGTGGGTGTAGAGCAAGACCCAGGAGAGGCCATAATTCTGCTGCAAGTAGAGCTCTTTATCAAACCACCAGCAGGAAGGCACTGAACTCATGGGGGCGGGTCACCAGTAGGCACAGGATTCACCCTCATAGCAGCTAACCCTCAACACACAACACCCACACGCCTGACATAAAATAAGACAAAGAACACATACAGCATTTACCTAAACAGCCAACAACGTAAAAAGACAACAGCAAGCACTTTTTAAGAGGGCACTTGCCTACTATGAGCTTCCATGCACAGCTGCAAACAGAGCTAGCACGAGGCATTAGTGGGTTGCTACAATATAATAAGAGGATACAGTAGCATGTAAATGATTGCCTTGCTTGTAGCTTGTGAAAAGTGTCTGCAGAACCTTGATCTAAACTGTCTTCCACATTTACCTGGAATGGACCCACGATTCTCTTTACAATGCAGCACAGTGCTGAAGTATTTATATCAATATCCAGGCCTATTGCATATCTCACCTTGGGTCAGGGCCATGCTCAGTCTTATTTGGTTCTTTAAAATTCAGCTCCGGGAGGTTATATGTTTTCCAAGTTAATGCTAGATTATTTCTTGGGCTCTCTGGCTGAGCATCCATAAAGGCACATGCAGTAAGAGCTCCTGTACTGAGAAATGAGCTCAGGCTCCATGATGTGCCTGAACTGCAAAGTAAGGGATTCGTAAAATGTGGGATGGCATCAGTAAAAAGATATCTGAAATATTGCAATCATTAATAAATTAATACAGATGATGTGAATTTAATTTACTAGTCTGAGCAGGGCCTATGTTGACAAGACTTCATGACTGATACTAGCAGTGATTTTTGTAATACCTCTCCAATTTCTTTTTGCCATGAGTTTTATTGCCATCTTCAGTATCCAGTATCTGTCAATGTTACTACTAGTTTTGATATCACTGCTACTTCTACTACTGTTAAAAAAAAAGTGGTGGCAGAAAAAGCTCTTCAATGAGTTTGTATCACATGGGTTCATATCAGGATAATTTTAAGTGATATGAGAAGAAAGATGAGTCTTTTTCTTCTTATTTCACTTGAAATGATCCTGGTATGAACCCCGTATTGAAAAGAAAGTTTCTCTCTGTACTCCCAAGCACAGAAAAAGGAGGGAGTTGGAGTGGGATTTTGAAAAGACTCTACTGATTGCAGTGGCTACATGTCTCTGGAGTTTGAGAAGAGGAATGATGCAGGGCTGAAGGGAGACTTTGGAGGGCATGCTGCTCCCTGACAAAGCCTTCCACACAGGCTGCTGGTCAAGGGCAACCCAGGAAAGTGAGTTAGCATGTGGACCCTCTCCTAGTCTCTGTCTCTCTTGCATAGCACCAGTAACCCCGCCACGCAGAGAGCAGCAGAATCACCCCCATCGGCCCTATTCACCTCCTCACAAGTGTGAAATTTAATTGGACACCTGCGCTGCCAAGAGCACCCGAAATAGCTCTATGGCATGCTATTACGAAACTGTGACCCACTGTGTAACCAGTTGTTTGAGAAAAATACGATTTCTTCCTTACCTCAGCAAGCAATGCAAAACACACTAAGCACCGGGACTATTTAAATATTAAATGATTGGCAACGATTATTGGATTTTTAAACGTGGAACATTTTTACAGAGACTTCTTTTTCTTATAGAAATGTATTGCATGATGCGTTTGAATATATTGCCTGATGCCTGAAACATTTTACATAATCCAGGACAACTAGTCAAAACAGGGCTGTTCTTGTTTTTTCCAGGCATCTGATCACCCCACAATGAAGTCACATCATTTTGAGCCTACTCCTTCACTGGAACCTGGCTTATTTCTTTGGAAAAAACAATCAAATTGCTGTCTGGCTGGCCACACACACATACAGGACAAGTTGGGAGCTTGGCATCATCTATCTCATCATCTCTTCTATCATTCTTTAACAGTAATTAGCTGATACACCTACATACAGTACTAGTCTAGCCCCTTGGCCTTATTATTAACACACAGGCCTGCCGGTGGCACAACAGCTAGCTTCTCTCACTCAAACTTAAACAATGGTCAGTGGTTGACTGACAACCTGCAACCTTAGCTTGCTAGAGAAAAAACATCAGAATGGTTAACTCCTACCGAACAGCAACGGGGAGAGCGGAGCAGGGGAAGGGTTGGAGAGAGGAAGTAGAAGTGGATCATACCATGTACAAATATTGTACAGCTGAGAATTGATGACGAAGTTTGAGAGGATGATGATAATGAGAGGGTAAGGAGAGAGTAGGGGGGGATGGTATTATTTAATTAATTCTAAGTAAACATAAAAACATAAGCCTAAAGTTCTTAGTCCATATGACAATGCTAGTACATGTGCAGGCTACATTTAAGCATTCTCCTGTACAAGCTTTAAGGGCTTCACAGTGCGGTTTACAATAAGTGGATATGTTTTCTTTGTCATGATGTTGACTGATTATAAAGTTTTTATCATCTTAGGATGACTCCGAGGTGGTCCTAGGCTACAGATGACACTGATGATGTGACAGTGGTGCCCAAAATGTTTTAAAACTGGCCAGAGAAACCGTTTAGTACCAAGAGTGGTTTGAGAATCTGGCCTCTGGTTCTGACTGACAGTCTGCAACCTTAGAGATGTCAATACTTCTATGTGGGCACAGCAGGGGAAGGGTAGGAGAGTGAAAGTGGAAGTGAATCATACCATTTGATTAACAGAAAAACCCTTTTTACTCTTATGGTTAGGGGGGCTGGTCCTCAAAAGAGGCTGGACATGCCTCAGGTGTATAGTAAGTTGTTTTCATATAATGTCACGTTACTGCATTCTTGTGGCGCAAACTGGCAGAAATAGATTTTCTATATATTTCTATTATATATATATATATATATATATATATATATATATATATATATATATATATATATATATATATATATAAAGAGCAAGTGGAAATAAACATAAGATAAAATTCTAAGATAATTTTATTCTGAGATAATAAAAACACTAATATATATAAACATACAATATAGAAATAGAACTCAGCAGATGGGGATAAATGATTTTTTGTGGAGTAAATGAAATGAATGAATGAAATTGCAACTAGTCCTGTGCAACTAAGCAGAATCTCTAAGTATGAAGTTTCTGTGTGCCATGGTCCTAGTTGCTGCCTTGGCTCAGAGGTAGATGTGGGAAGAATGTGGGAAGAAGCTGCTTCTCATCTCCTCAATGTTTGCCTTTAGAGTAAATGAGGAGTTTCTTTCCAGAGGTCAGAGAAGATTGAAAAAACATTCAGAAAAAACAGCCCATTCTTTTATTAAGTGAAGTCAACAAAAGCAATGTTTTAAAATCATGAGCTATCTATGTTTGTTAAAATATAGGCATAAACATACTTGCTCTGTATTAAACATTTAACACACATACTATTGTTCAGCTGAGAAATGAGGATGAGGTTGGGGAGGACGATGATGAAAAGAGGATTAAGAGAAAATGGAAAAAGCATTATATTATATAATTAAGTGATTCTTTAAAAGTTTAGCCCTGACCCTTCCTGTTATAAGGACTCATGGCCTTCTGTGTTTATGCCTGCTCCTCAAGGAATTTCCAACATTCAGTGTGGGCTTAATCTAAGCAGTGCCTCCTATGAGGTTTAAGTGCTTCACAGAGCCGTTTCCAATAAGTAAATTTGCTCTTCGTCATGATGCTGAAAGATTATAAATCTCCTGTTTTTATCCTGTTAGGATGACTCTGAGGTGGTCCTAGGCTACAGAGTGGTGCCCAAAATGTTTTAAAACTGTCTGGAGCAGCCATTTAGGACCAAGAGTGGTTTGAGAATCTGGCCTCTTGCTAACAAATCGAGCTAGTAAGTACCACTCTGAATTATGTGAATTTTGTAGACATTTTGAAAAAGATAAGTGTGATTTAAGTGTAAATATTCTACGTAGTGAATTAGTTAACCAACAAATAACTGAACTGCCTATATATACAGAAAGGCTTTTATTTGGTACATGACTTGTACATGTGTATGATTCCTTAAACCTTGAAAAGGTCCCTTATAGTTGCACAGCTCATCCACTGGAAGGGTGGACCAATGGCAATGGCAACCACTGGAGCACCTTCACTTTCTTAGAGTACGCAACCAATTCAAGTGAATGCCAAACAAGCTTTGCTTGTTTTCTCTTTTTCTTTCTCTTTCTGACCCTTGGAGAGGTGTTTGGTGATTGGGTCAAGCCGTGCCTTTCCCCATAACATGGTAATTATAATCTCTTTAAAATCGATTGGTATGAAGTGCTGCTAAAGCTTACATGCATTCCCACCTGTATTTGTTTGATTGTGCGTTATAGCCTGAGCATAACAGCCTCGATTCACAATGATGTCAAGCATGCAATTAAAAATTTTCACCTCACTGTTCATGCCAATCAACAGAGTGCGTGTAACGGAGGATGACTCTTTAAATAAGGCATTTGTCAGGAGGTAGACGGAGAGGTCAGCAGCGGTTATTTATTGATCTTGTAGTGCTCAAAGGTACAGTCAGTAGGTCTTTACTCTTGTGGTCAATGAATAGGATTTCTGCGATGGTGTTGTTTTTTTAAGCACCATCTCTCCCCTCCCTAGTGACCTCTGACCCCTTTTATGGAACAATTGCAATTATACTATTGTAGCATGTGGTTAATTGCTGAGGTGTAGCTGGATATTAGCAATTCATGCAAACCCCCACAACAGACAGTAAATTACTCATACAATGCATGATTCAGTGTCCTGTTGAAATCTGCAGTATGCTCATCTAAAAAGTTTCACCTGTGCTCACCTTTGCTTTTCACTGAGTGGAATAATAGTATTTTCACGGATCCTTGGTTTCATTGTGTTTTTATGGCACACACGATTTCATTGCTTAGGATTCCGGGAAATTTGTGAAACAAGCAAGCTCAGCTTTCATAACACTATCAGACACCTAAAGGCTAAGAAACATTTATTTCAGGCGTATACCACCCAAGGTCAAGTTGTTGCTTTGTGAATTACACATCGTCTATCATGTGAGAGTAAAAACGGAGCACGCCTTGCCTTATCCTCCGGCTTATCTTCACTCACAACTTGTGATCATTCAGAGAATTTGTGAAATATTACAAGCCCTGCTGCAAGCTCACTGTACAGCAACTTAAAGGGCTTATGAAAGGCAGCCACAGGGAACAAAAGCATGACCATATGGCTTAAAATATATAGAAATCGTGAGACTAGGTGCAAAACTCTGAAATGCTTGGCTGCACAGAATGAGCAAACCGCAGATACATAGATATGAGTGTGTGGTTGACTTGTTAGTGTAACACGGGCTCCACTAGAGAACAACATACAAATACAATGCCAAAGAAATTACCAGTTTACCATATGTCAGGAAATGTGTAGTGTCAGGTACTGTGTTTTATATTTTTTTTATTTATTTTATTTAATATATTTATTTATACATCCAATTTAAACAATGGTTGCTGGCTAATGGTATTTGATAAATGACACACATGTTCTGGTGTGGGTTGTCAAGTGCTGCTGGTCATTTGTGAACACATATCTTAATGTTCAAACAATGTAGTTGTGTTCACTAGCATAAATAATGTGTGTCCGTCCTACAACATGTATTGTCACCAGCATGTGGCCTCTGGGACTACCACTTGCCAGGGGCCCTACCAATACCACATCTGTACAACTCAGCACGACATAACAGTGTCCTTCCCAACCGATGTGGACAAATTACACCAGATTTAGTAAGCATAGAATGCGAAAGTCATAGGGTGCCTTCCAGCTTCCAGCGCTGCCATTCATCATCTCTCTACTACTGTATTAATGTAAACCCAGAATCTGACCACTGAAAACTGTACGGTCAGGGTTTGAAGTTTATACTGAAAAGGCAGCCTTTTTTCATCTTTTTCACTTCAACTCATGTTACTAGCCTAGGCACATATCATCTTAAACAGCAAGTTTGTAAAGAGTAAGTCTATTGATACCAAATGTGATAAATCCATAAATTGTTTTACAATTGATCTGCAGAAATGTCTTATACAATCTATTGTATGAGTACACCTAAAATCTAAAATGCAAATTTATCACTAACTTATCATGAATTTGAACTCATAGGTGCTGTAACTGCTTTGCGGCAGAGCTTTTTATTTGGCAAAATCATTAAAATCACCAAAACAATCAAGGGAGTGTCTTTTTGCCAGGGGCCTAGTTTTCCTAACTAGAACACTGCAGAACTGTTCAAATAGAAAAACAACTTTCTCCTTCTTCCCCTTTTCTTGACTCACATTTAATAAGCTTTAACTTCCAAGCCAAAAGCAACAAATACAACCACCAATCAGCATCAGAGCTAACATGAATAAATACACCCAATCAAAAGTCATGGATAAAAATGGCACGTATTTAAAGACTATGATTGGTATTTGTGTGTTGGCAGGTTGAGGGACAATTTCATTAAAAGAAAACAACACTCAGAGGGCCCGATTGAAACCTGTGCATTAAATTACTATTGATCACTGTTTTGCATCCTATTATCATGATGCCTTGATGCATTGTTGCAGCTCTTATTGCATAGAAATACAATATGTTGCATCAACATTTGCTGTATTTTAATTAGGCTTTTCAAAGGTCACTTTGTAAAATGACCTGTGGCAGTCATACTCTAAACAAACAGGGGGCAACATATCACCAGAAAGTAGAGTTGTCCACTCCCATTGTAATAAGCAGAGAAATGCACAGTCCCTCCTTATCTCTCTGTTACCCTTACAGGATAAGAAGAAACATTGTGAGTTCAGCATCAAATTCCAATTCTTTTACTCTCCAAGAATTGTCTATTATCTCCAGTGGGGGAAAGCAATGCAAATGTTATTCTCTGGTTTGCTTTTTGGTTTTCTGATTGAGCGGCCATGTTGGTTATAATTGTTGCTAGATAAGAGCTTCAGCCATGACAGCATGTACTCTTCCTTTCATTAGGTGTGTCCGAAATCGGCCTAATTGCCTACTACTCAGTAGTGAAATCAGTAGGTGAGCGCAGCTAGTATGTCCGAATACTCAGTAGGCATTAAGTAGTAGGCGAACGGTAACTGGATGACCTACTGAATCGGCAGCCATTTTTCTGTAGGCGAACACAGCACACTGTGCTATCCCATGATTCACCTGGAGCCACAGATGAATCCAAAGCGGAAGAAAAAAATGTTGAAAAGCGGAACGTCGGCTGTGTGTACGCAGCTACGGCTAGTGAACTGCTGCTACAGAAGTTAGCGCTACTGCTGAGGTAAACAATGATTACATTCCTCCCGTTTCATCTTCTCTGAGCTACAGTTCGACACTGTCTGAGTACATAATCAGACAAAAACGCAGATCAGTGTCACAAAAAGCATCTAAATCTGTCAGTAAACGGACTTTTTAAATGATTTGCAGGACTTTTACGGTGGTGGTCTGACGTCTAGCGTCACAGGATGCTGGCAATATGGTGGACGTAGTACGTCCGAGCTTGTGTGGCTATTAAAACTCGTCTACTGAAATTACCTACTAGTCTGCCGCTCGAGCAGTACGTACAGGCACTAATCTAGTACCTACTGACTAGTAGGCGATTTCGGACGCACCTATTGGTCACACCATTGTTAGAATACACCATTGCAGGAGCAATACGTTTTCATCCTCCCATCTTGAACTGATAGCAGACTTGTTGCTACAGCGACTCACTATCACCTCTAGTGGTACAAAGTAGTATTATGTGGTTAGTATGCTAACCTGAAACAGAAACATACCATCAAAACTACTATTTCTTCACTTATTTCCTAACATTTTTTGATTATTTTAGCTAATTGAAATTATTTAAACTAAAACATTACATTTGTACCTTTTTTATTTTCTTATTTCAGCAAGCAAATGTTTATGTACACATGTCATAAGTGTCATAATATTAATACAGTCATTAAGATGCATTCATATACAATTATGCAACAACTATTTAATAAAAAGCTTCAGACATCTCAAAGCGGGAAAGGGTCAAATTGATCCATAGCATAATAGCAGAGCTTAAGTGCCTTGGCACAGTAGTATATATGTAATATACATATGATATACTTTCTCTGAAATCCAAAGTTAATAAATAGAGAGTTTCGCTGTGCAGGACTTGATTGCTTTTGGCCACATGACTCTCAGTGCTCCAGAAACCAGATTTGTCGAATGATGGAGAATGTTTCCACTGCTCCTGAGCCCAATCCTGGGGAGCTTTATAACCTTTTGCCAATGTTTCCTTTGTGCTTGGTGACCTTGGGCTTGTGTTTCACTTCTCCCGAGTGTCCATTCAACTGGCAAAGCTCTTCTGTGGAGGTTACAAAGCTGTGTGCATACGATTTCTTCCTCTTAAAGCTTCTTAAATCTTCTTCTTAAATCTGCTAATTAAAACGTGTGTCTGGATACCTTTGGACATATGATGTATAAAGCTGGTATGTTAAAGCTGTAATTCATTAGGCTATAAAAATTAATGAAGGGTACATCCAATTACTGAACAACCATAAAGAGGCCTGTTGTAGACACTGAGTTTGGATAAATGGAACTTTTTGTGACACATACTCTGTTTCTGCTTGTGGCTGTAGAAGACTGTAGGAATTATGGAAAAGCCTAGGACTGTAAAAAAGGAGGATCAGCAGAATTTGTCAGACAACTGACACTGGGATATTCTGCAAATGTCTGCCATCAAGCTTACACTGATGAAGCCCTGTGGCCTCGAGCAATTGTACAGGGTTAGTGAAAAACTAACTGTTCTCAAATAGAGGGTGTTCTGCCTTTAGAAAGTACATGCAAGGTTTTTTAATCTATTGTGACACTGATGTGTAGGAAGGAAAAAAACAGACCTCTTTGTCTTCTTTCCCCCGCTTTCCATCTGATGGCTTTGAAGTGAGGGAACATGTTAATATCTGTGAGTCGGTCTTTCCTGGCCTTTGGGAGAGTTGATCTGCTGTTGCTAAGATAATTGCTGAGAATTAAACACATTTCCTTTTCTCCTCAAACAAAGCCCTTTGATTGTGTTGTTGACTTCAAAGACTGTGAGTCTGCTGATGAACAATAAACGAGGCTCAGGACAAGCTTAGCTGAAACTGTAGCACATACACTGGTTCTGTATGCGTGGATATACATCACAGGGCTCTTTAAGTCTACCTGCGACTTGTCTGTGAAGTGTTTCTGCACTTTTTCCTACCATTCATCTTCAAAACGAGCATGGAGGAATGGGAGACGTTTGGTAGTTTGTCCTTGTGATCCTGCACAGGATCAGAATTTATGGCAAAAGGCTGGGAGGGTTGAGTGATCTGTTGGTGCTGCCACAGCTTCCTAAACAGTCATTTTGAATGAGCTCCTGAAGACAAATTTGTTTCAATGCCATAAGTAAGAAATGATAAGAGGAACTGAATTTACTATGTACTGCTTGAATTATCTTGTTTATGTCGTTCAGAGAGGTTTATAAGTTGCTTAATGTGAGTCTAGTATAAGTTGAGTTTTAAATCTTTAGTAGAGAATTTTGGTCCTGGCTTGTTATTACCTGCTGGCATTACATTGTGCAAAACCCTACTAACAGTCTATCAGCTTCAAAAAATGAGCACTATAGACAAGACTTCAGTCTAAAGGAAATAAATGTGTACAATAAATGCTTTTAAAGGAAAAAGGCCAAAAAAAAAACCCCTTGAAACACTTAAAAACACTTTACTAGCATGTAAAGAAACTGTTTAAAATAGCTAGCACAATTGCTAATCCATCTGAGGTTTTAGCAAGTAGTAAAATAATCTATAATTTAGTAAACTTGAGATAGATTAGCTTACGTTTCAGCAAATTTAATTACTGCACTAGAGTCTAGAACAGCATCACAGTCGATGTTTTGCCCATCAGGCTGATGGTTTTTCTACAGTGAAAGGTTTGTCTTTTGAAGACATATTGAACGCTGCTGAGAGCTGAAGGAGAAAAGCATTTCAGCAATGACTTTGCATGACCGTAGCAAATCTGACAGGCAATGCTACACCTGTAAGGTTGGAAATCAGTTTTCATTGCATTAAGGTTGGTGCTTCCAATGTAATCTGTTTTGTTTGTGCAAAACATTAGAGTTGCTGAGTCCTCAATAGGCTTGCCACGTCAGCTTTGTAAAACTGACTTGATTTTTAACTAAATTCTGTGGATGTGTAGCTGTGCTCATGACTCATACATTCACTGAGCACTTTATTAGGTACCCCCACTTTTACCTTCACCCATTATCCATTTCATCACCTCCACTTGCCATATAGGTGCACTTTGTAGTTCTACACGTACAGACTGTATTCGATCTGTTTCTCTGTATACTTGGTTACCGCCTTTTTACATTGTTTTTCAATGGTCAGGAGACCCACAGGACCCCCGCAGAGCTGGCATTATTTGGGTGGCTGATTATTTTCAGCACTGCAGTGACACTAATGTAATGGTGTTATGCTGATACAAGTGCAGCAGGCACAGTAACATGCTGCTGGACGCTGTACTGTGTCCACTCACTGTCCACTCTATTGAACACTCCTACCTTGTTGGTCCACCTTCTATTTGTGATAGCCATAGACTATGTCAAGTCATAGACAATAGCTCATCTGGTGATCTTGTAGTCCTTTGTCAATAAGATGTTCTTAAACTCCAGCAGCATTTTTGTGCCTGATCCACTTGTATCAGCACAACAAGGGACTAACAAAGTGTGCAGATGGACTACAGTGTGTAATTGTACAACTACAGAGCACTTATATGGTACATGGAGCTCATAAAATGGACAATGTATGTAGATAAACTAATGATGAACTAATCTAAACTAATACAACTCCTACTTTGTGTGCAATTGGTTAAAAAAGAGGCAGATTCAAAAAATACATGTATGTTTTTAGGTTACAGGCATTTTGTGTCCAGGAATAGAATTCAGTTTTTTTTTTCCTGACAGACAACCCAATTCCAGGAGAATCCTGGACAGCAGGCAGCCCGAGTCCCCAACTTAGGGGGCAAAGTTTGCATCTTTTCTTACATTTTGATTTGTGAAACCAATTTGATTGATGGTTTGAGACAAATAAGAGCTAGTATCAAATAAAGGTGACATACAATTCAATGATTCAAAAAACAAAAAACAAAAAATCATTTCTGTCTCTACAGATTTTGAGGGACCCTACAAATTACCATGTCAGGCATAGCAGGAAAACCCTTTTTATAATTCACAATGTTGCCACAACATTTCGCCTGCCTAATTGGACGTGAGATGTCACCGTGTCATCCAACGGCCTTATTTATCAAGTTTCTGTTGAAACAAATCGACTTCCTCTTTCAGTTTGGGACGAGTTTATCAGCAGCTGTCTGCTGGCTGCAAAAGCCATGCTGATTATTAAGCAGAGGTAAACCACCAAAATGTATCAGCTCAGCCTGTCACTGCATTGTAATTTCCTGTCATGCTGATGCCAAGAGTGTTTTGTCACTGCTGGAATTCTGCATAAATCTCGAAGGCGAACACACATTTTTCATGAAAAGAGATAGGGGATAAAAAACGGAAACGGCATTGAGAGGTGATGTTAGTACCTGGCTAGAGTGGCAGAGTGTTCATGCACCGCCAGCCGGAGCTGTTGTTTCCACTTGGCCAGTAAGTGACAGCAAAGCTGCCTAACATTGGAGAGGACTGGCATGCAGGTTAGTTACCAAGGTGCTCTAAGCAGTGAATCCTCCATCACCACTTTGTGCTATTGTCCATGTACACAGACTAGCCTGTCTCTTCATGTTATACAATGCCTCACCGAAAGGACTTCAACTTCTCACAGTTCCCTCTGTGCTTGCCAAGGCCGTACACCGGAAAGAAATTAAAGTCTCTGTCTGCAGCACTCTGCCTGACAAGACATGGTCTTGGGCTATATAGAGTCTTGCACTTTCTTTGATAACTTAAAGAACTGTAGTTTTCTCTGCACAGCATGCTCTTAAAAATACAGGTGCCAAAAAGGATTTTTTAGAGTGATGTTATAGAGGAACAACTCTTAAAGCCTTTCGATGCTGTGTAGAACCTTTTTTAAAGAACCTCCACATGACCTTAGGGTTAGAAAGCTTTTTCCAGAACCACACAGTACTGTGGAAGAATCAGCATCCACCCTTCACTCTTTTTCAGATAAACAGGATTTAAAGTTTTCGTCTTTAAGAGAAAATCAAGCTCTGCTTTTGCTTCAAACCTGAAAAAATCCCATGTTTCTGTCCATTCCTCCGCTGTGAGAAGACAACTCAGTGCTATGGGTCTAAAAGAATGAGTAGCTGTCAAGGAAAAGGAAATAGAAAAAAAGTTAAAAATTAAAAAAAGAAGCTGTTGATGTTCCCTGAACGTATGAGTGTCCACCTCAGAGTTCAGACCTCAAAATTATTGCATGTGTTGGGATTACTTGGCTCGTGAGAAGCAGAAAAGGCAACCAACTTCTAAGATTGAATTTTGTAGCAGGTGTAGAAAAAATATATCTCTACTGATTTAAAAAAACAAATAGAAGCTGTAACAAAGCAAAGGATGGGTGGTCCCAAAAGAAGTTCTATTTGGTTATTCTATATTATATATTGGTGCGATTTAATATGAAATATATGTTTTTACCCTGTCTTTAAAGGTCGTTTTGACTGGAAATCACAAACACTGCATTGAAATGAAATAAATGGAGGCTGACTTTTGCACCAAGCCAAGAACAATGTAGCAACCTTTATTTTTAAGAGTGTGCCAAACTCTTTACACTGGGTTTCGTCATTTCAGTCCTATTTCACCTCCACTCCATGTGCCTGCGTTTGTCTGTGGGATGAAGCACAATCCTAACTTTTCATATCTGTGTGATGAACTACGCTCTTGCCATCTCTTTAATGAAGCGCCTTAAGATTCAATCTGACTTAATCTCACTCCCCCTCCATGCGCAATCATGAAATCTTGATTAAACAGTAAAAGAAAATCCTCTCACATTTAATCTAAGTAGATCTAGATAACACCATCATCACTTCCCCACCAGCCAAAGGTCTGTCATTAGGCAAATTTCGCTGCTCTGCTACAAAACAGATGTAATGGCACTCTTAGCAGACAGGCTAGCACAGATGTCTGAGCTGGCACCCGTGGGCCAGTGCCTCTGATGAGCTACTGCTCATTATGAGCGGAGGGGCGAGGGCCAGTTGATATATTATTCAGCAAAGAGTTTATCCATCCACCCGGCTGAAATGGCACCACATGAGAGAGATTTCCTCCACTCATCTGCATAGGGAAATGGAAGGCCCGCTTCAGTTTTAGGTGAGCTAAGGAGGTGATGGGAGAAAAAGAAGGCCTAATTCATCACCAGCTCTGGAGAGATGAAAAGTTCCTTGCAGATAATGCTGCATTTGTACAAGTAGCTTCACGCTAGGCTTGACAAATGAGCAAGTGCTAAGGCTTCATTTATCTGTACTCATAGAACTTCTGGGCTTGTCGCCGTTTCCATCTGAGACAATGCATTTGTAAGCGTTCTTTATCTCACAGTAGGTGCATTCATATGCAGCGAAACATCTTCTTTTATATATGTTGCAGTGGATTATCATTTCTGAGTGTTGCCATTTCTCAGCTCGGCCTTGAAGAAATGTTGATCTGTTCTCGGCGCATGCCAAATACGATCATGTTTCCTCAATTTGACACCCTATTTATTCCATCCTGATAAGTAGCTACTTATGCATATGAGTTCAAAAGACGCTGTGTGGATTTTGTGCACGAACGGCTCAAAAAGCCCTTCATATTCGTGGCAGTCATCTGCAGGCCTTTGACAGACATCTGGCACACTGTATGGGTTTGGGTTGAGTGACAGTGCAGGCCGTTCAGAGGGGCATTACGGTCCATTAGCATTCAGTGACATTTTCCCATGTGCCCAGGAAACAGGAGCAGGCATGTAAACAAAGCGCCATCGCCCAGCACGGCAAGGAGAAAGGAGAACATAAAATAATGTAAAATGACATTGTACACCGGACAGGCTACTTGGAGCGCATTTTAATGGAGATCGGGGGGTCAATCTGAGTTCTGCTGCAACAAGAATTGAGGGAGATAAGAGAGAAGGGAGCAAAAAGGTGACTGCCAAAGTATGGAATTTTAAAGTTCACATCCAGAGAGGGGTTATCGCTGCTAACTATGCATTGCCCGTGAAGTTAACCTATCCAGAGAGTTGTGCCAAAGGCAAAACGATTCGATAAGGCTGGAATTCCACTTGGATTCTGATGAGTTCCAGGCGAGCGCTAACTTCGAAAAGCTCGCCTTCAAGCGACACAAAGTGCGCAGAGGTGTAGCACACCTCAATAACACCATCCGAGCAGCCGTGCAGCCTATAAGACTGAGAAAAATACACTTCTGTGCTGTCATTTTTTTTGTGATTCCACAGCAGCATTCCAAAATAGAGACATCATGAAAAAAGGACTAGTAGTCTGTCTCTCTGTTTCCATGGTTACATGCCCAGATTTTTTTTTCCTCTCTGCAATCAAAGAAAGGACGAATAACATCATATGGAAACACAGTAAACGGGAGTTAAATTGCTCGATGCTGACCTATTTCTGAAAAACCTTCGCTGCCTCTTACTGAAGTCTCGCATTCATTAGCTAAATGACACAGGCGACCGGGGGAGGTAGCTTAGTGATCTTAAAGCATTAATAAACCTCAAAATCACACTCAGAAACACACACGCACACCTAGAGGAGTCAGGCGGCAGCTGTGGACAGATGATGGCCCTCCGTACCATAAAATAACAAAAACAACAACAGCAAAAAAAAACAATTCAATGTTTTCAAAGGTCACGCAGCAAACAACATCAAGAAGATACAGACTGTTCTGCGTGCTGCTCCAGATTGTGTCCACTCTCCCTGCCTCTACTCCATCTCACTCCACATCTAGCACTAATGTTAAATGAGTACTCTGGGGTTTTTCAACCTGACATCTATCTGCTGCATCTGGAGCATACAGTTGATTACTATGGCCAATTATTTCCCTGTAATGAGCAGAAAACCTGTTGACTCCAGACTCACAATGGAAGCCAGTGGGCAGGTGCTTAGCAGGGCACTAGGGGTGGGCGACTTGGCAAAAATACAATATTACAATACATTTACAGTACCTGATATGCATTATATCATGTACTGTATGATATTTATTTATTCTGAGGTTGAATGCTGGATTAAACAGGCCCTTTAAAAAGGTTTTTAAAACATACAGTTAGTAAGTCTTTAAGTGACAGCCACTTCTACCATTTTCATTTTTTTTTACTGTGATATTACTTTGCTAGGCATACAGGTAAGAATGCTTTAATGCTGGTTATTATGACCACACGTTGTATCACCCTGTGAGCTATGTTCCATTAAGTACTCTATGATAAGATGTTGCTCAGCACTAATCATTGTTCATGTTAGCTAATTATTTATTAAGGATAAATTAGAGACTGGATTCCAGTAAATCCTGTGATTAGAGGAATACATTTTTGTAGATTCGTTTCACCCAGCCAATAACATTACTTTATGCTTTCTAGCTAGCTTTAACATTAGATATCTGTAGTGGAAACAACCTAAATGAATGTCTGTGGCCTTGAGTATTAGAGTTAATGCATAATGCATGGGTATAATTAATTCTAATTTATGTAATAATTTTCTGATGAATACAAAAATATAGTACACTCAACTAATTTTCATGTTATTGTAGTAACACAGCCTTAATATATACACAGAATAACATTCTTAACCACTAACGCCTTTAACGCCCCATAAAACTACTGGGTCCAACTGGCTTTGCCTATTGTTAAAGCTTTGACTAAACTTATGTAAATAAGTCAGATGATAAACTAATGGGCGGCATGGTGGTGTAGTGGTTAGCACTGTCGCCTCACAGCAAGATGATCCGGGTTGGATTCCCGGTCCGGGCCATTCTGGAGTGTGCATGTTCTCCCTGTGCTTGATTGGGTTTCCTCTGGGTACTCCAGTTTCCTCTGACGTGTCCAAAGACATGCATGTTAGGTTGATTGGTCACTCTAAATTGGTGTGAGTGCGTGAGTGAGTGTTGGCCACATGATGGAATGGCGAACTGTCCATGGTGTACCCTGCCTTCGCCCGATGACGCCAGGATTGGCTCCAGCTCCCCCGTGACCACCGACTAGCGGGATTAAGCGGCAGATAATGGATGGGTGGATGGATAAACTAGTATAACTGCATGAGTTTTAAAAGGCAAGCATTACTGACAGCAGACACGCTAAAAGCAAAGAAATCCATCTACAAGTCATCAACAAATAAAAAATCAGGAAAAAATAACAGGATACATGTGGAAAAAAGGCTAAAAATGACATAAAACGGACATAAACCAGAATCAATCAAACTCAACAAGCAGTAAGCTTGAAGATAATGAGGGAGTTGGAGATGGAACGTCCTAATGAGATCCCGGTGGGTGGACCTATGACATCGCTGTCCAAGTATTTCCAATTTTGTTGATTTATTTTACATTGAAAAATAAAGAAGCTTTTTTTATCCTCTACTGTAAAGTTACCATTTCTTTACACAGTGAAAGAAACTTGTACTGACAATTTTTGGAGGCTACAACTCATAAATGAAATTTTAGTAAGAAAAATGCAACTATACATCTCATCTTCATTACCATCGTTGTTTCACATGCAGTTTGCTTGCCTCTAATATAGTGAGTAAAGTACACTATTCCTAGTATACGTACACAAGCTGTTGAATTATAAACATGACTTGTGATTTTAAATGTTTAATGTAAATTCAGCCTGCATACACTGTTCAGCTACGTCAAACAGTGCATTATATGAACTCTAACGAGAAAAGATCTTTATAAACTGTCTCACAAGTTTCACAATAAACGCTAAATGCAACACCCTAAAGAAACCCCAAGATGCTTAAGTGTTTCTCCAATGAGCCCTGATATTTGCCATAACCATTAGCACTTCAGTGTCTCAACAGACTGGGTCTATATAACACCAGCAACACCCAATATATGGACTCTTTCTCACCTCCACAAACATGGTGCATGTCCATGAAAAGGAGTTACAGAACAAACATCAGTGAGCCACAGGGACCTGCAGTTCATCATCACAAAGAGGGCAAAATGACTTTGGAACAAAACAGGCAGCTCTGAAAAACAATGCTAGATCACAGTGATGTTTACTAACCTGAACAGAATCAGACTGCTGTTCACAAAGTCGCAAAGAATTAGAGGGCAGATCACTGACAGTCATGGTTTATAAAAATGATTGCACTTATACTCATGAATACGAACCGCTGTAGTGTTAAACAGACCTCTTTTAGCTCACTTACCTGTAAATGCTGGTATACAGCAGAGCTGTAGTAAGTTAAAGCTACACTATGTGAGATTTGGGGATTTAGAGATCTCTCTGGTTGAAATGTAGAATTGCAGACAATCCACAGAAGAACATAATGATGCTGCCTTTGCTGAGCAGATGAATCTGATGATTGTGAGTGTGTAGAGTGCATGAAGTTTTCAGTGATGGATGTATTTTCTGAGGATGTGAGTGAGTGATCTGCTATTCTCACCCAGGGCTGCATTGGTATACTGGTTTCACTGTATACTATGGTATGTAAACTGACGGGTATCATGCCGTGTATGTACGATATTGAAAAACAGTAACCAAATGTAGAATCTCACCACTAAAAGGTGTCACAACAGTCTACTTTCTTACAACGTTGCTACAATCTTGTCAAAAGGTGGTGTATTTTATGCTGTCTGAACAAGGCTGTCAAATTCCATGTTCCATGCAGATATGTTGGAACGTGTGAAGAATTCTAAGAGGTTGAGACCATGTACTGACAATGTTGTCACAACTTTCTGAGGAATTACATTTCAACATTGTGACAATTGTGGGCACCATAACGGTACGTTGTCACAACATAACTGTGTTTGCAGGGCAACTCTGCTGTGACGGTTCGTGTTTTAAGACGACAGATTACTGGACCTTCTTTTCTCTTTATTCTCTGTTTATTTCTGTAGCGCTGCTGTGAGTCTTTAAGCTGCCCGGTTTTCTGGTGAGTATTTACGATCATGTAGTTAATAAACTAGTTGGAATAGCATCAACATGTGTTCACTGGGTAGCATCAGTTCCATAATTTTCCAAACTGTGTTTTTAAACTGTGTTGTCCGCCAGTTCTGTAAACACGTTTTATATTCACGAGCCATTCACTGTGAGAAGGCCTGAGATGTGTCCAGTGAGTGATTCAAACAGCCAATTAGAGAGCTAGGACTGTGAAGGTATAGGGTAAGTAGACACGCATGCGCGGACACAGACGAGCTACACGGTCGATACAGGCAAATAATAATATTGTATTTGTAATATATGGAACTGCACAGTCAGTCCCTTTACAATTTCAATCCAGTTGCCAATCTGTAGTAAAATATTTCTCACTAAATACATTCTCACTGTAATATCAGCTTTCTTACCCTGTAAATTCTGTAAACACCCTGTAAAGTACAAACAGTTTAACGTTGTTTACGTGATAATTCTGGAGTTCTGGAAATTTCAGTTCTTATTTGTAGCAGAAACTCTGTATATGCGTCTCTTTACATTCTTGAAGGAATTCTGTGAGAGACTAACATTTCATATGTTAAAAATTGTGGAAGGTTTAAAAGTTGTGTGGCGTATGTCCAGCTTGACTAACAAACAGAAACACTGACCTCTGATAAGACCCCATAAATGATAATCTTTATTTGAATACTGTGACAGTGAAAATCTTATTTCATTGCAACCCTTTTGTCATCATATCTTCATCAGAATGATGTTGAAACCCATCACTGACGCACACCAGATTCCCTGCAAACACAGTTCCGTTGTGACAATGTACTGTTTTGGTGCCCACTACCGTGTCACAACCGTTGTCAGATAACGTTGAAATGTAATTTGACGTAGTGGAAATGTTGTCAGTGCGTTATCACAACCTTCTAGAATCCTTCATACGTTCCATTATACCTGCATGGAACTCCAATGTTGTAAAGTTGCCAAAAGGTAGTAATAATATCTCATAAAACCATAAACAATGGTGATTAGTAGTGACGTTATGACAACCTGTTTCAGACAATATGAAAAGCACCACCTTTTCACAATGTTGTAGCAAGAAAGTAGACAACGTTGTGTGTTTACTGGGTTTCAGCCTGTTTTTATTCTGTGGACTCAAAAACATGTTACAGTCTCATCAACATAAGTGCTTAAACCCCTTAAACTTATTCAGTAACTGTTATAAATATTGCAGTAATGGCTGTGAAATGAATGCATGTTGACTAGTACTGGACAGTCAGAGACTTCCCTCTATTTATATTATTTCCAGTAAAATGGCCATTAAGTACATTTTTCAGCATCAGAAAAAAGAACATAATTATGTATAAATACTTTAAAAAGAAAAATACACAAAAAACTCATCTACTAAAGATATCTTTTCTCCAGATTTAGTGTGTCTTTTTATTACAGCACTCATTCTTGTTTTTAGTTTGTCAAAGAAATCTGCAGCCATGTTTTTTAAACCCTTCATGTTCTGTCTTAGAAGTTGGTTACATTTTCTTTGCTTCTCATAATTAGTAATTATGAGTAACTTCAAAACACTTTCAGTGATGGTGAGTCTGGACTGGAGAGGACAGTTCATTACTCTGAAAACATCAGCAGCTTCTTTGCTTGATTTGAAAATTGTTTGTTTATTTATTTATTTATTTATATTCTCATTTCTTAGTTAGGACTTCTTGACAGCTACACATCCTTGGAGACTCATGGCACTGAGTTGTATTCTCACAGTGGAAGGATGGACAGACACACCTGTATATATTTGCAGACTCACGTCGAGCTAACATGACGCTTGATTGATCCATACAGAAAGCTATAAATACTGTTTCTCGACAATTTTCTTTGACACATGGATTACCTTCGATCCGAATCACTCAAGTAGTTTGACTTATGAATAATTAATAACTTGGACTTAATGGCTGTTTTCACTGGAAATGGAGTACATGAAGGGAGGAGTCTGACAGAACTGAAGTGTGTAGGAGTAAAAGGATATAACATTTAATACGAAAAAGAATTTACCAAGCGGTGATGTAAAATACCTGTTTTTTTATTTATTATTTTATCATTAGTTGCGGATGGCACAAAAATTTGTGATAAATCCAAAGAAATACAGTGAAAAGAAGCCTAAACAGAGCACAAATCAGAGTACAATGATGGAATGTCAGTACAGGAGGTCAGTTCAGCGCCAATACACTGTTCTGAGAATTATTCATAAAGTGTGTTTTGTTGGGTGTGGAGAGCATACAAGGCAACAAAGGACCTTGGTACACTATCAGTATTAATAGCTGTTGATTAGCATCACTCACGTAGGAAAAGACCTTCAAGCCCTTCACTTGATGACAGACATTATGAGCAACTGTAACACACCCGACTGACTGAATATGCTTCATAAATACCAAGAGTGATGATTTAGGGTCAGTATCGCCAATGTTAGACACAATACTCCTGCATCACAAGGCTTACTCTTCTATTTCTTTCATAATCAGGATTTGATAGATCAGAAACAAAGGAAGAGGGACTAAACTGATGGCAAAGAAAGAGACAATGCGCTACATTATCTGAGCTGAAGCACAAACCCTTAGTAGGTGAAACTTCCAGCACATTTTAGCCATCATATGTATTTTAACGCCATCTAAATGGCTTCAAATTTCAATTTGAAATGAGGCCTTTGAAAACTTTTTAACTTTGATGTCGTGCAGCTGCCATAGTCATAAACATCATTTGCAAGGTAGGCAAATAAACATCAAAGTCTGTTTAATGGGTTTGTGCATGTGGCACTGAGGTAACAGGTTTTTGGCCTTATACCAGAGACTTGGCTTAAAATCGAGATTCGAGTTCCAGCTAAATTTCTGTGAGGGATTGCTGATAAATATCTTGGCAAACCTTTCCTCCATATGCTCTACTGTTAACACCTGATGAGATTTAAAATGTCCCTAGCAGTTTTCTTTCTTTTTTTTTTTTGCAAAATGAATTTCAAAAAATACTTGAACGATGAGTGGCACTTCCAGTCAGTTACATGAGATCATACATCTTACATTAAAATTACAGATATATACATAATACACAATACCAAATACTTATCAGACATGAAGTATTCACTAACCATCTGTATGTGGGAAACAGTAAAAGTGGGTTCCTTGTATTGTTGAGAAATATGAGTTAGTAATAGCAGAATGTGGCACAGGAAGGATCAAAAAGGTACTTAGATTAACAAAAGGTGTTTATATTGTGGAGTAACTTCAAAAAGTTGTCTGACGTAAATTTTCAATTTTATTAAACTTCAAATAATAAGTTAACAGAATCGGGTCCTTCTGTGATGAGCCATTGTGTGATAAATATGGCAGGTCAGAATCAAAAACACAAGCAAAATGGAGAAATACACTTTCCAAGTGTAATGGTGTCAGTATAGTTGTGATGTTAAGCGCTGTGAGCCGATACAGGGAGGGTACATTGTAAAGATGGCATTCGGATAGATTCCATCACATGCAGAGAAATTAGTTTAGCAGGTCCTGTAATGACTGTGGATCATTGTGCTCTGGTTTGCTCACATCTTCTACATGTAATTGTATTTGTTTCCTAACACACCTATTGTACACTGCATATACCAGGACATATATGTGACTCACTCTAACAGAACCAAGGCTATGGGGGCTAAGTTTGAACCACTTCTTGCTTTTCCCATTGAAATTCTTCAGTTAGGGGCTGAAGATGAGTTTAGAGTAAGCCTCCATAATAAACATGTTCATGATACACAGTAACAATAAAAAGGCAAATGTTCTCAAGCAGGGGAGCCAGTTTTCTCAGTGATGATAAATATGTGTAAAATAAAAGTCATTAAATTCTTAGAAATGCTGCCTTTTATTGTAAAATAACAATTACCACCAATAAAAAAATGCAAATGTCTGTGTGAATGTATATTCTAGTTCTGTAAATTACCAGCAGTGTAAAAATACTGTGTATGTGTGATTTATTATTAATGAGTATTGATCATTTTGACCACTTTGACAATGAAAAAACAACGTCTTTAACAGTGTACATATGTGTCTCAACATGTGACTGACAACTATTACCTGTGATGCATTCACAGATTCACGGCAGCAAAGCCACAAGAACAGTCATTGTGAAGTTGCTGTTTCAGTAATGGAAGCAAAGGTCAAATACCGTATGGGTGTCAGTTCAAGTCATGTTCTACTGCAGTGCTTTCGATTTTCAGTCCCCGATTTTAATGCGCTTGGCTTTGAGAGAGGTAAGTCACGTATATGAATTTATACTGCATTTTAAACCTAAATCTTGTGCTTCCTGTATTCATACATAAACATTTCATATAAACCTTGATTAACAGAGCTTCTTTACATATACAAGTTATACATTTACCAAACCGACTTAATTCAATATGTTTCCGGCCTTTTCGATATTTTAGCAATGCAAGGGAGACGACGAGAATTAAAGAAAGTTAAAAGTCATAACAGTTTTAACAGAAAAAAATAAGAAACAAGACACAGCTCTTCAAAACATTTTTTTTTTCATAACCAACGATATACGTAAATGTTCTTTTCCTTCTCCTTTTTTTTTTTTACAATGTTTTTAAAAACCAGCTGGTTATGGATACTCTCAGGTAGATTTTTCCACAGTTTATTTTCACAGTTTGTGTAAAATCAGAGAAACATTCTCGCTAGAGTAATAAAATATTATTATAATTATTAATATCTTTTTTCTTTCAGAATGTACATTGTTCAGTATATAAATGGCAGAGGTGTGGGTAGGGGACAGTAGGCCTTATTTGATGCAGGCTTCGTCGCCCGCCAGTTGTCTCCTTGGTGGTGCACTATTAGGTTTATTGTTCTAAGGTCCACTTGAGGAGACTCCGTCTAAAGCGATGACCAGGGCAGGCCACCGTGTCTCGGTGAGGCATTCTAGCCAACGTCCAGTGACCTGCTTTGTTCCCAGTCCAGCACAACGGCTATGTTACAGGCGGCCATGGAGAACGGCCGTCTTTGCTCCTGTCGGAGAGGCCAAGGCGACCTACAAGATGAAGGGCCTCACCTGAAACCCACCTCTGCGCTTCGTGGGCAGGCGGCTGTTGTGCTGACTTTTGGGGCCATCTTTGATCTCCACTTGAAATGCTTGTGCCATTCAAATCAGCACTTGAAGGAGCAAAATAATCGTGTATAAAATAGCCCATCGGTGACATTAGAAACATTGACATTGGTGTTAATGGCCAGGCTCACGATTCTGTTAATAATCTGAAGGCACTTTGTATTTCATGGCAGAAAGTGGCACCATTATGTCACGTTTCTGGCAGTGGAGAATAGAGGAGGAGAAGAAGGAGTGCTCATCCTTATTCTTCATCATCATCATCATCATCATCATCATCATCCTCCTCTCCTCGACCTCTCTCCACCTCTCCAAACTCCATTGGCTTCTGCCTCAGGCCTCCGCCTGTCAGTCTTCACCTCCTCTACTCTCTCTCTCCTCCTCCACCATTCGCTTCCAGTGACCTCTGACCGGGTCTCCTACCCCTGGCCTGCCCCTAGGGAACGTGAGCACAGTGTTGCGAAATCAAAATAGGCAGCTACTCAGGGTGGGATATAAAGCAGATAGTAGATGTTTGTTTTTGCCACAGTTTATTATTACTGTTTTCCCTTATCTGTGTTCCGTTCTGAAGCACCAAGCCAAAAAAAACAAGAGTAAAATCCTGTGGGTAACTGAAGAGTGGGTGGTGGAGAACGAGCTGAGTGTACGATGAAGGACAGAAAGGATGACACACTGAAAGGTGTTCGTAGTAAAAAGCTAGGGGAGACTGCGAGGGGAGAGACTGCCATTTCCCCACCTTTTTTTTAAATTTTTTTTTTATTAATGAGCTTTTTACTGCCAGCTGGCAAAGTTGTCCTTGTGCTTTACAAACTGTCCTCAGGTCTGCGTGGGAGCCCTTCCTGATGAGCCTTGCCTCCTACAACCAGCTTACTCCATTTGCAAAGTGCTCTCATCCTCGAGTCCCTGCGAGCATCTTACCGAAACAGAGTTTGCAGATTGTTGTCAATAGATACATTTTGCGAATCCTTATTACTTTTTCGTGTTGGGGTTATTTTCCTCTTTTTTTCATGAGATTTTTTTTTATTTCTGATAATCCATGTCGAGCCAGTGCTGTGTCCCTCTCAGCAATCTGAATGTATGAATCTTTGGTGATTATATATTGAGGGTACAGGGACACAGACTTAGATGCTGTCGCCAGTCTCCACCTAACCAGGTGGTCACCTCTGACCTCGTAACAATGTGAAAGCCAGGGCGGTGCATAACGGCCATATATGTGTCGCTCTGTATGAAGCCTTGGATCTAATATCTGGTAAGAAAAAAGAAAAAAGGTCAGTTCAGTTCCAATTTTAAGGTTAGTTCCAACAATAAGTTAACAGAATAATAAAAATCTGCATTACATTACATGCTGTCACTGCTTCAAAGAAAGTTGTGATGAATGTAGATAACAATAGAAATGCAATGATGTCCAAATCATTAAAGCCCTATGTTTACGTGTTTCATCTTTTATATTTAGGGTTACATCTTTAAACTTAAATCTTAAAAAATGGCCATTGTGACACTAGCAACACCTTTCAGAAGATTGAAACACCACTTAACTAATTAGGTTAGAAGCGTTCACCACTCTGCTAACTGCGCAGACAACTATTGCAACATTTCAAGTATAACATAAAAAAAATATCAAAGAACACAATATCATGAAACGGTTGACAATTCAAAGAAATCTCCATATATTTTTGGGTCAAAGCCAAAAGCCAGCATTGGAAGGTTGTGATCTTTGGGCACTTGGGTGACACTGCTTTATAAACTGATGCAATTCTGCAGTAGAAATAGCTGCATGGGCTTTTAGGAAAAGCCTCTGAAAAAACAATAGCTGTGAACACAGTTCCCTGTATCAGGGCACAGTTCACAAGCCAGCATCTGTGATAGTATCAGAGAGCATTAGGGAACCTGGCATGGATGACTAGCACATGTATGGAGGCACCATTAATGCTGAACATTATATACAAAGTTTTGGAGCAAATATGACAAACAACATCTATTTCAGGGAAGCTCTTGTTTATTTCAGCAACACGATGGCAAATCACATTCTGCACGTGTTACAACAGCATGGCTTTGTATTAAATGAGTCCGCTTGCTAAAAAGGCCTGCCTGCTCTCGAGATCCATCACACAATGAAAACCTTTGATGCACTATGAAACAAAAAATACAACAAAGGGGCCCTGAGCTGTTGAACAGTTAAAATCCTAATTATCCTATTTAATTTAATATGTTGCTTTGCACTATTTCAATTAAACATACTATTTCAATAATTTGCACCTTACTGCACATTCTGCACAGGGTCCCACTTTTTTAAAGCTGAATCAATGAAATCTAAAATTCCACCACAGCTCAATTATTTATGTAAACAAAATTTGATATGTAGACAAACTAATTTCAAATTGTTTCAGTGGTGGTGATAGAAACTAGGAGTCACAATGTATCAAATATAACCGTTTATTTGCTGTCTATGTGTTATGGTGATTGTGGTAAATAGCAGTAAATCTGTATGAAAATAAAAAATGCTTTCTTTGGAGACTGATTTGCCTTATAAACCCCTCTATGTATCTCTCAGTCATGGGTGGCTTTTAAATGACATATTTCAGGGCAAAAGTTTATCTCAAAAGTATCGTAAAACAACAACTTGGACATCACACAGCTAATTCAAACCAATTCCATATAATAACTTTCTGTGAGGACGGTTAGAAGAATAAATGCTTTAAATATCTGGTACCTATCAGCAGCACTGTGAACAATTTTAATTTGGTAAAGTTCACATTCTACTACTCTGAATGTCTTTGTTTTCCCTTTTCCCCAATTTCAACAGCATTTGTAAAAATGAAGCAGAAGTTCAGATATCAATGAAATAATAAAAAAAAAGTCTTAGGGTGTGTCTTAAAACCTAGTGAGCTGCCTACATAGGCAGCATTTTACGTCATAGTATGCACACTCTCGACATGTAGGCTGTCCCAATTTTTAGATACCTTAAACATGCTGTCTACTGAGGCACATTACTTTGCCCCGATTTTAAGGAAGCATTGAGCGCTTCTTCAGCCGCTCAGGCAATCCCATGATGCAACGCAGGCAGAACTTTTTCCCAAACATGGCGGACAAAAGCGGAGCTACTAGCGGAGAAGTCATCTCCAAATGTAAGTTATAGCGATTCTCTCTGGTATTTTAATGTGTTTTCTGTCGTACAAGCACACAAAAAAAGCATTTTATTTGCAACTTTTCAACGAGTCGTTGACCATTTTG
Source organism: Megaleporinus macrocephalus (assembly GCA_021613375.1). Classification (NCBI taxonomy): domain Eukaryota; kingdom Metazoa; phylum Chordata; class Actinopteri; order Characiformes; family Anostomidae; genus Megaleporinus; species Megaleporinus macrocephalus. Next base: position 33,567,984 of record CM038707.1, read on the forward strand.
CTGTTTTATACTCGCGCCATTAACATTTATGCTAGCGGATTTTTAAGCCTCGGCCTACAGTTGGATAGCCGGTCGGTAGCTTAGCAACAAGCTAAAACACCGGTCGCATGCAGTGGACGGGAACAAGCCGTGGCGCAGTTGACTAGAGCGTCTCAGTCTGTCGTATGAGGAGAGATGTCAGAGAAAACGCTGCCTACTTAAACAGCTGCCTACGTAGTCAGTGCTTAGACAGCTCACTAGTTTTTGAGACACACCCTTAAATACTGGACAGCTTAAAATTTCTGAACTACAGAAACTACAATAAAATCACTGTGTTTCAGTATTTCACATTCAAGGCACATTAATCAAATGATAAGACTTTGCAGCACACCGCAATGAGAACAGAAAGATTGTTCTGGCTGATACAGGAACAGACCTGGTATTGCTAAGAAAAGCAAAGGCAGCCCATTTAACCACTCGATTTGCTTACGGATTTCATCAAAAATCAAACTGAAAGGAAAAAAGAAAACCCCTGTTTCCCTGTCTATAGCCCTGCCAATTCCAGACCACTACATGTCTTGACTTCCATTTTCTCTCACTGTTTGTCCCCAAATGTAATTACAGAACTCTACTGGGCACACCCAGCTTTGCTAACGCTCTCACATTGAGGGTTAGTTACTATGGTGATGCGTATTTAATACATACGATTGGACGGCGGGTCAGGACATTCCCCCTCCTCCAGAGTGACATCATCGATAGCGATGTCTCCCTCAATCCCTGGACCTCGGATGCCTTCAAAGATCACCTGTGTCAAGGTAAGCAAAAGCAAGAACGAGCAAGCCAAGTTATCAGAGCTGTAATGCAACATACAATAGTGAAAACCATAACATACATTAGCTGAACTTTAAATGTTAATGAATTGCCCTTTTTGATAAACCTGAATAATCATGAAGATCTTGATTAAGTACTGATCTTAGAAATATGTAATAAATCATATAAATAAAATGTAGTTTTTAATGAAACAGGTCAACAATCCTATTGTTCTAATGTCTTTTCAAACTAATTAAGTCCTGCAATAAACAAGAGAATGAGATAATGAGAAAACAAGAATATTTCAGTCATTAATCTGTTGTATTAAAGAAATGTAAATGCAGTACAATTGCAAATTAGCACAGACACTATATTGGAACTGTATATTACTCATTAATTTGTCACATTTAAATGTTTCAGATCATCCAATCAGTTTTAATTGAAAATAAAGACGACATGAGTAACTATCATTACATTTACTGAAGATATAAAAAATATCCCTGTATCATCCATGTGAAAAAGTAATTGCCTTCCTAAACCTAATAACTAGTTCTGCCACCTTTGGTAGTTAATTGTTTGCAGTAACTTTCAGCTCACTGTGGAGGTAAAAGTTTCTTTACAGAGTTGTTTTTATTTGGCTTCATTAGAGGGTTTTAACTCATTTCAGTGGGATTCTAGTCAAGATTTTGACTCGGCCACTTAAAACCTTAATTTAGTTTATTTGAGTAATTCAGTAATTCAGTAATTCAGGCTTGCTTGGGTGCTTTGGATCATTGTCCTGCTGCATAAACTGCACTTGAGCTTTAGGTCATGAACTGACGGATGAAGACTCTCCTTCAGCATTTTCTGATAGACAGTAAAATAACTGGTTCCATCAATTTTGACAAGCTGTCAAGGTCCTTCAAAAGCAAAGTAGCCCCCAGACCATCATCCTACCACCACCATGTCTTACTGTTGGTATAATATTTTCATGGTGAAATGCAGTGTTAGCTTTACATCAGATGGGACTCATGTCTTCCACCTTTGACTCATCAGTCCATTGAATGTTTTTGGCAAATGTTGACCTTAACTAGCAAGAGAGGCCTGCGTTTCTTTACATGTCTGTCTGGGTTCTTCATGGTTTTTGGTAGGCCGACCACTTTTGGGATGGATCACCACTGTTCAAAGTGTTCTCCATTTGTGGATAATAACTCTCACAGTTAACTTGTTTTAAGCTAAGGGAGCTGTTAGTTTTACACATAGTTCCACGTAGGAATGAACAGCATTTTCAATAAATTAAATTATTGACTAATAGTTAAAAGTAGTTTGACGATCTGAAACATTCAAGTGTGACATATGCAATCATTCAGATAGTGGTTGTGGCATTGCTAACAGTCACTATAGTGTTGCTAGATGGTTGTTAGGCAGTCACTAAAGGCCTGCCCTCAGATAGTGTATGGGAAACAGTGTCTTTCTGGTGAGCAGAAGTACAGTAGATGGTCGTTTGTATTCTGTTCATTCCTATGGGGAAAAAATCAAAATCTTGTACAAAAGCTTGTACAAAATCTGAATGTTGGATCAAAAAGCTTTATACAAGCACCCCATTCCCAAACAGACTGAAGACTCCAGAGATCGAATAGTGCCTCAAAAAACAGCAGGACAAATAAGTGGACACAAATCTGAATCATGAATTGCTTTTAATTACACAATCACTAAGTATACTTGTCTTACTGAAAATCATGTAATTGTCTGCTTAACGTTTACAGTGCTGGGTAAAGTTCCATGTGGCTTCATTTTAAAACAAGCAAACAAAAAAACAGTCCAGTCCAAGCAACCTATTTCAGGTTTGTAAAATATCCCTTTACCAACTCATTAACTAATGTAATATATATATATATCGCAAGATATCCAACTTTTTATCCAACAGGAACCCAGCAGTCCGATTACACCGAGCATGAGTCTTTTTTGGCTTAAAGCAGCCGACCCAGCAGGCCGCTGATGTGCCAGTGCGCTCACCTGGAAGGAGGAAGTGGGGTGGATGCTGATTTTGGCCTGTCTCCACCGATCCCCTTGGTTACCACTGAGTGACAAGACTGGTCCAGCATCTGAAGTAGCCTGGCCTTTCTGCTTCATAAACGCATTCAAAGTGCCTGCAAAGACATTCAGCCAATTCCTCAGAACAAAGCTACCCCGTTTTGGAGGTTTCAGAAACATCCACATCAAATATTGACAACGGCAATTAATGTATTTAATTGACTATCAATACTTTATGTGGATCTTTGCGAAACATCTAAAGATGGGTCATACATTTGATTCATAATGCATCTTTCAATTTCAACATTTCATCAAATATTCTTTAAAGGGAATTACGTCGTTATTAGGTCTTCTGAATACGCCTGACAGCTGCTACTCATGAAGTCTACTTGTTCAAAAACTTGTTTCGAAAGCACTGCAATAATCGACTTGAACTTAATTATACACTGCCCTCTGAAAGGATGGCAGTCTGAACAGAGATGGTATGATCATGTGCACAGCCCTGCTTATGTGATATAGAAATCTATGGAGATAAACTGTTCCAGCATAGGATTTGTAGGCTTCTCTACATCTCCCACTGCTGCTGATGCACTGTACCCTTTATTTTACCAAAGTTCACTTTATTCTTATTATTTTTTGAGAGAGAAAGAGAGAGAGAGAGAGAGAGAGAGAGAGAGAGAAAGAAGGAGGAACTTGTGTGCATGGACACCCACAGGGATAAACAGTTTCATTTACAGATGAATATGGTATACTTTAGGTATGCTCTTACTCGGACGTGACCCATTGTAAGCCATGGAGGAAGCTACTGCCGCGCTCCAGAGAATGAATAGCATTAAGCTGTGCCTCTAATGAAAGTGCTCTGATCCTTTAGCCTCTTAGGGACAGGCATTCGAAAGTGAGTGTTTGCTTTGAGTTGGATGACTTAATCCCGTAAACAAACTCAGAGAGAGAGAGCAAAAGAACTCCAAAGGTAAACTTTGAAGTGTGCCTCATTAATTAGCTCTGACCTCATCCCAGGCACCACACTTCACCCCCCACAATAATATATAGCTGTGTTGGTCCCCCCAGGCTAATTCACGGTAAAGATCCAGTCCTCCGTAAGCCTGCGGTCTGTTGGTCTGCTCACTTTAAGCCTGCCACCGCTGGGACCCAGAGACGCTCTGTGCATGTTTCTGCCGACTTTGTGTTTGTGCTGTTTGTGGATTCTCTGGATGCTTCTGGCTGAGGCTGTTTGTGGTCCACAAATACCACCTGAGGTCAAAAACTCCTACCGCAAACCTGTGCGTTTTGAGGCTTACGGACTGGTAAAATTTGATCAGAGAAATGCATGAGGCCTCTGTGCTATGTCAAGAGACAAAACAAAAAGAATAGGTTACACTCCAGTTGAGTCATTCCTCATGGTAAATTCTGGAACAAAAAAAGCTAACCCAAAGAAGGGAATTCTTCTCTATGTAGGGGGTGGAATGGCGCATGGAGCATTGATAGACTTCCTTTCAGTCCTGCAGAACAAATGTGAGGCACTGCCTCCTAAATTGGAAATGTCAACCCTTACGAGCAGCCACACTTCACTCAGAGGGGTGGAGGGGCGGGGGGGGTGGGGGGGTGCATGTACTCACTACTGTGTGTGTGTGTGAATGTTTTTTGTATGTGCATGCGCAGTACATACAGTAACATGTAAACTGTTTTATTTTTTAACTAAGTAAGGAAAGTGTTTATTAAAAATAAAATAATGCAAAAAACTGACACAAAAAATTAAAGGATCTACTACAATAGAATTTGGGGTCTACTACAATAGCATTATGCTTCAGTTTTTCTTATACTGTACATCAGTATGAATTGTCTGTCTGAAACACTCTGTTTGAGCTCCTGTGTCTTGAAGCCCCACCTCCCAAAGAGCCCAGTGCGCTGTGACTGGTCGGCTCACCCACTCTGGTTTGATTGGGTTCTGCCCTCACACCACTGTGGCTAAAATAGTGTTGGTTCTGCCGTATCAGTTGGAATTTGAGATTGATCCTTAACGTCAGGTGCAACAAACTGATAGACCTGAGTCAACCTCACAAGTTAGACTGGAGCAGGACCTTACAGGGCCAAGGAGGACAATGAGGAATGTGTTAGGAGATGATGTCACCTTGTAACAGAGAAAAGGGCGGGAATTTTAATGAGTTATTTCAGGCAGCTGAGAAAAGTGGTTTCTGTGGGACTGAGTTTCTGCCTCTGGTGTGTACTTTGGGCTTTATAGCTTTGCAGATGTTTACATGCAGAAAAAGCTACAACACACTAAAGGAAAGGTAACAAAACATAATAGGTCCTCTTTACAGATACTACAGTTTCCTAAGCAGCACTCATGTTCACATTGCCAGCTAATATTTTGCATCTGATTCATTTTTATAGTAACGTGTATTCTTTCTTCACTCTGCATTAGTGGAATGGTGGAATTCCCTTGTAACGTTAGCAGCATATAATACTTATTCATTATTAACCTTTAATCCCTAAAGCTTATTATTCGGTTACTATTCTAAAAGATTTAGTAACTACTTTAACGCTTATAATTAATATGTGAACATTTGAAATTGTGAACTATTGTCTAAGGCTGTATTCACACTGGGTGTTTTTATATAGGAAAAGAACTGCCTGGCAAGCCCCTGCCTGTCTCAAAATTGCTAGTGCCTTTTTAAATGGTTAGACACAGGAATGTGTAAAGTGTTTTAAGATAAAATAAAATAGTTTTAATGTTTAACTAAGCAAGGGAAGTGTTTATTACACATAGAATAATGGCAAAATTAAACTTAAAAACTTAAAAGTTATTATTCATTATTAATCTTTAATTCTTAAAACCTATTATTCAGTTACTAGTATAAAAGATTCAGTAACTACTATTAAGCTCATGATTAATATGTGAACATTATGAACATTTATTAAATTATGAGCTATTGTCTAGGGCTGTATTCGCACTGGGGGTTTTTTGTATAGAAAAAGAGCTGCGGGGAGGTCTGGCAAGAATAGAGGTGCAAGCCCTTGCCTCTTTTGTCTCAGAATTCCTAATGCTTTTTTAAAAGTGCTTGAAAAGCTTAATATGGTGCTGTAAAATCTGTGCAAAACTTCAAACTTTCACTAAAGGGCGGGTACAGCTGTGTCTGTAAATGTAAAAAAAGAAAGTGCATTCTGACCATCTTGTATTACATGTAAAGAATGTTCTGGCGGATGAGAAAACACATAAACAAAGCTATTTTATGACCTGATTCTGATTCTAATGTTGGTTTTTGTGCTTATAAGAGTGAGGAATTGTATGTCGAGCCAAGCCACACATATGGGCCCTTTCAGATACATTTTTTAGGACCATGAGTGCACATTAGGTTTCTTTCAACTAGTCATTTCAAATAAACTCTTTCCAGTCATTGAGCTCACAGAAGATTCTTTGCAAGTGCAAAAATGTATGAAAAGTAGCAAAGTTTCCCAGTAGTCATTTCGAATGAATTCATCGCTCGGATGAAGTAATAAAATATTAGAGCATGTGTGACAGCATTGGTTATACAAGCCATGTAGAAAATCCCACGTGAACACAACCGTGTAAGAGGCTGCTTTTGCCCTTTCACACAAGTATCCTGCAGCCCCACTGTGCTGCCTTTCAAGCCGGCAAATTCTTCAGTTAGTCATGCCTGATGGCAGTGCTCATGGCACAGGGGCATTAGCAGCGGTGCTAGTGCCGGGGCACAGGGACAGGCGCAAAGGCCATGGCACAACGGACGGCATCAGATGGAGACGGCGAGAAACTCCCCCCGGACTCAATGACATGACAGATATCACAGCGGGAAGTTTCGGCTGCTTGAGATCCAATCTCTCTCCTCGCCGGCAAAAACACATATTCCCACTCGAGGGAGATGCGCGGAGAGCAGCCGTGCACCCTGGAGAAAGTGCTCTCAAAAGCACAGCTCAGAGTGGTTAAAGCAAACCCAGTGGCGGAGAAGAATAAGCGGAGGCAGGCGGACGGTAAGCGCTCCGGCATGAGCAAGGAAGACGTACTGTGTTCACCTTATTACAGCATTAGTCTATGTGTTCTGACACGCCGGCATTATTGTTCTATTAGCAATAGCATGTGTCTGCTGCATTTCCGCACACGAGACAGGAATGGATACAGTGATGTTATCAGGAGTGATTTAGGTCAGCCCCACTGGCTAGAGGCTGTGCAGCCACTCTCCCCATTACACTGTATGCCAGAAGCTGACATAAACTATCGAGTCCGGCAACTTGTCATATTAATGGTACAGTTATGTGGGCCTGCTCTAAGAGGCTGTCAGAAAAGATGTGTCTTTACAGTCATTTACTCCACCAGATTCTCTCGGTGGTTGTGGTGGCAAGTTATTACAGTGCGCTGAAGAAGAACCTGTGAAAAAGAAAACAATAAAACCTGCCATGGTGAAGTTTTTGGTTTGACAACAAGCTCCCACTTACCGATGTGTTTTCCATACATGTGGTAATAAAAGCCGAAGCAGTACGCTGGAGGGTTGGTGATGCCATAAGGATTTTTAGGAGCCACGTTGAATGTGGGGCTCAGCAATCGTGCTCTGTCTCCTTCTTTACGAGGTCTGGAGGTCTCAATGTACATGTAGAAACCTGTCATGACATAAAAACACAGATGTGAAATTTCTATCACAGCACTATGTGTGCAGCACTATAATTAAGAAGGAAGATGGTGTTTCACATGTAGTTGTTTTACATTCATTCATAATTTAGTGATTTAGAGTATATGTAAATGAAATACATCAAAAGTTTGGGATCACAGTGAAATTTTCTTGTTTCAATGGAGTAGCCTTCCTTCCTTAACACAACAATAGACTGACGGCTCTCTAAAGAAAGTTGTTTCTTTCTGGCCATTTTGAGTCTGTCAGCAAGCCATCAACTGCTGATGCTTCAGATACTAAACTAACCTAGAATGTTCTGCTCCCTTTTATGCTCACATATTAGTAAAATGTTTTGTCCTTAATATCCTTAATATAATCCTTAGTATAATCCTTAACTTGGATTGGCGGCCGTACCAGGAGATTTAGGCTGAGGACTGAGAATTGCTGATAATAGGACTATATGCAAAATAAGCCTCTATACAAAAATAGGCTTTAACACAAACATTTTTATTCTTTAAAAATCATCTGAAAAATCACTTAAATTATTGTGAAATGAACAATATTGTTTGTAAATTGCATGAAAATTGCATGATATTAAATTCTAAAGTGATCCTAAACTTTTAGGATGTACATATATACATCTCGTCTGTATAGTTTAAAGCCAAGTAACTTTTATATATGCCGTCCAATAACTACTTTTGTGTTACATCATGTGAACAATTTATGGCGATTGGACTAATAATCATCCGTAATGGATCAATTTGAATAAAGTAAATATGAAGTTATAGTTTCAGAGATACATAATTTTCTTTGTACAGTGATTTTTATGATACAGCGGATGATTAAACCCAACCAATTTAACTGGAGGCTACAATGAATCATGACTATTTCCTAATCTGATATACTCTAAGGATCAAGTAAGAGTAACTTCCTTTTCTTCGTGAAAAATATTTACACTGTTTCTAAAGCCTGTGCTGAACTGACGTGGTGTTGAACGCCCCCAAGTCCAGCCTACAGTCTATTCAGACAATGAAAAGAAGTGGTGTAGCAGGGTTCACCTACTTAGTCTTCATGATACTACATTCTCCTGTAGTCTGTCGGTGCATTTGGCAGGTAAAAGCAGCTAAGTAACTCCACAACTGACAATAAATGTAATTGTGTTCCACTTTCCTCAAACCTTAGTGATTTTATTTAAATGTGTAGTCTATGTAGTTATTTTTTTTTTTACGAATCATGTGCTTATCGAAAGTTTCAGTAAGAGAGGTCAGTTTAAAAAGGTCCATGGTAAATTAAAACATTTGCCAAAAGGGGAAGTAGTGATTGATTCTAACTAGGTTGCTAATGTCAGCCATTCACTGCATGTTAGGTATGTAAATAAAAAAATGTAATTGAACTGGCTCTGGATATTTTCAATGTTTATCTAAGTAGACCACATCATAAGTGAGCCAGATCTTTGTTGAAATTTTGGTTATTTTGACACGCGTTTGATGTTTTGCCTAAATCCTTGCACCCTGCCTTGATGAAAGACTTGCTTGGCAGTTGCAATAAAATCCTCTTAGTTGTTAACCTCCTCAGCCTTGAGACTAGACACTTACAAACAAGCTAGTTTTGTTATCAAACATGTACTCTGCAGCATGCTAAATAACCTATTATGATTGTTTTATCAGGAAATATATTCAGTTCAGTGTCCAGTATACTAGACGTTTGAACATAAGCACATAAAATATGAGAGAATTATGAAACATTTATGATCACCAGAATAACAAAACACAAATCAAGCATTAAGCCTTTCCTGCATTTACTGTAGCTCCATGTTTCTGAACTCTTAGATCCCCCTCAACTTTTGCATTTGTGGTTTCTAAAATATTAAATCAATTTTAGAATGATTTGTATACCATAACAGTCAACAAAGAACTTTTAAGCACAGAGCATATACATTGAATTGTATTACTAGATCTAAATAAACAAATTGCTGAAGCAATCAAGGTCACTGAAGAAGAAAAGTCAGTTAAAATTACACACGCTATATAACACATTACATAGAATTATATGTAATATACAAACATTATGATTTATATTATATGTATAGTTTAGTTTATAGATAAGATAAAGCAAGAAACCAGAAATCTTTCTGTACAAAAATTAAGTTCTGTAGAACCACAGAAAAGTGAGGCTGGTGACATACCTGCCTCTGTGGAGCTATAATACCAGATTAACTCTCCAGTATGGAAAGAGTTTATGTTTGTTAGTTATGTTTTCCAATATTTTATTTCCAGTTTCTAATCATCTTGAAAACAAGTTGTGATTAAACTGACTTATTTGCAAGCTGAATGTGAGTGTTATAGATCTTTCATCTTCAGCAAAAAAGGTTGAAGACACTAAGTCAAGCTTACAGATCTTTACTGTAACACAACAATATCTTATATTTATCTTGTGTGCAAGAGTGCACTAGATCAACGAAAACAATATTAAGTATATTTCAATGATTATCCCAGGTAACCTGACCCATTCCACCCCTGACTACCACATAACAAACTATATGGAATGTGTGTGAATTTTGTGCACTGTGCATCGCCCTTGCGCGACGGTGGGAAAGTTGCAACAGAATGGAAGTTACATATAAATGAGGTTGTGCAACATGATGATGAAGTCTAAACTCTGTGCATTCATTCATAATTCAGTGATTTAGAGCATATGAAAATAAAATACATCCTTGAAAATCATACATCTCATCTGTGTAATTTAAAGCCAAGTAACTTCTATATATGCCGTCCAATAACACCAATGCTTTTTACGTCACGTGAACATGTTATGACGATTGGACTAACAATCTTCCAAATTGAATACATTTGAATAAATTAAATATATATAAAGTTACAGTTTAGAGATACAATACATTCTTTGTACAGTGATTTTTATGATGCAGTGGATGATTAAAGCCAACCAATTAAACTGGAGCCTACAATGAATCATGACTCATCCCTACCTGATATCCTCTAATGATTAAGTAAGAGAGGTATAAACTGCACAAGTTTCAAGCTCACTCAGAGCTGCCTTTTCTTCATAATAAAAATATTTGCCGTTTTGATTGTCTTTTATTGCATTGCTCTGATATTAACTTCAAATATCTGGTGAACAGGGTGTCTCCAGCTAATCTGCTGCAGTTTAACAGTAATGGAATATATTATTGTGAGGAGAAGATTCTGGGAGAAGGTAAGAGAAGTCGAGAGACGGCAAAGAATATTGTTCCCTCATCTGCCGGAGGAAGAGTGCTGTCACGCGCCCGCCTCTTCATCACACCTGACATTGCTGGACTGCTTTCTGCACTGTGAAGCAGTTCTCACCTCAGCAGGTGAACTTGCATTAATGTAAACTGTTACCTGCTCCCAAGCTCTCCTCACTTCATCAAGTCAAGGTGGGTGCTTGGCACTTCCAAATATTTGCTCATGTTGGGCATGCACTTCGCGCACAAGCTCCTCGGTCACCTCTGCCGTAAAGTGCTTTTGGCACTGCCTCTCTAAGTGAACAATTTATATGATGCTTCACTGCGCAGCGGATTTAAAGATGCAGGATAAGGAATATGACCAAAACCACTCTTATTAAGACATCTTACTTGTATATGCAAAGTGCTTTGAATTATCTCTATGTATGAAATATATATGAATTTATAAATATAAATATATAGAAACTAACACTGCTTATTTTTGTACACACAAGCATGTGCCAGTACACATAAGAAAAAAAAACTGCAAGTGCCTTGTGAATACACATTTTCTTACAACATACAACATACATTGCTTAAAGTTGCTGCAACTGCTTAATGAAAAGTGGTGAGACTTCAGAAACCTTAAGAATAAAAAATACAAATTTAATTGTCGAGGCCTCTGCCTGCTTAAAGGAGTTTACTCAGACTGTGGATGGACTGCAAAGCCACCTCTACCAGCATTTTCAGCCATGGATATAGGTTGCGCGGAACTCAATAGGCAATGCTGGACACACAGTAAGAGAAAGCTGGATCTTCTGAAACATTCTGCACCTTATGTTTTCATATTGACTTTATATATACACATCACTGTGTGAAAGCTTCAGGCACTCGGGGACATTATATTTCCAAATCTATTTTTCCAAACAGGAAACTTTTGTATATTGGTTTTACACAAGCCAGTGAATTTATTTAACCCATTTCAAGCTTTTCCTCCTTGTGGCTTTTTATTATAGTTATCGGCTAATGCCTGGTTAGACTACCCAGCACTTCATTAACCTAAATCAAGATTGCTGGTGAAGGAATTTAATGAGTATATACAATGTCTGAGACGTTCAGGATAAATATATCAATGTATGTATTTCAGGGCATTAATGATGTCTCGTTCTCCTCTGCAGCTCTCCAGTATGACTGCAGACGCACTTCAAACCATTCGGCTTCAAGTTCGGGAGGAGGAAGGTTAGCCACTGAAGACCCTCCAGCCAAAATCAAGTAGAATTTCTTCTTCTGCTGAATTTGATAAGGGATAATTACAACCCATGGAGGACTTTTGATGGTAATGAAATGTTGGACAGTTTTGAGCCATTAGGATGATTAAAGCAAATGTATTATTTACAACATCAGCTGCTGCATTCCCATAAAAAGCCACAATCACCAGCATGCCTCTATCCAGACCTCTCTCTCCCCCCCCTCCTCTTCCTCTCTCTATCAAAAGCCTCTTTGTGGACAGGTCAATAAATGGAGGTCAGACTGAATCGCTGTTGCAACTGCCGAATGGTTTTTTTCTCCCCTCTTTCAAGTTACTTTAGAAACCATTACTGCATGTTGTGGGCATTTTCATTTTAAGTCGAGAATTATACTGCATAATGTGTACAGCTGGGACTTGTGCCAAATTAAACTGCTGAATGGCATTCGGAAGTTAACAAGAATTCATTCTGAGCAGCTGATGACTTTATTTATATGCATCACATCATACCCGCAAAATAAAGAATGAAACACTAATGACTGATGAAATGATGATGATGATGGTTATCCATGTCCTGAGGGTTTGGGCAGTGTTTAGCTGCCATACATACCCTGCTTTGAGCCACTGCGGTCCCCGCTGGGCCCTGTGTTGGGAGTATACTTGGTGTCACGCGTGGCGGCACTGTGTCTCGTCCAGTCGAAGTTGTCGTTCTTATCCTGAGTAAACATGCAAATGGGCTCCTCCTCGAAACTGCAATGGAACTCCCCTGAGATAAGAGACAGTGACAGTCATTTTGATGAGTTCCAAAGCACACAACTAAGAAGCTCAAAGGGACGTTTGGCTTGATGATCAGGGACTTACTTAATCAGGTATAACTTCCTAAACACACTGACAAAAGCCTTACAACAAAACCAATCGATAGAACCAGTCCATGCCACCGGGAAACAGTTTAAAGGCCTGTCCGCCTTTTCACAGCGTTGCTGAGGAGCTATTGAAATTCCGCTCGAGTTGCTTGCGATAAATATTCATTGATTTTATTAAAACGTAGCTGGGAGCAGTGTGGAGTGGTGACCTTCAGAGAGGCGGGATCTGCGGGGTTTTACTCAGGTAGCACTGAGAGGCAGCTCGCTCTTGGTTAAGACAGTGCAAGAGACTAGGCTCTTGACTCCTGCCCTCCTCCAGGCCTGAGGATTTAAATGGGGGTTTTGGCCCTGGCAGCACTGCTAACACCTCTCTGTCTGCAACAGATCAGGTGGGCTGCCTGCAATCTCCGCTGCACCACAGGGAAGAGGGATAGGACAAAGCTTGTGCCAGAGGATAGCGATGGGGGCTTTGTGGAGACAGACTGGACTTGTTGTTGCAGACCGACCCTTAGCTTTCTTTAGGATTCACAGCTACAGATAAGATTTGGGAAGCTCGCAAACAATGGTTCATATTTTCAGTAAAAAAAGAACATAAATCTAGAATAGATACTTACTCAGATGTGGGTTGATGGGGGCTGGAAAGAGAAATAGAGAAAATACAAATTAGTTAGTAACTACATGGAACATGTAGCTTGCAAGCATTTTGAAATATAGACTCAATTTGGAGGCAGTTAGAGTTTTTTTTTAGTTCCAGTAAAAATGCCCACAAAATACTCAATTATTAATTCTATTTCTGAGGATATTTGTTAGAAGATAGTGCACTTGTATAAGAAAGGTCAAAGGAAAATGAGGACAAAGCGGTTTCCAAAACAGAAGTTTGAGAAAATAGGACTTATAACAACCATGCAAGACCTGGACCACAAACCTGCCCCCTCAGATTAACAGTATTTACAGGCTTTCATTTTTGACTGTTTCAGATCTAAAAAAATATGTACAGGGTTTCTGTTCATCCTTCTAATGTGTGAGAACAACACATCTATCTATCTATCTATCTATCTATCTATCTATCTATCTATCTATCTATCTATCTATCTAAATTGATACCTGTAATATATTAAAAAAAAACTATTTAACATGAGAAACATTGTAAGACGTTCAGAAAACTTGTGATGTAGTTGGTTATGTAATTATGCTTGGATCCAGGAAAAGCCTAGTTGATCAAGGCTCAACACCACTTTGCTATCAAAGCATCGGTAAGAATTAAAACAGCTTTCCTTTCTCTGAAAGCGACTGCAAAACATTTAGGTATTTCACCCTCTCCGGTGTATAATTTCATTCAAGGATTTAGGGAATCTGGAATAAGGAAAAAGGCTTAAAACCACAAATGAATGTTTGTGACCTTCTGTCGGGTACATATTTTAGTGATGGGTCTCCCCGCATGGGCTCAGGAATGCTTAGAAAAGTCATAGTCAATAAGCACTGTTTGTTGCTGTATCCACTAATGCGAGGACTGTACTATGCACAGTAGATGTCATCTGTCAATAGTGGTCAATGATGCTGCCGACCTCTCTGCACTCCAGTTCTTCTTTGATGCACTAATGCACAGTGGAAATGTGTAATGTGGTCTGACGAGTCAACCACATAACACATTCATGGAAATAATGCCGTCTGTGTTCTCCAGGACCTGTATAGTATGGGTGTGTCTTTATCAGAGACGTCCATGTTTTCTTTAATACGACAACATGAAGATATCTTCTGCACATGTACCAACAGCATGGCTGCGTGATCAGAGAGAGCCTGCCTGCAGTCCAGACCTGTCTCGCCCTAAAATATGTGCCCTGATGAGCTCAAAAATGATAACAAAGGCCCTGCTTCCTCAGCTGAAGAAGTGAAGAATGGCAAAAAAATCTGCTTTTAAAATTGGATTAACTGGAGTCTTCAGTCCCTAAACCAATAATACATATTATAAAAAAACAGGAAGCTGTGGTTTGGTAATAATTGCTCCAGTCCCAACTTTTTTGGAACATGTAATCAAATTTTGAATGAGCATATTGTCGCTGTCCAAGGAAATATGTCAATTTTTACTGATTTTTATTTTTCTGTATTGTTTAAACGCAGCAGCTGCCATTTACATTGTGTGAAAATCTCATGATGAGCGCAGTGTTGCCAACACAGCGACTTTTCAGACCCCCTAGCAACGACTAGCGACAAATCTAGCGTCTGTTTCTGGTGTTATTAGAGACTTTTGGAGACTCTGAGATGAACACACTTACAGTCAGAACAGACCCACACTGCTTCACGACCCACTACACTCACTGCGCATGCCCAAAGCTGCCGCTGACCCCGCCCCTATCTACAGAGCAGAATGTAAATATAAATGCATCTTATAAATGCAGATAGATATATACTTTATTGATCCCAGAGGGAAATTCTTCAGTGTGACATTTCAAAGGCAACAAAAAAGAATCCACAGAAGAAGTTCATTTATTCAGAGTTCATTTGTAGTTATGATATATTTCGGTGTTTTTACTCACTTTTGTTTCTCCCACAATGTTACTCCTTCAAATACACGCAAATAGACCATTAAGTAAATTAGCAATTACGTCATTTAGTGACTTCTAGCGACTTTTAGGACCAGCCAATAGCGACTTTCCTCACTGAGGAGTTGGCAACAGTGGATGAGTGGACCAATAGAAATGCTCTAAAAGAACTTGGAAAAAAATTTGGTTCTATTGCCTTCCATTGAAAGTAAAGTAGGTTGTCCCCTTCTCCTGTAAAGTTCCTATTTTGGAAATACTTGTTTTTCTTTGGACGGCGACAATATATATTACAAAAAAGAACATATGGCTCAGTTACATACAAGTCAAACAGAATTTATGAATCCCTGCTTTCTAATTTTATCAGCATTTCACACATTGTCCAAACTCTTTTTTCAGAATTGGGGTTGTAAATGAAGGGTGGTTATGATTAAGAGAGTGTTAGCCAACACACACGTTCACACCAAAAAAGTTGTTCAAGTCATCAGAGCGACGTCTCCTCAATGACACCTTCCTCAATCTGACTGCACATGCTGCGTTTCCTTTCCCTCGAATTACCAAGTCATCAAATTGTTGTGCTGCATTAACTGATGCCCATTCCTCAAGCGGAACGTAAATTAATTATCATGAGCACGAGAAGGGTGTGATGTAATTAAATGAAATACAGGGCGGAGGAAATATAAAGATCCATTAAAAAGCTCCATAAACTGATATAATGAGGCATTAAAAAGTTCACAGAAAATTGCAAAATAAAAACAAGCGCGGCATATAGATTACCAGCGAGAACGCTTGTAGAATCTGTTTCAGCCACCGTACGACATGATGTAAAGTTTAATTCCAACATTAATCGCTCACATTTCAAGGTCCACGGCTTAAACAATTCTTTCTGAATAATGACAAACAGCCTATAACTGTTTACAAGAACCATAATACGGCCATGTATAAAGCAATTTATTAGAACAGCAGAAGACAGACATGAAGAAGACGAATAAAATCCACCGCCATCCGTGTTACAGCAGCATATGGTGTTAATATCTATTTTAGTTGGCTGTGTATGAGAGTGGCATTTATATTCTAAAGTAATTCCCACGTACCTCTTCTTTTTCACCAGTTCATTGACCAATGTGTGAATAACCTGTTGTTATTCACAAATGAATACAGAACAAGTTCTCCGTTGAGGACCACGCTGGCCAGATCCTTGAAGCGTTGAATTATAATAATGAATACAAATCTTAATGATTTCCTGATGTTGGCAGTCTTATTTGCTATTCCGTGCACAAATCTGAATTTATACGGCGCACTGAGAAGCGTTTCAGTGAGCTGTAGCTGCAAGGGCACACTCATGCATTTCAAAGTAGTTGCTGCTCAATATATAGTCCTCATTGATAATATAAGAGGGATACAACCATAGAAAACAAGCTAAAGGTCAAGGGTACAAAGCGCTGTTTGTTTCAATAAGTCAGATAGCCCTCAGTAATTTCTTTCACAGAGTAAATACAATCTATGCTGTCAAGAAGATGCATGGGCTTTTTAATGATCGATTCCTGCCACGCTGAATAAATGCGGTACATCAGCTTAACCCCAAAACTTTGTTACCGTGGCATGATTTATGAAAGGCTTTAGCGCATAGGAAGAATTGATTTTAATCCACTCGATTAAACTAGCTAATAACAAATCATTCCCACAAAGCAAACATGTGTAAAAGAATATTGGTTAAGATCCTTGGCTTCTGTCTATCTGTCTCACAGAGCAGTGCTATGGGAGAGAGAGGGAGCGAGAAAGAGAAAGCGAGAGAGAGACAGACAGAGTATATGTCACACATGATTCATTGTCAAGATTAGGAGGGATAAAATGGTGAAGTCTTTAAAATGCACATGCCATTACCATATCTTAGAATTCTTCAGCTCGAATGGCATGAGAGAGTATGACACACACATTTTTCCTGTCCTCATATGTCCTGACAAAAGCAACGAATAGTCAACCTTACTAAAGCAAACCCATTAAAGATGCTGTAGTTTTCACTTAATGTAGAAGACATGGGTTAAGTTGCTGTTGATGCATGTAAAGTGTAATTCAGAATCAATGTATTATACTCATGAATATTCTGTAGGCTGAGCAAATGTCTTAGTCCTAGCCCTAGACCTGCAGAGTCAATAACACAGATGCACGATAGTCTCACTTTCAGTGTTTTCATGCTGCAAAAATATCTGCATCTAAAGAGCCGGACCAGGTACTCCTAACAAAAAGAGGAAAAAATGTAAAGGCCCTAGTATCTCATTATTTCACCAGTTTAAAGTATTGTGGTTAAAGGTATCTATCACTTATTTGATCTAATGTCATTAATATTCTGAAATAAGCAAAACCTTTTTTTAAGCATTTTTCTTAAACATCATTTTAATCTAATTAAATGGTGTTAACTATTAGCACTGGACTAAATTGAAACCTTAACAAGAAAATCTTAAAAATTTGATTTGCATGTATGAGATTAGTCAGCTTGCATGAATAGTTGTAAAGCTCTGCACTGTGAAGCAGGAAATTTCAAAATAACTCAATTATGGAATGCAATGTTTTGAAATGTTTTCCATTTGAAAGGTTATGAAAGCAGATTTCTATTCAAGCTTTGTTAAAACTTATTAAAAGTTGTATTGAAAAGTCTTTTTTCGTGCTGAAGAGCCTTTAAAATTTGTAATTTTTTTTAATTTAATTCGAAGAAGTTTGTAAAATAAGCTATTTTTTAAATTAAATTCTTTTAGACAAAGCTTCTAGAAGCTAGCTGCTTAATCTTGCTTCTACAAATCTGCTCTGTTGTGTTAATCTTTAAATAAAAATTAAATGTTCTTTTTAAAGATTTTAAAGATACATAGATACAAGTAAAGATAATTTTTTGCACTGCATATCTAGGCTTATTCCAGCACTGGACACTGCAAGTATGAAAACAGTTCTCATTCCAGTTCATTTCACATACAATTGTAATTGTCTGGTTGTTTTTATAAAAATATTAGCATCTCGATATCATCACAGGTGTCACCTTTTAAACTGTGCACTGATAACAAGCTGGACGATCACTCTCCTCGTCAGCTTGTAGGATGCGTCATCCTTGATTTACAAAAAAATAATAATTTAAAATTTTGATTTGTTGGACCACAGGACATTTTTCCACTTTGCCTCAGTCCATCTTAAATGAGCTCGGGCCCTGAGAAGGTGGCAGTGTTTCTGGATCCTGTTTATAGCTGGTTTCTTCTTTGCATGAAATTATGTAGAACAGATGATGAAATCTCCGACTCTTTGCTGTCTTACATTACTCTTAAATTGTTCCACTATTTGTCTGCACAGAGAGGTGCACCTCTCCCCGTCTTTGCGTCTGAAAGACTCAACCTCTCTGTGAGGCCCTTTTCATACAGAGTCACAATATAATATATAATAAATTATATAATATAATTTTCATACAATATAAACAGCTGCTGCATTTAAATAATGTAGAAAAATAAAATTGACAATAATGGAGATACCACATTTCTCCGTTTAAACATTTGATATGTTGTCTTTGTACTATTTGATCTGCACATCACTGCAGTCTGTTCCCAACTTTTTGGAAATAGGGTTGCACCTTATGTCACATAAATGTAAATGCCTTTTCAACAAGAAAAAACTCCAAAACTAGTGATCGACATATTAACATACTATTCAGGTTTACAATCTAGTGCACTTATTTGTAATGTACAGTTGCTTAGGGACTTCATCTTCATCTGAAAAAGAAAAGAATTTGCTGTTGACTTCAGCGGCCACCTTGAGCAGGTACCAAAAATCCTAAAACTGGAACCAACGGCCAATGAATTAAGCCCAATTCTAGTTTACTAGTGTTACCTTTCCCCCGCTACTGCCTCCCGACCGTAGGGGCCAGAACGAGCCGAATTGTCAACCCGTTCTGGGGTAATACCAAAAAAAAATAACACGAAGCTCAACTCTAACGAGTACTTGGCATTTATTAACAAAAAACTACATACACTACACTACCCACAATGCAATGTGTTTCACAACGTCAGAACCTTACTTTCACAACACTAGTGCCAAAGCTTCTGGTACTTTGTGCAACGTAAAAACCCCTATATTATGTTTCTCTACACTAACCGTTTCATTATTTAGAACAAATTAACATTTACCAAACTAGCAAATGGGCTTATATCAAAACGAACTTGTTTATTCACGCATTATTGTCAGTGTTGTGTTTTCACAAGTCTACATGTGCTGCCGAGGGTGTTAAAGAACCAAACTTGACGTAAAAAAGGTTTTTAATGTTTAAACAGGCCCATCCGAGACCCCAGCAAAACCCGTTAAGAGGCACTTTTCTGTAGCATAGTGAGCGCAATTGTGCTAAGTATAGCATTCTGTTAATGGCCCTGTCCCCTCAACTTTAACGACAAAGCAATCAACATAAGTGTTCGGAGAACAGTTAGTCTTCAAGAAATATTACAGAAAGTAGTCGCTAAAGAGGATTTATGTGGAAAAAGCTGCAGTGGGGTTCTAGCAGTGAGCTTGCTTGTCAAGCCAGTAAATCTGGCTCATCTCGATCTACTGTATAATCAAAACCTCTTTGCTGAAGTTATGTATTGGTACTATTATTATGAAACAATGTATGCTAGTATTGTATTGCTGCATTACCGTGATCTATTACACCAGCTTGTAATGGGGTGGGCAGTATAATAATGCGTGGCTGTTACTGTTACTGTGATAAAATGCCTTACCATAGTCTTCCCCAAGCACATTGTGTATCATCAGTTTTTCTACAACACAAACAAGCAAATGGATGCTTTTTCAAAATATAGACGTAAACCAAACTGCCATTATGCCGTTTCCTTTTACCAGTTCTCTTCTAGTTAATTAGGCCTTTTTGCGGATGCATTCTTTTCTTTGTTATCAAACCACAGAACCATGAAATATTGCAATAAATAGTATATGCCATTAATAAAAATGTTGTGTTGTGATATTACATTTCCCCATATCACCCTTGCCTCTCTTTTTAACTGTAATCCTTGCATTGAAAAGCAAAGGGCACTAGAAGTTGCCTAAAACGCCCTTCAGCGTTCCTCTTCCTTGATCCCCCAATTGCAGATGTGTCAAATTTCATGTGTTGATGTGACAACTGATTTGGGAACGCAGCAAAGGGATTATTTTTCTGTCTGTGGCTAAAAGCTTAGATAAGCAAGGACACAAGCAGATGGTGCGATTTATCCACATCTCAGGCCTTTCGCAAACATCGTGTGCTATTTAATGCACTTCACATGGACAAAGAGATGGATCTCTAAGCCTCACAGATCCTGCGTGACATTAAAATGAACACAGAAAAATCATGCCACGAGCCACACCAAACAAAAAGCTCTGACCGCAGCAACAATGTGCTCTACAAAGACGCTCATTATTCACAGCTGGTGATTTTTTTTATTTTTATTTTTGGCAAAAAGAACGAAGTGGCAGTCTTTAGTACTGCAGCCATCAGCCCGTATGATTATTCCTCTGAAGACCATGTCTATAATTCTGGAAATCGCATCTCAAGGACAAAAAATAACTACCTTCATAAATTTGCTGCACTCTCTTTTCCCCTCTGCAGAGGAATCACGCCAAATGGAAAAAAGCCTATCTCTGGCTTGTCGGCAGCATCAGAGCGAGCATCTCAGGAAACAGTGTGAAGGCCGAAGTGCGCCGTCTCAGTCATGCTGTTGATGTGGATGAGTTCTTCAACGGGTGCAGAGAGAGAAGAATGAAATCCTCTCTGGCGATCAGAGCCGCAAACTACACACTGGGATGCACTGACAGAACTGGGATTATATCAATCGCCAGTAAAGCATACATTGTTGTTCCAAAAATCTATAGATTCCAATTTGTTTAGCATTTTAAAAAATCCTATTACATCCATATATTGTCTTACTGAAATGTAGGATTTCTAAAATATAACATTTCTCAATGTTTGCAAGTTTGGACCTGAACTGAGCTGGAGACAGAGGAGGGGAACCTTGGGAAACTTGGACGGGGGCGCTGGCTGGCTTTTCTATGGTCGACGAAGCCGGATGCAGTCCAATTTCACAGACTTTATGGTTCAGCTCTCATGTTTCCCGGATAAAGCATAACACTATAACCTATTACATATAATACTCGTCATGCATTTAATAACTGCTCTGCATGGTTAAAGCTAGACATCTGTACAAGTGAGACAAATGACCATCAGCTTCATAAACACTGAGATCGTTCAATGGCTTGTTACGTGTATTGTTACTTGTTACCGCTCCTGATCAGTGTGGCGTCACAGTCCTTTGTGTTTGTACAGCATATCATCAATAGAAGAGATTAGCCAGTAACCTCCTCCGAAGACATTAATCTAACAACAAAAGATTAACGTGCACGAATACGCAGCTCCGACAGTTTCAGAATTCTCTTTGTAAGACTGCAGTGACTCATATGTGTTTTCATTTCAATTCTCCTTCATCCTACATCTAAAAAAGTGATGCATCATCCTCAGAACTTAGTCCTTCTACTTGATTCAAACACTTGATTCATTTTTTCTTCCTTTAGTACTGTGAGAAAGCTAGAAATCATACATCATTTAACTTTCAGTCAAATGGCATTAAGTATTTAACAGCACAATAACAATATAAGTTAACAGAACAATAATCTACTATACCTTTTGTTCATTTATAATGCATATGCAGAAAACAAGTTTCTCAGAAAATGACACTGAAGCCTCAAGAACCAATCTTATTAATAAATGTTTTCATCGTTTGTCTTTATGACAACATCTATTCTTTTCAGCAGTGCTTCAGTTTTTCATATTAACTTGCAGGGTTATTTTTCACACACCTCCAAAGTTCAGTCTTGGAGGTTGGTTGCATGATCCAAGTACTGTTCATCTGATGGGGACTGGTTTGTTTATTATATTTGTATATATTTATTTCTCCTCATTAAGCAAGATCTTACAGCTAATCTCCTCAGAAACATCTCATTGAAAATGAATGACTTGTGGTTAATGGCCATTTTGACTGGAAATTAAACGAAAGGGTGGTCTCTGGTTTATATTTGGGTTAAATATAGTCTATATTTGTGGGTTTTGTTTCAGAGGTGACTTGAAAAACCTAAAAAAACAGAGGTAGACAGGTTACTGGAGAAACCCTATTTTTAGGATTGTAATGCCCTTCAGATAGGTGAAACACTGATGTTGTATTGTTGGCTAGTGTTGCAAGCGCTAACACGGTCAGAATAAAATCTGGTTCAGTCTCTTGGTGCTGCATTCTGAAAGCTAGTGCTCTTTTCAGCCGCGCTGAAAAAAAGATGTAATTCATTATAGATCAAAATAAATTTAGCCTGTGCTGCAACTGAGCTGCAGGAGAGTGAAACTACAAGAATACACAAAGCTGACATTTTCAAATGTCTTCAGCTCAAAACCTGGCATTTTGCATTACATGTTGGTGACAAGCAGCTGTATGAGCTGCAGTTAAAAAGGCTGTACTTTCCTTTGAAAACTGCAGTGTGTTAACACTTTTAACAAAATATGTAAATTCCTAGACTGACTAGACAGCAAGTGTTGAACAAGCTGCTGCATTTTCCTGTAGTGCACTTCACTAATCAACCAAAATGCAAGAAAATATGTAAGATTTGCAATTGTTCTGGGTTTTAAAACCTGGCACCTGAAAAAAAGACAATTTTCAAGAAACATTTAATTACAAATCATATTTTGTGTAGATCCATAGTAATCCTTTTTAATGTATCACATATGGAACAGTAGGATTCCATATCACTTCAGGTAAAGTATTATCACTTTACCTGACAGTAATTAAACACTTAAGTAATTGTCAAAAAGTGCAAAAAATTAAAATAACCCAAACTTATTATTATTTTTAGAAACAGCTGCTCTCATGAACGATGTTCAATATAATTGTAAAAGCAGTTTTTCACAAAGCTTAAAATTAATTTTGTGTCTATTTTTGTTTTGACACAAGATGCAGTTTTTCTAATTCCAATGTATGACACATTTATTATTTTCCACCTATTTACATAGCTAATTTCTTAAATACTTAGATACAAATTTTAGACTTATTTGGCATGGTGGTAACAGAAGAACAACATTAATTCATGCTTTATTACTCAAAACCTGCAGTTAGAAAGAATAATTTATAAACAATTTATAAAAATGAACAATTTATAAAAATGAACAATTTATAAAAATGCCACAGAGAAGATTTTTTTATGTTGGCATAGTTGAATGAGTAGAGTTCATCATATAAAACTAACATACCATGAACCTCCAACATTACTGTTTCCTCCTTCCTGCAGGATGCTGGACAACTTTAATTCAAAGTTGCTCTGCACATTTCACTCAGTTTCTCAGACACTGGACAATACTGAGCAGCTTCGCTCAGCGTTAAACACGGAAGAGAGTAAGAGAGAAGCAGTTCCACCTTCTTTTACCATCACAACCCAACAGCAACATTTGTAATGTACTTTGTGTTGATGTCAAATTGCTAGTATAGACAATGTTAGTCACTAGCAAGCCTCATGTAACCAACATCTACATAGCTAACTAACTATTATAATGACGTGCATTTTCATGGCTTTGTTTCATTTTCTTGGCTGTGTGAATATGAACATGTTGCTGCTGCGTGATCATCCCACTGCTGTAAACCAGCAAATCAGAGCAGAGTTCATCACAAAGCAAAAACAGCTTGTTTCATTCTAGGGCCAAATCATAGGGTTGTGAGCAGACATGTAAAACCACATCTTTGTACTCTGGACATGTAGGCATCAGAGAACAATTTCAAATGACTGATGAGAGAACTGTGAGCATTTTTTATATTTACAATCCTCACTTCAGAAAGAAAACACTAAATATGTCAAACAAAGATCTTTTGAAAAAGCAACCTTGTCTAAAACATTACTAGGAAGGAATCTGAAACTCACTTAGAATTCATTTAAATGATAGCAGGAGTAAGAGGAATAAAAAGGCAGATCTTTTTTTCAAGGTTTTTTTCTTTACTGTCTGAACGCTCAGTCAATGTTAGTTAATACTGAACCCAAAGAAAGTTAAAAGTGAGTCCATTTACAAAGCATAAAATACTAATCAAAAAACCTTTGACTAGTGGCCTATATTACCACTATTAGTATTAGTGTTTGGTCATTTAATATTTATCTCATGCTAATGTTTTGAAGAAGCTTATGTATAGCCATATATATGCATACAGGACTGTACAAGATCATGTATTTAATTTCCAGTAAACAGTCATTCAAGAAGTAAACTGTAATATGATGATACCTGTTGAATTTATTCTCCAGAAAGAAAGGCGACAACCAAAACGTTCCTATCATAAAAAACAAGAAAATGTTCAGCTCCTCCTCCTCTCTCTTCACCCTCTACCAGTTTTTGAAAGGTATTGTGAGTTAGGCATAACATTTCATCCCTTGCCTGAGGAACAGCGTCTCCAGCGCTGGAAAGCAACCCCAGTGTTAACTCTTGTTTTGCTTTTATTTATATAACTTTCTCTTGTTTTGCTGCCAAACATGGGTTCTTGCAGAGAGCAGCAGCAGCTTCTCTGTTTGATTTGCAAAATTTCTAATTTCTTTTCTATTTTCTTTTTTCTGGTCAGGGCTTCTTGAGAGCCACACATCCTTTCAGACTCATAGTTTGTCTTCTTACTGTGGAAGGATGAACAGAAACACCTGTGGATGTTTCAGATCTGAAACAAGAGTGGAGCCTAATTTTCTTCCCTCTTTCAAAGACAAAAGCTTTACCTACCGTCAAACTGATGGTGATAATTTTGGTCAGGTTGTGAGTCAGTATCTGTTGATCAATATCTTTCCCTTTAACCTTCTGATCAGTTATGTGAGTTCATTCCCATGGCAACTGATTTAAATTATTAAATGGCCATACTTTCTGGAATGGCTGGCCTCTTACTTTTGCACAGTATCAAACATATTACGTGTTCAGGTTACTTCAACTATTGTTGATTTGACTAAAATGCCTAATTCTCTAACTTGTACCAACATTTTATCTCTTATCTTACCAAGTATCCGACAATAACAACCAATTTCTGGTTATTATGCAAGTAAAAACTGAAAAAAAGAAGACTGTAAAGTATTTGTAGGATTTGTAGTAGGCTTAGAAAAGATAATAGTTTTTAATGCAGTGTATTTACCCGACAGTTGTGAAAATGATTTCCAATTGACGTCACATCAATGCAATACTTTACCTCAACATATCAGGATAACATCGTCAAAAATTCCTCTCCACCTTGAATAGTACTGTAAATTCATGCTAGTCTTAGTCTAGTTTCTGGGAGTAATCTAAGAATTTATGCTGTCTCTGAACAACTCAACAAAATCAATCATACACTATATACCCCAAAGCATTTAGACCTCTTCTAATTAGTGAATTCAGCTACTTTCAGATGCACCCACTGCTGCAACAGGGATTCAGTTGGCCAGATACACAGCTTGTATAATCTCCATAGAAAAGCACTGTCAATAAAACAGGATGCTCTGGAGCAGGCACACATAAGCCTAAAATCACCATGCACAATGCCAAACATCAGCTAGAGGAAATAAAGCAGAGAAACTGTAGTGATGGTGTGATGGAGCTTCATCCAATACCTTTGGCATGAGCTGGAATGGAATTTTGAGATCCAATAATATTTATGCATCTATATCTACCTATAGATATCAATTTCACTGACCTCCATCATCTTTAATTTATTGGGTTTGTTTCATAATCAACCATCATCTAGCACAGAGTGTGTGTTTTAAGGAGTGTATGTGCTGTTTTATAATTAACACTCACCACTGTAAGTGACCATCCTGATGGTGAAGTCTCCCTCACCGAACCGTGTGATAGGGGTAAGACGCACCTCATAGGCCTCAGGCCTGATAAGCTCCGTCAAGTTGTAGGTGATGAGCTCTCCTTTCTGGATGGGACCTTCCACAGGAATCTCTTGCTCCCACCACCTCTGTTGCCCAGTCTGAGGAAAAACAGCAAGATTAGTGTTTACTGAAATGATTACCTGATTAAAAAAAAAACATTAACATTTTCAATTAGATTTAATTAATTAATGTTTTCTTTATAATGAATCAACAACAATTAGTTGCATGATGAACTCATTTAAAATTATCCCTCACAACAATTTATACAGTGCAGTCATAAAAAATTAAGTGATATGATTCAAGGAAAAAAAGATTTTTACACTATTTAAAACACTTGCATGTCCAGTCCATTTGAGGTGCTTTGCTACAGTGAATTTATTGAATCCATAGATAAACTGACGACTTTTTTTGGGGATCAAAAGTGATTGAGTATTCAGTTTCTCGTCAAATTGCTAAACTACATGATTATTAAGAGAATAAATAGTAAAACCACAGTCACACTTTATTTTGATAGCATCATGAAGATTATCTATAGCTGCTTTAATTGTTAATAAAGTATCTAGTGAAACTGAACTTTGGGTTTTATTCTGCTTTAGATTGAATAGAATTTGTTACATTTACAGTTCAGTCACATTAAATATATTTTTGTTTAATGTTAAAGATATTTTACACCTATAAAGCATACACATACTCAAAATAAAGTATTACTGGAAACATAAATATTGTGTTTTTTTACTTCTAGATCTAGATAGGGGTTTGACTGAAAGGAACATGTTAATTTCTTATAACAGCTCCTGTATGTCTGTTGGACACTTATTTTTTGTACTGAGAATGTTTAAAAAAAGACAAAAAAGCAATTGCAAGTGAAACCTATAGTGTTTTGAGATGTTTGTTCACTCTCACAATGTTAACATGGTATAGAAATGCGCAGATTGGGTTGAACAACTGTTATACAGCAGCTCTAGTCAGCTGGGACCTCAAAGACAGCAAGACCTTTTGTCCAACCAAATGTAGGATTAAAACAAGCAACAAAAAGATAAAGAAAAGTTACTTTATATCAAAATGGAACTGTACATTCATTTTAGTTATTAAGATTCTAGTTCTCAGACTCATTCATTAAATTTTTTTTCTTCCTTAAAGAAGGCAAACTATAAACAGACTCCTGCAAAGCTTTAAAATACGCTGCCCTCCATCAAAAATAGGATGCTTCCTTGAAAATGTGAAATGCTTAGATTTTATTGAGCATTTTATAAAATAAAAAGATGACTGTAACTTATGTGTACTACATTTTATATTCTCAAACACATCATGACAAAATGACGATTTATTTCAGACGATTAATGCTTTTCTTTTCTTTTGATTTCTTTGTCAAAGCTCCACCCAAGTATGCAGTGGGAAGAACAAGACTCAAAAGCCTGCCATGACAGTATAAGTCTATGGCCTTGTGGTGAGGAACAAGCACTAGATGAGGCAAAGCATGTCTCCAGCTGGAGGACATAAACACACTGCATCACCAGAGGATCAATTGTTCCCTTCAGACATGGCAGATTATGGTTCATCACAAGGCCAAGCAGAACCGAGACCTGTGGAGAAAATTCCTTTCATTACACTATGGCATATGACTCTCAAAGAGACATGCGGCCTCGTGTAGCCCACCCATCCATTTAAAGGTCTGCAGAATTCCATTTTACAAAAAAGTCTTTGGGAAATGCATTTGTTCTTGATGACAGTCATTCGATTGGAATAAGAGTTTAGAAGGAAAAATAAGAGCAAACAAAATCCAGAAGAAACCGCAAAGAAGAAACAGGAGATGTTTGCTTTCTACGGCAGCATTCAGTTTCAAAGTGGAAATGGAATATCAGAAATCCGGCCTACAAATTACTAACAAATTACTAGCAATTCGCAGTGTGCCAATTGAAAGTGATTGTTTTGATAGTTGTCCTCTAAATTCATTGTCTAGTATGTAGTGGTTCCGATGTGTCTGGATAGATCGTCTCCAGGCGGGTATAGCAGCTGAAGCTCAAGCAACAGATTTGGTGTACTTTGTCCATAGCTGTTCAGTACAAGCTAATTGAAAGCAAATTAAACATTTCCAACTTTATTTTCTTTCCAAAAATTATATTTTATTCCTGTTTTTGTTTGTACACTGCCTGGCCAAAAAAGGTCTAAATTAACAGATGCTTAGGAATCTTTGATTGGATAATTATTGAGGTGATTAATATGTTTCTGCTGGCAGTAATTCTTCTAACCCTAACTGATGCAGCAAGTAGCTTCTCATGTCTTAAACAACCATGTGGGAGGATGTATCCTGTGGTCATAAAATGATGTTAATGTGTTTCAGAATTATTGGCCAGCATCAAGCAAAGAGAACTAGAGAGAAGCTGAAATGACTGTAATTGGGTTAAGAACTGTTTAGCATTCTATGTCTATTATTAAAACTTGAAACTATAGCAGTGAGCCATCAACTATGGAGAAGAAATTAGATTGGAAAGAATCTTAAATGACTGTGATCAGACATCATCAGTGCAACTCACGTCATAAAACTAAGAGAATTTCCACACAACAACTCACTGGAATGGGACTTAACAGCTTTATATATCCTATCCCAAAATGATGGGCATGTTAGGGTAAGAAGGTAAATGTATGCATAGTGCTTACTGTTCATGTCTCTGGAGGCAGTGTTATGCTTTGGAGTAGCAGTTGTTCAGTTCTAGTCTCAGCAACGTTATGTGGGAGTAAAAAAAAAGTCAACTGACTACCTGAATGCACTGAATGTCCCGGGTATCTCATTAATGGATTTTTTTCATCGAATTGTGAAAGAATGGTTCAGGGAGCATGAGGAATCATTTTCACACATGATTTGGTCACCACATGAGTCCTAACCTTAGATCCACTGAAAGTCTTTGGGATGTGCTGGAGAAGACCTTACAGAGTGGTTAGACTTTCCCGCTATCAGTACAAGAAAAGAAATGCAAATCTGAATGGAAATTAATGTTGTGACGTTGCATAAGGTTGTCGAAACAATGGCACAGCGAATGTATGCCACAATCAAAGCTAGAGGCAGTTTGGCAAAATAGTGTGTGTTTCTCTTTTTTAGGCCCTGCAGTGCATTTAAAAAAATAACTAAAAGAATTTGCTTATTTCTTTAAAATGAGAGCTTTTTTTCATACATTTATTATCTGTATTGACATTAATCAACACTTTTGAAATATGATGAATCCTGGATAATAACTGTATTATTGTACTGCTTTAATCAAATGCAGCAGGACCTAAAACTTTTTCTGGGCACAATTGCTAAAGTGATCTTCTTTAAAGAGGGCTGGTTAAAAATAAAAGGAGTAAAACTTTTTTTTTTTTAAGTAAAATCTTCACTACACAACATATAGACTCCTTTAATTGCATCTTAGTCAATGTTTATTCCTAATTTAGCACAAACCATAATACACAGCCCCCAATAAATATTACAGTTTTCAATTAAGCAAACATAACAGTAGAACTATAAGAGACTATGACAGTAATATTATTATTTTTCCTGCTGGACACGTGTTTAGTTATTGCAAGTAAAGTGCAGGCAAAGGACAGTGGTTAGTTCTGCATTATCAGTGGATTCCTTTGATCATTGCATTCATTTTTGAATTCTGCTACACTGTATCTGCCTTACCATGGATGAATATGTGAAGGCACGTCTATAAGAATAATAGATGAACCAGTTACAGGAAAATTACCATACCTGCTGTATTTTCATTGAAGATTCCTCTTTTATGCAGCATTCTATTCTTGCCTTTAACAACATTAGCATCACTATAAGCTGATTTTATATAGCTTGCGCTGAATATCCCAGCAAATTGAGCAAATTGACCCATTAGATGTAAACATTAAGCCAAAGAACAAGTTATGGGCCTGAATTAAGGGTAATATGTAAATATGTGACAGGCTGTATGTAACTGACTATCCAGAACCTCTGCTATACAGCGTTCTCAATCATTTTAAAATTTTCTACAGCTTTAACATGTTCTTTTTTATTTAGAGCTTCCTTATTTCTCCCTAATTGTTGTGAAGTTGTACAAGACTAGCATATTAGATTCACTTACACATATATCTGCAACCAAATTGGTTTTCTATAATTGAAACCAGTGATTACAAGCATTTGAACAGCGACTTCTGAATGGAAGCATATGCTTGGTGCAAATGCTTCTGGCCAAAGCAGTCACTTGCTCACTTTTATATGGACACAGTAAGCAGAACTGGAATTATCACCTTTCTGCAACACAAAGTCGGAGAAAATTACATGTCATGTTTTGTTTTTTCCCTTCTTCTACTCCTTTCACTAGTGCGGCATTAACATTGATTGAACGGTCTTTCTCGAACAGAAAGCTGGTCTGGTTGAAATAATTAGTGGTGATGCAGGGTAAGCTCACACAATTAGACTTTTAATTGGAGTTAAGATGCAAAGCCAGTCAGAGATAACAGCCTTTGTTAGCCTGGGTCGGCAGGTAAATGGAAAAGTGTTGTTTTGTTATTTGTAATCGTCCACATAATTCAGTGGCCAGCCCATCCTTTCACTCACCCTGCGCATTCAATCCTGCCTCCCTGACTGGAATGAGAATTAATTGGATCTGAGCGTTTAAAGAGCCCGCACAGCATTCAGGAGCAGATGGTTTTGTTAAATGCCAATGCTGGGTGCAAGAACAATACGCCATTAAATTTAAAAGGAGCAAAACGGTCTACATTCCATGTCGTACCGGAATGGCTTTCTAATACGTTCTATTAGTTACACTACAAATGTTAATCATGCAAAAACAGTGTGATGTTTAGCTGTAATTGGTCCTACTGAGATTTATACAAGCTTATCCTTTGGCTCACTTTCCGTCTTCCATGGGGGGTCTTAGTCATCGTTGTAAGCACCCTTTTGCTAATAAAGATCTGTGATTTGTTTTCCCCAGACGAATCCCTATCATCCTGTTTTTTTTATTTTATTTTGATGAGCCGGTTCAGAAGAACTTTATAAGAACTCAGGAGCAGAAGAATCTGATCAAAGACAGCGCAGGCAGAAGCGAGCGAGATGGCGCGCTAATCAAAGTGTCTTTGCTGCAACGATGGAGCCTCAACCAAACTGCCCATGTGTAATTAGCGTGTTTGGTATCGATCCCGCTCTCTGGATCCCGGCATGCCCATCCACAAGTGACTGACAGATCAATTGCTTGAGGAGTAAAAGAGCAGAAATAAGGGGCTCGC
The DNA here is from genome assembly GCA_021613375.1 of Megaleporinus macrocephalus. Taxonomy (NCBI): domain Eukaryota; kingdom Metazoa; phylum Chordata; class Actinopteri; order Characiformes; family Anostomidae; genus Megaleporinus; species Megaleporinus macrocephalus. The sequence continues at coordinate 33,599,384 of CM038707.1, forward strand.
TGGGAAAGGGGAAAAGGAAAGAAGGAAGGAGCAGGAAGAGCGAGGGGCCAGCGCGAGCCTGGCTGGAGAATGCGATAGCGAAGGTGATTTTTGCTTTGTTGGGTCTGCGTTCAAGCCTTTCAACTAAGACTTCATTTTCCATTCAAGCCTGGCTCTCAAAAGGCCGCCGCCGATAACACAAAAATCATCCATTATGGAGCGGCAAAGCCCAGCAGCCTTCAGTATTAATTCAAAGGCGGTGGTGAGGGCAAAATGATAATGATTGTGGGGGAACTGTGAGGAACAGGCAGCGGAGGGCTATAAATAGCGCTGCATCCCTCCACGTGCATGGCTTCTGGTTGCCGTGCTACAGCACAGTTTTCGGGCGCCTGGGGGTTGGAGACATTTATTTATTTACGAAGAAGAAGCTCCTTCCACTGCAGCAGCCCTCCTTTCTCATTCATGTTCAATCATTCCAGCTCACCGTGGGGTGGGGTGGGGGGTGGGACGGTGGAGTTGGATCGTTGATCATAGCGAAAAAAGGGGGTCAAGATTCAATTTCTCTCCCTGGACAAAAACAGGAGTATAAAAAGGAGTTCACCTTAAATCATAAATGCTACAAAAGCTCAGTGTTCTTTACTTGCACTGCCTTTGAGCCGTTACTGACTCAGAGAGAGGTCATGGGCTGCAGAGGCTCGGACTTAATTGCCATGCGCCTGACTCCCACGGGACATGCAGACGAGTGTATAAATGTATGTACTACGCTTGCGTTCACATGCTGGAGGCCGACGTTACTAGTTTGTGGACATTTACATCGTCATTTACTCAACAAACTGATTCAGCACCCTGAATGTTACAAAAAATCCTTTAGTGTTTGGACCCCCTATATTGCACTTTGCATGCTTTCTGCCCTGAGAATTTGCCTCACAGCTTTCCCTTGCCTCTTTTTTTCGTATGACTGATGATTCTGCACCACAGCTCCCCATTTCACATTACAGAGCTCCTTTGGTTGCGCTGCGCTGGCAAAGCCAACTATATTTCATGCAAAGTATACCTCCAATATTACAGCCTAATGAATGCAAAGATTTGCCTCTTGATTACATCCACCCACGAGAAATCTTCTATCTTTTATAGAGAAATAGCTATTAACTATAGTTTTAACTATAACTATAATTTAACTATAACTATAACTATAGTTTTAACTATTATCTAACTATAATAACTATAACAGCATGAACAAAAATCATTTTGGACATAAAAGTACTAACTTATTATCCCTGAAATAAACAACAATAACAGCAACAACAACAACAATAATAATAACACTAATAATAAACACAAATAAAATAATGCTATTAGATCAGCTATGATTACATTCTACATTCATATTTACTCTATGCTCTAGGCCGGGCTATTTAAGTTAAGTCCAGTTAGAGGAAATTTCCTCAGGCCAAGGTCCGGACTGTCGTCATTTCTAACTTATGATTCAGTGGCATATCCTATATACTGAAGTAGCCTATTATCAGCATTTTATACCATCAGCAACTGAAAGACCAAGACATTACACATACTGCTCAATGTATTTAAACAATATTTATTGTTTTAAATGCTGAACTGACTGAATTTTTTTCTAAAACTTCAAATAAATGTTTTTAAGAAAGGCTACATTTTAAAAAAAACAATCCTTTTAAAAATAGTGCATAATAAAGTGCTTATTTATAGAAAAAGTAAACAAAACCTTTTAGAGCACACCATCTGAATGAGCCTTTCTCTGATTCGCTTTATTCTCTGACTCGCTTCATTCTCTGTCTCGCTTTCTTCTCTTTATTTACTCTCTTAGTACCTTTGCTGCACTCCTAAATCTACACAGATTTGATTGACTGGGGAGTGCCTTTGGTGATCATACAATGCATGTGATTGATCTGTGAGTTTACTACACCGTAAAGCCTACAAAAGCTCTGCCACTTAAAATAAACACTGTCAAATTTAAATCGTTCTCAATAGTTTATCGGTTAGGGTCCGCATTGAACAACATCTGGACCGTGGTCCGCCTATTAGTGACCTCTGCTCTAGGCCTTGTACCTGGCTGTCTTACCTAATCCCTTCTCCTCATCTTGAATTAGTGCTTCCTACTTAAAGTTTTAAAGTTGTATGCCTTGCATTTAATGCATCAGGCTAAAGTGATAGATTATTATTTAGTTTTACCTTCTGATCAACTTCCATCACCCTCATTTACCTTCTGAACAGTGTTGCATTCTCCAAAAGAAATGATTTTAAATATTCATTCCAGACTAACCGACTTATATAAAAACCAGATATTCAAATCTAGAATTTATATGTGACACAAATATGTATGAATATGTTTTATGAAATAATATTTTATTGGTGGTATATGGGTGACACGTGGTGTATAAGGCGCTGTTTTATGGAAAATTACATTTTCCATGAGTTATTATGTAAATGTTGGGCAGTTCAAGCCGCAGTCCATATGTTCCATGGATGGAAGCTAAGATAGAACAACAGCTCTTCCCTGCATACCTTTTAAAACTAGCATAGTCATCAGTGGTCCAAGGTAGGACAAACTGGCAACAGGGTGATGGGCAATGAACAAGGGCAACAAAGGCCACCTGATCTGGTCCAAACCAACATGATGGTTAGGGCAGTAATGTGCTAATGACACAAAGCGCGCTGGACAGTGCTATCTATAGGGCTGTCTAGTTGTAGACTGGTCAGAATGCCCATGCTGACCTGTGTCCACCTTTGACAGCATTTAAAACGGACACCATCGGAACAGAACCTTGAAACAATGGAAGAAAGTTGTCTTCTCAGATTGGTCCCATTTTCTTTTATACCATGTGGATGGCTGGGTGCAGGTGTGCCATTTACCTAAAGAAGTGATAGCACTGTGATGCTTTGGGCAATGTTTTGATGAAAACCCTCAGCCTACACATTCATGTGGACATCAGTTTGACCTGTGACACCTACCTAAACTTCACTGTGGACTCTGTACAAGGCAATGATATTCCCCAATGGCAGATTGCAAAAGTTATTAAAGTAAATATAAAAAGTTATTATTGTGAGTATTTTATTAATAACATTTTATTTTGGAGCCCTCAGAAGACCAACAGGATATTAGGTGGTCAAAATGTGTTGGTTCATTACCAACAATGTATCCCCCCTTAAAAATGCACATGGGCTTTGAAGAGCAATATAAAGACTATATATTTATATATTTATTTTTATAGAATTGGAAAATTCTATTGACTGTTTTACAGTTGCTTTACATTCTGTGTATAATCAAAATGATTAAACAGTGAAGGAGTCACAGCTGAGTACCAATAAAATATGATTTTTAGCTGTAGTTTTAGGGACCAATATTAGGCCTATAGTTTAAAAACCGGTACACATCATTTAAAAATTAAATAGGTTTGATAGAAAAAGAAGTGTCTGGATCATTTTGGACATACTGTGTATAAAAATGCTAAATAATTCTATGACATTTTCAACAGTTTCTTCACGGGCTGCAATTTTTTCCCAATAAAAAAAATGTTTTCTTCCCCCCAAGTGTCAGCCAAGAAGTGGTAAGAGAGAGATGAAGTGGCTGCCACTCAGTACTTTAACCTCGGCTATCAATCACTGTCATGAGCTTATCACTGGTAGACTGTACCTAAAGAGAAAAATACTGAGACAGAGAGAGTGAGAGAAAGGAGAGAGAGAGAGAGGTAGTGAAAAAGAGAACGAGTAGTATTAGTTCCAGCTACACTCAGAGTTCCTGCCATGCTGTAGCGGGTCGAGTCATTACATGGGAAAGAAAGAGAAACACTGGTGGAGGATGCATTTCTCATACAACTGCTGCTCCTGACAGATCTTCAACGTCTCTGTAGCTCAATCTCTACTGAGATTCTCAATGTGCTGGTGCAAGGTCAAAGGAAGCCTGGTATGTTCTCAAAAAAGCCAAACAAGTAAACAAAACAAGGAAAAAATAGTCATTCATTTATTTTACCTGTCAATCAGTGCAAGATGTCAGAAAAAGGAACCCACAACACTCAAGCACCAAACTTTCAGTGGCATAAGCACAAAATATTATGGTATCTTGAAAATCTTTCACTGATATAAAAATTTTAGACAGCAAAAATTTCAGACAACAAAATTTCAGCTAGTATATTTATATACAATCAAACATAACTTACTGACATGATCAGAAAAAAATGCTATTATATAAAAAGAGCTGTTTGTTACATCTGTTGTAAACATGTTTACTCACATTCTGTTGTAGTACAGCAGGATCTATAGGAATTTTTAAAAACTAAGAACATCTCCTTCTCACGATGTGTCTTAAAGGTGGGGAGAACTTTTAAAAACTAATACTGCCTTAGGGTGGATTTTTGGATGCTTGATTTTTTTAGCTGGTGAAAGCAGAAGGAAGGCAGATAGATATCATATCTGCAGCTGTTTAACTGCAGATACCATATCTTATTGCAGCTGTTTAACTGCAGATACCATATCTTATTGAAGCTGTTTAACTGCAGATATCATAGCATATTGCAGCTGTTCAACTGCAGATACCATATCTTATTGCAGCTGTTTAACTGCAGTGGCTTCACATCATCATTACAAAGGAGAAAATGAATTTCTGAAACGATAGAAACTCTGAACAACAAGCTAAACTCTAAAGTAAGCAAGCTATCTAGATATCTTACCTCAATTTGGCTTCTTTTCTTTGTCTGATGCATCTGGGATTTACTTCGTGCCACATTATCATGGTTCATAGATTATTGGGGGGTCTACTAGAAATAGATTACATGCATACATTTTTCCAAAAATATTTTTCCTCATACTGTACATCTGTATCAGCCCTCTGCTTAAAGTGCTTTCAGAGCCCAGTGTGCTTTGATTGGTCAGCCCCTGCCCTACATGGCCTTCAGTACTTGCTGTGCACTGTGTGAGGGTGTGTAATAATGCTTTGCTATGAGACGACATCACCTTGTAACAGAGCAAATAGCTGGAATATCAATGAGGCATTTCAGGGAGAAAAGGAAAATAATTTGTGTGACGAGCCTAATATGTTCACTTATCAGCGGCTAGTCTAACAAATGTTGGTTTGCACTACAGTGATTTTCAATGGTTTTATGATGCAGTAGCTTAATGCATGGCATTAATTACACTAATATTCATAAAAATGGAAAGAAATAGGTAATTCTGTGAAACCAAAAAAAGAGGGATATAATACTGCCCTACAGAATACTGCATACCACCAAACAGCATATTAAACTTTTAAAAATAACAAAACAATAAGTCTTAAAATATGGTAATAGAAAGGAATTTACAGAGTTAAAGAAAAATGATTTATATTGGTGGAACTGATGGTGATAATATTGGTCAGTTTTATTGGCCATTTACATGAGCAATATGAAGTTAAAATATATGAGATGCTGATGTTGTTTACCTGTCTTATGCCTAGGCGATATGCCATGATGCGGTCTACTGCGTCAGGGTTCATCTGGGTCCACTGCAGCTTGTACCCATAAACTCGTGGACGATTCTGCCACAGTGGGCTGTAGGTGTCGTAGTAAAACTCCGGAGCATAGGCTTTCCCTGTGAAGAGAAAACAAACTTTTCACCAACCAAACCACCATATCACTACCTGAAAGCAAATATTTTCAGCCAACACACTTTTATGTATAAACCACACTGAAAAAAGAGAACCTCTGAGACCACACTTTTAATCAAAGAACGTGTCTGAAGCACATCTACTAGATAACAGGCTTTTAAAAGGAGCTTTGAATGGTGTCAACTCAAAGGGGCCAGTCAGTGGCCGACATGAAAAGGACACTTTTCTCCAAGCGAGTCCATGTCACAAATGTCAAACAGTCAGCTCCAGAGGACTCAGCACCAATAAGCATCTCAGATGCCATCTCAGTTCATTTCCATAGAATTCCAGCTGGCCAGTTGGTCAGAGCATCCAAGAGAGTTATTGGCTTCATGGCGGGTGTTGATGACACCCCAGATAGAGCTGTGCGAGAAGCTAGTGCAGGCATTGACATGGAGGGATGAGAAGTTGCTGATCTCCGCAAGCAGCCTCATAAACCTGCCACTGGTGTTTATGTCAGCCATGACTTATTAAGAGGCTGTGGTGGGCCAGACACTTTTTAATGATCTGCAGATTTACCCCTGCAGGCTGAGAGGAGGGCCATCTCGATCCCATCAGGAGTCTGCCTGTGCACATCACAAACGACATACACAACAGAGAGAGAGAGAGAGAGAGAGAGAAAGAGAGAGAGAGAGAGAGAGAGAGAGCGGGAGGGAGAGTGGCAAGAAAGGGATGGAGAAAGGACCGACGGACCAGAGAGCACCAAATGGGGACCAATTTCTCAAGCTTCTGCAGATGTGTTGTGCCCTATCAAATGACGTAAAGTCCAAAACAGAACCTCCTGCACAGAATATTGGCAGGAGCATCATAACGTGAGGAAACATAGAGACCTGCAGACATTACAATGACAAGCGTAATCAATGGTTCAACTGGAAGCGATATATTATAGAACTTTGCCAAATGATTAATTACCATATTTATGACAACTGTTTTCAGTTACCTTGTAAATTTGTTGAAGCAAGTTTCAGTTTATTGACTATTTCAGTTGACTATATACATTATATGGCCAAAAGTATGTGGACACCCTATAGCCAAATGTTGGCAGTAGTAAGGGTCACACTGGGAAGCTCAGGGACTCACCATTGCCACAAATCAGTTTCTTTCTGTCCTGATGGATCTGTCTTTGTCAACATTAAGTGCTGTTATTGTAAAATGGGAGCTTGTAGGAGCAACAACAGCTCAGTCACAAAGTGGTAGACCAAGCAAGCTCACAGAGCTGGGCTCAAACGTGTAGCCTGTAAAATCCGCCTATCTTCAATTGCATACCCCACTGCAGAGTCCCAGGCTGCCTCTGTAAGCAACATCAGTACAAGAACTGTGCATTGGAAGCTACATGAAATGGGTTTCCATGGCTAAGCAGCTGGACACAAACCTAAGCTTCACTATATGCACAGCCAAGTGTTAGCTCAAGTGGTGTAAAGCAAGACACCACTGGCCTCTGGAGCAGTAAAAACATATTCATACTCTAACAGGCCCCCACCACAATATTCTGTGGCATGGGACTAAATTATAATGCTATTCATGGGAGCAGGTGTGCATGTGGGACAACATCCTGTAAACCGTCTCTATAAAACACCATAATTCTGCAATAATTGATATGCATAATTACCATAAAAGAAAAACAGCTAAATAATCAATAAGAATGCAATAAACTCTTAATAGCTAGAAAGCAAACAATCACATGAACAACACATACATTTGTGCTACAACTAACATGTTATTGTGCTACAGAAATGGTAGAACCTTTATACAGTCAGTCAGCCTAACCTGTGGACTGTGCTCTAAAGAAAGGTGAATATACGACTATAAAGCCAATTTAAGGACAGTCTGACAAACAGCAGTCAATTTGAGCTTATTTCAGGAGTAAATAATTGATTTGTGAATAGAGTATGTCATATATTGGATGTCATTTATTTATGGGACAGGTGGGATTCGGCCAAAAAGTAAATGTTGCGGACGGGAGCAAGACTATTGTTGATTATTCAGACTCCCACTTCAGAATGATGAATCACGCGTCACTATCTGGTGGCCTGATGGATGAATCTGGGTTTGGCAGACGCCCAAAGCACACCACCTGCCGGAATGCATGATGAACAGTAAAGTTTAGAGGAGGAGGAATAATTGTCTGGGTGCGTTTTTTTCTGGGTTTGGGCTCAGTCCCTTAGTTCAATTAATATATTTATGTACACACACACAAGCAGCATACAGGCAGGTTAAAACCTACAACGAACTGGGCTACTTCAGAACACAACTGACCACACAGTGGGAGTAATGTGACTGAGACATTCCTGCCTAAGCCATTTGTCAATCTTAGCGTGCTTTTTTTTGTTTTTAGGCTGTGTTGTCTGAGTCTATATATACCAGTATAACAGTTACTTGATGAACCAGTACACCACCCATTACATCTAGTAGAGATTACAATTTTTTGATTAAATAAATTTAATCAGCTTTTTAAACAACAGAAGCATTTTTGCTTTTTACTATTTAGTACAAAGATATATGAATGCGAGAGTAAACCATACATCATCACTGTCCAAAGAAAAACAAGCATCTACAAAATAGTCACTAGTCACTTGTACATTCAATGTAGGTTGATGTATTTCTATTGCATTTCTAGAAGGATTTTTTTTATTGGTCTATTCATCACAAAGCTTTTGTTGGAAATAAAGGGCAGCTGTCATGTTCAAATGATATAGAAAAATGAAAATCATGAAAAATGGAGATACATGTTTTCCTTTATTTAATAACATGTAATACATTTAAAGTTAAAAAATTTAATTTAATAAAAATATTGTTTCAATTTTACCAAGTCATGTATGTTTGAGACTGAATATAAAGATACAATATCACTGGGTAAACTCTTCTTAATTTATAAACATATATATCTCAAATTTGTTTTTGAAAAGAAGCAAAAGCCTTGTGTATCTTCACACTGAAACAACAGACTGGTTTACAAATGTGTGTAATCCATTTAGATATGTGCAGCACTGGGGACTGTTTTGGGACTTTCTTCATAATGTGCTTTTAATGGAGATGGGAATTGTAAATGTAATCAAAGGGAATTTATTATGGATGAAGTGTGCGCACCGGAAGAAGTGATGGATTTAATTCACTTGACTTAAATGTGTACATAATGTCTATATTGCATCAACACAATTCTTTATTCCATACTGCTATTAGTAATTGTGTTAATGTGTCGCTCACTGGTCACTTTATTTATTTTACTGATCACTATATTAATTCAAGGTAGGACCTATTTATACACAGAACAGCTTGAAGTCGTTATAGCATGGATTCTACAAGGTTTTGGCAACCTTCCTTAGAGGTTCTGGTGCATATTTTACTACATCTAATATCTAATATCAGAGTACTGATCTAATGACTATTTAGATGTAAATAGATTCAAATGTGTACATTGGTTCCAATGAAATTAAGGAAGTTCATTAAGTACTTGCATATAGTTATTATGTTGCTGTAACATATTTCATTCATAAGAAGCCAAACACACATTTCAATTTCAAAGTAAATTTAAAGCAACCTTTAAAATATACCGAACTGTCCATGTTCATGGAACCTGTCTGGGATGACATTTTCCATGATGGAAGCAGCTATTAGAAGATGGGTAAATGTGTGACCTGAAAGCGAGTCATAGGATCAGCGGCAATATTCAAACAGGCTGAAGCTTGATCTGTTTTTGGGGCCCAATTCGTTGCCAAGAAAATATTTTCCACACCATTACACCAATCAGCAACTTTGACACAAGCCATTTTGGCTCCATGCATGCATACTGTTCTTACCAAATTCTGACTCCACCTACATCTACATGCCAGTGCAGACTAGACCACATGTTTTGATCTTCATCTATCCAATTTTGGTGAGCCTGTGCCCTCTATAGCCTCAGATTCCAGTTCTAGGCTGACCAGAGCGGAACCCAATGTGCAGAGCTGCTGTTGTAGCTCATCTGCCTTCATTTTTGCTGTGCTGTGCGTTCAGAGATGCTCTTTGATCACTAGTGTTTTAAAGAGTGTTTATTTGAGTATTGCTATCAACTAAATTCTACTCTGACCTCTCTCACCAACGAGGCAATTCCGCCCACAGAGCTGCTGTTCCTAGGTGCTTTTTTTGTCACTCTAGAGACTGTTATGCATTTAAATCCCAGGGGATTAGTAGTTTTTGAAGCTCAAATCACCCCATCTGGAACCAACAACCATGCCACGGTCAAAATCACTAATGCCACTTTTCCACAGGGCAGTGTGGTGCAGTTTAAACCCGTACTGAATTTGGCTACCCTTCCTTTTGGGGGGATTGAGTCTGAAAGTGTGAATGGCTGGTAATGGTGCACACAGTGTCACTGGAGTTAGATGACCACCCAAAAAACCTCCCAAAAGCAGTTTTCTCTCACATGAAGCCAACACATGTTGTTGTATATACTTAAATTTAAGTAAATCAGGAGGTGTGTATGGCTAGCACATCTTATGTTACACAACAGCTCAATTAGATAGTCTTGTAGATGATGGTAACCCATGTGTAAAGCTATAAAATGAGTTATCCAGCTGTGTGTTTGTCAAGCACTCAATAAACTATAATTCCAGACAGATCTCCACTTTTTTATTTGATACCGAGAGAAGAAATGAAAAGAGTAGAAGAAAAATCAGGAGCAACTTGAAAAAACACAATGTAGGATTTTGGGATTTGGAGACCATATTTGTAATATGCAGTTACACATAATGCACAGAAAACATTGTGTAACACTAGTGGTGCTCTGGACCCCCACAAGCCAATCTTGTCTTTTTTGTGAGCCCGCTACAAAAAAAGAGTATCGAAAGAGAACTCAGTCCACACTCAGCAAAGGACAAGTCTTCAAAGAATGTGAGTAAATTATCAATGACTGTCATCGTATCTTCATCACTATAATGTTGACTTTGCACTTGAGACATAAACATCGACTCAGACCTTTGATTTGAGGCTGTGCGTGTGATGTTAATACATAAAGACGCACTTCATCACTATAATGTTGATTTTGCACTTGAGACATGAACATCCACCCAGACCATAGTTTTGAGCCTGTGTGTGTGATGTTAGCACACACACATTTCAGTGTGTTCTCTAAATCACCATACACAGTACTGCTAGCTCTTTCAGTTTTAACAAAACATCTTACATAGTGCTGCTTTAAAACTTCTTCACTGTTGGTACTGTGTGTTTACTGTTAAGGTTACATTCACAGGAGCAATCATTTTACCACACAAGCTGCTTTCCTGGTTCTCTTATGTGATGATAAACAGACGCTGTGCTTGACCAGGGCACTGAGAGTCCTAGATTCAGATTTGTATCCAAACGGTGCTGATGTGACTATTAACTGAAGCTCTTGATCCATGATCCATGCATGATTTTTTCTTTTTTGCATTGGCATGTTGCCACCTAATTCGCTGGCTAGATAATTTATAATATAATAGACTGAGCAGGTGTACAGGTGCACCTAATAAAGTGGCCTGAAAAGCACTTTATTCAACAGTAAACAATATAAATGTTACAATCAAGTATGTTCCGTGTATCACTTTTTCACAAAAGCAGCAACGTGCACAAAGCTGTAATCCAAGAAGACACGTGAAAACAAACAGAAAACACAATAACATGAACACCCTGGAACAGAATGGCAGGGGCAAACATGGGTAACCTGGAAACAAGACCTTCACAAGGACTAGAAAGCTTTCATATCAAGGTTAATGAGTGACATAATGAGCTACAGGTGTCAGTACGCAGGGGAGGCTGGGGGCTTCCAGAGATGTGTTCCTGACGGAATTGTTTGTTTTCTGTGTTGGTTAACAGCTGAATTGCATCAGAAAGCCCTGCCAAATCCGTCCCAGTACCGCTGACTTTTAAATGCTTATTTCAGGCTTTAACAGGTTTTTACAGGACTCAGCAGTGACACGCACACACACACACACACACACACACACACACACACACACACACCAACACTATATTTTAGCACTGTTGTTTGAGTCAACAGTTAAGCCTGGATTCATATCGCTGCTGTCCAATGAAAAACGCGTATGTTCATTTTTGTCAATTTTAAGTCATGTGAATGCGACAGCTGTCGTTTCCATTGTGTGAAGGATGCATGGACCAACAGAAATGCTCCAAAATAGCTTGGAAAAAAATCTGGTTCTATTGGCTTACATTGAAAATAGAGACTGTTTTTGGTCTCTCATGTAAAGTTTAAATTTTGAAGTCGCTGTTTTTCATTGGACAGCGACAAGATGAGAAACACATATGAAGAGCTGAAATGAACACTACATACTTTTATAGCTCTCTTATGCTTTGGGAACCAGGCACAGGCACTTGGATTTGTTTGATTTTGACCATACTGTGCTATATTGTACTTCATATAAGAACATATAAGAATATAAGAATTTTCTCCGTTCCCATGTTTGAAGTGACCATTAACTGAAGCTCTTGACGTATGTCTGCCTGATTTGATGCATTGTGTCCAAATTTTCTACTGCCAATTAGCCATTACAAGTCTAAGGCCATTATTACTGCATTGTTCGACATTCCACTTCACCAAATAACTAATCGTACGGTTCGTTAAGCTTGTATTTTATTTAAATTAAGTATTGACAGCCCAGAATGACAGAATGCCAATAAACGACAAAGAATATTTTTTCTTTTGAAACTGTCAGCGACTTTTAGTCCAATTCAAATAACAATAGCAATGTTCTCTTCTACTTACAAACACAAATACAGTATCAACTGAAAGCTTAGAATCTGCATTTTCAACAGAATTCATCTGCCTATATCTATTTTCAGTTAGGAAAAAAAAGTATTGAAGCAAAGTGTAAGAAGAGAGCTTTATAGGTTGAAATAACCTGCACTAATTGTTTGATCTGTAGGTTTGTATATTTCATTACGTGCCTGGTCTGTTGTCCTCCCTATTTCTGAGCACTATGGGCTTAAATCTGTTGCTGGGGTTCACATAAAACACATTCTGAAAAGCAAAGTGAAGCATCAAAGAAGCAAGTAACCGAGGGCAATATAAGTATCGTTTGCAATTAATTTCTACCTTTAGGTTGAACTCCTACCTATCTGACACAAAAAGACTTCACTCTCATCTTGATTCAGTCACACCACCCACATGTCTGGTGTTTTTTCTTCTCAGAGAAATACTTTTATGATCAACAAGCTTAAAAAAGGGGGAGATGATATGAGCAGAGAATAAAAACTGCAATATACTTTGTCAAGTCGCTGTTTAAAGTTTAAAATGCTCAAACGCTGTGAAGCTTCAAAAACTTCAAAAACTTCAGTCTCTGTCGTATCTTAATGGATTTAAGAAACTGATTCATAAAGTTTATAAAGCAGTGAAGATGAATGGCATGTCTCTGAACATGAGATTGAAATATCTTTATATCTTTTAGTCATTGGCTTCATTTGTCATCAACTGAGAGCTTTGATGAATCATATTCATTAACTACTCAAACTGCTCATCATTCATTAAGGCACTGGCTATGTAACTGTGTACAAATAGCCTGTTTATCTCATAAAAACGTTGGACATCTCTCCACATATTATAGCTTTTAGGTTAGGAATCTTCGCAATATCTTCAATATGCAATAAGTGCTTGATATTGTTATTGTCCTGCCAGCTCGACGAGGCTCTGGACCCAATTTTGAAGAACTCCCAGGGAGAAGAAAATGCAGGGAGTAAATCCCTCTGCGTACCTACAGCTCTGTGCATGTGTGAATCACAGTTCATTTTATGTGTCTGGCTCCATGTGGCTGAAAACAAACACTATTTTTCAGTGCTACTCCTCATCGCAAGCTGGAAAGAGGAGCCGCAGAGGGAGTTCAGGTGATGCGAGTGCTTTGTTGTGCTTGCTATGTTTGTAGATATGCAGTTAAATGTTTATTGCACCTACTCTGTGGATGCAGTCAGGTCCTCAATGGCCCAGTGAAGGCCATGTTGTTATTAGAAGACTTGTTGACTCTATTTAAAGGAATATAACTGCTCAAATAGAACGTTTATGAGTGGGAGGTGAGCAATCCATGAGCAAGTGAGTGGGAGTTGGACATACACACACTTGGTAATCTTGAACTGGATTCAAATATTGAAACAACTACTAGTAAGGGCTCAGCTCAGCGTGAATTATTACTTCACAGCTAACAGATGTAAAAACCGAAGTGCGTAGGTGACTAGCAAAAATAATAGTCACGTTGGAGACATTATTAGGCAATGCACTGTACTGTGCAAACATCTGAAAGAAATATGTGAGGCAATTTCTCTGGATAATGAATGGCTTATTTATCTAAAAAAGAGTACATTTTACTCTATGTGTGTTTATTGGCATTTATTCCATTGTTATCTAGAGATTTCACCGCGCAAATGAATTGTTTTAATAGGTCTATATGGTTCATGTCATCATGCATGCAGCCCATATATCATCGCTGTCCAATGAAAACATGTTTCTCCATTTATGGTGATTTCTATTTTTCTACATCAACTAAATGCAGCAGCTGTAGTTTACATTGTGGGACAATGCTAAATAATATGATAATGATAAATTGACCAATGGAAATGCTCCAAAACAGCTTGAGAAAAATTCAGGTTCCATTGACTTCCATTAAAGGGGAAGACAGTTTTTGGCCTCTCCTGTAAAGTTGGCATTTTGGAAATACCTGTTTTTCATTGGACAGCAACGATATGAACATAAGCTGCAAAACGTTCCATTTCATTCATTGAATTGTTTTTTGTAATGTCAACACATCTATTTATATCCACACATTTATACTAAAGTTATACAGTGTTTTAAATAAAAAACACAGTGCAGAATAGTCATTTACAGATGCAGTAACAGAACCAGCCTGTTTACAGACAACCTATCATGCCTTTTCATTTTTTTCCTTTTCCTTTAGTGCTTTGTAGCTTTTATGCATGTAAACAGTCTACAAAGTAATGAAACCCAAACTACATGCCAGAAGAAAAAACTCTCTCCTACAGAAACCACTTTTCTCAAAATGCCTTACTGGAATTCCAGCCCTTTTCCCTGTTACCAGGTGACATCATTTTGTAGCACAATCCTCTTTGCTCGGCTACCAGCAAGCTTTTACAGGGGGCCAGGAAAGGCTTGTTCGGTTTTGTATTCATGTTGAGAATACAGCATTGTAAGAATAGCCACAGCAGGCAGTGTCTGCAGCCGTGTCTAGGAGAGAAGGCTCTGTCTTTAAACTGCAAGACGGGGTGGAATGGGTTGACCAATCAAATAGAGTGGGCGAGCTGACACAGAGCACACTGGGTTCATCAGGAGAGGTGAGGCTTAAGGAGACGGAAGCTGTAGTAGATTGTAGATTGTTGCCAATAGAGGTTGAAGACGGATGTACATAAAAATGTGTTTTAGTAACAATAAAGCACGTGATTCTATAAAAGTATACCTCAAAAATAAAATGCTGAACATTAAAAATCAGCATAATAGGTCCCATTTGAGTAAAGTAAATGTTGGCCATGCAATGGACTGGCAAACTTTCTATGGTGTACCCCGCCTTTGCCTGATGACGCTGGGATTGGCTCCAGCCACCCCCGTGACCCCGACTAGCAGGCTAAAGCAGCAGATAATAGATGGATGGATGAAGGTCCCATTTAATTCAGTCAAAAATAAAAATAGATTATGTATACCCATGTATACCCACATCTTCAGGTATAAAATACAAGCACAAAATGTTGGATATGGGCTCTTCAAACAATTTCCTTGGTTACCTAAGGCTTATATGTAAGCGATGGCCCTTATAATAAGTAGATGTATGTTAAATATATGTTTGATAATCATTATTATAGGCATGGCCTACTTTTGTAACAGATCTGCTGGGATACATGCTGCCGAATCACGATTACATGCAAGTCTATTTTTTCGCTCAGTTTAATATGCCCATCTACTGTCCATCACATACATTATCCAATCATTTCTCTAACATGATTATCTTTGGTAGTGTATGAGACGAGGAAATCACCACATGGTAGCCAATTGAAAAGTCTGAAAGAAGATGTGTCTCACAGAGATATTCCCGGTAAAATCCTTCTCTAGCAGTGCACTGATGCATTCCACTTCTGGTATTCAGGTTCGATGAGCCAACTCTATCTAATGACGCAGAATGCAACAGGGCATTGTCTCATTGGAAGAAAACACAAAATCCTTTGTTGCCAATCTACATATCAGCTAAATGGACATTTGCGTGCAATGTGAAGTGATTAACGTGCTCCTCTAAGCATATTATGGAAGGTGCGGTATTGCAAAGGATTGCAGAAATTAGAAGACACTTATACAGTACAAAGTAATTAACATATTATGACATACATTTGAACACCAAAACAATTTCTTAAGAAACGTCTCTTTGCTAATGCTGCACATCACAATTTTGTCGGGAGGAGGGGAAGCAATCATTTGAGCAACAGAGTGTGTCTGTGTAAAGATTGATGACTGCTCTTAAATTCAGCATATGTCACGCTACTGCTTGGCTGAATGCTTTATTGACTTCCAGTCATACTATCTCCACACAAGCATTAACCAGCGGATGTATCTAATTACAGATAATTTACCTTAAAATGGAAACTACTCTAGCATCAAATTAAAGTCACCCCTATAAAACAAGCCTTAACGAAATGAGGCAGAATCTGAGCCTTTCCCAGAAAAAAACAGCCCTGTTTCGTTATTGCGGTCGCAGCGGTGAGGCGCTTCTAAATGGGCGAAAAAAAAACAAAACATTTTTAACAAATGCAGTGTTAGACTGAGCCAGTCAGTATACGTTGCCACCCTGGCAGGCCTAAACGTCCATTGCCTTCAATCCAGCGCTGCAGATGTCCACTCAGTTTGGCCTCCAGCACTACTGAGCGTGTCCACTGTTATGGCTTGGCTTGGCCTCATGCCTGCCTATACAGAGTCTGCCCTTTGGCATGGTCTGCTAAGCAGATTTACCGAGTGCCTTCTGATCTTGGTTTAAGCAACTGACCATGACCGCTTCAAGTGTCACAGCTTTCTTATTGTGTCCAGAGTTTGACCAAGGGATGGGCATTCTCTTTAAATACTCACATTTTTTGAAGAAATACAATTCAGATATCCAAGTGACAAAATATTTTAGATGAACTAAGAAACAAAATGCAGAAGATTAACTTTGCGTGTTGCTGGGGTAAGAGGTGCTATACCGAATGGAGTTTAATGAATGTATTGATTTGTCTTTGGGTTTTAGTCACATTTGATTTAACTACCATTTAAAAAATGACAGAATATTAAATATTAGTTATTTATGCTGTACATATTTTACCCATTTATTACATTTTTGGTAAGAATATCCGTAATATACATTGTTATCCCATCTTTACCCTGTTCTACAGTGAACAGGACCCCCACCAGAATTACCACAAAGCAGGCACACAGACACTGGTGGTGGTGTGTCAGTGTGTGTTACGCCAGTACCAGTGGATCAGACACTGCTGGACTGAGAAAAGACCACCAACCCAAAATTTCTAGCCAACAGTGTCCTGTGAGCAGCGCCCTGTGATCACTGATGAAGGACTAAAGGATGACCAACTAAAACTGTGCTGTCTCTATCTACTTTACATCTATGAGGTGAATCAACAAGGTAGGAGTGTCTAATAGAGGGGACAGTGAATGGACAATGTTTAAAAACTCCAGCATATAAAGAAATATATCTAAAAATATAATGTCTATTTAATTTTAACAATGCTTATTATTTAGTGTACCAACCCTTTAATTCTATTACAGCTTCCACTTCATAGAAATTTACAGTCATATTTTTCCACAAGTTCAAAGTTTAAAAGTCTTAGAAGCTGGTTTCACTTTCTGCCTCCCACGATACAAGTACTGCAACATAACTGGACTACAAATGTAGACAATTCATAAAATCTTACTTTACATCTCGGATGTGCAGTTTTGGTGTTCTAGTGAAAACGTAATGTCTGTTTTATTTTCTCAGTGAGGCCTTCTTGACAACTAAACAACCTTATAGCATCGATTTTTTTAAAAAGCTGAAGCAAGAGTTTAGCCCAAGCATATAATGTTAATCTAATGGTGACAGTTTGGGTGGTCTACCAGGTCTTGAGCAGTATATTTATTTATATTTATTTAAATAGTTTTGGAAAGGTGCTTATTTTGTTTTGGCTTCTTTATACAAGATTATTATTTTATATGCCTTCAGGAAAAACTTATTTTGTTATTTTGGATTTACCTGAGAAAGAAATCTAAGGGCAGGTGTTTGTGTAGTGGCTTGGCCGTTTGAAGGAAAAAAATATGTAAGTGAGACCCAAGCTGTAACTTAGTTTTAAGACTGGAAGGATGAAAGAGTTAAGGTGGCAGTAGAATTTGTGAAAGTTAAGAGTGGACCAATTAAATACTATAGATTTGATGCTACACTTATACTTAGTGTATTTCTGATTAATGTGGTTTCTGCTTTTTGTAGCATAGAAAAATAAATAGCCTGTACTTAATTGCTATTCTTGCTATTTGATATTCACTGGAAATAAACAAAAAGTTTTTTCCACATTATTGTTTCTCTGTAGAGTTGCTGCTAATTCGCATAATGTGACATAAAGCATCAGCTGGTAATGCATACTAAGAGGGGTCTGCATATACTTATATAACAGTTGTTCTCCCAATTACGGCTGGAATAGAAGTAAAAAAATGATGCCAATTGTTGAATTCAAGAAGAATCCTATGATGAAGTGATTTGATAAAAACGGCTATTGCTGTGCAGTCTTTTGAAGCTAACTGTTGCATAAATATGGCAAGACTAATACAGTAGCCACAGCTGCGCTTCTAACAAAGCTTTTTCAAACGATATCTTTGAGCAATCTCCATTTTTGACTTCAAGATTCCTGAGGCAGAATTTGTATGTCTGCGAACAGCAGTGAGCCGCACTCGCTTTACAGGATTGGGTTAGTTCAGCAGCTCACTTACTGTGAGTACAAAACAGAAGCCATTATACCTACAGAGAACAGGGAGGGGGGCTCCTCTTGGGAAGGCCTCGGGTACAAACTGGGCCAGATTTTAGGGCTAATCAGGAGCTGGATTAGACTCGCTGTCTCTGGAGTGTATGCGGAGACCCCAGTAACTCTGGCAGCTGCCTTTGTGTCCAGATGGCAAGGAAGGCAAGAGAGTCGGGCAGGAGAAGGCTGCTGAACGATGGCATGTTAGCCCCTCCGCCTGTCGACCCAAAGCAAATAGCTGCAGGCTGCCCAGATCTGCTCTGCTCTGCTCTACCTGCCGCTCGCAGGGAGGCAGGCCTGATTTATGCTGAGCGCTGGCCTAGACATCCATCTATCCAGCTTTCAAAAGCAGACTCCACCGCAGGAGAAGACTGTTTGGTGGCGCCGGGCCGAAGTGACAAATGTGGGCCGACCCTGAGACTAAGCGCCTCTCCTCCAGACGCCCTGCGCAGGCTCGGCCCCTTCTAACTCTCAGACGGCTGCTGCAGCCATCAATCCAAATCCCTCCCCCATTCATATGGTCCTGGCACCAGAGATGTGATGCACTCTGACTGCTCTACTGCTTTCACGCAGAGTGTTCCATTTCACGAACCCAATCGCCAAGGGGTTTTTAAAAGAATTTTATTGTTTTTATATATATATATATATTTTTTTTTTACCCATACAGCTACCCCTTTTTATCAAACTGTCACATGACATTTGGCTTCAATCAAAGCATATGAAGACTGACATGGAATTCATTGAAAATATTCTCTATTAAGTTTATGTCAAGTATAGTTGTACGTTTCTTCCTATCAATTACCTGCTCCTTGATAAAAGAATCGTCACCTCACAAAAGTGATTTGTGAGCGTGAATAAAAGGACATTCTCAGTGTTTGGAATAACTTTGGCTGAAGACACTAAACTAAAGGTTTGAAATAAAGATGGAAAGACAGTAAACAGCTATTACAGGTTTATGCCATTAGGCTCCCTTTATTACATGATACCTATGTTAGCCATTCATGACATAAACATTCATAAACACTTACTACGAAAGGCATCATTTATCATCAATTTAAAAGGGACCTGTTCTGCTTTTCGGATTTTCTTCCCTTTTATGTGTTATGTAGCTCTTCGTTCATGTAAACAGTCTGCAAAGTTATAAAGACCCAAGTACACGCCAGAGTGAGAAACTATCTGCCATAGAAACTACTTTTCTCAGCTGCCTGAAACGCCTAGTTAGAATGCCAGCCCTGTTAGCTGTTACAAGGTGACATCATCTCTTAGCACAATTCTTATTGCCTGTAGGCTTGGCCCACCCTCACACATTGCACAGAACTAAAAAAGTTACCACTCTGAATCATCCTGCTCTAGTCCTGCAAAGGTGAATTGGATCTACCGACTTGTTCTACCTGACATTTAGGATCGGACTCTGGTTCAAACTGATACATCAGAATCGCCACCATTGTAAGAATAGCCACAGAACTTGTCGCAAGAGGCAGCACTGGTGATTCACCAATCTGAACAGAGTGGGTGAAGTGAATAATCAGGGTGTACTAGGCTTATCAGCAGGCGTGAAGCTCAAACAAAGGTCAAATAGAGATGTGTTTTAGGAAAACTAAAGCATGTAAATCTATTTTAGTAGTCCCCAAATATAAAATTCTAAACATTAAAAATGAGCATAGTAGGTCCTCATCAACATTAAACCAGACTTTATGACAGATTATTAGCGCAAATCTTTATAAATGTTTATGCAGGTTTATGTCAGTTAGGTCATAATTAATTTATGTAGGTGTTCTGTAGCCTTATAAACACTGCCCTACAGTAAAGCATTAGCAAACATATCATGAAAAACACAGCTTTCCTCAATTAATTGAAATAAAGGACTTGAAGTAATATGTAAATGTTGTTATTCCCTCTCTAGTTCACACATGCAAACTAATCTGAATGCATTGTTTCTGTGAAACGCAACAAAAACGCATTCACCAGTATCCACCTAATGAGCCTACAGCATCTTATCTCAGCATGGTTATTTATGCTGAAGGTCTATGGAGTGTAGAACTTTTAAATGAGGCACAATACAGGACAGCCAACCAGAACAGAGAGTGTTCATCTTATATCAGTCTTAAAGGCAATGTAATGTAAACAGCTTGTTTAGTTCTGTTGTATGAATAGAGGTTGAAAATGGTCATGCAAAATGAATTATGACCATGTTTAGTACCTAAGACCACACCTATTTTATTAGTGAACCACAAGGGAAGAAAGTTAGGCTCTGAGCGAGAGGTAAGATTTTATCTATCAGAAGTGTTTAGAAAAGTACTTCAGTTACAGTACTGCGGCCGGTAATATTGCAGGTAATGGCATCAGTGCATGTCCATTTAAAATCCATTAATTTATCATTAGAATGTCTCCGCAAATTGGTTACAAAAAATTAAATGAGTATCATTAACCATTCAAGGTTAAATGATCACAACTTTTTTTCTAAATCATCATTTTAAATGGTCTAATTGGTCTGGCTCTACTGCCAAATGTGTCAAAATTTAAAACAGTCATCATGTTTAGTGTCACTCAAATAAAAAATGAGGATCAGTGATTTGGAGTTTGCAAACATTACTTGTTTAATTGTAGCTCCTGTAAAGAAACAGCATTCAAATTCTGATCAAAATGACCGCTCTGGTTCATGGTCAACACCTCCTCATGGGGCTCACATACCTAATTAAGCCAATCAAGGACAAAGGCAATCGTTATCTGGATCGGGTGTCTAGATTGCCACGGGGGCTACATTTTTCAGCAAGGTAGATCTCTAAGTGACCACTGTTCTCCATAAACATTAACATAAGCTTTATTACAAAGCAGTTTCAGAGATCAAGGTCTTACCAGTGACTAAGAAGGTGCAGCGCCCGGCACCGGCCTCGTTGATGATGTCGCAGGTGTATTCCCCGTAGCCTTCGCGTGTCAAGGTCCGTACCGTATACTCTGTCTCATCGCGTGTGTCGAAGTGTCCAGCATGGAGCAGGCGTGATCCCAGCCGCCACTCGTAGCGCAGCACCCGTGAGGGGTGCGCACGGAGAACACGGCAGCTCATGGCCACCGGCCGGTTCAGGCCCTGCCTCACCTCTGACCACACAGGCTCCACTGCCGGAGGGTCTGCACAAAGAGAGGGCAGTGGGGTCAAAATACTGCTAGAGCTTTTTTTTCTCTTTAAAAACAATGTCATGCATCAAGTTTAAACATAGCTGTGATTATTAGTAATAGTAATAGTGTGTCAAACTTAGCTTATTTATATACAGATCTATGACAAATGAAGAAACTGATATTTTTAGGCCTGTCACAATTATTACATTGTCTGATTGCAACAGCTATCTAATCACAGTTGTTTATGTCAAAACATAGCAGGTAGAATATGAATTGGTTGAATGTTTATTCTGTCGTCTGAACAAAACTTTGTATCTCCATGCTTGCTTTTTCAGGTCTTGATATAAATTGAAAGTACCTGTTGATCTTTAAATTGTGCATAAATTTCACAATGAATATAAACTGTGCAAAGTGACTTTGACTGTCTTATATTAATAATTGGCTTCCATAAAAGTAAAGTATGTTTTTCCTTCTTCTGTAAAGTTAACGTTTTGGAAAGATTTTGTTTGCAGTAACATTGATTTGTTAAAGAAGCGCATCATGGGTTTTATGAAAACAGTAAACATTCTAACTTTTGACCGCCACTGTAGCACATGTAGATGACAGGGATGAGTCATGTTTGGTCATTTGAGCTTGAGCTGTGTCTGTTGATAGCCATGTATCAATAGAGAGTCTCTAACATGAGGGAGGAGGGCAACCTTTGCTGTTTGGCGCTGGGGGGAAAGTGTAATGCCGGCATTAGATGATCAAATTGAACCTTGATGTCAGTTAAACTCTTGTTTTACAGCAGTTCTGTTCAGCACAACGGGTCATGAGTGTAACACTTTAGGCTGGTAGTTTGGAATAAACCCAGCTATGTTTGAAGAAATATTTAGCACTGCTGCTATAATTCACTGTACTACTTATGGTTGTAAACTACAGTCGTTTAGTTTTGCATATACTTGTACTAAGAAGGAGTGTTTGTACTGCTGCTATAGTAAACTTAGACAGAGCCCCTGGTAGAGATGTTCTGTTACAAGCTGTAACACAAACATATCTTTTATTGCTTGAAGACTGAAGAATGAAATGAAATAAGAGAGAAAATATAGAAAGCACATCTTAGCCAGCTCAATCATAGGTTACCTTAGGGTTATAATCATCTTTGGCCATACTAATGGGCTTACGTCTAAGAAAAGCGCTCTACATCTTCTCATTTAGTATGCTGGACATTTCTTTCTCAGGTAACATAGCTCTATAGAAGAAGGTGTCACCACACTTTGTGTTTCTACAGAACTCAGTCTTTGTTTTAGTCGATTTAATGGAATGTTTTCTTTTTGTTGTCTTGTTATAAAACAAAACAAAGATGGCAGCTGGTGAGACAGACACCCACCGCCTTCAAGGTCAAATCAAACATTGTTTCTGAATGATCCTGCATTTATTCCAGAAATGTTTGTGTATGTAGGTGTTTGTGGAAGACAAGGTTAAAAAGAAAATATTAGATATTTGTTTCTACATATACAAATTTGGAGATAAAGTTTACTGTCCAGTAATCTGGACGCCTGGACGTTTGGAGTGTAGTAAATGAGGCTTTGATTAGTATAGCAGACACAGAATTCAGTGCATTACTTCTCTCTTGTTATGTTGGTGATAATGAATATGTACATTTTTCAGAAAATGTTCACATTTCATGAACTTGATATGTTTCTTAGTAAATGAAAAAATCATATTTAGTCTCTAGAAGAAAACAGGTTTCATAATAAACAATCATTTGTTTTTGGGGGTCCAGGATAATTTTCTGTTATTTTAGTTTTTTAAATGCGCTTTTATTACATACTTTTTCACTGTGTGGAAGCTCTATTTGGCAATGTGGGAATTGACAGCAAGGTCACTAATTAGCCAGTTGAACTACTTGAGGCATGTAATTTAATAGCTGCATACAATGGCCAAAACAACACAATCCAACTGTTAATCACAATTATTTATATGGCAATTAATCATCAGCTGAAATGATCTTGGCAGGACAAGTGCTTTGCATGGTTAAATGGTTCTTCTTCATTATGGAAAACCTTTTGTATGCTGTTTAAGAATCTTTTAAAAAAGGTTATGCTATTGTTTTTTGTCATTTTTGGTACTATAGAAAACCTTTTTTTGGGTTAAGAGTGTGGAAATGTAGGAGGTTACTTCACAAATGTATTCAAAAAGAATAAAAAACAAGCACAGTTGGCTGGAAGCTACAGCAAATGAATAAAATTCATTCTAACAATAAGATCTTTCAAAATCTAAATAAACTGAAGGGTTATTATGCTGCTAAAATTGCATACACTGACACAAAAATGGCTAAAAAAGGCAATAATAAAAGAATACCAACTCTGCTGTTAAATCTGATTGGAAAGATAGAGTCATAACCCTCGGTTGAGCTTCTGTTTTTCTTGTTTGCCTACCAGTACCGGTCTACATAAAGCAGGATATAGATGAGCTCAACCGACTTGGGCTAATTAACTTGCCTTACATTTGCCAATCTGATAGGCTTTGACAGGAGCCACAGTGAGGGATTAATGCAGCAGCCACAGTGTGGGAAACCGATATAAACAAACAGGTCTTAAATTAATTGCTCCAAATCAACATAACGCCAGAGAGAGCAAGAGTCACTTAAGTGCTGCTGGAGGACAGCAAAAAGCAGATGAACGCTGAGCCAAATTAATCCGAGAGGGCATTTCCTCTTGCACTCTCCAGTTCGATTCTGTACACCAAGAAAATGCTTTAGGGACTCAATAGCTGAACAACTACATAGAAAATGCACAGCGTGTTTTACAGCTTGATGAAAGCATTACTGTCGTCTCATGAAAGCCTGTAAAAGCATGCAAAAAAAAAAACATGAAAAAGAGTTTTAAATGTGGGTTAGGTTAATTGGTGAGTCGCAAGACGGAGAATTTTTCTTTTCATCTTGATGCCACAGGACGGCGGAGAGTGCCTATCGAGAAAGATGCACAATGGCTGAGCAGAATCGGACAGCTCATCCTACGGAATAAGAGCGGTCTGCAACACTCATTACATTAAAATGGTAAGTTGAGCACGTCGGAAAATAATGGCTTGGTTTGTAGGCTTTTTGAGTGGCACAGACAAAATTGGAGTAAATGGAGGTCCGTCGCGCAGAGAGACAAATATCTCACCCAAGCAACGGAACTGAAGTTACGTATAGGGAGCAGCTTATAACGAGAACATACGCTGGAGCACAACAGCCAAGCCTTCCACTCTGCATCACTGGCTTCATGCTAACAACACAGGAAACCCCAGAGATATCAGGCCTGGAAGCCAGTTTGTTGAACAACAAGGTTTCTGAGATGCTGCGAGGCAGAAATGGTGTTGTGATGCCAGTTTGGGGAAAATACAGCTCAGATGTAATTTGTTATTAGCCACATGAGTCATTATAGGCAACAGTGCGGGGCTCATGCAAAGAAGACCAAGGAGCTATAAATTGCGTCAATAGAACTTTTTTCGGGTCCCCCTGATGGCTTTACTCCAATACAGTGATTAAATACAGAACTCCCACTAATTTTGTTTCTAGCTATGTCAATAGGCAGGACTAAATGCAGGACTAAGTGTGAGGCCGGTAAAGTGTCTGGACACTTAAACCATTAGTAGTCTTTAGGTCCTTAAAATGTTATACAAAATGATATTTACTTTAGAGAAAAACACTTCTAACACAATGGACTGCAATAAAGCCTGGAGAAGAATTATAAGTTGAGTGGACAGAGGGGAGAGGAGAGTTGAGCAAAACTTAATACAGTTAATTTTTTTTGCTAGTTATAAATATTTCAGCCAAAAGTGGGAGTTAACCTATAGGGTTCCCTGTAATTGACTAAAGGTCTAGATGCTATAGTCAAGTCTGGTATGTCAGCGTAAGTCATTCAAGTCATTCCATACCAAAAGAATCTACATAAATAAAGGTTAATGCATACAATGTAGCAAGTATATGGTAGTGAAGCCTAAATGATTCATTTGAAATGTATTTTAACTACACAACATCTATGGCACCTTTTTGATTCATTAAAACAGTTTGAACGGTTTAAATGAACATGCGCAGATATGAATTTCCATCACTCTACTGATAGGGACACCTTGTTACATCTAACCCCACCATGTCCAGACTGACTAGTCCTCACTCTTTACACCTTTCAAAATGCCACTTAATTACAACCACCATGAGGGTGATTAAAAAAATATATGTGTAACATTTACATAAAAAGTTGATGAAAAGTAATCTGTACACAACAGAGGACATCTCGAGAAATATCACTAGTATGGTTGCTGTTAAAACTGTGGGAATACAAGGTGTCCACTGGACTTCTTTAAATCCCCAAAAAAGTTTATGTTATGTGAGTAAAGCACAAAAGAGTAAACTTTTTTTTTCCTTTATTGGTTTCCTGCATTGTACATGTTTCAATTTACATCTTCAATAACATTTGTATTTACTTATTTTTTTTTTCTGTTTGTTCTGCGTTGTTTGTTTTTTAATTTTTTTTTTATTCTTTTCTTTTTTCATTTTGTATGTGTCCACCATCTATTCCTCTCCCCCTCTGCCCCCTCTCCCTCTCAGCCCTTTCCCAAATGTTACATTGTTGTATAGCTTAAGAATGAGAATGTTAATTCATTCCTCTCTGTATGCCTCCAGCATTTCACACCACATGCAGTGGGAGGGGTCATCTGGAACCCCTTGTTGCTGCTTGTTGCTTCCCACCAGTCACAACACACAAATGTTGCTGTCATGTTATGCCTCCCCTCTCGTCTGTTCTCTGACTTTGTTTACTGTCTCTATTCATGTTCCATGTGCTTCTGTTTGTTTTGGCTGCTTGCTCCTCCTTGTCTCCGCCCTCTTGCCACGCCCCTCACATGCTCTTAGTTTGTGACTCAACCCTGTCCCAGGTTTTCCCTGATTTCCTTGTGCTTATGTACATGTAGTTGTCTAGCATTGTTGTTATGCTGCTGTTATTTTGTTATTCTGGTGAATTTGTAAACTGTTAAGTCTAGTCCTGTGTTCCTTCTTAGTGTTTTGTTATTCTGAATGTATATATTGATTCTACTATGGACTCCAATAAACCCTGGCACATGCATTCACCTCTCTCGCCTGAGCCCATGTTACAGTTACATGCACAGACAAGCCAAAAGTGGTTGAAATTAACGTTGCACACTGACGTAAAACAAATGTCTGTGTTGCCCCTTTATTGATTAAATCAACTTTATGTAGGTTACTTCAATAAACGAGACAATAAAAACTTGACTTGCTGCTGTGCATGTTGTTAGCTTTTTCTTACCATGTTATGTATGGATATATAAGCAGTGTGGGATGCATGTGGGTCAACATTCCCCTACTCAAAAGATTTCTTTCTGCATTTCAATGAGTTAAAACTACATTTGCTGATTTGTTTATTAGCCTAGATTATATATAATAGCATAAACACTGCATGTCTTTATTGTTTCTGCCTAGGCATTGTTAGCATGCTGTGTGCCAGACAAAAGCCTCGCTTGCATGCTTGTGTTCACATTAAAGAGCTTAACTATGCAGCTGCAGTCTACCAGTTGACTGAGCAGTAGCAGCCAAGACAGTGTTTTCCACCCTTCTTTTAGTAACAAATCATGGAAGTGGAGATGATTTTTATTATTACTATTACTAAGTACACATACAGATGAGACCATTGCCATTTGCAAAGAATGTAAGTGTGAATTAAGATAATCAGGTAATACCACAGCTCAGCTGAAAAGGTGGTATGGTGTTGAGGTCAGTAGCTTGATTGTGTGGGATTTCATCATGTATAATATCGACTGCAGACCCCAGTATCAAATCGATATAGGCATATTTAAGGTTTCAATAATTATCAGATCATTGGCTTAAAGAATCAATGCAGCATTGCTGTGATGTTGGAGTAACAGGTGAGGGAGATGGACACAGATACAAAGTCTGTTTATTTGTTTTATCTGTTTTATCTGTCCAGGTTAAGGTGCAGGCAGAAACAGAGGGAGTGTTCTAAATCACCTACTTCCATATTACTCAGTAGGTGAAATCAGTAGGCAAGCGCGGCTAGTGAGTCTGAATACTCAGTGTTCATATAGCAGTATGTGAACGTTG
The DNA here is from genome assembly GCA_021613375.1 of Megaleporinus macrocephalus. Taxonomy (NCBI): domain Eukaryota; kingdom Metazoa; phylum Chordata; class Actinopteri; order Characiformes; family Anostomidae; genus Megaleporinus; species Megaleporinus macrocephalus. The sequence goes on from CM038707.1 coordinate 33,627,220, forward strand.
CCCAGATGACCAACTGAATCGAGCATACTGTGCTACCCCATGATTCAACTAGAGCTACTTGCGTAAAACAGGAACAAATTCTTCCTGGTTCAATGTCTCCGAGCTATAGCTCTACACCGACGTACAGATTTAAAAATGCAGGTCAGTGTCACAAAAAGTAGCTAAATGATGTCAGTAATGAGGCTTAAATGAATAGCAGGGCTTTTACATTGGTGGTCTGATGTCTTGCCCCACAGAACATTGGTAAGATGGTAAATGTAGAGTGTCCGAGGTTGCGTGGATGCTAAACACTCACGTACTGAAATAGCTCTACCGCACGAGCAGTACGTACTGCTCCAATCTAGTACCTACTGAGAGTTAGCATATTCAATCACAATGCACAATTTCACAAATGCCAGACAAGTCAAAGGAGCAAACAGAGACATGTATAAATACTCAAGGGTAGATGCGAAACACAACGCCTGGAAAAAGGAGGGGCTACAAACTAGGAACAGGTAATACAAACAGAAGCACATGGGTATAGTAGGTGAGCAGGCACAGGTAGAAAAAGTGTTCACTGGTTAGATCATGAACTAAGAAGTGTACAAAGACATTTCGTTATGCAAGCCTATGCTAACCCTAACTCTATGCTAACCCTAACCCTAACCTAACTATGCCAAAAAGTATTTCTACAGTATTAAAATTGTCTGCTTCCTATAAGAAATACCACTTGGTTTGATATTTTGTTTCTTAACACAACAAACTTAACATTCTTTTAGGTATGACACGAAAGAGTACCACTGTAAATAAAAGGGCAGTGCTTAATTTTAATCTTACTTCACACACACACACACACACACACACACATATATATATATATATATATTATAAACAAGACAATACAAAAGTCTGTTGTGTAATTACGACTGTGGAAGTCTACACAGAGCCTAGAAACCTTTAAATAAAATTTGTTAATCACTGAAAATCAGAAGATGCCTGTTCATCCTTCTTCTCTTACTGCGATATTAGTCAAGATGGCAGGCATACTTCAGAGGTCTAAAATGATTCAAACCACTCCTGTTGATAAAGCTGTTGGCTCACTAGGGTCAAACATGAGCACCAACAATTTGCTCACAGGTTACAGGGCATATGGAAATGGATTGCTGCTGCCAAGCAGCAGAAGGTGAGGTGGCTGTCCCCGATAAAGAGTGCAGGCTTGTGACACAAAGCACTGAAACTACAGCACGTAGCCCACAGTTCACGCCACTAGATTCAATCAAAGTGTGGTACCACTGGAAATGCAACATACCTCATTTCAATATACTGTAACTGCTGTCAAAAGAACATTCACAATATTTTGATGAAAGACTTTTCTCCTCAAGCAAAAGGACAGTTAAGCAATCTCAACACTTTGATGAATGGACAGATTTATTCCCTTTCACTTTTGGCAAATTTATAACCTTAAGTACAGTATAAACTGCTGTTCTGCTCCACTAATGGCCCCAATTCTACTGACCAGGCTATAAAGTATCCTGTCAGGGCCTACCTAATGACTTTGTTTACGGGGGACACATACGCTGACCTTTTCCAGCCGTTCAACATGGGTGATCAATTCAATATTGTTCTATGAAAATGGGGCTATTAAAATTTCAGACCAAATTTACAGCACTGGAGCTCATACAGGCAGGTTATTTCATACACGTCTGTGACCATAATGCAGTTCTCATGAAACAGGCCCCAAGGCCATTCTGGCATTATAGATGCAGAGGAGGAAAATTAATTCAAAACAATAATCTTTTAATTCCTTTCATTATTTGGTAACAACACGTGATTGTGCCTTTTGATTCGAGTCATTTAGGTGCCTTGTTCACGCCTCAGGTGCATGCCATGAAAAGCCCACAGGCAATGGCTCTAAGTCCACAACAATGGGCCCAGCTTAGTGTGAGAGTCGATGTACTACAGGTCGACTGGATGTAAAAAATGTTCATAAATTTGAGATTGTTAAGTTCCAAGTGCCTCTGCTTCTGATCCAAGTGCCTCTGCTCTTTCAACCTCATTTGCAAATTTGTATCATTTGTATCAGAGTGGGATGGTTTTGGCAGTAACACTCTTAAGTTGTGCACATGAGTTGTAAGAGTCTGAGTGTGATGTATATCATGTTATACATCGTTTTCGACGTGCACCTGCTACATATTTTTGATGTGCTGTCTTGTAACAGAGGCAGGTCATACCTGCTGCTGCACCTGTGAACACCATGTACAGAAATCAAGTTGGCTTGGAAGTCAGACGGAACATTACACTGGGTCGTGTGTGACTTAACATTAGCATCACTGACTAAAGTCCCTTCAGAAATGTATGTTTTAATGTTAACTATTAGTACTATTAGTAATATCATGTTAAGGCATGTGAAGTTTCAGAGTCATTAGGTTCTGTATATACATTGTTGCAACAATATAACACTGTCTTGGAGCATATATACCTTTACTCAAGCAATAGAGTATTTTCTATTTGTGAAACCAAAACTAGACAGTTCTGTCAGTAAAGCAGCTATTTCAGGATAGCTTTGTAGTTTGATGTTTCCAGTGATGGCTTTGTGATACAATGCAACATTTTGCCAATCACCGGCTGTTAGAACAAAATTGTGGGCCCTATTTTAAGGGTGATGGCAGAAAAATATCAAAACATATCAAAAGGCATGGTTAGGTATGGTTCAGCAACAGCAACTAGATCACTGGCCAATCAGAGCATTGGCACCTTCATTACTTTTACTGCCTCCTTTATTTTTTACAGATACATAGAAATATTTCTACTGATTTTAATTCAGTATTTTAGCAGTAAATATAGAGAGCGGATTTGACTCACTGCAAATGCACTACAGGTTTCAGTTCAGTATTTCAGCAGTAAATATATAGCAATGTATGTGAGTTGTATGCTTTCAAACATACCATGAAATAAAATAACTATACCCAAGAACAGTACAAATGAAAAATGCAAGTTTAGTCATAAAGAAATAGCTGTATTATTAAAAGCAGTTCTTTCCTTCCTAAGCATAACACTGAGCTGTAATTCTACTGACTACAAAAAGTAAATTTTGGAGTCTGTACGCAAACAAGGAGTGTTATTTTGTTATTAAATGTTTTTTTTTAACACATTTTCAAGGACTGTGTCTGCTAGAGCTGCCTCAGCCAACTGTATATACAGTTATTGTGATGTGTACCATCTAGAATCCACATCCAGCTCTGTAACAGGTGACACATGTTCATGGAAGAGGAACACTGAATGATGTGTTATGGAAGCACCCGTCCTGCACAGAACACTGAGCTCATCCATACTGAATAGCTAGGCTTCGTCAGTTTAACTGATGCCGCTGAGGCTGGATGGAAGTGAACCCCCACAGCAATGTTCCAAAATGTAGTGGAAAGCCTTCCCATTGTAGCAAATGCTGTTACTGCAGAAACAGGTTTTTAAATTAAACTGTGCATATGCACTTGATGTTCAGGTGTCCACATACTTTTGTCCATGTACATGGTTCAAGTACAACACATTTATACAGAACACATGCTGTCTGTGCAAGAATGTGTTCTATTTGTGGCTCTAAACTTGGCGTAAAAGACCAAGTACCTCTGGTCCCCAATGTTTCTTCATCATTCTCTTACACATGACTATGACAGGACTGAGCTTAAGTGTCTCCACCTGAATTTCTGTAAAGCTGAGTGTTATGAATAATTAGTGATATGCACTAATAATTAAAAGTGAACTGAAAGGAACTGTATAATGAATAAGCTATACACTGCGCTGGTTGAATAGCATTGACATTAAGTGGCTAATTCTCTGTGATGACTCTGTGTAGAAGTGGAGTTCACTGTAAAACATGACCGGCTCAGTATCCTCAAAGAGTTTTTGGAAACCATTTGCCTTGAGTCATTTGAGTTGCTCAAACTTTATTTTCTGTCTGGTACAAAATGCATAAACCAATTAGCAAGAACAATCAGTTTCCTACAACATTTGAATAAACTTGGCTTCTCTGTTCGTTTTAGGCTTAAGAAAAAGAGAATAGAAAGAAACACTACAAAGGAATTGCAAATTGACTGCTTTTTCAGCACCTATAGGGTTCTTTATGAATGGTACCATCTCTATGCTTGATTCATAAGAATATTACAGTTTCTCAGCCGAGGATTTGGCTATGGTTTATGGAAGTGTTTTTTTTTTTTTTTGCTTTTGACTAGACGCACTACACCTCCCTTTTTGCTTGGGACACTCGAGAAGCAGCACGCATGCAGGTTTTTTAGACATCAAAGCTGTTGACTCGCTGAAGCCATTTCTTCACGCCACTAATGCTCTTTGCTTCAGAGAGCTGTGCCTCGGCCCTTGATCGAGTTACTAAAGGCGGCTTTGCGGTGCGGCTGGAAACCAAAGGCGAGCGCCTGCTTCCCACTGGGCTCCGGCTCCACGGCCCCGGAAAGCGGCCTCAGAGGATTGGCACGGAGGGATCCACGCACTGGGGAAGCTTGCCAGCTGAGAAAGCCTCCACTAATAAGGGGAAAGCTCTCAGCGAGGAGCACAGACAAGGAAAATGCTCACATGCCACTGGCAGTTACTCAATCCAATTGCACGCTAAACAAAACCTTAGGATTCTGACCAGGGAAAGATGATGCAGGTGCCCCCCCCACCACCATCCTTTGTGCATTTCATACCTGGGATTATTACCTCTCTGTTTTCAGATTCCAACTTCGAAGTAAGGTGCCAAAATCCTTTCTCAAATTGTAAACAGAATAAACCTTACCACAAAACATACAGGGAATTTTATCAGGGATAAATTTATAAACATCTTTCTTTGGGGTGGGTGTGGAGGGGAGATGGGGGGTGGTTCTTTTGCCAATGGTTATGAATTGGACCTTTGGAACTTAAATAATCATTTGAATGACTACATGTTTCTTTAAACATGTCTGTTAAATGGGAGAACCGGAATTAAAAGAGAATTATAAATATGAGCTCAATGTCCAGACATTGAGAATATGTACATCCATATCTAGTGAACAATGTAGGAATTCTCATACACAGTGAGTTTTGAATCTGAGAATTAATTTTATTACATCAATAAATACAAAGAAACCAACTCAACTGGCAGCCATGTATGCCCACACCATAGGACTATACCATGTTTAAAAGATGAGGTGGAAATCTTTGGGACATGAGCAGTTCCTTCCATCCTCTGTGCTCTACCTATCATTCTGATACAAGACTTTGACACATATATGTCTCTCCAGTAAGGTGTTCTTGAACTGGCCAATTGTTGTGAAGGATCTTTTCTCCCCAGGGAAAGAACTTATCAGTCATCCACCACCAGGCTTTGTAGTGTTTCTGAGTTCATCTGTTTCCTTTTTTCACCCCTTGTAAACACAGGGCCACCAGTGGGCCCAATTTCTTACTACACACTTCTACAAACCATGAATAGTCCAATCTGTTTGCATTGTGGTTCTTGTAGCTACTGAATAGAACTTGTAGAACCCAAAGTCTATTACATACCATGCCATACCTAATGTTTTTGCTGTCTCTCACATGGGTCTGTTTTGATTTTGCATTGTAATGATAACTTACCTTTTGGACTTAATATCGAGTAGCTAACATCAGCAAATTCCAAAGGCAAGTGTCACACTTCAAATCATCTCTAGAACTTCTTTTTTAGCTTTTCTGTAAAAAAAAATAATGAGGGACTAAAACAAATCTAGCTGTGAAAGAGTTGAGTTGAATTTGGGGTTTCCTCTGTTAGTAATGTACATAGTATAAGATATTCTAGTATTATTCAACATTAAAAGTGTTATTTATCTGTATTAGTGACCTTTTATAGACTTTCCTGTGGTAGTAATACCAATGGGTAAAAATAGCTGAAAAAACACACATTTGCACAAAATTGCAGGACCATTTATGTCTACTGCTCAAAACTAAGATACTTAAACAATTCTTTAGTCTAAGCCTAAACATTTTTCTTTTTACATAGGAGTCAATAAAGCTTAACTGTTCTGTAAAAAAGTATATATATTGTTTAATCAAATCATATGTATCTTATTTTTGTGGGTTTTTTAAGTGCTATGTAAATAATGTTGGATTTCTACAAGTTATAGTATGATATATCTCATGACACATCTATAGTATATAGTATAATATAATCTTAACTTCTTCTGTGCCCGTAGCTAAAAACATATTAACTGTTTTTCCTTAAAACACTGACCAAACAGTATAACTACACATAATATTTAACCAATGGTGCTCCTATGTAGTGTGAAAGTATTGCAGTAATCTGGGTTTTACAGTTTTCACATCTTTTTATTATCTTTATTATTACTCTATCAAGTCTAGCATAAAGTCAAGTGGTTGCCAAGGTGATGAGCGACCCAAGGAGAGATCTGGCCTGAGGTAAGCACTCTAAAGCCTTAACCGCTGGAAAGCTAATGGTTTCTTCAGGATTTTTCCTGTCAGAGTCAGATAGAGAAGGACTTTACTGTTACAGAACATTCAGATTATCTGTTCCGCCAAAGTTTACAAATGTACAGTACTGTGCAAAGGTTTTAGGCACTTGGGGACATTACTATATTTAATAAGCTATTTTTCCAGACAGGAAGTTTATATTTGCTCAGCAGAAACATTTTATTATTTAGTAATTAAATATCTAAATATCATTAATACAGTATGTTGTAGCTGTCCATATGTCTATATGTCTGTTTATTTAACCCTTTCTAAGCTTTTCCTTGAGGAAACAAACCAGTATTATTTGCAGTTATCATCTAATACCTGGTTTGACTACTCAATTAAGCTAAACCCAGATTGCTGATTAAGAAATTTAATAAATTCATACATCCAGGAGAAATCTGGAACTAAACTTTGTTCTTCAAACTGCCGCACAAGATACCTACTTCTTTCAAAATAAGAGATTCATGCTACTTTGTGTTGTATTACATCTGTTCTAATAAAATGTGGTGTAAATATATAACTGGTGAAATGTAGTGCTTTTAAATAGGCTTTTAAATAATGAGTTTATGTGCCTCAGTAGTGTAGATACGTAAGTTCCAAAGTAAGAGTCAAAGGCAGTAATCTGTAGCGCCAAAGCTTGGTTCAGCACAAGAGATATTTAAATTTAGGTCTTAAAAAAGCCTCAAGATAGCCTCTGAGTGTGCACATGGCACATATATATGTGCTACTGTCATCAGCAACTCTTTGAAACGTCTCACAGCAAGGTCACTATATACACATGGCAGCAGAGCATCACGTGCATGATGTTAATGTCCTAAGGATAAAAGAGTGACTCCCAGTATCTGGCAGGAGGCTTGGTTATTAATCACCTATTAAGGAGACTTCCAAAAGCAAATGTTTTTGCGATGCCAAAATTAACTAGGGTGATGAAGGCATATGATCTGCTTGACAATTTAATCCTTTGTTTACAATCCAGCTACTGCACTGACATGGAAGCAGCTAACCTTTGATATGTGCTGTCATCAGAACATAATCACAATCAATTTAGAGAAAATTCATTGGGATCGCATTCCAGAGCCCATCAAAACTTCATTAATTTTGCTTAGAGAGCACAGTCATTAATGGCTTACTGAAGACGTGAGCTCAATGCCAAACATGTGAAAGAAACAGGACGAGGGAAAAAAGGAGAAAACGTTCAGCCACCAGCAGATATGGACGCTACATTCCCTCACCTTTAATGCAATCACCGTGTTCGTATTCGAGATGTGAACACAGTAAGACTTGAAGGAGGGAAATGAAAGCAATATATCGACAGATTTATTATCTAGAGTGTACAGAGAGACCTCAAGTTGGAAGGTACACGAATGTAATAAGTGCTATAAAGTTTCTGAAGTTTCCATGTACGTTCACCCAGATGAAAATGGATGGAAATATTAAGCGGAAATATTGAAAAGTCCTGGGATTTGAGGAGATCATGACGACTGAAAGATCTTACAGGCATAATACATTAACACATTTAGCATGAGTCACAGAAACCACTCTCCCCAGCTTGACACATCTACCTCAATGGCATGCTGGAGAGGCACTTGCCACCACTGTACGAATTTCACCCATACCGCTTTCACATTGTTCCATTCAATTCTCTTTCCTCATGAAAACTTTTATTGCTCAAGTGACTGACATATTGCTTTGATTTTAAATATTCTGTTCAAATCTCCATAAATGAATAGCAAATGAGCACTGCTGGGAATAAATTAGCTGGCTGTTAATTAGGCGTTAAGCCATCTTTTGAATAGCACATCTTAGGGGAGAAGAGTGCCGTATCAACGCGGGGGCTAAGGGGTCTCATCCTCCAAAATGACAAGAAAGGAAATAGCCGCACTTTTCTCCTCTCTGATTATCCTACCTTACAGTACTGTGGGCTCGTAGGGGTTGTTATCTGCCGTTAGTGGCACTGTGACTCAGGGCTATCTTTGCAGCGCATTCCTGCTTGCAGCTCGAGAACGGAGAGGGGGGAACTTAAGTGGAGCTCTGCTTGCCTAACAGGGTGGCTCTTGAGCTCTCCTCTCTGAAAACACACTCTCAATTTTCTGAAATTGCATTTACAGTTCACGGTGAAGGATGCTTCCCTGGCTGTCACTGAAAATAGAGGTTTATTAAGAGTGAAGGAGTCACAGATGAACCTTATAATGCATGGCCTGGCTGTTTTACCATTCATCAGAATAGGTTAATGTGGAATGTATCTGTGTGATTTTGTTTGTGTTATGGTAACCCTATGGTCAATCTCACAACTTCAAACAGTCAACGCTTCTTATGGCTATCCCCAGACATTCTCATTACAAGATCAAGTCTGGCCCTTCGAGACAACCAAGAAGGTTGGAGCGATGCCATAGAAGAATCACTTTTGGGGACAGTTTTACTAACGTTTTATACCATCGTAAACTCCATTTTGGCATTAAAAAGTGTCTGTCTTGATTTACCAAATAGGCTCAAAGGTCCTTTCGAGCCCATAAAACTAACAAAGAGCTGATCGAAGTTCTCTTGGACTTTTTCCTCATTGCAGATACATTTACAGGAGGTTTTGTATCAAAAAAGCAAAATACTGGGAGATAATTACTATAATTAACCACCCACTATAATTTAGCAAAGCTAATAATAAATATGATTGCATGTTTAAAGCTTTTCTTATTTTTGATGCTAACATAACTGCCATTTTTGTGATCAGAAAGAAACAAAGAGTGGTATTCAATATATCACAGCTGTTGGACCAACGCCTTATTAAACATACAAAACCTTATTTAAACATAAACAAACCAGACTTTCTTGCAAGTGATTTTGGACCATTTCTTTTAGTCCATTCATCACAAAATTTGCATACAATATAAAGAGCAACTGGCACTTTCAAATGATGTTAAAAACTGAAACAGAAAAATTGAGATACAATTTCACACCACAGTGAAATATAAGAAAAAAATGAAAACAAAACTGTTCAAACTGTCCCTAAACACTATTATTGACTACTTAAAGATTTGATGGGTTTCTTTTTCAAACAATCGCTGAAAGCACATATTGCAATTATTATTAATCATTATTATGACCTATTGCGATGGTCATATGTTAAATTAGTGCCTGTGTGCATTTGCGTGGAAGTTTTTTGTAGATAACCCACTTAAAAATAACCCCATCGGCCGAAAGTCTTAAGAGACTGTCAGTAATCAGCGCTTCTTTTACTAAATCAGGCTTTTGGTTCATTAAAGAACATTTCAATGAATGGTTCTTTAAAGAGCTCTCTTTGTAAATGAGATGTAAGAGTTTGAATAACCTTTCCTCAAAAACTAATTTCCAAGACCCAATTTAGGAACTATTGTTTTTAACAATGTAGTTATGAAGATATGAAGAAACTAAAGTTGTGGCCAACATTAGGGATTTTAACAAGCGCTTTAAGATGTTAAGAGACAATTAACAATAGTTGTAATGGAAAAGCACATAAACAGGTTCAAATGTCTATAGATGTACAACAACTCTATTTAGCGAAAGTGCCTGGAGACAAACACAGTAGGGTATTTTATACTTACACTGTACTATGAGCTCGACTACAGCTTCTCGAGGCTTGACGTTGAAGCCGTTGTACTGGCTGGTCTGGCAACGGTAGGAGCCGGTCATCTCACGGGATACGTTGACTATCCGCAGCACTCCATCATAGCTCTCCATCTGCATGCTCCCGTCCGGCATGGGCACCTCCTTATCGGCTCGCGACCACAGGATGATGGGCTTGGGTTTTCCTGAAACAAGGCACTCCAGCTCCACCGTCTCGCCCTCCCGCACCACCAGCGGGGACTTGCCCCGTGGGACGGTCAGGTTGGGGGGAACTAAGAAAGAGAAAAACAGAGGAGGGACTGATATGGGGCTCTAGAAAGCCAACAGACGGGGTCGCTCAGAATGGTCAATAGCGGCAGTGTGGTGTGCAGATGTTAGAGGATGTGCGCTGGTCAAGACTGACAGAGACGCATATGAAGTGGTTCTACACAGAAAAAGCAGATGCCTGGTTTGAACCCAAAGACATGAATGCAAACAACCATACCATAAACGCCATAGGTATGATGTGAAATGATCACTCAATGTAAGAGCGTGAAACAGTATGTTGACCAATGAGGACCAAAGAGAGAATCTCCAATAGCAAATGGTTTAGGACCAAAGATACTGAACAGTGCAATATGTAGGGATTTCAAGGACTATCCAAGTACTGGGCTCATACAGTCTTCAACAGTGAACTTAAACCAATAAACCAATTCAAGCAAAACATTATTGCCAATGCACTTGATGCTCAAAAGCACCCAGACATCCCATAGAAGTTTAATTAGATGGTGCACTCTTTGCTGACAGGCATTCCATTGCACAAGCATTCAAGGAAAAGCATTGCCAATAGAATGGGATGCTCCTTACATTAGCCTAAGGTCACCATTCTCAATGCCAAGTGTTGGCTAGAAGCCCCACAGCGTTGGGCTGGGGATCAGTGGAACTCAGTGGAACTGTATTCTCTGAAGCCATACCTTTGGGATAAGCTGAAGTGCCGTTTGTTATCCAGAACACATCATACAACATCATTACTGGACCTCTCTAACGCTCTCGTGGATGAATGCAGTCAAATTCTCACAGCCAAGTTCCAATGCCTAGTGTGGAGCCTTAGTAGAAAAGTTAAACCTGTTACTGCAACAAATACAAATAAACTTTGTATTTATACCTTTAATTTAGAAAATGTTGGATGAGCTGGTGTCTACAATATATATTTATAGGTATACTTATAAACATATAGCAATAACGCATACAGATTTAGTATTTGAAAATTGAAACCCTCTTGAGCAATCACATGGCTGTCTAATAAAACCAACATATATGCTCTTTTTAATGACAAGACTAGTAAACCTTCACGACCAAGCAAGTGGCATCTAAACACATTCAGTAGAGACCATACCCACGTTATTATATCCATTCTCCTTTTTATACTGGGATTGAACAGCAATATGTTCCTTAATGACAGAAGCTATTTTATCGTATTAGCAATGTCCTAAACGCAAGCACTAATGAGTAGTTTCTACAGGTCTGGAGACCGGTGGGACCTAAATGCGCTATGCCATTAAGCACTGACCACCTCCTCCACCAAAAGCCTGCAAATGCACCAGATCCGGGTGCAATTACGGCTGTTTGGTTGACTCTCTCTGGTGCACACTAATGAAATCCTGCTCTATAGCAGCTATTATTGGATCTCTGAATGTACCATCATCGCTGAAGAGAAGGTTGCTGTGCACGTACCTGAGATGCTGCTGAGATATCGATTGGGATTTTCTTCTTTTGGTCAAACGCTGGCCACTGGATGCCACAAGTATTCACTTACTACAGCAATGAGCCTTCAGGATTCAAAACATCAAAAACGTTTCACTTTCATCTGCATCGTTTTTTGCCCCGCAGTCGGTTAAAGTGAAATGCAACTTATTTAAGATGACTCATAAACGTCTTTGGCTGAGACTACAAAGAGCTGCTCAGTGTCAAGCTTTTCTTGCAAAGTCGGACAGCTTCAAACAACAACAACAACAGTAAAAAAAATGCTGATCTATTACTTGGATCGGACTGGCAGTCTGACCACAATCCTAAAATGTGAAGTACTTGCAAGTGTAAGCACTTTACAAGATATGAATTGTTCAAGATCATAAAACGTCACTCAGTGTTGCGCGTCTCTGCCAAGAACAGCCCAACTATTTGGAGTCAGACCAGCCATCAAAAGCTGTGACAAATAAATAAATAAAACTGACATGATCCTTTGAAACAAGTGGAATGACATCACTTGCTCATTGCCATAGCAACACATCAGCCTGTCAGTGTCTGTCTGCGTAAGTCTCTCTCTTTCTCTCTCCCCCTTCCTCCGTGCGTGTTCCTGTTCTATAAGCTTGACAGTGTGTCTTTGTGAGCCCTTGTGATAATGTGTTTTTCGCACGAGTATTCGTATATGAGTTCTGTGTATACATGAGCGGATGTGTCTATGTGAATCTGGTTTCAAGCGACAGGGTGACTCTCTGAATGGTGCGGACAGAGCGAGGAGAAAACCGTTGTCTGTGAAAAGCCACCAAAGGGGGTGGAGAGCGACCACTGTGCAGAAGATTAGGGCCCATTGAATAGAAAACACCAACCAGGTCATCTATTATTGCCACTTCCATTTTTTCCCTGATTAAATATCTGCATTTAGGCATGTACTGTAAATGGGGAGAGGCTTCATAAGAAAAAGGGGTCGTAAAAAAACTGAAACAGGCAACAGGAATATTTGCAGAGAGAGCAAATGAAGCTTAGGCTTTGATGAAGATATCATCACAGGTGTCCAAACAGAAACATGTATTTCATTTTTCTCTCAATGTAAGAGCGTGAAACAGTATGTGGACCAATGAGGACCAAAGAGAGAATCTCCAATAGCAAATGGTTTAGGACCAAAGATACTGAACAGTGCAATATGTAGGGATTTTAAGGACTATCCAAGTACTGGACTCACACAGTCTTCAACAGTGAACTTAAACCAATAAACCAATTCAAGCAAAACATTATTGCCAATGCACTGGATGCTCAAAAGCACCCAGACATCCCATAGAAGGTAAATTAGATGGTGCACTCTTTGCTAACTGAAACAGGCAACAGGAATATTTGCAGAGAGAGCAACTAAAGCTTAGGCTTCGATGAAAATATCATCAAAGGTGTCCAAACAAAAACATGTATTTCATTTTTGTCCATTTTCATTTTTCTATATGATTTGAGCACGACTGCTGCCTATTACATTGTGTAAGAATTTCATGACGAATGGACCAATGAAAATGTTCCAAAAGTATTTGGAAAAAATTCTGGTTCCATAGACTTGCATTAAAATTACAGCATGTTTTTGGCTTCTCCTGTAAAGTTACAATTTTGGAGATCTTTCTTTGGACAGCGATTATATAAAACACAGAAGGAAAATGAATAATCCTCATATTCTTATCACGCTTCTTCTAAAATAGTTTCTTCAAAATTTCACAAACTCAGCAAAGCCAGACCAGCTTATTTATCCCTCGCTGGCTTGTCTGGGCTGCGATGGACATAGGCGTTTTGATGGTGTGTGGCTGCCTGCTAACCAAACGCTCTGAAGAAATCTCTGGGAGAGAATGCAGCGGGCCCACAGTGAGTGGTTCATTTATAAAATAAGCCATGAGTTCGTGTGATGTAGAACTTGAAATATTTGTCTGAGCCTGATGAGAGCATGTCCGGTCTGGTTGGATTCAGGCGTCATTTTCCAAGCACGTCTCGAGCTAGGGCCCAGTTCAAAGCTCTGGTTCTTACATTTTGGTTCTTACAACCCACCTCCCACTTTTCCCCTTCAGTTTACTGCTTCCTTTATTCTTTCCTCCTATTTTCATAGCCTTAATACAGTTTTTAATCTGCCATGCTGGAATTTAGAACTGAGGTCCTCGAAGCTGACACTTAAGAGAACATGGATGCATAAAATAAAAACAGCAAACTGATTATGGAAAGTACAGATTAGTGGAGCCAAAAAGAAAAGAGAACAGAACGTTTATCCATTCTAACAAACATTGACATTGATTGTGTTTAAAAGCATTGCTTGATGAAAGAATTCAAAACATTCATTTACTACACTATATAACTTTGTATCATTTTATTTATTATTGATCTCATGATGGCTATTACTGTTGCAGTAAATTAAGCACTGGCAGTGACGAAGCGTCTGGGTATGCAGGATATGCATATGCATACAGACCTGTGCTTTTCTTTAGTGTTGTTCTCAAGCCCTGCCTACCTAGGCTTGGCCTGAGCGACATAATCTTATTTTTTTATATTTTGTTGTCCATGTTATCAGGTTACAGCCATCGCACAGGCCACATGAGCAACAAGGCAGTGCGTTCCAGACACAGAAGTGATGTGACACATAGACAACAGGTGTCTGGCCTATTTTTCCACACATTAGCTCTGCAGAGTTACGAAAAGGGGAGCAGTGAAAAAGTGAAATGGTGGGGATGTGTGTTAACACATTGTGTGAATGCTACTTCAGTGCTAAAGCTGTTGCTAAAGTCTTGCTGGATTCATCTTGCATCATGCATAGGGGACCTGGTCCAAAAGCTTTACATGAGGGTTCAGGCTAATTTGTTGCGGCACTGACCAGCGCCACCCTGTCAGGCTTGATTTGGAGCTTTGAGTGATGATGGGTTGGTTCGGGTTAGTTCAGAGGCCAACTCTGGTCAGTTTCAAACTCAACACTTGAATATACGGTTCAGGTCAGGTCAGGTTTGAACAGCATTTTGTCATGCTCGGCTGGGCGGGCACTTGAAATGTGATGCTGCGTGTCAGTCCAGGCTCAGCCAAAGAATTCTCAGGCTGTATTTAGGTTCAGGGCAAGATTTCAGGCCTGATTAAAACTCTAATGTGATGACGGAGCAGAAGATGGTCAGTAGGACACCATTTGCCAAATCGATTGTGAGTTTTGCAGGTAAACAGTGGCACTAACTACGGTCATGAATTTTCCTTCTTCTAGTATCTTCATCTAAGCCTAGTTTTGGATCTGCTGACTGTTTTAAACTATGTTTACATCACAAATCTGAATACAGTAAATTGGAGATATGTGATCAGAAACATATGAACATGTATGTATGACCTGGTTGGGGCATTTGTTCACTGGCTGTTAATTTTCTGCACACTTCCATTGTAATTGCTGTCCAACCTTGTTGGTGTCTTTTCACAGAGCATCGGTCCGCACTGTCATCTACGACCAGATGCACAGAGGCACTCGAAGTCGTGTTAGCGAAGCATTTATCTGGATTTTCCAAGGAAAGGCTAAAAGCAAGTCTGACAGCCTCAAACTGTTGTAACATATCCAATAAGCTCACACTTTAAGATGCTTGTGAAAGCCAAAGCTAATTAAATAGCTCATTAACTTGTATTTAAAAAAAGGAGTCAAATAGTCACTAAATAATAAAAAAAAATACATCACTAACAGAACAGTTCACTTGCTAGAGATGTATTTCCTCTCAGCCAGCTCCAAACAAGCACACCTTGGCAATCATTTTGAAACACAGACACAACAGCATCATGGCAGCACTGGCGTTGTTAGAGAACACTGCTGAATTCACAACAGCCAGCAAGAGAAGCCGTCAAACCAGCACATGAACTTGCACACAGATCAAAAACAAGTGCACCATGCCCACTAAACACAACGTAGGAAAGGACAGGTTCAGAACAACTCAAGTGTCCAAGCTGCCCTGCTGTGGATGGAAGACGACAGCTGTTGCTTCAGTCTCTGGCTAATTGGTCGGTTTGAAGAAGACGAGAGTTCAGACTGTGCTGTTTTCCTCAAAGAAAGCTTACTGCTGCAGTTCCTCACACTTGCTGACCAACACGCTGAAAAAGACAGGGCACACTGGGTTGGAAAATTGAGGGGTAACGATGCAAGCACTATCACATTTAAGTTGCTGAACTCGGGATTCCTCCACAGAATTACCACAACGGACAGTTATATTCCCTCTGCTGTAGCAGAAAGACTCCTTTACCAGTTTCATATCCTTCCCTGTCATAACGAAAGCAGTGAACACAGCTCCAAACTGATTCAATGAAAAGAAGACAGCGTTTGGTATGTCAGGCATAAAATTGTAAGCAACAAGAATTTGAAGTAACCTATTTATGTTTTACCTACAAATTTTCCAAAGAATCAGTGGCAGCATTTTATATACTCTGTGCAGCATCTCAAGAGCATCTCTGACTGTTAATGATTCAATCACTATCACTATTTTTACTACAGTGATTCATGGTTTAACAAAAGTAAATTGAGTTTGCTTTAAACTTTCTCAGCACAACCCTGATTAGGTTAAAGCATGGATGTCCAGTCTTATTCACAAAGAGAAAGTGTGGCTGCAGTATTTATTCCACAATTGTTGAAGACCAACTCAGTAAACGAGTGAATCATGTCTGCTCCTGCTTGTTTGGAATAATTGTAGACATACCAGCATTTTGTGCATATTATTTTAATTTCTATTTTAAAATATATAATGTTGTTAGGAATATTAAATTGGACTTGTAATGCAAGAATAGAAACATTTAGATATTGGTTCTGTTTAAGAGTGAACCGACTGACACCTGGAATTAGAAAAAACAGGAATTCTTACTTTTGGCAATGCATGTCCACGAGGGATGCACCAATACAGGAATTTTGGGACAAAGTGATATCCAGTTTTTGTTATGTGCACCTCTGGCTATGCAGATGTCAATACATAAATATTTATAAAATGTAGAAGGTATAATTACCATTACAGAGAAATATAACCCACAATTTCTGTTGGGTTAAAAATGCAGGAAAATGACTAGAATGCAAACATTTTTAGCACAGTAGCTTCACCTAAACTTTCTGCTATTCCAGGATGTTAATATTGATCAAATCTAAACATTTGGTCAATGCAGATAATTGTTTCTTTAGCAATTTTCTGCCAATGCCATGATTCATATATACAACGTTACTAGGTAGCCAGGTAGTTACAAATTTATCATTAAACTACTATATTTCTTTCTCTGCAATATGTGGCTTGATCATTTTTTATTCAAATCTAATTATTATGAATTAATATTTAAGTGAAAGAATTTTATTGGCCATGTTGATTGTATTGTAGTAACACTATGAATAGCCTACTACTACATGTTCTCTATAGCCTAGAACAATGAGTAGGCAGCTATGTGTTCAGATGTGTTATTACCTTTATATAGTACAGCAAAATGACAGTATGAACTCTTGACGTCTAAGGGTTAATTCTTACAGCATTCATTCATCTGACTGGTCTTATACAAACACTGCAGGTGTTAATTCAACACTGGAGGGTTTGCTGTGAACAGCACTAAGAATGTGTGGTTTCAATAGGGCTATAATAGCTCCTGTGAAAAAGCTATTTCCTAGCTTTAAGTGACTATTCATTCATTTGAGCATTCATAGGAAGATGAAAAGTTATTTAACACTTTATTTCAAGAACCTATATAGCACAGGCTTATGGAAATTAAAAGCCACATTCTGGGATCAAATGGAATGGGCTTCCAGGTCAGATTTGAAAAATTTAGGTAACAACTTTATAACCTTTTACTGCATGCATGAAGCACACCTCAAGAACCTACAGCCTCTTTAGCCAATGGAAAGCCATGGTCTGCCCACACTGATTCCATGCATTCTCTATGTGAAAATGCACCAAATTTCAGAAGATGGGGAAAAATTAGGGAATATTTGTACAAAAATAGGTGTTTTAGTTTGAGGGCTTTAAAAACGTTCTTAGAACTGATAGATTGTGATCCTAACTAGGCCTCTGCCATATACGTTCCATTATATGGGAATGTGTTGCTGCATTCAAATTGAATTGAAAAGATTGCAAATCTGCAAATACTGACATAAGCTGGTCATAATTACTTGAGGATTCCTCTTAAAATGTTACTCAGTATGTGTAATGAAGTCTCTATATAAGTGGTCTTCGAATAAAGTGTTACACAAACCTGTTAAACAAAGTGTTACCCAAACTTCTCATCTATATAAGGGGTCTTTAAACAAAGTGTTCCACAAATTTTTATTCTAAGCTGGTGATCTTTATATAAAGTGTTACTCAAATTTTTCATCTGCGTAGGTGGTCTTCCAATAAAGTGTTACACAGACTTTTCACCACATCCCAAACAGTCGCTGTTCCACAGCAGACTTCATTTGGTTTCTAAAAGTCGAGTCGTTTGCAAATCTCCCCTCTGGGTAGATAAATGGACGCAAAACCCAAAGAACTTCTCCCTAATGGTTTCGATTAGGAGCCTGATGAATCCCGAAGTCACCCTAAAGGACAAAGGAGGAGTTGCGTCAGGTTGATTGAACATATACCAGGGATGCTATCTTGGCGAGTTTCGTTGTCCTCCTCGAGTCCTCCTTAGTGCAGCATGTTTAAATGTACAGACTAATGCAAAGATTAATTGCCTAGTGGCCGATAGAAGCATCCGGCCCGTTCTCTACAGCTTCATTAAAGCCAGCGAGTGGAATGAAGATTGATTGTGTTTTACCCCGTTGCACTCGTTGCATGAAAATGGAGGCCACTCTCCATTCCATGGGTTTCGTCATCCTTTTTAATCCGTCGCCTATCGGGGGGGGAAAATCTCAGTGCTCGTTTGAATACCCTTCATGAATAAACCATAAGCTGTGCAATCCCGAATGAAGGAGGGAAAAAAAAGAATCGGTTGGCTAATGAGGGTGTGATGATTGAGAATTTTAACGCACGAAGAAAAGCTTGAGCTAAATCATGAGCTACGTTGAAGTTAAACTATAAGCAAATGCAGGGTCAACTGGTGGCTTCTGGTAGCATCTTTCGCTCTCTCTGTTAAAATACTCTTCCTCCCTCCCTCTTATTTCTTTCCCAGCGGCTGCCTGCGCTGCACCCCAGTGCAGCTACCTAAGCACTGCGCTGTGCTGAAAGACTGGATGTTCTGAGCACAATCTCATTCGAAACATTTCCACGGCATGAAACCCTGGCAGACCTGCTGCTTAATCTCCTCTAAATGCTTTTATTAAGAACTCTAATTGGCCCTCCAGTTCCTCCCCTTCAGGAGTGCTGCAGCCAGCACAAAACGGCTTATCCTGAAACAAGGCCCAGGGTGAGAACACACAGGCTAATGGTTATTACTGTACTGGGCACACCCGAGATAAGCCAAGAGAAAGCAATGCCGTACGCTGTGGTTGGCAGAGTATAAAAAAAAAACAAGGCGTTTTAAAAAGCTCGAACAGAGATACGAGCAAAAGTAAAGACCGCACTGTCATTAAGAGCCTGGCTCACGAAAACAGCCTAAAAGCAAACAAGGGGTGAGAAAAAAAACAACAATGAAAAATGTTTGCCTGACCTACATAATTTTTTATTATCTAATTCTTAATGAAATACACTCGCAACCACCCTTTAAACACACCTCGCTTTCATCTCTGCAAATTACATTTCCAAGCCCTTTCATAATATGCGGTAATCAAAAGGAAATCTAATCAGTGCTTTTCTTTCTTCAACTTGACAACACATTGTGTGAGCATTAGAGCCTCTTTTTTTTGGGAGCGTTTCTTTTTCTCTTCTTCTTCTTTTTTTTATATTTTGCTGGTTGGCACAGCACGATGAACACGTCCGAAAAAAAAGAGAGAGAGAGAGAGATTGCGCTGCTTAAAAAATAACGAGGCAACAAACTTGGCAGGTGCCACGCAGTTTTACTGCATGGGGGATTATCAAAGGATTATCTTCTACCAATTATGCAGGAAGGTCGAAAAAGGCACTCTTATACGCTGTAGCAAATAAAGCGGGGAAGTGACGCTGAGGACTGTGCTCGAGCGGAGCAGACGGATGGCAATAATCAGCGCGTTACGGAACGAGTATGACACACGACCATGAAAAGTTTCTGAAATTTGACATTTAAAAAAAAAGTTCAAAGAATCCATCCGGAGCAAACCTCTCTGAACTGAAGCGCTCTTTTTATGTGAGAACATTTCTAAGCGAGACGAAAAACTGACACTTACTAATACAGCATATGACATAAGACACGGCCGAATAAAAGAGGGAAGTCAAACGGCTTCAAAAGACCCAGCAGCGTCTGACCACCTGTGTCTGTGTCAATCTGAACGGTCACTCGCTACCTTTCACTTAGGCATCAAGTAAGAACCCTTCAAACCACCAGCGAAAAACAAAAAAAAACAAATAAAAATCACCAGCCTGCGATGACATCCAGGTGAGAGATGATGAGTTTGGCATGCTTGGTGGTATTCCTACGGGCATGGTGTTCTCCAGCCTGGGCATCGATCTGGTCCACCTCCCTCTGGTCCGAGATGAGCAGGATGATAATGAATGGTGACACAACACTGCGAGATGGAAGCTTATCGATCAACCCAATGAGTGCTGATTATAGGGGCAAGCCCTTCTTTCTGCTCTCCTGCTAGCTCACTCTTCCCCTCTGCTCCCTTATACTTCCACACGCCCACCTGTTTAATGCCTTACTGTAAAAATGCATAGCCCCTTTTTACCAAAAACTACATGTTTTATGTTCCATTAAATACCAGTGTCCTTAAAATGCTAATTTGAACTTTGAATCTGAATTACTGCACATGTATGTAAATGGGAATCTGATTAGGAATTCAGCAAAGGCCTCATTAAAAGCCTGGGGAAAAAAACTCATACTACAGGGAACAGCTAACCGTGCTGAAGTGTTATAATATCACTGTCATAATAAAACCTCCACACCATTTGAAATAGATGCTTCACCTTGCAGGAGCATTTCGTGATCAATAAACCAACATGTTTTGAACAGCAGAAACGGGGCTCTAGTGAACGGGGTTTAGTAGCCATGCACAGGCCCATGCAAAGATATTCGTGGAGCTCAAGGAAAATAAGGCTGAAACGAATGTAAATCTGGATAAAAAGTATAATCATGTTGCAATGAAAAACAAAAGAAGTGTTGAGTTTTTTTTAAAGGCAGCCATGAATGCTATACTTTCTGCCTAATGAAGGATTTAAACTCCAAATACCATCATACCATAAGGCTATAACATTGTCTACTGTGCTATCTAATCTGTGTTTGCTGTAATGCTTTCAATAAAAGAGTTCGGTATAAATCCCTATTATTTTACATAAACTTTTCTTTGTTTGGTAAAGTTTAGCAAGTTGTTATCGCCCCTTTTTGCTTTATCAGTGGCATTTCTAGTGCTATGCATGGCTATAAGCATCAATGACAGGTTGGAGTTGTTAAGGGGGAAATCTAGTGTGATTGCTAATTATTAAGGAAATGATCACTGGTGTCACAGTAAACCACAGTATAATTCCTAATGATTAGAATTACTGTTGCAAGTAGCAATTGTCAATAAAAATCATTTTGACTCTAGTATTAACAAAAGTTAGCTTTTTTATTCACAATTTTTTTGTACCCGAGGCAACAGAAATATGTGCCGTTTAGGGTTGAAGAAAAAAGTTAAGCAAGCACACGTTGGTGAACAGGAAGCCAACTTCAGCTTTATATTAAAACAGGTAGAATAGTTTGATTGTCTAAATTCAATATCAGAACAATGTTACCAACATCAAAGTAATTGATAGGCTAAATGAGCTTGTTGGGGAGTCTGTACTGAATTAACACTAAAAACACAATAAAATGATTAAACTCTTTCATGTTTGAACTTTCATGTTTGATTAAATCTCTTATGGCCACATGGTGCTACCTTTTAATGTTAATGCAAATTTGATATAGTTTTCATATATTTACATGAAGCATTAGCTATGCTTTAATTTGATTTTTTATGTAAATGAAGAGTGCTGCTAATCTTTGTGGTTTTCAATGTACTTGGTAGAATTATTTCAGCTTGTTCACTATACTTTTTGAACATTTTAATAGTGCTGATAATTTTGGGCACTATAACAGAAATGTTACATTTCCATATCTTTTCATCTCTATTACTGAAACTTGTAGAACCCACTAGCTCTACTGCCAGGGCTTGGCTCAGCTGTGTCGGCTTATAAGTTATAAGTAGGGAAAACCTTTAGAGCAGCGGTATTTATTTGTTGGTGGAGTTTTCATTTTCAGAGAGGAGCAAGCTAGACAACGTTACATTTGCAGTGGGCGAATGACACCTGCTGCTTTTGTACCGGATACAGTACAAACAGTACAGACAGAGCTCAAAAACAGAAGTAACTACATATTATCAAGTAGGTTAGCTTACACAGGAACACTGATTACAACTTGGACGTTTACATTTGACACTGTACAATACGATCTAAATCTAAGACAGATGGATATGTAAACTATAAAGATAAAGCTATATACGTTTCAGATATTTGAAACTTCTCACACAATATGTGTAAGAACATTAGGTTGCTACAGTCGTGTACATGAAACTTTCCACAAGTAGAAGAATTTACTTGTAAGCTCAGACAAAACCTGGCGAATGACAAATATTACACTAGATTACACTATACATATTTCATAGACACTAAATGCCTTCTTTTCAAGCTTGTGTGTGGCATTGCTACATAAAGACGTACAGTAGAGTCCAAAAACTCCCATAAAATCCAACTCCTTCGACTAATTATGTTATTATTTCCAGCTTTACAGGGTAACAGTACACAGACATCATCATATATATACATATATTTTTCTCTCTTGCAAAAAATCGTACATAATCTGTATAACGTGCCTAAAAGATAATAAGGTATAAATGACTATTTCAACTTTACTCCCAACCTTCACAACACTGATTATATTCTAGTCAACACTGGACAGCTAATGTTAGCTGCCCTCGTTCCCTAGGTAACTTGTCATGTGGTCCTTACATTTATGCAGGTCAAGCTTGCTTCTGTCTTAAAAAATTACTTTCTGTCATGGGGAGATTATATAACTGCCTTAATGAGGATGTAAAATGTCCTCTGCATGTTCATGCTTAAATGCTGCTATTGCTGTTCTGTTTTCCCTACTATGACAACTTGTGCTGTACAGAAGTGTGAAACGGCTCTATTATTAAACACCCTGACCAAAGGGGCACTTGCACAGTCTAAGGGCAAAATGGTAGGGGCTATAGCCCACCTGGTGTCCATCTGTGCACATTCCCAGCTTTTTAATTCTAAGAAACATCCAATGTATACATATACTGTACATGTGTACATTGACAGAGGTGAGGAAACTCAAGAATCGGTTGGTTTGAAGATTTTCTTATGACAGTGACAACATACTGGCACTGCAGTGAGCACTCACAGCTTGCACTGCCTAATTAATGGCTCTGGAGTGGAGATCATTGAACAGACATGTGTAAGCTTGCTGTGGCCAGGGTGTGTGTGAGGCTCACCAGTGGTGGAGGAGATGTTAACATCGATGCTGATCTCTGAGATGCCCCCGCCACGAAGTGACGCCACGCAGGTGTAGGTGCCAAAGTCAGTGAACTTCAGATCAATGATGTCCAGGTTGGTGGTGCCTGGGGAGATGTCAGGGTCAGTCTGGGTGATGACCATGCGCTCAGAGCTGCGCAGAGCCCGGCCATTCTTCAGCCAGCTGAACAGCAGCTCTTCAGGGGGCGTGGCCTCCACCTGGCATGATATCTTCACCTCGCGGCCAATCTGAATGTTGTCATCATTGTGGTACGGATCAGGCGTGATCCAGAAACGGCCCTTCTTCAGTGCTAGTATGAGAAAAGGAAAACACACCATCATGCACCAGCAGCCAAGACGAGCCTGGGGAATGCTTTTTTATCTGGCGGCCTAATGCTTCACAAACTTATTTTTGTACTTGGCAAGTATCAACAGGGTAATGACTCCTCATATGTTATAAAGGGAATCTGTCTAAAAATGAGTTTACTTCCAGGAAATACAGCACTGTGGAAAAATCAGAGACCACCATTTACTGAACTCTCATTCAAAATAATCATTCAGTAGGTTTCTCATTTTTAGCTTCAGGGCAAAAAAACAAGCACATATTTAAGGAATGCACTGATATGGGAATTGTGGGCCCATGATGATCCTATGCTTTTATGTATGCATCTGCTAACGGCCACACCGATGCATAAACAATGTAAAAGTGAAGAAAAAATGCAGAAATTTTAATATAATAACAGAAGCAGCAACAACAACAACAACAATTATTATAATTATAGCAATAAAAAAGTATACTTCATTTTAATTGCCACTGTGGAGTTGGCTTGTAGCCTGCTGAGAGAAAGTTTTTCAGTTGGAAGTAGATTTTCCCTCACTGCAATAGAGTTTACAATACAGAGATATCTAACATTTACTTCTGTAGGGTTGCAACTGCAGTAACATTAATAAAACGTAGACACTGTACTGCAGTAGCCAAGCACCCTAAAGATTCTACCCTTCCGTAGCACTGTAGCACTAAACCATTAATTATCTATCAAATCTGAACATCAGCCTGGTGCAGCTTCCGTCTGCTGATACCGGAACGATTCTATGCATCATTAATATATATAACAGAAAATAACACAGAAGCCTCAATATATTTAAAAATGTACAGTATTTGGTATGTCCAACATTTATTTCTATTCTTCCCTTCTTTGCAGAAGACTTGGTTTCAGTATTTCAAAGAAATCCGCAGTGATATTTTTGCACGTCCACAAAGTTCAGTCTTAGAAGTTGCTTATGTATTTTTTGCTTTCCTAAATCCAAAAAATTCAAAACACATTCATATTATATTGAGGTCTGTACTCTGGGGTGGTCAGTCAATTGTCCAAAGAACACCAGCAGTTTGACTATAAAACATTCTTCTTTTCTGTCTATTTCCTTTTCTTAGTAAGACATCCTTTCAGGTCCATGTTGGACAGAATGTTGGACAGAAGCACCTATGGTTTTTCCTGATCTGAAGCTTTGATGCAAAATGATTTTAAACATTTTTATTAACCTTATTAAAGCAAAACTATTTTTTCAACGTATATGTTTCTAAAAAAAGCCTGGATAATGTATAATAATGAATTCACTTCAGTGGCTGTTTTGACCAGAAACTAAATAAATGAATGGTTGGTTCCTGATTTAGCACGGTACTGTATATCTTACCATTCTGTGGCAGTCAACTCTTGTCTGCCAATGAATAATTTCATTTATTACAAAAACATGCAAACATGTTCAACCCATTCCTCAATAATAAAAAAATAAACAGCAGCCGTATAGACGCATGACATTTTCCAGGTTAAGTTTAGAAACGGAGTGCTTGTTTTTCAATCATACCAATCTAGATTTTGTATGCATGCTGTTTATACAGTGCAGATAACGGAGTCACATTTTATCTCACAAGCAAAAGAACAGTGAGAGCCAGGAATCTTTTTAGCTATTCTCCGGGGACAGTATCAGGTTGAAACAAGGAGGCGAGAAAAAAGAAACTGTAAAATAAAAGTGCCCTGTTGGATTCAAATACAGGAAATTGAAAAACCGGCAGGACAAAAGTGAATGACACATTTCATCAGAAGCGATATGAGATCCCGTTTCTGGGTTTGAAATCAATACCACCCTGCCATGGATCTGATGTCTGAGGCATGTCGTAATAATGTCAACATGTTTCTACAGAAGACTTCAATTTGTATAAGTAATTCGTTTTTTCACCTGGGTCCCCGGATACAAAACGGTGCCAATGAACTGTAATACCACGGACGACAATGACCTTTTTCAAATCAAATAAGAGGAATCTGAGACTCTTGCCACTTAATCATGTGTTAGTGGCTGTACCACGGAGAGTTATCACTGAGGCACTGGGGCTACGGAATTTAATTTAGTTCAAAGGAACAATAAATACACTACTACAATAAGGGAATCAATATCAGCAACAGCAATCATATTTCACAGACCCAACCAGCATTACACTTTACTAATAATTGTAGCATTGAGAACAGGTAAGAATAATAACACACACACACACACACACACAAACACACACAGAGCTTTGTGTCTTTTCCAAGTGTTTTCTGTAGTCTTAATGGATTTGGGAGAATCACGTAGGACTTTGTATCCAATTACCTTGTATTCTGTAGTTATGATGTACTGCGCCACTGATCTCACTGGCTTAACCACTTAACTATAGACTCCGTTTCTGTAAAACCCCTATTAAATTAGAAATGTGCCGCTAAACTGTGCAGCCAGATTACAATACATTGAGCTATCTCTCTCTCCCTCTCTCTGGAATGTTAAATAACCTGTCAAACTCAGCTGAGATAACAAAGTCATTGTTAAAACAAAGGTTCTTCCAAAGATCCACCTGCCCATCTAAGAATTATACTGCAAGATGACCTTTTCAAACAATGCGCCAAGCTTCCACACCTATCGGCAGAGATGCTCCAAGACAAGAACCCGATCGGGTTTCTTTTCAGACCTGCTCTTCTTTTGAATCTTGTCTAAAGTCCATAACATCCTGAAGAACCTCCATCCTGTCACAGGACCCGAGCATTACGACAGTAATAGGGATCTACTTTATCTGCCTCCAGCAGAACACAGGATGGACGTAAGGCCTGCGCTTCTTCTACATCCATTACTCATTTACTAACCGTGTAGCTGTTCCGGACACGGACCCAGGAGTAACACGAATGTCCTTTCTTTTCTGAACTGACGACGTTCACAAATATTTTCAGCCTGTTTCGCTAATGCAAACAGCACTTTGGACGAATTGTACTTAAAAATTTCATACACTCACAGTTGCCAGTTTATTAGGTTCATTCTAAGCTCACTATTCATACTATGAGGCACTATTTCCTTGAATAAATTGTAAATTTCTGAAGAAAAGTAACTCCTTTATTTTATTTTATTTTCTATGCTTTTATCTTGTTCAACATTAAAGTGTTCTCCTGGATAAACTGGATAAAACTTGCCCTGCTTGAATTCATAACATAACATTACAATTTAGTGCACCCAACCACATCGCTCCTGTTTAAGACTAAAATACTGAAGTACTGAGGTTCAGAGCTTGCTGAGCTGTCAGCCATGAAATTTTAGGCTGTTTCTAACATTGCAATGGATAACATTCACCCTAGCCTGCACGTGTTTTTGCACAACAGCCAACACGTTACCACAAATTAAGACATTTGTTGAATATTAAATGAATTCAAGTTATGTAATGTGGAGATGGACCAGCCCTCCTCCACCAATGTCACCCTAAAACCGACATCTTTCTGTGCCTGTGTTGTAGACAGCTCAGACCGCAGGACTACACGGTGGAGCTGGAGAATCATGCACGGCTGGTTGCCATCAATCCACTCCAGCTGCCGGCCCTCACCCCAGGACATGCAGCGTACATATAAACACTGACGATCCCACCGCGGTGTGAGTTGTTGCTAAACTCTACGTGCAGGAACGCTAACTGCTCTTGTTTTGCCTGCTTGTCTTTCTCTCTCTTTCAACTATGCAGACAGCAGATTGGAGGCCGCTGCCAGCATGTGACTTAACTCGCATGTTAAATTTACTTAAGTAAGTGGAGAAAGAGCTCATCTTTCTCCTTTACTACTCCGTACTCTCTCTCTCCCTTTCTAGACACCTGTCCTTTGTTTCTGTGGTGGTTTTTTTTGTTGTTTATCATGAACTGCTACTAAAATAAGCTCTCTGTAGGGCTGCATTATCTGAGACTGTTGTGTTGTGTTTTCCTTCTGCTCACTAGCATCCCACAGTAACAATTTGTTATGTTTTGTATGAGTGCACCATGTGTGTGTGCATGTATTCGAGTCCTTAATCTTTAGCATGTAGCTTGATTGTGATGCTTGGCATCCGGCGATTGGTGAGTTCTTTCCAGAATTGGACAGAACTATGAACATGGTGTGCAGCAGTGGTTCGATGCTTCAGTTTTATGGTCATATTATCATCTCTCATCATATTATAGCAGGTGAATTTTCAAAAAATCCTATTAAAACTCAAAATGTCTATTTTCCACATGGAAATGTGTTTAAACATCCTCTACAGTGAACAAAATTAAATATGACCTCTGCAAATTCCAGTGCACAAATAAGCACACATTGTCCAAACTTTGCATACGACTGAACTTGTGAGGCTTCAAATTTCAACACCCACACATCAAACCACCTTGTGTATAAAGAACCCCCCTTAGAGTCAACAAAAGCATGTGAGGGTGAAATAGGCAACTTTTGCGGCGCTCTTGAACTTGTTTCTAGGGTACAAACAGAGAAGAGCTGATGGCATGTCCTCTGATGTCAAAGCCTCAGTTTTGTGAAGTGGCTGAATTCTGAGTGAACAGTGGGCGTATTGTTGGTCCAGTGGTGGGCAACTTCAAAGAGGGGCAGATCAAAGTGAGCATTCTCGCTCCTGAGCAAAGGGCAGAGGTACCACCTCCTGCCCTCGCAAACAAGAAGTCGCCCTTGCGCATTAAACTTCCATGAACACATGGGGGAAAAAACAGCTCTTTCCCATTCGGTACATTCAAATGCTTTTGCTGCCAAGATGTTACATCATATCCCCAGTTCATTCATATCTTATGAGAGTGCAGCGCGTCTAGGTTGGGGAGGCTTCGTCGCAGCTGAGATTCCAGCTGCGGAAGCAGGCCGTGAACTACCGAAATGGGGGTAAGTGGTTTATTAGGTAGTAAGAAAAGCCTACAATAGCAGGAATTTTAGCACCCCATTCAAGTGGCACAAGTCAGAAACCTGGTCTACAAGCAGAGGAGCCAGCTTGAGAGCATCCACGCAGCGCACGCATCAAGGCACGGAATAAGCGTTAACATAACACAAGCACATATTCAGTATGTATTATTGATGATATGGCTTCTGCTGGGTAGAGTTCCTTTTTTATTGCCCTGGCTGCTCCTGTCGTAGAAGCTCAGATCTGCCAAATAACATGCGTCAGTGCTGAATCTGCAGAAACTGCTTTTAAACTCAGTCGCCTGGAGAGAACCGCCTATGGCTCGGGATACAAAGGAAGTGATTAAATAAGAAAAATCGTATTCTCCGAACGCATGCAAATGCATTGTTTATCTAAGCTCATGTACATAATGCAGTTTATGTGGCAGACATTTAAGTACTTGGTGTCTGATGGATGGTTCTCATTATCACAGCCCAGTGGCTTGTAGCAGTGTTGTTTGGCCTGTAGGATAAATAGAAGCCGTAGGTCTAACTACCAGCACTTGTGGAGATGCATGTAGACCTGTGTTATTATTCTATCCATATTAACATTCTAGCATCATGCCATTGAGCAGCTTCACAGAAGCAATTCAAATCCTGCATCATTATACAAATGCATAGGTTCGATGTAGTAGGCCCTTCATATTTCAGGTTTAATGTGCTTGGAGCAAATTTATGCTTTGAAAACACTGCTCCACCTCTTACAGCTCGCTAGTAATCACTAGCTAGTAAGTAGCTATATAATAGTTAGTAGTGTGTGTGTGTGTGTGTGTGTGTGTGTATCTCTCTCTCTCTCTCTCTCTCTCTCTCTCTATATATATATATATATATATATATATATATATATATATATATATATATATATATATATATATATATATATATATATATATCATGTCTATCAACAATGACCACCAAACATAATGAAATAATCAGACAAAAGATATTCAAAGAGAGATTTTTCTTCTCTCTCCCTTCTTCCTCTGTTATAATAGTTCTGGCAAAGACCATGTCTTCACCTGACCTTGCAGTTTTTAACAGAAGTGTTTGCAAATTGACCCCTGGGTTTCCACCAGATTATCAGCATGTACAGCTTAGCATGCTCCACAGGGACAGATGGCTGTCTCTACCTGACTCGTGACTTTAGTCAAGGATAGATGAATGAAAAAAATGGAGACAGAAAGAGAGAGAGAGAGAGACATAGAGAGAGAGAGATGGGGAGAGATCATGGAGGAGCACACATAATATAGGAGGCTGATTGAGGTGAAATACACTAAAACACATGAGACACCTTGAATGATCGAACACGGTCTGCAGTCATTGGTATGTGTGACAGTGTTCACTGTAACAGGAAGGCAGAGTCTTAATAAACAAATAACTACCCCTTTAAATCAGTCTTTTAATCTTTAATCAGCCTTTGAGGAAGTTGGCGACAGTGAGGATATTTTTCATTTTTTCTATCATGTCCTACACTGTGTAGAAGGTAACTCACTGACCAGGCACTTCACTGAACTACAGCACCATTTATTTTATCATAACTGTATGGAGAAGGACCTGTGGTGAGAGATTTCACAACTTCACTGGAGTCGCTATGTCAGCATCTAATTCTCTTTCTTTATAACAGTTTGAAGGCCAAAGACACCAAGGAAGCAATACGCTCATAGTTCCACAACTAGTCCTAGAGGCACCCCTAGCGTTCTAATGATTTTTTGAAATGTCCCTCATAAAACTATAGATGTAATATAATGATCGTCTGAATCATCTTATCAGAAAATGTTACCAGTATTAAAACTGCAAGTGGAATATATATGTATTATATACATGAAGTAAGGCTAAATGAACATTAAAACAAAATACATGTTAATGCACTACACTAATGATGTATGCATGCATGCTGAGACCACACAATGAGCAGAACAAACTGATGATTCAATTTCACTAGAACCACATAGAAGAGAGTCTATACAATAACTATGAACTCCATCATAACTGTAGTTTGAGGTGAAGAACAGCCAGTGGTGGGACAACGCCACTAAACTCAATACATCATCATCCAATTCTCCTTTTATAAGAGTTTGAGGGTCAAAGGCACCAAAGACACCCAGCAGCATCCTCATGGTCCCAACAACAAATCTTAATGGCACTCCCAGTGCTCTGATGAATTATCCCACCTGGCTGAAATGTCCTACTGTAGTGCTGTTTTATAGGTAGGACCCTTCATAAAACTGTACAGTACCCTCCACAAACAATGACACCACTTTAAACCTTTTTTTAAAAACATTTTATCTTTCATTAAAAAAATCAAAGCCGGTGCAAAAAAAAACATGATAATGCTTGATGTGCAACAATTATTGGCACCCCTTTCATTTAATACTTTCTTTTTTAAATACTTCTGTGCAGCTTCCTTTTGCAAAGCCCTGCGTCCTCTCCTACAATATTTAATGAGACAAGACAACACGACACATGTTCCAGACCCTTCAGATCCTGAGGTCCATCCACACTTGCTGACTCTCCTCTTCAGCTTAGCCATGGGTTTTAGTTCTGAGGCCTTGGCAATAACCTCGATTCTGTGGTCAGTAAATCTTTTTTATATGTTGATCTGAGCTGTGCATTGGATCATTGACCCACTGGAAGATCCAACCATGGCCCAGTTTAAGCCTACTGGCTAAGGCAGACAAGTTATGATTTTATTTCTGATCTTACTTTATGGAGTCTGTCATTCCATATATCCAAAGTAATTGCAGAGGGAAGAAAAGCAGCCTCACAACAAGCACAGATACACTAATGTACTTCCTAGTGGGGATGAGCTACATGTTTGCATGACTGTCTTTGTGTCTACACCA
Organism: Megaleporinus macrocephalus; assembly: GCA_021613375.1. Classification (NCBI taxonomy): domain Eukaryota; kingdom Metazoa; phylum Chordata; class Actinopteri; order Characiformes; family Anostomidae; genus Megaleporinus; species Megaleporinus macrocephalus. The sequence continues at coordinate 33,658,642 of CM038707.1, forward strand.
AACCCCCTTCTAGTGTTTGTTGCCAAAAAGCTCTACTTTGGTCCCATCTGACCATATAATATGGTCCCACTGAAAGATTCAGAAGCATGTGGCAAACAGTAGGGGCCTCAGTTTGTTGGTTCTTGACAGAAGAGGCTTTCTTCTGGCAACCCTCCAAAACAACTAGTGGTCATGTGGGCGTAGTCTTAGGCCTGACTCACACATGCTACCACGGAGCGATGCGGAACTGCAAATAAGTAGTACAGTACTGTAAGTAGTACAGTTTAGTGAAGCCTGTATACTGAACGAATATGAAAAACACAATACAAGAAGTTACTATACTCCACTAATTAGGCGTGCATGGCCAATAAGACCACTCAGTAGGACAAACTGTAAAAAGACCAGAACAATTGCTGATTTAATTTCATGTAAATGAAGAACAAGTGTCAAAAACACTTCTCCCAGCTGAATTTGCAATCGAGTTAGTTAAACCAGGAGAACGAAGTAAATGACGCAGCAGTGGGTCGTCTTGCTGATTAAAATGATAGAGCAGTTGTTTATGTAGCCTTAAAAAGCTAAAAGGAAAAAGCCTTTTCCTTCGTGCTGCTGAGCGATCGCTGTCTTCTGCATTCCTGTTACAGTGAATTGACTTAAGGGGGCGCTAAAACTGTCTCAGTCACACCATTAACTGCAGTCAGTGTACAATCATTCACACACATGTACAAGTGTTTCATAGCTGTGTGAGCTGTATTCACCCCACAGTCACCATAAAACTACACATAATCACACATTCATTCTCGTTCGCTCTTTCTTCTTCTCATTCTGTCTCTCTCTTTTTCTCCTCTCCCTCCCTTTTTGTCATGGTTTGGTTTTCTCTCACTCTAATCTCTTCTCTGTTTCTTCCCTCCCCTCTCTTTCCTTCTCCCTTCTGTCTGTATGTCTCTTTCTCTCCCTGTCTCTCCTACTGTCTGTCTCTCCTATTTTCCCTCTCACTGTCTTTATCTCTCAGATTTTTTTCTCTTTCTTCTTCTTTCTCTTTTATTCTCTCTCTTTCTCCTTCTGTCTCTTTCTCTCTTTTCTACTCTCTTCTCCCTTTTTCTATCTCTTCCTCTCTCCCTTTTTCCATTTTTCTTTTCTTTTCTTTTCCTCTTTCTTTCTCTGTTCATCTTCTCTATCTCTCGTTCCTGTTCTTTTATTCTCTCTCTCTCTGCCTCTCTCTCCCCTCTCCTTTCTCTCCTGCTGTCTCTTTTTCTCTTCTCTTCTTTTCCCTCTCACTGATCCCTCTCCCTACTTCTGTCTTCCCTACTCTACTCTCTTCTTGCTCTCTATTTCCTATCTCATCCTCTCTCCCTCTATTTTCTCCCTCCTTAATTTTTTTCTATCTCCCCTCTTTCTTTTACTCTTTCTCTCTCTGTTCTCTTTTATTATCCATATCCCTCTCTCTCCCTCTCTTTTTCCTTTTTCATTTTTCTATTATTTGTTATCTTTTTCTACATCCCCTTTTCTTTTCCTCTTTCTCTCTTTATCAACTCTATCTCTCTTTTTTCTGTTCTTTTTTAGAACCCCCCCCCCCTCTCTCTCTCAAGGGTTTTGACAGAAATACTTAAGTGTCATCTACTCTGTGACTGACCTCCTTATTGCTCATCACAGACAAGACCTGGCACGTTCTCCGAGCAACACAGACACCCACATCACATCACGCGACCTCGAAAGCACCAGACGTGTGTCCAATCTGCTCAGGCTGCCCGTGCCATTTCAGTGGCTCTTTACAGATGGAAAAGCACGCAAGCTCGGGCCCAAAACCTATTCCAAAGCAAATTTGATGGTGGCCATTCACATGTTGATTTACAAGCCGAACACAAAGCTTTTAACAAACCGCATGGCGAGAGAAAAATTGGGTTTGTTCTTTGTTCTTTCCATTTGCTGACAACTCAAATATCAGCAGCAGGAAGCGCCGGCTACCTCCTCTTCCATAAATAACAGCGACGCCCCCCCCCCATTATGTTGAGCGAGGGACCATTTTTTTTATCTGACTTGAATGGCTGGTGTTCCATTTGTGAAATGCATATCTTGCATCGTCTGGAGTCTCCTCAAGGAATCGTTGCACAAAACGGGCATGGAACATTAGTTTGATACAGAACCTTTGATGCCAACCGCGTGGTACGTTATCCAACATTGAGGCGCAAATGAGAAAATCCACACCACTTTTAAAAGAAGTAAGGAAGGGACCGCAGCCAAAGTGTGCTGTTTGTCGTTTTCTTAGACAAAAGGGGTGGCTTTCCTGATCTCCTCATGCATCTCCTCAAGCCTCTGAAACTTTTGCGTGCAAGGGAAAATGGTGGCTGCCACAGCAACTGATTGCTTCAGAAGATCGCGGAGGCTGGCTGCTATTTTTTTTTTTTTTTCAGCTCGGGCTGATCTTATTAGGGAGACAGAGCGAGAATGGAGAAAATGATGCCAAACACGGCTGTCTGAGGTGTCCTCCACCAGCCTAAAATTGCACCAAAAATTGACCTGCTTTTTTGGAGAGGAGGCTGGCTCTATTCATCCAAAGGATGGATCATGATGGAGGGTCTTTGCGAGCCAGAAGCATGCTGGGATGGTGGAGGAGAGGGCCAAGCTGAAAGTCATCCCAGGCTGTCGGGAAGTGTGGACAGAAAAGCCACCATCTGCTGAGGCGAAATCTGCCCAAACACAGACAGGCCTTTTGGCAGCACCGCCCGGAGAGGGCTTTTCAAGGACTGCCGTGATAAACAACAAGAGAAAAAAAAAAGACGTGCACACACACACATGAATAAACACATATGCATGCACACTACAACACACTCCCACACAGAACTCATTGCTGGCCAGCACATGTGTGCCGTCCCTCAAACGTACTAAATTGAATATATATATGAAAGCTTGCAAGCAAACATGGTGTACGTTAGCAGGTGCAAAGCTGAATGTGCCTTGATGCGGCTGCAATATACACTTGCAATGCAACTGGAAAGAAGAGTTTTCAGTTTCATGCGCTCCACATGCGCTCCACATGGGAGTACCATTGGGTAGTATAACACTAATGAGTTATAATGGGATATTTAAAAATAATCACTGTATATCAAATTTACAAAGTGTCAAATATCTGTTCCATGTCTATCTAGTAAACAACCGAATAAACTCATTCCACCCATTCACAAGAACCCATCTGCAAGACTTGCCAGAAAACTGTCTGTCGACAGAGGGAAAGCTGTCCAACATGCATTGGCATCTAAAAATAAAGCACCTAATTGCTTCACAAATACTGTCGACCTCAAAGGCCTCTTTCCCACTGTAGAGCCAAATGATTCCCATAGCTATATCGCTCTGGTTAGAGTTTCTTTTTCTAACTGATGTGCAGCAAAATCAGGATCAGAAAAAAACCTCTGAAAAACTGCACACAGTAGTGACACAGCAATGGCTAACCGCTTCCACAAATCATGGTTAAGGATGTCACTCCAACACTCTGCGTTTGTAGATACTAGTGTTTAAACACCAGTTGAAATCAGCTACCTAAGCTAATGTGACAGAAGCACCACAGAGCTGCTTTGATAAAATCACTTTACTTAATTTTTTGTTTACATTCATGTCAGCAATACACTTAGTTGGAATCAAGCATGGCACAGACTGGATCTGTTTTCTGTTTGCTAAGCTAATGTCCCAGCCAACATGTCCATGTAGGTTTTTTTTCTGGGCTGCGTGGGCTTCACCTGGGCTTGGGCTTACAGTGGACTTTTGGATAGGTCGTCCTTAGGCCCAAATAGGCAGTAGTCATGGGTTCCAGCTGGGTTCCAGTTGTGGGCCCCAGATGGGTTACTGCTCTGAATTACAGCTCACACAGGCCCCACACGCAGCCAATCCAGGCTCTAGTATTGGCCCACATGTTATAACATCCAAGGGGCCACTATGAAGCCAAAAAATACATCTTTGAAGGGCCTCAAAAGGGTTGCCTATAGTAAGACACATGTGGGGCCCGCATGGACACATGGCTAGGATTACAATCCAAAGGCCATTTTGAATTTTTGTCTCTCAAACCCCATTCACTCAACCTCACGGTCTCAGACATCAGTCATTTTCATCGAAGCATGTCGGTGTTACTTTAGTTAGTCAGTATCAAGCCTGTTCTGTGGTAAGTAGAATGATTATCATGGCTAGACTAACCAGCGACCCTCCCCAAGCTAGCAGCACTATTTAACAATCAGTGATAGCTGTTATTTGGTGACCCTGCAAGCAAACAAAAAAAAATTGATAGTCTATATGATGTTGAGACAAGATGCTTTAAACCAAATGTTCGGCCCCTAAAAATACTGTATACTACTGTAATATTTAAACATGGTTTAAACCTATGAAAAAAGTAATACCAAGTGATACCACTCAACATGGAACCACCTACTAACTGCACTGCGCTTGTTAGCGGCAAAGTAAGATATGCACATTTGGCTACGGCTTACAAGTAAAGCAAACGTGACATTTTAACTAGCAAAATACTTCCCTGCAGAAAAACAACACAGACATGAGCTCCATGCTGCTTTAAGTACAGTGCTGGTGCTGGTTTAGCTATTCATCCAGCATCAAAAGATAACATATGCTGAATTTGCTGTTGACCAGTCATGCTGGTCTATGCTGTGTTTTTAAGCAGGGTTAAACCCAAAAAAACAGAATGCGGGAAACAATGTGTGGATTGCGAGGGCACATGGTGGCTAACACATTTTGCCTTCTCACATATGTCTGAGAATATCTGCCCTTGTGATGGTAAGAGATGCTATATTAAAAATCATTTTCTTCTTCTTATTATTATTCTAACTGTGTAAATTAGTGTTACTTTGTTGGTGAATATTCTTTAAGCATTCTTCGTGTCTTCAATGCTTAAATACTGAAACTTATTTACACTCATTTTTATAAGGGAATTCCCTTTGTTGTTTGTTATGTTATTAAGTATTCTGTAATGGCGGGGGTTTCTATCTGGCTCATCAGTTTGACAGAAATCACAATTTTTTTTTTTATTGTTTTTGTCCACCAGTGTTTTCCCAGTAGGCATTATGCAAATACATCTTACAATTATCGGGAATCCCTACAGTGCCTAACAAATCCTGACTGCTAGCCACATTATAGAAATTAATTTATACATAAATACAATGCATTAGGGCTTTAATAGTAACCTAAATTGATTATAAAAGTATTTTCTTTTTCTTTGTGAAATGAATAATTCATTAGGCTAGCAAAAAAATAAAAATAAAAAAATGAAACAGCTCCGAACCAAGTAATGTAGCACGTTTAGACTTTCAAAATATACTTCTAACTTCAAGATATTAGATCATTAGAATTGGGCTTTCCTTGTCTTTAAACCAGGAAGATGATTACCTTTTTTATCTGAGAGTCAAAATCGGAAAAAAGGCATGCAAATCTAGCCCTTGTATGTTGGACTAACTTTGATAAATCAATTGGAATACGTAAGCAGCGTCCACATCTTTTTTTTCTTCCCATAAACTGCAATCTAATCTTTGTAAGTAAGTTTCATCCAGTCTGTGAATAAAACAGGTGCAAAAGGCTTATTGCATCAGCTCTCCAGGGTAGACCTTGTCAGTCTAGACCTGCTTGCTGACAGCATGAAGCCATACTAACTGCTTTTTTCTCAACCTTGAAGGAGGAGCTTAATATACTATTTCTTGACTAACAGCATAAGTTCCTAGTTTGGTGATTAGCCTGACTGACTTCACCTAATTGCTGTAATTGGCCATTTAATAAGTACTTAGTAATATTACACAGTAATATGCCACAGGCTTTGCCCTTCCGAGTAGACTGAGAGCTATGGTACAGAATGTGATATGCATATCACATGCTAAGATGTGCTGTAATCCCCTGTGCCACCCATGGCCTTCCGTTCACTTATTTTATGCAAGAGTTGATAGTCATTCTGAGTGACAGTCTCTGCAGACTACTGCACAGTACTCCAATCGCTTTGACTAGCTGAGCTAAAGATTAAGTAGTGTGTCAAGGCACAAAAGTAGCATTAAATGGTAGACTTGTCATAGCTAATAGGACTAATGAACAAGTGGGGCAGTCAAATACTGTGCAATACAATGAAATTTAATATATAACTGGTAGTTCTGGTCATAGCTTAGCTGATATGCACTCAAAGTCCCAATTTAATCTCTCATACTATATATATATATATATATATATATATATATATATATATATATATATATATATATATATATATATATATATATATATCTGCACCTGCTGAGGACACATTTTGGCTGTTTTATTGCCTGAAATGTTAATGCACTTGCAGTAATTGGACCTGCACACTTTACTGTATAAGCTAAATGATTGACAACTGAGCTCATTAAGACTAGATTTCAAACCTGCTGCTCTTTGAGGCATATTTTTAGGTAGCCAGCAACCATTTCATATGCTCCATAAACATCTATAAAACGAAACGTGGAGTTTAATTTGATGTTCACAGCTATACAGCTGATGCCAGCATACAGTCTGTTACACTACACAGTGTACCAAGTTTCGTTCATGCTTCATTACTTAATGACACAATGACGACTGCACTGGCTTTGTTCTGAAGTTTTGCACAGCTCTAAACTAAATCTTTGCAAAAACTACAGTACTAGTGATTAGCAGAGTCAGCATGCTGTCACTGCAAGATGTTGGCTCAGTTAGAGTATGATAGCACCTATCCTCCTGCAATCTCCAGATGAGATATAATAGAATGTGTTAAAGTCCAAAAGAAGACAAAGTAGAAAAGCCTGACATTAATCAGGTATCAGGCTATATACACAATATTGTATGCGATTTTCATCTATCATAATATATTTCTGTGTTTTTATAACTCTCTCCTTTAGATTAGATGGGTTTTATTTTAACTGAGATTAGAAGCCACAGGTGTCATCAGCAACTACAAAAGTGAGTTGTAATTGGATATTATTTCTCACTGATAGCTCATTAAAACCCAGTTGGGGGGATTCTGTTAAAAATGTAGATTGCAAATATTCTGATAAAAAATACGTCACACTGTTCATTCTGGACATGAAAATAAACAAGAAAATCTGTTGACAATGTTTTTGCATAATTAGTTACATAACTGCAGCATGTAATTATATTCACGTAGCACAGCAAAATAACAGCAACAACCTTACTTTTCTTGGCATTTGTCAACTATTAGCCTCAGGTGACCATGTTATATTCTCAAAATAATCATAATCATCATCATCACAATTATCATAATTATTATTGATTATTGAATTGAGATCACGAGTTAGCGCTCAGTTCTGAAACGCAATAACATTAATTATGCAATAACAATAATTAAATCTTAACCAGTTCTCTGTTTTTCATTGTAGCTCAGTGAACTAAGCAGTAATCTGGTTGAAAACCAGTGATTTTCAACTCATAATAAATACCATGTTTGTGCTTTTAGTGAATGAGTTATGTTCATTTTTAATTTTATTTTGAAGAATAATACATGTGCATTTTTTTCACATTTGACTGTTCAAGTAAACAGGAGGGCAGATCTGAACCTGCTGATGTGAAATGCAAAGCAAATACTTAAAATGTATTATGTTATTAACTATATAATCAACTCTGCAGTTATGCAGTTACACAGTGGGCTTACTAAAGTTGGTTAAGCCTCACTGCACAAAGTGCCCCCCCCCCCATATAAATATCAAATTAAATAAAAAAATAACAATTTAACCTGTTTGTTGTATCTATTTGATATAAAGGCATGCCACTCCCCCACGAGCATCTAACCTTAACCTAAATGAGTATATTAGATTACCTATTAACGGTAACTATGCATAATTATGTTCTTATTTTCAAATTATTTTCAAAGTGAAAATGCAGAGAACCAACTGCTATATTTGTTCAAATGCATATGTTGAAAAAAAAAAACATACAACAAAATATGTGCCAAAACAGGTCACATTGTTTTATCTTTTTCAACAAGTTAACTTCAGCATATAAACAAAGATTATGCATTAAATTGTACATAAAAAAATTTAATTTGAGGGATGTAAACGATCTAACATAGTACATAAAGTTGTTCGTAAATGTTAAGAGTAATCCGACCCACTCGTAACTCAGGAAGTTCTTCATAACTCGAAGTTCATGTGCAATTCTGTCTCAAAAACAAAATAGGCCGCTAATCATCCTTTTAAAAACACATTGTTCTGTGCATGAACACTACACGTATTTATACAAACATGAATCCATGAAGATTTAAAATCACTTTTGAAAGCATAATTCCATCACGGAAAAAACATCCAATGTCAACAAATATCATATCCAACAGCTTGAATTATGTAAACAGTAAACTTCTAGAATAAACAGGTGTTCGCTTGAATCATGGTGTAGTGGGAAGCAAACTGCCTACCACTCTGAACATTTTACTTTTTTTATTTTAGGGTTGGAATCATCGTAATCTCATGAAACAAACAGTATAAACTGCTTAAAGTACAATACATTATTTGTTGATATACACATATAAATGTACATATGCTTAATTGTTACACTTACATATTGTTAAGTGTTTCAATCGTAGTAGAAAATTACTTGCGTTTGCGTGGCCGGTGTGCCAAAAAAAACTTTCTTGTAAAGTGACAGCCTTAATTTATTTTCTTTTTCAAATTCCATGATGACGGAAAAATTAATGTGGTGGACAAAAAGTGTCATTGTACTCTACTTACTCTGCGAGATCGCTAGTTTTGATTAAGTGTGAAAGCTGTTTTTGAGCCTGGGAGTAGTCCCGAAGACTGAGCTCTGGTTCTACCAAAATCAGTGGGCTGAGCTTTGCTTCCAGCAAACTCTGGTGGTCTGCTGTGAGAGGGAAACTGTCCTCTCTTGCGTGGTTTATATTGTAACGTGACTGCTTCCACTTATTGGGTTATTTCCCTTTTCAGTTTTCATGGCTGGAAAATGACTCTTGTGGACAAAAAACATCATTCTTTTCTACTTGAGAGTTTGTATTCAAAGACAACATTAAAAAGCAGGTAAAGGATGTGAAGTTCAAGCGGTGAAGTTAGTGCCTATCACTTTGCAAACGTGATGGAATTCTTGTATGTACACATAACAGAAAAAAACAACACTAATAAGCCTCTCCCCCCAACTAACCCATAATCAGTATTATTTATGGACACATGTATTTGAAACAGATGTGTAAGTGTTAAAGAAATGAAATGAAATTGAGTTAGCTTGGTATTAAACTGAGGTAACTTGGCTATATATAGTATAGCATCTTTCCCTTCGTCATCAGAATTATTGGTATTTCTAAGCTTCCTTGTCTCGTATCTGTAAGACTGATTGATACATTTAAATGGAGATTAAGGGTTGACTGAGGTGGGTGTATACCTCGTACGATGATAGTGGTAGACTTCTTGGCTGGATTGCCTACGTTGTTGCTGGCAATGCAGCTGTAGACGCCGGCGTCCTCAGAGGTGATGGCCGGCAGCGTGAGGGTTCCGTCCTTCACCACACTCTTCTCGGGAAGCTTCTCCGAGCTGCTGCTCCACGTGAGGGTGGGAGGGGGCTCGCCGCCCGTGGCGATACATACCAAAGACACCGTCTGCCCAGGGTTCACCACGATTGGATCCTCTACCAGCAGCTTGATGGATGGGGAGGCTGCAGAGCCAAGAGAAGATGAGCAGCTCAGTCAGCATTCACAAGCACAGATGCTCTAACACCCTCAACATATTTCCAAGGCCTCATTTAGTCACAACTAAAAAATTTCCCTTGTTTTGTTGCTTTTCACTGGCAGCTGGTGCGAATAATGAATTCTCAAAGGTCCAGCAAATGTGTTTGCAAATGTAAATGGATTCAGTGCATAATCCCTGCATAAAGTTAGTCCACTTTGAATCTTTTGTTTGATGCAAACAATGTAGAGCATTTGTCACACCTGCATGCATTGTCTGATATTTGAGCATGCTTTTCCGATGCTCTCAGCAGGGCTGTAAAAGGTTATGCTTTTGTAGGGCCCTTCCATTATGGCTAATGAAAAAAGTCACAGCTGTCTTAGCAGGAAGAGAGCGACGAATTTGTTTAACTGTGAACAGTATACAAACATACAGCTCGAGCTAGCTGTTACTAAACGACTTTGATTACTGACTAATTGATGTGTTACTGTTTTGGTCTCTAAGCAGAGGGAAAGTGAAAGTGTCCTGTAAACCATTATGCCACTAATTCATGTCCTAAATCTACCCCAAACAATTGACCCCAAAACTGCTTTATTCTATGGTTTCAAATCCTGGGCATGAAGTGTCCCTACCCTGAGTATTTCATTAGTTTCTAATCCAGCTCTAATCCATTCAGGTCAGCTCTGGAAAGGGTTATTAATTAGCTGGATCTGGTGTGTTAGAGTAAGTGAGACAGCATTACATGTGGTGCAAGGGTACTACCGGACCAACGTTGATCAAAGGTATGTATAAAACTGCATGAGCAGCATCATATAGTGACGGCTGTTGTGTGTGACCTGTTTTATTGGTCAGTCTGAAGATGACCCTGCGGTCGGGGATGCCGCACACGTTGCGTACGGAGGCGATGCAGCTGTAGTTGGCGTAGTCCTTGGGCCTCAGGTTCTTCAGCTTCAGGATCTTAGTCTCCCCCTGCAGCTCAGAGCGAGAGGCAGAGAGCAGTTTGCAAATGTGTGTCCCAGTGCACTATACCATTCAGAACTACTACCACACTTAATTCTATTAAACCAAACATTTCACTGGTGATCTAGTGTGAGAATTTGGTGATGGTAACATAAACTGCCAGAGGAGTAATGACAGAAGCTTTTTCACAATGGCGAAAGGTGAATGGAGTTAAATGCATAGAATTTTATTCGTCTATATCGTCGCTATGTATCAATTTTTCAGTTTTTTCAGTTTTTCTACATTATTTGAACGCAATAGCTGCTCTGTCCGTCCTGTTTAAGTCTCATGATGAATGGACGAATAGAAATGCTCCAAAATCACTTGGAATAAAACCTTTTTACATGAAGTTACATTGAAGTTAAAGAAGATTCTTGTTCTCTCCTGTAAAGTTTCTATTTTAGAGTTAATTTTTTAACTATCAACTGTGACGATATGTTACTGTAGAAATTTGTAGAATATAGAAACATGTAGAAATATCACTGTATAAAAGATGCATGAGGCTTCCTTTATTGTAGAATGTATTGTATTTTTACTAAGCAAGCTCATTCAGCTTGACAAACAAATTTATTGAGTGACTCAGGTTGCATCTCGTTTTGACTATTGCTAAATACAAATCTATGACTTGGTGAGATTACACTCCTTACACATCAGTAAGTGCAACAAAAGCAGAGCAGATTAAGAAACAGGCACGTGTTTTTGCGACAGCCTTAAGGGTTAAGGGAAGGTGACCTTTAGATTATCTGACACTCCTATGGTTTTCAGGGGTCAATATTAACATTTAAAAGAGCTTGCCAGGCATGAAAATCAGGCATCCAGATTGCCTGTATAAAAATAACACTGTGGTTCCTTTTTTAAGGCCAGAATCTGGAGTAGTAGTATGTAATTATAAGCCAAGATAACTTAACGCTTCACTGATAAATGACACAACAGTAACTTTACAACCGAATTCATTTCAATTACAGTAATCTGCTAAAAGAAAAAAGAATGAGTGGTTTGGCCACACACTGGTAAAACACTAAGCCAAAGACCACCAGACGACAATTAAATTCTAGCCCTTGTTGTTGTGCATATGGTCTTGTTTTGAGGAAAGGAAAAAAGAGGTACCACTTAACACTAAGGCTCTGAAAATGTAGTTATACATCAACAAGCAATAACAATGTAACTACTGGCAACGCATTTCCGGTTACAGATGGATTACAATAGCATAGCTTATGTAAATAAATGGCATTAGGACACTGTTCCCAATTCCGGCATAGTGTTTTACCCTTATATGTCTAGACGTATCTGGATATTCATTTTTCTACATTAAATTAAATTATTTTTTTATTTTAAAATTATATAATTAACAACATTATGCGGTGAGTTTACATTTTTATTTGATTTAGAATTTCTTTTTTTATTTCTAAATAGTAATAGATACAGGTAACATCTATCTATAATAGTAATAGATATAGGTTACATATATTTAACATCTATTCTGTTACAGTAGTCCAGTTAAAGTCATTTCACCGGCATCTCAACTGCAGTTTTTTATTAATGTAATAACTCAAGTGTAACTTGTGTTGTAGCGTAATATTACATATGTGTTATTACATGCTTTTAGCAGGAGGAGTGTAAGTACCTACAGTATCAAAGTACTTATACTGAATCTGCACAAGACATTCTACCTATTCTAAATGTTTAGCTAGCTGTAGCAATATGCATGTGTTCTGACAGGGTAACAATGATACTTAGACATCAACAATTATCAAAATGCAATTTTGTAATGATGAGACAAAAATATTAAAAAATGTGTTTTTACATAAGTTGTACTACTGTAATCCACCTGAAACCGTTCACAGTAGTTACTCTACAGTTGTATGCATTGTTAATAAATAACTATGCAGTTATCATCCTGAAAGCTCTAATACAGAATGCAAATTGTACTTACTACATAACTATTTAATTATATGAGTATGTAATTGCTTTTAGATAACACAGAAAAATTATTGTACTAAACAGTTAAACAGTAAACAATGTCCTAATCAGGTGTTTTTCAATCTTGTCCTCATGGCCACCCAGCAAGTCCAGATTTTTCCTGTAAACTAGCTCCTAGTATCTGGGTGTGAAAGGCTTGGTTTCAGTGTGTTGGAGAAACACTATCCTAACGACTGCCATCGAAAGGAATGTTCGCACAGTTTACTGCACACTAGATGACAATAGCTCATAATGAATTCATCACAGGCTTTTAATTCTTCATACTCATGGGTCATCATGAATTATGCATCCATAATTGAACATTTTGAGAGAATCACAAGCATAATGTGTTAATTCAGTTGCTGATTGCTCTGTAGGTTGTCCCAACTAGTTCTTTAAAGGTCACTAACAAGTATGTGGAATTGGATACCTGGGACGTACCTGTATTAAAACAATTGTCTGCAATTTTCGGTCTAAACATTTACTGTTTAACATTCAAGTACAAATATATGACTCTGACTGCACACTCCAAAGTGTAGGACACTTCTTAGATGCTAAATTACCAGCTACAATACACTAGAGAAATTACTGGGACATGCCAAATCAACATTTCCCTATAAAAGCATGTAGCATTCACTATCAAAAGAGATCTCTCAAGACAGCAATTAACCCTTTCATGTGAAGAAAAAAAGGACTATACTTCACAAACCACTGTACATTTTTTCTCCAGAATGGTACATACAGTACAGAATTATAAGTATGTTTAGTTTCTTAAGGATCAATTGTGTGCCTTAATACCTTAAGTGAGTTTCAAGGATACACTCCATTCACTCTTCCAGGAGAAAGGTATATTTTTGTACCTTGTTATAACCTTTAGTTTTAAAGTACAAGTATTATCCCTCTCAGGTCAACGGCATTGTGGACAACATCAAAGGACGTTGTACATAAAAGAATAAATATCTCGGGAACACTGCCTGCCCCGGACTAATTTTACCTATTCCAAGTCGGGAACGCAGCCTCTTACTGTCCTACAGACTCAACCCAAGGCATCAGTGAGAGGCCATGCTAATAATATCAGTATCTCTTTTCAACATAGGGACATCTCGTCTTCAAAGATACAGTGCAGTTCAAGGCTGAATAACAAACCTTCTTGAGAGAGGGTTACGATTGCACCTAAGCCCTCATTGAAATAACACAATGCTACCCTCCTAGGAAAATAAAGTCTCTAGCATGCAGCGCTACCAAGACTTATTCGTTAATGTTTGATGTTCTTTGATGATACATACAATCATTGATCTGAGAGGGCAAGATAAAAAGCCAGAAATCAGAAAAAACAACAATACTTCAAACAAATAAAGTCAAATGGACTCTGGTACAAGAATGTCCACTGCATTAAAGCACTGCAACGTAAACTGGCAGTACCTGGGACAGTGTTTGTACCCAAAAAATACAGTTTTGAACCCTTTTTGTTGCAAATTACATTATTCTTCCTTAATTAAGTAATTTCTCATCGCTGTTGCGAAGAACAGCTGGAAATTAGTCGACTTTTTTTACTTGCTTGTGTGACAAATTACATTTTTGAGCAAGAAAACAAATGCAGAGAAATATACTTCACACATCATTTGTCTTTCATTATGACGATGAAACAAATCAATAATAACCCCTCAGCAGTCCGCATTCCATTCTAAATCTGAGTGCAGCCTCTCAGAAACTCATAGAGATCACAGTGCATTCAACAACAAAGGGCAGCCTTGTGCTTATTTTACTGTACACAGTCTCAGAATACACAGTAGACCACAGGAAGCTCCATTAACATTGATATGCACAGGCCTTATCTTGGGGCCAATTTAAATAAGTTAATAAGGAAGAAGCCAAAGTGTATTGCTGAGTTAATTTGTCGAAGCTGTTGTTGCCTTTATTTTAAAATGTAAAGAATATGATGCAACAAAGCGGATAAATGCAGCCCTGTGCTTTTCTTTTTATACAAAGTAAGATAACACGTGTACCTCAACGACTCTGGGGGCAGGTTTTAATGAGTTAAAGGAGCAATTTGTGAGACGATGCAAACTGTCAGAGGCATACTCCAAACAATAGAGGGCACCAGAAAGTTGTGATGTGAACACCAATCATAATGAAACGCACAGACCCTCCTTCTCAATGTTAGTTAGTATGAACAGCTGTTTACCCAACAGTCCAGATGAACATGATTGACAGGAGATTACAAAATGCTGCCGAGGTCGTGCTACTACTTCATCCTCTCATACTGGACTGATTTAACACGACGCTATACTGACTCATACTGACTCTTCAGGTACAAAGTGTTATTACAAGATAAAATTGGCTTGCTGGTTAACATGCTTCCTTTCCATATAACTCTGCAACACAATCAGTGTTAAAACTACAAACAGTGTTAAAACTTCAAATTCAACATTTACTGAATCTTGGAATGTTCTAAACTAAAAATCATACATATTGCTCCTTCGAAGGTTACAAGGTGAAAGTCTCAGAATGTATTGCTGACAATATGTGAGCTGCAATAGGGTTAAAAGGATTCTCCCTGTTCTGACTGATACAATTTAAAAAATGTCAGCTTTCTGGGAACAAATCATGCAAGAATGGTTCTAAATGCCCTACCACAGTCTAATCTCTCAATGTATTCTTTATTTTTGATAACTGAACTACTGACCAACTGTTTGGCTGCACCCAGGCAGAGTATCAATACTCAAATAGAAATACTCAAGCCATTTGTATATTGTTGCTGTCCAAAGAGAAATGTTTAAATGCAGAAGCTGCTGTTGTGTGAAAATTTTATGATGAATGAATCAATGGAAATACCAAAGTAGCTTGGAAAAAAAATCTGGTTCCATTAACATACATTGAAAGTAAAGACAGTTTTTGTCTTATTCGGTAAAGCTGCCATTTTGGAGATACTGATTTTTTATTGCTCAGCGATGATACAAAGAATGAGCTTGATTCACATCTATTCATAAGCTACTGTTTCAGAAAACTGCACTGTTGGTGACATATTTGGGCACTAGGCAGCACTGCAACTCAATAACAGTAGCAGAACCAATGCATTTTAAAATGCAACAAGAGCATAACTACCCATCCTGCTGAATTTAACAAAAGTTTGAGCCACTGATTCAGTGTCCAGTAATTTACAGGGCTGAAGCGACTACCCTCTCTCTCAGCTGGCTGCTGCTGTGTGAGCTTAAGATTTGTTATGCAAAGTCTGGTTTTGTCCATATATCGTAGTGGTTGTGAATCTTTACTGGATCAGCAGCCATAGGAGCTTAGTTTATTCACAATCAGTGTGCCTGTGAGCCTTCATGAAATATCTCCAGGGTCCCTGAACAAAGCCTGGGCAGGACACAGGCACTCCTACGTCCACACTTGTTTTCGTTTGAAGCTGATCACATCACATCATGTGGACCCACAGGTGCATTAAAATCATTTCTGTTTCATTTTCTGAAATGCTCTGCTGACGATAAAAACATAGATTTTTGATGTGTGAAATCAGCTAACTATCCCTCTGAAGGAACCCTGTGAGTAAATATGTGCTGATCTGTTCCGAGCGCAAGGTTGATGATGTCCTCTCGGTGAGTCAGTTAAGACATGCTCTCCTTCAGGCCCAAACACATCAGCCCGACCACTCATGAGCAGAACACTAATTACAGCTGCAGACCGCCCGCCGCTGATAACGTTTGCTGAAGACTGAGCAAAGCGCTTCAGCTCCTTTTGATGCCGGCATTTGGGAATTTAATTTGCAGAAATGAAATGATAACTGCTGGCTGGAATGCATTGTGCCGCACTCGTGCCTTTCTGCAGATTTCTTGGTGATGAGGGGTGTTGATGAAGGGTGGGGGGTCTATAGCCCAGTTGACTCGGGAGTACATTTCGAGCATCTCCGCTTCCAAAGCAGACAGTGGCGGAAGCAGCAGAGTTGGTGGGACGCGTCTTTGATCTGGCTCCCCGCTCATCAGCACAGATTAGAATATCAGACAGACTGCGGCGTGCCAGGCCTCAGAAGTAAGATCATTCAACTGCTTTCATTTCCACATAATCATCCAAACCCCACCAACATAATTCTATTAAAGCGATGGCGCCTCTGTCTCTCTCTCTCTCTCTTGCAGCCACCTCTCGGCCTGTTTGGGGCTGATATCAGAGTGCGTGTTGTCTTTGGCATGCAGCAGCCAAGGCCCTGACGGGAACTCGACCGGAATAAAAATCCATTTGTCAAAAGATCGAGCGGAGGAGATAGAGACGGAGACGTATCAAAGATGGAGATAAAGGAAGAGAGAGAGAGAGAGAGAGGGAGTGAGAGTAATGGACAAACACAAGGAGAGTGATAGAAAGTGATAGAGAAAGACAGAGAAAGAGACAACAGGAAACAGCCGAGTGAAAAGGGCACACAAACAGGGGGATGCATTGATTTGACTTGATGTAAATGTAAATGCACATGAACTCACTGAGCACTTCCTTAGGTACACCTAACTCTGCAGTTCTACAATTATAGACTGTAGTATTCATTGTTCAACAGTCAGTCGCACCACAGGACCACCACAGAGCAGGTGTTATCAGAGAGGTGGGTCATTCTCAGCATTGCAGAGATGATGGCGTGTTAGTGTGTGCTGTGCTGGTGCGAGTGTATCAGCTGCTGGAGGTTTTATAGACCTCAGTGACACTGCTAGACTGAGAATCGCCACAGACCACAAGCACCTGCATCCTGTGGGAAGAAAGGGTCCGGTGACCCCTGATGAAGGCCTAGGTGATAATTAACACAGATGACCATCTGCCTCTGACTTTACATTTACAAGTTGGTCCAGCAAGGCAGACGTGTCTACTGCAGTGGACAGTGAGTGGACACGGGGCTTCAAAACTCCAGCAATACTGTGCTGTCCGATTCACTCACACCAGCACAACACCCACTAACACATTACCACCATGTCAGTGTCACTGCAAGGCTGAGAATGATCCATCACCCAAATAATTCCTGCTCTGGGGTGGTTCTGTGGGCACCAAGTGAAGAATGGGGTAAAAGCTGGCTAACAAGGTACGTAGAGAAACAGATGGACTACAGTCTATAACTGTAGACCTGCAGAGTGTACATAACTGCAAAACTGCACTCTTTATCAACTACAGCATGAGCAGAAATGATAAAGTTGATTAGTCTGTGTAGAAATGATGTATGCATATATTAGATGTTTGCATTCAAATCAAGTAAATTAGATTTTTTCCAGGGCAGGTCTTTATGAAGCTTGAGTATGTTACACAGAGTCATAGATTCAAATGTTCAAATATGACATCCAGCAGTGCGACTGCAATGGCCGAATGCACCGCCCCGCCTCCCCCCATCTTGATGCATGTAAACGCTGCTAGACTCTCTCCCCTCTGGCCACCCCCATGGGTGACATAGTAAGCTGGCATTTAGAGACACAAAAACAACAAATGCAGAAAAGACTTCGAATACATCCCCTGATCTTTCTGTTTTCAGCAAAAAACCTCTCAGCGGGGAAGGCAACAGAGGCGGAGAGGGAAGAAAGGCGAGGGGCCCCCGAATGGAAGTGACACGCTCCTCTTGGCTAATTACCAGCGCCATTCCCATGCTGGGTTGGAAATGCCACCTCTGTGTTTCAGTGTGTCTTTTTGAAAGCAGTGAGGATGAGCGCAGGGAAAGCTCTGACTGGCCTGTTCGCGACATGCCGCTCGCTTCCCCTCCTCATCTCTACCTGATTATCTGTGTTCTGCTGCCTCCTGCTGAATCTTACTGCAGTGTAAAACACTAATGATGAATAATGTACTGAAGCTGCGTGCGCTGGCTCTACTGAGATGTGTTGATATGTATCGAGTTGACTGTATGGAAGATAACATGTTGTCAGTTAGACATTTAGGGATTTTGCCTTTTTCTTGATTACCTGCCAGAGCAGTTACATGCATGACCACGCTGGACATAGAAATCTAGAACTGTTTGCTGCCATGTTTTCTATCACTGTGCAAAAGAAGCACGAGGCTGTGCTTGTGTGCTGGTGCAGTGTGAGTGCACAAGCATGTTGAGAACAGCATTAAGGCTGCTGAGGGACTGATATTGAATGCTTTATCAGATGACAATAAGATGTGAGTGAAGTATGAAATACATTTATATTTTTGTTTTCTTGCTCAAAAAGGTCATTCACAAAACAAACAGAATAAAAAATATGATTACTGATCATTTAGACCATGCCATCATATAAGGGGGATACAATAATGACCACTTTTGTGAGTAAACCAGTTTCTTACTCTCATAACTACATATTAGTTTTAGAGAATGTACAATATAATAAGTCTTAAGATTAATAATTAAATAATAATAATAATTATAATAATAATAAGAGGATAATGCCACTAGTGTATACCCAACTCTAAGGACCGTGACTTACCAATTAAAATAGTGAAAGATTTGGGATGCACATGACTATGTTACCTTTTTTACCTTTTCCTTTTACTGTTTACATAATTACCTTATTATTAAAAACACACACATTTTAGAACATGATCTGAGTTTAAATTGATACCTGGGATGTGGGAGCCATATATCGTCACTGTCCAATGAAAAATATGTATCTCCATTTTTGGCGATTTTAAGTATTCCACATCATTTGACCACAGCAATGGTCAACGGAAAATTTCATGATGAATGGACCAATAGAAGTGCTCCAAAATAGTGTGTAAAAATTCTGGTTCCATTGACTTCCATTAAAAGTAAAGTTTGTTTTTGGTCTCTCCTGTAAAGTTGCAATTTTGGAGATATTTGTTTTTCATTGGACCACGATGATATACTACATGACTAGCTCTATCACAGAAATCGTATGTGTGTTGATGACATCACATTTGGAATAAATTCACAACTTTTGTGTAGTTTTTTTGACGCTTGTTATTGCTACTCTTATGGGTCCTGTGGTCATGCTGGTGATATTCCGATGGGCCATTCTACCCTGAGTTCGGGATGAGGGGGATGATGTCCAGGCTATTTTAATATTTTGTGACACAAATGTTTCCTTTTCAGCATTTTGCTGCACATTAGATTCCTTCTCAGAAGATGATTCCTCATGATCTGAACTTCATCGGCACTGTGTTTGTCCAGTCTGCCACATTCTTGATTGGCATCCTAAACTACAGGCTCAATTTTGACCTTAAGCAGGATGGTTTTCTCTAAATGGTGTACAAACTTTCTAATAATATCTTCATTTATGCATATTTGTATCATCATTTAATTAAGTTTAATTAAGTTTAAGAAATATAAAGTGTAATAGTATTTTAGAGACACTGGAACAAGAGGAACAAGAAAAAGAGAGTTAACAAGCCATGTGCTGACATTTATTTAGTTTCTTCTTTTTTCAGTTTAATTCAATGGTATTTTTACAGAGCTTTTTACAACAGATGTCTGCAGCCCTTGTATTGTTTCCAAATATATTTTTTTCAGCTTTTTTATTGTGTCCTGCATCTGTGCCTGACTCTGGAAGCATCTGCACTCTCTATAATTGTGTTTTGCACTTTAGTTTTACTGGCCATGAAAATACTCTTACCTGTGTGAAGAAAGGTTCGTAGATCTCCACACCTTTGTCAGAACCTTGAGACAACACGTCCCGTCCCCTGTGCCAGCTGTAGCGGACCGGAGGGTTGGAGTTGGCCACACAGCGGAGAAAGACTGTCCGCTCGTAGTAAAACTGCTCTTTGGCTTCTCCTATACTCTGATGGACTGTCACCACTGGGTCATCCAAGTCTGAACAAAAACAGAAATAATCCATTTCCGTTTTACACCACAGAAAAAAAGATGGAGCAAAATGAGTTTGGCAAAGACAAATGAAACATTTTAGCAGCACAAACCATTGTCGACCGGCTCACAACAAATTATTTATTAATAATTATTTATTATTAATTATGATGGTTGTAATGAATGTTGTATTGTTAATTTGGCTTTATATTCACAGAAGTGTGAAATTATAATTAACACCAGTTAATCCTTCAATAACAACATAGTTTCAACTGTATGTTTACACCACTTTCACCAGGATTCACCAGGTTATTTCAAAAGTGTGGATGTTACACGTAAGATGTATCCTATCAAGCAAACCTCAATTCTTAATGAATGTTGAGACAGTATGTCACATACAATTAAAAACAGAAAGCACTGATTTGACCTCAAATAATTAGATACTTAATTTAAGTCCCATTAACAACCTTATTGATTCTAAAAATTCCAGTGTAAGACAGGGGACACTGGAAAACTGCAGTCGTGCTTGGACATAAAAGAAGCATTCAGGAAAAGCCTAATTTTTTATGAGCAAGGATGGGCCGCGGCTTGCTACTTTGCTAAAAGATGTGCCAACGAACAATCCAACAGTCTAATACCACCTGTTCTTAAGAAAGAAAATTCTTATTCAGTATGATTCCAATGGATTCTTAGGTGGCACAACAATATAAACAATTCTGTGGTTTAGGAGAAGGTCATGACTCTGACGTGAGCTTTTTCTAAGGTCCTTTCTCAAGAGCAAATTTAATTGAATAAAGTGGCAAATGTGAATGAGAATTTTAGCTATTGTACCTTCTATGGTGATCCATAATTATACCATAAGATGCCAAATATGAAAAGATCAAGATCAAGATAAAGCTCTATGCATAAAGGACAAGGCTGGAAACCACAATTATATGTCTGAGGCCTGCAATCCCTCAGATGGCACTGCATCAAAGACTGACATGCTTCTGTGATGGAGATCAACACATGGGCTCTGTTGATAAACACTGTCCATCACTGCAGCCACAAAAGTAAGTTAGGACTGCTATGCACAGCTGAACCGCCACTTACTTCTCTGGGCTTGTCTGAAAAGGACACATGCATAGTGGAAATGTGTACTGTGGTCTTATGAGCCAATCTTTCAGAGTGTTTATGGAAATAACTAATGTCGCATCTAGACCAAAGAAGAAAAATGTCATGGGCTGGTTGGTACTATGCCTATAGCAGAGGTCACTAATAGGCGGGCCACAGTTGTCTGCCAATGCAGACCCAAACCAATAAACAATTGAGAACAATTAAATATTGAAAGTGTTTATTATAAGCAGCGGAACTTTTCTTGTCTTTACGGTATGCGGTATTTGTGGCGCAGTAAACTCACAGACCAATCACTTGCGTTGTAAGATCAACAAAAGCAAGTACAAAGGTACAAAGAGAGAAGTAGCAGCTGGAGAATAAGGCTCATTCTGTTGGCAAGCTTTAAAAAGTTTTATTTATTTTTCCCTATAAATAAGCACTTTATAAGGAACTTTTTTCAAACACATTCAGTTTTTTTACCTCTTGTTTCTACTTGAAGTAAGGAAAAAAAAAACATTTATTCAAGTTTTATAAATAATTCATTCAGTTCAGCATTTAAACAGTAAATACTGTTGAAATATACTGAACGGTATTTGTAATTTTTTTGGTCTTTTAGTTGCTGATGGTATAAGATGCTGATACTAGGCTACTTCAGTATACAGGATATGGCACTGAATCATAACACAAGTTAGGAATTATGATAGTCCGGACGCTAGCCTGAGGAAATTTCCTCTTACTGGTCCTTACTGAATTCTAATTAAATACCCCCGGCCTGTAGTATATGTCAATGCATCATTAACACTTTATGATGAAGAGCAAGCATGTCTGCTAAATCTCTGTACGTTTGTGCAGCAAAAGATGGATAAATAATGACAGTTTCACTTCCATGAGTGGATTAATCATTGATTTCATTCCTCAAAATGATTATCATTGTTAAAAGGACAAATTGTTCAAGCAGTGAAGAGCTTGGGATGTGTTGCGGTTTTCAAGTATTTTCCTTGAAATGATAAAGTCTAATTTGGGACTTGGGTCTGAAATTCCAGGAGGAGAAAAATAACATTTTTTTCAGCTGCAATACTTCCCTTTACGCCCAAAGGCAGCAGACACCCACATCAAATATGTAGCAGGTGGGATGATAAGTGAAATGTTGCAACGGGGGCAAATCACTCAGAATTTTCATTGGCTTTTCCAGTGGAGGAAGAAAAAAAATCATTTTAGAAGCTGTCAGGCTCCAATTCTATTTTTACCCTCCTCCCCAAGGGCAGACTGCCTTTCTTAATCAACGACCTGCAATGTCTACCCCTCCAGCTAGGACACCACGTGGACACTGTGTGAGGTCTAAAGCAGACCCACAATACATTAACATACATCCTCCAACAACTGTCATACTCCATCCTCTTCAATGTGTCTCAGATTCTCATCAGTTGAAGTTGATCTTTTGACTTCATGGGTTCAATTACACAGACAGTCTGAGCGAGGCGAGTTGTCGGCCCGACCAAGCATTTGCTCGCCCCGATTTAAATGGATTTTCAGTTAACAGTTTTACACGCTTGCCACATTAACTCTTGGCAAATGTCATTTCTATTAAGTTTGATGTCATTTCACTTGTTAACGCTTGCCTTATAGCCATATTATTTGAAAACATTCGTGCTGTGCGTGAACCTAGCGAGATCCTTGGCTTCCACTGGGTGCAAGACATGATCAATTTACCAGGCGGTCTAATCAGGAGTTAAAGAGCCAGATGACCAGTGACTAAAAGACATTGAATTGGAATCAGAAATGATTAGCACTGACCTTTTTCCTGGCCATGGATCCCATAACCGTCTTAATAAACATCCTCCGCTCACGCCATTACGATTTAGAGAGGAAATACAGAACACATTGAAAATGTTAATCAGTGAACGCACCCTTTAATTTAGCATCCCCTTTTCCCCCTCCTAAGGGTGAATGAAGATCCCAGTCTAATCAGGGAGTGCAGGGTGCCAACCAGAATGCTGATTCCTCACTTTCATTAAGGCACGTTCTGCCCTACAGCCCCTTAATCAAAATCTAGAGGCGGTCAATACTTCATCCAGGATCCATTACGGCCACGCAGGTAGGAGCAATTACCTCTAAGACGACGGTGGCGCGCTCAGAAGCGAGCGATTGAGTGGGGCCGTTTTGGCAGAGGCGACTGCTTTAAATAAATACACTGATTCATTACAGAGAAAGGAGGGACGGCAAAGCTTATCGCCATGCTTTACACCATTCCTAGCCGACCTAATACCTTTGATTACACAGCCTGGATAAGAACATGAACAGACTCCGAACATCGGACCGTATGAAAGCGCTGGAGAAACAGGCCAGACGTCGGATTTAGCATGTTGCTGCTACATTACAGTCTTGTAGATTGGGGGTCTCGCCATATCCTTTAACTGTGTTAATGTGTGAGTGGCTGTGATGCAGTGTACATTTGTCAGACGGCTATTTATAGGTAGGCATATGCAAAAAAGCATGTGGGCGCTGGGAGCTACCAAAGATAAATATGTAAATATGTAAATGTGCACATTGGATTAAAAATACGATGAATTTCAAACAAAATCCAACCTCCTCCCAACAACCATCAATCTTGTGCTGCTACAAGTGCCCATGCTGGTGCAGCACAATTACCCATCATGCAAAGCAGGAGTCACGCTTGATGGATTCCTGTGCTTAAATTTTAAGATTGTATGCGAAAAATGCATGCTTTTTACTTTTCTCCTCGCAGTGCAGACGTTAGAGTATACACAGGCCGTGAATGCCCTTAAAGGTGCTGTGCAGCTTCCCCAAGGCACCAAATGGACTATCGTGTCCACTGACTTTAAAATGTGGGCTTCTGCCCATTTTGGGAGAATGTCCAATAAAACTTTAATGCAAATTTCCAGGTTGGGAAAATCATTAAAGTGCACCATGACCTTAAAACAATGGTCACAAACCCTAGTCCTGGATATCTAACTTCCATTGGACTGTAGTTAGAACCACAGTCTACTCCAGCATATTAACATTTTCATTGTCTTTGGTTGGTTAGATCAAATTCATTAGTGCAGCTCAGGGCAAGAGGCAGCATGTGAGATGAAAGTTAGAGCTAAACTCTGCAGGAACACAGAGAACTCTAGAAGAAATATTGGTGACCGCTGGACTAAAGGTTTGTATTTGACCCACACTTCAATTCTTTACAACGCAACTTCCAGAGTTTACTCACATTTTACTACATAACTGGCACAAACATGTCATGGAAGTGTTGTACCATGTTGCTGTTATTTGGCATCATCTTTCATAACGTTTAATCTCACTATGGCCAATTAAAATGTAGAGCAAATATTAGCATGTGACATAAACTGTCATAACATCAGCCATTATGACATAAAGCTACAGTAACTGCCAATAGTGTTAGCATGGCACTGTAATATTACTTAACATGATGACAGCATCCATTACAGCACATGACATCTGCTATGATATGTTGCGGCATGGTTATGCTAACATTATACAGCCAGGCTCAAGTCAAGTGTTACTTTGCATTGTGTTAATATATTTTTGCTTAAAATAACCAGAGTCTGCGTTTAATGACTGCTGGTTTTACTGCATTTATTTAATTAGCTTTTTTCGTTTTAAATTAAATCTAAATTTAATGATTTCAGTATTGGGAATATTTGTTTGATTTACTTTGTTTATTTATTGCTAATTTTGTTTAAAAATATTATGCTGTTTCACATGAGCTTGTTAAAAATGGTAGTAAACCAGTTTCGACCATGTTTCATGACTTGCTTGCGCTAATAACTACATGTAGCCCTGCCGTGGCATATAGCCCCGCCCTCGATCGGTATTGGCTATCGTCTGATCGTGCTGAAAGGTGATCAGCGATCGGAATCGGCCTCAAAAACGCTGATCGGTCCATCTCTAATTCCAATAATCCAAAACATTATTTCAAACACATTTACATGACTATGAACATGAGAACAACTTGATTTCCATAAAGTGAACCAATGTTCCGATTACTAAAAGTATAGATATCGTGTATATATATCAAGAGTCAGTGGTTCCAGCTTCCCCTTAGAGTAGCGTTCACTGATTTATCCATAGAATAATTAATACATGAACAGTTCAGCATAAATCTGCCAAAGTACTGCTAGGCAATTTTACAGCTGTATGTGAATATGAGGGCTACAATTAAGGCTTCAACCATAGCCACGCTATGCACAAGCAGCCAGGCTTCAGCCTGCACTATTACAGAGAATTCCTAGGAAAATGTGTTAATGGTGTTAAAATAATTACTGCCCTTAATAATTGGTCACATTAATGAGTTTGACAGGCCTGCAAAAAAAGAAAACTACTCTGTAACTTTAGGTGAAGTTGAAGGAAACTTTGTCTTGTTGAGCAGTGAGGGATACCTTTGTCCTCTCCGAACAATGATTAAGTAATCCCTACCACACTGAGAGCCCGAGGATTTTTCTTCACATTCTGGCCCCTGGATGCACCAAGCAGAGGCTCCATGTAGAGCAGGCTGGGGGCTTAATCAAACGCAGCGCTCTTCCCCGGTGTAATCTATAGCAGTCATTATGGAGAAAAAGCCCATCAAGCCCATCAAGCTGTCAGTGCTAGGTGTCACAGGGCTGGAATTAAATTCACCCTGACTGTGTGGCACTAATCACTGTCCCGGCTTGATTACACGCGGCACTGGTGACCCGGGTGACATTTGCATGGCAGCTTTCCGTGTAAAAATAGTCCCATTAAGGCAAAGATAAGCAATTTGCCTCCAAGCTGGAAACAGGGGGGACGGGAAGGCTCGAAACTTGCAAACTGTCATTTAGCAGATGTACGGCTAATGAGGTGATGCTTGCAGTGGCCGCTGGGGCTGCGACTGTGGCCTGCGAGAGGCGGACCAGGCTAATTCCCAGAGAGCTCTTGGGGCTGAGATATGAAGGTGAGGTATTAGAGGGAAAGGCTATTACCTGGCACTAAGCTCTGACGGGCAACAACTTTGTCATCACCCCCTCAGCCCTCAGATCTAAAAACAGCCCACAGCAATGTCTACGTTCCAAGGTCTAGGAGGGGGTTCGGAAGGGGGTGGGGGGCAAAAGATGTAGACCCGTGTTCCCAGCTAAGCTGCAAACAGGCCTTTTCTCTCAGGCCTAGATGGATGATTTCACATATTAAGACTGGCTGCTGAAATTGTGACTCGGGCAAAGGCAAGATTAAGTGTCTGTTCGCAGCAAGGTTTCGCCGAGCAAGAGTGACTTTGTCTAACGCTCAGATACTGTGCAGCTATCAGTTTGCAAATTAAAGCTGCCATTCCAAAGAGACTTATCAGCATAGAATGGAATGCCTTATAAAGGAACGCAGCAGCCAGAAATGACATAATTCTCTTTGCAATTATGAACCAGGCAAACGGCGCGAACAGAGAGAGCAGATCAATACGGCCACATCAGCGCATACCGCACCACCTCGATAGCTACAATAATAGTACAACACAGCCGGGATAGAATTGTCAAATACACTTCAATGGGAAACACAAAAAACAGAGCCTGTGCCCTTAATTGGAGGTGTTATTGGATGCAGTCGTTTTTGTTCCATTATTCATGTGCATGGATTTTGAAGTGTGTCTCTCTCTTTGATAATGAGAAATTCTTTTGAAGTTTTCCTCCTCTGCACTACCTGCCTGCGCTGCAGTCTATATCTCATGGTGGGACCATTACGGGGGTATAATGATAAATATATTACTCTAGCTGTGAGAAGTGTTGGGGTGTAACCATTAAATAAAAGATTATGCAGAGAGAAAGAGACAGAGTGAGAGAAAGAGAGAGAGAGAGAGATAGAGAGACTCAGAGAGTGAGAAGAAAAAAAAACGCAGTTGAGAAACACAAACCTCCCAGTGAACGCTTCAGCAAAGACGAGTCTTTTCTACTTCACTGGTCCACTTACATATGTGTGATATACTGAAAAATTAATTAAACATACTCGCTGAGAAAGACACACAACCTCAAATCTTAAACCAATGCTGGCAGAAAACCTAGCATGACTTTTGCACCACTAAACATGACATTTACTCAGACAATAATGAACAAATGCTTAATGAAAAACAGTGAAGTACACTAGGAGATGGCTAATGACACAGTTTAAGCTGCTCTGTGTTTGTACTCTAGCTCCCTTATTTGCAATGAACATGGCTATCATTTATTTAGTTATCTGGAGTATGATTTTACAATTAGACTCCTCTTCTAAATGTTTAAGAATGGCCTTAATTAGTTTAGTAAAGGTTATTAGTTCTTAAACACTTTTAAAAGTATTGATAAGCAGTTAAAACACAATAATAAAAGAGCAAAAGTGTGCTGTTCTATTTGATGAATATGAACAAGTGATGAAACCGACAACCCTTTAATGCTGACTGATGGAGAAGAGAAAGTATGATCAGTTTAATAGTATGGGTTCACTTTCAGGTCAACAGGACCCTGTTGCCCTTTTATTGTGTGTGTTGTAATTACTAATTAATAATCAATGATAATGGTGTTATGATGGAATTCATAAATTCATAGTTTTGTTCAAAAGTGGCACCTTATTTGGTTACAGACAGTATACATTTTTCATATTGTTTAAATTTAATAAATAAATATAAATATGTTATTTAGTTATTTTGCTTCATCTTGCTATATCATTTGAACATGTTTAATGATGAATGGGCCAATAGAAATGCTCCAAATTCACTTATTCACATCAGCTTACGTTAAAAGTTAAGACTGTTGTTGTCCTCTTCTATAAAATGATGATTTTGGAGACTTGCTTTTCTTTTGACAATAACGATTTACACTGATTTTCAACTCACTGTACAAAAGTCAAGGTATTCATTTTTAGGGATCAGAATAAAAAGCAGCAATATCAGTATTTAATTTGGCTGCCACTGCTTTTGTGCACTTTACTGCAATCTTGGCAACTACTCTCCATCCTTTCAATATTAAACCAATGAGTTACAGCTGTGTTCTCTCCACAAAAGCTGTTCGTAAAGCTCTCACTAACCTCACGTTTCTTTCTCATGTGCATCTAAAATGACTATGGAGTTTTATCTGAGGAGATTACATAAAAAATACTCATCTGCATAATGAAAGTGAAAAAATACTTTCCAAAAAAGTATTAAAGCTACAGACAAAATGAGGCTCCGCACATCCACGCAAGACCTGCTAGAGCACTGAACCTGTCACTATCATCATATTAACAGCACCTAAATCTTTCATCTTTGAAAGAGAGGAGAAAATCACTTCTGCTTCAGATCTGTAAAAATCCACAGGTGTTTCCTTCCATCCTTCCCTCCACTGTGAGAAGACAACTCTGTAAGGGTGTGTAGCTGTACAGAGGTTGTTAGTAAAAAATGTAAATGGGGAAAAGTTTGCACTAGAACTCTGAAACTGCACATCTGGTATGTGGAGCCAGATTAGATGGACTCCTTAGTCAAAAGTTTTAGTCAACAGTAAACTCCCTGCGTGAGAAGCAGAAAACACAATTTAGGACTGAACAGTAGGAGTAGATTAACATTCCCACGAATTTCTGTGAAAAACTGAAAGCAAGTCCAAACAGTGGATAGTTAGGTTAGCTGTTGTTAAACCGATGATTTTTCCCAAACTTATAATTAACGGCTGTTTTGACTTTAAATTAAATACATGAAAATAAATAAAATGCTTATTCACAAATTGTACATGAAGCAAAAATGATTAAACCATTTCCAGGTTTACTTACAAAGAAAACATGGTAAGTTTAGAATATATTAGGATGGTTTAAAGTCTTTTTTGAAAAAAAAAAAAAAAATCACTTGTATATTTCACTGTCTTCCTGTCTTGTCTCCCCTACCACCTTTACCCTTACCATTGTATTATATGTATGGACAGGTTGATGGCATTGAAATTTCTCCACTGTGGGACTAATAAAGGCATTGATTGATTGATTGATTGAACTACATGTAAGGAATTAAAAAAAATTGAGCTACTGCTTATTATAAAGGCAACATCTGTGAGTTAAAACGCTTAGTTATTCAATGAAACCAATTCTACAAGCCTCAGATTCAGTGTAAAATGTTATTATTATTAAAGTACATATGATTCTTGTCAGAAAAAAGTCTGGCCATAATCATTTTATATTAAAAGTAAAGTTTTGTTCTGACAGCTGCGATATTCTGGATCATAGAAATCCCAGCTCTTTTTATATATAGACCTCCATTTCAGATAAAGAGTCGGACTAGTTGGTTCTGTTGTTTCTGGCCACCTGTGCTTTATTGCATCATTAGATTCTGTATAAATAATGTAACACAGGTCTAGATGTTGCATTTGCATTGATCTGTCTGTGCTGTGATTTTTTTAACGTAAGAATCAATAATGTGTCAGTAATGAAGGACATTGTAAGCGTAAAAAGACTAAATTAGAATAAATAAAACACACAGCAAGCATTATGCCCAACAGTTAAGTCACTCTTGCATGTAATACAATATGTTAAACCTAAACATTCACCAAACTGATTAAAACATTAAGTGGCGAAAGCTATTACAAGAAACACTGATAGATAGACATAGACATATTCAATGCCTCAAGGATCACCACATAAACCCTTAGAATCCACAAGACTGGCATATACTTTACAATTTTAATGTAATTACATAATTATGCAACTAATTATATAGTTATGTAATGAATTACATTTATATTTTATATGTGCTCTGTACCAGTAGAGTTACATCGGCCCTTTTATTTCATTATGTTACCACTAGAGGTAATTACAATATCAAATACTTAAAGCATAATAAAGCATAATATCATAATATCATAATTTGATGGTATGTATTGGGTGAACAACGTAGGAATCACAGCCTGTTTCAGTACATTAGTCCAGTTGGCTGTGTCGTTCCTGGCCATCTGTGCATCGTTGCATCATTAGGTCATGCATTACAAAGCCAACATAAGGTCTGGAGTGGATTCTTCATGTGGCATTTGCATCTGGAGGCTGTTGCTCAACATGGGGACCGGAGAAAAGCATACTGTCAAGAGGGTGAAAAATCAACATAATCAATCAGAGATAGAGCCAAAACAACAAAAGTTGCATTGATGCCCAATTACTTTCAGTGATAAACAAAACCATTCTATTAGAGACAGGTGGTTGGAATCAGCATATTCTTGCTCCAAACATGCAATCAGGAAAGATTTGGCAGATTTGTGTTGCAATTTTATGATTTTGGTAATGTGAGTCAGGCAAATGCACTCTGGGTGTATGTAAATGCTGCTGCTACACCTGAACTACAGCACTTTATTTGACTTGATTTGTTATTCAAATAGAGAACAGATTTCTCATTCATGAATGTAAAATACAAGAACAACCCACACACTCAAACAAAACTCATTATTATTTGAATTTAATGAAATTAAGGAAATTATTTTCATACAATCAAATCATTTATGCCTTTTTTAAGCCAATCACTGATGACCAGTCATATTCAGTTCCTAAAGGCCACCATAATAACTCCTAGAAATCAAGTTAATATAATTTGCTGTTCCAATAAAATCAATCACAAGATTGATAATCACAAGAGCTGCAATTTGTAAAAATTATAGACTAAACTATCAAAAATGATATATTAAGTTAACAGTTGACTACACTGTTGGCTGGATATTTGTGGTTGGTGGACTATTCTCAGTCCAGCAGACAATTCTCAGATTTTCTTCATATCACAATAAATATTTTAGTTTTAATGTAATATCAAATCCCACTCCACTTTTGGTATGATTGGCAAAATGTAATAGTTAGTGGAGGCACTGCTACATTGATGAAACTGAAACTGTGGAAAAATGTCTGAGAATGTAACTAATGGAGTCTTCACCTGCACCTGCAAGTAAAGCGCTTAATCACCTTTGTTGTTTGTAGCTTTGGCTGAGCATTTGGAGTGCAGTTAAAGTTCTGCAGCCCAAGACCTGTGGCTGTGAGTGTGTAGTTCAGAAGGGCACGCTGGCACCTCTACTGCGGCCTCTGCTTGGCATGCTCCTCAGCAGCTCCAAAAACAAGCCCTGAATAATTCACCAGGCATTTTTCACCTGAAAGCCTCACTGACTGTGTGTGTGTATGTGCTGTGTGTGTAAGGGTGTGTGTATACATTTGTGTGTATAACACACTAATCTTTCAGCCAGTGCACTGAGGTCACCTACCCGACTCATCATCATTAAATAAAATCAGCTTCTACTTTGCAGCTGAGAGGATATCAGGCCTGTTCGCTCATCGTCTCTGCAGGGCAACACAATCACGTTGTGAGCCGCCAGTGAAACAGACAGCCAGAGAACGCTGCACATAATGCAGTGGAATGCAATGATGTGGGTTGTAGTGAATATTGAGAATGGAATAGCACTGCATAGCATTATACTGATTTCTACAGTGCAGATTACAGGTGGTGCATGAAGCTGTAATAACAGTGTACAGGGACTTTGAAGAATGAATAAATGAATAAACAGGTGTTGCATCTGTAACTGTCCAAAATATAATCGAAACATAACAGTGCCATAAGAGAACCTCCAGAACAAAGAAATGGCAGACTTTAGTATATTATTCAAAAATATGTCTGCATCATTATTATTCTTTCAAATGTCAACCAAATTATTTAGAAGTGGTTTCATGTAATATCATGTGAAAGTCAAAAAAAATGTACCAAAAATAATTCACACTTGCGCTGATAGGAACCACGTGTCCAAAATGTTTTATCCCTCTGAAAGCTCCCTCATAGGAAGTTATCATGTGAATTTTTATTTTTTACTTTACTTTTATTTTTTTTTATTATTATTTTTGTTATTTGTTTATTATTTCGGATTTACTATTACTATTTAATTGACAACAATGCATATGTGTGGGTTCTCTGGTTGTTTTGGATAGTAGATAAAATCGCTGTATTTGCAATAAAGACATTAGGGCTCTGTTTTGGCAACAACCAGGCGATATCACGCCACCATGATACAGAGGTTATTACTCAATATATTGTGATATTGCAAGCAATGCAATTTAAAATCTAATTTCAGGAAAACTGGCATAGTATAAGAAACACGCCTCTTCATGCATAGCTTTGCTAATAAGAAGATTAGAGGTGCACCCTTATTCTACTCGTTTACCTTGAAGTAGAGTCTAATGGCTGAAGATAGATTACAACACTGCTGCAGGTCAGTGGTCAGGTGTTTTAACACAAAACAAGGTTAACCACTATCTGACACCAATCTTGGCATGCAAACTATTAGTGTTTAGCAATATTTTGTTACATAACTAAGTAGACACTGTGACCTCTTTTTTCCAGCAGTACCACTGTAAAGAAGTCTGAGTTGATAGGTTTCTCTACAACAAAGCATTTAGATTTGGTGGAATTCCCTTTTAATACTTTTATTACGTTCATCATAAATCTTCTTATCAATTACTGTTCTCTGTTAGCCACATGATGTCTCAATGCTGCTGTTGCGTTCAACTGCTATTGTAAGTGAGAAAACCCTTAATAGAAGTATCCTCCACCTTTCAGTAACTCTGGTTAAACCAATCAATCTTTAGCTTACTGATACGAATCCTATTTGGAGTAAGCTTGAGGGTTTGGTCAGATATTTCTCAAATTACAAAAGATAGCTTGTGCTAAAAAATTGCTGTAGCTTTATTCTGTGATTGAAAACTGCTTATGCATTTCACTATGTCTAATGTATGTATGTTAGTGACCCAACTGTACTGAGTGCAGATTTGAATGACTTAATGGGGGCAAAGTCGGCATCTTTGAATGTCAACACTAGTTAAGATATTAGGTTTGATAGGTTTAAGAAACATGAAACTAATACATGTATGATCTACTCCTGGTCTTATGAATTTGCTCAAACACATTATGTAGAAGGCTAAAAAAGGCTAGTTTACAATTTCAGTTATAATAAAAAGAAAAGTAATTGGTGAACAATACTATTTCCTCAGAGTATGTGAGTCTAAGGCTACATTGTGAAGCAAATTCTGCAAAGTTTACAGCAATTTTACAGTAAATATTTTAGTATTTTTTTTTTAATTTAGACTTCCCACTAAGCATTGTGTTGTTTGGTATATAATTATAAACCAATGCACCTTTTCAAATTTCCAATCTTATACCTATACAAATGTTCACATCAAATCTGTCATTAATGTGAAGGAATCTGTAATGTTAGTAAATGAACCAACTAACTAAGCAGCAGAACAAGTCTTCATCACAAATATAAAGAGCTTGTAAGAGTCTTAGCTGTTTATTATCAGAGCAAAGTGAAAAAAGGTTAGATGCTTTTGCATTTATTGACACCAACTTCAGGTTAGTCACTGCTGACACATTAAAACTTAATGAAGTTACACATGCATTGAAAAAAAAACTTCCGATCTGACTGTGAAGCTGCATAGCCATGAATCAGATATGTGTCTGATCTAGGAGCTCATACTGAAGTGACTCAGGTCTGAATTTAGGAAATAAAAGAAACTTGATCTCATTAAGGCAAAAAATACAATTTGTGTTATTTTGCTCTGGTAATGCCCAGCACAGTGTCTAAGACATGGTGTTTCCAGACCCAGTTTAAGCAAAAAGAATGATTTCAATGCTAAATAACCAGAGGACACTGTAATTAAGTCAAAGACTAAGGTCTCTTAGTCCAATATTTAGTCCATCTCTAGGTCCCCAAATGTTTGATCTAATTATACTTTCATTGGGGGTTACAGAATCTGAAAGAAACCAAAGCCCTGTTTCTAATACGAGACAGAGCAACAGTTACACAGTATAAACAGTTTGAATGCTACCTTGCTAAAGTCCATGACTTCTGCATGGCACCCATTCTCTTTTGACTCCAGCACCTCTGTCTTCATCAGTGACAGGCATTGCTCTTTTTCGATTGGGCTGTCCGGAGGGGCAGGGTGGGGGGGGTGATGGATAGGCAGGACCAATGCCGGCAGTTTCTGTTCTTCCTCGTGGTGATGGAGATGAGGAAATAATGAGGCCCAATAGGCAAGTCAGAGGGGTAATGAATCTCTTCTTCATCGTCTCCCTGAGACAGTGGCGTCTGCCCGGCCTCATCTCCCCACCAATTCATCTCGGAGGAAAACAAGCCACAGCCACGGCCTCTCAGACAAACTTAACTCAGGCCTTCCACTAAAACCAGACAAAACAAATGTCTGACCTCGCCTGCAACTGACAGTGAAAAACCCAGACATTGACTCCCTATTCGAGGAGCTCCAGTTAACACTGAATACACCAGTATTTATCACACTTACACCTCCAATATGTAAATATAATAAAACAAACATCTAAAGCTTCCAGTGATTGGAAAATTACTATTATCTAGTTTGTAATCTAGTTTGACAATGCTATAATTTATTCAGGATTCATTGCTTTTTTTTTGAGTCTCTGAATAATATGATATACACATTACTGTGCAAAGGTTTGAGAACACCTGTCAACATAGTAAAGTTCTTTAATGTTCAGTGTTGAGAAAAATAACAATATACACAAACACTTCAAAGATGAATTCAAATCCAAAAATTAAATTGAACTTTTTCAGCTTTTTGTGTGATTTTAATTCAGCTTCCATTCTTTTCAGGGAACATGTTTTCAGGTTTTCAAAGAAATCAGTCTTAGATGTTAGCTGCATTCTCACTTTTTCCTAGTTTCAATAATTTAGGCTCCTCAGTCAGTTGAGGTCTGAACACTGGAGTGGCCAAGCCTGTAGTTTAAGAACATTCTTTCTTTGATCTGTTTGATATGTTACCTTTTAATTTATTTTCTTTTTTCAGCAACAACTTCTTAACATCTACACATCCTTTCAGATATATACAGCTGAACAGCTTTCTGACACTGGGAGGATGCTAGTGTGGATTTTTATTAGACCTGAGCCAGAGGAGGGTTAAGGTTTGATTCTCAAAGTTAAAAGTTTTAAATAGTATTTATGTGATGGTGACATTCTTTGAGTCCCATTTTCTCTACATCTGCTCCTGTTTTTTTCACACTTATTTCCTTTGAAAAGTTCTTTATGCAAATAGATTTTCTTATATCAAATCTCCTCAGTAACATCTAGTTTAAAATGAATAACTTGTACTATATATAAAAAGCAGCAATGCTGGTAGCCTTCACTCTGGCTGTCTGCTCTACACTGCCCTTATTCTTTCCATTCTGTTTAGAATACATGGAACTGGAACTGCAAGACCTGATCTTCTGCCCCAGTACACACAACATTTTCATGCATGGTAGTCCATTGCAATGTCAGACGGAGCATTTTTATTAATTCTACAATATTATTTCACTTAGCTGTTTAAAACAAATCATCCTAAAAAAACTACGGTCACTGACAAGTCATGCACGTGTTAGTATATATAGAGCACTTTATCCACATCAAACATTCAGCCTATTTGTATCTCCTGCAGAGGAGCTGGGTTTCCCCTGCATCGGCTAAAAAAAGGGAGTTCATGTTTCCCTGAGACTTCCCTGAGAGTTAATGCATTCATATACGGGCACGAAAATGGCACAGCCTTGAAAACAGCTCCACATGTAAGTGTAGACCCCTGTGACCCACAAGAGAGCTGAGATGAGCTGAGCAAACACTGGAACACATTACAAAAACAATTACCAACCATGCCCTGGGCCTGCGGAGGCGTGGGCTGTGGCGCGCTAAGCCTTTGACACATGTGTCTTTGGCTCAGGACCTGGCTGGCTAGGAGTGTGCTCATCCATAAAGCTGGCCCTGGCTCAGTCCACCTGCATGACATCACCCTTCCCCAGCGCTTCTGGAACCTTCTCCAGCTCACACGGAATCACAGCGTGCGTGAGGACTGTAAATTGTTATGATGTATGAGAGGTTGAATCAGCCTCTACAGAACAAGCAAGGTTTGCCACTCTAGTGAATGTGACAAGCCCTGACAAATTCTCTAGATTTGATTTTGAGCTGGCTTTGCTCAAATGGCATTTAAAGGCCTGTGGACGTTTCACGTTTCAGAATTAAAATGACAGGAATATCCGATAGAAAAAAAAAGCTCTTTATACGCAGCCCTCAAATGCACTCTGGTGTAGAGTCATCCTATCAGCGTGGTGGTGAATTTAAATAGTAATGCAAGGCAATTCTCAATAGTGTCAAGGTGAAAGGCACAAATATATTCTATCTCTGGCCACATTATTAGAATCCCCTGCCTTGTAGGTCCACCTTGCTGGAGTACAGTTAGAGACTGTAACCCCTCTGTTAATGCATAATTTGAATTAGCCATTTTCTAGCCTAGTGCTCACCAACCCTAGTCCTGGAGATCTACCTTCTAGCAGTGTCTAGCTTCATTCACAATCTGCCACACCTGCTCCAGCTGACCAACTTCTTTAGAAGTCGTTGATTGTTAGGTAAAGGGAGGGCAGTAGGTTAGATGAATGCTGAACTCTGTATGAGTGTAGATCTCCAGGAGAATGGTTGGTGACCACGACTCAAGCTCTTGCTTTGGCAGGTGGCCCACTCTTAACCTTGCAGTGACACTGATATGTGTAAAATGACACTGATATGTGTAAAATGTTCAGTAACACTGCTGTGCATGACACACTACCACACTGCTACGTCATTAGGGGTAGTCATGGGCTGGAGGTTAGGGAACCAGCCTAGTGACAGGATAGCTGGTTTGATTCCCTGAACCGACAGAACATGACTGAAGCGCGCTTGAGCACCCCTCACTGGTAATTGTGCTTACTCTCACACTATAGTGTGTGTGTTCACTAGTAAGTGTGTGGGTGGGTGTTCCACTGCATGGAAACAGTGGTTAAATGTGGAGGTCAAATTCTTCTGTCTGCACAAGTGGCAAATAGTTCTAAAGTTCTATGTCACTGCGTTGCCAATAACGGTCTGGTCTGGTCAATATCAGTCCTGTGATCAGAAGATGACCAGTAATGAATGTATGTCTGCCTTAGATACAACAGTTTTCATAAGACTACATGACTCCTACATAAGCCGTTTCTAACTGACTTAGAGCAACATTTATTAACATTTATTCTAGGACTTACTGGTCATAGAGCCAGCCTTGATGTCGAATTAGCATAACATATATGTCAGGTGACACTAATTTTTTTATTTTTGACATGAGGTTGTCGTGACACTTTCTAGGGAGTCTGGTATGGTATGGGATCAGTGTGTCAGTGGCCTTGGAAAAGGTCATTTACATTCTGTGATGCAGCATTAATGCAGAACAGTACACTCTTACTGAGAGTACTTACTTATTCAGATCTTACAGCAACATATGCTGATTTTACTAGTAAACATTTTAAGAGACGATCGATCAAAACCACAGGCTGCATACGTTACAAAGGCATGTCTGCAGAAAGAAAATGTCTGCACTGGACTGCAGTCCTGACCTACCCTCAATAAAGAAAGTGTGAAGAATTTGGAGATTAAAGAAAAAACGATGATCCCTAATCATCGCACACATTAAGATGTGTTTTCAGGAAGAAGGGGAAAAAATAACACATAAAACACTTTATCGACCTGTATGCTCTGTATCTGTTAAGTAGTAAATGCTTTACTGCACCGACATGTTTTGGAACATGTTGCAGGCCTAAAATGAATTTCAGTTGACCAGACCAAACATTAAATATCTTAAGTTAAGCTAAATGCATATCCAGTAGTGTCCAAATGTTTTAGGCACTTGGGGATATTATATTTAAAAGCTATTTTTGCAGCCAGGATGCTTTTATACCTTTCATTATTTTTTTATTCAAATATCCAAATAGTATTAATACAGTAAGTAGTGGTTTTACATATGTCAGTGTGATTATTTAACCCTTTCCAAGCTTTTCTTTGAGGCAACCTAATATCATTTGCAGTTATCATCTAATAGCTGCTTTGATTGCTCAGTACCTAATTAAGCTAAATCAAGATTGCAGCTGCAGAAATGTAATAAATTCAGACAGTGTCTGGGGCGTCCAGGAGAAATCTGTAACTAAATTTCGCTCTTTAACCTGGCTTGTAAGATCCTATCTACATGTTTCAAATAAGATTTATGTTACTTTGTATTGCATTTGTAATGCTTATTTACATCTGTTCTAATAATATATGGTATTCTCACTGGTAAAAAACAAACAAACATTTATTTACTTAGTATCTCAGGTGCCTTATATGTTCTTAGATATTACGCTTCTGCTGGTAACTCTTTTCAGCGTAGGCTTAATGATGCAACATATAGAAACCATTAAGATTTGATGATGTGACTTACCAGGAGAGAAACCACTTGAGTTATCTCAGAGGCCGAGTGAGGAGAAGAAAGGATAAATTACCCAGATTAATGCTGTTTACATAAACAACCATTCTGTGAAAATGTCCTACAGTGCAACACTGTTTATCACCAAACTGAGAGAAGCTGTTTATCCAGAACACATCTCACGCAAACTGAAATTAAGGCTCGGAGACACTCGAGGCGACGCGCTGTAGGATGAGAAAAAAATCCCGGGCAAAAAATGCTTAGAGGAGTGCTGAAAGTGTATCAGTAAGATGGAGAGTGGGCAATATCAGCACTTCTGAGCCACTGAGAGGAGCCATTCTCATTAATTACTGTGGATTCAGAGCTTTTCATGGTCACCAGGGCAGCTAAGGGCTGGGAGGCCACTTGGGCAAAGCGTCCAGGGAAATCATCTCAAAATTCACTCTATTGCCAAATCCATAACCCACCTCCAGGCTGCTACAACAGATCTGGAAGGCCTGGATAGGTATCAGCAGTATGCCGATTACTCCCTGTGGCTCTGCCTGGCTGGCTTGAAGGAGATTCAGTCATATTGCTCATGCTCATCTTGTCTGCTCAGATCAGTGAGAAAGGCCCAAGGGCTGCGGCATGAATTCTACTCAGAATGACTTCTTTGTCCTTTTATTTCATTAGCATCATGCCCACAAACACTCAGACACACAGACAGACAGACGCACTGAAAAGAAAACAAAGCTTTTGCAAGAGAGAAACAAGCCCAATCATGCACTTTAAGCAGAACAGGAGGACCGAGACGAAGAAAGACTTTTGGAAAAAGCTCCTCTCTGCTTATCCCGTCCCCTGATGGTATGTCCCGCTGTGTCTCCAGCTCTAATCCAGTCCCTCACTCTCAGTCTAGCCGAGACGGCTACAGCCTAATAGGACTGTCCATCCCCATGGTGTCAGGCCACATGCGAGGCTCATGCCCATTCACAAAAGGCAGCAAGAGTGCAACAGCAACAAAAGCAAAACCCTACACCGCAATTTTTCATGTTGCCAAGCAGAAGGTGTTACGAGCCCCAGTGTCCAAAGCAGCAATTTCGATGCTAATTAGCAATCAAGGCTACAAAGTGCTAAAAATAGTGGAAACTAGCAGAGGCCCATCAATTAAGTGCACCCCTGGGGGACAGCTTCAACATTTCTCGGGAGGAGAAAAAAAGCATTTCTGCAGGATGCTCTACACAATGCACAACTAATGAAAAATACATAGTGCATGAACACCAAGGCCAAACACAAGGGCCTATGTTTAAAACAACAGCTGTTATCACTTCTCAAACATCCAAACTGCTGCTTCCCAATCTACTTTCCCCGAGCATGCCAAAAGAATTGCTAATACTTGCCTGGTTTAGATCACACTGGGACTGAAATGGTGCCTGCTCGCTCAAAAACATTCACTACTAATAGACGAATTAGACCTCGCAAACTCTCAAGCTAGTGAGTCAAGCTTGCTTGCCAACTAGTTTCATCTCATGCACCAGCAAGTGAGAGCAGAAATTTTGCATGTTTTTATTGACAGAGCAAATCACCGTTATCAAAATTCACTGGTGCACGTCAGGTTTCTGCTCTATCCAAAACAAAGTCATGTTTGGTGGTGGAAAAATACTATTGCCCTTTTTTTTTAAAGCTGTCATAAAAATAATCATTATAAAGACGATCTGAAAGCAGGAGACTGTCTTGTGGATGAAACAATGAGGTCTGACTGAGTGTTGTAGTCTAGTTTACTGCAGCACACTGTAAAAAGTGGAACAGATTGATTTGAAATGTTATTGAGGTTTGACCCAATCTAAAAGGAAAGAAGCTTTTGATATCTAAGCCAAACTTTTGCTTTGCAAATTTTATTCGAGTTCAAAAAAATCAGCTAAACCACATACAGCAGCACAGTGTATGGAGGAACAGTTACACCAAAACCTGCTTTTTTTTTAAGACAGCCAAAGACAATACTATTTACATTCACTACTCGCACAAAAACACTATTGTTTACATTTGTTACTTGCAACTTGCACTTTATGGCTGCTGCTCTTCATACTTGCATATAAAAGCACACATGACTTTTATTTTTTATTCTTTAACTATAAAAATACTTTTATTTACTTCAACTTATATTATTATACTTTATATATTTTGTATATATTTTATTATTTCTTTGTTTTTGTTATCTTATCTATTGGTGAATGGAGAAACAGCAAAGTAAGAATTTCATTGTACAGTGTAACTGTCTGTTCTGCTGTACATATGATAATAAAACTCTTGAAAGTAAATTCTAAAAAAGGGAATAGACCGGTTATTAAATAACCAAAACCTATAGCTCATTAACATTCACAGTTTTTAATTTCATTCCAAATACATTTCTTATTTAATTTGTTTCATTATTTTTTTGTATTTATCCTTAATATTCCAGCAATCTTCATTATGGGCTCAACATATCTGGGTCTTATACCATATTATTAGTAACTACTTCAAAGTATTCAGTAGCTTCTCCACTACTACATATTAGTTATTAATTATTTTATACCATAAATGATTCAGTAACTTCAGTACTATGTAAGTTGTGCAGTTGAAGGGAATGAAGAGAGTAAGGAATTGTGGGTTCACCAGGTTTGCAGCCTGCAGAAAACATTTCTCTGCCAGCATCTAATATTTTGAGGGATATCAAGACTCTAAAAGGGCATTGACCTTTTTCTGCCCAGGTGGCTAGCCAAGCAAAGACTTTCTCTTTGTCGGCCGGCTTGAGAAAGAGTTTTATTTCCATTACTTTGAAGATTTCAGTTCTTGTGTAATAGAACAATGTTTATGGATAAGGTTAAGAATGAGGTTTCTTTCATGCGTATAAACCTCATACACTATAGCAGTAATATGAAACATTGTAAATGGCATTGTGCAAGTGAGCATATCATCACTGTCATGGCAAATGCTTGCATCTCCAAAGTAATTACTTCTAATGTAGGAAATGTGACACAATTTTACTCCAAGTTTTTGGATCATTTCTTTGAGATCATCTTTATGTAAAGAGCAGCTGGTATTTTCCAAAACGTAAACTAATGAACAAATGATATAGATGAAACCCTCGCAGTCTAGTGGGTATATAAAGCATGTATATGCTGACCCTGTGGACCACACCTATGCTTTAACTGTACATTTTTTATAGCGATGTACCGAGAGTGAATGGCAGCCCATATCTGTGGCAGGAAAATTTGATGCATTGAATTCACTTGATTCAAATGTATACATCATTTCCACATGAATAAAATACGTTGCATCAACAGTTATTGCCAAAAGTAAGCAAACTAAAAGAGAAGACATATATACAAACAAATCCAGTGCATCATTTTTTTTTCTCAGTCGAACTACTGACTGACTGCAGCTGAGCACAATTGTACTAGCGGACACAATATCTAAGGACCGCCACATCTCTGTGCTTTCATACGTGCCAGTAAACAGCAGATCAGCCGGTCAGATATCCACAAGTCCGATTTCATCTCTGTCAACATAATGTGTCTGCTGCTTCCTCATTTCCTGTCCATCACCCAGACAGGGACTGGGCTGCGAAAACTTAATGCAAAAAAAGTTGATATACGCTTTTAAAAATAAAGGTGCCACAATAGGTTCTTTGGAGCAACAACACAGTAGAATCACTTCTGATTTAAAAAAAAAAAAACAACTAATAAAATATATTTTTTTATTGGGCAGGTCCTTTTTTGATATGTGTAACAAGTCTTTTTAAGCTTTAAGGACCTTATAGTGAAAATATTCTCTACCAAATAAAGTATCCTTCTGGGACACTAGGAGATAATTATCCAAGCAAAGAACAATTTAGCAACCTTTATTTTTAAGACTTAGAGGTGAGAAACCGCAGAGACAGAACATTTGCAAGACAGAGACTGCAAAAGCTGAAGGCACTGCAGTACTGCTTATTTCCTGCCTCCTGAGAGTCTACATCACTGGCTGAAGGCCTCGCCAAGACCTTTTTCGGTCCCTGGACGGTGACTCAGTCTCCAAACTCCAGACCTCCAGAAACCTTAGGGGATCCCTGCATGTCTGCCTGACCTGCACAGAGGACATCTCAGCACTGGCTATGCCTGTCAGCCAGACAATCCAAAGCATGTATTGCATTCTCCTTCAGCCCTTAAGCAGTTCCTACAGGCTTCCGTTAAAAAAAGAACCTGTTCCCTGTTCTGTGCCTGTCTAGAGTCAGAAAATCAGTGAAGATGATGCACAGCCCTTGGAGAAAGACTCTTTCTGTCAATCAGAGATACTACTCTTACCACTCTCATGAAAAACTTGTATCAGTATTGGGAGATGGATCCTCATGGAACATAGAAGAGAGTGCTTTCTGAAATGGAATGGAGCTCTTGTGAGAGCTTGAGTGCTCTCGGTTTTGGAGCAATTCAACTGAATGTGATGCATTTAAGGTCCTGACATTCATCT
This sequence comes from Megaleporinus macrocephalus, assembly GCA_021613375.1. NCBI lineage: Eukaryota > Metazoa > Chordata > Actinopteri > Characiformes > Anostomidae > Megaleporinus > Megaleporinus macrocephalus. The sequence continues at coordinate 33,701,761 of CM038707.1, forward strand.
ACAGAAAAAAAAGTTGCTTGACTGGTTCCTGATGTTGGGCTTTTAGAGCATAATTATACCCTAAACAGCCAGCAAATATTGAATTCATAGCCTGGGAAATTGCAGCACATTCGATAATAAAGGAAACTGTCACAGTTTTTCATCTCCACACAGCAGATGTTTTGAGATAAGAGTTCACAGGGGCACTTCACTATAATAAATGCATGTGCTCCTTTCATGGTTTCCAATGCACAGCTTTTCGCCAGTAACCTTCAATTGTCAAACCTCTAGTCTCCTAGGCTAAGGTTGCATCAGAGCCAAAACAACATGTACGCTGCGTGCAATGTGGACTGAAAAGAAAGAGAAAGCTAAATCAGACAGGAAGGAGACCTCTGTGTAAACCATGAAAAAGATGAGAGAGCGCATTCTATCAGAGTTGACAGGCAGATTGGGGAGGTTCTGGATGAAAGCATCCTGTAAGTAAATAACTTTGCACCAGTGTACATGTCTTGCCACCACAGGTATAGCTTAACCCTAATACTTGCTGGTTTCTGGTATGGTTTAAAAACAAAACAAAACAAAGTCTGCCCAGAAGTAATCAATCTGCCATGACAGTCTCGGTGTTCAAAGCTTATAATAACTGCGAGCTACATTTGTCTTGTAGGTCCAGTGTGAATCTGAATCAAACCTTAAACCTCAAATACTTTTTTGCTGTTGGACTGCGGTTGGTGTAAGTACAAACTTGTACTTATTTGATTATTTACCTGAAAAAGTAATTACACCTTAAGACTAGAATTTAGAACTATTTGCCACTTGTGATTGGACACAGTGGAATTTGACCTCTGCTTTTAACCCATCCTTCCGATCACAAGACTAGATCCCCAACCTTCAGATCACGACTGCACATAGACTGCCCTTTTTGACGCAGTAACGCCTAACACCTAACATTTCTGGCTAAGATATATTTGCGGTATCTTTAACTACAGTATGTTCTGCCACATATCTTTGTTTTAAACCGGACAGTTTACTGTTGTGTCTGCATGGAGCTGATTAACAAGAGTCTTGATCTGTCTGTATACCAGCCTGCACCAGAAAGAGTCTTCACCTGTCTGTATACCAGCCTGCACCAGAAAGAGTCTTCACCTGTCTGTATACCAGCCTGCACCAGAAAGAGTCTTCACCTGTCTGTATACCAGCCTGCACCAGAAAGAGTCTTCACCTGTCTGTATACCAGCCTGCACCAGAAAGAGTCTTCACCTGTCTGTATACCAGCCTGCACCAGTAAGAGTCTTCACCTGTCTGTATACCAGCCTGCACCAGCAAGAGTCTTCAGCTGTTCATTCCAAAAGGAATGTTGTATAAAGCTAGATAATGTAAGTTCAGGTTAAATGTCCTCTAGATGGATTCCACTATATGGAGCACAGCAAAGTCACCAAACTGTAACCTGGTTTGAACTTGTACACTAATTTGCTCACTTTTTTTTAAGCTAATCAATTTTACCTAAGACCTCCACACACTTTCTCGAGTGACCTTGCAGATAAGAAGAGAAGCTTAACTCCTGGTGGTGGAGCCACCATGGACCATTTAAACTGCAGGAAGCAGTATATTTTTATATACTACCACAGAGAGGTGTGTGTCTGTGAGTAAGAAGCCGATGGGAATAATCATTTAATCATCTAAGCAAAAAAGTTTAGCTTGTATCTGTCTTTTTAAAATAAGCATATCTGAAAAACAGGCTACAATCGTCAACACAGTGTTTAGTTGAACAAAATGATTTAATTGCTCTTGTGTTTTCTGAATGTATATTGGAATGTAATGTCTTATGTAAATGTCATTGCAGATATTAATAAATCAATCGGTTGTGTAAGCGAAGTGAGTTAGAAAGCCAAGTGTTGGAAGAAACCCAGTGTTATCTCCATCTTACTCAGGAAACTGCCTGGATTCTCATCACTGCACAGTAGGCGATAACTACACGCATGTGCTGACCTAAATACCACATATCATCAGGTAACATGGGGGACCGGTTCTGTGTGGGTTCTAGCAAGTCTCCGCAAAGCTGCCAGGTAAGTGCCATGAACCACTTGCAGAACGTATGAATGCGGCACTGGTCACTGCAGCAAATTCTGGATGACAGTTGATGCAGTCTAAGACCACAAACTGATCACAAATGTGAATAATATGCTCTTGTCACACTTTAAGCTTGGACTATGCTTTTAGCTATGCATGCTAATGTCAAAATAAATTAAACTTAATAAAAAAAACCTTTTTTTCCTTGGAATTCAATACATCTGAGATATTAGGACTGGGGTTTTACCAAATGTGGACCACGCTAAAGAGATTAAACACAGTCTTTAAAAATGTTCTACAATTCTGCATCTGCCACTGGCTGCTGATCATTTTCTGGCACTAACTTCTCTGTGTTTTGAGCCAATAGTTAAAAGTTATCAGGCTCAAAATATCCTGCCAGATCAGAAACACCTTCTGCTGAATATGGAGATGATGGTGGTGGGAAAAAAATCTCTAACCTCGTAAGAGTGCTGGTTGACTCTTTGTCACTTTCCATGTTTTCTAGTAGCAAAAGTAATTTATAAAAATGCAGCAGCCCAGCCCACCTGGTTTCCCTCCCGGCCCCTTCTCCAAACCTGCAGATCACCTCCAATTTTTAAGCATTAGTAGAATTAGAGGTGAAGTCAGATATGACGACAAGCTGCAGTTACTCTTTAAAGGTGGAGAAAATATCACTGTAGTTAATGGCTCAGAGATTTTTTTAAATATTTGATATGCACATACCAATGTTGAAAACTATGGAAACAAAATTCTACAGTGAGTAACTGTTGTGTTCTATAAATGGAAAACATGTAACCATAAATGTATGAAACATTACTACAAATATTACAGGTTTAAATTTGAAAAAGAAGAAATGTGACCAGGGTGATTAACAGAGCAGAAGATTCATAATGACAAAGAAATCTAAATAAATAAAAAAAACATCTGGAATGTCTCTTATCTGCAATGTGGTGATCAGGCAGTTAAACCTAGCTTATGTTGAGAAATGACTATAAATAAATCAGCACACTACACTGTAAGTATTTAAGTAAGTTTACAAGTTGAGTTTCTAGGACTTTCAAGCAGTAATCCATGACTCTATCAAACAGTCCTTACGGTCATCTTAACACAAACATAAAAGCTTTTTGGCAGCAAAAACTCACAGAGGGACTGATGTAAAAAGAAGAACTACACTGAAAAAAATCCTGATATCAACTGTTAAGTATAGTAGAGGGTCTGTGAAGTGGACTGTTTTTCCTCAGATGGCCCTGAGAACCTCATTCTCATAGCTTCCAGGAAGAAAAACCAAACTCTGTCTGCTTTTGCCAAGCAACTAAAAATGGGCAATTTTTGGATCTTCCAGCAGGACAATAATCCAAAACATACACAAACATGCGATACTGAACACAAAATGAAGCTTCTGCCATGGCCATCTCAGTCCCCTGATGAGATCCCTATAGAAAACCTGTGGGGTGAGCTAAAAAGAAGAGGACATATGCACCATAAGAGGATCTAGGACCAGTGTATAAAAACTGGTATTTAGGGGATCCTATGCTGGCTGGTATGTAGTACTTATACTAACTTCAATGAAAACAATATGACAAGCGAAATCTTCTGTTTTTCTTTAGTTTAAGAAATGACTAATAATTAATTAAGTAATTAATTAAGTAAAACTGGTTATGGCTTATTGTAAAGTTTTCAGAGGTATCCTCCATCATAGTTACAGTTACAGTCCCTAGGCTATGAAAGACCAACTGGGTGAACCAACTTGCTACAGCGCACCGAGGCAGACCTGTGCTGCGTCTGTAGTTCTTTCCGAATATCAAAGACACAATCTAGTGTGTGAAGCAGCTAAACTAAGACATTTCTCTGAATTTGTATTTGAGCGTCTATTTCCTAACAGACAGCAGAATATCATAATATCATGTTAACCCCAGAACTTTAACACATTCAGGGAGTTCAAGAAGTGCTTGGGACCCTGAATGATCTGGCAAGGTTCTTTAAAGAGGAATGATCTTAAGTCTCCTGTTCTGTATAATTCTTGTACCTCATAAGAACAAAGAGAGGTTTTAGAAAAAAATCTAATTGTAATAATTTTGTCAATGATGATGTTAATAATTTTGGCATTTCATTTTGACCTGTTGGGAATAAACAACAGAAACTTTGACCATCTTTAAAAATGAACCAAAAGGTCATTATTCAAACTATTTAACTATATGTACTATTTAAACTATATATATATATATATATATATATATATATATATATATATATATATATATATATATATATATATATATATACATAGCATAGTAGTGTAAGCATGTGTATGAATGCTGGTGTCTGTCTGAAATTAACAAAAAATGAACCAGTACAGGGTTCACAAAGGCACAGCCACATGAATTTATGCTCATGTTCTGAATAATTTATAATTATATTGGACCTAAATATATCGTTAAATGGTGTAAAGGTTTGAATTTGTTAATATTCTGTTCGTTCTGACATATTACTAAAATTAGCTAGTGCATTTCTAGTATACTGGCCAGGTCTATATCTGTTCAGTGGGAAAACAGAGCACTCTGTAGAACGAGGTGAACTTGGAGTGTATTAGATCCTTGTACAAATGTTTGTCCTTGACAAGTAAAATCAGCCATTTCATTGATGGTGGAGGTGTAGCGAATTAAACTCATCAATATTTGAGCTGAAAGCAGATTTTGAGTACTCAAGGAGTAATTGAGGGCGAAGCCTTGGAGGCACAATGAATTGCAACCTCAAGTAGTCAATCAGTAATCAATACAAGAAATAATACAGGGCTTCTAAATGTACAGCCCAAATGCTGCTGTCGATACAGCAAAGCACCGCTAAGTGCTTTCTTTTATACCTGGTTCAGTGAATTCTAGGCTTCATAAACTTTTAGTAAGTAATCAAGGCACTGACACATCATTTAAGGGTGTCATTTCAATACACTGTGTACTTAAAATAGGGAAGGGAAGCAATCTAGTTGTTTAATGTTTTTATCTGCAGTCATTTCTTCATGCAGTACTCACAGTAGACGTCCACTCTGATGGACTTAATGGCTGGTGAGCCCAGGCCGTTTTCTGCCTTGCAGTAGTAGCGTCCACCTTGGTGCCTCTGGATCTTGGCGATGTGAAGCGTCTCATTGAACACGCTTGAGTCCTGAAATCGGTCTGACACACTGCCTGCTGTCTTAGTCCACCGAATCTACAACAAAGGACAGAAGGAAATGTAATAATGTAAATAGCCATAGCTTAGCTTAGGTAACATCTTATAGCAGAGGGTAACCATCGAGGCCTTCTAGGCCTAACGATTTCTCTGATATAACAAGAGAAAAAACTCATGTCACAATACATTTCGAGTTCATGTTTATTTAAACCTGAACAAACCTGAACAAACAAGTATTACATAATTGCCTCATCACAAATATGTTAGGAATATAATATGAATTATTTGTGGTGAGTTGTTAAGTGTGCTTGTTCATTTATTAGTTTGGGTAAAATATATGTAAATAAAAGAAAGCAGAAAAAAACTGTATTAAGACGCATCAAGACAATAACTAAAGTTAAACCTTCGGACTGATGCTGTAATGTTTGGGCAGTGGTGGCTAATGTTTGTTTATTTGCGCTCAAGCTGTTTCTGTTGTAAGTCAGGAGCTGTATAACACTGGAAACTAGTAAGCAAGATAGCTAATTAGACCACATTAGGCTTATGCTTTATTACAGTGAATAATAATGAAGTGATGTATATATAGCCAAAGTAATATGTTTATTAAACAAATAAGTTAAATGCAAGTAGGTAGATCAGGAGAACATCAGGAGAATAACTACAGGCCTGTGTCAGATTACTACCAACACAATTAGGAACTGGCAGTAGAATCATCCAATTGCATCTGATTTCCAATGGTTGGGACCGGTGCCTGAAGTCGGCTTGTACTTACTGGTATGCAGTACCACCACTTTTTCTTGCATGTATCTGCTTTTGTTTCCTCTCTAATTCAAGATCCCTTTAATAAATCAGTGAACATTTTTTGAAAGTGTTGTTTAACAACTACCATAGTTAAATGATAGAAAGACTGTAATTCTGAACGCTCTCTCTCTCTTTTTGGTTACCATAGTGTATGCTCAACAATTTGAGAAAAGCAGTCTAGGTTTTTTAGGCGCACAAGTTCACTGAACAGAAACCATCTACAAGAAACTTTGCATAGCAACAATGCTCAAAAAAAGTTGTACAGCCGTGGGTTCAATGCATCTTTATCAAACAGCATAAAAAGTATTTATCAGCATGATTGTTTACTGTTTTCCTGAATAAAAATCCATATATTGCAAAATCTTGATTATGTTGTGTTTATGTTGCAAAATAAATAACTAAAATAACTAAGTACATTTATTTTCTGACTAAAAAGCTTTGCATAAAAACATTGCTTTATTGAATAACACAAGAAAACATATTGTACATGCAGTAACTACATAATACAATTCTTAGCTTGTTTACATCTAAATGCTGCAGACAGCCAATTTAATAGGAGACACACACACACACACACACACACACACACACACACACCCATACACACACACATTTCTGCCCCGGAATAAAGGTCTGGCAGCATTTAGGAACATTTGTCATTTTCATTGAATAAAAATATTAAATGAAAAATAATAAAGAGATGAGCACTCTTGTACAGATATACTTTATTGCTTCGAGAAGTTTATGTGGGGACTCATTTAGACAAAAGACACTGAATTAGGTTGGGGTGATGGAGTTTGTTGAGTGAAGAGAAAGAGGGCTTAGACATTGAGGTAAGATGTTATGAGGCATATGGTTTGAGCATCAGACTAAGTACGGCTGGACTTTCTCTTTACTGCTTCTCCTATTTTTCGAACTCTGGACCAGCGCCATGATGCTAAGCAGTTTATTGAGAAAATTCTGTATGCTACAATACTTTACACTGTGTCCTCCTGGCTGAAAAAAATCTTCCAAAGCGAAATATTTTAATTGACCAACGGCTTTGTGCCCGACCCCCATAGAGTCAGTAACACTTCTCTGTGTGAGCACATCCTCCTTCACTCACAGCTTGAGTCATTTGATCATTAGCATGGCAGCATACAGGCAGCTTATGTCAACTGGTATTGGTATCCCAGACAGCAAGCGTATATTGGTCCACTGGCTCAATAAGATTGGCGCCCTGCTGACTGTTTTCCACCACTTGTTCCACCCGCGACCAATTCAGGCCTGCATACAAGATCTACAACTAAGCTAATCTGAAATTAGCTTTACATTTAAAATGTATCCATGTAAGTTCTATTAATGATCAGATCTTATGTCCAACTGGAGCAACTGCTTTAAGCTTGCAAATGTACTGTATGTGTATATGTGAACATCAGTGTGCTGGCTAGCAAGTTTTGCATGGAAGAAGAAACATCACCACTGTCCCCTGAGTTTGCTTTATTCGTAAATAAAATGTATCCATTTGCAAGTGCACTCAGAGGACAGTGCTGATGTCTCATCAGTAGCGCCAAGATCGCCAACCGGCACAACAAGTATTTTGATGTTCAGCATGTTCATAAAGAAGAAAATTTTAGCAATGGTCAAAGAACATGTCCTGTGTGGCACAGCCAAAGAAGTGAGCTGTTTATAAATAACCAGTTGTCTGATCTAGCCGGTTCACACAATTAAGCTGACTCAGTTTCATATAGTTTCTAGTGTAGTTGGAAAGACTATTGTGTGTTCTTGATTTGCTACTAATCAGATAAGTCATTCATGTTTCCTTTCTGACTTCTGTGTAGAAACTCACTTTGTATGTTGCACTTTTAGCCACATAATACTGGCCAATTGTTAAACACAAAATAAGGTGACTAGTACACAAAGTCTGGGCAGAGGACAGTGTTTTTCTCCCACATGCATAGGAATCTTGTGAGCAGGAAAGAAAACTGCAGGATGAACTAAGCAAAAATGCCCTACGTGGTTATATGCAATAAGCTATGAGATGTCCATATTTTAGTGCTGCAGGGGGATGGGGATCCGTGGGTATGGGGACACATCGTTTCCAAAGTAACAGCAAGAATGGGAATGAACTTTACAGTATTCCTTTGAGAACAGCGCTAAAATATCCTTTAACAATAATTAACCCATCATTGTTTGATGACCTGCTTAATTATCATATCTTAGACTTTATTTTCTTAGTTCTCAAATCAGTGCTTAACTATCATTGCTAACATATGGCTTGGCACCCTGTCATTAATGAGTCATTAATTCAAAGTTTAACTCTGTAGTCAGCATTTCCAGTGTGTAAATAATTTGAATGAAAAACTCCAGACATGTGCCTAGGGGACACTCGATAGCCTGACAGACTGGATGCTGTTTTCTACCCATTTTAAACACGAAAGCCAACTCCGAAAACTTTAAGTTTGGATTAGTCAGGGTGAGCTGAGCACAGACACCAGAATGAAATTGGCTATTTCATTTGCTCTTTAGTTGGTAATATGAGACAATTTGACTGAGAGTACAATTTTTGCTCATGTGATATGGGTAATAACGAAATTATACTTTTACAGTGCACTTTTAAAGTAGAGGAAACTATCTGCTGATGTAAGACCTATGTGGTTACATCTACCAGCCGTTTTTCAAAAAACGCATTAAAACGAGTTTTAATACACCAATCCAGTCCACCAGTTCTCCACCCTCTTCCAGTTGTTGATGTTGACAGCAGCATGTAGTGAGTTGACAGCAGCATGTAGTCCTCTCTGCAGCTCCACCACAGACCCTTTATGAGTTAATGCATGTAAATGTTCGAACATTATGTCTAAATTTGAAATCTGGTTGCAAAATGAAACTCACTCATGTTTAACAGACTGAAAATTCTCCATGAGAAGGTGCCATTAACACTTAAAGAGCTTCTGATGCTTCTTAAAAGCAGAGCTTTACACTGAGAGACACTATGTGTATACAAAACAGTGGCATTTTACGGATACCATTATATGGACGCTCTTGTGTTGCTTATAGAATGGCAAGCATTTCTATCTGTTGTAGAAAACAAATTTGTAACATAATATTGTACGTATACACACACACACACACACATACATGTGGTGTGTGTGGTAAAAAACCTGATACATTGTGCACATGCATGTATCAACTTTTCCAAGTCTATGACATTTTCACTATTTAAGGACTAAGAACCAACTGTTCTTCCAGCACGCCGGTGCTAATTCTGAGGAGGAAGCAGTGACAGTGATGATGTGAGCGTTTCTCGTTTGTCAAACAAATGCCAACGTAAGTCCTTTGGGACTGCAGTGCCACTTTGTCTCGACAATGCCAGCGTCGATTTCATTGGCATGCTAAACCCCTCAGTTACCGCTGCTTCTTCTGCACAGCCCCATTGAGTGAATCAAAGTGACAGCATTGTTGAACATGTTACCACATGCTGTTTAACCATGGCTTTTTTTTAACAGTCTTTTTTCAGCAGCATTCCTCCTGAGCAGAGGGGAGGACAAGAGGAGGAAGAGGAGTCCCAGTCAGGGGTTTGGGGAAAGGCTAGACAAGTGGGGGTGGGCCTACGTTCTCCCGAGCCAACAGCAGCTTTCAGGTCTACAGGCACTTTGGAGTCCGCCCAAGTCATTAGGCCCATCTTTCACCACTTAACAAATTCATGCACTGCTTAGCAACTACCGGGCTTTCTGACTGCTTTCAAATCCCTGTGACCTTGCACGACCATGGAGTAAAAGTGTATAAAAGCAGTACTTATAATCAAAAGCACGCCAGTAAACAGCCAGCCTCTAACTACTTGAGGAAGCAGAATCTGGTTCTAAACATTTTTTTATCTAGAAACTATATTTCTTATTTTTTTTTAACACTATGTTTTAACTGATTAATATTTACGCTCCCAGAATTTACATACACCTGCTTACATTCTATAGCCAAGCAAAACAACAACAATAATGAAGCAACAGCAACAACAGTGGGGGACTATGTGGAGAAGTGCACTGTTTCTGGTTGTGATGGGGGTGTGAGCATTTTTCATTCCCTTTTCAAGGCACACACATGGTTGATGTTCATCTTTACCTGAAGCTGAAGTTGGCTTCCTGTTTGCCAGCCTCTTAATCAAATGTTTCATTCCACCTTAAGTGCTACAGTCTGAACAGGCGCCCGAGTGCAATAGAGGAACTATTTAAGTGACTGTTAAATAGGCTGTTAAATAGGAAGCACCCATGTCGTTAACAAGATCCTGGACAACCTTAATTCAAAGTTATTAGTTTGTTTTGCCCATTTAAATCCGGACAGTTTCGTAAATCTCAAATAAGGGTTTGCTCAACGTTTGACATTGAAGAGACTGACGAGAGGAGTAGTTTTACCTTTAACTAGCATCATGATCCCAACATCAACCTGTAAGCAGCAGCCATGCTGTGAGATTTTATTACTTTTTGCAGGTCTAAGCAGATCATCGTTTCACAGTCAGTAATATCTTTAATTTACCTTGTGTTGATGTGAAAGAAAGCAAAGTAGTTAGTATAGGTATAATTAGTTATTATAAAGCTTCAAGTTAATAACTAGCATGGCTAATGACATAATATGACAACCTAACTTACCACAGGTAGGTATATTTTATTTTCCTGACTGAGTCTGTTTTCACATTCCGTTTGTTAAATGCAGTGTCTCATTACAAACCAGCAAATCAGAGCAGAGCTTACTAAAAAGAGAAAACAGCTCATTTCTTTCTAAGGTCAAACCACAGCTTGGTAAACGGATGTCTGAAATTTTCACCCTAACCCTAAGTCACATGTCCTCTATGTAGACATCAGAGAACAATTTAAAATGCAAATAAATGCAATCTACGGCAACTTCCAACTTTACAAAATGTTCTTCACGTTGGCATATATTATTTGCGTTGGGTCAGTTTTTGGACTAAATCTGACTGGGCTCGGGTCAGTTTTGAACTCAGAACTTACTGTTGTGCTTCAGGTTGAGTTTTCTGGACTTCACACCAAAATGCCAGCCCTGATTAAAGCTTTGGGGATGATCCCTCTTTGGTGATGCAGTCCATCCGGACATAAGCTTGGAAATGGAGTTGAGAGATTTATGAACGTAGAGTACTACGGGATGAGGTTAGCAGCCCATGAAATGGAAATTACATTATGTTTGATGTGAGTATTACACTTTCATATTTCTAGAATGAGCTGTACCCAATTAGATAGAAATAGCACCTTGTTTGAAAGCGAAATCTGGAAGACATGCACATGCTGTCTCTATCAACAGATGAATGTGTGAATTGTTGGTAATTTCAGGTAGGTATTCATGTTCCATTGCAGAGGCATTATCTAAGAACCCCAGAGAACAGTGAATCCTCACTATCCTGCGTTTATTATTAGCCTGACATTCATCTCTTAGCCCTGGGGTCTAGTTCTGAATGGAAATGATGTGCAGCTAAATAGCTGTAAACTCCTCTTATTGTCTTACAGAGGAAAATATGGTTAAACCAGTTCAGATATCATTGCTTCCTCACATTGTAATTGCTCAGACACCCAGAAAAGCTGGACTGGCCCTGTGGCAGCCAATTTACTGGACAGCCATTGCATTTCACTTGCATTGTAATATTGTAACATTGTGAAGGAAAAGAGATAAGACCTTGACTTTTCTGTTACTTATTTTGTCCAACAAGTAAACATTGGAGAAGGAAAAACACAAAGAAAGTTCAGCAGATGATCAATCTCAAATTACCAGAATCGATTATGGTTTGTTTGAGCCCTTGTAACATCCACCATGGAGAACATTAGTTCTTTGGTGACTGTGCACATAAATAAGTTATGAGAAAGATTTAGATGTAAAATTTTCTTGTGGCTTCTTTATAGTGTTTGCCTGAATATATACATAATATGCCTGAATATATATAATATATATCTTGACCCCTTTGGGACTACAGCAGCATTCAAACAGAGGGACTATATCAATAAAATATATTGTTGATCTGACATTAAGCATGGGGGAATTCAAATACACTATGATTTTTCAAAGAGAAGCACAGCCGTTTGTTTCAAACGGCAACACTCCAGCTTATCCGGTGGCTTTAAAGTTTCAAGCCTGGAGGCTGTTTCTGCCCTGAGCGCCTTTTGCTTTGCACTAAAATTCCAGCTTGCATCTATAGACAAATACCCAGTATGCTCTTCGCAACTTGTCTCTGCTTTCCTCTACTCTGGTCCTGGAGGTGAAGGTACCCCAGCGGCTGAAGCTCCCAGAGACGTTAACATTCATTAATCAATTCTTTTCCTGTGTAAACAACACTTCCTACACATACAACTACAACAAACCAAAACTGTGACTTCAGAAACACTCTACAGCAGAGGCATGCAAAACATAGAGACTTTCTAACAGCCGTTTAGCAGTTTTTCTTATGGAACATGTAAATATTAGCTCGGAACAGCTGCTTGAAAACAGATCTAACCCCCAAGAGAGGTGAAAGACAGTGCAATGGGATATTGGAATTCCCCAATAAAGCTCCAAAGCAGTCTCAGACTGAGATCTGGGCCTCCCGAGGCACTGTACAATAAGTAAATTGGAATAGAATCAGTAATTAGTTGCTTATCTGCTCGGTCAATCAGATTACTCATATCATAGATTTTAAACAGCTGCTGACATCGGCTGCATTCATGTAGGCAAACCAAATCCAGTTTACCTGCAGACTGGAATCTGATTGGTTCTATAAATAAATCAGATTTGAAAAATGCAATTTAAATCTCATTCGCTACAAAAAAAGACAGCTGGTGACATGGTTAAAGGGGACCAATTATGATCATTTTCATTCCTCAAACTTTATTTTTGGGGTCTACAAGACATATTTACATCCTTTAATTTTCCTTAAACACATTTGTTTTCTTATACTGAACGTCTGTAATATCCATCCATCCATCTATTATCTGCCGCTGTATCCCACTAGTCTGGGTCGCAGGGGGGCTGGAGCGCATTGGGCGAAGGCGGGGTACACCATGGACAGTTTGCCAGTCCATCGCATGGCCAACATTCACTCCCGCACACACACAGGCAATTTAGAGTGACCAATCAACCTAACATGCATGTCTTTGAACACATGGGAGAAGACCAGAGTACCCGGAGGAAACCCACTCAAGCATGAGGAGAACATGCACACTCCACACAGAACAGTCTGGACCGGGAATTGAACCCGGATCATCTTGCTGTGAGGTTTTTGTGTAAAATCTCACATAGTTGAAAGTTCTGAACTCTAAGGTCTATACAAATCCACTCCACTCCACTAGTTCTTGTACTTAAGAGCATTTTCTGGAGACTGTATCTGAAGTGTCCCTATATCTTTTCTTTTTTTATGGTTGTTTTGTTCAAATTTACTTTATCCACCTGCAGTTGTAATTGCAGTAACGAGATGAGTAATGTCACAGCACAGTCAAAGTTGTGTCTTTAATAACGCAGTCAATAATATGAATTCTTACAATGAATGGTGAGGGTTGTGCTGTTTGAGCTAGAGTCTGAACCTGAAAGTCAGGTCAGGAACAATTTGGGTGATGCCATATTCCTGTGCAAGCTAGACTGGAGAAGGATGTTTCAGAGAGGTACTTTACTGTTACAGCTCTTTCTGTGCATTGTGTAAGAGTGTGCCAGTAGGGAGTAAGGAAGTTCCTGTAGGTGGGCAATAGGGCTGTGTTACAAGATGACATCACCTTGTAACAGAGAAATTCCAACCATAGGGGTTTCTGTGGGAGAGAATTTCTCCCTCTGCCATGTAATGCTCAAAGTAACTACACTAAAGGAAACAGAAAAAAACCCAGAAAAACATAATAGGTACCGTTTAAGTAGGCAAGGAGGCTTTTCTGGCTGTTTCGACACATGACTGTTGATTTTCTTTAACGTTTCTGTGGTAGTGTGGAGCAGGTAGTCAAAAGGGTTCCTTGTTTAAATAGCAGAAAAGCAGGAGGAAAGCATCCATGCATGACAGTGAGGGCGTTCTCAATTCATGCAACATTATTGTTTGCACAAAAAAAACAAAAAAACAAAACAAAACAAAAAACACTAATTACACAACAAATAACATATTTACACTTTTAGCTCAGAGTATTCTGAATAATGAGGAATTGTAAGATTTTAAGGTTTACTAAACCCAATCAACTACATAGTCTATCAGGTTATAATCGCTTGACCAACACAACGCTGTTTGCAAAACCATTCAGCCTCCCTCGTCTCCAAGCCCTCCTCATGAGTCCAGTCTACCCCCTTATATAACCTATAAGCCTGTCCGGACTAAACAAAAAGGTATATATGCACAGCACGGGGTAGACCTGAACTAAAGCTTAAAACAGAAACAGTCACATGTATACATAATTGGATATTTTATCGCATGCTATTTTCCTATGATGTTACAGGTAAATACAGTACTTGAATTATGTAATAAAATACAATAATAAATGTTTTTTCTTTCCTAAAGAACACTGGATCCCCCCTGCACCAGCGATTTTCCCAAGTCCAGCGAAAACTATAAAAGCTGGGTGGCCCACGCACTGCCACTCCCTAAGGATACAGGTAAGCACCAGTTTCAAGTTCATAATTGGTCTTTTCATGCTTTTTAAAGAAAGTGTCTTTAGGCAGATGTCTTTAGAAGGCTGGTGATAGGTTAGGGTGACCTACATTATCACAGTTTCTATCACAGCCAAACACTGTAATACTAGAAATATCCTAGCTAAACAAATAATAACATAAAAATATATATAGATTTAATGAACAACAGTATATCAACATCAGCCACACATCCAACTGCATCTTATACAGCTCAAACGTAAAAGTGATGAACTCACACGCAGAATGCACATAGAGTGCAGTTAATGCTCTTACCCATGACTCCTGCTTTGTAGTGTTTCTCCCCCTCTTTAAATGTCACTCGAGTGCTATAGCTCCCTGCTTAATTACAGTGAAGCACACAAACAAAAAAAATAAACAAATCTTTGTCCTACCCTAACTCAGAGAAGCTGCAGCCGTCCTGATGTAGCTTTGAATCTTCTAAGCATTTTCTCTGTTCCCTGTGGGGAAATTCTGTTGCAAGGTTCTGTTCAAATGAATTAGCTCTGCCATCTTGCAATGCAACATACTGCTTCTGTGCTCGCTGAAAACATCCTTTACTTTTAAAACTTAGTTTCCTCACATTGCTCTGCTCGCTTCAAATGTTAATCCGTGATTCAGCTGTCTGTGCAGTAAGCTTGGCTACTCTGAAGCATCTGCATTTCTTTGGTCAGTTTGTTTAGCAGATCTGTTTAGCATTAGTGAACTTGGTCTTCACCACCTCTGATGAAGCTAACAACTATGTGGGTGGATTAGGCAAAACCTAAATCTCTTCCATAGGGCTAATGGTTAGTGGAACTTTATAGAAACTAAACATTTAAAAATTTAGTTGACAAGCTTTGATTTGGCAACAGAAAATGAACTAATTTGAAGGCAACACATAGCCTTAAGCTCACAACAGACAATTTTGTCTAAGATGCCTGAACGGCTTGCACAGGTAGAAAATCCTAGTAATTCATGTGAATGCAGTTTGAAAAGGATACCCTGCAGAGTAAATAAATACATTATTCTAGCCATAGTGCTGGACCTTCATTCACTCTAAGAAACAGCACATACCAGCATGCTGGTCTCAAAAAAATGAATGGCATGTTTCATCAAAATGGTGCGAATAGGTGTGCAACAGGCTCTGAGGTATGTTTTCTCTTGTTTGATGGATGTGTCAGACATATTACTCAACCAGCAGCAACGTGTATTTGAACCCTGCCATATTGAAAAGGCAGTGGATACATTGGAACTGAATAATCCTCTATAAATGCGGCCTCTGCAGCTTGGTGTATGCGACAATTGAAGATGTTGGATGGCATGTTCGTCATAAATATTTATTGAAAAGTTTCATTACTCAAGCTTTGAAAAATCTTTGAAAAGGATGCCAAGAATTGTTTCCCAGCTGCTGGAAGTTGCAGTGCTTCTTCAATGCGCCACTGTTGTTTCAATTAGAGTAAACATTTTGCTATGTTTTGTTGGAGCTGCGCACAACCCAGGCCTGTAATAGTTTAAGCTGATAGTGCTAGTCTGGTGCTGGTTTAGCTGGTCACCTAGCTTGGCCATGCTGGTTGACCAGCATGCTAACATCAAAACACAACATATTCCGGTTTCGGTAGTGATCAGCTTATTAACTTTTATTGCTGCTGACCAGCATAGCAGCATCCAAAACACAACATATGCTGGTTTTGGTAGTGACCAGCAAAAAACAGACAAACAAATATGTTAAATAGTTTCATAATTAGCATATTTTCCTATAACAGTCTCAAGTTAAAAACATGACTTGTAATTTCACTTGGTAAGATATAACTTTTGTCTGATTAAAAAAAAATATTACAGTTGCAATGCACTTGTTGACATTATATACCATGTGCCATGGTAAATGTGTTACTAGGCAGGGTTGCCCATGACTACATCATTACTATAGCAACCACTGTGGATGTGGCAGATAATGACAGCACTGTCTGATCTGATAACTCTACAAGGACAATCAGTCACCAAAGACTTGACATGAAAAACAGAACTGCATGGCCTGTAGTATGAACATATTTCACAGAGCTTCACAGCAGAGATGAGTGAGATATCAAACTGCAGAACACACTAGCACAAGAATAACATAGCACAGCTCTAACAGGTATGATATGACTATGAACAGCCTTTCAATAAGCTGTTGTTTTAAGAAGACAAGAATAAAACAGGAGTGAACAAACCCTCATGTTCCAAACAGGAAGGTAAAAACAGGAAAAAGTTTTTTTTTTCAAATTGAAGAGAGCATACAGCTTGTTGGGCTAGAGGGACTATTTCAAAGTCAAATAATCCTCGCAACTTCAGATCCGCATGCATATGACAATGTCTCCATCAGCAGCTGCTTTGTACTGCATAAATCCAACCAGGCGTAGTGCATTTCCGGCACAGTTAGTTTGCTGGCACAAACAATGATAAATGATTGGCCTGCACTAGGTTTAGATGTGCTGCTGAGTTTAGACAACCTCCTCAGGGTTCTTGTCACAGGGACATACATTTTTAACAATAAAAAACCCACCACCTTGCCTTGTGGTCCCCCATTCCATGGCTCTCTGTGTGGTTGCTCCAACTGTGTCATCATGAGCAATGTGAGGCCCACTCAACAGGGCACCAAATGGCCAAAAGACACATGCCAAGGTCATCAAGGACTCAAAGATGCTGTAGCTACAGTCAATGCAGACCCACAAAAATAGGGTTTCTGACGTGAGGGAAGCTGTAGCGCTGTTTCATCCACATCCAGAGGAATCAGATGGGCTTGACGCTGTGTAGTTCAGATGTAAATTTGGTAGGACATCTATTTGATATGCTTTGTGCGGCTGCAGCGATGCTTACCACGCATGCCAAGACACGAACAGTGAGTAAATCTCTCTCACTACCTGCTGAGATTACTCCTCGCCAAGCATCTTACACTGCTTTCCAACTACACTGCTGTCTTCTGTAACCCTGCACAAAGAATGCCTGCACAGACACAGAAAAGCCAGGAATACCCCACTGCTGGAACTGAACTGAATATCAGAGACCTGGCCATGGGGAGTCAGATCAATCAGCGCTTCTCACTTATACCTACAAGTTTCAAATCAAAAACAGTAAATACAAACCGAGTGGGGCTGTCACTATTGATTAGTTTAATAATTAAACAATCTACTAACTATTTTGACAACTCATTAAGAAAATTCAATCATCAACAGAGCTTCCACAGGGAAACTACATCCATGCTTGCTTTCTAAAGGCTCATTTATACTCAACATTAAATACGGATACGGACATGGAGCTTTGTGCCCATACTCTGCGTTCAATTAGTGCGTAATTTGTGTAAAACAGAAAGCTTAAGGCTTATTTAGACTCCCTGTACGTGTGGAAATATCTGCATGCATTTGAAGCGATATAACCGTCACTGCCCACATACTTCTGTGCGACAGCTTCATTGACATGGTTGCGGAGCAACCCCTCCAGTAGAGGGCCGTACATAGTAAATCAAACATGGCGGCAGTGGATGAGCTCGTAGTTCTTTATTTAATTTCAAAACGAAGAAAGACAGCTGTTTGTCTCTGCAGTTACATCATGGTTAAAATTTATAACCAACTCGCAACCTCTTTTCAAAAAGCCCCGCCATTTGATCATCATCATGTTTGTATGGACGTGTTTGTGTCTTGCACTGCCCTCCACGGTCTGCTGCGGTATTGCTCCGTACCATCCGTATCAGTAAGTTTTCCGAAAACGTGCAAATTACACACAAAGTAAACGCAGAGTACGGACAGAAAGCTGCATGCGTATCCATATCCGTATTTAAAGCTGAGTATAAATGAGCCTTTACGAATATATAGATGGGACGAAGCAATATCGCTGCAGACCATGGGGGCAGTGCAAGACACGAGCACTTCCATACGGACACGACAAAGAAGAAACGGGCGGGACTTTTTGAAGACTGGTTGTGTGAGTTTGTTTTTTTTTTATTTTAACCTTGATGTAACTTCGCTGTGACGCAAAGACCAACAGTTATTTTTCGCTGTTTTTGAAGTAAATACAGAACTACGAGCTCATCCACCGCCGCCATGTTTGATTTACTCCTATGATGCCCTCTACTGGTTGCTTAACCAAGTGTTGCTTAATAACCATGTCAACAAAGCTGTCGCAGAGTAGTACATGGGCAGTGATTGTGAAATCGCTTAAAACGCATGCAGACATTTCCGCACATAGAGGGAGTATAAATGAGCCTTAAGTATGTTAATCTCACTGTTGTGGACACACAACATGTGAAAGCACAGGCACCCGTGGTCACCTTACATGGTTTACACTGTGAAAACAAGTACACATCACACAAAATCCACACATTTTAATGCAGAATTATGTTTGTTCTTTTATTTTATGTCATGATTTGGCTCAATATGGAAAACTCAGCAAGTAAATAGTAATTTTGCACTAAAATGCCTTTAAGTCTCTAAGAACATATACAATACTGCCATTTTTGGCATCATGCTAAAATTATTTTATATATATATATATATATATATATATATATATATATATATATATATATATATATATATATATATATAATAAATGAATAAATAAATAAAATATCTTTCGCTCTTTCTTCCTGTCTGAGAATGTGGTTTTAGTGTTCCAATGAACATGTGTGACTGACAGCCCTCCATAACAGACTCGTACTGAAAGCCCAACAATATTGATCACAAATCAAAAGTGTCTTCTTTGTATGATGATGTAAAATACCGTGTTATGGGCATTCATTTCAATGTTAAGTAAATGTGCAAAAGCACAAAACAGCAGCTGAACACACTTTATGTTGTTTACGATGGCAAGACTTCACACGCAGCCCTGCAGCAAAGAAGTTGAGTTTTCTACCTTTTGATTATGGATTATGATTTTGGATTTATCAACTCCCGGATTTTTAGGATTTGACAGTGTTTTGCTTTTGGCAGTGTAGATACCAACCCATATATATAACTACTGAACATAACGGTGCAAGCGAGGAGGATCAGTGTTACAAATCAAGTTCTCCGGCACATGCACTGAACAGAAATCAGTGGTAAGCAATACTGAAGCAATGGAAAGCGAAATACAACACAACTGTTTCATGTACTAGTCTACCAATGAGGAGATAATTCAGAAGTTTCAGCAACAGATAACTTGAGTTCATGGGTGGTAACACAATGGTTAGATTCTTAATTTTAACTGAAACTAAAATATTTATGTGAATATACTATAATTAAGATACTCTACTGTTGGATGAGCACCCAGGAAACATAGATTTCCACTTCATTAGAAAGAAAACCCTGGGTCTTTAAGCTTGTTCCCTGTATAGGATGTGCAAAAAGATACATTGACTAGAGATATTCAAACTTTTACACAACACTGCCTTTGTGCAAAGTATGCCCTTTAAATAACTTTCCAATGTACACTACATGGACATCATATTTAGCCAAAATTCCTTTCTTTTAATGTAAACTGGCCAGTTTTACGCTGAATCACGAACGCCCCCCACTCCCTCCCTCTCTGTAGTGTACTCTGTAGGTGAAAAAATGACACCTCTGCACTCACATAATGCATTATATGTTGAACAGAGGGTCATTAATATTCAGCTATTAGCTGCATGACTCTCCATGTAACATTTAGAGTACATTTTGGGAGTAGAAGTCATAATTTCATGACCCAAAGTGGTGCATTATAATTGGAAGTGCTTACATAAGCATCGTCTTGACCAATCACAAGGCTGATGTGGGCTGTTCCGCCCACATAGCTTTAACAGAACTGTGTTAGGTCTCTCTGTGTTACCAGGAGAAAGCTTACAATGAGCAAAAGTAACTTGGAAAACATAACCAACCAAGTTAGCTCATCTAGCAGTCATCCCTCTGTTTATTTAGTCTGTCAGTCTGTTCATGCATTCAGTCATTGAACTGGGCGTGGCAATGGTGTCAGAGTGACATGGTTTTATTACATTTCTCATTTTTCATTCAGGCGTTACTGGATTTTTAATATAACATTTCCTTTACTATCAAACAAACATGTGTGAAGGATCCATATACTACATTTGCTCAAGGCATGAAAATTAATAATAAATCAATTCAGCTGACCATTTTCAAACCTCTCTTTTAAAATTAAACAGAAAACTAGACTTTTTTGTTACTATGCCTTTAACATATACATGAGCTCTATTCTGATTATCTAGTGTAGATAATGTAAAGTTACTTCTTTTAGTAGTGTTTTTCTTGGTTTTCATATATGGATTGAAAGTGACATTCTGAAATTTCATTATTTCATTCAACTATCATCTAAACTACTTATCTTTCTGGGTCACTGGGGGTGCTGGAGCCTTTCCACTGGTTGGGTGGTGGCAGTAAAGACGCTGGACAGGCCACTAGTCCATGAGAGTGTTCGGAAACATTACATATTAAATCTTGTTCTTTCAATTGAGGAAAGTCAAGAAAATTAGCTTTCCCATGATATGGACTTGGAGTCTATTTAAGCTTTACCAATAAACATGGACTTAACTGAACAATAACAAACCACATTAGCCTAATAAAACAACAAATATATAGCAAATATCTTATTGGAAAATATATATCTCTTCAAAAATATACATAGATACACATAGACATTGATATATATATATATATATATATATATATATATATATATATATATATATATATATATATATATATAGATAGATAGAGAGAAAGAGCGCAAAAAAAGAGAGAGAAAGAGAGAGAGAGAAAGAGAGAGAGAGAGAGAGAGAGAGAGAGAGAGAGAGAGAGAAATGCCTATAAATGGGTGTATTTATCAGGCTGTATTTCTAACTGAAGGAGAGACCAGTAGGAGACTGTAGGAGACTGTAAAATATGCATATCATTATGCAAATTGGCAACTAATCACTGCCAATTTATCAAGGTTAATTTAAATTGATGCTTTTTTCAAATTAAGTAATTGAGTTTAACCGATTAATTGTGACAGCTCTAGAAGCAAGCCTCGCTAACAGCCTAGAACGCCAGGAAGAGATATTATTAGAGACTGATAGGGGTGCTACCACAGGAAAGCAGTTTAAACAATTAGGACTGAAATGGACAGACTATTGGTCAGTCGAATTAAAGTCTGTTAAATCAGGGAGAAAATAATGAAATGATAATAATGAGAACAAGGCCCAAAACAAGGCACTGCTGGCCTGAGCGCAATTATCCCAGAATAAACAGTCATAACTCTCACACCACTGCCTGCTATTAGTGGCAACACGGCATGGGAATTCACACATTCTCGTCACCGAGAGCCGCTGCGTAACTCTGGCTGTCTGACTGTGTTTATAACGAGCATTTGAACACGAGACCAACTGAAGCGTTCCAAAAGGGCTGTGCCACAGGCCACGGAGCGAGAGGGAAAGGAGGCGGCCGTCACCGCAGGGCAGCTGCGCACACTGACTCAACTGCTCCATATCCTTGTTTGCTCTCCGGCCAGCGGCACTGAGCTCTCCGCTCTGCGTTCACTAATTCCTGACCACTGACCCCCTACTCTCCGTGGTTTGAACCTGATCCGGGCCGATAATTGAAACAAAGAGGCGAATCGTTGACCCAGAGTGCTCTGGTGACGTTACACTGTGTTCCCAAACTGAAAAGTATGAGGTATATGTGAAAGGAGCTGGGAGGGCACTAAAATTGAATGTGCATTAAAGGGAGGGGTGAACCAAAAAAAAGAAGAATAGCTGCCCTACTGTTTATGTAAATGTGTCATGCTCGGAGCCTCTGGCTATAACAAAATGGCAACAGGAAGCAACTCTGTCTAGGTCAGTCCGGAACAAGACACTGAGGTCCAGATGTGCTTGCATTTGAAGGCACAGTGGAAAATGTGCCTTGATGTGGTTACAATACGCACCCACCGTACGCCTGGAATTGACATTCATTTTACTAAAGCTGCAGCTGCTCATATAAACTGCACATAGGACCGCCTTCTACTACTGATACAAACTCAGCTTTAGGATATGTACAAAATAATCAGCAGTGTGCTTTATTAATAGAGTTATCAAATGTTGTCTCCTGTCGAACATATGGATAGTGTTTCTCCAGAATATTCTGTCTTCTGTTTGGGCCTTCAGGCTTCTAAATAGCTGGTTCATGATTTCTCTGATTGTATTTATCCATCTTGTTGCAACTTGGTCATCTTCTTCTTCTTGTACCTTCTATTCTTCCAAACAGAAAAGAATCAAATGGCTATAATTTTCTTCTCATTCCAGATGTAGTCTATCAGCAAAGACATGTTAGGTGCGTGAGGTTTACATCTTTACTTTTGCAATTGGGCTACAAGTCTAATGTAGCTAACAAGTAATGAATATTTATAGCCCTAAATTATCAGGTAGGGACAGTTCACTAGTTTAAAAAAACGAACGGTATAACAAATGTGTAAAAAACCCACCCTGTAGTATAAAAACTTCAATCAACTTGTTATAAAACACTTAAACAGGAAAAACACAACCACCCACCTTTCATTAAAGCAAACATTACAAACTATGTGCTGACCTTGACCCCGCTAAATGAACACATATTTAAAAAGCTATTTATGCTTTTAAAGCATTAGGATATTCATGCTACTTTGTATTGTATTTATGCTTATTTATATATGTATGTTCCTCCTGGTGAAAATATACTTATTGCTAATTCAAATAGTTTTAAACAATAAGCTTAGTGCCTAAGACTTTTCACACAGTAGTGTACATCTGTCTCCAAAAGACCCATTGTTATCATTGTTATCATGCAGAGCAAGTAACTGCTAGCAAATTGGGCTTCTTCTAGTGAGCTGATGAAACTCAGTTGTGGATAGTCAAAAAGAACAAACCTAATCTCAACAGCTGTGGCAACCTTAGCATTCAATAGATCACATGCACCATCCTGTCGTTGGCATCATGTCCATATGGTTTTGCCTTTTAGAAACAGCTTTTTTCGAACATCCACTCTGCCTTGTAGTAAACACAAATGTCATCTCCTCCCAAGTGCCTCTGGATCTTCTGGATTACAAGGCCATTTAGCAGCCAAATGTGAAAGAAAGCAAGTTAACGCAGCTGCTCATTCGATGGATCTTACATGATGCTATTAAACTTCATCTCTGCTATTAAACTTCGGTACTTTGTTCTTCAAACTAACTTACAAGACATTATCTACTTATCTACTAATCATTATCTACTTATCTACACTATCTACTATCTAAAATTAAATACTCATGCTATACTATATTATATGTATGTTACATTGTCTGTTCTAGTGATATCTGGTGTTCTTACTGGTGAAAATACACTTATTGATAAGATAAGAGGTTTTAAACAATGAGCTTAGGTGCCCAAGACTAAATATATATATATATATATAAATATATATATATATATATATTACTGTTTACAGTTAAATGTAACGGTTACGACATTCATTTAAATTAATTTCTTCAATTATATGGTTAATTATTTCAATGCTAGCACTCATTAATGCACACGTATATATGAAGTATTATGATAATGACCAAGTTGCTTTGTATAGAAGTACAATGTGAACATATTTATAGTAAAAAAATTAAAATAAAGTATTAGTTTTGGAACATATTTGTTTACAATTACTGATAGACCACATTTGTATTTATGTAGCCCATAGTAAATGTGCAACAAGTCTGTGTAATTGCTGTGTTGTAGTCATTTTATCTGATTATGTAGATTAAGCTATACACGCTAACATAAAATCCTTATCACTTTCAGAAATGAAGTATTGCACACTGGTTATACCTGTTTTACTTTAAGGAACCATGTGGAGGAATAAATAATAAAAAAAAACCCTTGGCACCACAGTCTTGTGAGAATTGAGGCCAGTGGACTAGAACAGCTCCTACTGTGATTCTAATCAACACGGCGAGCTCTAACTCCAGCTGTCCTCACGAGAGACACAGCCACTTCCTCTGACCTGCTGTTGTCGTAGTAACATGTCTTCTGTAGCCCTGCTGAGCGCGATAGAGGACATCCTCTAACAGCACCTGACTGCGTAACCAGGCAACAAAGGCACGGCATCATATCTGAGGGGCTGACGTGAAAGCATTCCTTTGCCTATCACGTGTAAGGAGAAAATTGTTTTAGGGATGTACGTGCAATGATTTATCTCCCCGTTCCCTCCTTTTTAATTTCCGCTGTGCTCTGCCTCCACCTTCCTGGTGGTCCGAGGACAGCTCGAGTCCACAGTGAAAGCTGCCATGCACTTGGCTAGGGTCCAGCAGCTCCATCTTAGGGTGGACGCCCAGGGGGCCAGGCTGGCTAATTCAAAGTGTGTGAATATTGAAAGACACGAAAGGAATTAAACACTGGTGAACGTGCCAACCAAGACCGCGTTTAGGGCACAAATGACCCGTGTGCTGGGTATGCTACTGATGCTATTACACACAACCATGTGCCTTGTATGCTACTGATGTTATGACGCACACTTATGTGCTGTCTATGGTGCGATGCTATAACACACCTCAGTGTGCCTTGTATGCTACTGATGCTATTACACACACTCATAAGCTGTGTTTGCTACTGATGCTAGTACACACACTCATAAGCTGTGTTTGCTACTGATGCTAGTACACACACATATGTGCCATGTATGCTAAATATGCTATTACACACACCTGTACCTGTGCTATGTATGCCACTGATCCTATTACACACACCTGTGCTATGTGTGCTACTGATCCTATTACACACACCTGTGCTATGTATGCGACTGATGCTATTGCACACACCTGTGCTATGTATGCTACTGATGCTATTTCACATACCTATGTGCCATGTATGCTACTGATCCTATTACACACACCCATTTGTTTTGTATGCTAAATATGCTATTACACACACCTGTACCTGTGCTATGTATGCTACTGATCCTATTACACACACCTGTGCTATGTGTGCTACTGATCCTATTACACACACCTGTGTTATGTATGCGACTGATGCTATTGCACACACCTGTGCTATGTATGCTACTGATGCTATTTCACATATCTATGTGCCATGTATGCTACTGATCCTATTACACACACCCATTTGTTTTGTATGCTACTGATCCTATTACACACACCCATTTGTTTTGTATGCTACTGATCCTATTACACACATCTGTGCTATGTATGCTACTGATGCTATCACACACACACCTGTGCTATGTATGCTACTGATGCTATCACACACACACACCTGTGCTATGTATGCTACTGATGCTATCACACACACCTGTGCTATGTATGCTACTGATGCTATCACACACACACACCTGTGCTATGTATGCTACTGATCCTATTACACACACCTGTGCTATGTGTGCTACTGATCCTATTACACACACCTGTGCTATGTGTGCTACTGATCCTATTACACACACCTGTGCTATGTATGCTACTGATCCTATTACACACACCTGTGCTATGTGTGCTAATGATCCTATTACACACACCTGTGCTATGTGTGCTACTGATCCTATTACACACACCTGTGCTATGTATGCTACTGATGCTATTACACGCACCCATGTGTTTTGTATGCTACTGATCCCTTTACACACAACTATGTGCCTTGTATGCTACTGATGCTATTGCACACACTCATGTGGATGCTACTGACACACACACACGTCTCGTTCAGAAAACACCAAGTAAGCTTGTTTTCCTCATTCACAGGAGAGCTTATGTGAGGGGATGCTCAAAATGTTTGCCTTAATTAGTATATCTACCTATATTCTCTATCTACAGCTCCTTTGAAAGAATTTGTATTTTTGCTACTGAAGTTTTGAACAGAAAGAAAATCTAATGCAATGCATTGCCCATATGTGCTTTGAGGATACATACAAAAATCCAGTAATTCATGGCATCCTTTCTTTTCCTGTGAGAAACTTTTGATGTATTAAAAGTGAATGAAGTGTAGAGAGTTTTTAATAAAAACAGATAACACAGTTACTGGAGCAGCTAATGCAGACTGCAAGTTGTAACATCTCATTAATGTCCTGCCTCTGATGAAAACTTTCCACATCATTCTCAGAGGAGCTCCTGTGGTCTGGAACGCAGTCGCTGGGTCCGCACTGACGGCCCGGCGGCCGCCCTGTTGCTGCATCTAAGTGGATATCTTAATGATTCGATTTCAAAGGAGACACTCGCTCTCTTCCTACCGAGATGGAGGAACTTTGATCTCTCCCCGAGTCTCTTCTTAAAATTTTAATTAAGAGTGGAGACGGCGGCAAAGAAGCCGTCATCGTGTGGCGCACAGGAGATAAATCGAGTGTCGTAGCGTCTCACTAATTCAAGGGGCTTCACCTTTTCAAACGATATATAAGAATCGATACCTATTATGCATGAGAGTCCTGAGCAGGAGTGTACAAATTAATGGGCTGTATATTGATCAAAGGCAAATTAAATATTAATTAGGGTAAATGGGCAGAGTCAATCCCCAAGACACTAACAAGTCTCATTTAATTTATCCAATCCAGCAAATTGAGCTCACTGCAAAAACAACCTCTTGGTCGAGGTTGAAACAGAATTCGTCTTTTTTTGCTCCTTCTAAATAAGCACTAAACGAATAAATATTTGAGCAAGCAGAATTTCTTAAAAGATCAAGTGAGGATACACGGTCCGCTGAGGGTTGTGGTGCTGCAGTGACAAGGCTTTTGCCCCTTGATATTTTCCAGAATGTTTGTAGAAGTAGAATCAAAATTAAAATGGCTAAACATTTACCGACAAACTTTCCTAACAGATGCACCCCCCTACCCCTGTGCTGCAGTAGCAAACAAACAATCCAATATGAACTCATGTATCTACTGCTGTATAGTGTAGTGATAAACCATAAACTGTTTTTTTCACTTTGACTTATTAAAATCCCTCTAGAGTAGCTAAAACATGGGCACACACATGGTTCCTTTTGTGTTTTCTATCACTGTGTGAAAGAAGCATGAGCCTGATTAAATTCAACATTAAATGATGACTGAAAGTGTAGAGTATGCATGTTTAAGTGTTTGAGTAATTTGAGTGATAGTCTATTTTTAGAAGCTCTTGTTTGAGAGATTAATTGTTAATGTAGAACAAAATATCCGATAGCAATCTGCATTGACTAATTGATACAGATTCTGTATTACTTAAAAGGACATGACATGTGGGAAGGTCCACA
The DNA here is from genome assembly GCA_021613375.1 of Megaleporinus macrocephalus. NCBI lineage: Eukaryota > Metazoa > Chordata > Actinopteri > Characiformes > Anostomidae > Megaleporinus > Megaleporinus macrocephalus. The sequence goes on from CM038707.1 coordinate 33,729,548, forward strand.
TTACCATTCCTCACTCATAGAATGTAGGAATTATACAAGCAATTTGATCGTAATTATTTAATAATATGCATGTAATAATTGTGGAATGTTAAATGGGATGTGATTATATATAGATTTGTACAATTGTATGGTTGGAATTCAATTTGGTTGGATCTTTAATATGTGTTAAAAAGATACTAGTCTTGACACTACAGAGCTACAGTCTTATGCACAAGTTTACTGTTTTTACTTCATTTGATTTAAGAACAAAGTAGTTAACTCATCACCTACATTGCATATTTTAATGTATTTTAATGTTACTAATCATTTGCTGAATTTAATACATTTTCAGGAGGGGTGGCATCAAATGAGGCTACAAATTAGCAAATAAAAGACTGCATTAAAATTTGTGGAAAAATGTCATATTTAAGTTGTGGATCTGTTGAGGATGAAATAAAAAAAAAGACTTTTGCATATGACTATACAGGTTTCAATTACACGGGTTGGTTTGGCTCAGACAAATGATAGTTCATATTTTCAATGCTGCTGCAACTGTCTAAATAATAATAATAATAATATTATTATTATTATTAATAATAATAATAATAATAATAATAATAATAATAATAATAATAATAATAATAATAATTCCTTATAATTTATAAGTGACCTTTGAAAAAAACTCTCATTTGAGAGTGGGTGTGTGTCCTCTCTCCCAACCTATGTTAATGCATGCACCCAGAAACCCCACTATGATCCTTGCTTGGTAAAAGTAACTATTTTTTTACACTATAGTAGAGTTGCTACAACCTTACAGTTAAAGGCGCAAAGGCCAGAAATAGTTTTTTTTTTTGCCTCAACATTAAAGGATTAACTGTTTTCATAGGGAATCTCACCCTTCCTGCGAAGACACATGTTGCGGCGTGGACTAGTAATCGAAGTGATGGAGCACACATTTGGCCTTAGCCTTAAAACATCAGTGAACTGAAAGATTCGATGCAGTACAGCAGCACACACTGTTCAGCACACTGCAGGATGCTTGCTTAGCTGCCCACAGCAATGTTCAGAATGGCAGTGGGAAATTGTAGCACATGCTATATGTGCGTTCCCTCTTTGTGAAAGCAAAACCAAAGCCATGAGGGCAGAAACGGTTTTGCTCAGATTACATTATCTTCAGCTCCTGCTAGATGTGTTTACTATAAACGTCATACAATTAAAGATACATAGTAATGCTAATAAAGTCATCTTTATTTTGATAGCATTATTCTCTACATTACAAATTCAAAGCAACGAGAAAGACTCTCAGAACCTCCCGTTCCTATAATAACGCATATTTGTCAACAGAGCCAGAGTACAAAAAAAACCTTCCGCTTGATTTAGCCCCAGCAAATGGATTTATTCTGGGTTAGTGGTGTTTATCCGGTTCGTTGTGCGGGCATAGTCAGCTGGGAAATATGTGAGGAGCAGACCCAGTGCACCAGAATGGATTAGAGCACAGAGCCGTTTCTCCCAGCAGCGCTCCGGCTCCTCCTGGGGAAACGCAGGAGGTGAGAGCTACGACTGTGGCTGGCTAATTTAAGGCATTAATAAATAAGACTGACACCTTCATTTCCCTTAATGTCTTAATTGCACAGATTTGGCAAGGGTGGAGATAGGAAGGGAGACAGCTGGGAGAGACCGAGTGTGCTTTAGGATAGTTTTACATTCGGAGATTGATTTCGCAGAGCTGTGTGTTCAGATGGCCCCTCCAGCCCATGTGGCTGTGGGATGTGTTGTTTACCATCTCGATTGAAAACGTGTTACACAGGAGCAGTGCCGTGAAGCGTTCCCGAGATGTTGTTTATACTTGCTAACGTAAGGTGAGACATCAAAATATGGATGATGTTGCTTTCAGAGACAAATCCCAGTTTGTGTGGGCATTTATGAGAATGATGCACAGCTTGTAATTATACGACAATAGAAATGGTTCCTTGTGGGCTTGCATAACCGTTAACCCCTTAAACTGTTGGCTTACTGTTCAGTTATTAAAGCTAATATAGTGTAGCGACCCGCTGCTGGCCTCTAGGAGCTTGTGAGGTGTTGCTTTGCTGATGACCACAGCAGAAGGATCATGGGAGGCAAGCGTGCGCCCTAAGAAAAATGCATTACTTGTGTTGTTTCATGCTGTTATATATCAGGTAAATGTATGTGCTATGTGTTTTCTGTGTCATATTGTGTTGGAGAGCGTAGTGTTTTGTGTGTGTGGGTGGAGGGGGGTCCTTCAGGGTGATGCATGTGGCTCATTTTGACCTCCCCCCATTATTAAGTGCTCTGCATGTGCCTTTTTGTCTTGTGTTCTGTAAAAAACACTTCTCGTGGTAAAATAATAGCCTCCCATGTGTCTTACAATGCAATAGATGCTACAACAGATTATTCAGTAACCCCTGGCCTGGGCTCCTGATTTCCTTTGGAAGCGACACAGCAAGCTGAAAAAGAGGCTACATCAATATTTGCTTGTCTAAGAGCTACTGAGAATTATAAAACAGGAACCTAATCAAATCTAGCTAGCCAACTAACATTAGGAAAAACTACAGCACATTAGCAAGCTAGCCAGCGTGTCTTGTTATCTAACTGTGGGTTTTTTACATCTTTTCGCTAGCATCTTTTAAATTAGCATAGTTCGAAGCATTAATATGGAAGCATTAACATTGTGCATTAATATTAGAAGGCATTAACTCGCGCTTAGTCTTATGACCTCCGCATGACCGGGCTGGCGAAGAGCAGACAGTATGTAACAAACATGCAGAGGTGTGCTCAAAAACAGGAAAAGGCCAAAAGCAGAAGTAAAACTGCGCTAAATCTAACGAACATTGTGTTGTCACACCCATATATGGCAACCCTTTAGTGAAGCACACAGGGGTGCTCATGAGAGGAGCATGTGTGAACTGCATGCACAGACAAGAACTAGATTACAAGAATCAGATCATATCGAGGTGAGAGCTTACGGGTAGTGATTTGTGAAAGTGACTGTCTGTAACCTCTCCAGAGCTCTGCAAATAAACTGGTATGTTTGTTCAAATCTAATTCTGACTTACGCACCTCCTTGCTCACATCAACGAACACGCAGGACTGGTTTTCGTCCACATAACTTGCTACACTAGTATAAAAAAATAGCAGTAGGAAGAAAAATTATTCAGTAACCACATGAGCTGCTGAATTGGTTTAGAAGTAGGTTTCATCTTTTATCTGTAAGTCACTGCTCATTTAGCTAAACTGAATAAAACTATTAATTACATTATAAGGATAATATCAATTCAGTTACATGTATGCACTGTTGAACGAGAGCAGATGATTTAAAAGTGCTTATGTTTGTTCTAAAAAAATGTTTAATTACTGAAAAACCTAACAAAATAAAGACAACGCTAGCTAGCCAAAAATTCTAGCTAACAGCATTAAAACCAGGTAACACTAAAATATATAACATATATAAAAGTCTCTTCATGGAGAGTTGAAAGGACTGAGACATTTGGGTAGGTAACATTATTATTTTGTTGTTTTACAGAACCAATAGGTCAGTTTTGTTTTGTCCAATTTGCCTGTGTTTGTGATAGAAACTGGTTAGCATCTCAGCAGTAGCAACTGTAGCACTGTATCTACACTCATTGTTCATTTTATTAGCTCCATTTGCCATATTGGAGCATGTTGTAGCTTTAAACAATTTCATTGTAATCCATCTGTTTGTCTGTGTTTGCTTTTATAGCCCTCTATTACCTTGTGGTTCAGTGGTCAGGTCCCACACAGGACCACCAGGTACTACTAGAGAGATGGATCATTCTCAGCACTGCAGTGACACTGATGTGGTGGTAATGTGTTAGTGTGTGTTGTGTTGATATGTGTGGGCCAGACACAGCAGTGTCCACTCACAGTCCACTCCATTAGACACTCCTACCTAGTGGGCCTATCTTGTAGATGTAGATGTAGAAGTCAGAGACAGTAGCTGTTGCTGCAAAGTTTGTGCTGGTCATCCTCTAGTACTTCATCAAGTGGTCACAGGATGCTGCCCACAGGACGCTGTTGGCTGAATTATTTTTAGTTGGTGGACTATTCTCAGTCCAGCAGTAACATTCAAGCAGCACTGCTGTGTCTGATCCACTCGTACCAGCACAACACACATAAACACACTAACCAAAAAATACCCGCTCTTTGGTGGTCCTGGCCATTGAACAACAGGGTAATAAGGGACTAACAAAGAATGCAGAGAAACAGATGGAATACAGTCTATAATTGTAGAACTACAAAGTGCTCCTATTTGGTACAATAGACTATAAGTGTAGATACACGGAGATGGTTTTAATGCTATGGCTGATTGGAGTATATATCTTTATATTTGTGTGTGTGTTACAGTCTGACTCTACTGAACTATGAATCTTCTCTACTGTGGTATGCCATTACAGACAGTCAACACCTTGCTTGTGTGCTGCACGGAATTAAATTTCTTCACGAAGCAACATCACAGCTTTCCTTCTCATTTCAAACCAATAAAATCTGAATATGAATTATCACTTTATTACACTTGCGCTCCCGCAATTATTAACCATGACAGGAGTACAAGCGCATGTGGCTGCATGTTTGTCAGTGATCTACTTGCTCCACAGCGCATTTGCGTCTTGGCACATTCAATATTCAGAGTGCAGAATGGAAATCTGCAGCCACTCACAGTACCTTATACTTTCAGGGGGTTGATAGAGATAATGCTGGTTAATGATAGTGTTCAGCTAGTGAGAATTGCCGTGGTCAGATTACCTGTGGCCGGGGGTGTCCAGTCACCAGGCAGGTGAGCTCCAGGGTTTCGCCCTCCCTTATGGTGTACACCCTCTCCGTGTAGCGCTCCTCCTCTACATTACATGCGTGGCCAGAGTGCACGATCCGGACAGTAGGGGGAGCTGTGGACAGAGCGTGAGCAAAGAGCAAAATGTAATCAGCTGTTAAGCTTTCAAAAAAAAAAAAAAAAAGAAAAAGAAAATCCCAACCTATCATTCAAACCATCAACAGCCAGCCAGAAAGACGTCTGAAATTGGAAGGAAATAACTGATAAATTTGAACCTGTCTTGTTATTCCGTCTGTCACAGAGCTAGTGCTGGGAAAGAGATAAATAGGTATGCTACTCTTTTCTGTTCATTTATCAATAGACGCATTTCCATTGACATTAATGCTTTTTCAAGCCTTAATGCCAACATTATCCAAGGCTGCAACAAATGCTATTACGTCATCAAATGAGTACTTCATGGCACTGGCTGCTCTTATTTTACCATAAAGGGCACTGTTTGCATGACAGCAGCAGTCTTAGCAAACTGAAGAGCATTAAAATAACTAATTTTCAAATGTACTGTGGATGTCATTGAAAACTATGACTCATTCTAAAATGACCAATGGGCTACAGTGTTAAGCATGCTGTTCATATAAAAGCCCAGCTGCCCAGCCAACAAAAACAAACACCTAAATCAGATATGACAGCCTTAAGAACAGACCTTAACAGACAAATACACAAGCAATAAAGACATATGACAGATACTCTCTTTGCACACTTATTTAAAATAATTAAACACACCCAATGAGAAAGTCCATTATAAAGGAGTTGATCGTTTGGGGATTTGGGGAGAAGAGAAGTTTCGGGCAGTGGCACCCAGTGAACATTTCTGGCAGCTCTCTTTGAATGGAAGGCCTTTCATCCTCCCTGTATCTTCTCCTCATCTTAAGACCAGTGCTCTACAAAAGCAGGCTTGAGACTAATGGCAAAAGCCTGGGAATGGGATGTTCCTGAGGGATTTATCTTCAGAGAATCGCGGTTTAGGGGGGTTTCCTACTTGTGGAAAGGGGAGAGTTTTTAATTCTCAGGATCTCAAAAGGCAAGTGGCACTGCTCATGAAATTTTCCCCAGAGACAAGTCCAACTTTCACGTCTCTCTTCATATAAGCCAATATACTATATTTTCACAACCATGCAACAGATACTAAAACACTGGATGACAGCAGAGATGTCGAGATACAGCCTGAAATACTGGCATCAAAGTCAATCAAGTGTGGGATTATATAGTATCAACTATATTAAACCTTACTTAGTTCCAATGCCTAGCTGTCAATACTGTTTGACATGATTGTTCTCTCTTCAGAAGTTAGCGAGTGGTCTAAGGATACTGCAGAAAGTAGTAAAACATTTGCCATTAGAAACTGGAAGTTCCTACTGACTATTAGTTTAGCACTTTCAGTTTTAAAGTTCTGAAACATAGAGATGGCTGTGTGTCAGTGTAAATATGAATCAAGTCTTGAGACTTTAGTAGTGAATTTTAGTTCAAGCTTGTACTAGGACTTTTGGTAGAGTAGATGCAAACTTCAGTTAAACAAGCTAACTTCATTCTCTTCATCAGACAGAAGGATTTTCTTCGATGGAAGGGCAAGTTTAGGTCCTTGTGAAATTAGTCAACATGTTCGAGTGCTCATCTCATTGGTATCTGCTCAATATTAATGCCAGCAGGACCTAATAGTATTAGTACTGTCTTTGAGAACACTTGCAGCTGAAGCCATCAACATTTTGCAAATTCTTTACTATTCTAGATGAGGATAAAGTCACCTAGTGCTGTTACATCATCCATAAGATGACCAGAATGTAAACTAGTATGGTATAGTGGTGTGGTGACTGATGTTTTTTTTTTAATGATTACATTGTAAAAAAGTTGGAGACGTAACGCAATCATAAAACACAATTATTGTTTAATAGAAATAAAATAGAAAATAAAAATTGTTCCCTAAAATCTGCAGAGCAATGGCATATTTAACTTTGTTCTCTGAAGGGGAGTGCAGTTGTGCAGTTATTTTCACATAGAAAACCATGCTTAGACTCTGCATATAAGTGTGCAAATTGTGTTTGATTCCACAAATAAATTCTTTATTATATCTCACCCCTGTCCACAGATGAACCTTCATCTCCAAAATAGCAACTTTACATGACAGAACATTACTTTAATGTAAGTTAATGGAACCAGAAATCATTTAGGTGCATTTCTATTGGTCCTTTCATCATGAAATTCTTATACAATGTAAACGGCAGCTGTCGTATTCAAATGATGTAAATATTTTTTTCTTTAGACAGTAACAATATGCTTTCTGCACAGAAAAACAAGAGAGGGCAACTGTCAATGTAAGTGAATGTAAAGATATTTTATTCCATTTCTGTTGCTCCAATCATCATAATATTTTCACACTGTATAAAGGACAACATGATTTTCTTTGGACAGCATCGTGGTACTTAGAGTAATGATTGCGGTTCTCTTATGAGGTTAAAAACAGCTTAAGATATTGAATTAGCCAAATTAGAGACTCTCACTGTTAATTTGCATCATATTAAATTGGACTGGTTTTATTTACTTTGATGTTTTTTAAGTGAGCACTGTGTGAAAACACAAAATTCAAAATTCCAATTTTGAAAAGATCTATAAATTAGAATACTTAGGAAATTGCAGCACTGCTCACCCAGTGTTCACCACTTCTAAAACAAGCCTGTAAATCAGATGCAACTCAGCCACAGAGGCCCAGAGAACATTGTCCTCTTAACCTTGACTGTATGTAGTGATCATGATGAGAATGGACACTGGACATGGACAATGATGGACATTGATGTAGCGAAGGCTTTCTGTCATTCAAGAAGGAGAGATGAGTTTTGGTGGAGGGGTGAAACAGGGTGAAGCAGCCCCTCTTCACCTTCTATTCTGTCAGTTTACTAATTCATGAAAGCTCTGAGAGACAATTATGGGCTTTGTGGAGGTGTGTAAGGGAAACAGGCTGTTTCTGGCTCAGGTAAAGAAGTGCAGAGGAACGTCCCCAGAGGCCCTGTGTGCTGCTGCTAATAAAAGGTGAGAGGTCTTTCCCTGTGGTCCGGGGAAGCTGTCTGTGCTTTTTTACCAGGTACAGGGTGGCTGTAACGCTTCCTAACACCTCTCATTCCCACCTGCATCTCAGCCCTGACTCAATGGCAGACGTGGGCAGTGGCCTCTCTCAAGCAAAAATGCAATTGTTTGATATTTAATGTTTTAAAATATCTTGTACAGAGCTGTGATTATATAGGCTACCACACAGGCTGATTTGGCTCAGACAAGTCTGCAAAATCTTGTTGTAATGCAGTGCTGCTTCTGCTATGCTACTAGAAATGTAATAATTTAACGTCTGTGTATTAAACAAAGGTGAACCAGGGCAAACATTCTGGCTGTTCCTAGACATTTCAGAACAATTTACAAATACCCCCTGGGGGCATGGCCAGACCCCACGGTATAAGCTTTTCTCCAATATCCAAATCTTCTACTCACACACCAGTCATCCAATACTGACCAGGGTTAGGCATTAAAATGATTGTTTACTGGATAATTCACTGTAAAACTACTAAGAATAAGAAAAAAAAGTGTTAGTTGAATATCTTGCACGCCTCAAATGTCCAAACCGTAACAGCAGTCTTTTCTTTAACACTGGTGTTTATTTGATGCAGTCAAGCTTTCTCGAATTTGTTCTCAATTACGAGAACAGTGTCATAAAAGTGGTTGAAACCTAAACATTTGGACAGCGCACCTCTGTTCAATTACCACTGCTTCAGTGTTTATTCCAGAAGCAAATCATACCAAAACCAATCCAAACCAGTTACCCAGGGACGATCCTTTGCCATGCTTCCTAACCCACACATGGATTAGCCTCTTTCCATTCTAAAGACAGCAGAGAGATTTGAGCACATGACAGAGTGGGTGAGGTTCACGCTAGACTGGAGCTTAAGAAAAAGAAAGCTTAGAATTAGACCCTGGGGCTCCACACAAACAAAGTCTAATACATTTTATTCCACTAAGCCAACAGCCCTGCTAGATACCGTCCCACCCAGTACATGGAGCAAGCTGTCTGAGCAAATTGGAGCGCTGCTAGTGATTAATAATGATTGAATGCACAGTTATCAATACGGGAATCAGCATGCTGCAGCTTCGCTTTATGGTTACGAGCACTATTTGCCGATACTTGAATTACAACCACACTGGCTAACTCAATTACATTGAATTGCAAATAACAAGATTGACGTTGGCTCTTAATTGAGTCGTACTGTTGAAAGTCACAGTAAATATAGGTTCCCGATCAAAATAAGGAAGAAGCTATTAGCATAATGCTGATTGGCAGTGGTTAACCAGTGTCAGGTCGACTTCCCTGTATGTCTCACACGTTACGTTTGATTTACATTGTATGGATTTTCATTTTATCACTACAATAAATATGTGAAAGCTGCAAGTACCATTTACATCAGAACCACCCAACTCAGCTTCTGTTGTTAAATTAAAAGACTCATTTGGAACATGTGCTGGGTGGACTTGAGAGCAGGTCAACTTAATGTTAGCAGAGTTAGTACACTCGGAAAGGTCGATATCTCTCAGTTGTGGAGCATAAAAATGGAAAGGAAGAGGCCAGAGGGCAAGCTGTGCCCATGCCTGTGACCCAAGGCTAATAGTGACATGATTTCCCTACTGTCTAAGTAGCACAGCGACAGGAGCTCCAAGCCAGCCCCGCTGGAGAGTCCTCACACAGAATGGAAACAGCTTTATCTTACACCACCAATCAAGATTCAAATTGATTTGGTTAAATATGAGGCTGACGTGCTGCCAGGGTGAGCGAGAGATTTTTGGCAGTTGGGTAGAAGCTAAATTCAACAAATAAATCAATGTGCAAGTGTGTATGTGTGTGTATGTATTTGACTACTGCTGGGCACCACATGTCCTCAGGCTCCCAGAAAGAATGAAAACCTGGTCCATGTGTGAACAAAAATTGTACCTCAGACTTGTGGCATCTTTAGCCACAGCAACTGCAACCAAATGCTCTGAGACAGTGATGAACGGATTTGCGGTCATGCTTTGGATTGTGGTCTTGCTGCGTAACTTAATTGTTCTTGAGCTTCAGATCGCTGACTGATGACCAGACAGTCTTTTGCAGGATTTTCTGGTAATGAGCATGGTTAGACCTGAATATCATGTCAGATATAACCGGAACCCTCTCTTCTAAACCTTTAACTTGTCCATGGAACATTAATCCAAAAAGCCTGGGCTTTTTTATCAACTTACAAATGCCGTGGTCACTCGGTCTCTTTCTGATGGTGCAATCATGAATGTTCCTCTGGGTTCCTTTGTGACTTTCTGGATGATAAGTCGTCATGCTTTTAGAGAAACTTAGGTAGGCCTGCCACTTTTGGAAAAAGTAACCCTCTGGAGATAGGCCCCCAATGTGGGTCACTGAAGTCTTCCAAAAACGTTCACTTTCAGCTCTACAGCCCACATAGTGGAATCATAAATGGCAACTGAGGCCTGCAATTCATTAGATGTTCCTCTGGGGTTCCTTGTGATTTCCTGGATGATTTGAAATTGTTCTTAGGTAGGTTGGCTACTTCTGGAAAGAGTAATCAATTCCAAGATTTCTCCATCTGGAGATAATGGCTCTGACTATGGTTTGCTGGAGTCTTACAAAAAGTTCCAATTTGAACTCATCCACAGAACATTTTTCCAAAAGGCTTCTTCAATTCTTTCATTTATACCGTTTTCACCCAGTCTCTTTCTAATGATGGAATGGGGCGATCTGTAACTGTGGTTTTAGAGGAACTTTTGTAGGTTGGTCACTTCAGAAAGGTCACTACTGTGTCATGTAATATGATGGTGATTCTACGCAACTTATTAGGTTTCAAAAAACCTGATTCAATTACATTAGATTATATTAAATTGTACATGTGTCTGGATAGTTGAATGAACCTGCAGATGATATTAAAAGAATTAGAAAGCCATATAACATTGAGAAAACAGTTATTACATAGTCACCTGAACTGACAATTATTTGAGCTGATCACGGTTCTTTCCAGCAGGCGTTATCTTTCACAGCATATGTTTAAAGCAACAAACAGAACATGTATGGAGCATGTATGCATTTTCTTCTGTTGTGTTAAGGTAAACAAACATAAATAATATAATGTTATGACAAGTTTTAGGAGGCGCTAGTAGTGTGTTTTTACGCGAGCTTGAGCTTTGTCTGTCATCAGAGCAACTAGTAATGACAGATAGGTAGTAACACAGGTTTAGGCGTACTTCAATGGTTGCATACAATGAAGGAAAAAGGCAACTAAATGAATTATAAGAAGGTAACTTTGGGATGCCTCACCTTTGAACAGTGACAAAAACTATTCATATGACAAATGGATTTATTATTTGAACATGAAACAGAGAGCTATTTATGTGCTATTTATTTAGAGTAATTTTTACACATTAATTAAAGCACTCTGGAGCTTGAGAGGCCCAAAACACTCCTAACTTTTAGTGTAAGTTAATGTAAAGAGGTATTTTCTATTGGTCTATTCATCAAGAATCTTTCACAGGATATCATCCATAGATCCATGTTTCTCTTTGGACAGCAACTACAACAGTTGCCATTTACATTGTGTAGAAAAAGCTTGGAAAGAAGTTCTTGTTCTATTGACTTACACTGAAAGTCAATGTAGGCAAAAGCATTCCAAATAGCTTGGAAATAAGTTCTGCTTCCATTGACTTACACTGAAAGTAAAGTAGGTTCGTGGCCTCTACTGTAACATTGCCATTTTGAAGATACTTGTTTTTCTGTGGTCAGCGACAATATATATCTCTATTTAAAGTAGGAGTTAATTAAGCATAAAGTCTACAGCCACTACTAAAGCACTTCTGAAGTGAAAAATGCACACAGTGCAGTTTCTGTACAAATTCGGAAATAAGCGGTTGATATTTTGTTGATGGTGGTTGACACCTGTTATGACACATTCTGTCAGCTACATATTATATATATGATATATTATATAACTCCAAACTAGCTGAATGCATTAGGCCAACCGCTAGAGTGAACAAAAATGGCTTGAATTTTCACACTGTCTTTGAACTACTTAGACATTTAGGAGATCTGTTTGAAGCTGCAGTGAAAATGTCAATCTCAATCAAACTGCAAAGATAACATGCCCATCAAGATTATCTCTTCAAAGCATTGTGAAGAAAGCACACATTTTACTCACAAACAAACACGGATAAACGTCAAAGTGTGCACCCTGATGTAGGATCCCTTCCTTTAAAGTGTAAAAAAATGTTATTAGAGTAAAAAGGTGCCGGCTTCCCTTCATCCCATTGACGAGCAACCTGACGCTTGATGTTTGCTCTTGCCTGAATTTGTTCATTAACAAGTCAACGCTGGCAGACTAGTCATCTACATATATTCATTTGGTGACCTGAATAATCCTTTGGCGCATCAGAGCCTATGGAATTAAGCAATTATTTTCTGCTCTAACACATGTTCAGTGTAGAGACGCTCAATACATGTTGTATCACTGCAATACAGGAGCAAAGCACAGTTGTTAACACAACAAGTCTGATAATAATAGCAGTTATGCTTTTGATGGACCGTGGTTCAGAAAATTCAATTACAGATTATACAGGTTTACTATAAATCCTCAACTTGTTGCTCAAAAATGTTCAAAATAACAATAACACACCATCAATTACAAAAAATAATAAGCCATTTTCGGCTGGGACACATGCCAAGGTTACAATTGCCTCTGACTCCTGAGTGTCATGAAGAGGCAGAGTGCCATGTGAATGAGTTCTCTAATGGTCCCTCTCCATGGTGCTGAAGCAGGGCTTCCTACTGAATTACTGGCTGTACATTGGGCTCTTCCACAGCAAAATGAAGGCACTGAGGGTCATTTGATTACAGGTGCGTATGCAGCATAAACCCATTCCCCGTCTCCCTCAGCTCCTACTTTACTCTAATAGAATGCACCCAGATACCTAGTTTTGATCAGAGGTTTCCATAAAGCACAATACCCATGTAAAGACTCTGAGAGGCGTACTAGCAATACAGTTTTAAACATACTACTGAAAACTTGTCTTCCACCAATGCTATTGGTTAAAAAACAGTCATTTAATTTTATTCCATAATTACCAGTAATTGAGAGTCTGTCTTTAAATGGACAAGTTTATCATTCAAGTTAAGAAACGTTTATTTAAAGCAATTGATTTTTCTAGACAGGCCTATTCAAAGTTTTAGTTTTTTTTTTTTTTTACAGGCATCCCAAAAATAATATACAACAATTATATGCAGTAACCCATCTCAAAGACTGAATTGACAAATGCACATGAATACCAAATTCAGTTTAAATGAGCACTAATAATTAGCTACAGTGGTTTTATATGTTGTTCAGCCAATCAGCTTTCTGAACTGGAGCTATCATTTTTTGTTAAAATGTATTTGACAACCTTTGCATCAGTCTTTTAAACATTCATTTTGTATTATAAGAATGTATTGAAGGCTGTTCCTGGAAGACAATTGGAAGAAAAATGCTAAACAGACCCATAGGCTATGTTATGCCCTATGGCTACCTACACAGGCAGACACAACATTTAAAGCAAAAAAGAACATTAGGAATGTTTATATCAGTGTATATACAGCCTTCCACTGAAGCCATTCAAGGTCTCTCTTGACTGGAGAAAGTTACTATACTCATTCTTCTCGAAGCAAACAAAGAACTTGCTATAAGTTGCATAACTGTTCCAGCACACTGGGTGGAATAGCTGTACATTCACTTCATTTATTTAAATGTTTCAGACAGAGAATGTTTACTGAAAGCACAGTATATAACATATGTTCCTCTATCTTTGGAAAAAAAGCAGGTTACTTTCTGCACCGCAGGGCACAGCAAGGTAGTGGTGTGAGAAAAGGAAGGGACATTATAGCCTACATACCAGCTACGCTAAATCCACACAGCGATTCCCAAAAGGAATTTCCTTTAACGCTATAAAAATGATGGGGTTTATTGCATTATTACCTTATATTGGAAAATTCAGGCACAATGCTCCTATTTCAATTCTGTATAATACTTCACTGGTTTCAGTATACGTGTACATGCGTATCACTGGAAATAGAGACTCATGAATAGCAAGATCTAGATCAGTTAAAGCAGCATTGTGTAGCAACATTACCTTAAAATAACAATAAAAATCAATTTCATCCCTATTTATCGCTTCCATTCCATTTCAGGAGATTTGCTTTCAGATCTTCAAAGAAATCTGCAGAGGTATTTTTCCACATCCACAGTGTTAGAAACTGACTGAATTTCCTACTTCTCACATTCTGAGTAATCCTATAGACATTAAATGATGTTGAGCTTTGCACTCTGGAGTGGCCAGTCCGTTATTCTGAGAATTGTGGTGGATGTGATGGTGAGTTCTGATGGTCCACCAAGTCTTAAATCCCAGCTTTGGAAACCCATTTTTTTCATTCTGTATGCAAGCTCACATCTAATCTCCACAGAAATGTCTTCTGAAAAATAAATAACCTGCATTTGATGCGCATTTAGACTGTGATCCAAATAAATGAAAGATGGTCTCTGACTTTTGCCCAGTACTGTATTTACAGCCCCCAATAACAGGATGCAAAATAAAATATGCATGAGATGCTCCAATATTTCTATGTAAATGCACACACATGGCTCACAGAAACACACCAAGGGAGCTCTGTGTGTGACTAAGCCGTGGAGGTTTTGCTATCCTATAGTCCAGAACGGCTTTATGCTGGCGCTCTGGCACCAGTGGCCTGTTGTGCAGGGTTTGTGTCCCTAAACAACATTAATCGGACATCTGTGGAGGCGGATAAGACCCCTATTGGCTGGACCGAGATACTAAATCTTCCAATGATAGGCTAAAACAGGCCAGGTCTGTGACGATTGGCCGAATGTTGATCCAAAAGTTAAATTAAGACTGGAAATGGGCAGGCTGTTTTCCCTCCGAGAATTAGATGTACAGCTGAGTGCCAAGCAACTCTCTGATGACTGTCTGGCAAATGGCTGATGCTGAGTGATCGTCCTATCAATGGCCGTAGAGCATGCAGAGAGCTGGGTTCGCCCATTGGCTTTGCTCGAGTTATCCATAACCCCAGCAGAGGCCAGTGGGACGCAAAGCCAGCCAAAAAACCCCAGGCGCGCCATTACCCCTCCCCGTGAAAGGTGGGGATAAACCCTAATGTTTGGACACCGCACATGCTTGTGGATAGTTCCAGTCAAACTGATGCTTTTTCTGGGTGCCAAGGCTTCTTTGGGGTGATGCCATAGCAGGACCACTAAAGAAGTTTTCAATTTGAGGTTCATTAATAAACAACAACAACAACAAAGAAAACCTATTCAATTGAAATCACTCAATTGAAAGATTCTTCAGGGATCCCAAAGTGTTTTGTTTATATCAGCCAAAGAACGCCAGTTCTTTTAAAGAGTTTATATCACTGTTTAGGCTAAATTAGGAACATTAGGTCATTGTTTACGTCATTAGGTCATCAAATCATCAATAACAACAGAACAAACCAGATGAGCTTCACGGTTACATGTTCTGGAAAAAAAAAAAAAAAAAAAAAAAAAAAAAAAAAAAAAATATATATATATATATATATATATATATAT
This sequence comes from Megaleporinus macrocephalus, assembly GCA_021613375.1. Lineage (NCBI taxonomy): Eukaryota > Metazoa > Chordata > Actinopteri > Characiformes > Anostomidae > Megaleporinus > Megaleporinus macrocephalus. Next base: position 33,745,022 of record CM038707.1, read on the forward strand.
ATATATATATATATATATATATATATATATATATATATATATATATTTATTACAAAATCCCACCGTGCCATCTAAGAGCATGAGCCAAACCTGTTTGACAGGCAGTGATCAGCATAACATGCTGGCGTAATGCATTTTGCAGCCTATAGCAGAAACAAATCCTTCATATAGCAGGATATGCAGAGGCAACGCATGGAGCATAATTGAAAAACATCTCTGTCTACTGGGACGGCAGCATTACAACAGAAATTCCGAGGTTTGTACAGGATATCCATCATGCAGAATTATTCCTGCTGTGCACTGAATCCGAAATGGATTTCAACTGGATTATCTACCTGGACATCCACACAGAACGCCACAAATAGATACGCTGTCTCTCACTCTCTGTCAGTCTGTCTCACTCCATCTTTCTCTTTCTCTATCTCTCTGTATCTCTCTTTCTGTCCTCTATGCCATTCTATTCCCATTTTTTCTCTGCCTTGCTCTCTGTCTCTCTATCTCTTTCTGTCTGTCTTTTTCCTTGCTGTCTGTCTCTCTGTCTTTCTACTTCTCCCCCTCTCTTTGCTTTTCTTTGTCTACCTGGGGCTACCTGATTCTCTCTCTAACTCTTTATCTCTCTCTCTTCTTTCATTTTTGGTCTCTCTCACTCCTCATCTCTCTCTATCTTTTAGTCTGTTTTTTATCTGTTTCTCATTCACTTCCTCTCTTTTCCTCTACATGTCTGTCTCTCCCTCTTGCTTTATTTCTTTCTGCCTCTCTTTTTCTTGCTTGCTGTCCATCTTCCACATTGTCTCTCTCGCTCTGTGTCCATCTTTCAAAGTGCCTCTTTTTCTTGCTGTCTGTCTATCTCTCTGTATTCATCTTTCTCTGCCTCTAATTCTCTCTTTTTATATGCCTGTTGCACTCTCTCCAACCCTCTTTCTCTTTGTGCTCGCTCTCTTTCCACTCTCTCTCTAGCTCTTCTCTCTTTCTACTTTCGTTCTACTCTCTCTCCTCTCTGTCTATTTCAACTCCCTCTCTCTTTGTTGTCTGCCTCAAACAATGCCTTATCACTGTGACGCAAGTGTTTTTGGCATTTTCAAAACATAATTGATTATTCATATTGCAAGAAGAGGCAAACAATCTGCGCTGATAAGAGCCGTAAAACGCAATAAGGGTTATACGGCTTAGTCTGCAATACCAATGAGTTACGTGGAAATTAGATGAGATTTAGCTTCTTGTTTGCATATTATTTTCTACAGAGAACAAGTTCATGTGTAACAAGTCACACTCAGCATTTCAAGATATTGTTTTGGTCGACTTACTACATCACAAAACCAGCGGCTTATAAAGAGCGTCGTATTTTTTATGCAAACTGTCATCGTAACATCTTTCAGAAGACCAGGACACACGCGTCTAATAAATGAGTCGAACCAATCTGTGTATCTATACTAAATAAAGGAGTGTGACCCACAGTTTTGTTTTTTTCCTCTGCTGATGTGTTTTTCTCTTTCTGGAACGAAAGTGCTGGTAAGAGAATCGTTGCAGTGGTAATTCTGAGATTTATATAAACATTATGCATTATTAAACACTATTCTGCAGTCCAGGACCGTACAAAGGCTTTGATATAAATTGGAACAAAAATATATTTCAGATAAATGCATAGAAAGTATTGATGCTGTTGTTTTTCTTCTTCTGCCCTCGTACGCATGCAGTGCTTAATTCTCTGGAAAACAAGGAGGAAAACGGATACAGATTTCAAACTTCCCCACCTGGTAGATTCACAAGGGCTTTATGTGGGTGTCGTTTGCTCTCCTCCATTGCTTTTAATGTTTCAGATTTACCAGATATGCATTGCGGTGAAGCATCTGTCCGGGTAATTAAGGGAAAACAGCATTTGTTAAAAATATCTAATAAAAGAAAATGATTAATTCATTAACCACGGCAGTTCTTTCAGCTCTAAAAGCAGCACACATTTATTCGCTTGGCGCAGAGCTACGCAAGGAAACATGTGGCAGTAAATAGAGCAAACAGTGTGATGCACGTATAGACCGTCACCCAAGTGCTGGACAACTTGAAGCCGTGAAGCATACTAACCACAAAAATGAATGTTTCATGGAGTGTTTTCAGTTTGTATCAATCTTTTTAAATGATTAATATTTTAAGTATATGTGTTTCCTGAAATATTCATCAGTAATCTGTATGTTCTAGTTTCCAGGCTTTCGTGGCATAGATGCATTCTAGCTTAAAATATCTTGGATGTTTAATGCTTAAACCCTTGCTCTATTATTTTTAGGAATTATTAAACGTCAGCTACATGTAAATTTGGGTAACCTATAAAAGTAGTATATAAACTCTGCAGTGAGGAACTGTGCCCACACTGAGGTTCTAGGGGGTTTTAGGGGGTTTGATTTATAGGGGACTGTGTGCTTCACTGACAGCTTTCTCTGACATATTGCCCAGGCATACTATAGGTTGTTTCCATAGCACGTCAGCGAACTGCACATGCACAAGGAGCTTTTACTGAGTACTAAAAGTTGTTTTTATACAGGGAAACATGAAAGAAACTAATTAAAAATACCAGCAAGAATGACTGGTAAACCTTTATCTGTGGTTAAGATGAGGCTGATTAGCTTCGTATTGTCCAGTTTTTAGTTAGAATTCTCCCGTTCTGTGGTTAGGAGGAACAGGGTATTGAAGTTTAAACATTTCATTTGTGGGTGTTCACTGATGTTAGATGTAAAAGAGTATAGACAAGTAACATCTTGGTTAATAGCTACACAAAAACAGATAAAGTGTAAATAGTTTCACCTGCCATACAATTTCAATAAGATGCAGCGACTTCTCTGTTACTGTTCGGCAATGATCCATACCTTTAGAGGACCCTCACTGTGGAGCACCATGGTACCGAGGTCGACCCAACTGCTAACTAAAAAGTTGCTTTAATACTTTTATATGCTTTCATTTTCTTGGGTAGAAGAATGTCTGGAAGACAAAGTAGTTACTTATATCTGCTGCCTCCACAGCTGACTATTTAGTAAACATAGGGGGTCATGGCCAATGTTGTGATGGATTTGCTGTGGTATGCCTGGGTTTGATGGTATGCAAATTGTTTGTTATTAAACTGTGAACATTTACTTATTACCAGTGTTGGGAAAAAAAATCTAATTTCTCGATGCTATCTGGGTTGAGGTGGAAGATTGGAGCTGAACATGTTTAATATTTATTACTTATGAGTCCTGCACTGCGAGAAGGCCTGAGATGATTGATTCAAACAGCCAATCAGAGTGCAAGGAGATACGCATACGCAGAAGCAGAGGAGCTACACGGTCTACACATGATAATATTGTGTTTTTAAGGTATGGAACTGCACAGTCAGTCCCTTTACAATTTCAATCCATTCGCCAGTTTGCACTGAAATACTATCAGCGTTCATATCAGCATTCTTACCTCGTTCATCTCCAGTTTGCATTTAAGGTAGGCATAAAAGCACAAACACTTCAGCGCTGTTTACATCACGTGATAATTCTGGAGTTCTGGGAATTTCAGTTCTTATTTGTAGCAGAAACTCATTATATGGTATGCTCTCTTTTGACATTCTTCTTCTTCTTATTATTAATTTTATATGCTTTTATTCTTTACCTTATTTACCAATCTGAGCGCCCTCACAACTAAAGACAATCCTGTAAGAGCCAACCTTGTTTGTGATGCTCTCAGTTGTGTGTCATATGTCCAGCTTGATTTACAAACAAACCCACACTGATCCAAATAAGACCCCATCAATTATATCATTTATTTGGAAACAAAATAGTAATAAGCCACCTCAACCATCTACAACAGTAAAACCCTGCATTTACCAGTTGTGAAATATTGTATACAGTGATATTTCTAAGATTGTTATCATTTCATGAAAATCTTTCTAACCCGACTTGTAATGCAGTCCAAACTAACACAGAAGGGTCTTGCCCTCATCATGTTTCTGAAACAACTGAACATTACTTCTGAAACTATAATTTGCTTTTATTAAAAGCGCATGATATTAATAACATATTTCTGTGAAAAAAACACTAAAACTTGGCAGACCAACATGTGTCAACCATTTACTTCAGCTAAGTTAGATAACTAGCATTATGTTAGCTTTCAAATCACATATCAGTATATAGCTGATTGCTAGTTATACTAGTTCTAATTTTAATATCTTTCTTTATAACATTTAACTGAATAACATGCTGATATGATGATCTTCTCAACAGAATGAGATTCATCAAGCGCATGTTTACTCATAGAATCAACATTATTACAGAAATCCCTAACGCCACATTAAAAGGATGAGCCAAGCTGAAAGGTCAGTAGTGTCCAGGGCTGGTTCACTAAAAATCTACACTCATATCCATTTAGATTCTTTTATGTCTGCCTGTGTGCATACCAAATGGTTCCTGAAGGAGAGCATCAGCCTGTATAATGTGTCGCAAGTTTCTTTTCCTGAGTTCACTTAACTAAGCTCATTCTACTGGGCATTTAATATCCAGTACCACAGGACCAGTCTATCCTCATGAGGATTAGCAAAGCTGCCGGATATGCAAGATGAGCCTGAGTGTCACTGGCAATAAGACAAAGAGTCAAACCACCAGAAGGGTCAAATGAGGGAAATCACACAGGGTTGGTTTTTCATAGCTTGGATAACAATGTGGTGATACGATGCTCTCACAAGGTCAAATCAAAATGAGGTATGTGTTATTTTAAAAATTCTGGCAGCCACACAGGCGAAAGAGAAGTGGAATGTTTAGTCATTATGTGGTCTTTTCAGGCAGATTTTTACGAATAAACAAGGACACAAAGTGTCATAAATGCAAAGTACGGCCCAAAAGCTACTTTATTGCGGATAGTACCTCCTGTAGAGAATCTTTAGCAAACAAATATAATGTTTCAAACCAAAGCAGCGCCTTCTGCGCAAAACGACATGGTGGTTTAAGTTTATACAGTACAGTATGTGTCATAATTACAATCTCCTAATCACCATGTTGTTTGCTTTAAGCTTTCCTTCTGACTTGGATTGGTCCAAATCACAGCAGCATTTGTTCTAAAACTGGTTTACTGCACAAATTGGGCTTCTAGTCATGATGAGACAAGCACAGGAGCTCGCTATACTAACCAAAATCATGTGGTCAACATTAATTCCTAGTTAAATCCCTAGTCAAGGTTATTATTGTGAAACAGAAGTGACAAACAGCAATAACAGCTCAGCTATGAAGTGGCAGACCACCTAAAATTCACAGAGCAGGGCCACCAAGAGCTGAAACACACAGGGCATAAAAATCACATTCACTCACTACAGCTTTCCAATTTGCCTCTCAAAGCAACATCAGCAAAATATCTGTGCGTCAGGAGTTTCTTGAATAGAATGTTCATTGCTGAACAGCTGAAAGATCACTATGCACTATGCCAAGTGATGGCTGAAGAAAACAAAACATTTAACCAGTGGATTCGTGTTCATCACAATTCACTATTAGGCTAATGGAGAAGTCCCATATTAAACTCCATGTTTTTAAAACACGATGTCCCACAGTGTCATTGCAAACATGCTTATACTGCATACATCACTTACTGCTTAGAAAAGGATCAAATGATTCCTTCTGAACATATTTTCAGAAGCAGTAGTTCCGGACACTGCTTCAGACCCAAGATTAAAACCATGACAATCTTCAGTCCATAACAATGCTACAACAACTCTATTTAGCTAATAATCATTTAATTTACCCCAGAAGTCATTGATCTGCCAAAAAAAGAGTCTAAGATTTGATTCTTGAGTTAGATAGCTCTGAAACTAAGAGGCTAACATTGCTAACAAATGCTGGAAGGCAGCATGCAGTCACCCAAATGTTTTCCATAAATACAACCTAGGTCTTCATTAAGGTTGTGTAGACTTAATAATGTGGTTCAGTGCACAGCAGGACATTCTATGAACTATATGAATTAACTTTATCATGTAGCTAAATGCAGAGCAGCCATTTTAGATAACAGATGTTTCACTTCCTCTGCAGAATTTTGGATACTCTTTACATGTACACACTATGCACTATGCGGTTATAAAAAATTATAGTAGCTACACAGTGAAATTCTGTTCACTTTTATTATTTAATCACATTAATAAGTGTGTGTGATATTGACGAAGACCTGGATGTGATTTGAAAAAGCTAAAACACGAATTGGGGATATAGTTACAGGAAAGACTTGGGTGTCTATTGACTGTTCGTGTGTTAGCAATGTTGGTCTTGTAGCTCCAATGCTAAGGAAGCCAAATTTGGGCTTCAAATTCAACTAAATCTAGGCTTGCTCAAAATCACCGTGGGTTAATAAAAACTCCAGCAGCACTGCTGTGTACATTAAAACACCTCCACCACTTCAGTGTCACTGCAGTGCTGTGATTGACCCACCACCCAAATAATATCTGCTTTGTGGTGGTCCTGTGGTGGTCTTGACCATTAAAAAAAGAGTAAAAGGGGGATAAAGTATGCAGAGAAGCAGATGAACTACAGTCTGTAATTGTAGAACTACCTAGTGCATCTATATGGTAAGTGGCGCTGATAGACTGCACAACTACAAAAAAATGGAAATAAAAGGAAGTCTACCTGCGTCTGTTAGTGTTAGCTTAATTAACCTCTCCTCGCATTACTATACACAGGTTGTCCAGTTAATCCTATGCCAAATTTACATCAGATGTGCTGCTGGTTGAATCTGAAAAGGTAAAAAAATTCCCTCCAGTGATTTAATTAATGATTTCACAAATAATTTCCAACTAGGACAGCAATATGTTTCCTAAAAACAAAACCCTTGCTATGTTTTTTCTGTATTTATTAAATTGTATATGTGGAATTGTATTCATTGTAATGGTATGGCATGTTTTTACAGGCAAAACACACTTGCCATTCAGATAAAAGTGCTAGACCATTTTCATGGCAGCCCAAGTCTTCTACACAGTGCTGTAGCTTCGGACCACCCATTTTCCTCAGCGCTTCGAGTGGTTTTCAATAGAACTGCCAATTACTGGTCACCAGTCACCAACCTGAATTGATCCTGAGTCTTTCTTTTCACTGGGATCACAGTGAGATTCATATCAGGGATTAAAGCTCGTGTCATCGCTACAAAAATACTTTCCAGCCTGATTCATTTGATCTGTCAGACGGCACATGCATTACTCATACAGCAAATGTAATAATGAAATACCCCTTATGATAGACATGACTAATACATCTGGACAACATCTCAAGAAAGCTGTACCCTTCAACATGCATCACATATCAGTGTCAGACCCCCCCTCCCAAAAAAAAAAAAAGTATCATGAATCCAAGCAGTCAGTGACCAAATTCTCTTCACTGACCTTGACAGCCATTAGTGATTCATTTCACACAGCCTGCACAACCGATCCTAATGTTTGAAGAATGTTATCTTAGGATAATATTACAGAGAGTTGGAATTGCATTGATAATCTTGCACGGGTGTTCCATGCATTAATCCATGCGAATTAGACTAAAAATATGCATCATTATAGCCTCTTGTGACAGCAGAAATAAAGATATGAGACCCAAAATCATCCATTTCGTCCGAATCCGCTCTCGGCTGTGATAAATGTGCTCTGGGAACGGAATTGTGCTGTGTGAAATGTTTCTTTGACAATGAAATGTCATGAGAATGAATCTTAAACGTGTGTAAATCAAACAGAGGCATGAGCCACTGGCTCGAACGCTTGGTTCTCAGCAAATGTGCGCGTCGCTTCTGAGAAATCGCCTCCATGGAGAATGATGGGAGGCCATTAGTCAAACATCAGCAAGGGGAAAAAAAAACCTAGCAAGGGGAGAAGAAAAAAAAAGTGCCTGACAGCGTCGTGGCGAGGACAAAACGATAACAAGGTGCTCGTTTGAAGGGTGAGGAATGGTGTTTGCTCCTTTCTCTCAGTGGGTGTCTTATGAGTGAGAGGGAAGGAAGGCGAGGAAGTCCAAGAGCGAGAGACGAGAGGAGGCAGCGGAGACGGATCAGAACAAAACGAGACAGACCAAAAGGGAGATATGGAACAGCGAAATAAGACGATGAAGGTGATGGCACCGAATGGAAAATGATAAGCAGAAAGAGAGATAAAATGTAGGCTGACGGAAAATAGCAGTGACTGGTAAGGATAAAAGAAAAATGGCTTGAAAGATGGAAAGGCGGCACTTTGTCCGAGCACCTGATCTGGAGGGGAGAGCGCCTGATGTACCACCATTAGCACAGCATGTAAATGTTGTTTTCTCTCTCACCCTTCCTTCTCAATTAACCGCTGAAAAGTCATGATTAATAAAAGGGCTCGGGTCCCTGACAGGAGCTCAATTACAACGGAAGGCTATGTGAATGAAAAATGATTAAAGTTACTGCATTAAAGGGGACTTATTCTGTTTTCTCCCCCTTTCTTGAGTGTGTTGTAGCATTTTGTGCATGTAAACAGAAACCCAACCCAAAAGTACACACCAGAGGCATAAACTCTCTTTTTCATTCTTATTGTTACAATGTTACATCATCTCGTAACACAATCCTTCTTTCCTGCCTGCTGGCAAGCTTGACACAACCTTACACAACACACAGAGAGAGCTTAGAAAGTAAAAACTCCCCACTCTGAGTGAGACAGCTCCCGTCAAGCTTGCAATGTTGGCCTGGTCTACCAACTTGTTCTACCTAAATTTCAGGATAGCCACAGCGGTGTGGGGGCGAAACTTGTATCAGTAGACTGCTCTGGCAGGTGACCAATCAAAACACAGAGGACAAGTTTACCAATCAAAGCACACTGGGCCCAAAGGAAGGCAGAGCTTAAAGCCACACGAGATCTAATGTCACACAGCTGGAGAGGCATGTAAATCTACTCTAGCAGACCACAAATATATAATAAAAACAAAAGAGCATAAAAGGTCCCCATTAAAAGCAGGTTAATGCGGGACCTGCACTGAGACAAATCTGCTTGCAGACATGTATACATACCTCCCATTTTTAGTTTGGTGTTCACACAAAAAAAAAGACATTGTCCGCAATAGAGCTGGGGGATTTATTGAGTTTTTAAAGAATATCGATATATTTTTATATGAGATATAAGATGAGACAATATCCTATTATATTGACATAGTCTGTTTTGGGCTGCAATTATACTTGTAGATCCACCAGTTCGCCTTTCTCTTCTCCCAATCTGTCTCAACTTCACACTGCCCTGCCTCTCTCCCTCACAAAACTCACCCCTTCCCACCACTTGACACGTAAATGCAGGCAGCAACAGCATGGAGATGGATAAAGACACGAAAGAAGCTATTGAAGAGAAGCTGGTTAGTAAAGAAAAACAATGGCTGTCGAAAGTAGGGCTGGTAGGGCTGGACGATAAAACGATAATGATAATTAGTGCAAAATAACGTTTCCTCAATAGAACTGTAAGACATAGTCGATAGGAAGTCAATAGAATTAAGTTTCTTCCGTGTTTTGACAGACAACACAAAAAGCCAATGGGAATAAGAATAGCACCACCCCAAACCAGTCATGTGGCTGGACTAGAGTTCCAGTCATTTCATGTTTGGTTGCAGCACACAGCACCGAGTTTAGGCGTAGCGGCAGGTTAACCCTTGTGCTAGTAGTTTGGTTACTGCAGGCGTCACAGTCGAGCAGTGAGAACAGAGAAAAGAGAAGAGAAGAGAAAAAACAAGAGAAAAGACGACAGAAAACTTTAACTACTACTGAACGAAACATGTTACACGTGTTACTAATCTTAAAATAATCTGCTAAAATAAGAAAACAAGTTTACGGGTGCTGTCTTGCTGCTGTGTTGACAAGGCGCTATAGGATGTTAGCGCTTCAAGTGCTTGTACTGTTGTGATCATCTCCACTGACAGAGCACCCCACTGTGGCATGCCTGTCTGAAACCTTCCCACAACTTTAGAGGCATGTGAGTGATTGTTTGTAGCTGCAGCTTGTGCTCCGGATAAATCCAAGCTTTTAGTAGGCACGGCCATCTTTGCGACGCATCAACGCATGTAATCCATATATACATATATATATATATATATATATATATATATATATATATATATATATATATATATATATATAGTAGGAGTTCAAGTGAGAACGAGGTTGACTTTATAACCAAAAATTTCGAAAACAGAATCGCTAAACCAACTTCCCATGTGAGCCGACAAAGATTTGACTCACCGTCCTTTCCTCAGCCCGAATGTAAAGGGCCAGCAACAGCCTGCTTAACATATTGTCTGTTTACTGTTCATGAGTGTTCAGTAGCCCCTCCTATATTATATATATTATTGAAACTATATACGTGTGTGTGTTTGTGTGTGTGTGTGTGTTTGTGTTTCATTTATTTGAAATACAGTTGTGCAATGTTCTATGGTACATTTGTCTATCTTCTGATCAATCAGAAAATAAAAATAATTTAACAAAATTTTGAAATTTTGATATCTTTACTTCGCACTTAAAGAAAAAAGGCAATAGTGATTTGATTTATATCTTGATATATATCAATATCGACTGATATGAAACAAAATGTCACTGTAGCAGAAAAGCTGAGGATGTCGGTTGAGAGAAGTGATAAATGCCACAGAGCAGTAACCAATTTTACTGTTAAAGGATTGTTCTTAATAAAGCAGCACAAAGATGCTCATTGTTTGAGCAAGATCCAAATAAAAAGTAAAAGATAGCCTCTTCTGGTGACAGTAGACTGAGATTACTCATGTTTTCTGTTAAATAAATACATTCAGTTTTTTTTTGATAGAAAATTTTCTAACAATAACCAGCCCTAGTCAAAAGTGCCTGTGTGACAAGTGCCTTTTTGTTATCACTTTATGAGAAGAAAAAATATCAAGACGTATATTGTATATCACCATTCAGCTAAAAATGATCAAGATATTATTTTTGGTCCATATCGCCCAGCCCTAGTCTGCAATGCACCTGGTGATGGAGCAACAAAAGGTGAATACGTATAATTACATCCACTGAGAAATAATTACATCCTCACAAACCCTCCATAATTACTCAGGGAACAGGAAATGTCGACGAGAGCACTGAGATGCAATAAAGGTGATTATTCGATAGGGGTAGAGAATTTGTCAGCAAATTCAACTTCTAAAACAACGGTTTCAAGAATCCTGAGACATTGTTCATTTCCACAGTTAGGAGCCTTTTGTTGTTTGCTCTAACCAAAGAGGAGAAAAATATCATTTGCTTAACAGGAGAGCTATTACTCTCTTTGTTACCAAAAGTGCAGTACTTTGCAAATAAGTGAAATATATTATTTCGTGGAGCGTAGATACTTTCTAATAAAATACACACATAACAGTACGCTGGGGAATACTTTCACTTTAAGACCCTTCCCAACTGTAAATCACTGGCCATGTGGCTCAGAATAGGATGTCACCTCCAGCGCTGCCTCAAGCACTGTATCAACGGAAGGCATTTCCTGCTACGAGCTTTCACTTATCATCACTCTACAGCAACACACACCTACCGTGAAATAATATTCACTTACCTTAATGATTTGTTAATTTTGTCTTTTTTTTATTTAATTTCTAATAATTAATGTTTAGCCAAACATCTGCTAAAAAAAAGCTGTGCACTGCCGCAGGAGTGGCCAATATAATCAGGTCATCATGATAAGTCATGTTATATCATATTAAGTCAAAATATGCTTTTCTAAGCAGATCATGGATTTCACTACACACTGAAATATAAATGCTCCCTTACAAAGGTAGTGTAATTGATCATGTGTAATTGGATTGACAGCCAATTTTGAGGGGTTAAATTAAATGTTTAACCAATTACTGTTTACATGCAAATTGTAACATATTTAATGGGAAAAAAAATGCAAATGAAATGTGGCCTGTGCAAAAGTTATGGCACATTAAGGATTTTATTCCACAATCATTTTTATAATAAGTGCTAATACTTGCACTAAAACTACATAAAAACATATTTCAGCTTGTTTCCCGTAGAGAATGTTTGAACTGATTTTTACTATGAAAATCTATAAAATTTGGCTTTTACATATCACTGTTAATAAATTGTTTGTAAAAAACTGTTAAAATTGTATTGTAAATTGTATTGTTTGCCTGTCCCAACATATCAAACGTTAGAAAAGTTTTGTAAATAATGTGAGGCGTGCATGTATTGTGAAAATGTTAAATATTATAATATTAAATTAATATAAAATTATATGTTCAAGAAAAGCTTTCTTAAAATAATACGAAAGCACCTTAACTTATTACTCATGCCAGAGGTATTTTAGGCTTGTTTACTAAACCTCAACCTTATGATACTAATTGGAAATTACAAGGTTGGCTTCAATAGACAAGGAACACAGTTGTTATTTGTTGCATTCTTTCATGGCATTTGCATTTTAATAAATGTGCACAATCCCCAACACACATAAACAGGTAAGGATGATTGTTGTTGTTCAGCAGTTCTTTTTTCTTTTTCTTTATCTTTTCTTTTTGCAGGGCTTCTACGTGCTGTAATGTCAGCATAAGTGAAAGTGATTCATTAGGCCCAGCTTTCAAAAGACTCCTGCTTCCACTAAAGCTACTAGAGCTTTACTTTTATATTCCCTGCTATGCAACGTTCTTGAAGAGGTTTTGAAATGGGGCCTTTAGTTCGCAGAGCAGAAAGAAAAGGACCACAAATCCATCGGCAAATCTATCTCCAGTCTAGCTACCATGCTTAACAGCTTACTGCGTCCACGAGCATTTGTGATTGTACAGTGGCACAAACCAAAACTGTCCCCATCAGATAAACAGACCTTTCATCTCTGAGAAAGAGGAGAGCGTCAAGCTCCACTCTCACTTCAGATTTGAAAAAAAAAACCCACAGGTAGTTCAGTTCATCCTTCCACCATGAAAAGACAGCTGAACACTGTGGGTCTGAAAGAATGTGCAGCCGTCAAGAAGCTGTTACTGAGGAAAAAAATAGACAAAAAGAAGAAAACGAGAAAATTCAAGAAAGACGATCCTGGTGTTTTTTAGACTTCAACATGACTGAATGTGTTAGTGTTTGTAAGAAGCATAAACCAACTTCTAGGACTGAACTTTAGAGGTGTGGAAAACACATCTCTGCTGACTCCTTAAGAAAAACTAAAGAAATACTCCCAAAACCAATGAAAGCTGTAATAAAGTTAAAGAGTGAACATACTAAATACTGAAACACTTCATTTTTATTAAGTTATTTAAGCTTCTTTAGTTATTTTCTGTTAAATATTTATTTTTTACTTTCCCCCCTGATGCTGCAAAAAATGAAAAACCTAATGGATGTTTTAACTGGAAATTAAATAAATAAAGGGCGAGCACTGTCTTTCTGCATGGTACTGACTTTCTGCATGGTACTCTATATTTATTGGTGTTATCACTCTCCTGACCATTTATAGTGACAGTGCATTGATGATATTTTGCTTTAATGTACACATTTTTGCTAAGTCTCTATCCACGTCATTCTCACAAATCTTTGCAAGAATACAAGAACTATTGAATGTTGAATGATTTACTTCCAAATAAAAGATCCAATAAAACCAAGGAAGAGTGATTTATGTGTGTGTATATATATAAATATATATATATATATTTGTCTGTGTGTTTGTCTGTGTGTGTGTGTCAGAAGGAAATGATGAAAGGGCTTTAGCACAGTGATAGGTGATACCTCCTTAAAGAGCAAGCTCAGTTGGGAGCCATTACTGAATTATGGGAGTCTGCACATCAAACAAAATGTACAAACAAAAAAAAATAATTTATGTGCTTTGCCATTTAACGTCATTTAAATCCCAAAGGTGTGTCACTATTTTTCACACTGTATTGTATGTGCTTCTTTTAGACTAAATGTTTCTTTTTTGTTTGTGTATAATGCAGTGTTCCTGGGAGGACATAGGACATACTGTCCCCATGGAAATATAATGTGCATAAAGATACTTCTAACCTGGTGTAGCTGTATATTGCCCAGTTAAGGGTATAATTAATTCAGCTTTATTCTTACAGTAATATAAAATACAGGGAAGATGTATGGGTAGCCTGTTCTGAGTAAGAGCATTAAAATGTATTTATTAAAACTGTGTAGTTTATATGATGAGACAAAACAAAACGTCCTGGTTAGTTGAAATTCCGAAGGCTTAACAAGCCTCATGTTCTGATTGTCAGTATTACCATTAATACTATTATATATTTTTTTATATTATTTGTCACAGCAGCACCGACATTTTCTACTAAAAGCTGTGTGTTTACTCCAGCACACATGAACCCTGCCTTTATATCCTTTCCAAACACAAACACACACTCCCAGTGTTTCAGTCTATTTGTAGTTTGGCTGCACAATGCAGGATATGACGCATGCTAATTGCTATTGCAATGCCGACCTCTATAACATAGTGCTGAGAAAGAAGATAATATAATGCAATACACTTAGAAGCATGTCTAATGCATTAAAAACCAAACATTGCAGTTATCAAAGCACTGCTCAACAAAGCAGCACTTCGGCAAATCACTGAAATTTCCAGTGGAGATTCACTCAGTGAGCTTTCTGATGAATCACAGCCATTCACGCAGAGGGAGAAATGTAATGGTTTAGTTTTGTCAACTACATTTTTTGGTCAAAATTATTGCACTAAATTTGGATGTTACATGGACACTACTCATGTGCACATATGTTCTAATTGAGAGATTTTTTGTTTTGTTAATATTTACTATAATAATGACAATTTTTTATTCAGTGTTTTGTACTAAATCCAAATGAACAGGTTTAATATATAAATTAAATCCAATTATATATATATATATATATATATATATATATATATATATATATATATATATATATATATATATATATGAACCTGTAAACAGTAATTTGGTTTGATAGCTTTATCTGTGGTGGTAATAATACAAAAATAATACATTAATTATCATAGAAAATCATAATAAATCATTGGTTTTAATATAATTCATACAATTAGAGGATAATATCACTCAAAGCAAAAGCATTTCAGTCTGAAGTCAAAATTAGTTCAACCCAGTAAGGATAGTCCACAAGAACACAAGTCCACAAGTCCACAAGAAAACTGTGGAAGTATCTAATTATGGTACTATGATACTGATGGATACTGCCCCCAGTTTATTCATAATTGTAATCAAGCAGAACTTGCTATGCTATGTGCAAATCAAAGAAATAAATAAACTACTGAAAGGACTACTGGGGTTTCCCTTATGCTTTACAATGGGTACAGATTTGTATGAATTTGAAAGAGTAACGTAAAGCAACATAATGAGTGGTGTGATTACAATTTCCAGAAAAAAATAAGCAACTATTTCATGTGCCAGACTGTTCCTTAGATTGCTGCTGTATTCTTTAGTCAGCAGGAACTGGAAATCATGATGCATTTTCCTTCCCTACCATGACAGATTTTTGATAGAAAGATCATAACAGGGTCTCTCAGCTAGCTGAGTGATTTGCTTGATGATAGGTGGCCATGGAAGGGGGTGCAAAACATAATATTAATGGGAAGCATTATGTTTCTCCAGTCACTGGTTCACAGTGATGTAACCAAAGAATGAGAACATGTTTTGTGGGCAAAAGTGACACGACTCTGATCAAAGATACCAGGAAAGAATTATATGGTAAAAGGCACATACTAACCAGATAAAAGAACTGTAATTTCAGGTTGACTTTAGAAAAGGTGCCCTTGTGCTAAATTCCTAAACTAACCCTGTCATTTAAATTTGTTTGGCACTTATGCAATAAATAGGCATTTATTAAACAAATAGTAAACCAGTCCTATAAGCACTTCCTCTGCCTAACAAAGTACCACCTGATGCAGAACAGGCCAAAAAAAATGCTGTCATATCAAATCTTATACACGGCTTCGTATTTAAGGAGTGGGTGGCATTTTGAATAAGTACTGAAAACCCAAATCAGTGGATACAAAGAAGTGATTGACATTCGTTTTGTAACCAATCATAGCCATTTCTGACATGCAGTGTGTGCAATGAGTCGAGCGTGAAGGCATGAAATTGAGTAGTGGGACTTATACAGTACAGAGAGAGACAGACAGGTCCAGAGAGCGAGAGTTGCCAAATTCCAGTCATTGTAATGGTTAATACTCTGAGGTGTCAGAGACCGCAGGAGCATACTGTCTACTAGCACATTGTGATTCAACAGGGGCCTAGACCTTGACCTTCACTGAGTAAAGTCATTCCGACCTGAATCGAGTGGCACCATTTTACCTTCCTTTAAAAATTTATGCATTTCACAAGGACCAAAAGTCGACCAGGGTCAAACAATGTTTGGCCCCATCTTAAAATGAAGGTGTTCATTTCTTGTAAGGAAACTTTTTTTCCTTTTTTTCATGTCAGTGAGTCTTTTTTTTACCGCATCGTGCATAACACAACTCTCGACTCCTTTAAAAACACAAGCTCTTAGAAAGTGGTTTATTGGGGAAATATAAGAGATGGCTCCAAAACTGCCTTCAGGTTCCATTCAGCATCTACATCTTAAATAATGTGAACGTGATTAATACAGTTATAATAGATAAATTATATTCAAGCACTGAGTTTTCAAACAACATAAAACCAAAAAACACACTGGTTATCTTTTGTTTGATGTCACGCTCTGCCCTGTCTCCCTCGTCCCTCGCCTGTTTCTTTACGTCCTGTCATGTCCATGTGGTTCTGCTTGGTCATGTGCTCCCCTTGTTCATTTTGTATCAGTCTCGTCACCTGTTTGCTCCTCGTTATGTTGTTATATATACCCTGTGTGTTCCGTCGATCTTTGTCGGTCATTGTTGTTGTATGTATGTATGTATGGTAGTGGTGTTAGCGCTGTTGATTCTGTACTCATCCGTCTGTTAATTAAAATCCTGTCTTTGTTAAAAGCTTGCGAGTGTGTTAGCTTGCGAGTGTGTCCGCTCCTGCATTCATCTGCTCCTGTTCCAGCCACACCGTGACATTTGACACCTTTTTCACATAAAGTCCATATCCAATCAAATCTAACACATTCAGGATTTATGTAAATCAGTGCAATGTAAAATTCCTTTGATTGAATACCAGCTACAAAAGCTGAAAACAAAAAGCTATCCAGTCCATCTATGAAATTATGGCAAGCTATTTCAATGTTTAAGCATTTAAAAACTCAAATAAAAGGCCACGAGTTAACAAAAATACTCTACACTTAGATTTACATTCCATCCCATTTACATTACAATACAATCCTCCTCAGTCAAACTGTACACTTTAACACGATGCTTTACATTATCTCTGTAGGTAAGTGACTCAAATCTGTTGCTAATGTGAATGAACTGGCATCCTTAAATGACCTGCATGTGCACATCCTAATCAGCAAAGTCACGTGAAAGAACCATGTGCGTCATAAACAGCAAACAAGCTAAGCAGCAGAGTGAGCCTTGGCTGCACAGATAATTAGCTCTGAACAGCTATCAGCTGCTCATTATTAGAGCGAGATGAAGACGAAAACGGGTCAGATTCTTTGCTTTCCGACTATTAACTTGAGGTTTGGCGCTGCTGTTATGTTAACACTGTATGATGGTGCATGTGCAGTGAAAAAACACATGTATTTTCATCTGAGCATTCTCTCACTCGGTCGCATTGACAAAAATAAGACTCATGTATCTGATCTAGGACCAGAAAGTGGTTCAGGTTAGATTGAAAAAGATCAGATTTGTTTGTCCACGCAGCTCTGTGTCACATTAGGGCAAAAAAATCTTTTTTTCTTTTTTTTTTTTGCCCGCCACCACCCCCCTTTCTTCGGAGGACCAATGTTTCTTTACTTCTAGTATTACAAGTTTTCATTTAATATATGCAGTCATCATGTAGAGGGAGGACAATAAACATACAAACAAACAAACAAACAGGGATTGCCAAAGAGAATATAGGATATGAAAAAAAATGGCAGAGATGAAAAAACAAACAAACAAACAAATAAAGAAAAGCATATATACATACAAACAAACAAACTGACAAATAATGAAAAAGTGATATAAATATTTTACCCTTAAAAATGTGTGTGTGGGCAAAAAAATAAATAAAAATCTGATTTGTGTCATTTCAGCCTTAGTGTCAGATGTGGTCAAGCAACTTTATGAAACATGGAACCCCAAAGAAGTGGATGGTCTAGTTTTAGCCTTAGTCTTTATAATGAACCTTGCCTGGTTGGTTAACTAGTTACAAAATGCTCTACATCTAGAAGCTCTTCAGGAAGATCTGAAACAATTACTAGCTTAGCTAGCTTTGATACGTGTTCTCACATATCATTCTGCAGCCTATTTTAGTACTCTGCTATTAGCAAAAGGCATGACATAGAACACAGTTCCCTGTACTTGCTCCATGTGTTTAGCTAACATCTACAACAAGTGGCTCCTCATAATAATTGGTTAAGACTACAATTTCTTTCATGGGCATAGCTGACTAGTTTCTATATGCTCTATGGCCAGCAGTTCTTGATGATGACTTACAGCTAACACTGTAATTTATTCCCTAAGCTGGCAGCCTTTGCTGCATGTTCTGTAGATCGTCTGGGTAATTTTGCTGAGCTATTATTAAAAAGCATTCTATATCATTATGTGCATGTGTTTAAGATGGCAGCGGGCAAATGGTCTACACAAAATCACACATGGAATCACAATAAACACAGATTCTTTTTTGGAAAGCAGCACACTATCAAGAGCAAGGCAAAAAATGACCCTACCCAAAAGCCTTTGTTCACTGAGTGGAGTGGAGTGGGAGTGTTCGGAGCGTGGACAGGCTGCTGTGGGTCGCTGGGCTAATTTAGCTCTGATCACAGCATGATAGCGGTGAAGCCAGGAGGAGCAGGCTAATGCATCAAAGCCCAGAGCCTCTGTCTAGGACGTTCTCCTATGATTGATCACCACACACTCCACTTTAATTTAAAGTCAATGGCATCTATAGATACCTGTCACCACAGAAGAACTACAAATGCCTTCCTACTGTAGTGCAGCCTCTTCAGACACTAGGGTACTTAAACGTCAGGTCAGTGGAGGAACAAGGAAGAAAGAAAAGAGCTCGGCAATCTTTCAAAAGGCCTTTTCCTCCTGTCCAATATGACAGAAGGGGTATGGATTCATGGATCATTTATTTTTAAGATAGATCAGAACTGTAAAAATCCACACCGAGCTCATTCGCAGTCGTACAGAGGACGCCATATAGAAGCCTCCAGCCTCTCTTCTCCTTTTTACGAGAATGAAATTTCCTTAAAGAGAAATAACCATACAATAAAGAGAGGTGTGGCATAAAAAGCCAATTCATATTTGTGTGTTATAGTGACAAACTGAAGTACCATTATTTCTTTTGTGGTTTTATAGCTTATGCCTGCAGTAGAATGCTTCTATATACTCCCGCTGACAGTATAACTACAGTCATTTAACATACTCCTGCTTTTGAGAGAAGACTCCTATTGAAAAAATAAATAGAATTCCATATATCTGTTATGCATACCAAAAAAAATCGAGCTCTCAGATTAAATAGAGCATGTATAGCAAAAATGCCTTATTACAGTACAGCTCTTCTGTGTTTGCTTTTACAGAATAGCCCCCTCCCACCTTTGGGATGTCTCATTCTTCTTATTACAGGTTCTAATTAGCACTGACACAAGCAAAATGGCCACTAACAATCCCTGATGGACCTCTCAAGATGCTTAATAATGTGGATGCTTGCTACAGGAAGAAGCCCAAAGAGTTTATATGTAACTAATTTGTTCATTCAGGAACAATTATGCAAGCACAGTAGAGAGTCGGTGGAATGATGTAACGTCATTATCACATTATCTCACAACCATAATATCTGAATGTACTCAGTTGATTAGCTACCATATTCAACAAACTGTGATTTCGTTGCAATGTGCTGCTTTATTATATAATATCATGCTAAGTGCTAATTAGGGCTAACACAGTGCATCAAAACTTTGCTTTGTGGTTAAAGCAGACATATGACATTAATCTCAATCAATTTGAAATTAGCTTTAGCATCTATTCAGTGGCCCCCAAAAGTAATCAGTTGATTATATACATCCCTAAAGTCATTTGTAGTGATCCCTAGTTCCATCCTGAAACACAACAGGCACCCTTACAGTCTTGCAATGGTCTTTCTTTTTAAGAGAAATGTCACTTGGTTTGACATTTTGCTTCCTCACACAATGCTGTATGGCACAAATGGCCCAATATGTTTTGGGGCCACTGTACCTCCTGGGCGAAAGTGACGATGCTTCCAATCCTTCCGTTCAGTTTCATTATAACCTAATTTAAAGTGGCCAGAGTTCTGAAATGAAAACCAGGCCTACTGTAAGACTTGTTACGCAATTTTAGAATTCACAGAGTAAAAAGAGTCTCAAAAGTCATTTTGTGTCTCAAAAACTCTAGTGACTTACACATGGATGAGGCAAGGATACGTTCACAACAAAAGATTTGCTGGTTGTACTCATAATTCACGAATAAAGAATTGATTTTCAAATTAAATTTTAGGTGGAGAGACTTGGGCGAGCTCCAGTTCTGGTCAGACTGATAAAGTGATGGAGTTGCAGACAGCATGGTAGCTACAGATGCAGAGGGTATGCCTTTATGCCTATGAGCTAGTAGTAAGACCCTGCTTCTAATACCTGGGTTACCTCATATCTTAAAAAGACATGTGGTGATGTTGTGAACTCACTTGGCACTTTTGTCAAGCTTTTACAGCAGTATTCTCTAGAATGAGCCCAGCAAATGGTATAAGTCGCTGGTAGATAGAAGTAGCCAGCCCTTACTGCTGGCCAAAACAATCACAATTCAAGGTGTCTGCCGTTTTGCTCTGCTGCCAGATCGTTTTTAGGATTTTCCAGATTTTTTTAATTAACAGTCAAATCTGGGGACACTTCTGGGGACAGCTCCAAATATGGGGACTGTGCCTAGTAAATGGGGATTTTGGAAATGGGGGGTTTGAATTAAGCGGTCCCTTTTTAAATGAAGCAGTGTAAAAACATTGATATGTAAGCTTGCTAAAACTAGTTGTTTGCATGTCTTTGTCACCTTACGAGACCGGAAGATGAGACACCTTTAAAATGTTACTTCTGTTTATTCTCTGAATAGCATTCACCTGCTGTACTTCCATGTCACAAACACTGGAAACAAGGAGGTGTATATTTTAATGCTAAAATTAGACTGAAGACAGGCAACAAAGGGTTGCCATGAAAAGCCTATACAATAAATATAGGTTAGACAGCCTGCTGCCTACAGCACTCTGCAATATATAGGCCATTTAAAATGTATGCACATAGACTCTTAGACCTGCTTGTGAATAGCCTTTTTCAATCTTTTTCTCAGATGCTTCTGGTCAACGGCGTTAAACGTAAGAAGTTTGTAATGCAGTAAAACGCGGGGCTTGATGGTGACCTGCTGTGGCGAACGTGACCAGCATCTGCTCGGAACCAATTCTCCACATCAGCAGGAGGTCACAGTAACCTGTGCAGCTGCAGCGCTTCAGAGCCCACGCCAGACCGGCTCTCCTGCTGCGCTGGTTTTCCCTCCTGAGCTTTACTCCATCTCCATGCACTGTCACACCCTCCCCTCATCCCCTATCTTTTGGATCTGGTTCACCTGGGACAAACCCGAGCCCCTCTGAACCTCCAGCCTCTGAGGACGGTGTTCAGCACGAACGAAACTGCTGACCAACATCAAAGCCCCGCAGTAAAGGATAGTTTGATCTATATTGAATGACACAGATGCTCTTTCATGTCATTCCATGCATCTATAGTACAGCACAGTGTAACTGTGTGGCTGTGCACAGTGTCATTAATGCAGAACATAAAAAGTTGTAATGATCCCTGTAAACATCTGTAGAGTCCGTCAAATGGTTTGGTAGTGTTGTGCGAGTATCCTCTGGCCCAGTGTTGTAAATATCTCATGTCCTGGTTTCTTCAACTACAATTCAGTGGTAGATGATTTGTTCTATTACAGCAAAGTATACAAACCAAATGGATGCTGTTCTCCTTATTAGATGTGAACTGGGTATCCAGTCGAATTCCATTTCATGCAATGGACTAATTGCTATAAGAAGGAAGTCTCAGAACAAATGACATGTTGATTAGGATCACTCCCAGTAAGTGGGTGGTTTCAGAACAAATGCAGTGTCAGGAGTTCTTTTAAGCGAGTGAAGCTCATTGCACCACACAGACTCGGACAACCGCATCGTTTCGATTTTCATTTGATCATTTTCATTTGAAGTATGTTGCTGGCTCGAGTATTGACAGTTAGGAAGCAAGATAATTAGCTATTCAGTTTGGCCACTTTAGGCTAGTGCCCCAAAATAGACAGCACAACTGATCATCACAATTAATTATATGGCAGTTAACCAAGCCTGAATCATACTGGCACCACCCAGTACTGAACATTCATTCAGTCATCATATAAACCACCTATCCCAGTGCTCACTAAGTGACCATCAAATTATGAAATTATAGATCATAACTTATTATTTTTTAAATAAATTCCTAAGTACAATATTTTAAACAACTATGTACGCATGGGAAACATGCCATAGAAAAACCAGTTTTAGTTTAAAAAAAAAAAAAAAAAAAAAAAAAAATATATATATATATATATATATATATATGATGACCTTATTAAAGTTCACTGTCAGAGAACCATACAGAACTATATAGAACCATACATCCAAGCCAAGAACTATTTGACAGGCTTTATTCACAAGGCCATGTAATCATCTCCCTAAATGACAGCACCAAAGCTCCCGAACAGTGTGGCTCTACTTTTCAAAAGTAGACATTAGCGCTCTAAACTGGTAACCAGCCCGTCTGGCAATATATCAAACTTAATGAAACATGACAACACAGAGAATTCATCACCGTCAAGAAAACTGCAGCCTTTGCATGAAAAACCTCACTCTTTATCCAGCTGCTGCCCTCCTCATTACCATCTGGGCCAAAAATTCTATGGCTACGCAACCACAGCAGTAATACATCAGTAGGAGGAGGCTTGCTTTCTTACTTTTTTCAGATAAAAAATGACTGGATTCTCTTATTTTGTCATTGCTGTATTCTTTGGCAAACACATGTTGATTATGTTTTGAACACTAAGCCTCATACATTTCCAGCCTGTGTAACTTCGGAATGGTTTGAGCTACAGAAATGATTCACATATCAGAATATTTAGCAGACTTGACTCTGACTAGCCAGCATGACAACAAGCAGTGACATCAGCAAAAAGGGTTAAAATCAGTGCAATGATTCACATAATTCCTGGTATCTGTATCAGATATCTTTCCAGAGACATATCTTAAGTTTTCAATATATGCAGAAGCAAAAAATGCGTTAAGTAATTTCTCATGAAAAATTTGCCAAATTTTAAATAATGGCATATCTGAGTAGGCCAGAGTCTCCTGAAAATAAAAACATATGGCTTATGTGGATGTCTCATGTAAATATCTTGTAATAGTAATGATACATAATTAAAAATGTTAACTGCATAAAAAGCTATATTAGAAATATTTTATCTAACATACTCTGAACCTTTGATCTTTATATTGAAAATAAAAACAGAGATTATAGAAGACTAATGTCTTGATCATCTCTGATTAAGAAATCTATTTAATCGATCATTGTAGCAAGCATTAAAACCGATTAAGCAAAAGACCTGCAACAGACCAGCTTTTCCTCATGCATCTGTTTTTAAAACCTGAATTACAGAGGCAACAATAAAGTGTTGACAAGTCCGGGTCTCCACCTCGCCCACGCGTGGCATTTCGAAGCAAAAGGGCAGGGAAGGCAGAGAGAGCAGAGCAAACGCACAGCAGAGAAGCTGACTGATTAAGTGGGCCACTGAGGAGCTCTTTGTTTGCAGATGCCATCAGTGCTGCGGCATGTTTTTCAATGAGTCCTTTTAAGACACACACAGGAGGAGCTAGCCAGTAGCCTGGCCCTCCACAGGTTGCACAACAGCACTGCTGATCCACAGCATGGAGCCGAGCACTGCACCTGCATAGAAAGATGATCAAACGGCATGATTGAATGAGCAGAAAACAGAATGATGGACAGCAGTTATGAGATCAACTGCTTTTCTGATTCAGTGGTATGTGGTGAGGCTTTTTAATGCACTACTAAATGTATGCAGGGATGGTATAGCTCTTTATATGCTGTCATGATGAAAGCAGGTAACTAGACTGACTCAAATACCAAACCTTTCAAGAGTAAAATCAGGGACCAAGTTATTAGTTATTAAATGTTAGAAAAAAGGCGTTTAGCGCTTACATCTTTATATTTTTCTGTTTGTCATGATCCAAGTAATCCCAAACACATTCAGTAATGTTCAGGTTTGGACTTTGCAGTGGTCATCCCATTGTTCTGAAAACATGAGCATCTTATTTATTTGATTTGAGATGATGCACTTGTTTTTCACATTAGACAAAAACAACAATTTGAGAAAAATTGAGAACTTATATGTTATGTTGCGTTTAAAACCAAAGCATTAAATTATACAGTGTATATATATATATATTAAAGTGAATTTGAAAAATGTACATTTATCATGGGTTGTAAGATCTTTAGTCTACAGGCAAAACCTTATTTTAGCCACACCTCTGCAGAAAGTGAGACCATGTCTCTGTCCCATAAGGCCACAGTTAAGTGCGAACAGTTAAACTCCAATGTTTGAAAGTAAATGTGCCCCAAAATCTGAAAGTCAGAAGGTAAGAATTCTCACTAACAAAACACATAATCTGGGCAATTAAGTAAAAGTAAAAAAACTGGCCATGGTCTGAGCTATGTCACTACTGAAACAGTCACGACCCAAACATTTGATTAAGTTTTTTAAGTTTTAATATTGTTTTTATCTACCGTCTCAGAAAGTATCTCCTTAATTTAATGGCAGTTTGGACTGGAAAATAAATAAAGGGTGCTAAGTTCATGTACTAAACTGACATTTGTACAGTTCTGTACATAAATGTTATGTTTAGAGCATTTCTTTGTGCTCCACTTATGAGATACTAGCTTTTTCTTTTACAAAAGTGATAGAGTTTGGTGTATTATATTGTTCTAAATGAAGATTTAGAGATCAAACTGCATTCTCATTGATAAATGTTATGATTCCAAAGCTAATGTTTATGTGTGGGCAGCCTTTAATTGAACTGTATAGGAACTGTATGGGAAGTGTAAGGAAGTGCACTCATAAGACCATTATAGTTTGTGGAGCACAGAACTCACTAATCCCTCTGAACATCATAGCAGCTCTAGAAATGATCCTCCATTCATTTTCAGCTTAACCCCTTAGAATCCCAGATCTCGTTTACAAGGCTTAATATGTAGTAACTACACGGGCGACAATGTTATTCTTAGGCTTTAGAAGTCTGTAATAGTAATTTGGTTGTGGTCATTTAAATACTCTTAAGATGAATCTACAATACTGTGCAAAAGTCTTAGGGATTCGGGGACATATTTAATTTGTTACATTATGACATATATATTTTAAAAACTGTTAAAAATTGCTGGTGAGGAAATTTAATAAATTCATGCAGGAGAAATCTGGAACTAAACTTCTTCAAAGTGCCTCACAAGATATTATCTACATCTTTAAAAATAAGATATTCATACTACTTTATATCATATTTATGCTTATCTACATCGTTTCTGATGATATATGTTGTTCTAACTCGTGAAAAAACACTTTTGGCTAAGATCAAGGCTTGAAAACGAGCTTAGGGGCCTACGACTTTTGCACAGTAGTGTTTACCATAGGTTATGTAAAATGTAGTGATTAATAACTTGCCAAGAGCTCCACTAAATAAATATTAGAGTTTGTATCCTTACTTCAGCACCCCCAGCGTTCCAGTAGCTCCTGGACTAAAGTGCCAGAGAAGCTGCTGCACAGACGCAGACTATTCCACATATAAATTTGTCAAAATGTCATGCACTGGTAAATGAATCAATGTCTGGTGCGAAGTCAGCAGCCACAGAGATGGAAAAGAAGAGAGCTGGGGGTTGGTACCGGGGCGGATAAAATCTTGGTGCTATATTTACATCAGTTCTGGGAGGCCAAGAGGAACATCAGCTTATCAGCCGGTATGGCAGCCTCGCACCCAACTGTATTGCTGAAACAGGCCTATACAAGCCGTGCATGAGAGCACACGGATCCGCTCCACTCTGTATTAAACACAGCACAGCCAAGTCAATAGGAGGCTCCTAATGATGCACCGATAAGGCAGGCATCCCTGAAATGTGAAAATGTGAAAATCAATCATGGATGACAGCTCATTTAGATTATCAGAGGGAGGGAAAGCTGAAATTTCAATTACTGAGTAAACATCCATTGCTGTGCTTGGATATGTTTAACCTCTACAGCCACGCTTGACACCCATTCATATTTTTAATGAGCTCTGATTCTGCTGCACCGAGGAGGACTCCACTAATCACAGCCATGTCGATACAGTTTGAGGGACTTATTCAATCAAACTTACTCTACACGGCTGCTATTACTTGCTTCGTCTCCTTCTTTCATCTCATTATTCAGGGACATTGGTCAGAAACTGGTCAATAGTGGGCCGGACATGAGATCTAACAACAAATGTACCCCGCAACATCTATTGACTGATTTATTTTCTAAGTATGTCTAACCACCAATTATATTCTCAATGCGCTGAATAATGAAACGGGAACATTATTCTCAGACTCCTGTCTCCTACACCATGGAACTTTTTATCACGACAGCGTGATGTACAAATATAAAGCAAACAACCCAAATGTTTGTCTCAGATATTCGTCTGTTGGGTAGCTATTTTCTTTTTGGGATTGAATATTCAATTTGTAAATAAAGCTAAATATAGGCTATCAGTTAAGGCAAACTGCAAAATAGGCTGATGCCTAATTCCCTGACTTTTCTCTGCCTTTCACTAAGTCTGAATTTCCATGACCTATAGTAAATGGAAAGACAGGTCTGATGAGCAGACAAAAATCAGCAGCACCATTTTTTAAACCTATCAATTTAGTTTTTATTACATAATGTAAAGCTTTCCACTCCCTAACATGGTGCACAGTTGTTATTGAAATACACATTTGCCTGAGAACTTTGCCTTCATTAGCACGCACAAGAGACTGCATATCTTGACCGAAATGATTGCTAGTTGTTGACGAACGTGAAGGGGATAAATAGGCAACTATTTAGGCAATGCAGGAAATGTGGAAATCTAATATTCTGATCAATGGCAGCTAAAAACAATACAATCATAATTCCCTGATATACAATGACTTGGCCCAAAAATGATCCAAACCCCTAACTTTACATGTCTGACTTTCCATATCACTTTTTAAAATTGCAAACATTCTATGAGCTGTGAGAAAGCTGGAAATACTGTAAGTTACTGGAAGAAACAATGAGGTTTTGGTCCATAAGGCAGCTTAATTTTATTTTTGCTGAAAACAGCACGAACAGCGCTAACGCTGCACTGTGCTCCTACCGCCTAGCCTGCCACTAAGAGAGGCTAGAGTCACACTATGGGTACTATGAGCACTCAAAGCAGGAAGAGATTCAAATTTTAATGCAAATTAAGCTGCGAATGTGCTTTCAACATGGGCACCGGACGTGGACTTTCTCAGGTCCCTGAGCTCGTGACTCAAACATGGTATTCAGTACATTACTACTGATTTCACATATACTCATATGAATGAATGTCAATGTTCTGCCTCTTTATAAGCTGAAATTGAACCATTGATCTCCTGACCCCTGACAATAAGGGAGTTAGGGTGTGGAGCCAAAACTGAATTGAAACAAAGACATAATAAAAATAAAGAAATACAAGGAAATAGAGTATAAAAAAATGAACGAATACAATGATTGTCCACTTCAAACATATCTTTATGTGGACCATTGCTTTTTTCATCGTGGCTCCAACAGATAATTGTTTTACATTACTTTTTATTTTCCTAATAGAGCTCTTTGGGCTATTGGATTAATCTTTAGAAAAAAGCCAAAAGAGATACAGTTACAGTGTGTCTACTGTCTAATATTAGCTCATTTGGCAGTATGTCCACTATTTAAGGATTGGGCCATTTGATCAGTCTGGATAGAATAGAACCTCATAAAAATGCTCTTATAATCCGTTCTTCATTCTGACATATGACACAGGTTCATATGACAGACTATGGAACATTACACAGCTTAGAATGGTTCTAAAGACCATGGGGGCTCAATTCTATTCCTGGAGAACCAGCACAATCTGGGAAATTCCCTATTAATTGGCAAGTAAATCTATCAATGAGCAAGGGAATCAGTTGAGACTATACCTTCAGACCCCTGCTACAGACTTGTTGGTACAAGGTTATTGTGATGGAAGCTAGACTAGAGATTTAGATTTATAGTCAATGAAGCTGTGAATGTGCATTCAATATGAGAGCAGGACGTGGACTTTATGGAGTTTCTCAGGTGCTTTTCCACTAGGGATGAAGCTGAGGACTCAAACATGGTACTCAGTACAGCACTACTGATTTCACATTAAGTCATGTAAATGAATGTCAATGTCTTGCCTTTTTATAAGCTGATTTTTTTACTGTTTCCTCCTCCCCCTCATCAAATGTTGCTCCCTTGTTGGTGGACTATGAATATGTGCTATTCTTAGTCTCTTAGTCGGGTTGTGGGCTGTGGCATCACTGGGATTTTCCTGGAGAACCAGCACGTTCTGGGGATTTCCCTATTAATTGCCAAGTAAACCTATTAGTCAATACATGAGTTAAATGAATAAGCAAGGAAATCACTATATACTATACCTTCCAGACCAGGACTGAAGAGCCTTGCTACAGGCAGAGACTTGTTGGTACAATGTTGCTGTGATGGTCGTGGAACATAAGGGTTTACTATCTGACCCCAGTAAATCTACTACAATCAGCGGACCCTAATGTCCTTCCATTACAGGCAGTAGCTTAAAGTAAAACGCCCCAATGACTGTTCAATTATAGTTTACATAGACAGGACAGGAAAAGTTAAATAGTATTCTAGAGACACAGAGATACAGACAGTCGGACCAAATCAGTGATGGAAAAAAATATTTTCACTTTAGTTTATTTTGTGGTCATTTCCATGAGCAGTGGAAAATGAAATTCTAAGCAGGCTCATTAGCCGACAGACACATTTTAGTAATAAAGGTGGGAAATGTAGCTTTAGACTGGTCTGAGAATCAATCGTCTCTGCTCTTTTCAGCATGTCTCAGAAGAATCAAACCTGACATGGTCCTATTTACAGGCCACGCGGACCAGAAAATCAGTTCATTTGCTCTTTTAACCTCAAGAGAGCGCAGTATCCCCAACCGCACTGTGAAGTTGCACGATACCAGTGCAATTTTGTCTCAGCCAATATAATAAAGACATTTTTTATAATAATGGAAAGACTATGATTTATAACAGTGGTGTTGGAAGTGTTTTCAATATGCAATGAGCAAAAAGGCACCTTGGGGAATTTTATGATCCATGACGAGACATCCAGGATCATAGTGAATGTATGCCTGTGTCACTGCATATTAATAATGGCCTCAGTCCAATGAAGACACCAGTACACCTTCCTAGGAAGATAATTTAATCTTCTCCCTGCTGGGGCTCCCTTTGCTGCTGTGACTGCCAATACTAAATACACAGTCTCTCTGAAAAGGCACTCGGTTTTGTCGAAATACAGATGCAGCAGCGACTGGGTGCAGCTTTTGGTCTACGACTAATTATCAATCTAACAGTTAATCAAAAATTATGCTAAGCGCTCCATCAACATTAGCGCATTGGCGCACTCGTTATTTTTGGCACACCAAAAATGGACATTCGTCAACTGATTTTACTGAAAACAATGAGCTATAAAAGGCAATGAAATCACAACAATTAGTACAATGTGTTGCATAAAATGCTAATTGGCATCAGATGGCATCAGTGGTTTATATGCACTGAGGAGATATTTACTGAACAATCACTTGGGTGGTACCGCTCCTGTCAGTGGGAAGGTACCCTCAAGGGAACATACTCAGTACTATTAGTTAATATTTAACTTACACTGAAAATGAAGATGATTTTTGGCCTCTCCTGTAAAGCTGCCTTTTTGGAGATACTTATTTTTCTTTGGACAGCAACTACATTCTGGTACAGTATCTTTTTCTATGCACCCCGTCTCACTTTTTAAAGTTATGAAACTTTAGGGTATTTAGTTTTCTCATTTCTCTAGTAAGTTAATGTAGCAAACCTTTAATACTCATTTAATAGAACCTACAAACCATTTTTGCATATTTGAGGTCACATTTACATTGTTTGTTCTATAATAAACAGTTTTTCTGGCTGCAGCTGTTATCTAGACTTGTATACTTTATAGAAATCCAGTGTGATTGAACTGAAATAACTGTGCTCCATGGTGCTTAAGCAACCCAGGAATAAATACATTTCTTCTGACATTTTGCGTGACATTCATAGAGCTCTATCTACAGCACATGGAGGTACTTACTACCCCATTAAATCGGTCAGAGCAAAGGAATTACGTAGTAGGCGTACATTCATGAGCGGGTGGGTGGTTCTCAGTTACTTAAGAAGAATTTTATGAGATCTGTGTTTTCTGGTGCAGTCACGTAGAAAAATAACCTTAATTTACTCTCCAAGTGCATCATTTTACTCAGCATCCTGTTGCCATTAACCTCAGGAAACTGTCTGTCCCTAATATTTGTCTTTAATTATTACACTGTGTTGCGTCCAAAGACGTATCATTTAAATGTGCTTTTCTTCTCCCTCTTGAATGCGCTCTCACTTTCTACTCTTCCTTCGCTCTCCTGTTCTCTGACAGCCTGTAGATGCTACCGATCAAGATGCAGTGGTGTGCGCTGATTGATTGGGCTGATGCAGAGGGATAGCTCACTAGCATGGTGACCGGCTACCTCGTGGCTCCTCCTTCTTCCTTTTAATGTTGCCGCCTGAGCAACCAGACCAAGAGAGTGTTGCACAGAGTAGTTGGGCCTGCTCTCCGTATACTTGCTATCTTTTTGTGATGTTGCCTTTTATAGTGGTGTGTGAAGCCATGTGCTGAAAGATACAGAGTCGAGTCACATTATTATGACCTAACATAAAGAGTAACTGATGTGTGTAGTTACACACAGGCAACAGCTAGAAGGACTGGAAGAGATTAAATAAGGTCCTGGTAGGTTGTCACAGGTATCTAAAACCATGTTGTCTGGAGTGCATCCCACAGCTGCTGGAGAGCATGTGAGGGAGAATACACAGAGCGAACACGACAATCGTAATGGTTCAGCAGAGGCTCTATTGGGAATTAGGGGTCCAGAGTAGTACTTGGAAATCTCTGCCATGCTCTTCCAACCAATGCCTGACATTCTAGCTGTGTGACGTGTCACATTGTCTTGCTGGAAGATCCCATGCGCCTCAGGGAGGTCAGTCAGCATGTATGGGTGTATGTGCTCAGCGAGGATGGATTTATACCCAAATCGATTGAGAGTGCCTTCTGCATAGATGAGTGGGCCCAAAGAAGGCTACAAAAACATTCCACAGATCATAACACAGGCATCTATGCTCTGTGACCATCAAATGTAGTAAGTAATCACAGTAATGTGACTCGACTGGGTAGACTGGAAGCTGTAGGGGGCGTGGCTAAGGGAGTTAGCGCATGTTTTTGTATTTTTTTGTTTTCACTCAGTTCTGTTGACAGGTAAGCTAGTTAGTTGAGGAGCCATTTTCTTTCTTTCTTTTAGGCTGGGATCACTCCTGAAGATTTTCGCAGTCCTAATCTAAAATAAAGCTCTTGAGACTAGTATTTCATGTTTAGTGTGATTGGTCTGGAAGGTTGGGGGAGATGTGAAATGGCAAGGAAATTATGTGATGTCTCCCAAAAGACTTTAATTCCTTCACCATAATTTACTTGATTTAAATGTGTACATCACATCCACATTAAAAATGTGTACAGTAAAAACACTGTATACACTTACTGTCCACTATATATCTACTTTATCCACTGTGCAGCAAAGGCCAGAAACTGATGGCTCATCTTTTGCTGCGCAGGTTTTGTGTAAGATATCTTCTTATTCTATCCTTCATCAGTAATCAGGGTCTGACCACAGGATGCTCTCGACTGAGCATTTTTGCTGTTTGTGGTAACGTGGCACTATCATAGCAGAAGCTGGGCTCCCATCTACGTGTTTTTTTATGCATAATTTATCAAATGCTAATGTTTGTACTCTCATTTGAGATTGATGTGGCAAATAAATAATGTAAATCCAAATAGAATACATTCATATAATCAGACATCTCAGTTTTTATCTGTATGATAAGTGGACCTGATAAAATAGTATAGCGTAGATGCAAGGTTGGGGTACCTAATAAAGCTATCATTGACAGCATGTTACATCACAATTTTATGCTTTTTTATGGTAGCAACTGTGTTAATCATTTATGTGAAAATGATGTACACATTTAAACTGAAGTAAATTCTGTTCATTTTTCAAATTTGTGTTTGATTAGGCACAGGTAACACCTTCATTTAAAAGACTGTGGTTTACTAAGTGATTGCACCCAAAAATGAAGTGTAGAAGTCATAGAGGACAAAGAGAAGAAAGGAAGAGGTGGAGGAGTCCAAAAACTCTTTACACAGCCCTGCAGTGTCAAACAAATATCTACCTGCTAGGAGCGAAGAATGGCAGGCATGCTCTTTCTCTAAAACTCTACATATTAAATAAGACTTTGTAGGAGCTCTACACATCTCTCCACTGAACAGTGACTACTTATGCATTATTTCTGGACTTTTGCCTCACAATGTATTATTCATGTTAAAAAAGTACCTGACCTCAGAAGCTGCAGTCATCACCGGTGATAACAAAAATAAGGTGTAATTAAATATGAATTATTTCCCACTCATAGCTCATTACAGCAAAAGATAAAATTCTGACAGAAGTGTGGATACAAATTCTTTAATGAACACCACATTTAAATTTAAAAGGCAAAAAAGGTTTAAGTTTGATGAAAACCTTTTTTTTGGTTTTCTATGTTTTTGTCATTTCTTGACATCGAAACAAGAAAGAAGCCTGAAGCTCCAACCTCTTGAAACACATGAAGCATGGCTATGCCGTGGCCAAACCAGGAGGATCATGGGAGGTGCGCATTCCTTGAATGTTCCTTTCTTGTGTCATTGCAAAATTAAGGCCCCTCTATGTCTCACTATTTGCTAACATTACTCTGGTGTCAGAGGTGGGATACTGCTCTCTAGGTCAAAGGCGAGGCAAGTGCAGCAAGTCAGGAGGCTGGAGGCGGTATGGCACCATAACGTTTCCTCGATAGAACTACAAGACGCAGTCGATAGAAAGTCAATAGGATAAGTCAATAAGTTCCGAGCAGTGAGAACGAAATAAGAGAAAATGACAGAAAACGTTAACTACTACTGAAAGAAACATGTTACATGTGTTAATCTTAAAATAATCTGCTAAGAGAAGAAAAACAAGTAAACAGGTGCTGTTTCATTGCTGTGTTGACAAAGCACTACGGGATGTTTGAGCTTCAAGTGCTCGTGTGTAGCAGTTGTTATCTGTGGTGATCATCTCCACTGTTCAGAGCTGACAGAGCTAATCGACGTAATTTCGTAATCGATAAAGATTACGAGTTTGAGTGAGAGCGCTGAGGCAACTTTATAACCAAAAATCCCAAAAACATAAACCAACTCCCCATTTGCGCCTTTCCTCATATATATATATATATATATATATATATATATATATATATATATATATATATATATATATATATATATATGCGTGTGTGTTTAATTTATTTGAAATACAGTTGTGTAATGTTCTAAAGTACATTTGTCTATCTTCTGATAGAAAATAAATCCGAAGATACAAAACAATTAAATAAAATTGTTTGGTAATATGTATCGATATCGACTAATATGAAAAAAAATATCATGATAAGGTTTTTTCCCATATTGTCCAGCACAAGGCGCAAGTATGTGTTTTTTGTGTTATTTTGTTTTATTCTGGGAGTGAAGATATTGTTTGAGTGTCTAGTGCTGGAGGTTGGTCACAGTGAAGGTGAAGTGAATGGCTGGTGGTGGCCTCCTCTACAAGTTGTTTACAGTGCTTTGTATTAACCTATCTGCTGGTGTTTAATAAAAGAGCATGGCCTCCCCTGTGACTTACTTTAAGCCAACTCTACCATATCAAATTCAACTAACTGAATCGAATCCTGCTAACTGAATCATCTTCACTTGTGTGTTCTAAACTAACAGACAATGGTCTGAGCTGCATACACTGAATGGGAGTTTTGCTGACCAGCTAAGTTTATTTATTTTTTTAAAGTAATACAGTGGGTGTTTGTGGAAATTTCTTATTTGAATCAGTGCTTGTGATGTGAAGGACCCTTTAAAAACCTGTAATGTAAAAAGAATTGGTCCATAACAGGGTTCATTTTCAGCTTTTCTTACAGGGATGGTGTAGCCAATTCCAACTGTCTGCAAGAGTATCTGAAAATAATCCACAGTGCTAAAACCATATTTGCGGTTTAATCTTCCGTAAATATCACATTCTTAAAGGCGCCATAGAATGGAAGTGCATTTACATTTTCATAGCTAAATGAGGAGAGTTCAGTATATAGAACTGACATACTGTGAACCTCAAATACCAGCGTCCCCCTCTTCAAATACAAATACTGAGTACTTTCAAGGCTGCGAAGGGAATGTCTGCACTTTTCATACTCTGTCCAAGGAACTGTCAGCAGGCATTGTTGATGTTCATCTTTAATCTTAGTTGAAATGAGCTCCTATTTGCCAGCTTCTTAATTAAATGTTACGTGCCATCCTAAATGCTACAGCTTCTACAGGCACCAGCAGACAAGTGTGCAGAAACATACTTTCCAGGCTGTGAAGAGCCTGTCAATACTTTTTATACCCTTCCCAAGGAACTGTCAGCAGAAATGGCTGATGGTTATCTTTAAACAAGGCAAAATTTGGCTTACTGTTTGGCAGCTTCTCAACTAAATGTTCTGCCCCTCGTCTTAGTGCTACACCGTTTAAGGTGGAACAGAAAATGAGCAAAACAAACTGCTGAACGGGAAGCCCAAATCTTTAACAAGATTCTGACCCTAACTTTAAATCTAATATGTCATTTTGCTCTGCACATTTAGCTTCGGACAGTTTTTAAAACCTTGGACAATACTGGGGCTAAAAGAGAGGAAGAGAGCAGCAGCTCCACCTTTACTAGTGTCACAACCCCAGCAGCAACCTGCAAGTAGCAGCAATGCTGTGTGGTTTTATACACTGTTTGCTGGGTGAAGAGCAGATCAGCTTAAACTGAAAGTTTCATAGTGAGTAACAACTTTAATGTACTTTGTATCGATGTTAAAGTTAATTTTATGTTCCTGCCTGTGTTTGGTTCGACATCTAGTCTATATGTGATCATTTTGGCATCTTGCTGTAAACGAGCACATCAGAACAGAGCTCAACAGAGCGCAAAACAGCCTTTTCTTTATTCTAGGATCAAATCATTCGGTGTAAATTAAAGTGTAAAAAAGTATTTTTCACCCCGAACAAATTCTCACACATTATAATGTTGAATAAAACCATTATATTGCACCTCCTAAAGGTTCCTAGCTTAGATAGTTCTATGAAAAAAACTGGCACAGAACATATATATTATGTGAAGATTCTGCAGACTTTAAGAATGTCTCTTATAAGAAAAATGGTTCTTTAGAAAGACATTCACTGTACATTTTTATAGGAATCATACCATTCAAATTTCCTCCTGTCCCTAAATCAGTTAATCCACACATTTGTTTCATTTCGACAAATTTAAATGGAAACAGGTCAACATTTATACATTTAAAAAGTTGTTATATTGTACTTTAAAGGTGTTTGTTGTTGTTTTTTTAAGTTTTTGATTTAAAAAAAGCTCCAGTTATGTTTATCATTTTTTTCTCATTTTTTTCTCTCTGGCATGGTGTAGAGGTGTGAATTGCCTTTACAGTAGAGAGGTTAACAGCCCTCCACTTTACATACGGAAAGCCAAGAGAATCCTTACTAATCTGATAACAGTTATGAGGAAAATAAACATGGAAACTGATTTAATTAAAACATTAAACATCCAAATCCATTTAGATTACACCCACAGGATAGTCTCTGGGAGAAGAAAAAGGCTAAAAGTATCAACAAAGTCAACATTAGCTTTAAAGTTTGGTCAAGTTAAACAACACTTGGAATATTTTCGTATAGAAATATAAATACTGTACTACTGTTGCCCATACTGACTCACAGTGGATGAGGCCATTTAAATTTTCAAACCAATTATTCTTAGGACAAGACTTTGAAGATTGGTTGGTTGGTTCAGCTATTCAACATCAAGCCTTCTGCTTTTAGTGTTATGAGACAGCAGCTTAGGCAATGAGTATATATACACTGATCCTTAAACGTTTGTCTTCCATAAGGTATATACAC
Source organism: Megaleporinus macrocephalus (assembly GCA_021613375.1). Taxonomy (NCBI): domain Eukaryota; kingdom Metazoa; phylum Chordata; class Actinopteri; order Characiformes; family Anostomidae; genus Megaleporinus; species Megaleporinus macrocephalus. The sequence goes on from CM038707.1 coordinate 33,781,485, forward strand.
TAAGTAATGTCAGACCACAGCTGAATATTGGAATATTGGTGCTCTGCGGCTGTACTTAATTACTATAAACCCCAACTTCCCTCTAAATGTGTTGTAGTTTTTTTAAAAGGAAATGATGTATTGAAATACGTATATATGGCAGGGGCTGAATGGAAGCCATGCACTTCTTCTGAAAATCCAACATGCACAGAGGTGTGTTCCAGTGCTCAGACAGGGGGAAAGGGAATTTGCTATGTGCTGAACTCCACACATTGTCAAGAAAAAGATGAAGCCAATAAACAGCTAGGAGGAGAAGATCTGAAGACAGAAGACTGAAAAAGAAGTTTTTAGATGAGGCAAGGGTGAAAAGCAGTATTAACATCAGGGAGACATTTCAACAGTGGAGTGACCTCCGAGAGCTTTCCAAGGTGCTGAAGTCCAATTCCAATTTGTGTTTTTCTGTTTCAACTTAACTGGTGCAGTAGTTCCATTTTGATGCTTGAGGCACTCCAATGTGGCCTCACTGTCGCACCACGTAAGGTGGAATGGAAAAACACTAAAAAGAAGTTGGTGCAAAAAGAATCTCACTTCAGTTTCATCAAGAGTTAAAAGTCATGAGTAGGGATGAGGACATTACTCTGTTTTTACTTGGGTAACTTATTTTTTTGCTATATTACAAAATTAAAACACAGTAAAAAATTATTTGAAGTTAATTGAATGTTGAATAGTAAGTTAGCAGAACAACAATCTGAGTTTGGATTCAAAAGTCATTAACACTTACTAACTTTTATAAGTGGTATAACTTTTCTCTACAGTGTAGGTGAGTATTGTTTTCTCCCGTTTGCTAATGTTTGTGATTGTAACTGTTTAGCATCACAGCAGCAACAGTTAGTTAATTTAGTTAGTGTTAGTTACTCTATTTGCTGCAGGACCCGGTTTACTCTAACATTATATCGCTGTATTTGTCTGTACAACAGTTTTTGAAGATGTACTGAAGGGAGGGTTGTATTTGTTTTGAGTCAAATATTTCACCTTTGAGAGAAAGGAGTAAATCAAGATCCATTCTTGCTTCATATCTGCAAAAGAAATAATAATAATAATCACAGGAAGCAACAAATGCAACCAACTACTAAGATTAAACTTTGCAAGTGTTTTTAAGTTCTTGGAACTTGATTGATGACACTTGCACAGTGCAAACTTTTGGCAGTATCACCTTAATCTGAGAATGACGTCAAAAAATTGCTGTTTTTCAGCGGTTCATAAAATAAGGAAAGCATGGTACATGAAAATCTCCGACATTCTGTGGAAATAATGAGTCCGTGGAGAGCAATGAAGGTTAAAAACCTTTTTTTGCCACCCTTTTATAAGGCTTACAACAAAGTAATTTTATGACTTTCTCTGCCCTCCACAGAGGAGCGGTCATAGATCTGCTAACACCGTAGAGTTATCACCTTTACCATGTGTTCCACCTGAGGGACTATGCCGCGAAAAATAACGAGCGGCTTGCGCCACAGTAAATCACAGCACTGAGGACTAATAGCTCACCATCAATGAAAGTAAGTTTGTCTGACTTCTGTCCACCCTGTTGTCCTAGTCTTCTGCGACCTGGCTGCGAGGCCTCTCTGAACCAAAGTCAGTCTCGCTGCAGGAGGCACGCAGGACGCTGGGGCTCTGAAGGAGGCGAGCAATCTCCACGTGTTAATCGCAGTACTGCTTAAATCAAAGAAGCAGAGCAGCAGACGAGAGGAGTGTCACCAGGAGCCTCACGGCGCTCCTCACACACGCGTACGTATGTGTGCTTGTGTGGGAGGTGTGACACAATCCGCCCAAGCTGCCATCCGTGGTTAATTCAAAGGCTAACCTTGCACCTCCACTCCCACCCAGCGCTGACCCCTGAAGCACCTTATGCAAAGTCACACCATAAAACAAGCAGGTTCATGAGGGACTTCTTTTCTGTCAAGTAAACGTGAAGTCCCAGTCTGATTCAAAACATCGCTATCAGAGCCAGTGACGGCATCGTTTCATGGACCGAGATTAGGTCCAATCAGAAGCCCGGCATTTTCTGATCGGTAAAAAGATCCCAAAGCATTTACAAAACGTAATGTTGCCATGTGACACTTTGGGTCTGTCTCAAAACCGAGTGAACGCCTTCCTAGGCAGCATGTTTAAGTAGGCAGCGTTCGACTCACAAGACAGATTACTGAGATGCTGCACTGTTGCCAACTCCTCAGTAAGGAAAGTAGCTATTGGCTGGTTCTAAAAGTCGCTAGACGGCACTAAATGACGCAATCGCCTAATTTGCATAATAGTCTATTTGCGTGTATTTGAAGGAGTAACACTGTGGGAGAGTAAAAAGTAAGTAAAACACTCTTAATATGTTAGAACTACAAATGAACTCTGAATAAATGAACTTCTTCTGTGGATTCTTTTTTTATTGTCTTTGAAATAGGCCGTGTCACACTAAACAATCTGCCTATCTGATCAATAAAGTATCTATCTTTCTAAGACACATTTATATTTACATCCTGCTCTGTAGATAGGGGCCGGAGTCAGCGGGGGCTTTGGGCATGCGCAGTTCATTTGCAGTGTGGACGTGGAGCGGTGAGAGTCTGCTCTGACTGGAAGACTGAGCACTGTAAGTGTTGTGGGACCGGCCTCACGGCAGCCCCCGCCGCTCGCTGAGGACAGTAACTGAAGATCATGTGTGTTCACCTCAGAGTCTCCAAAAGTCTCCAGTAACACCAGAAGATTTGTCGGTACTCGGTTTTTTATAAAAACAAAATAACACTGAGACGTTGTAGCAACTGCATCACGGGTTGTTTCCGCCCACTGCACGCGACGGCTGTTTTCGGCTAGTTGCTAAGCTACCAGCTGGCTATCCAAAACAATAGCCACACACTTAAAAATCCGCTAGCATAAATGCTAATGGCTTAAGTATAAAACTGCAAAATGGTCAACGACTCGTTGCAAAGTTGCAAAGAAGAAGAAAATGCTGTTCTGTGTGGTTGTTTGACAAGAAACACATTAAAACGAAATAACTTACATTTTAAAATGATTTCGTTGCTCTTGCTTTGCCTGCGTTACATCATGGGATTGCCTTAGCGGCTGAGGAAGCGTTCGATTCTTCCTTACAATCTGGCCAAAATAAGGTGCCTCAGTAGACAGCATGTTTAAGGTATCTAAGAATTAGTACAGCCTACATGTCGGGACGTAAAATGCTGTCTATGTAGACACTCACTAGGTATTAAGACAGTTTGAGACCTATATTTTTCATTTTTAAATAAACTAATGAGACCATATGAAACTCTCCGTATATCATCACAGGCCTTCGGCAGATACCACAAATGCCACAGTTGGTTATGCAAAAACACTCAGAACAGCTTTTTGAAAAAGACATAAGGGTCACATCCAAATATGTTGTTTATATTCTTGCCTCTATCTCGTCCATTCTGCTTTGTCACATCAGCAGAATCACATGACTGCATCCTATTTTATAAAATAATGTAGGGCTGTTTAATTACTCACACTGTATCTGAATGCTGCTTGATTCACTGCTGCATCTCTACACCATAATCTTTTTTTTCAAATAAGGACAAATTCTGTTACCTAAACTGAATTAGTTTTACTAACCTGAACTTTAATATGCTTGAAGTGTGCAACAACGTGCTATATTATCAACAAGCATGCAAGTATTACATGGGGACTCAATTTTAAATGACTTGGGTGTGAAACCTCACTGGGACGTCACTAGCAGGTAATCAAAAGGAGGCAATCAAACTAAAAAAGAGGGAAAGAGAAGAGGGTGAGAGCAGGACAGAGGAAAAGGGGGGAAAGAGGAGCATCCATGTCAGACGGCCATCCACACCAGCTGTGGCAAAACGCCCATGGCTCCCTCTCTCTCTCTCTCTCTCTCTCTCTTGCTCTACTTCTCTCTCTCCTCCTGCCTGCTGGGAGAGCGAGGGTGAGGGAGTCCAAGAGAGGTGAGCAAGGCTCTCCTGAGGAAAGAGTGAAGAAGGGGTGGAGGAGAGGAGCCTTTCTGAAGCTCTACTGGAGCGCACAGCTATAAAAAGCAAATTGTAATCACACTAAGTTCTGATCAAAGCAATCCCCCTCTGAACAACACGCACACACACCGGCACGGCTAACGCTGCTGTCGGTGGGGTGGGGGGCGGGTGGGCAGGAAAAAAAAGTGCACTCTCATCCGCATCCAGTGAAACATCCTCAGAGAAAGCAACCTTTTTTTTAATCTTTGTTTGCCATTCATAATTAATGTCATTCATATTAAAGACGAAGAGAAGGCACAGTGAAGTGTATGGGAGCTGCTACTGAGAATTAAGAATTAAAGCCCACCACGGCAAGGCACCATGCAACTTTAAAGCCACCGTTTAAGCGCTGCTGCACACAAAGTCTGATTCAAAACTTCCTTTCTTTTGTTGTTATTAATCCGAATGACTGCCAGAAAAGTTCTACTGTACCTGTTTCAAAGATAAACGCGCAAACGTACACAGAACTCTGCCGCCGGTGCCTTTTTTAAGCCCCCTGCGATTCTCAACTATGAAGACTGCCTGCATTTTAGACAGAGCTGGCAGCAAACTTGCAGTGTGATTATTCTGGATGGAGGCCCACTGAGCCTGCCTTTCATTTCCAGACGCGCTTTTTATTATTGTGTTTTTGCCGCCTCCCTCCCGCCGCAACCCCCCATCCCCCCCCAACCCCTCACAGCTCCCCTCCAATCCTATGCCCTCTTAAAATTTGCTGTGTTCTTTCAGTGGTAATGCTAATGCACCTTCAGATGCAAACCTTTTCACCAGTCGAAGCATTTGATATTTGTGAGTTAAAAGACGGTGCTTTTCTGTTAGTCTGTGTTCTCCACAGAGACAGGCATGGATGAAAATCAGAGTTTGCCTGGGGCTACTGGGGATTTTGGGTGGGCACCACCACATCCAATTATTTCAACGCTGGTACCGCTAAAACAAGAGAAAAGGAAGAATGGCAAGGGGAAAAAATGGTTGGTGCAGATGCAGAGTAGAAGGTGCTTAGGTGGATGAACATACTGAATATGGCCAATAGTTTGTGTCAAACAGAGGGGAGGGGTCCAAACCCATAATCAATTAATCAAATATAGTTCCATAATTAAAATAGGTGGCACGGTGGTGTAGTGGTTAGCACTGTCGCCTCATAGCAAGACGATCCATTCTGTGTGGGGTTTGCATGTTCCCCCTGTGCTTGAGTGGGTTTCCTCCAGGCATTCCAGTTTTATCCCACAGTCCAAAGACATACATCTTAGGTTGATCAGTCACTCTAAACTGCCCGTAGGCGGGAGTGTGTGTGTGTGAGTGTGTGTTGGCCATGCAATAGACTGGCGACCTGTCCCACCCCCTACCGTGACCCTGACTTGCGGGATGAAGCAGAAATAATAGATAATGGATGGTAATTAAAATAAAGACTAAACTAAAGAAGCAACTTGAACATGTGTAAAAAGGTTTTAGGTCAGAAGTGCTCCTTCCTTATAGCGCTGGAGTGGAACTCTGTTTGTATCAAATCAAAATATCATATAAAAATCCAATGTGCAACATAGTCGAAGTTGTGTACAGTAACTGTTTCAGAAGAATGGTGCTAATAGAGTGAAGCAGCTCGCAGTAAGATCTGAATGCCTTCATTCAGCAATTCATAAACATTTCATAGGACAACATTTCATCTGGTGCTGAGCCCCAGATCTTTGCACAGTCTAGAAACGCCCCTGATTTGCGATGTTGCGTTGTAAACGCCACACCTTGTTATATTTCACTCCTCACTCAACACAAGCAAAGAAAAGGAACGACAAGATGGACTTCAGCTTTGATTTGAAAAGACGCACAGCAGTAAAAGTTGTACATGCAACTAAGTAAATGTAATGAGTTCCTCTGATCTTCAACACATCTACAAAATATGTACATCTGGACGTGCAAATGCTCTAATCAGTAAGCAGTAACAGAGAAAAGTTGGGAAATGTTTCAAGTAGTGATGCAGATATATCACCTCGTTTTAATTACAACCTGAAACTTTTCTAATTTCCCAGCTATTATACGGCATGTCCTGCTCATTAGAGCATGTGTAATAACTCCAATTCATCCGGAGAGTAGCTTCTGCTTGTTTCACTCTCATGCTGAAAAAAAGATTACCTGCACTCAGCTAGACAGAATGAAAATGAACCTGAGATGCAACAGGGAGGACGTTTTGAAAATAGCATGATGGGTGAAGTCAGTAATATGAACGGGGGAGCTGGACTGGAATATTGCTGTAGGCTAGTAGTTTTCAATCCTGCACTTGGGGTCCTGCTGTCCTGCACATTTTTATTGTTTTCCTAGTTCCGGTTTCAGCTTATTAACCCTTAGACGACTAAAGATATCACAGCATGTCAGTTTGCTATACATTTACTTTACACTAACTACATTCATTATTTACATTTGCATCCTGGATTGTCGTCTAAATATCACAGTAAGGTATAATATATATATAACATTATTTTTCTTTCCACAAAACAAGACAGTGTACACACTTTCAAATCATATTGTAATTGCTAATATAAGGCAAAAACACAGTCACTTTATCTATAAATTGTTTACTATGCATTTACCTGTCATACCTTCTCTGCAGGCAGATATTAATGAGTTAAGTGGGACCAAAGTTTCTGAATGCATTGCCAACGTGTTAAGAAAAGGATGTGCTAAGAAAACAAAATATTAAAACATAAAAATGTCCATGGTCTACTCTACAAACAAAATTGAGAGCCATTGCTGTATGCAAGAGATAAAATACCATGACATTCTGCCAGGGCTTGGAAATGCACTTTTCCTGGAGAAGCTGTTATTCCTGGTAAGCTAACAGGACGTGCACCGGGCAGAGGGCACATTCAGAGCTGTTCAGAGCCGCAGGGACCTCTAGCAGTGTGCAGGCATTCCTTTGTGGTGAAAAGGCAATGAGAGTGGAGGGCAAGTCAGACGCTGTGCGTCTCCTGCTGCATCTCGGGGCTGGAGAGGGGATTGGCTGGGGGCGAATGTCGCCAGCGCTCTGATCTCCTTGCTGACAGGAAAGCCTTGGCTGCTGCCGACACTCCAGACCTAGTCGAATACACCCCCATGCAATAGGGTGGGTAATAGCACCTTTGTCGGAAGACATGTATACAGTATGTATCATAATGCTTCAAGCTCCAGCAATACAGTAGCACATGTTAAAAAGCTACTAGAAGTTGTGAGTGCAATACTTTTGTTTATTTAAAGTTTTACAGCGCATTGCTATATCCAATTACACAGAGCCAATTACACTCTCATCAATGGCACTTTTGGGATTTGAACTTGCAATCTCTCCACAACAGGATGAAAGAAGAGAGCTGGAATGTAATTTGTAAGGGATCTGACTGCCTGATTCGTACAGGATAAGGTATCTGCAGTTTCCTCAAATTACCATAAATCCGAGGAGCATTTTAGGCAGCATTCACTGTAACTTTGGAATGCCCTGTTAGGTCTTGCTTTAGGTTTATTTAATCATACTTTCATAGCCTATAAGTCGCTTATTGCTAAAACAATAATGGCGGTGATAAGTGCTACCTAGACATACAACAAATCAGAGCTGGCATTGGAAGTGGGAGTACAATGGAGTACATAACTTTTACTCATCTTAAGTCAATGTCTAATGTTGAACTCATCAGGATAGATAGAGTCAATCAGCGATTCCTGACATTAGCATGAAGCCTACTGTGAGTGAAATTGAACAGTACTGTTATGACTGAGGGAGATTCAAGTTCAGCCCAACACCGGAGGTCATTCTCTCCTCAATTATTACAATCAAAGTGTAAAAAAAAATACAGAACTGCACTGGATTGAAATCATGGGTCTCATCTGTAATCACTCAAATTGCAGCACCTCCACAGGTAAAAGTAATCCGGCTTTAGACGGCTACTCCACTTGGGAGTCCCCCCTAAATCACTTTTTAATGAAACATGCAGTCGGTGTTCTTCGACTGACAATATTTGTGCAAGCCTGTTGTTGTGTAATTTGTTGTAATGACAATATCAAATAGCCATATCGCCCACCCCACGACATCTCATGCCCACTCACTCTCTGGATCACTCTGTAACTCTCTCGGTTCCTCCTCCCTGACTAAAATTGTGTCTCACCATAATAAATACGAAGACAGCAGCAGACTTCATTATCAAGGATTATCTGCAAATGAATTTCCCAAAACACTATTTATGGGAGAGCAGTAGCCCTCCCTCCACATGTACATCACGAGTTTCATCACAATGTGATCCTAAATGAATATTTTTATCTAACAATCCAATTATTTTAGATACTTGAAATTCTGACAAGATGAAACGTGGTCTGATATTGGGGTCTGCAGTCAATATGAAATGATATAGTGACACCAGGGCACATGTGAGATGGTTGAGTTATTCTGTAAACAGTGTGAACCCAGCAGTAAACAAAGTGGCGTAGCCAGCTAGCAGTGAGAGCCAAGTGCTAACCTGAGCGGGTGCTGCTGCTAGGAAGACTGGTAGATAGCTGCTGTGTCTTTGGCACTTAAATGACTCAACAAGCTTAGACCACATGCTGCCCTATACGGTGTAGGAGCACAGCGAGAGGAATCAATGCGGATCATTTTGGAACAGGTGTGTGTTGTGATTTTTTTTTATACACACTATAGCGTTTTTATCTATTACTATACTATGAGAGACAGGTGGCCAAGAATGCTGCAGGGCTTGCAGGAGGGTTAGGGCTTTTTGAGATCCCGGTCATATAGGGCCATATACCCTGCAACGTTATCTTTAGGACTTCTATTCGAGGACCACTGTCCACTTAAAAGAATTACGATGTGGCCAGGTGTACAAGGGTAAAGAAGCAGGAAGGCGGGCCTATAAAAGACAATGCAGTCGGACACACGATTGAGACCAGGGTAGACCAGGGTGTGAGAGCTCAGAGAAATATCAGTACCGCAGTCCAAGAATAAAAAGCTTTCTCTCTGAACTGGTCTCCCTCTTCAGTCTGACAGCAAAAACGAAGTTACGACATGTGAAAACAGACATGCATGCATCAGTGTCTATGTATCATATCAATGACACAGGATCATTGGCTGGATTTTAAATGATACAGAACAAGGGATTGTTGCATTCCCCCTATGTACAGTAATGCAACATACATGATCTCTGAAAGTTTTCTATCCCCCTCTCTCAGTCGAAGATGTCAAGGATCCAACCCATGCTGGACAGTGAGCTTTTGCTAACAGAGCTTTCGTCTGCTTGTACTTTTTCAAAGGAAATGTGCATTTGTCTTATGACGGAGAAAAACCTCAACAATAAGGCTGTTCCAGTATTTTCAATACATCACTGCCAGTCTAATGCCTAACCACCAATGGGATGCCAGCTGACTCCAAAGTTACAAACTGCACTTACTTTATGTAAACACCTACAGCTTGCTATGAATTTCATCTTCAACAAACAACAGTTTAGCTCTTGCACAATACATAATTTAGAGTTCTAAAGGATCCCCAAAAAGTGTGAAAATTCTAGAATGTGTCCATGTTTTGGCAGCTTGTTTCGAGCTTCATGAGAGAGGGCTTGGAAAGATGAAATCTGAATGTGCATTTGCAAAATGAGGAACGAACAAACCCTTCTGAAGAGGTCATTATATTACACTGTGCTAAGCAGTATATATAGGACTGTGAAAGCACTGCAGGGACGTATTCAGGGTTGGAAGTCTTGGGTTGCTTTGACAAAATGGCACAGATTCACTTGCAGATTTATGCTTCCGTGATTAAAACAGTAATCAAAGTAACAAATTAGGCTATAAATTACAAATCACTTTTCATTACCTCCCAGCATTTGCCAATTTACTTCAGCTTTCTTGCTTCCTTTTCCTGTTGAAATCTAAAATGGCTAATTTTCCATGTGGTATGAGCACTGCTATTAGCTTAGACCACAAATTCCACATGACATTTTTCTAAATAATTGCTGAATTTTCTAAAATTCCTATTTAAGAGTTTGAGGATACATTTGCAGGCAATGTTGTGAATGTGTGATAAGAGTCACTGATAATAAGAATCATATGTAAAAGCTGTGAAGAGTGTGCTTCTATTCACTTTACTTACTTTTACTTTACTTTCTGTGAGTAACTGAATGAATCTCTATATTGTCTTCTTTTTAATGCTTCAAATGTCTTTCTTGTTGAAAGACTGAACTCTATAATTCATGTATCTGTGTGTTTGTGCATGTAACAGAATGAACCATTGCGTTAAATGGACTTTCTGAATGGCTCTGCTCAATTCAGTGACAACTAAGTGGGATGTAATTGGTTCTGAGTAGAAAAGACACAAATTAGAACCGCCGTGCATTCCACAGTCCGTCAGCCATTCTTCTATAGCAAGGCTTTAGGGAAAATGCTTGATGCACTCATGACAAACAAGACTATATCTTAGAAAAAAACACTGGAGGATAATAAGATGTTCTTTTTTGATGCATGTCTTTCAAACACTCCAAAAAGCCTGTCTCTTTCTTATAGTCTCATATATAATTGAAAACGGGAGAACAGAAATGGATGTGGTTATTTGTACCTAAGGATAATCTAGCCTATCTTGTCTTTATTAAATATCATATAAATCTCTGTGTCTTCATGGCTGACTTCAAGTATCTAAGGTTAAGGATTATTCAAGGATTATGTATTATTGTTACAAATTAATACATTCCAGTTAACATAATTAAGGTGGAAGTTCTTTTTACCATTCAGCCAATTTAAAAATCAGTGGTTTTGAATATACCATCACTGAACAATTGAGACTAAGTAATGATAAATGTCAAATCATTAAGAAAAATCCATGTTTTACATTAGAGAGAAAGAGTGGAAGACAGAAAGCCTAAAACAGAGAGAAAGAAAAAACTGGTAATGAATGATCATTATTGCCTTTTATTAGGCACACAGATCATTAATATCTCTGTTTAGAATTTGGTCAATTTTAAATTTTATATAACATTTCTATCACTATTGAACCTTTTGGCTTAATTAGTCTTCAACAGTACATTCAGATGTTCAAGCTATTTTTGTCATTAGCAGGTTTTTTCCATCCACCAATGTTTTGCAAAATTTAAATTAAATTAAATTAAAAACCTGAACTGATTGGAACAGTCTGTTATTCCAAAAAAAACAAACAAACACCCGACTATCACAAAAAGATGCTTGGATGAGTGTTAAGAAAGTTAGAATACTGCCAAGGCCCTATAAGTCACATGGGTTTTGCTTGACATACAGTGTATACACAATCGTGAACTGTTGTTATGCTTAAGCCAAACCTTTAACCCACTACCCTGTACTCTACACAAGTGGCCAGCTTGTATAATGCAATGGCAATGAACTTATCAGTTGGCAGAGGTGGCCAGTGACTGGAAGTGACTTAACTTCCTAAACTGTTTTGGTCAAGGTTGCTTTTGACCTTCTGAAATGGCCAATACAAAGCTCGCTTGAAAAATGGCTCTGCACAATGTGCTCCCAGAACTGTCTGGTGCATTTGCATTCCCAGATGCAAGGTGGCCATCATTAGGGTCATTAGGTGGGCTATTGCTCATCCTGCCTGGCATCTCTGAGCTGCAAACAACACGGCCATGAAAGACAAGAAATTAGATGGAAAGATAATTCTGCTTAAGTAAAAACCACTTTAAATCCCTTCATCTTGCTTGTTTTAATGCAGCAGCTAATCATGATAGCCTACATCTAAAGTTTAAAGTCATCGAAAGTTACTTTATATAAATGTGGTGGATGGAAACACATTTGTTATTTGTTTGTTTCTTTTCTGCAAAAAAAAATCCCAAATGCATTCAAAAATGTTTAAATGGAACTCTTGACTATTCTTACTTCCTAGCACAACAAAACTCCTAAGCTAATCCCTACCTTGTAGGAACTGTCTGTTGGCCATATTTGCATCATGTTGTGCATTTGCTTCACTTGGTTATAAAAAAAATAAGACATATGTATGATTTCTACCACCCTAACTCTGGCCCACTGGTACAGTCCTCAAAGCAGACTTGTTTTTCAGCAAACTTTTGAAAGCACTCAATACGGACTTCATTTTGGCTTAGAGTTTTCCTGCTGGTTCTAATTATTCTGTGCTTTGTCTGTGCGCTGGATCAGGCATGTGATGGCCTTGAAGAACTTGGAAGTGCCTACGAATTTAATAACACACGTAATCATGCTGTCACATGTGCACTAATGGAGTCTCTTCCATCCCGTTTGACCAATCTGCTTACGATCATTTTGATGTGCCAGTTCTATGGACAGTGAAACACATGTGCAAAACCCATTAATTTGTGTCTCATCATCTCGCTGTGGCCTACATACAGCCAGAGATGAAACGCTGGAGCTCTCTCGCGTGGAAGGAAGCAGTCAGCAGAGCCTGGGCTTGTTGCTCTGTGACTCCCCGAGCAGAGGAAGACAGGAGGAAGAAGGGAAGCACGGAAGACAGAACGGAGCGAGAGGGAGAAAGAAAAAGATGGTGTTTTTGCGGCCGCGCCACCATCAGAGCTGTTTATCGTTGACTTTTGAGGCTTTAAGACTACTGAAGGCATCACTGTCAGCGCGCTTACCTCAGCCCTGTTCAGTTCTTGTCAGAGCCTCTTAAACACTGCTTGCAACAGAGATAAGTATCCCCTTTGAGTTGCCTGGGAGATGTTTTTTTTTTTTTCCAAGACTCCTCCAACTCTCTCGTGCCACGCTCGCGTGGGGCAGTGAGGACTCTCGGGTTCCAATCACTTTGCATTCTTTTCAGCGATTCCCTGGCATGCGTAGTGCAGGGAAGAGGGAAGTTGGGGATGTGAGAAGTGCACCGTGGATGCTGTCACCATGACAACAGACATCACTTCACACAGGAGCAGCACTTGGAATGGATGTGGGCTCGAGCGGCACAGCGGAAGGTTAGCGCGAGACTGCCAATGAGCTTCATGCCAAGCACTCCCTCACCCATGGCATCGGCACAGGGCCTTAATTAATAAGAGCCCACCTACATGTCACAGTGTGTTGTAGACTATCAGACGCCCTAAGCTCAAACCTAAGCCATGTTGGCTCGGTGCAATGACAAAAGGGTCGTAATATGTTAACAGCAACAGTGGGGGAATAAAAACCCCTTAAGAGAACAAAAAAGAGACAGTCATGTGGAGAAATGACGTCAAAGGAACTAAATGGTTATGTTGTAATAATCCAAGTAGGGACGTTGGCCAACATTGAAAATGGCTCGCTGCACACAATTGACTTTTAGGCCAAAATAAGCCTGAAATGTCACTGACTCCAGCATATGTTCATTTACATGTTAAGAGATCCGTTTGGATGTCAAAGGCTATGGAGCGTCACCAGCGTTATCACACGACAGAGAGAAGCCAGCATGAACAGCAGAATGGCCTGATATTTTATCTCTATTCTCAGGCAGGACAGTGCATTAGAGTGAAGAGATCAAGTTCAGTCATGAGCATCATTCCCCAAAACACAAGATGCTTAAATGTCTGCAATTTACTCATTGTGCTGCATTCCTTGTATTGCCAATCTGGGTGCTTGCAGACCCAATTTCTACTTTTTATAAATATTTATGTATGAGCGTTAGTGGATTAAGTATGTGGACATTCGTCCTATTTATTCAGTTCATGTTCAGTCATATATATTGCTAATAGGTGTTTAAAATCAAGCACATAGCCGTGCTGTCACCAAACAACAAACACTGACAGTAGAATTCGCCATGCTGAAGTGCTCAGTGATACAGAAGGCACTGTCATAGGATAATACCTTTACCAGTCAGATCTGTCCTGTTCCAGTGATCGCAGTGGCTGTCCATTGATCTACTCTAGTGCAGCCTTGGGTTCTAGCCTTCAAGAAAACCACCAAGTCATACTCCTTCCTCTACCAAGAAACTTGCTATCTGTCAGAGCAGGGACTGGAGCTATTTTTATGGGACAGATAAGCGTTTGTCATAAGCCTGTGCGCTAAACTGAGCTGGCATACAATGTTTGGGGCTAAAATGCACCCCTCAGTACCAGTTAACAGACAGCATAAACACTTTATTCATTAACGAGCATCTCTCAAACTTCCTACAAATCCACACAGTCTGCATAGTCAGGTAGAAAGCTTTCCAACAGTCAGAAACAAAAGACTACCCATCACTCTGGTACACTGCTTGGCAATGTTCAAACACAAAAAACAATTTTACTCTCTCTCCTCTACTCATTACTGTAGAAAATGTGAAGGTCTTGATCCAGGGGAATTGATGAAGGACTCGGGAGGAGGCTCCGAAAAGCAACAAAGGCCGCTTTAGTTTCACCAGTCGAATGCATTTGCATAGCTTAGAAGTCAAGCGACTGAAGCGACTCATGAAAAGATACCCGAGAAGTTGCTTTGACTTCAATAGGAACCAGCGGAGGGGAAAAAAAGGAATGGTGAGAACTTACAGTACTTTCTTCTCCACAGCCCGTAAGAACTGGAAGATCCTGTCATCTTCAAATAATGTTATGCAATGCAAAGTACAGTGCTTCTCCCTAGATGTAATTATCGCGGATTAATCCCACAGTAAGCTTCTTTCCATGGAGTTGCATGTGACCACACTGAGAATTAACTAAATGTTTCATACGACTTTTGCTAAAGGTCTCACATGACGCAAATAAAAGTTTTGTTCCAACTTCATTAAAACATTCATTATTCTCCTCCATTCCTTATGCAGAAAAAACCCACATAGGATTAATATTTTAGGCAAGGGGGAAAAAGTGCCATGTTGGTACAAACAAGCATCCTTCCCACCATCCCTCTCTCTCTCTCTCTCTCTCTCTCTCTCTCTCTCTCTCTCCCTCTCCCTCTTTCTCGTTCTCTCTCTCCCTCCCTTTTTCTCTCTTTCAGGACTTGGTCTACAAGCAGTCTGCCACCTCACTTGTGCTTTGGCTGAACTGAGTCTTGGTTATTATATTCTCATATGGGTTATTTATATTGGACTTTTCACTTGCAGATTTTACCTAGCGTGTCAGGCCGAGCTGATAATGACTGAAAATGTATTCTAGGCTTAAGAAGTAGGGCCATTTTTAGAGTGAAGATTGTAGTTCAGAGGGTTCTATTTATACAGAACATGCATTTTGCTCAACCTGATGACTCACACTAAATGATTCCAGGTACAGTACATATTAGCATAGATCATTAACATATAACCTTATCAAAGTGTGCCTGGGTAAGGTGGTAGAATTTTCAAACCAACAAGTGTGATATAATGTCCTCAATAGGCTTTTATACCTGAGGTTAGTTTTACCTTTTTAGGACTGATACGGCTGCTGAAAGAATACAGTTATCTGTATTGAATATCTTCATATACTCTTTTTCTTTCTTTTTTTTCTGAATCACATGAATAAAGTGGCTAGTCAGCGTTTGCCAGGTTTGTCCAGCAAAGGTTTAATACACCTTGGTTTAATACAACTTGACCTTGATTTGTGAGGAAAAACAGAGGCAAGCAGGCATTGAACTCAACTCTTTTAAAGTACTTTTAAAGGCGAGGCACCACCATTTTTTCATTCAATTCAGCCCACTTATTTTGAAAAACATCACTTTCCCTATGTGCATTTTGGTAGCATGGCACCATACTTGCAACAAACGCTAGTATGAAAAGCTGCAACATAATTTCTATCAGCCATTTACAATTTATATTACTTTACCAGCAGAAAAGTTGTATATCTCCACTGTCAAAAATGATTACTTTACAGCAAAGGATGAAAACCCAACTCACTTTTTTTTCAAAAGTTGAAAGTTAGAGCATTTTTATTTAAAAGACAACTGTCGAGTTCAAATTATGCTATAAACTAAAACTTGCAAAAAAAAATCAGATTAGATGACAGTTAACAGAAAGTTATATTTATGTATAGTAGAACATATACTATATATAGTAGAATGTAGTAGAACGATGCTGTCCAAAGAATAACGATAATCTCCATTTTTGTTAACATTTATTTTTCTGCACCATTTGTACTACATACATATATAAATATGAGAGTGCAGGAGGCGTGACCATGCAGCCATTGCTTAATCCATACACTGCTAATGCTACGCTGACTGAACCATTTCATGGTATGGACTGATGTATGTACATTGGATCAATAGAATCAGACAGCATTCTTTAGAATCAACTCATAGATCAAAAGTGATACCTCGCTATTCTCCTGCTCTTCTCCATCAAGGAGAGATGATCAAAAATGACATGCCCGACAGGCCAGGTTAAAAGTGTTGTTGTCTCTGACACCCTAGTTTCCTTTACAACATTTTTCTGGCTTCTTACATCTCAGCCATGTTACTGCCTAACCAGTCACAGGGAGAAAAATGAGGTGAGATTTAAACATAGAAACACGCTAATAACGTTATATGGCAGATGATAGACTGAGGTTTTATCATAGCCCTGTTGGTAAAGACGTTATTGTGCCTCGTTTGTAAATTAGCAACCTCAAACAAATGCCCAGAATCTTTTAAGAAGTCAGTAGACAGACTCAGGGCAAAGTCATATTCATTCAAACTAGCACATGCGAATGGAACCGTCATGTCCTCAGAAACATGAGTTTTGAAGTTCAGTTGAAGAACAAGTGACTGATCATCAGCAGGTGTTTTTGTAATCATTTCTGGGGACAATACTGGCCAGTGATCAACTGTGTAAAGACATGATAAAAAGAGACAATTTTAAAACATTATATATCTAACTGAAATGATTAACAGAATGTGATAAAATAACAGTTTTGATGATGTGTCAAATGCGTCTACGTATCATGTTACAGGATATCTACTAAAGTTAGCATGCTTACCAGCTAGCCCCGGCCTGTACTGTCTGATTATACCACTTTGTATCTCAAGAGGTGATAGTGAGTCACTGTAACGTTCAGTGGAATCAGCCCAACATGAGAGGATGAAGAAGTGCGCTGCCTCAACACTGACACTGATGGAAAATAAAGCAATGCAAAATTCTATTACCTGTTCTACTGACATTAATAGTAATAATAATAATCTTTAATAATCTTTATTTCTAGAACACTTTTCATACCAGCTCAAAGTGCTGTAGAGATGGTTGTCAACAGTAATAGAAGAAACTACTAGTTTTAATTTTAAATCATATAAGCCAAAGATGCAGATCAAATTCCCAAGAATGTAAAAGAGATACATTTTTAAATGTTTCTTAATAAAAGAAAGTTGTAACGGAGTTCTGCAGTTTAGAAGCATAATAACTGAAAGAATTTCTCCACATTTGCTGTGTTTTACGGAAGGTGTTCACAGAAGGCCAGTACCAGCAGCTCTAAGATCACAAGCTAGAACATAAACAGAGAGACAGTCTGTAATGTAAGTTGGTGCTAGATTATTTAGAGTTTTACAGACCAGCAGCAGAACTTTACATCTATTCTAAAAGACAAGGACTTGCTTTTCTTTTCTTGAGCCCAAAAGCATAACCACAATAATATTAAGCTGAACTAATCTCTTTTCAACATTTTTTCATTTCTCTACCATTCCAGAAAGCCATGCGGGGCTTTACCTGACTTAGCGGGGTGCAGAAGGTGCAGCGTAACTCACATTTGACTGGATAATTGCTTGTCTTGTGCGTGCCAATTCTGGGTGTCCTTCGGAAGTTAGTCTTTTCATTGTATGTGTCAACGGAACGGCATGTACATTTCGACAGTTTTGTTGCTGCCAAAACAGATGCTTGAGCAGAGACCCCGTAGCCTATAAACACACAGACTGGGCTTAATGAATAGATGACTGTTCGTAGGCATTTCATCAACTGACATGGGATACATAGCTGATAATTTCCCATCCGTCTGAAAATCCATCTTCCTTAAGAGGAGCAGTCAGACACCAGCTGTGAGTCATTTCTGCACTTAAACTATCTCAGTAAAGAGTCTCACTTTATTTAGCAATTTGAAAAAACATAAATAATGCATTCGACTAACACTAACACTGTTGCCTAAACACAGGTAGAACAACTAAATATGGATCTCACATTACTGCTTTATTGATTACCCCACTCACCCCACCCAATGAGACCACTCATTCTGTCTGTTAGTATAAAATGTATTTGCAACTAACTGAATCTCCCTAAATTATCTAGTTCTGATTCTCTTGTTTTAGCCATTGTTTAGAACTTGATCAAAGCATAACATACCTTTATCAATCCAACATGAGTTTCATCCACTCTCTACAACT
The DNA here is from genome assembly GCA_021613375.1 of Megaleporinus macrocephalus. Lineage (NCBI taxonomy): Eukaryota > Metazoa > Chordata > Actinopteri > Characiformes > Anostomidae > Megaleporinus > Megaleporinus macrocephalus. Next base: position 33,799,673 of record CM038707.1, read on the forward strand.
CTACACATATATTTTTGCTATGCAACTGACTAAAGGGAGGACTACATGTTCAGACTGCATTAGTGTTTCTCCGGCCGTGGGTACGAGGGTTTGGAGGGCTTTAAAGAGAGGGTGGAAATGTACGACTTGCAGAAGAACATCTTGTAATGTTGGGTGTGCTTTAGGGCCCTAAACTAAATGGAGGAATCTGATTATTGTGAATAAGTTCATTCAAAGAGAACTCATCCAAAACTTGGTAAAGAACATCTTCTGAGGATGTGACAGGAGTGTTTACTATTGGCATCATATCTTCATTTTGAGCCTGTCAAGTAACATTAATACTTTAAGGTGTATAACATAATTATTTAAGGTTGTACAGGTTTACACATGGACACCGTACTATAGTGTGTTTTTCCTTCTGACTATTTCTTTCAGTTTTACCAAAACATCTTACATTGGACTGCTTTACGAAAAAATTTACAATATTCAAGTTATAATACATTAAATATTTTTGGATCAGTATAAACTCTATAGCAACCAGTCACACATGAATAATTTGGATAATGAATTAGCTGACTATAAATGATAACCTAACAACATAACTGCATATCTTGAAAATAAATGTGTAGATGCAGTGCAGTGAACAGTATATTTACTTGACACTACAATGACACTAACACTGTTAGCTGGGAAGGGTATACCTCCTGGCAACCTAAAAAAACATAGAGAAAACACTGAGAGTGTTTACATGCACTTAATAGTCTGATCATAATCTGATTGCAGCGGTTCTCTGATTGGTTAAGTAGTCAAGTAAACTGCATATTCCAGTTTCTTAGATTTGATTAAGGCCTAGACATCAGATTATGATGTCTGAAAATAAGAGACGGATTACAGCTCAGTAATCCGGTGTAGTGCTTATACTCTTACTCTGATTTCTTTTGGTTTTCTCAGTCTTTGCACATATAAAAACAGGTGATGGAATGGAGGAAACAGCAAACTGCAACCAGGAGATGGCAAAAAAACACTTTTGGAGCAAAGCTGCAATCAGCCACAGAAGTTTCATCATCATTTTTTGCTATAGGGACTCAATGTTTAAAAAAAAGCCACAGCTCATAGTTTGATAACTACATTACGTTTCCATCACATCTATCTCACTTTCTGGACTGATCGGATTAGTAAGTGCACGTAAATCTACTTATTGCTGTGTTTTTATATGTAAAGCAAATAAGTAGATAAAAGTCAGGCTGTGAATGAAAGGTAGGCATTAACTTAGATTTTCCATTATAGAACATGCTAAATCAACGAATGTCTACAGTATATTCGTCTATGTCTTGTATCCTATTTACATTCCTTTTTTGCCTTGGTTTGATGATCCCAGTCACCAAATTCATCAAGGTACTGTAATGCATGCACAAGCTCCAACCTCACCAACAAGCCACTGTGTATTTGTTGTGTTCTGCTGTACTGACTTGCCCAATTAAACTCTGCAGTCTTGTGTACAGTGCTCTCATTTTGCACCATCTTGTTTGTTCTTATGGTTTGGCTCGCTCTCCGTGTATTGGAAGTAGAGGAGTGTTATTTCATGTCATTATATGCTGGTGTATGGATGGGATGACTGTAACGTCCTTGATTGGCTATACTAGACTTTTCTTGACTAGAATTTTTATGAGCAGAGCCCATTCCTCATCTGCATGCACTGACGGCACAAAATGAATAGCACTTGTCTAAAATGAATCATAGTGTCTGATGTGATGTCTCACATGAAGTGAGCATAGACATACTGTGCATGCCATGACTGCTACATTGTAGAACGCCCGAGTCAAAATCCACTACCAAAATGAAAGCCCCATCATGATAGGTGCAATAGTCACGAGCACTAAAAAAGCCATCTGATACATACTGACATAGTTATTAGGCCTTGTTAATGTCAATTATTTAACCGGAGTACATCTCGTCCTGGCTCTATTCATCCTGGCAAATGCTCGAGCCTAAAGTGCTCTCTCCCTCTCTCTCTTTTTCTCTCACTCGGAACCTCTGCTACTTGAATGAAGCACGCTCCATGCCTGCCGCACTACGTGTGAACTGGGACCGCGCAGACATCCGTTCTTACTCCTACCAGTTGTGAGCGGTGACCCCGGCGCTGACCAAGCCTCCCATGCTTTTCGCTCGCCGCCCCGAGCAACAACAGCCCAGAGCAAACAACGCTCAGATGTTTTTCCCCGGTGACATTTGCACATTATGATTCATAGCCATGCAAGGCTCCAGCCTCACACTGAAGGTAGACTCACACACTACCAGAATGCCACTAGTTGCATTCGTCCATGTGATGTGCGCTGGAGGGAGGGAGGAAGGGCCAATACACTAGGCTTGCCCGTTGCTCATGAATACCACTATTAATGGGCTTCTCGTTAGCCTTTCACAGAAACTTGAAACTAAAAACAAGGAAAACAACGCGTTCGCAGCGAGAAGCTGCCCAAGTGTCATCAACGAGTCAAGCCCTCGCTGATGATTCGTATTGACAAACTGATTCAAGCTCCGGTCAATAAACGCTGGCCATACGTTGCCGTTCATTATGCAATTGTTTGCGTTTAGCGTTACGATATCGACCAGGCACAACGCGTGGAACCTTCTCCATCGTGACCTGTGAATGGAAGAAAAGACGGCAACCAAGAGCGCGCTGAGAGCTCAAAGGCCATCTACCACTGATCGGACGCGTGTAGGAAAACAGCTGCTAATACGTGTTGTGTTGTTTTATTTCCCACAAGGTCATCATGATGCTGCCGGCCGCTCTGACTCACCGTACACTCCCTGGCAGTAAACGCCTTCCAGCATGAGCGCGATGAGCCCCAGCAGACTGATAATCCCATCCATCCTTACGTGGATCTCGACATATCTAGTTCAGCAGTCCGGAGAGGCGTGAACGGCGGTCAGCGCGCGCACGGATCACGCCGTAGTCCCGCGCGCATTCATTCAGCGAGGCTGAGAAGGTGGGATTGGACGGAAAAACACATATACCGAGATGCCTTTTCCTGTCCTCTTTCTTTCCCCCTCTCTCTCTCTCTCTCTCTCTCCTTCTCTCGCTCTCTCTTTCTGAGCCGCTCGTGAGCTCAAAGTCGAAAGAATCGATCAGTCCGACGTTGCAAATGTGCGCTGGCGTCACGTTGACGACGAAGTAGCGGCGACCCAATGGTACGTCTCCTCAACGCCGAGAGCGGTTCACGCGGACAGCGGCGAGCCTCGCGCACGCCTCGCCGCCGCTGCTGCTCCCCTGCAGCCCCCTTCAGACGGGGCGCCCACGCTCGCCCTCCTTCTCGCGTTTAAGGCCGTAAAGTTTGTGCCGCCGCGCGCCGCACGCGCCCGCTGCTTTCTCGTTTCACGGCCGCATCCCGCATCTCAGCTCGGGCGCGAGGAATGCGCGTGCACTCGGCGGCGACTCGACTCCCATACAAGCTGACCGCAATGAAGAGGGGAGGAAAATGAGTACTAATAAGAACGACGATTAAAAAAAAAAAAGATAGTGAGTCAGTGCACGCGGGGTAGGAAGAGTCCGTTCAGCTCTCCCTCCTTCTTCAGCTAACGGCGCGGACAGGCTGCTCGGACTGCCGATCCGTCCGGTTGCGCAATACGCGCTATGGAAACGCAGCCGGTGCTTCGCTACGTCAGGCAGTGCGTGACTTGCAGCTCTCATCTGTATGGAAGCCTGCACTCACATAGACACACATATACGCGCACGCACGCACACGCGCACAAGCGCGCATAGACTATACACGCGCGGCTCAGCTGCTCCGCCGGGGCAACACTGCACCAGTATATACCCATACGGGCAAATCACATCACCACGGGCTTCATCTCTTTTTTTATGACTGCTGGTGACTTCTTAAGGCCTCCGTCTGGAGCTCACCTCCTAAAGGGAGTTTGGGGCTACATTCAGAGCAGCGCACGCGGGTGTAATAGCAAATCATGAGAGCAGGGCAGAGGCTGTGAGCAACATGATGGATGTGAAACCAACATGCAGACCTGCACAGGGGAGCAGCAGATCCAGAGAATAGTTCATAAATACTTCAGATCATCCTTCTGTGGTCTAGAAACTAATGCGTCTAAACGCATGGACAGTGTAACGTATCCTGAAAGCTGCGTCTTATAGCGACTGAATATGTTCCCCTAGATTAGGTTTCAGAACGAAGCAATACGGTTCTCGATCTCGGGTTTATCTGATTAATGTTTCTTTTCTCATTATTAGTATGGGCACGTTCTGAGAGGCGAACAAGGCAGTAAAACAACTCCCCCTATTGACGCGCGCGCAGTTTGATTGGTGAGACTAGAATCATGTTTGAGAGCAGATGAGTTGTGAGTGATGTACAAGCAAAGAGAAATTATTTAATCTGCATATATAATTCAGTATATATGTATATAATTTATTATTTTTTAATAAAAACTTCTACTTAGTATGCTTTTTCTTGTGGCAGCCCAGTATTATTTGCAGTTATCATCTAATACCTGGAGAAGGGACTGAATTATTTCTTGGAATGTTTGGGGCATTCAGGAGAAATCTGGAACAGAGCTTTGATATAAGATATTATCTATTTCCTAATGGGTTATTATTTATGGGCTTGACCCATGCATGCTCATTAAATCATGTTCTTTCTCACCTCCCCACCACCACCATCATCACTGTCAACCAGACCCCACTAGAAAGGATTCAGTTTCTTTTAAGGTGTCATAGAATGTAGAACCATTTACACTATGAGAACACATAGAACTGACATACAGTAAACCTCAAACTCTCTTGTCTCCTCATTCACATACAAGTCTCATTTTTACAAAAGGAGTCGATTCTGAAACATATTACATAGGAGCAACACCAATGTAAATGGTGGACTATGTGGAGAAATCAGACTTTGCTTCAGACTGTGAAGGCAGTGTTGGCGTTTTTCATACCCACAGTCAAAGGACATGATTGATGTTGACTTTCCGTTCACCAGCTTCAGCTACAGCTTGTACATTCTCCAGAATATAAATGAGATACCATTTAACATGTAACAAAAACATGCTGGCAAATAGGAATTCAACTTCAGAACCAACTTTAACTAGGTCCCCAGTTCCAATTTAAAGTTGTTGGTTTGCTCTACAGATTTCACTTGGAACAGTTTCCCAAGCCAAGGACAATATTTAACAGCTTCACACAGCATTTAACACTGAAGAGACTGTGGAGGCGAGCAGTTCCACCTTTATTAGCATCACAATCCCAACAGCAACCTACAAGTAGTTGCCATGCTGATTGTATCCACTCATCTTAAACTAATTTAATAGTAATTTTACAGTAAGTAACAACTTTAAATTTACTTTGTGTTGATGTCTAGAAGTTAGCATGGGAAACGTTAGCTGCTAGGAAGCTTCAACGAACTAACCTTAGCATAGCTGACTAAGTAATATGATGACCTAACGTATTAAACAACGGTTGATTTTATTTTTGCTTTTGTGTGATAATTGATAATGTCTCGCTGTTAACTAGCAAATCAGAGCAACCAAAAAAAAAGGAAAACAGCAAATTTCATTCTGGAGCCAAACCATAGAGCGTAAATGGCCTGCAAAACCACTTCTAGGCATTTTTCGCCCTGACCAAGGTCATAATCATATACCTTCTATGTAGATGTCAGAGGAAAATGTAAAATACTGAATGAATGCATTATGTGGCAGCTATAATGTGCATAATCACCATAGAACCTAAGGTCACCATGCATAATGCCAAGTGTCAGGCAGACGAGTGTAAAGCTACATTTCCTACAGTGATTGAGCTCCATCCAATATCTTTAAGATGAGTTGTAATGGTGTTCCATGTGATCCAAAGCTGCTGACCGTACTAATGTTCTTGTGGCTGCATGCCATTCAATTCTCACAGCAAGTTTCCCTTAGCTATTATAAAGCCTTCTCAGAAGAGTAGAGACTGCTCCTGCAGCAAATGGGCAGAAAATTCTTAACAGTACTCTCATTAAAAGAGGGAACCTTGGATGAGCAGAAGTCTTAGAGATTCTCTGAAGGCAGTAGGGCATTTAAAAGAATATTTACTGTACTACTTACCTTTTTTAATTCTGTAAAATAGAGAAATGTAATGAGATTATAGAGTTGTTTACTTCTTCCACCAAATAATATGAATATGAATATAGTGTTTATGCTTTTTTTGTTTTTTATCTTCTTCTTGCTGTGTATTCACATTACATTTGGTTAGGGAGTAAATGTGAATGTGCATGCACATGTGTGAGTGTGTGCCACTGCACTTGTTTGAGAGTTAAACTCCCATCTGTCTGATGCTGATCATTCGGTCTTTGTTTGTCCTTTACAGTAATCCATCCCATATAGACAGAAGCAGCCCTGCGTGAGGGAGGATCACAGTTAAAGCTCCATCTGTCTAACACAGATTATCTTCTCCTTTCGTTCTCTCTCACTGCTTTCACACCATCAGCCAAAAACATTAAGTACCTGCCATGCCTGTGTCTGTTCGGTCTTCTCAGATTACTCCAACACTACTATTAAATTGAACAAACACCTGGATCTGGAAAAACCATGATCATGGGTCAGAAAAGGTCTTAATGAAATTCAGATTAATTGCTTAAATTACTCTCTTGGGTAAGTTTTCTAAACAGTTCCTGTTTCCTAGTTATATAATTATTGGAAAACTGTTAATAGTTCAAGCACATTTTCATTGTGGGGACTCTTAATCTTTGAAACACTTCTTCACACAAGCTTATCTGTGTTGCAAAAAAAGAGAAAGCCAAGTTAGTTCAAAGAAAAATTAGTCTTTTATGGCAAGGCACAAATGAATAGTGGACCTTTAAAGAAGAATCTCACTCATTCTTTAATATCTCAGAGTGGTTTGATGTGAAATGCTCTATTCTAGAGAAACTTAACGGGTCACAATAGTTTGCATTGGTCATGATAGAAACCAGATGTCAGAAGCATGTAATACCTGTAATAGCTACATATCAGAAAATGTTTAGAGATACAGTATCTGATGCCTTGAACATAGTTTTACAAAGGTTTCGAGACAAGAGCTGTGTCTGAAGTTGGTATAGACTGGACTGTTGCCAGTAGGTACTGCTCAAGCGGTAAAGCAGAAGCTGTTTAAGTATTTCCTATCCACACAACATCAGACGCACTATATCCGCTGTAGCTCAGAGAAGATAAATCAGGTGGAATTGAATCATATTTACAGCAGAGGAAACACAAGTAGCGCAAACTTCGGCAGCAGCAGTTCACTAGCAGTAACTACATACACACAGCTGACGAATCCGATTTGCCATTTTATTCCTCCACTTTGAACTCATCCACGGCTACAGTTGAATCATGGGATTGCACAATGTGCTGCAGCCGAACACTTAAAAATTCAGTAGTTCGTCTAGGTAATGTCTGCATACTGCATTATGAAAACTGAGTATTCGCACACACTAGCCATGCTTGCCTACTCAGTAGTATAGAAGTAGGCGGTTTAGGATGAAGCTATCTTTTTTGTAGAACACACCATTTTGATAGATTCCACAATAAGCAGGTGATTTATTAACAGGTGAGGGAATCATGACTGGATATAAAATGAGCAATCATATCTTCACAAGCGAAATGGATTGTCGCTCAAGAGCTGAGCATTTCTTAATGCAAAATTGCAACTAACTTAGGTATTTCACCATTTATTGTACATAAGATTCTGGAAATCTGGAGAAATCTCTGTCCATGTAGGGCAAGCCCAGAAACTACTGTTAAATAGACTACCAGTGTTATATAGCCACATGGGCTTGGGAGCACAGTGAAAACCTCCACCTCTGCGTTAAAAATGCTACTTGACACTGTATTACACAAGAAGAAAGCCATACATCTATTCTGTGGGAGGCATCACAGGACCACAGGATGGGCAACACATATCACTGTCCAGTGAAAAACATGCATCTCCATTTTTGTCGATTTTGAGTTTTCTAAGTCATTTGAACATGCTATAGTTGTTTACATTGTGTGAAAATTTCATGATGAATGGACCCATAGAAATGCTCAAAAATAGCTCGGAAAAGATTCTGGTTCCATTGACTTACACTGAAAGTAAAGCTTTTTCATTAGACAGCGACGATATGCTGCCATCAATACAATGAAATTTCCTTGGAAGTTCATGGCTGTTGTTCCAAAACAATGCCAGGCCTCATTCAGGCTACGACAGTGTGGCTTCATAAATATAGGGTCCATGTGCTTGACTGGCCTACCTGCAGTCTTCTATTGAAAGTGTGTGGCGTATCATGAAGAAGAGAATTAATGAGAACAACCTGTTTAGCAGCTGTCTTGTGTGAAGCATGAAGGGTAAAAAAAACAAACATTTTTATGACTGTTAACTTTTATTAGCATTAGTTACAGTTGTACTAGTCAGTGACCACTATTTAATTTAGTTATTTTTAGTCAAAATAGCAATTAAGTGCAATATATTCATGTTTTAGACACCTTGACCAGTAAATGTAATAATTTTTCTTTAGTGTGTCCTCCCCTCACCTTTATTACAGTTTCTATTCTTTTTAAGAGTCTTGCTTTCAGCATTTCAAAGAAATCTGCAGGAGCTTCTTTTCCACAATTCCAAAGTTCACTCTCAGAAGTTGTCCTAATTTCGAATCATCAGTCCATAAAACCCTACTCCACATCTCAGATCTTCATTTTCAGTCTCTTTTCTCTGCTGGAAGTAATGGATTCCTGACAAGTGGCACATCCTTTCAGAGCCATAGATTTCTTTCAGTGGTGAAGTTTTCTAACCTTCCTCAAAGATTTTAAGCACTGTTTATTGGATGGTGACAGATTTGATGGTCTACCAGGTCTTGCACAGTTGTTAGTAGTCCCTTTTTCTCTGTACCTTTTAATGATTTTTTAAAAAACTCTTTTGGAAGAGTTTTGGAAGCTAGATCATATTGTTATATAATCTCCTCAGAAATATCTCCTAAAAAGAGGATTAACTTGTACAGAATAACTGTTTGACTCTAAATGTTATAAATAAGAGCTGGTTTCTGACAGAGTACTGTACTGCATAAAACTGAGAAGATTCTTTGGTTGAAAAATGGTTGGAATTGTTCTTTTTAATATGAATAGAGGAAGAGGAGAAGCGAAACAGCACTTTCAAAGCTGTATTATGGATCACACAACATTGCTTTGAATGTATCACTGTAAAATGAATATTGTTAATTGTATGGCTCCGGCACCCGTGGGACTTCTCTAATTCCGTAGCGAGGTCTCGCTGCGTTCAAGTGTTTTCCAGCCCATCAGAGCTACAGTAATGAACATTAGCCTGCCTGGCTTTCGGTGGTGAGCTTCCTGTTGCTCCACTTCTATTGTCAAAATCACTGCTCAAATGTGGCATTTGAGGGGAATGATTACTTTGAACTTCAATCTGTTCAACAAGAGAGTCTTTGTTCACTTTCGCTGGGGAGTTGTTCAGATTGGAATGACAGTCTCGACGCACACACTCACAGCACTTTGATAGTCCCAACCCTCTGCAATTACCTTTTCTCCTGCGGTGAGTTTTGGGTATTCTTTATCATGGACAGTTCTGAGGCTACAACAAAGGAAATCGCTGGAAAAAGCTACACTGAGGTAAATGTTTTACATTTTCAAATGATTACAAACGATTACACACAATTACAGACAATATGTAATGAGTCCGCTGGCCGAACCTAAATTATTCCAGAGAGCAGGAGGGCATGCTCTAACATCCTGCAGGCTGTTAGCGAGCGCCACTCAATTGGGCTTAGGCTGACACTGACATGTGAGGGAGCGAGGTGTCAAATGAACTTAATCATGGTATACGGATGTCGTACTGTGACTCGCTCTGGACATTTGTCTTTTTTCTATTGTCCTTAGAGATACAGAATAAACGCGTGTGGTGCTTTACAGCTGTCTGCTGTGCAGGCAGTCATTCCACGTGTATTTCTCACGAGGAACTGTCATTTGTCACTGTCTTTATAAAAATCAGACAAGGTCAAAAAGGTTGGAAATGTCTGTCGCTTTCTCTGAAATGTTCACTCAGACATTTTTCATTTCCCAGATAGAGGCCTTTTAACAAAATCCTAAATTCATGCCTAAGGCTTCACAAGAAATATTCTAATGTTACTGAGGTGAAAATAGGCCCGGCACTATATCACAATGAAGGGATATGGCCCATGGCTGCAAATACGACAGCTAAAGAAAAGTAGCCGGTTGGGGAAATATGTCTAGTCCGAGTTATAATCAGTTCCATGAAGAAACTGTAAATGAACCAGTGAACCGTGGAATGAGGCGATAGATTTTAATCAAGTTAAAGGTTCCTGGGAGCCCTTCGGGAAGGCTTTTTGGAAAGCTTGTGCTGAAGTTAAAAAAACACACAATTAATGGCCACAATGCTGTCATGTGATTCCTCCAAGAAATGAATGTATGGACCATCATGAAGGCGACAAAAAGCCTTATCATGAGCCGAGACTCCACTTCCTCTGGCTGCCTGGCTGGCTTGACTGTAGTGTAGTTTAAATGTCATATGGAGGAGCTGCTGTTTGGGTTTAAATTGCAGCTGTGCCATGTGTGAAAAAGTCTGAGGAAGTGTAAACACTTTGACATCTTGCTTACATTTACGTGTTACTTCTCACTGGTAGTCAGAGTGGAGAAGTTTTGTTTATTTTTTTAAAGTGTTAAACTTGAATATATATATATATATATATATATATATATATATATATATATATATATATATATATATATATATATATATATATATGTGTGTGTGTGTGTGTGTGTGTGTGTGTGTGTGTGTGTGTGTGTGTGTGTGTGTGTGTGTGTTTGTGTGCTTAAGTGTGTTATATAATATTTCAGACTGATGAAAGGTATTTTTGTACACAGAGTATATATATGTTGACTTGACTTTTATAAGATATTTTTTATATTGAAACCAACAGAACAGGCATAGATCCTATGCCGAACTTATTATTATGTAATTAATATGTATTACTGGCATTTAAAAAATTGATATTGCTGTGTATGCACTATAAAACATCAGTTGCACTTCATCAGTTGAACTTTTTTTTACTTTTGCAGGGTCCACACCAAGGCTGTAGATTTACATATGGATGATAGGGACATGTCCCTACCAGTATTTTATGTTTAAAGAATTGTCCCTAACAATATTTGAGTAAACTCATTCGTATCATATTTGGAGCAAACAATTCCAATTGTGCCTTCCAGACTTCTAGAAATAATACTTACATTTGGCTGAAAGGGAAGGTGCTTATCGAAGACTGATGTCACTGAGTCCACAAACCTTAAGCACTGGCCAAAATGTAAGCCTTCAGATGTTTACTTCCTGTCATGACAACACATTTAATTCTTTGTAGATATCATTCCACCAGAAAGAGAAGCTATATCAGGAGCTTTTTCACCTCCCAGACAGTAAGTCATAGGTAGTAAACTAAACAGCCAGTAAATGAAAACTGATCCTGGAAGTCCACTGTCTTTTTTTTCCAACGTGAAAAACAAGGTCAACTGACATTAGTTAACCATGTTAGCATTAACCAGGAAGCTAACCCCCTGTCATCACTGGGCTAGCAGTCAGATTGCTATTAGGAGTAAACATAAAACGTCCCTAATTATATTTTATTTTTTTGGTGAGTAGCTTGGTTTGTTGTGTCCCTACCAATATTGAAACCAAATCTATGTCCTTGGTCAACTCATCAAGTTTACAGTGTTTAGTCTTGCATAGTAAAAGATAAAACAGTTTGTTTATGTTTTTCTTGATGTTGCAAAACGAGAAACACATGAATAGTGCAGAGTTGTCTTCTCAAAGTGAAATGATGCACAAAAACACATGCAGCTGTTTTTTGTTAGATTTTAAGAACAAGCTTGATTGGAGCTTGTTTTTCCATTTTCTGTCTTTTTATCTAGTGATGACAGTTTGTCACATCTTGCACAGTTGTTAAGAGTCACATTCCTTCAATCATTTTTTTAAACTGTCTTATTTTAAACTTTTTTTCACTTATTTTATTCTAAATGTCATCTTCCTTTTGCGAGAGAATGATCTCATATCTAATCTTCCCAGAAACATCACAAGAAATTAATGGCCATTTTTGTGGAAAGTATGTTATTACATTTGTTGTAAAAAAAAAAGAGTTAGTTATTACATAAATACAGCTTAATTGTTATATAACATACATCAAATAGGCATCTAATTGACAATAATGACTGATTTCTGATTTTAAGTTTTTAGCAGTTGGGTATCTGCATTGTTCTTTTTTATGTCACGGCTGAATCTCAAATGTGTTGAGCCATTCAAACATGTTACATATGAATTATTATGCACTGTAAATACATTTAAGAAAAAGCTATTGCTGTGCATGTATCATGAAAAATTTTCTCTAGTTTATTCTTCTGTCATAAATTAAATTATAATATTCTATTTCTTCAATTAGTGTGGATTAAGACTCTTCTGGCAGTCTTTTGCTTTAAGATTTCCCAGCTGTTAAGAATTTTTGTTGATTTCTGTGAGTAAACTTTTTCTAATTTCTTATGTCTAGTTTTTGAATCATTCTTTTTTAATGTTGTAATCATTTTACACAATAAAACATATTTCTAAGTTTCATCCAATCCGGTTTCTGCACTGTTTTTTGAAAAATATTACATATGTATTATTATAAACTGTAACTGAATTTAAGAAAAAGCTATTGCTGTACATGCACCGTGAAAAACAACAGTGGGACTAACTCTTTCTATTTCATTCTTCAGTCATAAACGCAAATCTAACATTATTTCTTGTAAAATGCCTTATTTACTCAGGCTAACCTAGTTAGGATCAGTTAGTGTGGATTAAGATTACAGATTTTAGTGATGTTATTATTGTACACAATAAAATTAACTGATTGATAAGTTTCATCCAGTCAGGTATCTGCACTGTGTTTTGCAATGGCTAAATCTCAAATGTGTTGAGCCACTGAAAGGTGTTAAGGCACTGTGACCAGTGGTCTGAAAACTTTTATGCACACAGCATCACCAGAGTAAGCAAGTAAAAAGGAATCTACCTGATCTTTCTGAAAATGAATCCAAATAAATATTTATGCCGCTATAATAGAATTTCCAAAGTCGACTGCAGAGATGTGCTTTACTCAGTAGGGAGCGCATGAGGAATGCAAAGCATTATTTTGTGTCTGTTATCAGCGGGAACTCAATAGCTGCATTACAATGTATTTGGTTTGAGCCCAGCCAGACCCATTAGTGATATTTATTTTTTTTGTACTTTCATGAATGTCAAGATTGATGCAGATAATTATATCTTTTAAACCTGCTTCAATCAGTCAAATTCATTTGCAGTCATTCTCTATCTTGCTGCAGATGCTGGGTATGATTCGGTATAAATGATTGCTTGTATAACTGAGCTCTTTCAAAAGAAGCAATAACAGAATGCACTGAAGGATGCTGAAGGTAGGCGATGCTCCTGAAATATGAATCAAGTGAAAAAAAAAGTTGTGTTTATATAGCTGCACTGGAAGTGTTACTTTTTTATCCAAAATGTTTACATAAATGTGTTTATTATTCATGAGTGGTAAATATTGCAATTGAGCTGCAGATGATTGTTTTGTTTGCACCGGCGTCTTCAGAATTAGATTCATAGTAGGATATGTTTTACCTACTGGAGCACACATCATAATTGGCTGGGATGTTGGCAGCACCGTCTAAATAAGGTAAATTCCTGAGGGGGATAAACATGAAGTTATTTATTGTGGACTAGTTTTCTGGAAGTATGCAGGGAGCTTGTAGTTGGTTTTGGTGATTGTCTCAAAATCTCTCAAAAGTCTTCTGTTTAACTAGGCTCTTAAAAATAAAGGTGCCAAAAGGGTTAACAACCTGCATTAGCATGTTTCATGTCTGGATTATAATTAGATAATATAATTAGATATATGTTTATACTTTTCCCTAAAATGCATCCCTAGTTTGGAAGAAATGAGATCCAGCTATGCTTTTCCAGCATGAATTGTACATCATTTTTGTTTTACTTTTGTTTTGTTTTTGGACACATTTTTTGGCTTGCACACTTTTATCAGCCCAGATTGCATGAAGGAATGAAAGCTTTAGCGAAAGTTCTGCCAGGAAGACTCCAATGCTACGTCAGTCTCTCATCCATTACTTCAACCAATCGCAGGCTGCCATCTGTCCTTAAAAAGATTCAACTCATGCTTCTTCTTTGCTGCCTTCAGGTGCTGACGTTCCACAGGCTCCCCCCTTCTCCCCACCACCTACAGTTGAGTCCCAGTCCTGCCTTACTGGGAGGCGACTTCACCCCGCTGTCTATATCCAGCAGGATCTGCGAAGGTCTGCACGCTTAAAAACACTGGACTGGGCTTATGCCAAAGACTGTTTCTACAATAACTAACCTTACAACTGTACACCTTATCAAAGATTAAACCTTGTTTTACATTCCTCTACTCCTGGAGTCTTTTTGACAGAAATAAGATTAAGGGAACTCTGCATGCATGTCCTGCATGTCCTCCATCTTTTATTTTGTTGTGTATCGTCTCACTTGCGACTTCCAACAGTTCTATTATTCATCAGTTTCATCATATCCAAACTCTTGTCTAGTTGGGCTATGAGTAAAATGACAGCCTAAAAATTTTTGATTTGTATTAATTACTGGTTATTTGCTGGACTTAACATATTAAGAAACGAAGAAAAAAAAGCCCTTTGAGTTCATAGTAGCACCATTGTTCTCCAGCCCACTGGGATAGTGGGGGGAACCATCCCACTTCTGACACCAGTGTATTGTTCACATAAAGTACAATACAGAAAACATAGCAATGCTCTTTTATTAAACAAAGCAGCAGGAAAGAACTCGCCGTTCAGGGTCACTTCCACCCACACAATGTCCATTCATGGCACACGTATGTCTAGCCACAACCCAGCACAGAATAGCACAAATAACGCATGCACACATCTTTGTATGAACCACTACAAATTAGTTACAATAAATGTCTTTCCATGAACATGGTACATCCCAATAGCCTCTTGCTCAGCATGGCCATGACTCCCATGGCACTAATTTAAAAAAATCCATTCTTTAGGGTAAAAAGGTAGATGTACAATGGCATTTTTTTAAAGAACCTTCTCGGTGAGTGTATGTTTTCTACACCATTACAGTTCATCTTTTACTTTCCAATACTTTTATCTATTGTTGTTGCAAGAAATTGATTTAGGAGTTTCGATTTACATACCTGACTAGCCTATAAGCATTTATTTATTCATTTATTCATTTTATTATTTTTTGGTCTTTCACATCCAGGTCTTGATTTCAACTGTTACCCTTGCTTAAATTATTAATGAATCTCAAATGATGACTATGACAAGCAGAAAAGGTTTAGATGACATATAGTCATCACTTGTCAAATCTTTAGTTTCAGATCATCAGTTAACTGCTTAGATTAGCACATTACTGCTGAGGGTGAAAGAGAGTTCTGAATGGTCACTTATTACATCTACAATTGTCTTCCCCTGGCTTAATATTAAGGCAAGGTGAGTCCAAGATGCTCTGAGACATGACAAAATTAACATTAGTGGATCAACTAAAAATGTGCCCAAATGTTTGTGTGTGGCATATTTAATTTTATCATTTTATATTTTATTTATTCTTTATTTTTCATTTTATGTTTCCAGGATGCCCAGACCTGGAACCTGTTGTTGTACATTGTCATTCAGAAGTAGTTTATTCAGTAAAGTTCTTTTGTTAGCGATTAGAATACTTTATGAATTGTGTGATGAATATTCTTTATTCAGCCGCCTCTGCCCTAGATTCTGTTATGTCAGCTCTAAAACACACTCTCTGTTGAATACAAATCTATTCCAGCCGTTTCTGAAGCACCATGAAGTAGCACTGTTACTCTGCTCCAAATCACTAGGAGCAAATCTTATCAATCCTCTTTGTCTAAAATGCATTGCCCACTGTTTAAGATTTGTGTTGATTTCCTAGGTTTTGAAAAGCAGAAAAACAATACCAATCAAACTTGAAACAGTTTTATGTAAATATACAATAACAGAATGATTTCATTAGCTTCGTGAACCACAAGTGTCTTCTGCTATAGAAATGCATGTATAATGCATTCAAACAGATATCAGAACTGTATGGCACCCATGTTCAATCTCTTAAAACAATGTGCTAAACTTAAGCGGTGCCTAAGTGAATGTAAGTGTTGTCTAGAGAAGTGTTTGGTGTCTGTACATGAAACCCGTTCTAGTTGTCTTGCACATAATGTGAAAAGGAGTAGTTATGACTCTCAACATCTTCAGGCTAAGCTCAGCAGAATGTTCTGTGAAACAAGTCTGGCTCATCAGGAAATGGGCTTTGATGTTGGGCCTTCAAGCATTATAGCAAGCTGCACCCAAATACTGCTGAATAATCCCCCCACTTAATAAGCATATCTTTGACAGCGCTTATGCACACATATATGAAGTAGTGCCTGATAGTAATAACAATACAGATACCATGACATTTTTAAAATTATACTTTTGTTATCATACTTTTTTTTTCAATTGCAAACCTAAAGTGAGTGGAAGGGTGGATACATTCACAGTAGCCATGAACCAGCCAATCAGGAGCCTGAAGACACAAATTGGAGTTGGAAATGACTCCTATTTGTGTCTTCATATAACTTCATATCACATACATATAACTTCATATCACATACATATCACTTCATATCACTTCATATCACATACATATCACTTCATATCACATACATATCACTGTAGCCTCTTTACGTGTTTCAGAAAGCATCGTGCAAAAACAAGTTAATTGGATTTTCTTGAGCTGAACATACAAACTAAGGTACTTTTAAACTATTCTAAACTTTAAACTAAATTTAAAGAAAGCACCTTACTTGCTAGCACTTATACACAATAATAATAATAATAATAATAATAATAATAATAATAATAATAATAATAATAATATTTAAGAAGGTATGGCTTTAACTAGACATGAGTACTGGAACTGAGAATATTTGCTGGCTGCAACAGATCAGAAAACACTGACAAACTAATCAGAAAGCATTAAAATTAACAACATATTTAAATCTTGTTATCTTTTATTCGGTTGTACAGTAAGTGTTACATGGCTGTGAACGAAGTGTCTGAACCTATGGCACAAGAAAACAGGAACTGTGCTTGTTCCACTGACCTGTACTGACTAGTCCAACCAAGACCTAATGGTACTCAATGGAATTCCCCTCAGTCTTTGGTAACACTAGCAGCTGAAGTCAACACTTTAGCTAATTACTGTTACAGGTACAGATAAAATCACTAGGCACCAAAACATAAACAATAAGCGCAACAGCATATAAACAAGAACGGTACGTTAATGTGTAGAGTGTGCTGGGCTGTGGGGCTGCTTTGGAGGGTAGTGGTAAAGTATTGGGGTTTGCTTTTGGGAGTATTATGCGAATGTTCAATAAAAGAGAGTATTAATTTAAATTGGTGTATTCCCCACATCTCCTTCTTTACCAAGGTATCATAATATCTAGTTTTGGAATTATTATTTTGAAAAAAAGAATACTGTGGTGACATAAGCCAGTTAGAAAAGTAATGCCATTAGCAAATTATTAATGTTAAGCTAAGCTAGTAAGCAATATGGCTATTTAGCGAAATTACATTATGTGGTTGTTTTAGACATACACATAGAATGATTAAAAAGAAAATTAAACTGTTCAAGGTCATTTTGAATGTTACAGCATTGAAAACTGAACTTAACTAGAGTAATATACTCCCGTTTGGCTCAGTTCCTGAATGTAAAGTAGAAAAAAGCCTTAGGATTGTTGGAGATTGTTAGAGAAAATACTGGGCTTTTTGTATTAATGATTATAAACTACAATTGACTTTGAATTATTTTATTTATATAGATTGAGCTATTTCATTTTTTTTGTTAAGCACATAAATATACATATTACTGTAGCCTCTTTCACGTGTTTCATGTTCAAACTGAGGTACTTGAAACTTTAGTCTACTTTAAACTTTAAACTAAATTTAAAGAAAGTACCTTAAACTTGAATAATCTTTACATTTAGTTTTAAGATTCAATAAAATACGAATAATTTTTGGCAAACATTAGGATAAATGTTGTTTATGTGTTATTAAAATATGAATAATTCATGAAAAAAACAGCAGAAATCTACCAGTACATCAAATGACAACATAAACAACCAAGCTATGTATTGCGTGTTTGGGCACATATCTGTTTCCTAGACTAGGCGGAACTGCACGGAGCTGGATTAATTTACATGTCATTTGGTTCTTAAAACATCCTGATTGTACCAGATCATCTGCCATTTGGTTAGCATTCAACCACACAATCTTTACTTGACAGTCTTATTGTTTGTGTCTTAGGATTTCCAAGACACTACAAATAGCACTGAAGCAGCAGCATTTAGCTTCGCCTAGGAGCAGCCTTTCTATTTCCTTTTTGTCACTGTGGAATGTCAAGACCGCTAAGCTATGGCAATAGGTGCTAAGAGATTTATGTTACCGAGGCTAACTGTACATTACACAGTCAGACAATCCCCATTCACTGTACCTCTGCGCCTGATTCTGGGAAAATGCAATCGAACAGCTGCCATAAAAGTGCTTTTTTTCCCTTGCTGAGTACAGTGAGCCTCCTTTTTGCATTTATGTGGCAACCCCTCTCTGATTTCATAAGCTTGCAGGCAGTAAACATGCCTAGAAACTCATTAAGGGCTGAGATTAACGCTCTGTTCTAACAATAGTGCTAATGCCTTTGGAGATGTAATCACTACTGCTTTAAAACATTTGTTTGTTCCGGAGTGCACAAAGAAGAGCATGCTTGATAAAATGAGTTTTTACACATGCAGTATTTTGGATTTTGGCACAGAAACAGTTTAGCCCAATAAAACATCCAAATGTGTTTGAGGAACAGCAGGAGCCACTCAAAGGATCTTGTCTGAAGGTTTTAGAAAGCTAAGAGAAACTATAACCTCTGAACTAAGACTATAATTGAAGGCTACCACCAACATATGGACTTCATATCACATGTTATTTTACTGAATTGAGATGAATGTATTTTATTTATCGGTTCATTTATTGGGTCATGCGATGGACTGGCGAACTGTCCATGGTGTACCCCGCCTAGTGGGATTAAATGGCAGATAATGGATGAATGGATGGATGGATGGTTTATTTATTGAAGTATTTTATCAGTGCCAGTTATTTTAGCATTACTGTTTTTTGGCATCTATTATCGTCGGTGATCAGTCACAGTTTAGAGTAAAAATTGAACTTTTTTACCTTGTTAGTTCACGCCCGTGATCACATTAAGCACAATCCACTGGATTATATCATCAGGCCTTAGGAAAATGCTAACCAGCAATATTTCAGCCTTGTTTCTCTCTCTTCCCACCAACCTGACCAATCACTCGCCCTCTGCTCGACTTCGGTCTCAACTGGTCTGCAGATGATCTCCTTTCTTCTCTTTACTTTAGTTTCTGTCTTTTAGAGGTTTATTGTGTTGTAAAATACTTTACATTTAGAGCTATTTCAGCTCATGTATGTGTTTATATTAGCAGGACTAAGGTGGTTCAGATATATGGCAGTAAGTTCTCTGCCATGTTGCGAGGCTGTGAGGGGGTCAGCTGGTGATGGAGCGACATGCATACACACACACAGTCCATAACTGCTTGTACACCTGACTTCTTTCCTGAACTATTTTTCTTTTGCTTTTGTGAAAGAAGCTTTGACTTGCTGACCTGTGCTTCACCTTGTCTGTGCATAAATAGTTAAGACATGTTTTTAACAAATACTGAATCGTGTTTCAGGAAATATACATCAAGATGGTGCAGTATGGCCTTGTTTTCCTCTTGAGAGTTCCACAAAACAGATGGATTGTACAGACTCAGAGTCTGGCTCAATCTCGTACGTTCACTTTTCACTATCCAATCAAATCCTGATGAATTAAATGTCCTGCCCACAATTGTTTACGCTTGTGTAGTCTGTCTCATTCGGAAATACGTCACAATAAGAAAGACAAATGTGTTCTGATTTCCGATTCATGCTGACCTTAATGAATATGTTACAAATGTTATATTCTTTGACACTTTAGTTTGAGGGCATCTAAATCATTCATAGAACCGATACATACAAGTTATGTACAAACTTGTGTCTGCTATGCTAAAACATGGCTCTCTCGACATAATTAAAATATGTCAAGTGGTTGCACATGAGTAAAATGTAGTATGTGAAATTATTAATTTCTAAAAAAAAGCAGTTGTGCTGATGGAACATACTTTCTTTGTGTGCCTCTATTTGACATAATAAAATATAAAACAGTATTTTCAGTGTCTAAAATTCTTGTTACTTGTAAATAATTCATAGCAACTATTTTATTAAATGGAACAAAAGTCACTTTTCATGTTTGTTTTTAATTCCTTCATGGAAATGGACACGCTTCTTAACAAGTAAACAGAAGAAATGCTGGCTGAGCAGGTATATACATACATTTGCATATATTAACATTTGTGAGCCAATATGCCTAATATGCTTAATATGCCTGTTTGCCCTCTGAGTGCAGCCAAAACAGTTTCGACCCATTGAGGCATGGACCCTACAAGGCCTCTGAAGGTGCCCCGTGGCACAAAAACACAGAACTCGTGAGATGGGGCCATCATGGATTGGATTTATTGTTCCATCGAATCCCTAATCTGTCATTTGCTCAGACCCAAGGCTTTCCAGCAGAACATTGCCCAGAGCGTCACCTTTCCTCTGCTGGAATGTACCCTGGTGCCATCACTTCCCCGGGGAAATGGTGCACATGTACCCTACTGTCCATATGATGTAAAAGAATATGGGATTCAGTGGCCCAGGCAATCTCCTCCTATTACTCGCACATGTCCTCACTGTAGGTGCTTTTGATGGTAGACAGGGTTGGCATGAGCACTCTAGGGCTGCACAGCCTTAATTGCAACAGCATGTAGTGTATTGAGTGTTGTGACCCATTCCTCCCATAACCTTCATTAAAAGTGTCTGTGAATTATACCATAGTAGCCCTACGTGCAGGATAGCCTTTGTTGCCCTTGGGCATGGCTGAGCTATGGGCGCCTAACACACTGTTGTAGTTTGTCGCTCCTCAGGCCACTCTGAGTAGGTACACGCTGCTGCTGACCAAGAGCACCCCTCAAGCCTTGCTATTTCAGAGATGCTCTCACCCAGTCGCCTGTCTATAACAATTTGTCAAAGTCTTTCTGGTCTTCCCAGCTGCCCACTGAATGGAGCTCTATGTCTCCAGAGAATGCAGAAAATGCAGTTCCATTGCACTACAACCCAGTGCTGGAGGGCTTTATACTATTTTACTACACTCGCCGAGGCTTGGCACTGTGCATGGTCTCAATGGTTCTATGAGGATTATAAAAACTGTGCGTGCACTTAAAGTGACTCAACTAATTAAATGGAATGTCTGGGTACCTTTGAGCTTATAGGCTGTTTAAGTGTTCTTACTTTGTCCTCTTTTATCACATCTTTTTGATAATGTCATCAGCACACCCACTTCGTTAGATACACCTCTTTGTATCTACACTCATTGTCAATTTTATCAGTTCCACTCACCATACACATTCACTTTATAGCTCTGCAATTATGGACTGTAGTCTATCTGATTCACTGCAGGCTTTGTTTCACCCTGTTCTTCAATGGTCAGGACCCCACAAGACCACCACAGAGCAGATATTTTTTGGGTGATCGGTCATTTTCAACCCTGCTGTGACACTAACGAGGAGCAGTGATGTGTTAATTTGTGTTGTGCTTGGATCATAGGGGTGGGCGATATGGCCCTACAATAATATCACAATATTTTATGGTCATTTTGCGTGATATGACAAAACATTGAATTAAAAAAAATATTTCAACAATTCACTACTGCAACAAAATGTACTTTTAATTTTATTATTGCATATGATATGATATGGCACACCCCTAATTGAAAAAATACAAGAATTTATCAGATTGTAACAGAAATCAATGATCCAGAATGTCAAGATATTAAATAATTCACTCCAAATATCTCCATATGACCAGGACTGAAGTAAAATGAATGATACTGGACAGATAAACTCTGTCTCTGGTAGATATATAATGGGAAATGCAAAAAGTGTGAATTTTTCTTTTACTAAAAACAGTAAAAAAGTAGTACCCTGATGTGATAATTAGGGGTGGGTGATATGGCACGATATTTCAGGGTATAATATCGTTCACGATATTTAAAAAATGTTGGCGATATTATTGTGTACGATACGATATGCACACACCTAGTGGATCAGACAAAGCAGTGCTGCTGGAGTTTTTTAAACGCTGTGTATTCTCATTGTTTACTGTATTAGACACTCCTACCTGTCTAATTACTTTCTCCCTGTTTTTTTGTCCTCTCTTCTCTCCCACCTCTCCCCCTTACCTTGTACTTGTATGTACGGACAGGTTGATGGCATTGAAATTTCCCCATTGTGGGACTAAAAAAGAATTATTGAATTGAATTTAACTGAATAGGTCTAAACTGGTCCACTGTCTCCATGTAAACTCAGAGGCAAAAGCTCATTTGTTGCTGCACAGTTTCTGTTGGTCATCCTGTAGTCCTTTATCAGTGGTCACAGGATGCTGCCCACGGGACGCTGTTGTCTGGATGTTTCTGGTTAGCGGCCTGTTCTCAGGTCAGCAGTGACATTGAGGTGATAAAAAAATCCAGCAGTACTGCTATGCCTGATCCACTTGCACCAGTGCAATACTAACACACCACCACCACCACAATGTCAGTGTCACTGCAGTGCTGAGAATGATGCACCACCCAAACAATAACTGCTCTGTGGTGGTCCTCTGGGAGGGCCTTGAAGAACAGGGTGAAAGGGGATAACAAAGTATACAGAGAAACAGATGGACACTGACTGTAGTACACTACAGTAAATAGCCCACTGAAAAAGTTTAAAGCCTTGAAACAGTGCCTTTTGGTAAAAGGGTCAGTGTGTAGAGAAGCATCTGGCCCTCCGAGTTCTCAGCAGGTCTCTGTAGCATATTGAACTGTGCAACGTAGGAGTGCACAGTAAAAAGATCACCTGCCCAGACACTGTTTTTCAAAATCAACCACATTACAGCATTTTAACCAAATAATATGGATTTTCTTTGCAACCCTGAGGTGCATGGCAAGAGCAGAATCTAGAAATGTCTTGCAAAATCATGCACAAAAGCTTTCTTTCTAAATGGTGCTGCTTGGCTTCCATCCATTGTTGTGCCTTAAGTGTTGTACAGATGGGTAACGGTTTAGAAAGAAGTTTAAAGTCTCTAAGTGTGGAATAATTCCAGGCTCTTATAATTCTGTCCTTAACCAGCCAACCCTGCAGAAGCCTTGGGCTTTGCACTAAGAGTGGAGGTCCTACGTGATCTAACCATGGAGGATAAGCCTGACAAGTGCATCCCCAGCGGAGCCCAGCCAAGCATAAGCACTGAGCCAAGGGACTCCTAATTACAGCCCACTATGCTGTCCTCAGCAATGCTGACCAGCACTGATGGGGGATTGTGTTCAAGGTGTGTGTGTGTGTGTGTGTGTGTGTATGCTAAGCAGATTTCTCCATGACAAAGTGGCCATTGCACTTAGAAGCATACTCTTTAATGTTGTGTATGCGAGCACCTCTTTCTTCATTTGTAACTACCAGTGAAATCATTATTTTGTATTAGTGCCATAATTAAACCATATGTATCCAAATCGATAGCAGTAACATTTTACTACACCAGAATGCCATATATATGTCATGGTAGATATTACATGCTATCAGTGGTCATTATAGATTATGTTCAGTAATACACAGTTGAGTCACATTATTATGAGCATAATATCCATATCCATATGTCACAGGTATCTGGAGTAATGCTGTGTACAGTGCGTGCCACAGCTGCTGGAGGGCCCATGGGAAGGATCCACAGAGCGAATACCACAATCAAGGTGGTCCCACAGCTGCTCAGTTGGGTTCAATCTGAGGAATTAGAGGTCCAGGTTAGCACTTAGAAGTCTTAGAAGTCATTTCTAGTTGTGTAACGTGTTGTATTTTCTTGCTCCTATTGTTTAGATCCCATCTTCCCAGGGAGGACTATCAGCATGTATGGTTATATGTGATCTGCAAGGTTGGATTCATAGCCAAATCGATTGACAGCCTTCCACATGGACGAGTGGGCCCAGAGAATGGCATCAAAACATTTCCCAGACTATAGTGCTGCCACTAACCCGCTGCTGCCTTCAAAAGTAGGACGTGGTCTTAATAATGTTACTCGACTCTGTCTGATTATAATAAACTCAGTCAGGATTTTTTTACAAAGTGTTTTTATACGTCCTTAGGGATATAAAACAAGGTTTGAAAAATATATATATTCTATCTTTATTCAATAAAAAAATATTTATCTGTCCACTTAAGTGTACTTCATGCATTTTTTTATTGTAAAAAACATCAATGTAATAACTTGGTAGTTATATAGGTGTATTTGTTATTTAGTTATACAGTTGTAATATGGTATTTGTTGGAATGGTGGTTCCACTAAACTGAGGAGGATAGTGTGACACAAGTCTCTGAACTGTAGAACCTCAAAGAATCTTGACTGTAACTGGTATTTATCATACTGTATTCTTGTCAAGTCTCTGAATTATTAAGTATCTAAACTGTTAAGTCTCTGAACTGAGCATATTCTCTCATAGTATCTTATAGCATGTATCATGTTTCCTGTCAAATCATGCTTGTTGCTCATTTCTGAGACTATTTTTGTACATGTATGCCTGTTTTTTTGAGCTCTACAAAATATAAGGATAAAAAAAAAACAAATTACATTATAAACACATAAAGAAGTTGATTAAAGGATATTATTTTTTTAATATTAAAGGATACAAATTATTTTCAAGAACAACATTGGTAGTAATTGACATTGCATTAAAGTTGAAACATAGCTAGTGATGCATGATGTGATTGAGTGGACAGATTATTAATCTGCATTTCCTCCAAATGTAAAATCAAAATTTCGAAAATCTTTACACAATATGTCACCTCAGCTGTTACTTGATGTAATTATATATTTTTTTTACCTGCAACGGTATGTTTTTATAGAAGGTAGAAACAGAAATAGCCGAGGTGTTTGGTCTTTCTCCCTGTCTGTCGGCCTTCTTGGTTTTACTGACTTTTTCCCTTTGCAATGACCAGCCAATAGGATTTGTATAGGATGATGCAATGGTTGCTACTAGAGTGGACTATATGCAGCGGTGCCCAAAATTGCAAGCATATATAGAGAAAAAACACTTTTAAAAAGCTGTACACTGTAGTGACCTCTATGCATGAAAGGGTTAAACTTCATAGTCTATCACAACAATTTACAGTAATGGTAATATGACACTGTTATGACAAGTCATGGCAGCATACGACATGAAAAGTTTATGGCATGGTTATAATAATACATCCTCAACTATGCTACAGTACTTTAAAAAGAGGCAGGGCTCTAAGGAAACCCATTACAATGTTTTTATTTGTCACATGACTCTCGGGAAGCCATACTGAATCCCTTTGTTGTGGCCTTCATCTCATGGTTCAGGTCCAAAATCTCTTTCTCCACAAAATGTCTTTCTCTGTCAATTTACGACCTAGAAACACTGGATTCACCACAACAGCTGAGTAAAGTTGGGAGCATTTGTTTAATGTACTTAAAGTAAAGCAAAATTTAAATAGTGCCTCAAAATAACAGCAGATCTCTATGAATTCTCACCATGTCATTTCATTTGTATTGCATGTTTAGGTTTATCCACTGTTTAAAAGCAAAACTGTCCAAGTCCCATCATAATACATACCTTGTAAGTACGTTAATGTAGGAAACTTTTTAAGTAATTTTAAACCATTTCTATAGGTCTACGTAAAGGGTAACTGTAATTGCCAAATGCTGTAAAATAATAAAGGAATTCATTCATTAATAATAAATAATTTGATTAAAAACAAATTAAAAAAAAAAAAAAAAAGCCAAGCCAAGCCAAGCCAAACCAAACCAAACCAAACCAAACCAAACCAAAGAAGCTGCATCAAGCCAAGACAACATCTACCAAGCCACTGCAAGTCAAGCCAAGGCAAACAAAGCTACACTAGGTTATACCCAGTCACACCAGGTCTAGCCTAGTCTACCCAGCCAACCACTCCCAGCTTCAGCCAGTCGGGCCAGGCCTATCGTTAATGTTATTGCTCTATCTTTGCTCTTACAGGACGTTATCGCCTGGAACTAAACCCCTTTGAGGGGCTCTGCTCTAACTTCTGCTCTTACAGGAAACAAACACATGGAAACTCCGCTCTGTGCTCAGGTAATGACCCTTTGCTGCTAACCTCTCACTCTGCTCAGCCTGTTCACCTGGATAGCTCCGCCAGGCTCCCCTGGTTTCCTGGCTATCACGCCTCCCACCCAGTTTTATTGTTCTCAATAAAACAGCCTGCATATGGATCTTACTTTTGTCTCTGAGCTTTGTGAATCATTACAAACACACTTTAAATAAGCATGTTTAATTACAGTATAGATACTTCTATAAGCAAAAAAAGTATAATAAAATAATATATATATATATATATATATATATATATATATATATATATATATATATATATATATATATATATATATATTTAATTGTAAATTAAAAAACACTGACTGTTATGAAGTTTGTGAACCCCTTTGTGAATTATCCAGATTATCCAGATGTCCTTATAAATATTATTTAACAATGACAAAGATGCAATCAGCTCTTATCTTTGGGGAACAAATTGTTTAAGCAGTAAAAGCCAGTGATAGAACAAGCCTATGGCAAGTCTTCTGTTCAAGGCTGCTTCTATAAACTCAGTTTGAGCGACTGTTAATTTACTCTTGGTTTTAGATCACAGTCCTTGTTGCAACGTTGCATGCCCCAGTGAGTTTCAGGCCTCAGACAGACACCTTCATATGAAATGCATTGAACTTATAGTGACTGCAAGTCATCCAGGAGGCACAGCAGGTCCACATCGTTGTATTCCCATCACCATGCGTCACACTTGGGAGAAATTTTTGATGTTGCTATGCAATGCATTTCTGTTCTACAAAATCAACTCTGCTCACTAAAAAGGCCTACCTATGTCTCACCTGTTCACAAAATATAGATCCAGTAAAGCTATGAAGCTTCCAGGCGGACTTTAGCTAACATGGGCAGTATTTTTTTCCCTTTTGTTTAATGCTTTTTATGTAAACACATAAAGACAAACATTGTAAAATTTTACCTACAGACCCTGGGGTCCACTGTCACTCATTTAAGGATTCTACTGCATGTCCTTGCACTGATCTTTGTAGAGCACCCACTCTTAGGAAGAGGAGCAGTGGTACTAAATTTCTTCCATTTGTTAAGCGGACTGAAGGAGGCCTAAGGTCCTTTTGGAAGCTTTTAACTTTACTTCTGAAATGCTCTAAATCTTCTGTTGATCAGGCACCTGAACAGAATTCCACTGTGAAGAGCAGGGTGCCATAGTTGTGGGGATTTTTATATGACATGGCAGGTCAAACTCACATCTGTAATATATCGGAGATCTGACATTTCATGTCTTTGATGGAGACCAAATAACATAAAATCAAATGTTAAGATCTAATCCTGCAGTAATCTAGACAAGAGGTTGTTTGCAAATGACATCACATCACTGCATTGACATGGTGCGAACTGCAGTGATTTTCCACATAGGGAGCGCTATCACACTCTTTTAAAATGTATATGGTTTACTTTGTTTATAGTATAGCTCAAAATCAGTTTAACCGAGAAACCATGAGGAGCTTTTATCTAGTACCAAAAGTTGCTCCTGAGCCTAAAAATGCAAGAAATTGGCCAAAAAACAGCAACAAACATGGTTTGCAAAAAAAAAAAAAAAAAGATTGATGGAGCTTCCTGTTCAGGTTCCTTGTAGCTGTTGTTTTAAATGTGTCACCAGTGCACAGTCACAGCAGCCCCAGACCAACAATCCAATACTTGCTCCTACTGACCTCTCAAGGGTCACCATATAACAATAGGAGTAATGTTTAACATATACTGTGATTTAATGTTTGTATTTTTCTCTCATAATATGGTCTAAACTAGTGCAGTGCTGGCTCCTCACTTTCATCTCCTCCATTCTGTTTTATACTTATACCCTCCATCTGGATTTTCGATGTGATTAAAATGAGGTAAGTGAAAACTTCCTATTCTTAAAGTTCAACCCACTTCTAGTGGAACCTAAATCCTTTATATCACACACAAAGAGTAATATACAATATTTTAACATGTATGTGACAAATCTAACACTAAATGGATTCCTGAAGATCAAACATCTCCACTATGAATGGACACAGTATGCGCTTGTCATGTCAAGAGAATGAGGTCACTGATATAAGACATGTCAAACAAAATTAATTCTGTTTTGTCCTTGTGGAGAAAACAGAGACAGTAGTTATTACCATGTTCAAAGAAGACAGTTATTTGTTCTTTTTATCCCCGGGTTTTAATCTTTTATTTAGAGTGGCCTAACTATATGAGCTTAATTTTCTGAAAATCTTTTTTTAATATTTATTTTTCATTTGTGATCGAAAGTAGCCTTCTGTCTCTCTCTCTCTCTCTCTCTCTCTCTCTCTTTCTTTCTTTCTCTCTCTCTCTCTCCCTCCCTCCCTCTCTCTCTCTTTCTCTCTTTCTGGAAGCCATGAGGCTGGGTAGGCATTTCATGCACCATGTATTTTCCAGATGTTATTCCTTCCAAGCTAGTGACTGTGTAACATGCTGTGACAACGTCTTTAACTTCAAGAAAATCTGAGTGACTTCCACCAGCATATGGAACGCAAGAAGATGTTCACTTGCTAATATTTGGTTGTGAAAAAACAGATTGTGTATTGATTGCATTACGTTATATACAGTAATCAATACTGGGGGCAGGTGTATTATGTTATCAAGGGCTTCCTTGGGCTAGCTCCTCAGTGTTAGCTCCTCCAATGCAAGGACATGACATGCTGACAAGTCCAAACACACTTCTATAACTTTGCAATGCACTTACTTTCAGTTTGTAATTGTACAATTATAGACTGTAGTCCATCTGTTTTTAAACACTCACTGTCAACTTACTGTTCACTCTATTACAGATTGCTGCTTCGTTGATCCACCTTGTAGATGTAAAGTTAGAGACGACAGCTTATTTGTTTCTGCACAGTTTGTGCTGGTCATCCTCTTGTCCTATGTTAATGGCCAAGGGTTGGTGATTTATTCTCAGTCCAGCAGTGACACTGAGGTGTTTAAAAATTCCAGCAACACTGCTGTGTCTGATTCACTTACACCAGCACAACACACACTAACACGGCACCACCACATCAGTTTCACTGCCCTTGTTGAGAATGTGCTAACAGCGCAACTATTTTCATGAATTAAAGCTCCCACACATGGACATGCATTCTACATCTCCACAGCCAAACTAGCCAGTAGCAGGTCACTACAATTTTATCAATATGTCTTTATCAATATGTCTTTATCAATATATCAGTATATCTTTATCTATAATTCTATCAGTATTTACTGTTTGCACACTTTACCTTTATTGCAGCTTCCGTTCTATGTTAGGAGAATTGCATTGAGTTTTTCAAAGAAATCTACTGAGATATTTTTCAGTCTTAGAACTTGGCTGCATATTGTGCTTCTGTCAATCCAAGTAATCCCAAACAGATTAAATGATGTTGAGATCCAGACTCTGGGGTGGTCAGCATCCTGCTCGGAGAACATCAGCAGCTTCGTTGTTTTGTTTGATCTGGGAATGTTCTTCCTTTTCTCAGTGAGGCCTTCTTGACAGCAACACGTCCTTTGAGACTCGTGTTGAGTTGTCTTCATATCATGGAAGGATGGACAGAAACACCTGTGAATGGATGTGAAGCAAGAGTGGAGATCGATTTTCTACTCTCAAATATAAAAACAATAAGTACTTGTTATCTAACCGAAATGGATTTAGTGGCCTACTTGCATGATGAAGTCCCACTTA
Organism: Megaleporinus macrocephalus; assembly: GCA_021613375.1. Taxonomy (NCBI): domain Eukaryota; kingdom Metazoa; phylum Chordata; class Actinopteri; order Characiformes; family Anostomidae; genus Megaleporinus; species Megaleporinus macrocephalus. Next base: position 33,829,717 of record CM038707.1, read on the forward strand.
CGTTACAACAGTTTTTAAAATATTTTTTTAAATGTAGTTTCTAAAACTCATTTGTTCATTAAATCGTCTTTTTTACTTTTCTTTTATATGTGAATTATTTCATATATAGTATGCAAGTATCTCCAAAATGGCAACATTATAGGAAACGTTACACTTTACTTTGCTTTCAATGTAAGTTAATGGAACCAGAATTTTTTCCAAGCCTTTCCATTGGTTCATTCACCAATAAATTGTTTACACAACGTAAACGGTAGGTTATCATTGTATTCAAATAATGAAGAAAAATAAAATTGGATAAAAATGGAGTAAGAATATAATCTTCATCTGAATATCTGTGGTCTCTGATTTTTGCACAGTACTGCATCTACTGTGTAATAAACCTTAGGATGTAGTAAGTCTGGGGTTTTAAAGAGTTAATAACAGAGCAGTTCCAAACAAATGAACAGCTTGGAATGCACCATCTCATGGGTCCTAAAGTGTGAATATGGGACTACTTGGCTGCTACATCCGGCAATACGTGCGACTCTGGAATCCTCTCTAGCCTTGTCCTAATTCATCTCTCTCTTTTACATAATGTCTAAAAATAGAAAGAGGTATACACATACCGGTACTCTGAATTGTTATAGCAACATATCTGTCATTGAGGTGACAGTATCCCAATAGTCCTTGGATTCACAGTTTCATTTTATTTACAATAACCACCGATATGAGCTTTAGAGGATGCCTCCCCATCACCAACACTATGATACCATTTTACAGTACACCTATGAAAGGCCCTTTAGTCGAAATACTTTCAATCTCCACAGTGTATTATAGAGCTATAATCCTTCACCCTAAGGCCAATAAAATCAAATATAGCTCAGTCATTAAAAAAAAAAATGTAATATGATAACAGCTCTGCAAAAGCTAATGGAGAAAATGACGAATGTGCTTGTTAAGTGTGAGCTGTCAGTGGGCTCAGACTTGTGCATAGATGCGGAAGAAGATGACCCAGTCTCAGTGGGCTTTTAAAGGGCCTGGGCGCCAACACTGCCACTGAGTAAGAGCTATTCTGTTGGTGGAGGAGGATAAAAGGTGATAGCACTCCCTGCCCACATTATCCCCCATATCGATCTCTCTACTCCTGCTGCCTTCTAAAGGTGAGCACACAGCCACATAATCCAGTTTACAACTTATCAGATGCTACCAGGATCACACCAGCCATTGCGCTGCTTGCTTTGTTGATGGTCTTCAGCTTTGTCCGAAAAGGCTTTGATCTAGTTACTTAAACTCTGAGGCCGCCGCACAGAAGCATTCCTCCCGAGTCACTTTAACTTCTGCTTTTTCATATTGTGTCCACACAAGAGCGTGCATTTTCACTCAAGAGCCTGACTTCATCTTTCAGCTAGAGGGTGTTGCTCAGAAAAGGAAAACACACGCCTCAAACAGCCTTTAAATTTCATTAGTGATTGAACTTGATAAGCCTCTATCAAGTAAGTTCTTTTTTAATGATACCTTGTGCTCTTTTTTTTTTAAACGATCATCTTTATTCACTTCCAAGACTATAATTTCTATTTAATATTCAGAGCCATATTAGCATTCATTTTTCATTGCTTATCTTCCATATTCTGACTGCTGTTCTCATCAGATGGGATTATGAGGGAGAGTTTGCAGAGCGGAGAAGAACAGAAGGAGGGAGCGGGAGCCGTTGTGTGTGTTGGATCATCAGAGAGCGAGAGAGTTAGGATGCGAGAGAAAGAGAAAGAGAGAGAATTAAATGAAGAGAGAGAAAGAGAGATGAGAATCTAAGGCCTAGGCTATTGCCTCATCACCCCCTCCCACAAACACACACACTTTGATCCTTCATACTTGATAACACACAGAAAGTATTTGTTTTGTGATGGATGAACTGTTACCAAGAGCACTTCTAGTACACAGACGGTTTCTCCGTGTACTCTGCAGAAGCTTTCTTTTTTATAATTAACCAATTGGCCGTGCAACCAGTAGTTCCACTGTATTTGAAGAGTGACATAAGAATAACAATGCAACATGTAATTAAGTAAGATTAAATAATCCACATTGCAGAAATATCACAACTATATAATAAAATATAAAGTTTAGTTAGTATCACACTTGCAGGGGCGGATTGTGGATACATTTGCAGGTTAAGTTTATTTACACACATGCCTAGAATATCAAACAAAGAGCCAGACTAGCAAAACAAAAAAAAACTAAACCAAACATGAACACAAGCATTACAGCAATGTACAAGCAACACACAGCAACAAAGACAGACCAAGACAAGGAGCAAACAGAGGGAGTAAATGGGGATAGTAAACTAAGGACACCTTGTGAATGGGAGGAGACGTAAACACAGAGCAGGTGAGGGGCGGAGACATAGTGCACATGACAAACACAAACAGAACCGCGTAGCATAGACAGGACAACGTAAACAAAAACAGACAGGCACGAGACAGGGTGGACTTTGTCAAACATGGAGCACAGTGACTATTACACAATAGCCTTTCCTAATTGTAGAATATAGGAAAATAACCAGAGGCATTATATAGGTAGAGGAGACGGTTCACTGGTTGCAAAAACAAATGGAGAAGTTTATAATGAAGGAAGCCTCTGCTTACAAAAAAAGTCCTGTAATTTAATAAAATGAGTTTGTTGCAGGAGATATGTGCAGTACAAGATTCCAGAGTTGTAGCTGGAACAACCTGAGAAAGCATGTTTTTGTGCATTGAGTGAAATGCTACAAACTATTAATGCAATTTTTGTTTTATTTTTCAAATGATTTCAAATGTTTTTCAGAAAGTTTCTGTGGTGTTCAGTTTGGTGATATACGTCTCTCCCACTCAAAGAGATAAGAGCCTGATCTTGTGTGGCTGGAAATAACTGTATAACACTGTCAACATGTTTCTTCTAGACTGGTAAGAACTACAGAAGGAGGAGGAGGGACTGTGCATTTTCTGATGATGTGTGCTCCCCTATTGTTTGCAGTAGAAATTCCACAGCAGCGTCATCTTACAAAGTCAAAGTCAAAGTTTATTGGTCACATACAAAATTATACAAGGTGCAACTAGCAGTGAATTGCTTTGAAGACAGCCTGCTCACATATATCAATAAGAGAGTATAAAGTATCTGAAATATGAAATAAGTAAATACAAATACAAATACAAATGGGAATAAGACAAAGAAAATAAATAGTAATAAAAGTAAAAATACCCATACATTTAAATTTAAAATGTGGAAAACAGAAGTGTGCTGAGGGGGTGAGGACTGTAGAATAAAGTGTAAAATGTGCAACAAGTGGATGAAAACAATGACTGGTTCAGCATCCAAATGGCCTGCAGGAAGAGTTCCTCCTCATCCTCTCTGTGTTGGCCTTCAGGGAGCGAAAGTGCCTCCCTGACCTCAAAAGAGAAGAGTCCAGTATAGGGATGGCTGCGGTCCTTCACAATCACAAATTGCTCATTTAGGAGGTTAACAATTAATTCTGTATTTGAACTTGTAGATTAATAGTACTCAAAGAAGCATGTCTATGTACTGTCATCAATGCAAAGCACCCATTTTGTCTACTCAAGAATGTTTTTTGTCTGTGGTCATCTCCAAAACCTTTGCTGAACTTGTTAACCATGTTAGTTGTCCCTGGTCATATTAAGCACAATTAATATGCTATATCTATATCTATACTATATCAACCTACTTATCACTTGGAAATATAGAAGGATACTCAAGAGAATGAGTTAACAATTCTCAAACTTTAAAAGAAAACATAAGACATTCTTGTCAATCAAATTTGTTTTGTTACATAGTCATGAACATACTCCAGCAATGCATTTTCATAGAGCAGTATTTAATATTGAGGTTTCATATTTGCAGCTATTATATATTCACATCTATGGGATTTGCAATATTGTGTTTGCAATGTATATTCACTTATTTATTTCCCCTCAATGTAATAAAATGGATGGATTTTATTCTATTCATAGATGTTTCATAGAAACATGAGAACTTATAAGAAAAGAATATCCTTTTCATATATATTTTCTGTGTTATAGTTTTCAATTCAATTTCTAGCAAATATTTTAACTTACAGCCCAGCTCTTAATATTAAGTGCATGTTGTTTGTTAATTGGTGACAGATTTAACAACTAAGCTCATAAATTACATCTGGATATGCTTTTGAAATCAGAATTTGTTAAAAAAAAAATGAATCTAACACTGAATTTGTCAATTCATGAACTGGTCCATCATTCTCATCATCTGAGACTATATATCTGATCTGCCAGTTCATATAACCTTACTGCTCCAATGTTAACTATTACCATGGCAACAAGTACATCTCATAATTAAATGAACTACACAGAGCTGAGGATCTAAATGTGTGCTGTCCAGTGCTGGGTCACCGTCATTAAATTAATAAGCATGTATGACAGTGTCTAAAAACCCTTGCTTAAAAGAATATTATTCATCTATTCAGGAAAGATAGAGCCGATATGTTCCATTGTACTTTTCAAGTAAACAGTCTTGAAAAAAGAGGACAAGGAAAAGGCCAGACCTGTTTTAAATGTGTACTGCATATCAGCGTATAACAGTACCTGACCTTGCCATTTGCCCGCGGAATGAATGTATCTGAATGTCCGCAACAACAGCATGCACTGAAGTCTATTTATCAGACTAACATGGTTTTTCCGGTACATACATTATTGATCACAGTTTTACCTTGCAACGAACTGCAGACTGTGGTCATGACAACAGAGGCATGGGAGGCACGGTAAATATCTGCTCATGCTTTATCTGAATCCCAGATCGCTGACTCAAAGTCCGCACTGCTATAGTTCCGTTGCTACAAGATAAGATAGCGGCACAAACATTTCCTCCGTTGGGTAATGAACAACTGTCAGTGACATCATGACCAGGACCAGGCGTTCAATTCACAGTTTTAAATTCAGCCTCAATTTCATGAATAAAGTAACACAACATTTACATCTACAGCTTTCGCAGACACTTTTATCCAGAGCATCTTAATGTTAGGTAGCGTTAGAAGTCTTGTCCATGGACTCTTATTGGTATAGAGTAAGCATCCTCACTGGATGTGTCTTCACAGCCTTGTATAGGAACAGCACCATACAAGAGAGACAGGCTCTACAGAGACTCGTGCGTTTAGCAGAGCGCATCATTTGGACCAAGGCTACTGACCTGCTTACCATCTACTATAAGCGGTGCTGGACCAAGGCCAGGAAGATTGTGAAGGACCGCAGCCATCCCAACAATGGACTCTTTTCTCTGTTGAGGTCAGGGAAGCAGAAAGGATGGGGAGGAGCTGCTTCCTGCAGGCCATTTGGATGCTGAACCAAGGCAGCACCTAGGGCCACCTCATACACACATCATACACAGGATTTCTGCTCAGAAGCACAGCTCTAGTTGCACTTTCACTTGTTGCACATTTTACACTTTGTTCTACAAATTTAAATGTACATTGTAGAAAATAATGGAAATCTATGCATATTTTTACTTTTATTCCTATTTATTTCCTTCTTATTATTCCCATTTGCAATTGGTTTATTGCTTATTTTTATTAATATTTAAGATGCACTATACCCTCTTATTCGCACCCCTGAAGAAAGGCTGCATTACCATCCATCTACCACTTTATCCCACTGGTCAGGGTCATGGGGGCCTGGAGCCAATCCCAGCATCATCGGGCGAAAACAGGGTACACCATGGACAGTTTGCCAGTCTATCGCATGGCCAACATTCACTCACGGACTCACACCTACGGGCAATTTAGAGTGACTGATTAACCTGACTGCATGTCTTTGGATATGTGGGAGGAAACCCACTCAAGCACGGGGAGACCATGCAAACTCCACACAGAACGACCCAGGGCAGGGATCAAACCCTCATTGTCTTGCTGTGAGGCGACAGTGCTAACCACTACACCACTGTGCCGCCTAGGCTGCATTACCACTACACCACCGTGCTGCCTAGGCTGCATTACATTATTCTTTATTACACTTAACACGTGTGCCAGGAGCTGTAATTAAGCTTATAGCAGAAATGGAGAAGAACCACTTTAAAACAAATAACACAAGAAAAAAGCCTGTTCATTCTGAATTATTGCTTATTAGCATCAGCTCAAGTGTGATAACAACACATTATTGGACGCAAATATTGGAACTCACAATCCATACGAATGACGAATGATTAATGTGTTGGTTTTGTATGTAATGTTTAAATAAATATTAATCAGTACAAGTGTTAATTACTTTGTTTACACACTACATGGCTCATTAATACTGAAATTCAAAGGCTGTTAATGTTATCGAAAGTTAGTTAAAGGAAGAGAGTGATGGGAAATCTCGAATCTAATACTGCGAGTTGCTCATAGCCGAGATAAGCTCTGTCACTGATCTATCAGGTAGAGCTCGGAACGATAAAGAGGTTCAATTACCCACTCGTTAGGCTGAACACTTTCTTATTTTGGTGCTAATTGCTGCGCAGCTGTGTTCTGTATATTTGCATGCAGTTCTGAGACAATCATGCTCTCTTGTTTTGTAGCGACAACACCTTCTTTCAACAAAAGAAAGGATCTTTAGATGAAAGTAGATGGATGCATGTTGAGCATCTAGAAGAAAAGGTAGAATTAGATCAGTAATGTAAGGTCCACTACTTGTAGGCAAGGATGCACCAGTTTGTTGTCAAAGTCTTGAAAGAACTACAATGAATGTGCTACATTAAACCATAATTATGTGCATCTTCAGTTTTGAAAGCACTGAAAAATGCACAATAGTCATTTTATTTCCTAGAAGACTCAAATTCAACTGCATTTTTCATTCAGAACTGTTACTTATGAAGAAATTTAACCTAATCTTGAACCAGCCTAGCATGATCTTTGTGAGATTCACTATTTCAGTGCTTCAGTACTAGAGGTTAGGGTTTTGAATTAACTTGATAACCACCTTGACATGAACCAACAACGTTATGTGTCTTTCTATGTATAAGTCAGAAAATAAATATAAACCTTTTCAGCATTTCAAAAAATTTAGCCTTTGTTATAACGTGCATTCTATTCACAAGACTGTCTTTCAGTTTTCAAAGAAATCTATTTTTTTTCACACCTCACACAAAGTTTAGTCTTAGACATGTGTTTCGTTTTCACCTTCCTGTGATCCAAGTAATCCAAAACACATTCACTGATATATGAACTCTGGGATGGCCAGTCCACTTCTAAGAACTGTTCCAAGAACAGCAGAAGCTGCTTCTTGGTTTGATTTTGTAATGTTCTTCCTCCTTCTCTCAGTAAAAGCTTTTTAGAAGCTACACATCCTTTCAGACTCATTGAATTTTCTCCTCACTGTTGAAGGATGGACAGAAATACCTGTGGGGCTTTTCCAGATCTGAAGCATGAGCTGAGCTTAATTTGACCTCTCTCTCAAAGATGAAAGCTTAGTAAAAACTCCAGCAGCACTGCTGTGTCTGATCCCCTCGTACCAGAGCAGCACACACTAACACACCACCACCACATCAGTGTCACTGCAAAGCTGAGAATAATTCACCACCCAATGATACCTGCTCTGCGGTGGTCCTGTCAGGGTCCTGACCATTAAAGAACAGTATAAAAGTGGGATAACAAAGTATAGAGAGAAACAGATGGACTACAGGCTGTAATTGTTTAATTAAGAAAGTGCTCCTAGATGGTAAATAGAGCTGATAAAACAGAAAATGAGTGTAATGAAGTGCTTAGAAAGTATATATACAACTTCTATTGTATTCATTGTCTCATTTTTGATCTTCAACATCTATCCTCAAACATCTATACCTGTTGTACCCCCATTACTACAGGCCACACAACACATGCCAGTGTTTATGGGTTATCAGTGTGGTTGCCTGACTTTAGGTTGATCTTGTACATAACTATTATCTCCTGTTGGATCAGGACATATGAAATCATTCCTGCGCCCTCTCCATCCTTACACTCGGCATAAGATGTAGCCCTGAGGAGTTGTCATCGGTGTGTGGTCACACTCTAAGACAGCCAATTTAGGAGGCTCCCAGCATATTTTCCAAAACCCCTCCAGTAATGTCAGCTCCCGTTATAGTTTTGAAAATAAGTTTACTTAGAAAGCGCTGGTGGCTGTATTTGGAGTCGAACCTTGGCCTGTCGTTCAGATGAGCATCGACAATGACTACAGAGCAATAACCAGCGTAACGGAATGGGTATTTTTCAATCTTTTCCATTTGAACCTTGGTTCTCTCATCCTACAACAACTTGCTTGCAACACATAAATTACTGGGAATATATGGTAGAGCATACAAAAAAGTGATGTTCTTGCCATAGAGTTAGTTGCTTTTGTACATTAGTACCTTACACTACATGCTTATTATTCAGTTATCAATCTATAGACATATTGTTCACTATCTACTATACATAGTACTATACATACTATACATACTATACATTTGGTGAATTAATATGCAAGTCATATAGTTACTGGCATTGAATTGCTATCCCACATACAGGTCCATGCAGCTTAAAGTCTGACATGCACTGTGCAATTTTAGTCAGATTATAAGCCCTTTAGTCTGATTATTACCCTTCCAAACGAGCTCCGATTGAGCAGTTGGACGACTGAATGAATTTCTGACATGTTGGAAATGTTGGTCTCTTGTCTCACAGCTTGAGCAGTCTTACAAAGCAATTTCTCAAAGTTGCACTCAAAACCACACAAACAACGGCTGTTTCTACACAGCTGAACAAACAGAGGCAAATGAGCCAAGATTTGAGGTATCAATATCTGTATATGCCGACTTGGCTCTGTTGGACTGAATAGATATGACGAAATTTGTATAGATTATCATATTTATCTTTGTAAAACTGTCTGTAGTTCATCTGTTTTTTCAGTGCACACTGTGGTAAAGTTAACAAAGCTGTTGTAGCACAGTGTGTCAATGGCCTAATCTCAAACTCCCACCTCTTCCTATATAATGCGCTACGTTCTATGTACTGGCTTCTACACTGAAACAGTGCCCTATTTGTCCAGTAGAGAATTGTGCCCCCATTGCTGTATTAGACATCTGATGCACTATTTGGGTGCAGGAGCCAATATTTAGTATGTGCTGCATAATGTAGTATGTCTGGCTTAAGGTGCTAATAAAATTCATGGATCTGAAATATGTTACTATACAAGACAAGAGTTTGTTTTTATGTATAAAATACCCAGCGTACTGGTTGAGTCTGTAAGGTGGTTTCAGGTACTGTTTTTTTGCCTCTGTTTTATTGCCCATGACTGCTTACCAGCCAGGCAACAAAAGAGACCATTAAGAACCAGGAGATCTGGGGAAAAGCTGTTCTAAATGATTTTTAAATGTCTTCCTTTCATTGCTGCACCCTTAAACACGTTAGATATTGGGTCCACGATTGATCGTACAATGTTGTTTATGGCCACTTTAATTAGGGGAATTCTGTCAGTTTTTATTTTCCCCACATAAACTCCACTGTACAGAAACTTACTGACTGAGATTTCTTCAGAGTAGTGGTAATAGGAGTCAGGACTTGCAATGTCAACAACACAAATACTGACATTTTACATGCTATTAATAACAATCAGTCAACCTACAGGTCTTCTGGGTTTGTTGATAATGGTACAATAGTGATCCATTTCAAATAATGTGTTTTCTTTAAAGACTATTTACCTCTGCATCTCTCCACCATGTATCAGAATCAGAGTCACTGTATTTCACCAAGCATGTTATGCATAAGTAAGCATGCAGACAGTAAACGTGTATTTATAAAAGAGAAAATAGAAATAATACAATACGATAAATAGAGTAAAGAATATGGTAAGGAGCTAAAGAGATGTGTATGCAGGTCTAAGTTGACATACATAATAAAAACATATATACAAAAAAAATATATACAGAGTATTACAGAACATGAACATTTATACAACACATATATGAAACATTTGTTTGACATCTGTTGTGCAAATAGAGTAGAGATGAACCGATCAGCGTTTATGAGGACGATTCCGATCACCGATCACCTTTCAGCACGAATGGCCGATAGCCGATACCCATCGAGGGCGGGGTATGCGCCCTGGCAGGGCTACATGTAGTTATTAGTAGTTATTAGCACAAGCAAGTCATGTAACATGGTGTAAACTGGTTTATTCCCATTTTTAATGAGCTCATATGAAACAGTATAAAATTTGTAACAAAATTAACAGTAAATAAACAAAGTAGATCAAACAAATATCAACAATACAGCAATGATTAAATTTAGAACCTAAATGCAGTAAAATGCAGTAAAAACTGCAGTCATTAAACGCAGACTCTGGTTATTTTAAACGACAATCTTCAATCATTAAATGTTGCTGCTGCTGTACTGTTCGTACCAGTCAGATCTGGTCTGCTCGGTGTTCTGGGTTGTTTGTTTTGTGCTAGCTGCGTGTGCTAGCTCTGCTGTTTGCTGATACTGTATTCAGTCACATGCAGTGTCGTATCAGATTAATAGTGTTAAATGTCTTTGTCTTGGTTCCCTCTGCGTCACATACGGTAAAACAGACGAACGACATGCCTCTATCAGAGCATGCTTTTCTCGCGACACCACTGCTTTAGTCAGTCTGTCGAAAATGAAAGGGTATGTATTTCCACCTAGCGGTTCACATAGGAATTGCAGGGAGCTTGCTGGAGGGGGTTTCAAGGAGGTCTCCTCTTCCTGGATGAAACAGTAGCTGGAAATACAGAAATTAGGCTCACTTGTTTAACTCCATCGATTAGCTCTCGGGATCAGCTAAATTGGAGAAATGTCGGCCGATCACCAATACATAGCCGATCGATCCTTCCATCTTTAAATAAGAGTTAGGAGTTATTGTAACTCAGTAAGAGACATTTGTTGATTTAGTTTAAGTTTAAAGTGTGAAGTGTGCACTGTGGCTAACGAGTGCCGCAGTTTGGAGGAAAAAGCTGTTAACATGTCTTGTTGTGCTGGTTTTGATGGGCCTGAATCTGGGACCAGATGGAAGTGTCTGGAAGAAGTGATGAGATGGGTCAGCTCTAATCTTGCCAGTGTGCATGTGTCATGAAATATGTTTTAATAATATGTTTAAATTCTCTCTCCAACCTATTGTTAAACAATGCCTCAGGCTTCAGGCACCATTTTCCCAATAACACCAATTGTAATTACTTTCTCTACGTTAACCTTTATAGGTAATTTGATTGAAATGTCTTGAAATTTATCTCACGTGCACAGCACAATGAATGTCTATGAAAATGTCTGGTTAACACTTTTCTAGCTGGGTTAACTATGTAGTCTGTTGGGTGAAATGATCATAAATGTAATGGATAGCTAAAAGCTACATACTGAGACTTGACTAGAGAAACAGCTTAATCTTCTGAAAACACCTTCAAATAATCTTCTCCACTGTGTGACTGCAGGCGATTTCAGGGTTTCCTCCTGCTAAAGGTATTAGGTATTGGCCAGTAGATGTGGTTGTTCAACGTTAGGGAATTGTCTACATGATTTGTGAATGTATGGTAATATTAAAAAGTAGATTGTGTTTAAGCTTAGAATAGTGATGTCATAGTCTATATTTTTGATATATCCCCTTATTTCTGCTTATGTAGACAAACATGAGCAGAAATGACAGAAACGTAATAAAGCTATTTACATGCCCAGGTTAATCAAGGCATTGGGTAAAGGTCTACTGAGGTTTTACCTACTGTGCTTAAGGCTGTACCTTGATTAAAGAATTAGCTAAAAGTGTTTACATGATTTTTTAGCCTATGCTCAAGCCGTATCAACCTCATTCTGTGCAAAATCAGACTAGAGTGTTATGTACAATTGGAACCCCTCCACTATGCAGGATTCCTGTGGTGATATTGTTTTGCAGTTCTCAATAAAGATTCAATCTTCATGGGCCAAGGACACATGGAAATGGATCATAGCAGTGCCACTTTCTTCCAGTTTCCTGAATTGATTTCTCTCCCTTAAATTGGCACAATAACTGAACAAGCTTTCAGACTTGCTTTCAAATGAGATGAATCAAAGCCTAAAACAGATACAAAATCTTTTATGATACTTTTCTGTTTCTACCCATGTCTGAGAAAAAGACCGCTTAGCTCAAGCCTTTGTGTGGTATGTTATATCAGCTGCTTTCAGTATGTCTTATGTCTTTTGTTTATGTGATGCGAGTGTTGTACAGTAGTTATCTCGTACTAGAGCTGAAAATTTGGTCTGTCTGTTGGCTACAGTCTACATACCACAATTCAATAGTAAAACTAGGTTAAAAAGTGGACGTGCACATACATTACCACCATTTAATATAAACTATTTGGTCAAAAATGTATATAGACACCCCTACTCATTGTCAAGTTCAGGTGTGTCAGCCACAGGTGCATGAAATCAGGTCATGCAATCTCAATAGACAAACAGTTACAGGAGGTTAACGGTTGTACTAAAGAACTCTGTGACTTTAAACATGGGACTTGTAGATCTTACCCAGCCAACTGTAAGTGCTATTGTGGAATGAAAGCATCTAGGAGTAAACAGACCACTCAATCTAACAGAGCTGGCTCATGAAGTGCTGAAACCAGCTGTGCTTAAAATCACCCGTTGCTTAATTTACAAGCATTCCAAACAGTCTATGGAAGCACCACCAGCACAAAAACAGCGCATCCAAAGACTCACGAAATGGGTTTCCATGGCCCATAAAACATAGTTTGATGGTTTGAGTGTAGAGAAACACAGTGGCATGTATCAGGTTTGTGGAATACCTTTGGATTTAATTGTAATGGCGATTGTGAGCCAAGCCTTCTTACCCATTGATGGCATCTTATAGCATTGATGGCTGACATCACAAACGCTATTTTAAATGAATGGGCACAAATTCCCACTGGTACACTCCAGAATCTTGCTGAAGGACATCCCAGAAAAAAGGCTCTTCTGCAAAGCATGTCTATCTCCATCCTAATGCCCATGGTATTGGAATGGGATGTCCAACAAGCTCATTTAGGTATAAGCGTCAGGTGTCCACATACTTTTGTATCATCTGACTTATAATCCAATAAAAAAATGTAACAGAAATAACACAATGTATTTTCGATACTCGGACTAAATAGTGTACAGCATTGCTGCACAGTTCTCAGATCTTCAGAGCTGCAAACTTTTCAACTCCCTCGGGTTCAAAATATAGCAGCTTGAAATATAGCAGCTTCCAAATGCATGAAAGGAGATGACATTTCTCTTTAGAGGCCAACAAAACACAAATGTTATGTACTTGACATTAATTCAGTGTTTGGTGGGAAAATTGAAAAAACATGTCAGCTTTTACTCAGGGCTATTCTGAATGAAGCGATATGTCTACTTTATCAGCTGAATAGAGGCAACTATAGGCAGAAATACATTCTCATAAAACTGACAGCCCTGATTCAATACTGACATTCTCTGGTCAAGCAATATGCCATATGTGTTAGGTGTACTTCTGTTTTGTAGTGCAGAACGAGATCTATCATATCATGTTAATAGGAGTAGTAGGTAGTGGGGTTTTCCCTGTCTCAGTCATTGTGTTTGTTCTTGTTCCCCTGTCGTCATGGTTCTCGCCCCCAGTCCAGTCTCCTGTCTCATCCAGTGTCCGTTGCCCTGTCTAGTCTGGTGTTTATCTGATGTTAAGATAAGAAAAAATGCACCTAATAATCTGATCATAATCCAATTTCTACAGTTATCTAATTATTTAAATGGTTATGTGAGCAGCATACTTTTTTTAGATTTGATTAACACATAAAAATGTGATAATGAACTGGGTGACACTGAAACCAACTAGACCTGTAATAAAATGATGGAGTTACACATTCTTAATCTTCAAGATGATGTATGTTCATAATTTTTGAGGATCTTTCAGGAACTTGTTGTTTTTCTAAACAAAATCCTGCAGCATAAAGCTTAGAGTTTTGTGTTCTGTTTATGCCACTTCCTCTTCTGTGAGTTTATGGGCTGCTTGCAAAGCAGAAATCTTAGTACTGCCTGAATCACGTAGACCTGGAGTTTTCCATTATCTGATTTAACAAGCGCAAGTAAACACACTGATCAGATTTCTGACCAAATCTGATTTTCTGCAGTTACAGGTGTGTCAACGCATAATCACAGGCTATGCACTTTTTGTGATAATCATCCCAAATTTTCATGTCCCCTACACTGCCACGCCCTTGCCCCCCACCACAACCCCCCAATTTTGCACCAGCATCTTCTACACAGGCTATAATAAAACAACCAATAAAAGCAAGCTGAATGCCAACATTACTTTACAGTACACCAGAGACACTCTGTGCCCACGCTTTTTTAAACTCCTAACTCATCCTTCTTTCCTCCTGCTTAAAAAGCCACTTCATGTCTATACTGTAAACTTTCCTGCCGTTCCCCAGCGAGAGCTCCATCAAAATTTCTGGAGCATGCCTGAACAAACAGCCGATGCTTACCAATTAAAGCAGGCAGGGGTTGATAGGAGAGTGGTGTGTGGTGCTCTATGGGACGGATGGGGCATAATGACCTCAAGATGTAATGACGCTGGTGGCCGATTGGCTGTCATTCTCTCAGTGCTCAAGGGAATGGCTAATTGCACCTCTCGCACTCCTGTGTTTCCCTGTAGTGTGATGGGATGCCGATGCAGGCTAGGACTCACTTGGCTGATCGATGAAAGGGGCTGCTAAACGCTGCGCGCCACACTCATGCTGCTGTAACCTCTGGGCCTTTCCTTTTTTCTCCAGCCTTACACCGGACCACTACCGAGACATTAACTCTCAGGAGAGTATACACCCACAGCCACCAACAATGCTAGGACTTTGTATTTTAAAAATCAAACACACAAAATTTCTGCCCAAAATGTAGTCAATAAGTTAAATCCAACATTTGCTTAATTGATTTTGCACTAGCACTATGAAGCTGATGTAGCAGTTAATGATAAAAATTAATTCATGTATAGCATAATGTACACTTCATGATAGTACATGACACTAAACAGGGCTGCTAAATTTGAGGAATGTGTTAATGAATTTGGAGATTTGGAGCCAGTTAGACTTATATCTATCTTTTCAACATAAATCACTCAACTGACATTGTACATGGAAATCAGAAACACAGACACAACAAATTAGGTTTTAGAAGAAAAGGTACCATCTAGCTCTTCTTTATGGGCCCAGCATGCCAATTCCAACTTCTGGGAATGTTCCTAGTTAGAGGTCAAAAGTTTGGATTGGCAGCATTGGCGGCATGTCATGTCCCTGTTCATTGTCCCACCTGCTGCTTTTAGGTTCCAGTCAGTCAGGAAATGGACAACTGTCATGTCCTGCCCAGTTTTCCTGTCTGTCTTTGTTTACATTCCCTTGTCTGTCCTGTGTCTGTGTTTTTATGTGTTTCAGTTTATGTTTGCCATGTGCTCCTTGTCTCCGCCCTCCTGTCTCCGCCCCTCACCTGCTCTGTGTTGTCTCCCTCTTGTTAGTGTTCGTTATTAGTTCCTGTATATATCCCTGGTTGTCTTCTTAGTCTTTGCTGGGTGTTTTGTTTTATCTGTTGTCAGTAAAACCCTTGTTGCATGACACTGTTCGTTAGATTCTTGTTACCCTTGTCATTGTTTTCTTTTGTAAATGTACCAGTGATTCAGTGTTTTCTTTTGTTATCTTGATAGAGTTTTGTTTTGTTTCCTAATAAACGGCCACCTGGCTTGCACCTTCATCCTACCTTATCATAATGATGTACAGTGGGCGGAGCCTCTCTCTGTTGACAACCAATTAACTATACAAACCACCGGTTCGCATTCAATCAGCAACCCACTCACTGTATGTTTGGATAATTGGATCCAGCAATGAGCTTAAAATACCTTAGAAAGAACTGCGGGAGAAAGTTTGGCAGGCCAATGGGAGATCAGATTGAACTGTGGGAGATTGACCTTGTCAAACACTGTAAAGTAATGTCAAAAAAATATTTGTTTTTGTGATTTCTAACTAGATATGCCAGTCTTATAACATTATCTATAACATAAATACAGACAAGCTTCATACTAACTATGCCACTTTTGTTTATTTCTGCAATCACATTCACAGCATTTAACAGACGCTGTTATTCATAATGACTCACGTTAATGCTGTTTTCCGTTCAGAGAATATGTACTTAGCTAGTACAAATAGGTGAGAGCTGTGAGCTACCCATGAGCTGAGACACTGCCAGACACAAAAGCCAGCGCTGATCAATAAAAATAAGATTTAAGAATTAAGACGTAGCATCAGTGCTACACAATGTATTTCAATAAGTGCTAGATTAGAGCTCACTTAAGTGCTTTACAAGCAAGACACCGGTCTTCAGTTTTCATTTGAAGACCATTAGGGACTCTGCTGTTCAGACAGCCAATGGAAGTTCATTCCACCACTTGGGTGCCAGGCTAGGCTTCTTTGTCCTTTAAATCTATGTCTCCAGTGAGAATGTAACAGCCCTTAAAGCAGTGTTTTATTTGCATTTTAAAATTTCTAGACACATGTAAAACAAGAGGATAGATAGATAGATAGATAGATAGATAGATAGATAGATAGATAGATAGATAGATAGATAGATGGATACTTTACAGACTTTACAGGCAAAAATGTTCTTTACTGTCAATACACAGATTTTCTATTAGTCCAGTCATTACACAGTGTAAAGGACAGCTATTACAAATGACATAGCAAAGTAAAAACCACAAAAATTAGAACAATACATGTTTTTTCTTTAGACACTGACAATATTTAAATAAATTAAAGGTGCAGTATATAGTCTTAATCCAGTGCAATTTATATTAAATTCAGTGAATTCCTGCTAGCTGTTCATTCTGTGTGTATGGCTCTGCAAATGGGAAATAAACAAAGTGGCTCAAGCAGAAGTTTACAAGAACAAAATTGCCGCAGTGTAACTGTTGCACCTCTAAACGGGAAAATCTGAACAAGAAACTGGCCAAAAAAGAAGCTTTGTCAAAAGTTGAAAGACAAAAAAGTGTTTTATTTTTTTCTGTACAATGGAAGAAAGGTTGTGCGAAGGGTTTCAATGACATGAAAATGCATGCCCTTTAATTTGTGGGGTGGAGCTTCTAAAGTAGTACTGAAGGATGGGATATATTTGTTTGGCTGTCATGTTAAAAACAGTCTCCAGAATGTTATAATGCCCCTTTAAGTAATCTTGCAATGGGAAAACTCTGGACCACATGAGACAATCAATAATTTGATTTCTTTCTAAATACATTATGTATGCAACCCTATAGTTGCTTTGTAACCTGTCAATACAACCACAGATAAGAAGATTATGTAAACATTTTCTTCTTTTTTTCATATAGTAGCATAACTAGCAGATGTTTACGGTACAGCCTTTTCATTTAAAGTGCCTTAGGTTATAGGTGCTAAGCAAACAAGTATGAGGTACAAACTCCAGAGTACTAGATAATTCTTTTGGGTTCTTATATGATGATAAGGCCCAGGATGGTTGAACTAAATTAGACTGAAACAAGTTCTAGATATTAACCTAGTAAGTGTAAATAAGGTGAGTATACAAACACAACAGTACTGTTTAATAATCAGAGGTAGAGTGATCAATGTTAAACACAATGTAGTAAATAACTAGATAGTATAACTGAATTTGCTAGAAAGAATCAGGAGGCAGGAGTAAAGAAGATATTCAGTATAATTTAAGAATGCAAAGTATGTAATAATTTTAAAATGAAAGAATCTTGGCATAAGCCCCATCATAAGGTCTTGCATAAGGTCTTGAAGCATCTTGTTGGATCAGGATGGTAGGGGCAGAGCCAATGCCATTGACAACTGGACAGGGCTAAGCTTGTGGTGGTGGACACAAAAGAGAGTAACATCAAAATGTCAGCACGTGAAAGCAGCAGGAGGGAGTTGGCAAGTAGAGCCATTTTAAAAATGCATAGGAAAGCTAGAGGTCAGTAATGAAAGAAAGAATGATGTAGCATTAGTTTCCATTTCACTCCCGTGCTATT
Organism: Megaleporinus macrocephalus; assembly: GCA_021613375.1. Classification (NCBI taxonomy): domain Eukaryota; kingdom Metazoa; phylum Chordata; class Actinopteri; order Characiformes; family Anostomidae; genus Megaleporinus; species Megaleporinus macrocephalus. Next base: position 33,847,719 of record CM038707.1, read on the forward strand.
TGTTTAAGCAATAAAGTAAATCGGAAAGTTATCCAGGTACGAGCTGGTTGTTTGGCGATGAAAAGCAATACAAACACATAAGAATCTTGTTCGTATTATAAGTATTATAATGTATGCCTGCCTGTTTCCTCGAAATGACACTGCATCTGGGCTGTAAAAGAAAATAATCATTCTCACTGTGGAAGTATACTTGCATTTACTTTGAGATTTTGCTTTTGTGCTTAAACATCACCTCAATAGATAAAACATGCTGGACGTTTCAGTCTAATGTATTTATTCATAGGAATCACAACCAGAATAATTCCCTAATACTATAAAGTTTACACCACAAACTTCTCTGCTTAAAACCCAGAACTTATGGTACTTTCAATGGAAAGTGTTACCTGTATAGGGGGTATTCTTGTGGTTCTGTCCTTTGTAATCATTTTGCAGGTAAAGTTTTGAATTAAGTCTCAATACTAACAACTATTTTCTATGTGGTGCACACAAACGTAGTAAAACAAAAAACAAAAGAAATCAGATTAACATGATTTATATACTGAACAACCTATTTATTGGGCTAAAGTACAGGTGTCTTCATCAGATATCCTGAAATTCAATAACTTGTTTAATCTGATATAAGATATTGCACTATGCTGTTTGGATGATCACTTGAATAATCTGGTAAATGCCAAAATCAGATAATGAACATATTATGAGTGTGCATGTAAACACACGCAATGTTATCTTCAGTCCACACATGTTAGACGTTGCCTGTTGAGATGATGACCAAATGATAGCTCCAAGCCAGATAACATAAAAGAAGTAAGATGGTAATTGCGTTATGTATGTAGCCAGCTAAAAAGGATATAGAATAAAATAATCTGATGTTGTTTTCAGAACCTACCAAGTGATGCTCTACAATAAATTAGAAAAAATAAAAACATTGTAGCAGCGATGGATGATAGCATATGGCACATATTCCTTCCTTTATGTTTGTTTGCAATACATGACCCAGACAGTTGTAGCCAGGGCATGGTATAGATTTCCATCTAAACTAACTTTCTGCTCAAGAAGTCCTCCTGGCATGGCAGTGGAGCAGAAACAGCCTTTTGCATTTTAGACATCACACATTGTGAAAGAGCTGTCACATTTGATCTCATAAAGTGATTACAGGAAACTGGCCCTGAGCTAGAAAAGGAACATGTAGATATGTAACACAAAGAATGAGGCACTTGCAATAGAGCTGTATCTTGACAACAGGCTTATGTATGGATGATGTGAATAAGAACAAACGGACTAATAAAGCGAATGGGAGGAAAACTATAAACGAACAGGCCAAACAGAAAGGATGTTTCTCTCCCCATTCAGTCTAATTCTTTTAGCTAAACCAATAAGCTGTCATTATCAATGGCTAATTAAGCTTTTACCTCCTTGTCAGCCTCAAACCCAATCATGAGGAAAATGAATATTTCACTCTTTATCAAAAGAGAGCCATCGTGTCCAAATCCCCAGTCTAGGTTTTTTTTTTTTTCTGTGTGGGTTACCTTTTTATTTATTGCCTTTTTCACTATTTTCTGCCCTTTAGCTGATGAGCATAAATCTCATATTCTGCCATATTATTATTGGATTGACTGAGGGGGGTGACAGACATGCCTGCTGTGAGGGATCTAGTGTTATGTACTGTACTTCATGCACGATGATGAAAGAATAAGCAAGACTTTATTTATGAAACCATTCACAGTAGGTGTTTTCTTTTTATGTATACGGGAGGAGACGCCTCTGCCAGGGAAATGAATAGCAGTGTCATTTTAACATATTGTGATATTACTTTTTAGTTCCATCAGAGCTTCATTTCTTACACAAGGGGTAATAGGCTCCCAGCAGACAATGCTTATGTGAGTATAAGAAAAGAAACACGTTACAACCCTTAGTACGAAAGGATGCAGCGGAGATGTTTACCTAAGCATATGGTTATTCGCACAATCTTATTGAGACAGATTGTCTTGGTGCAGCTGAAAGAAATCCTGGCATGAAAGCATGTGATAAAGTGGTAGTATTACCTTTATGGTCAGTGTAGAAATGTAAGTCTTGCTTTTTCTTTTTGCTTTGGATATGGGTTGAGGGGTGATAACATTCATATGCAACTCCCAGCTCCACTCCTCTCATGCTAATTAGATAATGCTTCACTTCTGCTGGCATCACGCACTTGATGAACGCAGTCCTCGGAGATTGCTTCTCCAATGCAGCTGACAGCCTGGATTACCTAGACAAATTAATGGCTCTATAATTTGATTTTCCAAGGATTGTGATGTCTAAGTGACTCCTACGAGGGTGGGAGGAGGGGGGTATTCGAATGAGTCCATTTCACACCGACAGTGGATAATCAAGTCTGCATGCTAAAGATGGCTGGGGCCCAGTGACACACGCATATACACTTGCATTCACATTCCACAGATAATGGAAAAGATGCTATAGGCATGCAACGGCATGCAAATTTCCTACTATGCAGTCAGAATTATAGGTGGGTCCTATATATCCTGTGGGTGGGCACTAGGATGCTGTCAGCTGTCTGTGTGTGGCATGCTGTGACTCTGTGTTGAGCTGCTAGTGAGCAATGAAGGATGAAAAGAGAGGCGTGAAAACCCCCTGCTTTGAAAATCATTCACACCTCTTCATGTGCTGAGATTTATACAGCCAACATAGAAAAAAAACTTTTACTGAGGATGACTGGCTTGCTCACTTACAAATAGGGCATTCCAGATCGGCACCTGACAGGGACCCCGGGTAGGAGTTTTTTTTCTCAGTGGTGGCTGATCCAGTATTTTAAAAAAACAGCCAAATAAAATACAGACAATAAATATATGGCAGACCACAAGCTGAGAGAATTAACAAGAAATCCACATTTATGGAAAATTGTTAAAGAGCTACTTATTTAGAATATTTGCTGATTTGATTTCTTGCTACTCACAGCACTTCTCTAAAATAAGCCAATACAAAATGATGCGTGCTGAGCACTTTATTAGGAACACTGTAGAAACACAGAACAAAACAACCAACCTGCCTAACCCAAAACCAAATCTAACCACATTACAGCGGGTGGCACCTGCCTCTTACCTAATGTGTCCAACAGAATAAATGACTACAGGTGATGTATAGGTGCGCCCCACCTGACCTGTCCACACTCATGCAGAGAGTGAGAAAGATCAAGATGGGGGGGGGGGACACAATGAGCTGAACACAACCGGTTACATTCTGCAGCTAAAGTAGCCAGCTAAAAGTAGAACATATCAGCCTTATACAAAAGAAACACCAAACGCTCCCCCTACCACACATCCTCTCAGGTAGGCCCATTTATTTACCAAGGCCCGCCTCCAACCGGACAGCGGTGATGGTGATAGGTGGAGAAACGCACAGCCGCAATTCAACAGGCAGTCCAACACAGCCTGTATAAAAATAAGAGAAAGAGAGGGAAAGAGAGAGAAAACAAAAAAACAAACAAACACATACATGTGCCTCTGGAACATAACAACCATCTGCCAGTTTGCATGATGCTCTCTCTGCTCACCAAAATGAGTGGTTATCTGAGTAGCCATAGCCTTCCTATTAGCTTGCACCACTTTGGTCATTTGCTGCTGTTTTTTTTTTTTTATTTATTGCACCATTCTGAGTAAATTCCAAGAGATTAGCAGACATAGAAATGCTCAAATCAGCCAGTCTAGAACCAACAATATTGCCACAGCCAAAATCACTGAGACTACATTTTTTCTTCATTCTGATGGTATTCTGATGTGAACCTTATCTAAAGCTGCTGGCCCATACCTGCAGGATTTTATGCAGTGCTCAGTGAGTGTATATTGAGTGCAAGGAGCAACTTTAGTGTCACTTTTTCACTGTCTGCCCCTAAAACTTTATCAAACGTAGTGGGCCATGAAGGTTGAACAGTGGAGCATTACTTCACTAAATTACCCCCTGATTCTGGGCCTGTTGAGATATATTCCATCAGTATGTAAGAAATCCACACTTCAACTAAGGGACCTCCTTTTATTCTCCTGTATTTAGTTGGTCCAGAACCCCCATCCTCCCACAAACATGAAAGTCTGGTTGCACTAGAGGCTGCATAGTGCCTTTCCCAGAAGAGCAGTGAGTGAAAAGTGACACGTCATATCAATACCTTTGTTGAAGAAACCAATGGCTACATACGTATAGGCATCTGGTGTGTCTGCAAACAATAAATCTTTTGTTTACTTTTGACTGTTACCAGGCAGCTCTATATATTGCCAAATCATCATCATTGCACATTATGTATATCCTTAGGACAATGGCTGAGACTATCCAGTAGAAGGGGTTAAACTACCACCCTGCCCAGTAGGAGGAATAAGGCTAATGCGTGTCCAGGAGGATGGCTAAGACTACTACTGTGTCCAGGAGCAGGGATAAGACTACTACCTTGCCCAGGTTGATAGATGAGACTGCCCAGGCTAGATAGTATATCTCAGTAATGGCTTTAAATAAGTACAATACATTTTGCTTTTTACAGTCAGAGGACAGTCCGTCATGGGGGTCTACTGCATCCTGATGGAGCAAAACGGTGCCACATCATCATGGGTATGCATTACCTAATCCATGGATGCCTCAAGTCAATCCTGGGGTCTCTAAGTAGAACTCATTTCTATGCTTTCCCTCATCTATAACATCTAATTAAACTTGGAAACTCACACATTTTTTGATGGGTCAGATGTTGACAGCAAACTAAAATGTTTAGAGCACGTGGTCGCCAGGACTGACTTTGGAAGCCCCTGGTGTAACGTGTGTGGTGTTGTTATATTAATGTGTATTCTAATTCATATTTATTGTATGCTTTCTCAAATTTGTAATAGGAACCTAATGTGACTGTGCACTGAGTAACAGCAGTGGTGTCAGGATAATCAGAATGTGTTACACTCCTAGACAACATGGGATAGGGAGAAATGGCAGATGCACTGCAGTTGTTCCTTACACTGGCAGAAAATTGTCACAGAGGAAGAGAGAGATCACATTATTTTCCCTTTATATTATTTTTTACTGCAGACATAATAAAATAAATTCACTACTGTGCAAAAGTCCAGCTGTACTCAAACATCCTTATTTCTTATTCAACAGCATCTATTATCAAAACTATGTGCTTGGACATGTGATAATCATGTACAGTTACTAGAAAGCTTAAGTGTAAACCTGTAAACAAATAAAGTATATCATTTTCACATGTATCATTAAATGTAGAGGACACATGAAGAAGGTACTTTTTGGCATGCACCCAATTAATTTGTGTGTATATGTCACACATGCACTGTGGAGCCCCTTACTGCTAGTAGACCCTCTTCAAATTTCTTACACCTCTTAAGTTTAAGCATTAGCATTTTATTTTAGACAAATAGGATCCCAAAAAACTCCTAGTAACTTTAGCTCATTTACTTATGGATGTATTAGGACGTATAAAGATATATATATAAACTTTTTGCCATACTACTTGAACATCTTTGTTTCATTTAAGTAAATGTACTTTTACTTGAGTATAAGTGTAGTCTACTCTACTCCCATCTAGCCTATTAGCAAGTACACAGGCTGACAGGATCCATCAAACTTTATTCCCACAAGTGCACAAGAAAATGCATACAATATTGCTTTTCTTGTGATTTGTCTCCTGTGGTACTGGAGTTTCACTACATATTAAATCCAGATGTTTTGATGTTCCCCCTAGCCATTGAGCACCTGAGCCCCGGTTGTTTCGAAACTTTGTAATTAAAAAGAAAAAGTATAGTACATCATCAGCCCAAAGATCTGTGGAAGCTGTAGTGAGACTGTCCTCAGTGGACCACCACACAAATTGCCTGTGTACTTTATTCTAAAAGCAGTGAGTGAATGAGGAAAGCTGGGCGTGGTAATTTAGAGCTAAAGCTCAGTGCACTGATGAGTTAGTCCTTGGGTTTGTCGATGGCATATTGCAGCATGGAGCAGCTTCTTGCAGGGTGCATCGCTGCTGTCAGCTGTTTCTGTCAATAGCCATTGACTCCATTAGCAGAGAAGACGCTCCCTGCTGAGATGAAGTCAGCTCTTTGGCCCAGTTAGCATTGAATTAAAGCTTCATCACTCTTAGCCACACACTGGAGGGATCCATCCACCACTCCCACCAGCCTACGTGTGGATATGTCAGGTTTTAGTTGTTATCTCTCTCTCCTTCTGTGTTGATCTTTCTATCTATCTATCTATCTATCTATCTATCTATCTATCTATCTATCTATCTATCTATCTATCTATCTATCTATCTATCTATCTATCTATCTATCTGCTATGCTGCTTAAAGTTTGCTAACGCTTTATCGTTGTGTTAATTTCTACATAATTTGACCTTAAATATGATCAGAGCTTCATTGAACCTATAACAATAGATAAAAAGAACCTAATTAAATAAGTAATCCTAAGTAATCGAATATTCAATATCTTTGCTGGCAAAAGTATGTGAACCTCTGCTTTCACCCTGGGCAGCAGTGACTGTAACTGTTGATCAGCCCATTTGTTCCAATAGAGATGGTTTAACTGTGTTATATTACTTGCATGCACATCACAGCTTAGGTATTGCTATTACTATTAGAGCAAGGTCTGGATTTTATCTAAGCCATTCCATATTTTAACATTTCTTCTGCTGTACACATTCTTTGTAGACTAACTCTGTAGGACCCACATACTTCTTGAGGTTGGGTTCATAGACAGAAGTCGACAATAGAATCTACTTGATGAGTCGTGAGGCTTTCTCCATGCTGTTATTGCATACATACATATTCCTGTTCAGTGTGTTTTCACTCTGGTTGTGGACTCATGAACCAGTGTAACAGAGGCCTGCAAATCCTTGGAAGTTACCCTGGGGTTCTTGGTGATCTTTCAGAATATTCTATGTTTTAATCTTGGAGTCCACTTCTGCACTTCTGGAAAAGGGTAGAGTTGAATGTTCTCCATTTGTATCCTGATCTAAAAAATCCCACATGACTCAGGGTGCCCAATTCCTCCAAACAGCATTTGGGAGGTGAACGAGAAGGCCTGGCTCATAATTTAACTCATTTAATTCACATAGTCATGCGGGAAGTTGGAAGCATACAAAAATGTCTTTGTATGCTGTAGAATTACCAGTACCCATCACTGGAGCTGTGGGGCCTCTCTAGCCAACACTTGGCATTGTGCACAGTGGTGTTAGGCTTGGGTGCAGCTACTCAGCCATGATAGCTCCGCCATGGTAACCCATTTCATAAAGCTTCCGATACACAGTTCTTGTGTTGATGTTGTTTCCAGAGGCAGTTTGAAACTCTAATGAAAGATGCAACAGAGAATAGATGATTTTTATGTGCTATGGCAGCCTCATGTTGTGAGTTTGTGTGCTCTACCTTCTTCGTGGCTGATCTGTTACTCCGCCTAGATGTCCTTTAACAATAATAGCTCTTACAATGGACCAGGGCATATTCAGCAGGGCAGAAATTTCATGACCTGAGTTGTGGCACTGAGCTTTTCAGTATGACCTATTCTACTACACTGTAAAAAAATATATGCAGTTTTATAGTGTAAATGTAAATTTCTGTGTATTATCTACTTTTATTTTTATATATTTCTTTCTTCTAATTCCTATTTTTATTTTTATTAATTACTTATTTTGATTAATACATCAGGTGCTATATTTTATCGTATAGTTTCATGTGTGCGTGCAGTCATTAAAGCATTTTACTGCTAGTTGTATCGTGTATGACTTTGTATGTGACAAATAAACTTTGATTTAGTTTGATTTGATTAAACTCAAACTTCCTTGTTTGAGTTTAATCAAATCAAACTAAATCAAAGTTTATTTGTCACAAACAGGTTTAAATGAAATATTGTTAAAGTTCTTTGAACATTTGTGTTTACTTGAAAATTATTAACTTTATTATTAAGTTTAAAATCTGTAAACTTTTTTTTTACAATGTATATTTTATATGTTTGTCTGTCTGTCTTGCATGCAGAATACACAAAAGGAAGAACAAGCGCCTGAAAATGATATTTATAGCATCTCTTTCAGAAAGCAGTATAGTTACACAATGCTGGGAGTATTGGCAGAGGGGATTTCTGTGGGATAATATGAATGATTTTCGAGGATTAACAGTACATCCTGCATGATGAGGTATAATCTTCACTAATTGAAAAATTCAATTTGGATAAATGATACCATAAAATAAATGAACCACGAGGAATCTGTTTGGAGAATGGCCCTGTTCTGAATGTTCACTCGGAACACATCGCAGCTTGTCTCCATCACGTCTCTGCTTGGGTCACGGCTTTGTGTGGCTTGCCTTTGATTGACAGAAAGACTTTGTGTGAGTGACAGCCAATCAGAGGGCGCCCGACAGTGCTGACTGCCGGAATGTAGATTCTGTTCTGCTTTATTCTTGTGAATTTTTCCTGTCACCAAAATCAAAATGTCTTACCATTCACTCCCCTCACTGCACTCTTTCAGACAGCTGTGTTTTTCTTTACTTTTACTTAATGGCTATTTTAACACATAACAGTTCAAATAGTGACATGCAGAAAAAGTTTTTGGCCAAATGCAATCATATGATAAATACTACCAAGCAGGTAATATACCATAGACAAGCCTCAGACTCATAACTACATAACTATTATTATTTTTATTATATATACTTTCAATAAATGCTAGATTATTTTTTAAAGGTTCATATTATATCAATATTTTAGAAATAAACAAGGAAAATAACTTCTTTAATTTTTAAATGTCCTAAGCCACCTAATTGAGCTACCTTTTATTTATTTGTCGGTTCGAATGGCAAAACAGTGAACGTTCTTACTAGCTTCAGTACAGAACAGTGTAAGATTAAAAATTCATTGCCTGCAGTACTGTGAATGTCATTTCCCTTGTCTTGTCCTTGTGGCATACAATACACTGGTTATACAAGTCGACAACTTGGATTCAAGATCAATGAGCACAAGAGTAAATCCTATTTACGACACTTGTCTACAAACATTGAAGGGTCACACTGTTCATTGTCTGGCTGAAGTTTCTGTGTGCTGAATATATATATATATATATATATATATATATATATATATATATATATATATATATATATATATATATATATATATATATATATATATGTATGTATAAAGCTGCAGTTCAGCACTGTACAAAAAGCTGAGAATGAATGCACAATTAAAACTTATAGATTTCTGATTAATGCTAAATTCTAAATAGTACCATGATTTGCATAACATGATTAAAAGGCCCTACACTTTTTCATGTATTTTGTTTCCCCCAGCAGAGGTTTACTTATGACACCTGTGTGTCTTCAGGCTTTAGTAGGGGTTAGCGTGCGAACATGGGGCTGGGGGTGTTATTCCACCAATCGCCAGTACTACTTGTGAAGAGAATGTGCAAGCGATGGGGGACAAGGGTAGTTGCTCTGCCAATAGTCAATAGCCATTTCATTCTACTCTCAAAGGCAGAGCAGGACAGAAGAGATGTGCTCACAAATGAGAGTGTGTGAAGAGGTGGCGGAGAGTTATTTTGTGGCTAACAAAACAACTCTCCTTTTAAAGGCGCAAACACCTGCCCCAAAGAAAGCTGGAAGCCATCTGGGGTGTCCAATCAGATTTCATGGTGCATACTGGCCAAATAGGATATGCTTTTTAAACCGCACATGTTTTCAGGTACCAAAAACATGAACATTTCACATGTTCGCATCCATTTACATTTCCAACCTCTCTTTATTCCTACTGGTGCCATAGAATGAATGGATTTAAGGATTGGCATAGTTGACATTCAAACACTGTTGTTGTCTACTTCAAATACAAATCATGCATTTGCAAAAAAAGGTGGTAAAATGGGCTGAACATTCATTTTTCTGCTCCCAATATGTACATACATGAGGTCATGTTCTAGCCCAGTGAAACAAAAAGTAAAAAAAATGCAGAGTATGTAGAGAATTCTTCCATTCCAGCCTGTGAGGGGGCCGTCATACCTTTCCCAAGGAAATCTTAGCAAATGTTGTTGATGTTCATCTTTTAACAAGACCGTAATCTACTTTTTTATTCAGTATCTTCTTAATCAAGTGTTCCATTCCACCTTAAATACTACAGCTTGTACAGGTGCCAGAATATAACTGTGTCACCTCTTAAGGTGAAACATAAATTTTGCAACACAAGCTTGTGAATAGAAAACCAACTTCAGCTCCCACTCCTTTAACATATCCTGGAAAAGTTCTATTCAAAGTTTGTTTGTTCAGTACATTTCACTCCAGGTACCTCCTGATTTTGATCAGCCCATCACAATCTCTTACAGTCTATGCCATTATCAATGTGAGCCTGCTATGTTTCCCAAGAAATTTGAAAGAAGAAGCGGAGCTAACTGACATGCTAAAGTTTTTGATCTTAAGTTAAGCGCACCTTTTATCACTACTCATTATTTTCTTCTGTAATCCTGAAGTAGGGTTTCTTTTATTTTTGTGCAACTATTACCATAAAAGCTAGCAAATGTTGGCAAGCCAGCTAGGTTAGTGGTCAGCTTGTTGAACAATGAAAGTTGTCAAATGTAGCCTACTTAGATGGAAGTTAGTTATTTGTAAATTGTTAAATTAATGTAAAATTGTAAGGATTTAAATGTGGCTATATATGTAATGTGATTTTTGATTAGTTTAGCTTAGAAAGTTTATCTACTTTCTTTTCTAGGATTTCTCCATCAGAAAAATAGTGATTATTTCTCATTTGGTCATAGGGTTTGAGTCATCATGCCAAGATATGTTATTTAGGTAAAGTTAAAAGTAAGCTAAATTGAGAGAATTAGGCTATGGTAACGTTTCAATCAGTAATATTTTGCCACTTGAAAAAATAATATATATATTGCCCTGTGTTACCCTAAGTCCATCATCATGTGTGTTGCCCAGAGATCATCATCATGCAAATTGAGTTATCATTATCAGCATCATCAGCATAATCATGTTTACTCGTGAGACCATCATCATTTGTTTTCTCCTGAGACCATCATCATCATGTTGTCCTGAGATCATCATCATCATGTGTTGTCCTGAGACCATCATCATCATGTTGTCCTGAGACCATGATCATGTTGTCCTGAGACCATGATCATGTCCTGAGACCATCATCATCATGTTGTCCTAGGACCATGGTCATGCTGCCCTGAGTCCATCATCATCATGTGTTGTCCTAAGATCATCATCATGTGTTGTCCTAAGATCATCATCATGTGTTGTCCTAAAATCATCATTTGTTGTCCTGAGTCATCATCATGATCATGTTGAGACCATCATCAATATGTTGTCCTGATTCCATCATGTGCTCTCATCAAGTCATTATCCTCAGCACATCATGTGTGTTGTCCTGATTTTATCAGTAGCAGCATCATCATCATGTGTTGTCCTCACAACATCATGTGTTGTCCTAAGACCATGATCATTATAATATCCTGAGACCATGAAAAATGTTGTCCTGAGGCCATACTCATCATGTTGTCCTGAGATCGTCATCATCACATTGTCTTAAAACTATCATGTCTTCCTGAGACCATGATCATATTGTCCTGAGGCCATCCTGCTAATGTTAATCATCATTAACCTGCTAATCATCATCTTGTGTTGTCCTGAGACCATCATCATTATGTTGCCCTGAGACCATTATCATGTTGTCCTGATTCCATCATGTGTTGTCATCAAATTATTATCATCACGTCATGTGTTGTTCATCGTCATGTGTTTTCCTGAGACCATCGTCATGTGTTGTCCTTAAATCATTAGCTGTATATCTTACTTAAACCTGTCAATAATTTTTGATCTGCTGTACATCCTTTTTTATGTGTGTATGTGAAGAAAGCAACATTTCTTAAAAGCAACATCAAAATTATTACAGAATTATTAAACAGCTCTATTAAATATTACATTATTGTAAAAGAAACTACTTTTGTAGATACTTAACAAAAAACACTGATAACTTAAGAAAAACACATGAAGATGATGGATTTATGACAATGCACATGATGATGTACTCTAGACAAGACATGCAATGGCAATGATGATGGACTCAGGATGACACATGATAATAACAGTGATATTTTCAGGATAATCATGTTGATGGTTATGATTTTGATGAGGAGGAAGATCTCAGGACAATAAACATGATATGACGGTCTCACAACAACACACATGATGATGGACTCAGGACAACACTCATAATAATGATGATATCAGGACAACACAAACGATGATGAACTCAGAACAACACACATACATTATCATGCTGATCATGGTCTCAGGACAACACCCATGATAATGATGATGGACTCAGGACAACACACATGTGATGATAAGGATGATGAAGAAAGACTAAGAACAGTATACATGATGATGATGATGGTGGTCAAAGGCAACAATATGATATTATAATGATCTCAATAGGACACACATGATGACGACTCAGGACAACACTCATGACAATAATGATCTCAGGACAACACACAATGATGGCCTCAGAACGCACATGAGGGGGACGAGGAAGAGGAGGAAGACAATGATCTCAGGACAACAAATATGATGATGATCTCAGGACAACACATGATGATCACCCATGATAAAAATGATGGACTCAGGACAACACACATATGATGATAAGGGATGGGGATGATGAAGAATAGACTAGGCACAATATACATGATGATGGTCGATGATAGTCTCAGGGCAGCAACATGATGATGATGGTCTAAGGGCAACACAGAGCAAAATATGAAAATATTTATTTTTACATGGTCATATTACATATATAGCCACATTTAAATTCTTACAAATGTACATTAATTTAACAATTTACAAATAATATTAAATAGCTATGCATCTTTTTGTACTATTAACCATTTTGCAGATTACTGTTCCCCAATTATTATTTAAATAGGTTGACACTGTATTTAAACCTTGCTAAAATGTAACATCAGTTCCCAACCCATACGCACCACATACAGAAATTACGCTGCAAAAATGTTTTAAATTCATACATTCACATATGTCTACTTATTCAGACTACAGTAGTTCAGCTCCACTCATTAACACTGAAGTTATGAGGAGTGTTTCAGCCTAAACTGCTTTTTGAATGAAGCATAATACAGGGCAGCCAATCAGAACAGAGTTCTTCTACAAATATCTGTCTTAAAGGCACAGTAACAAAAACAGCCTGTTTCCGTCCAAGTACCTTGGACCTTGCTTAGCTTCCAAGAGTGTAGGATTGGTAAGTCTCAGAGCAGTATGGCTGTAAGCTGTTTAATTCTAAGGAATAAACAGAGGCTGGAAAATGCTCATGTGAAAATGAAGTGGGTTTGAAATACTTGTTCTTTGCATCGGCGTGTTTCTGCGCCCTTGTCCTTGCCCTAGAAACATTTTTAAGAACATTTTTCTGGCTGTTTTGATTCTGCTGGGTAAGTATCTCTGCACAGCCTGTTTGTTTAACTCATGTGCCTGGATCCATGGTCACTTTCGGAAAGCCGTAGCTCAAGTGTTCCCATTTTATAGTACAATTTATTTCCAAAATGACTTTTTGTCAGAAACCTATTTTCATATCATAATGACACTTTTCAGCAGGGCCATCTTTCCTAATGGCATTTCCCTCATCTTTCCATTTCATTTTAAAATGGCACTTTTTCATAATGACAACAGTTTATGTCAGTCATCACAAACAGAACTGAACCTACTCACTGATTGGCTAATCTTTCACATATAATTACATCCTTCTGGAGAGTATTGGTGAAGTTGCTTTTTAAACTCATCTGACTTATTTGTTAGACCAGTGATTTCATGATTTGGTTACAAAGAGCAGTTTATTCATCAGGAAAATTAGAAATAATGCATACAATGGTGCTTGAAAGCTTTTAAAACCTTTAGAATTTTCTATATTTTTGCATAAATTTGAGCTAAAAACTTTAGATCATCCGATTTTCAGATCTAAACATAGATAAAGAGAACCATTATTATCTCAAGGGCTTTGTTTTCAGTTAAATAATGTATTTTTTAGTATGCAACTTAGAATAAAGAATTTTAGAATTAGAGACTGTATTTAATGTAGTTAGTTCCTATTCTATTACTTAGTACTAATTCTACTCTAGCAGGACCAGTACCAGTCAAATAAGGTGTTTTCAATCAACGGGATGACAATCAGCTGTGAGTGGCTGCCCTGTTTTATTCAAAGGACAGCGATCTATCAGTCTAATCTTCGAAACATGTTTGTGGATTACAAAACCATCTCTAAAGAGTAGGAACACCAACATTAACAGTGAGACCATGGATTAAAAGAGAAGTGTTATATTTGGAGAAAAATAAAAAACATTGCATTTCAGCATAAAAACCTCATCACATCTGTGAAACACAGCGGTGGTAGCATCAAGGTTTGGTGCATAACTGTTTGTCCTGGTTTACTATAACTGTTTTGCTGCATGTGGGCCAGGATGACTGACTATTATTGAAGGAATAATGAATTCTGAATTATACCAGCAAATTCTAGAGGAAACTGTCAGCACATTTGTGCGTGAGCTGAATCTCAAAAGAATGTGGGTCATGCAGCAAAATAACAACCCAAACCACAAGTTATTCTACCAAAGAAGGTCAAAGTAGAATACATTTTTGGAATGGCCAAGTCAAAGTTCTGACCTGAATCCAGTAGAAATGTTGTGGAACGACCTGAAACAAGTGGTTCATGGAAGGAAATCCACCAACATAACCAAGTTGCAGTTGTTTTGTTTTAGAACTTGTGTGAAAATCTTATAAAGTTATAGGCCATATTTATGTGTAAATTGTAAAGGGTTCACAGACTTTCAGGCAGCACTGTATGTCAGGAACACTTTTATATTATATAATAAAACTCAAATAAAATATTTAAAAAACTATTAACTATTTACTAAAACTATTAAAGCATCTATGATTTTTCTTGACTTGACTGGCCAAGTTCATTGCTATACATGTGTCCCACTGAGCATGCATTTCACTTACTGAAGACAAGACTGAAAGCAAAAAGATTCTGACACTCAGGAAGAAGTGAAAATGGCTGCATTACAGACCTGATAGAGCATCACTAGGGACGTTACTCAGTGTCTGGTGATGTCTGTGGGATGTGGACTTCAGACAGTCCTCGACTGCAGATGATGTGTAAACAGTTTTATTCAGCTAAAAATATTCAGATTTGTTCACCTGACACAATGGGACACACTATGGACAAAACCCATATGAGATTTTTCTAAATGTACAATAAATAAATAATAAATAAATAAACAATAAATTAATGCAAATAAATAAATGCATACATACATTAATATATTTTAAAATTAAAAGTGACATTCTGCACATCAGCCTGATCCAATTTTAACTTTAATTAAATAGCCAAACCGAATGACCAGGAAATATTTACAACATACCACTTGCGAACTGTTATGTATGTACTGTAGTGTATTTTTCTGATTCCTATTACTGACATGTCAGATTAAACTAAAAGCATTATCCTCCCACCTTCAGACCTAAGCAAGGCTCAGACTGAATTGAACCACTTAAGATAAAACCTTCATCCTTCTAATTAATGATACAAGCCAATAATAGCGCCATGATTTGTTGATTTGATTAAAGAGCATATAATACTTCCCATTTCTGCTCTGTTATCTGCCATTACATAAGCAATAAATATTTTCATAACAAAGCAAGATCCTCTTAAACTGCCAGATTACTGTTTTGTATTATAAACACCTATTAACTCACCAGAAAACTAATAGTAAATTGAATATATCATATCTTAGCTTTCTTCTTTACAGACATACACTGCCGTATACTCTGCCATTCAAAAGTTGAAATCATGTGTCATGCTTATATTGCTTTATTATATTCATTACCATATAGTATGTAGGTTTAAATGTTATATCCTAAGCTGCATAGTATTGTTAGATTGTAGTGTAATTGCTAATTTAAGCATTTAGGGGAAAATTACATGTTTTATTTAATCAAAACAATGTATTACATTATAAAAGGGAAAGTTCAGTGAACATGTAATAGTAATTACATCAAACATTCTGTTTACTTTTTATTTACTTTTTATTTTATTTTTTTTACATTTTTGATAATCGCTTTTGAAATAAGAAGCAGTTGGATAATAATTACAAACCCAATTTTAAAACTGTTGGTACAGTATATAAAATACTATAAACAGAAAGCAGTGATTACTAGCAAATTCTGTTTGAGGTGTATCAATTGAAAATGGTACAGAAAACACAATACTTAGCGTTTCTACCTCATCAACTTTATTTATCTCATTGCTTATTGTTTAAAATATACATTTGTCACATTTTAAACTAAAAGTTGGGATGAGAACATGTTTAGCATTGGTTTCTATCACTTTCCCTTTAA
Source organism: Megaleporinus macrocephalus (assembly GCA_021613375.1). NCBI lineage: Eukaryota > Metazoa > Chordata > Actinopteri > Characiformes > Anostomidae > Megaleporinus > Megaleporinus macrocephalus. The sequence continues at coordinate 33,864,145 of CM038707.1, forward strand.
AAGAACTTAAATACTTAAAAACTTAAATAAATACATAAACTAAACCAGTTTGAAAGCCATTCTTCTGTTATACAAGTCTCCAGCTTTAAAGCCTTAGTTGTTATGTTCTGAGCTTAATTAGGCATATGTTTTCATTAGGAGACAGGTCTGGACTGCAGGCAGACCAGTTTAGCACCCACACTTTCTGATTACGCAGCCATGCTGTTGTAACACATGCCGAATATGTCTTGGTGCTGTCATTAGTATGAAAGCCCCAGAAAAATACAGGCCAAGCTAATATTTCCAGCATATGGCAACATATGTTACTCCAAAATGTGTTCAGTATAGCGTTACTTTCACAGATATCCCACTCATATCACTCCATACCAGGAGTGTTACAAAGCCAGTTTTAGAGGAGCCTTTTTCAGACCTCAGTAAGTTGTAAACCAATTATATTTGATCTGGTGGAGTGGCTCCTGTGGGTCTTTATCTTAATTACTTATATCTTAATTACAGACATACAGTACAGATTTGTACTTATTGCTTATGAATTGTCATTGGTTTTACTAAGGACTGGCCTATTTAACATTAACATTAAAGGAGCTATATTTAAGATGATATAAGATGACCGCTTCTACTTAAACTTCACTCCTTCACTGACATCTCCAGCTGGAGGAAAACAGCTGGGTTTTTGTTTAAGTAGAAGCAGTACTCATAGTAGTGGCACACAAGAGCTTCAACTTTATTTACTCTTTCATTCATTGGCTACCTTCAACATGACTGACAGGAGATTAGAATATGCTGTCAAGGAAGTGCTGCTTCTTCATCCTCTCATGTTGGACTGATTTAACTCAACACTTCAGTGACCCACTATCACCTCCCAAGGAACAAAGTAGTATTACAAGACAGGATTAATCAAGGGTAGCTGGTTATCATGCTAATTTCAGTAGATATCTGTACAACAAGATACACAAATACTCTTTTTTGACATTTCATCAAAACTGTAATTTCTTTAAATTCTGTTGGTCATTTTAACTCATTTTGGAATGTTTTTAACGTAAGCTTGAATTTTAAGATGCTTCACATAGTGAAAGTGTGAATAATTGAGATATATTATATGCACTAAAGTCAATAATATCAATAACATTACTGAAAACTCATTATGTTCCTTGCTTTCATATTTCTCTTCATTATTTGAAACAATTGTATCAGTGGTAGCCACAAACTGTTGTTTACAATAAGATAGCCTCAGTGAAAAGGAGTCTTAATCATAACACATTTTTATGTCCCTCAGTTTCTCAACCTGCATCCAGAATTTCTTTAAAAGGGTCTTATTATGCTTTCCCTGTCCTTTAGTTTGTTCCTTTAGGCCAAGAAGAGTTTGTTCGGTTTTGTAGCCGTGTCGAGAAGACACTGTGTTCTGAGGGAAAATCTCTCTCTGCCTAAGGTACAACAACAAAGCAGTCAGTGGTTGAAATTAATTTTAACCACTATTCCAAAACATTTTACTGTGTACCTGGCTCTTGGTGGACGACCGCTTCAAAAACGTGCACAGTTCAATTCAGATTTTTGAAGCTCTTACTTCTGAAGGACAAAACAGTTCCCACCTTGTGTGGACCAACAGAAGATTTAGGTTCACAACCTGTAAGTCTGCTTTATTATTTTTTGTATTTGTGATGCCTAGCTACTAAGACTGCTGTAAGTGTGTGTGAATATGTTGGCTAAGCTAAAGACTCAATGCTGTAGGCTTTCCAGCCAGTGAGTCTAAGGTGTCAACCAATCTTATTGTGTTTTAGCAGTTTTACTGCAGCTGCAGGTTCACTTTTACCCAAATATAGCAATGTCGATTTCAAACACCAGTTGATGAACAGTGTTAAGTGTGAACTGTGGGTTCAATTACAAGCTTTAATATTACAGCTGCAATCTGCTGTAGACTAGCTTACTTTCTAATGCCCCTAGCATATTTTTTACACATGTATTAGGCCGAGTTCTGCCTGCCGAGTTCTGTGAACAGCTTGGAAACCACCAGACACCAGTAATGAATTCTATGGAAAGGTACAGCTTGGAAAAAAATTGGGCCCTAAAGAAACAACACAAAATAGTTTGCCTACAGAAAAGCATGCAAATGTTCAACAGTAAATAAACCTTGTTTATTCATAAACTTTTCTAGAAACCCACTTCCCATCAGACAGCATTACAATTTCCTGTGCATTATTCAGTTTCTGATTAGCTGGAGCCCTGAGAAGCTGACAGTGTTTCTGGACACTGTTAACACATTGCTTCCACTGTACATACAACTTGACTTGCATTTCTGGATGGTGTTTATCGACTATTCTTTATCACAGACATACGGATGCTGTTAATGCAGTATCATCTGAGGACTTGGATGTTACAAGTATTTGTTTGTAGCTTTTGGCCTTCAGCAATTTCTTTGCATTTCAGCTTGTGCCCCAACATTTTTTGAAAGTGTAATATTGCAGTGCTATGAAACTTTAGTTGAACGGGACAAAATGATGACAAACTTTTTAGGATTCATGTGCACATGCACTTTTAGCAATAATAATTATAATATATAAGACAATATGAGATAATTTTAACAATTGTAACTGCAGATTTTAAGCTGAGTAAAGAGCAGAGTCAAAGAAATGATAGTAATGTGTTTTACAGAATAAGAGTCCTGTGTCAGAAGAAGTGTTAAGGCAAGGCATTAGAGGTAAAAGCGCTTTCATGAATAGAGAAGTGCTTGATCATGTAGAGATATATTCCTTAGCAGAAGGGGTTTAAACAAGATGCAGAGTGAACCAGATAGCCAGTGTAACTAAAAAAGAGAGAATTGGGGGGCCTTGAATATTTGAAATGAAAGAGAATTCTGGCAGCTGAATATAATAAAGAGAGAGGATGGCTTTGTCAAGAGAATTGCTGTAGTCTAGACAGGACAACATAAAAGCATGGAGAGTTTCAGATCTTTCATGGTGAGTATGGGGCAAAGATGTACAATGTATAGCAGTGAAAAAAAGGGTTTGACTAATGCCTTAATGTGAGATTCAAAAGAAAAGGATGAATTCAAAACTACACCTTTTAAAACTGTGTCTAAAATCAGAGTAAAGTACAGTGAACTGAATCAATGAGTAAAACTGCAGCTTTGTCAGGGTTTCATTTCAAAGAGTGCATCCAATGTTTCCTCCTGGTCGCCAACCACTCGTCCTGGAGATCTACTTTCCTGAAGACTTTCGTTTCAAACTGCTGCCTCCCTCCTACCTACCTAACACTAATGTTTTTAATCCAGCCAATCAAGAAGAAGTTACGGAGCATATGTGGCAGATTTTTTGATGTAACCAGACTATGCAAGAAGGTAGATCGTCTAACATCTCAAATAAAGGACACTAAAGCAGAGGATGGTAGTGAAAGTTTTGGTGCTCAAATAATGAAAAATGATCTTACTGTGTATCAACATACAGATAAGGAGCAAATGAGATGGCCAAGAATGGATCCCTGAGGGACCCCTTAGTATAGACAGCAGACGTGTTTTGTGCTTCTGGTAAACAATACAGCCTTGTTTCAAACGTCAGCGAAAGCAGTAATTTCTAACACATCTTTAGTATGGCTCATGTCAGTGCTTTTCCTACTTTGTGACATAAAACTAAAATCAACAGTAAAGCAGGTCAATCTGTTGTCACCGAACACTGTCACTGTCAGAGAATGTGCCGTGGAGGGTGTGAGAACAAGCGTGGCACTGTGTCTCAGGAGCTCTGCTGACATTTGCCCTCCGCACCTCATGTCACTCTAAATCAAGCCAAGCTGATCAATGCTGAGGCATGTGCATTCACACACAGCCACCCACGCGGGCGCGGGCAAACAGAAGAGGCCGAGACAGAGGCACGTGCCCGTGCACACATAGTAACAGACAAAATATCTCTCCTTCCAGATGGGTGACTGGCTGGGCTGGCATTTAGCACTGCACATGAGGGGAGAGAGATGATGCAAGCCTGCACCAGTCAGCCAAAACAAAGCTCAATGAGTGATGAATGCAGTCTCCTGCTGCCTCCCTCCGCACATCAAGGGCACATCATCGTAATCATCATCCAGCAGATTAGCCTGGCATACACTCAGCTTACACAAGTTACAAGCTGCACACACATGGGGGTCAGTGAGGAAAAGGCACTGGAGTTGGGCTTTTAGAGCCTGACTTTGATCCTGACTAAGTACAAAAAAGTGAGTGGGCTTATGTGCGACTGAGTTATGATAATGGAGCAATCCGATTGGATTTGCAGCTCAAAATAAGATTGTAAAAGTCAGAAGAGAGGGTTTGTTCATCCCTCACGCCCCCACCTGGATGCTTAGCGAGAGCAGCTTAAGCACTAGCATGCATCACACTGCTCCATCCAGCAGTCTTAACACGGGAACGCTTCCTCCTTGTAGCACGCATGCATTAGCATCAATGTCATCTGTCAGTCCCCCCACCCCCCCTCCAAAACTAGATTTGTTGCTGCTAGAGTAGTCTGAAAGCGCTAGCAGGAATTTTACCCCAGCACAATTTTATAATGACTTCGGCTAAATCATCATTACAGCGCTCCCAGTCTATCTGTCCTGTAAGCCTCATTAGCAGTGAAGTGGGAACTCCGTACTCTAGCTCTGCAATTTATGAGGCCCATCACATGTATGTCTCTCAGGTATTCACATGGAAATCAATGCAAAGTCCCTGGTGGAGGAGCTAACAGTGAAGGTGTGCGCTTGGGTAGTTGGCCATGACGCATGAACGACAAAGCTAGTGAGCAGCACCCAAGCAGAACGTGGACAGCAGGGATTAGCAGCAGCCGAGGTGATCACCGCGAATGCCTAATCAAAACACACTCGGGCCTCCTCTGCAGCACATGCATTCTGCATTCCTCATCATCCGCGCTTCTGCATGCATGCATATTTATGGCCATCTATCTCGCAGCGCTAACGCTGACACGCTAAAGTTTACACCACTGCCAATCACACGCACACACTTCAGCAAGGAATTAAGCAGACGACCTATATAAAGCGGTGGACAAATGTTTCGGCCACATGGCTTCAATGGGGTTTAGTGAGTTTTCATATTAAAATAATCACTTCCAATCTGTGGCTGCTGACTCATAGACAGCAGCCCTTACTCTCCTGTCAGAGTGGAAATAAGCAGCCAACTGATTTTTCATAGACTCTCATGAAAATAAATCCTAATTGATTGAGGGAAGGATTAAAAAAATACTTTTTTCCTCCTACCTGGTGGAAACAGGCTTTTATACAAAAAGCATGTGAGCCAAACGGGGATCTGTATTGCACTGTTTATATATTAAAGGATGTTTTTAGATAATCTACTAAACTGGCAGCCCCTACCAGCACAAAGTTCTGGTAGACCGATGTGAACTTTAATAAATCTGCCCCTTTAAGCACAACAAGAAAAATAAGCATTACTAAGAAAAAGTTTCTTAGTAAACCAATTCAGTAGCCGTCTGTGATTTTGTTTATTTATTTATTCATTTTGCTATTAAACCACATGGCACTGAAAGACTGTTGTTTCTTGTAGGATTCGATTGCAACACTGTATCACAGTAAAGGTTATCAATTGTTTTAAAGGTTCTTTACACTCACACATCTCATTTACAAAAAAAAAAAAAAGATTCCTTAAAGTATTATCCATTGAAACGTTACAGCATTGGGGTCTGACTTTAGGAAGCTGGCCTTCTCCAGGATGTTTATGTATTTCAGTGCTAAATGAGGGATTATACCTTAATTTTGGATGCCTCCCACTCAGTTCATGACCTGTTCTTCTGTCTTCCCACTGGCAAACGAATCATAGCATGCAGGCCATCAGAGCACTTAATAGCAAAGATGGACTTTCTATGTATATCCTGCATCTTTTTCCAATAGCATATTTTTGAATGAGTGGAATCTGTAGCATAACCTAGCTAGTAGATTGTATATTGCACTTTATATGTGTATATTGTACCACATTCTTGGGATATCATGATGTCTCCCCCCTTTAGGGAGACTTCACTTTGACTCTTCATGGCCAGATCCACTCTCCTTCACTGCTTACACCTGCAAGTGATCAAGGACACATTAAGAAGCCACTAGTCGCAGGGTTGGCAGCTCAAACCCTGATTTCTCCTTCGCATGGCTGAAATGCCCCTGAGCAAGGCACCCTAATGCACCCTGGGTGCTGCTGCGTCAGCTGACCACTCCTTGTGTCTGACACTGAAGCTTGATGTCAACCCATAATAGTTTTCTGATTTTGATTTCCAACCAAGGTTCTTTCTCAGCTGTAGCTTAACGTTAAGCCATTGTTGAGTTTTGATGTGAAACCAGTTTTAATTTTGAACATCTGTCCTATGTCCACTATCTTTCTGATGACAGATTGCTGTCCGGGCTTGCTGGTTGTATTGTTGACAAGAACCATCTCAAAGGACAATTCATGTCTGAAAATGGTTCCTCATGCTTCGTAAGCCATTCAAATTTGAGCCCAGTGAATATTGGCCTCGTCATACTGGAATATGCCTGTGCCATCAGCGCCTTCAAGGAAGCCATCAGAGAAGAAAAATATCAATTTCTCAATGTACTCCCAAGTGAAGGTTGGGTGAAAATAAAGGTTGATTGATTGATATTGATTCAGTGCATTTGGGGAATCAGATGACTATTTTATAACCACATAACATTGCTAAGCCTCGTTCTGACCAATTGAAGCAAAAACAGTTAATAGCACTCCCTCCAGAGGCTTGTACAGTGGGAACTATCGATTAGCCTCACTAACAAGTGTTTTTCTTATGGCCACACAGCTGTTCAGTTCTGGTTCTGTGAGTTCTCGTCACATGTTGTATGTGGAAATGCTCTTACTTTCACTTTTAAACATAGCCGAGCTGTGAGTTCCACTTTTAATATTTTACCATTTGACTTCACCAAGCGTTTAAGTGATCTCCGAATTGACAGTTCACAACTATCCTTCTATGTTTTAATAATACATTGGACAGCTCTTAACCCAGATTTTTCTTTGCTTGATGCAGCTTAATAATTTGACCTTAATAATTTGAACACAGTAACATATTTTCTACAACCATGGGGTACACCTTGGTTGTTTAAAAAACTGAAAAGCTACTTGTTGCATAATTTATGGCAAATGTTTTTAGCTAAAATGTTTTCATTGCTGTGCTAAATATCCAATCAAATGTTCTTAAGTATTTGCTTATTTAAATCCAAACTTTTTTTTGGCCCGGCAGTGCAGACCCCACATGTGGTCTCTTATGTTGTATACTTTTAGGGCGTTTTCACACCAGCACTAGTTAGTCCAGTTAAAACAAACTCTGGTTCGTTTGAACCCTTGCTGCGGTTCATTTTGGCAGGTGTGAAAACAGTAATGGCACTCGGGTGTGGACCAAAACAATCGCACCGAGACCCTCCAGAGGAGGTGGTCTCAGTCCGGTTCCAAACTAACTCCGGAGTGGTTCGTTTGTGGTGAGAACATGATCCGACCTCGATCCCACCCAAGTATTAGGTGTACTCCACAAGTTTGATCTAAACATCTCCTGCAGCCAGGTGTGCTTTGCATTATGGGATGCGGCAGATCATGTAAACAGAGAACTGGATAACTGTAGCAGCTAACAGGGTGAGGACAATGAACCGAGGTCTCTCTTGGACTAGCAGTGAGGTACGCTGTATACTTAATATTTGGAGTGAGCTGGGTGTTCTGCAGGTGGACTGTAGTTTGGTATATTATCAGATTATTATTACAGCTATGAACAGATGCTGTCTCTGCCGCTGCTCCGTGCTACGCTCTACAAGAAATGCGCAATAGTTTGGGAAAACCAGGGGTGCGTCCGAAATCGCATACTAGATCAGTACGTACTCAGTTGGAGCTAGAGCGCTCTGCCTTTCTGGTAAAGCAGTGCGCTCTATCAGTGTGCGAGTGTGCAGTATACACGCAACCTCAGACGCACTACGTCCGCCATCTTACCAACATCCTGTGACGCAAGACCCACTATTCATTTCAAGCTCATTCAAGCCCTGTTTACTGACTGATTTAGAGACTGTTTGTGACACTGTTCTGAGTGTTTGTCTAAATATCTACTCACGCGGTGCCTATCTGTAGCTCAGAGAAGACAAAACAGGATGAATTTAACCATTGTTTACCTCAGAAGCAGCGCTAACTTCTGTAGCGGAAGTTTACTAGCCATAGCTACGTACCTATGCGTTACCGCACTTTCTCCTCCGCTTTGAATTCCTCTGCGGCTCCGATGGAATTCTGGGATAGGACAGTGTGCTGGGGCTGCATACCTAAAAATGTCTGCCGGTGCAGTACGTCATCCAGGGACTTTTTACGTACTGCTTGCCGGGCACTACGTATACGGACACCCTAGTCACTCTCGCGCACTGCTTTTGCGTACTGTTCAGTATGGAAGTACGCGATTTCGGACGCACCCCGTATCTTCTCCCTGTGTTTACTTTCTTGTTCGCACGCCAGATAGCTCTAACCAATCAGAGGAGACAACGTGCTCACGTGGTTTGTTGGGGCGCATTCTGGTGCATTTTGGTTTTTGCCTGTGTGAAAACAAATTTAACCGAGGGGGGGGGGGGGCGAACTCATTATCTGATCTGGACCAGTGAAATGAACTACTGGTGTGAAAACGCCCTTACACATACGCATTATATTCATAATGCAACGTTATTACTGCCATCTATCTCATTCCTTACTGGCAGTCATCTGCACTGTTTGCTGCCACTATTTATTTTTGGACATTGTGAGGCATACATGACTAGAATGTGCAGCCTCCTTCTTGTGTGTACAATACCTCGTCACATTCCTTCATGTATACTTCTATTGGGTTTTACATATACGATCCTGCTGCTGTAGTATAAGAATTCCAATGTATTTTTGAATTCATATGACACTAAACCATTTTTTAATCTAGATCCAGGAGAGGGAGCGCGTGTAGGAGACAGAACGGTCTCTCCATTTGTCTTTTCTGCCACCATATACTGTCTGCCATTACAAAGTTCTCCATGGGAAGTTAATGAGAGCTAATCAGGCTATGTGTGTCATGCTGGAGCATCAGAGGGCTCTCTTCCTGTCAGAGACGGGCTTTGAAAGCTATCCAGGTGGCAGATGAGAGATGAGGTCCCTTTAATGTGTGCGATGATTGCTTTATCCCATTGTGATGAGGAGTCTGTTAGGGACATGAATAACACATTAGTGTAGCCTCTGTCTTATCAAAAATGCCAGAGAGAGACTCATTGGGGATGGAGACGGTTTTAATTTAGCATGAGATGACTGATGAGTGGTGAATGAGTTATTGTGACGGATGACTGTGTGCAGTTATACGATTGAACTTTGTGACCTTTTGCCAGACTGCTTGCTGAACTGCAATTAATACTAGGTCTCATCCTGAAATTCAAAATGCCAATCCCTTTCATTCACATTTCATCCACGGCACCATATTGGTGCAGTCAGAATGTCATTTTAGGGATGATCTTTTTCACAGAACCGGCTAGGAAGCATTACGTGGCAGAGAAATCGTTGTAGCGTGGCTAAGGACCCAAAGCCAGCTAACTAGCTTTCTTTACTGTAGTTGCTATCTGGGATGTGGAAAGTATGGGCAGAGGTGGACAAAGTACACAACTCAATCACTTTAGTAAAGTATAGATGTTCCTGGCCAAATATTACTCCAATACACACTAAAATGAGTCAGTCTGGAATACTTGGCTTTAAAAATACAAGAATACATCGTACCGGTCCTAAGAAAACATGCATCCCCATTTTTGTTGAGTTTTATTTAACACAGCAGCTGCCATTTACATTGTGTGAACATTTCATGATGAATGGACCAATAGAAATGCTCCAAAATCACTTTCCACTGACTTGCATTAAAAGTAAAGAATGTTTGTGGCCTCTCATGTTGCTGTTTTTCATTGGACAGCGACAATATCCTCAAACCATTGGTATATTATTTCCACAACACATTTGCAGGACCTAACAACTCGGAACCTACTCACAACCAACTGCAGTAAATATGATTGTATAAGTGAGCACTACATAACCACCAGTGGAGACATTACATAGCTCCCAGTGCAACAGCTAGATGGGTAAAAAGCCATAAAAATCTATAAAAAAGTAATTTGAAACCACCAAAGGCATAAAAAGCTGCCACATGTGAACACAGACAACTTTTTTTTTTTTAAAAACGTACAAGCTTACTGGAATTAAACTGATGTTCCCAAGCCTCAACTTGATTTCTCAGATTAGACAGCAATTTAAGGCGCTAAAGTTGGAGAGCAGCAAACATTTAAAATGATTTGTTTTTTCCTTAAAAAAAAAAAATCACAAACATGGGATTCAAATATGACCCTGAATTCTTTGGTTAGGAACCTTTTATTCTTGTCTACTTTGTATGCTGTAGTAGTCGCCACTATTACAACCATTAAGTTCAACCGTTCAAAAATGCACATGCATGTTGAGCTTGAGGGGTTTACTGTGATTGGCTTGTCGCCTGTGACTAACAAACATACAAAGGGAAGAGTAATAGAAATGTTGTGGAGTCAAAAGAACAAGATTTGCCTTTCAAAAGTTTCCCAAAAAACTGATACTCAAAAAACATACTGTACTACAGGACTCAAGTGAATTTACTTAAAGACTGTCCACCTCAAGGAACGGGTGCTGAGAGGGCTGCGGCACTCCCAGATTTCAATGTTGGTAAACTGCACCTATAAAAAACAACAGAAAAATGATTAAATCTTTAAATACTCCATGCAGGCTTTTTGTGAAGTTTGGATTTTTATTTTGTGCTGTTTATATAAGTTAAATATCTGCACTAATCGTGCACTGCTTAGGGGGTAGGAATATGAGCACTTCAATATTGAAAGATAGGCTTTAGTCCAGTTATTGATATGTCCATATAACCAGCAGAGACATGAGTTGAATGCTTTTATTGTATCAGCAGTGGGTGCACATTTAAGTAGCTGAATAACGTTTGGACATACAGCAAATATTGCTTTTTCTCTAGTGTCGCTGGAGTCTGCAGATATTTGTGTTAGTTGTATTGACGTTTAAAGTAAAGATTAGACATTAGAAGTCCCTCAGCATTGTGTCTGGTCTGCTCTTCTCAGTACCCCTTCTAAATAGCTGCTTGTCATGCATAAGATGCCAGAATAGAAGAAGTGAGTGAAATTTAGCAGAAGCAATCTTCTCTGACACTGCTTGAGAATGATTAATACTGTATGTCATATTGCATGCAGGATCACATTCTTTTTCGATTTGTTTTCATTGAGCCTCCACTTTAGACCGCAGTAATCACAGGGTGCTGAGAGCGAATACAGGGATTTCATGCACTAGAGCTTATCCTCATAACTCATGGAGTTGTCTGACTAAAGGTTAAAGTATTGACATGACACTGAACTTCTTGCACTGATAAAGAAATGGCTCAACACTCAACACAATGAGTTGGTTCTTTTACTTGTTACCTCTTGTAAGTATTTAGGCTGTAAAAAAGTTCCTAAGTAGAAAAGTTAGAAATCATAAACATACTTGGCAGCAATGAATCATATACTTTTGGCTGTCTGTTATTTAATTGCCTGGTTGAAGGCAAATGGCCACATTTCTTCATTCTTTAATGTCTGAAAGTGCTTTGTCACGCCAGTGCTTTGAAAAACCGTGGTCTTCACCATGAAAGTCATTTCATAGAAATAAGTGGAAATAAGAAAACTTCAAAAGTCAAAACTCCTTGAAATCCTTGTTGGAATCTTCTGGCTTGGGGTATTTCGAACAAGAAAATATATCTTAGCACAAATAGTGTAAAATGTTATGTTCATATTATTTATAGCATAAGCTGCTTTTTATCTTTTGTCTCTTTCACAGTCATTCACACAGTGTGTGAATGACATTTCTTTCTGCATGCCATATTGACTGAAAACGTCCTCAGAAAATATAGATTCTTACCTGCGCTGCAATGCCAACTGACTCATGGTAGATGAGAGGCCATGCACATGTCTGTGAAGTGCCGGTGCAGTCATCCATGCAATGATATAAGAAAAGAAAAATCCAGGAGAGGTTTAGTTCTTTATGAGCAAAGATAAGTCAACCATCACTAAATTGGTGGATAACCTGCTCATCTCTAAAAGCATCATAATACTGAACATGCCATGTTGGAGCAACAGACACTGCCTTTAGATGTCTTTTTTTTCCTAGAATAATTATCCTTATTTCAACATGACAACACCAAGAAACATTCATCATGTGTTACAACAGCATAGCTGCGTAATCAGACAGTGTGGATGTTAAACTGGCCTGCTATCCAGAACAGCCTACTACTGAATACATGCATCTCATTAAGCTCAAAATATGACCGTGAAAGCCCACTATAGCTGCACAGTGTCATAAGGGTGGAGAAAGCTGGAGCTGGAGCAGACGAAAACGAGTGGGCGGACACACACGCAAGCTTTTAAACAGAAAGGGGTTTTAATAAAGAACAAAAACAAAGCACAAAGCACAAACTCACTACAAACACAAACAAAACAGAAGGCAAATAGACAGGCTTACACAGAGTGACCAGACAGGCCATCATGAGCTCACAGATACAGACACATAAGATATCTATAGGAGAAACCAACAACCAGGGGTGAAAACAAAGGGAATATATACACAGGGTAATAAGAGGGAAACAGCTGACACGACTGATGACAAACGAAGCACAGGTGAGAGAGAGAGGGGGGTAAGGGCGGAGACACAGAGCACATCACAACAAGCAGGAATGTAAACAGAAGCACATGGGAAAGACAGGATGTAAACACAGGCAGGTATGACAGGCTAGGAAACAGGGCAGTGTGTAACACAGCTGAAGAACGATTGCGAAAAATATTATGCTTTCAAAACTGGTTTGGTTTGTGTCTTAAGTCCACAAACATTCATCAAGAAATTTTTAAAAGAAAGTTGATGTGACACAAAAATAAATATGCAACTCTCACAATTTCTGTGGAACGTGTTGCAGGTATCAAATCTGGAATGAGCATATATACAAATAGATACATTGACGTAAAAAATCAATGACGTTTATAAGGTAAAACAAAATATTGTTGGCATTTTCAGTTTAATATAGCTTAAAGAGATTTTGACCACTGCTGTTTTTAGCATTTCACATATTCTAACATCTTTGGAATTGGGATTTTACACACTATCTATTTCAACTGACACTTTGAAGCCAGCTGTGGAGCTGGTTCCTGTGCAGTGTCTACACTGTGTACCTTTGTCACTGTGGTCTTTTAATGTCTTGGAATATGAAAACTTCAATATTGAAGGATAGGCTTAGGTCCAGATATTGATAAATCCATAGACTCAACGGAGACATGAGCTGAATACCTTAAGTGAGTTCAACTGTGCTTGGCTGATGAAAGTTTCTTACTTAGTTATAAAAAAAAACAGATTAAAGCTGAACAATTTCACAGATCCTAGAGTTAATGAGTAATCCTAATGCTATAAACCCCCTGCCTACATCATTGCCAATAAAGCTCAGGCTCTACAAATACCTCTGCAAATGCAGTTATTGTCACACTAAGTCTCTCAAATTAATGTTTATGATCTCACTGCTTCTTAAAGTCCTTACTGACTCATCTTGAAAAGAAAATGTTGCTTCTTTGGTTAATTGCTTCCTTTGGTCAGTCTACTCTCATTCGCAAGAGAGTTCACCTACACTACAAACAAGTGCTGTAGGTTTACAGGAGAGCATACTGTTTTCTAAAGTAGTCCAAATTTTATTGTTTAATGAAGTTTTTACAAATATAAAATGGGAATTCTAAGAATGTTGCTCCAATCTCTGCATTAATAAGGAGCTTAATCATTAAAAATAGAATATCTAATGTGTTTGCAAAGTTTAAAAGCTTTAGTCAAAATAGAAGAGTGAGCTAATAACTATGAGGCAGAGACAGAGTCAGTATTATTACATATATGATTCTAGTTATGTATAGATTTTAGTCATAAGTCATGAAGTCAGCTGTAAGACTCAGCCAATCGAGACACACACCCATCTCACCATGGCAACACATCACACACACCTGTCACCCATCAGTGCTAGCAGCAGCAGCTCGTTAGCACTTCCTATATAGCCTAGCCACGCGCTCAACCCAGTGTGTGGCATTGTTTCTCTAACCAAGATATTGTTTTGTTCAGCACTTACCTGTCTGTGGTCTCTGCGCCATCGTAAAAGGGTCTCTTCACAGGTCCAAGCAGACTTGGCTTCTCCACAGCAGGGTCCTGTCTCACTCTCTGGAGCCCAAGAGGATCTACAGTCCCTCTTATCTGCCTGACATTCACCTCTACCTGAGCCTTTCTGTTTTTGGTTAGCATTATCACTGGAATACCACCCTCATTGAGGGTGTTGTAGTGCCGAGACCACGGCGAGGAGCTATTAACCACTGTTTGAACTGTCTCTCCTAGGCTGGTTTCTCTCTCCCTTCTCTCCAGAATCTTTACATCAGCATGTTGGGTATGTAGTTACAATGTATCTCTAGCTGTTAATACTGTGTTTTTTTTTTTGTACAAATTTGTGCCACTGTGAAGAAATATTTGGTGTTAATAATCTATCAAGTGCCAGTGAGCTGCTACAGGTATGAAAAATGCTCTATAAAAGTAAAGATTATTTTTATTATTACTTATTATATTATGTGGAACATATTTCTAAGAGTATTGTGCTTATCTGCAGAGCGTAGTTATCTACAAGCGTGTGACTCATGCTCAATGTTGGGGAAGTAATCTATTACAAATGACTAATTAATCCTCTCAACATAGGATTTTTGTTCCTTATTCTTATTACGATCTAATAGTCCTTTTCACCCATTAAAAAAAAGATGTCTCAGTAACACCTTTCAAGGCCTGTCTCTAATCCCAGCCTTTGAACAAGACACAGCCAGTTGTGTTTGATTAAAATGATGAATGGCAAATGCTGTATGAACGTCTTCACTGACTCATCCTGGCAGCAGAATGTCACTTCCTTGTTTAATTAAAATGTTGATTAAAATGATGAATGGTGATTTTGTTTGAAAAACATCTGCATTATAATAATCTTTATGAATGAATAGTAGAGCTTATAGATCTGATTTTAAAGGAAACCAACATTGTTTAGCTGAGGTTGGAGCTTTCTCTTGTTTGAATATCTTTCTCTCTTAGGTACATTTTAGCATGATTAAATGTTCTGAAAGATTAGTGCTCACATTCACAATGAAGACATGCAGTAAGCTGTCATAGGTACCACGTATAAGTAACAGTGACAGTTGCTGAACTGTCAGCAACTGAAATGTGATTACAAGAATTAAACTTAACGTGCTGTGTTTCAGAAAGAAGTAACTACATAATTGTAATGTGTTACTTCCATTGTGAGGTTGTGCTCTCATTGCACAAAAGTCAGTTCTGAATTTCACACTACCAGGAGTTGTGTACAAGAAAACACTAGCTGAGATTACTTTCCTTGCAATTACAATAATTTATTGTAATTTTGATTATATATCTACTTTAGCATACAATCTTGTAGTACTGTAGATTATTGCATGCTGGGTGTTTACCATAGTTACTTTTTTATATGCTGTAAATGTACAGTAACCTGTCTAACAGTCACAAAATAGATGAACAGCTTCATTTAAAAAAAAAGGTATGTTTTATGATTTTTCATATAGTAGAACTTTTAATAAAATTATTTCTCTAATAAAAGTGTTATTAATTTCATATTGCATTGATATTTTGAGGATGTGTAAAGCCCATTCTCAACTACATATAACCTGAAAATAAATTTATCAAATACAGGGGGTCCTGGAGGTCTGGGACCCTCTTATGAATCTAAAAATGACAAATGTATTATTATTAGTTGTTTACCTGCTTTACCCATAATCTGCAAGCTAACTAGTGATGGAGCACCGGTCTGCCTTAAGGTGATGCTGTAACAAATAGTTTAACTGGTTGGTCCTTCTCGGCTTAGCACCTGTAACTACACCAGGATACACTTAAATCTAATAATACTTGTAAAATTGAAAACTTGTCTGAAGAGTAGGGTGGAAAGAATGATACTAATTTCTTATGTGTAATATATCTGTTAATGTGTGTAAGACACATTAAATCAGAAAACTAGAAACTATGTGACGATTGAGTAGGTCAGAGAGGCAGATGCATGTGTAAAGTTTGTTGTAATAATCAGGAATCAGTACAATTAGATACTTTATTAATCCCAGAGGGAAATTCGAAATCTCTGCATTTAACCCATTCATACAGTGAACACTCACAAATACGCACAAACCAGTGAACAAACACACTAGGGGGCAGTGAGCACACATGCCTGGAGCGGTGGGCAGCCCTACTACAGCGCCCATGGAGCAGTCAGGGGTTAGGTGCATTGCTCAAGGGCACTTCAGTCATATCCTGTCGGGTTAATGGGATCGAACCAGGAACCTTCCGGTCACAAGGCTGGTTCCCTAACCTCCAGCCCATGACTGCCCCCCTAGAGATGGTGCATGCAGGAGAGTTAATAATGATCAATACCAAGAAAACTAAAGCAAAATCTATAAAATTACTAGCTCACAATACTATCACAGTCACAAATGCCAGACAAAGACTAGAGGTGTAAATACTTAAGGGAAGACAGGGAACACCTGGGCCAGGGAGGTGCCAGAACTTGGGGACAGGTGAAGGACATGAGAAAAGGGTGGAGACAAAAAGGATCTAGGAAACAAAACAAACAGAGGCACATGGAAATGACAGGAGGACAAGCTAAAAAAAGGCACAAGGTAGACTAAAGAGGGAAAAACAGGGAAGGCCAATACAGGAAGTGACACTAGAAAAGAACTAGAAAAGAGCATTTCTAGAAGATGAATTGTTGAACTCAACATTTTGTTGCCATTGAAGTTAGCATCAGTGCCACTGTGACAATTAAGAAGCCAGCTGATCCTAGAATAGCAAGTCAACATGGGACCTCCAAATGCCAGGGGGTATTTCATACACTGAGCAAACCTTTACAGTACTTTATTGGGTGCCATTGACTTTCTGTATAACTGTAAAATTGATAGTATTTTTTCTACAGTGCCCTAACAAACCATTTCCAAGACCAACCCTGATAGTTATCAGTACAGTTATATACCAAATGTAGGCATTTTTTCTTTTTTTATGTGAACATGTATTCAAAAGTTATCATGAACACGCTCTAAAAGCATTTTCCAAAGATGACACAACTCGCCTGCCCTTAAAGCAGATGTTTTAGAAACATCTTGTTAAACACAACACATCTGCGAGCTCCAGTTAAGGACAACATAATGACACAAACTGTGTTCAAACTCAACACAAAAATGTGTGCTCCTAATTTCTGAAAGACTCTAAGAGGTTTTATTTCCATGAAATGAATGGATGTAAATTAGGCGGGAGTGAGTATGATAAATTAAAGCTAATCATTAGAAAAAAAAATCCCTGGAAGAAAATGACTTGCTTGTGTTTGAAACGTGCTGCTTCTGTAAATGAATGGAGTGGAGCCAGACAGAGCTGACTAATGCCCAGTAATACTCTGAAAAACAAGGTTAGGTAGAGATGGAGAAAGCAAACCTTATTTTCTGGCTGGTTGTAGCAGGCTGCAGTGAAAAAAAGATCACACACCATGCGTGCCTGTAACAAAATCAGTCATACTGGCACACACACACACACACAATTTTCAATGAGCCGCACTAAGGGGGGAAATCTGAGCACCATACAGTAAGACCATATTTGCAGGGCTAATTCTAAACCCCTAACTGGTAATGACTAACAGTGGATCACAAGGTGAAAACTGAAGAGGGGTGGGGGGTGAGTGGGGGTGGGTGGGCGACTTGCGTTAGTTATTTTTAGAGTCTATCAGGCTGCAGGGCTTAGAAAGAGTTAATAGAGTGTGGTACAGGATTTATTTCTACGGTCTGAGGTGAAATGCGCACAGAATGGCAATCCCATCATCCAAACAACCCAAGGCTGTATAAGTGCATCTCACTTTTTCAGCCAGTATTCCCCATACATTTGTATAATTTCATTCCATGCTATAGAAAAAAAACACCCAAGTTCTTCAAAGGGTTATATAAATTGATTGAGCAAGAGCCTTCTCTATTCCCATCCCACAGCAATGCGAATACTGAGCTACGCATCAGAAATAGACCTTCTTTTCAGGTGTAAGGGAGGAGGTGGGTTGGGTGTGAAGGGGGGGTGGGAGGTGGGGGGTGATGCCTGCATTCAAAATTGTGGGCCTGGCTGAATTGATGGGCACCATGCGTAGCACTTTTCTTAGAGGGAAATTATTTGCATAATGGGAAAGTGGTTCGAGTTGGAGCCGAGCGCTCCTCTGGTGTGAGGACAATCGCTGGAGTGGAAGAGTGTGATCAGATAAAGGCCAGGCTTCACTGGGGGGGGGGGGGGAGCTCCAGCTGCAGTAGATTTCACTGCTCTCTGTCTCTCACCTGCTCGTCTCATCGGCCAAACAACCTGAAGAGCACTGAGTTGGAGGCCTAGCACTAGGAGGGTTTATCACTTTCAAATTTAATGTACATTTTCACAAAGAAAGGAATAAGTGCCCCGGTGGTAAAAGCTCTAAACTTTTTCATCAGTGGTCTCTATATGCCATGGTTGCCCATGATTTTGGCCTGAGCCGAGCTGATATGCCTAAACCTCCTCCTCAGGTACAGTAGAGTAAGAAACTCTCTGTGATTTATATATTTGATCTATAAAATAAGAAGTTATTAAAGTTAGGAAGTTGAAGTTATTCCATTTGTCAGGTGATATTTCTAGATGTAGACTAGACATAAAAAGAATCAGCTTGCATAAGAAAGAGGAAAGGCAATGGGAAACTGGTGAAGAAGTGGAGTTACCAACCGGACCTAGAGCTAGCAGACCACTCTTACCATCAGACATACAGTATCCTAAGCTTTCATCTTTGAGAGATAAAAAAAAAACAGACTCCACTCTTGGCGTCTGTTTAGAAAAAATCCATGTGTTTCTGTCCATCCTTCCATTGCGAGAAGAGGGGACTGACAGGACGTGATGCTGTCAAGACGCCCTCATAGAGAAGAGAAAACAGATCAAAAAGAATATCATAAAAAGAAGCTGCTGGTGATCTTAGAACAATGAACTGTAAACCCTCCCCAAATCCAGACCTCAACATCAGTGAATATGTTTGGGATTACTTGGATCATAAGAAACAGAAAAAACAACCTATTAAGACTGAATGAGTGAAAGTGTGAAAGAATTTCAACAATGCAAGCTTTAAGAAAAGTGGGGGCAGTAAATACTGAAAACAACATGTTATGTTTAGATGTTGGGGCTTCTGTGAAATGTTCTGTTGAACATATGTTACGAGCCCTGGTCGTAATAGCCATTCTTCTTGCCTGTTGGTGGCTATGTTGGGTGTTTTTTCTGTTACATTGTGTTTAGGTACATGAATGACCACTTGGGGGCATCTCCCCCCATATAAGATCATCAAGCGGCCATCTTGATTGATGTTTAGGGTTCTCTCTCCTTTGACCTGACCTGAAAAAACTCCTGCCAAGACCAGCCCAGCATGCTTCATTGCTCCTTGCTTCTCTTGTACATTTGGTGAAAGCTTTGTTTGATTCTGTAAAAACTCTATATGGGACGGGTGTCTTTTGTTTACCCCTGCTCCCCTGTTTTAGTTGTAGGGCTTTAGGAGTAGTTTTGTGTATTTTTTTTGGTTTTGTTTTGTTTTCAGGTTTAATTAGTTTTATAACCTTTTGCTGTTTTGTTTGTTTTTTTGTTTACCCAGCCCTGAAGACTATGTTCCATCTTGCTATTACCTATTTATGGAAACTGAACTTGCAGTCTTCTGGTTTTAAACAATGTTTGGTCTGACGGGGGCCAGGAGAGAGAACCCACTCTCACTTTCTGTTATGGCCTGACCTTAAACCAGGTCGAACTTACTGGTCATTTTGACTGGCAATAAAATTAAGGAAGAGTTGGCACATTTTGAATACATGTGCCAGGGTCCCTACTTCTGGGCACCAGTGACAGCCACGAGAGGCAGTGGAGAGCCTGGTAGGTGCCTAACTCTGGTGGTGAAATCAACGTTTATTAAATAGCATTGTCACAAAGCAGCTTTACAGAAAATCCAAATTGGGGACCCATTCTCCTCTCATCGACACTGCATAGTAACATCATCAGCGATATGAATAGGAAAAATCATTACAATTGATATATATTATTGAATGTAGACAAAAGGTGGTCTCTGACTTTTGCAAAGTACTATATACTGCATTATTCTGTGCTCTTCAAATGTCAATACTACTTTTCTTACTTGAATTCTAAGAATAATAGAAAGTTCAGCATATGAAACATCTATCCACTCATCCATTATCTGCCGCTTAATCCCGCTAGTCGGGGTCATGGGGGTGGCTGGAGCCAATCCCAGTGTTATCGGGCCAAGGCAGGATACACCATTGGACAGTTCACCAGTCCATTGCATGGCCAACACTCACTTATGCACTCACACCTACAGGCAATTTAGAGTGACCAATCAACCTAACATGCATGTGTTTGGACTGTGGGAGGAAACCGGAGTACCCGGAGGAAACCCACTCAAGCACGGGGAAAACATGCACACTCCACACAGAACAGCCCGGACCGGGAATCCAGCCCAGATCATCTTGCTGTGAGGCGACAGTGCAAACCACTATACCACCGTGCTAACGGCGTATGAAACATATCAATATACTTTTAACATTCCTAATAAATATTCATTTAGGTATTGTGATTTATCATGAGGGCTGAAGTAAAACCGTTACCTCTGTGAAAAGATCATAGTAATATTAAGAGTGTGGTATTGAGTTAGATAATGAGACTAAAATACTTTTAAATGTGGTTTAATCAGAATAAATAAATAAGTTCACGGCCAGTCCCAAACTATTCAGACTCCACTTCTAATTAGGACATTCAGGTTCTATAGTAATAGGTGCTCCTTAGTTGCTGTCATTGTCAATAGAATAAGACGCTCTGGAGCAGCTGCACATGAGTCTAAGGTCATCATGCCCAATGCCAAAAGTCACTTATAGGGGTATTAAGACCCGCAGCACTGGGCTGTGGAGCAGTGCAGCTGCAATTTATTAAGTAATGGAGCAGCATCCTGTACCTCTGGGATGAGCTGGATTTGTGCTTGTAATCAAGAACTCCTCATCCAACATCAGTGCCTGATGTTATTAATGCTCTGCCTGCTATCAAATCCTCACAACAATGTTACAAGATCTATTTTACATTGCCTTCCTTACCATTACTACACAAAAGACAGACAAACTCCCTAATACCCTTTCTTTCAAAAAGAAGAGTGTTAGATGGACAGGTGATCTGTGTCTGTGTGTATATATATAGCCCTTGGCTTGAAAATGTCCTAATAAGCATTCCTCACACTTCCACAAGTCCTTCTATCGCCCTTGGCTCCGGTGTTTTACAAATAGGTTACAAATGTTTACCTGATAAATCTCTAAAAGTAGGCCTTTCACTTGTGGAGTTCTTTTATTTATCACTTGTAAGTGCATTGAGTGAGTTGGCATTTGATGATCTAAGAGATCGGTTCAAAACAGAGAGGCATTCAGAAATGTCACAAAAGAATGCACAAAAGAGAGAAATATCACTTCTTCTGGACCTTTTTGATGGATAATGGGCTTTGATTCTCAGAAGATGAAGAGAGCATGTAACCAAAGCTGTAATGCTCCTGATAAAAGCAGTACTTACTGTTGATACCAAATGCAACAATGAAAGGGTCTTTCCCTGTGCAATCAGGCTGCCACTCAGTTTCACTGAAAGGGCATGAACTTGAACAACACGTAAGACTACCAAGGGTGACATACACCATGAAACGCTGCGAAGTTGAGAAAGTTTAACTTTATGCAAATTGCCCTTTGATATCACGACGGAACAACCACTCACACGAGTTGAATCATGCACGCCTTCTGTTCAAACAAGACTGTGGAAGGATTCCCCCGGGACTGAAAATATAAATCAGCTCTGCAGCAAGAAGTTTGACATTTTCATTGCATGTTCACTAGTCTGTACGTGTAAGATGTGTACTAGGCTTCTGGTTTGGTGGAAATGGATTAAGCACTTTAAATGGCTTAAATGGGCAAATCAGTAGTTATTTATTATTGAAAATAAGATTAACTGGGGTCTGGGACAACAGCACCTGAAGTACTAGGAGCAGTTCACACTGGCCTTATATTTTGTGGACAGAGGCATATTTTTCTCTAGTGTTTTCAAAGGGAGAGATGCATTTCGTGTGTTATTGTTGTGGACCGAGCTCCTCTATATGTGTAAAGTGCTCCAGGTGCCCTGAGTTGAATAAAAAAATCTCAAAGTGGTAAAGCAGCCTAAGTTAGCTAAGCTCCTTTTTTGGGCGATCATAAGAAAGCTGGTCTATAGTGATGTTTGCAGTCACCCTGAGATTATTTGCTGTGTTTAAAATAGCATACTGTGTACTGTATACTGCATTAAGCACCAGTGTATACCTCATGTTCTTCATAGTTGATTATGGCAATCAAATTTTGCCCATTTTCCTTAGAACTCATTTTAGTCAAGACATTAGCCTGCTGTCTTTTAAAAAGCTGAGTGGTAAACCTGAGATACCAATGTTTTCCTTTATTTATTCAAAGTTGGTAAAAGTGGAAATGTATGCTAGTTTGACTGAATAATACTCTATATGTGATCCTGAATGCTGATGCCCTGCAGATTGTCCAGCTGAGACTAACTTCTATTTTAATCATTCTATCAAAGCAGCAAGTGATCTTTAACCCTGCTATAATGTTGCAGGTCTAAATGAACTGTTTCAAAGTTTTTTTGTTTATTTTATTTGGATCCCCATTAGCTCCTATAATGATAGCTGCTATTCTTCCTGGGCACCTTGAAACCCTTTCTGCTGGAATTTATTACTGCATGTAAATGGAAATAGACTAATTTGGGTACAGATTTTAAAAAAAGTTGAAACTGATATGTTTTCTTTTCAAATTTAAGTGATTTGTGATCTTTCCCCCACACATGCACTTGGCCCTGGGTGGAACAGTGGCGAAGTGAGCAATCTTTCTTTGAGTTGCATGTTCTCAGTGTATATGTGTGAGTTTTCTTGCAAAGCAGGCAATCAGGTAAGTTGCAAATACTAAACGACCCCTAGGTATGAATGTCTAGTGACCTGTACAGGGTGTTTCCTGCCTTTTGCCTTATGAGTGCTGGCATAGTCTCCAAGCAGTTGGAACAGTGAATGAATGAATGAATGAATATGAGCTTAAACAGGTGAGATTTTTTATTTGTATTAATCAACATGATTATTATTTGCCTAAAATGTTGAAAGATAATAAATAAATGAAATAAATGTGTGTAACATGTCTCATTTTTGAAAGACAAATTGTACAAAAAGAAAAAAGACAGTTTTAGATAATGTTTATGGAAACATAAACTACCGCTCAAAAGTTTGGGATCACAGTGAAAATTTCCTTAACACAACAGTGTTTGTAAAGAATGTTTTTCCTTCTGGCCATTCCATTTGAGCCTGCTTCAGATACTAAACTAACCTAGAATGTTGTTCTCCCTTTTATGCTCACTTATTAGTAGAATGTTTTTCAGCTGTGCATCACAATTGAGCAAGAGTGTCCTAACAACCAATTAGCCCAATAACATCCTTAACTTGGATTGGCGGCTGTACCAGGAGATTTAGGCAGAGGGCTGAGAATTGCTGATAATAGGACTATATGCAAAAAAATAGGCTTTAATACAAACATTTTTATTCTTTAAAAATCATCTGATACACTTACATTAATTGTGAAATGGACAATATTGTTTGTGAATTGCATCAAAATTGCATGAATTGCATCAAAATTGCATGAAATTAAATTCTAAAGTGATCTTAAACTTTTGAGTGGTAGTGTAGATATTTAAAAAAAAACTGTCCAATGATTAAACATGCACTGGGTCCATTTGACCCAGAAACATTCCTGATGTTCCTCACAACAGAATATAACAGGAAGGTTCAATAAAAAGCAGATATGGCCAGAGCAGCACATCTGTCTTCTATCTTTGAAACACTGGAGATATTTATATTGGTCACATACGACCTACAGTAACTTTTTCTAAGTTTAGTTTTTCTTTACTTGCTATTTAACAGCAGACTGGTTTCTAAGTATTTGAGTGACTGGGCTGCTCTGATATATACAATATTTTAGAGTACTTTAGGTAAGGTATATATATATGTTACCAAAAGTTCTCTAACATAGCCATATAGTAGTTCAGTGCTCACTCTCCTCTATGAAAATATCAGCGATGAGGAAGACTGGTGATTTCTGAAGCAGCTGCATAATAGGATCTTTCTCTCCGCATCCCTTTGAAGTCAAAGAGGCAGATCGGCAGGGTAAAGACTGCCACTTATGATGTGCCTTAGGTACAAATGAGCAGCATTAGTATGCTGGATCTCCCAGGAATATCAATGTCATGCCATGCGCTCTGGTGACCATGTCCAATCACTCCTCCTTTACCAGAGGATAAGAGAGAGAGAGCGGGAGAGAGACATTGTATAAGACTCAGTGTCAGGAAGCAGAGTAGTGCAGGCCTGTATGTGAGAAGAAAAAAGCATGTCCAATACCTAAATACATACTTCAGGAGTCAAATCAGTCTAATGTCATGCTAAGCACATTCTACCTTACTTGTCCATGTAGACATGATAGTTGTGAAATACATGTGAAATGCGGGTGCTGTAATAAAGATCCAACATCTTCTTCGAGAATGACTGTACTCTGCGCACATAGGCTGTTCACAGGGGTTGCATTTACAGTTTGTATCTGAGCGCATGTGTAGCATATTTTGAGCGCATGTAAAAAATATTGTTACATAAATGGCCACGTATAAATAGCAATGTAATGATACACTCCAGAATTCAATTAGATTCATAGTACCGGGTCTATGATTCAGGATTCTGATGATATTTTAAACTTTACTTAATGAAGAAAATTGATGACTGTAATGATGTTGCTAAGTTGTCTAATGATACAGGAGCTGGATAGAGGAATGCTGAAGAGATGATATTGATTGGTGCTGGTTGTTTAAACAATGCAGTTACTTTAGATGATGTAAGTAATAGAATGTCTTCTTACCTATTAATCAATGTCACGCATCCTGTCAGTTTTGCAATGCAATATCATGATTTCACAGTACATTGTTACACAACCATTTTACTGCACTGGCTATTAAATAATCTTAAATATCTTTAAACCAATGGTGTAATGCCTATTATGAAGATGGTTCCACTTGCAGAAGCATTAACAATGTTAAGCTATACAAAATGTATAAGATGTAAGAGAAAAACTAGGGTTTTGTCCATACTTATGGATGGACATACTACATATTATTTAGTACTTGAGTCTAGTACAATAATTTATCTACTTGTAAGAAAGTCATTTAGTTGTTAAGTCATTAAAAACTAGCTGTTTAAGAGATGTGCATTAGCTAGCTTACATTAGTTACCTTGGAGTTACCTGAGTAGCTCTGCTGTGGAGAAGAGGAAGTACTATATAAAAACAGTACTTTATGAAAACACCAGTCCAAGCAGTTATATTCAAAACAACACACTACGCACCAAGTACTGAGCTGTACACTGACTGGATTTTAATGGTTTTTAGGCAAGGACCCTGAATACAGGTGGGGTGGTGAAGTTTTGCTGAGGGAAGAGAAAGAGAGACTATGTTTTAGCTTTGAGTCAAGATAGGCTATGTTTTAGCATCTAGCTAAGTGAGGTTGTGTATTCTCCTGGCTGTTTCTGCAATTTTTTGGAATAAAGGTTCTGGACCAGATTCTGAGGAGTGTATTGAGGATTCTCAATACGCTACAACGCTTGTATTATTTAATCACTTTCCAATGAAAAACAAATATCTCCAACATTTTAATTTTACAAGAGAGGACAAAAACCTTTTGCCTTTTATTGTGAGTCAATTAAACCAAGCTATTTTGAAGCATTTCTATTCGTCCATTTCTATTCGTCCATGTAACCGCCATCTGCGGCCTTCGAATGGAGTGGAAAAATGGTAATCAACATAAATGAAGATACTTGTTTTTCTTTGGACAGTGATGCTTTGTATTTAATTCAGTCAAGCAGAGGACTTTTTCACCTTTTCACTAGCCATGTCTCCACCAATATTAAGAAGTGGTTATTTGTACCTGTATTGGGGAAGCAGTTGTGATAGTGTTTGTGTTAATAAACAGAATAAAATCCAATTAATCAAGGCACAGTGTTTAACGTGGCAGCTATGTGACCAACCTCCACAGAGTAAGTAACATTCATCTGTGTGATCAGATCCTGCTTCATTCCCAGTTTGAGTTGTTTGATCGTTGGTGCGGCGGCATACACTCAGCATACATCATATGGGTATCGGTGTGTTGGTATTGAGTAAGAGTAGATGAGCCAGGTAGCAGCCTTATACCCAATACCAGAATCGGTAATGATGCATAAGCAAAACTGATACAAAGTCATAACTAGCAGTAAATGGTGCACACAAATAGGCCTAGAACAGGTAGTTAAATGTGACAGCCTTATGTCCTGCTTCGTGACACCTGCCCTGTAACGGTGAATTCTCCCATGGTTTCGGTTTCCTATCTATATGATGCAACTTTCCACGTCATGGTTTAACATGATTCAGCTGAAGGTTGTCATGTCAGGACAACTCATGCCATCGTATGTCTCCTTCTGCCAAAGTTGTGCAAGAAGTTCTAAATCGCACTCATAATCCACATTTTTGAGGAGGATTTGAATATTTTACTGACTGATGGAATTTAGCCTCCATGCAAATCGATTTGGTTTTCAAATTTCACCATGGGATCTTGTCTCTAAGCTTTTGACATGGCTGGCGGCCGGAAGGATTTGAGGCTGCGTTTTTCTTGTGCAGGCTGTTCCAGTATCAACAACCCACCCCAACTCCCCCACTCCACCCCAAACCCAACCTCCACCCTCCTGAGACTACATTGGGCCTGACTGTCCTGTGCAGGCGAGGTTCAGAGCACATCCCAAATCTGATACATGCAGAGGGAAACAAGGTAATACTCCCCAGCGGTGTAATTCTTCAGGGTATGTTTGGAAGGCTGTGGCAGTGGGTAGCAATATTTTATTCATCTCAAGGTTAAGCATCATGGGACTGGAATAATCTGATTATTTAAGCTGATCTTCCGTTAATATCCTCCCCGCAAGTTTGATTGTGGGTAATCAAAGCGCCTCCATGTTTATTTGAGTGAAATATATCTATGTATATGTGTAAACAGACATTAAAGAGAAGCGGTTGTTGCTCTGCTAGACAAAATGTCATTCGCGCGGTTAAGTTTATTTATCAGATCCACTTTTATCAATGAATGCCCTCAGATTTAATAGAGATGATAGAATTATTTGGATCTCCTATGCATAATTCAAGCGGAGATGTTTGGATGCTCAGCAGGCATGCATGCCTTTTCCTTCTCTGAACTGGAACTAAACTAAAATCGCATCATTTATTAAACATCTCCACAAAAAAAAACTGCCTTAGCTACAGCCTCAATCGGCCATTGTGCTCAATCCATAATCATTCAAAGAACAGGCTTACCACGCTGCGAAAACGAGAATCAAAGTAATTTGTATCTATTGTGCTTGTTTCAGTGCTACAGTCTTCTGAACGGTGAGGATACTTCTTATTTTGCTTGCCCCTAATTGATGTTTATTCTGTATTGTTGTCAGTACAAAGCCTCCCTCTCAACAGTTGGGATGCGGTTGGTTTACATAAGCGGTCTAATCTTCAATGCTGGTTGTCTGAGAAACAGAGCAGTACATACATTGTGTGCAAAAGCTCTCTCCAAAGGGTACTAAAGTATTACAAACAGAGAGGAGAGTGAGTATGCTTAACCTCCATCTGTTTGGTGGAAGGAAAGAACCAGAGCAGAGCTCTTTTACATGGAAACCAACACTCATATTATTACCTGAGAGGAGAGATTCATGACCGACTAAAGGCAGCCAGCTGAATATCCATTAGACTGAACAGCTTCTGACGTGATATTAATAGAGAAGCTGTCATGATGGGGATATAAAGTTATATTACACAATACTTACATTACAAATGTGATCACTGAAGCAGAATGACACAATAAACTGACAGAATGGACAGCGGCGTATTCATTTGAGCTCTATGGCCGTGCTAATCCGTGGGCTGCTAATTATCGCTCCTGCTATGAGCCATCCGACAGTAAAGCAATAACTCTTATTTTTTGCACACTTTTAATACATTTCACACTATATGGCCCCAGAACAGGACATTATGCCAGTATATATGGCTCTGCTCTGTGACCACTGATTCTGACCCATACAAATCACAGAAATCATGCTCCATTGAGTTTCAGGAAAGCGTGCAAGATGACTGGCAGACAAATGCTTAGAATAAAGGGAGTGAACAAGCAGCCTCAGATGGAGGGAAATATACAGGGCTATGAGCAGAGAAGACATGCAAAAGGATCCGCTCTCTCCTGAACTGGGTTTTAACTTGTTATAGTTGTTATAGCGTTAAAAAAGAAGTGCATTTGTATGAAATTGACTGGCATACCTGCTGCTATTGGACTAAAGAGATACACCCAACCAGGCAGCTCTTTTTTCTTCATATGAAATACGTGAGCACTGGATTAGTAGCTATATAGATAACTCACTCGGGAATGACTGGCATGTCATTTATTATTTATTCTCGTGAAACTTTTAAAGAAAACCTGAGGCTCTTAGCATTGACATGACACTACATAGACTTCTTAGTGCTTGACATTTATGTCTCATGGGAGCATAAACTGATATCTACAGTAAGTCCCTGTATATACATCAGTGAAGAAGTGTGATAATCCAGAGTAAGCAAGACGAAGGAAAGAATGTATAGAAAATATTCTTTAGAAATTTCTTGAATAATTAGTCATGAAATAAAACGGTAAATAAAATTATTAATTCAAGTTAATACATCTTTTACTATTACATTCAGCCCTACATAATTGTTGTTTTCCTGAAAGTAGGCAGATGAGAAACACTTTAAGCCCCAGGGAATCTAAATCTGTGTTTTCTTTCTAATTAAGATAATCTTGTTCCTCAGGGCCACAATATACTATATAAAGTGTGTCTTATGAATGTTGTCCAGAGTCTAATAAATGTCTGTTGTATTTCACCTTATTTATTTTCTCTCTATGTAAACTGGGCAGTCATAATATTGCAACATATTAAACAACAACATATATAAGCATTTCCTATTCGGTCTCATCAGGACTATTTTCAGTAATAGTCACATAAGATGGATTGTGATTTTGGTTTTGTATGAATAACGTAAGAATATTGTAAGAAGTGGAGACAGCAATGGTGCAAACCACTGTTTGGACATAGAATTGTCATGTAATGTTACTATCGCAGAGTAAAAGGATTGTAAAAGTATTGTTGGTGCTCTTAGTACTAGTTTTGAATGTAAAAGCTCCTCCACACAAGCCAAAGAGAACACTCTTTATAGTTTTGTTATGTGATGAGAACTGGACAACGTTACTTAACAAGGTCGTGGATAGTTCTAGGTTTGGATAAGTAACTGTGCCATGCTGTATCATGCTGCCCGTCCACGTGTCCCTGTTTACGTCCTGTCTAGTCCACTTTACCTGTTTGATCCTAGTGTCTCCGCCTCCCACCTGGCCCGTATCTGTAACCCCTCCTGTTTCCAGGTGTCGCGTATTCCATATCTTTTTATATACCCTGTGTTTTCAGTCTGTCCTTTGTTGGTCATTTTCTAGGTAACATCTTGATGTCTTGGTATATGTCTCGTAGTATCTCCATCTGTTTGCCTTTTCGTTTGTTTTGTTTATTAAAAGTACTGTTTATTTAAGAAAGCTTGCGTCTGTGTCCGAACCTGCTGCGATCCTGACAAAAGGCCTAATATTAGCATAATAACCAATACCTAACATACACAAAGAGATGTGCAGTACACCAATATAAAAGCTCTGAGAAACCCCCTAATTCACTCTAGCTATTGCTAACATTAATAAAGTATTAGTGAGCAGTCTGCTAATGAACAGCTACTGTATTGTTAAGGCCTAATAAAGGAATTATAAAGTCATTACAACGTCTCCTACTTTATCATCAGGCAATTGCAGTTTCAGTCCCTGGTGATGCTGTAGCTGTACATGACTGGGACTCCAAGGGAGCATTATTGGCTTTATTCTCTTTGAATTGGTAGGCTGATCCACCTTCTCCTCCATCACTTATTGTAGATGATGCATGTGTCTATTAAAATATGTAACAGAACTGGCAGTTAGAGTTCTCCTCCAAGCATGTTGAGCAGCCCAAAGACACTGTGTTGTCTCAATTTGTAGAGGCAAGGCTGGCTTTATGTATCTCAGAGGAAGCTTGGGCTAGCGAGACCTAGCTAATGGGTGGAATTTGCCATGATTAAAATTGGTGAGAATTTTCCCTACATTGAAAGGTAATTAACTTTTTTTCCGTAATTTCTAAGAACCTATTGTCTGAATCTATTATTTTAATACTAGTAAATCTGAAAATGTATGTGGCCTGTAAATATTAGCTTCCTACGAGATACTAGTGTGTTTTTAAGATACTTCATTTAAAGGAAAAAAGGACTGTCACCATTAAATTGCAGTTAAAGTTTTCAGCTTTTAGAAAGAAAAAAAAGCTCCACAATTAGCTTATCTTAAAAATGACCTGTCATTTTGTCCGTCCTTCCTCTCTAAGGTGACAACTCAGCGCTAAGGGTCTAAAAGGATGTGTAGCTGGCAAGAAGCCCTGATTGCCTAATTCTGTTAATGTGGGCTAAGAAATACACAGAAATGGCCAGAAACTACAG
This sequence comes from Megaleporinus macrocephalus, assembly GCA_021613375.1. Taxonomy (NCBI): domain Eukaryota; kingdom Metazoa; phylum Chordata; class Actinopteri; order Characiformes; family Anostomidae; genus Megaleporinus; species Megaleporinus macrocephalus. Next base: position 33,894,970 of record CM038707.1, read on the forward strand.
ATTAATGGCAGCAATGAGGAACCAAACCATCCGTCTCACTCAGAGAGCAGCACGGCTAGTTGACCTATTCATGTTCCACAAGATTAGACACGCATCATTAAATGCTAGATAACTCTAATGACCCAACATTGGCAAACTCAATAAAACTGCAATGATGTTGCATTGCATCAGTCTGGTAAGGCTTGGCTGGCTTCGTGTGGCTGATAGGAAACTTGTGCTACCCTTCACCCTCCCAGCTTGGTAGCAACAAGTGATGGAGTAAACCTAGATCAGAGAACAGCAGGACTAGTTAGTTTAACCATGTTCCAGAAGGCTAGACACACATCTTTAAATGTTAGAAAACTCTAATTACCTAATATATGCAAACTCAATGAAATACATTTATTATTTAAATCAGACAGCTATATATTTTAGTTTGCTATGTTATCTGGCTGGACTCAAAACTCAGATTAGTTAGTAAGTAGCAAGGAGTAAATAGTAATAAAGATTCTGTCACCATGCTACCATTACCTCTTTTATATATTTATATATAATTTTATATATACACCCACATCTCATATGTTGTTATTTGTGACCCTGGCCCACTCACATATGCCATTATTTGACATGTACATACCAAAGCAATTTCGATATTTTCATGAATTTGTCTAATTTTTTATCAAAAATTCTGAAAATGTTTGCTAAAGCAGGTCTTGAAAACATGTGTCAGGACTAATATCTTTGTGCCAGCTCTTTTTTGATACCAGCTCACATTGTGTCTGGAGTGTAAGCTGAAAATGCAAGAATTTTGAAGATGATTCATTCTATTGCTTATTATTGAGTAAAAATAAATTATTAGGGTTAGGCTGGCATGGTGTTTGTTCTTTTTTCTGTGCTCTTGGGATCAATCTGAGTGCGAAAAACTCTGATAAGACAACTAAATTTGAGTTGCATGTTTACTTTAAGTTGTTTTCAATGTAAATCAATGTAAAATAAAAGACTACATATTATTTATATGTATCATATTTGTGGATGTTTATCTGTTTAATATGTTTAGTGGCATATTAGATATTTTGAGCGTAAGTTTAAGTGCACTAGGTTGTTTTGTGTTGGAACAACACCCCTTTTTAGTGTTGTTCCACCTCTCACTCTGTTGAGTGGTAATTTATTATTTTTAGTATTAAATGTCTACTTATTAGCGCTAAATTCAGAGTTAGAATCAGTCAGAGCATGTTTGGGACACTAGGTGAAGTTCCAGAACAAGGTGTGTTCAGTGGGGGATTTAAATGTATATTTAAATGCAGGATTTGCATCATGTTTTTTTGAGCTGGATTGCTTTTAGGATTGTGGCTGAAGCTGGGTGAAACCTCTCTGGACTTGGCAGGAGCTGTTGACTGCTCTAGTGTTTGAATTATGTTGTTATTTTAACTCTTTTGTTGCCAGATGAAGTGGATTTTGGGTGGCTTTTGGAGCAGAATTGCTGGCTGATGGGTGGTCAGGGGTGGGTGAAATCACATAACTCAGAGTGTGACCTATGTGATTTGATCTACCCCTGACCACCCATCAGCCAGCAAATCTGCAATTCAGTCAGAGTCTGTTAAAAGTGTTCTGATATGCGAATCAATCATGTCACTGTTTTTAACCATTTGTTATAAAATGAAGACTGAAAGCAGAAAGCTAAAATCTGGATTTTGGGTGGTAGCTTGTACCTATTTAATCACTGATGCTGACGTTACGGCTAATCAAGGCCAGGTGTACTGAATGTTCTGATATGTGGATTATGTGGCTTAATTCGTTCAAACGTTAGAACACAGCTTTGCATGTAGCCCACAAAATGTGGGCTTTGGGTTTTATGTGTTAAGCTAGATATGATTTATACCAGTGTTCTGTAAAGCTTATGCAACACAGCAGTTGCTGTAAAAAAACATCTCTGAACAGAGCATGGATAGGACAGATAGGCTTATTTGGACTTCTGATGACTCTGGCATTGCTGGGATTGAGAATGGGGTCACACTTATAGGATATAATCAGTTGCAATGAGCAGCAGTAGATCAGAAGTTGTTGGGTTGCTTTGAATTCTAGTCCTTAATAACAGAATGAGAATATAAATCATTCAACAGCTCTGATCCTTTTGCACCTCTCATTATTGAATCAGCCATTATTCTGTCTCAGTGACTCATTTCTTTATGGATAGCTCTCCAATGTTAATCAGGGCCTGGCGGAGTTTACATCCAGTGAGGAGCTCGTTCATGGAGACATTAGTGTATTATCACTGTTATGCTAAGGACCCTGAATGAAATGACTTTCCATCAGGTAAATGCTCTAAAAGCAAAACTTTACTATGAGTGATCTTGCAGTGTTGGCACATAAGAAATGAAAGCCTTCACCTATATCTCAGTATGCATTACTGTGCACAAGTTAGAGACCATCCTTCATCTATTTAATTACCACTCAAACCATTGAGCACAAATGATTCAGTTTTTCAGGAGATGCTTTTGAAGAGATTAGAAATTAGATAATCTATTTGCATGAAAAAGAGCAATGTCACAGGAGAATATGTGAAAAATATGTTATTAAAAATGTAATTATTTGGAAATATTAGAAAATGATATAAAGAAGATGGAGGCAAGCAGTGGTAGACCACCAAAACTGTCATTACCAGATAAACGGTACTTGAAGCTTTCATCTTTTAGAAAGATAGAAAAAAGCTGCACAGTTGCTTTTTATTTAAAAAAATATATATTAGGACTAACTCTGTCTCTTTTCTCCTTCTGAGGTAATAACCGCCCACCTGTCCTACTATACTGTTAAAGGACTGACCACCAGGGGCCCACAGGCACCAACCAGTTCTCCTCTCCATGCGCCATTTGCTACATCCTTGACTGCATCGCTGTATCATCCACCTGATGTAGCACCTGTGCAGTGTCTAAAGCTTTTGCCCTCAGACTCAGCTTTATGTAAATAATCTGTAAATACTGTTTGACCAGTGGAGTCTGGTTCCAACCAAGGTTTCTTTCTCCAGTTTTGAGGGAGTTGTTCTTGCTACCATCACCTCTGACTTGTTGCAGTGGATAAAGTGTTGTGACTTCATGTTTTGATGCTTTCAAACTCCTGTAAGGCTGCTTTGTGACAACATTGTTGTAAAAAGTGCTATACACATAAACTTGACTTGACTATACAGGTCTTTCTGGCCATCCTTCTACTGTGACACACAACTCAGCGTTATGGGTCTGAAAGGATGTGTAGCTGTCAAGAAGCTGCTACTGAGACAAAAGGACAAATATATATATATATATATATATATATATATATACAAATCTAACTAAGACGTTGCTGATGTTCTCGATACAATGGTCTGTTCACTCACAGTCCAGAGCTCAACATTACTCAATGCTGTTGTGAAACCAACTTTTAACACAAACCTGCAGATTTCTTAGAAAAACTGAAAGCAAGTCTGCTGAAAAGACTGAAGCGAAAAGAGGCAATGAGTGGACACAGTAAATACCTCCTCACTAAATTGATTAAGTTTCTGTGTATTTATTATGAGTTTTTCCTGACATCAAATAAACAATGATCTGTATACCATAAAGCCTTTTAAAAGAAAAGGAAGCAAAGGGTAAATTAAATTAGGAAGAAGTAATTCCATACTTAACCTGAATTAAGAAATTAAAATATTCTAAAGTAGAGCATGTTTATAATTACATTTAAATAAATGCAAATGAACAAAAAATAATTAATAATTAATGTGTTAAATAACCCACAATTCACAATAATCACAGCTCGAGGTTTTACCCAATTAACAGTAACAGTGACTTTTTCACCTAAAGCTGTAATAATAATAATAATAATAATAATAATAATAATAATAATAATAATAATGTTGTTGTTGTTGTTAAAATACAGTTAAAAATACAGTCTCAATGCATGGTCAACTAAATATACTTCTAAAGCAGCTTGTTCATACTGCGGTGGCCTCTGCTTTCTGGGCAGAGTGAATTAGACCATGATAACACGGCCTATTATCTTCTGTAAATGTCCATAAAGAACCTGGCCATTAGTCTCAGTGTGAAGCCAGGTGTTGGCCTCAGCTTCTGTGCCTGTCTGGTCCCAGGTGCAGTGTGTTCAGCTGCTAGTTCTCAGACAAGACCAACTCTCCACTTTGATTCCCATGCATCATTACATTCTGCCCTGTGAACAGCGACTGTGTGTCTCGCTGAACAGAGAACACGATGGTAGTCACTTCTGCTGAATTGCTTCGGGAGATTATTGAATATAATGTGCACAGACGTATCCAGTCCATTTCTGACTGAGGACTGAGAACAGAGAGAGCCTGTTTGGTGTGATACTGCTCACAGCCAATACGCTGAGCAGGTACTTTAGGACAAATAGTGAAAATGCCAGCAGGAAGCACAATTGCATACTTTGAGCCCGTGCTGAGCTATGCAGTGGAAAAAGGTGTCTTTCAGCCAAATGTGCTTCTCCATCTTCCCAAAATGCATCCATGAGCTCTGGCTCTGTCTTTGTTTTAAATACGTTCTTATCGTCTGGTTTCTTACCTTTTGAGCCTCAGTCCCAAAACCTGTACTCAAACTTGTTTTGAAACCGGTTGACTTGACATCTGTTCCAAAATTTCAGCATAGCGAGTAGTGAATACCGCAGTGGCCGGGAGAGCATCACAGCAATGCAAATGTTTGTGTAAGGCACTGTGCGGAGGCAGTTTCACGTAGGGAGTTCAATGGAAACATCTGTTCATTGTGTCTAAGTTCTCTCGCCAGCTTGCTCCTGCCAGTCCAGCTGCCTCTCTTCACTTCTCCTCTCTCCTCTCCTGTTCATCTCTGTCAGGTGGAGAAACCCTGGGGCTATCCACCATCCCCTGCTACCTCTACCATACTGCAAACACATTTTCTCTCCCTCTCCATCAGCCCAATTCACAGGAATGGAAAGTACTGTAGGCCTTGTATATCTAAAATAATCAATTCACAGCCTCTGCCACACTTTTAAAAATCAAGGTTTCTGAATAGTTCTTCACTTCTTCATATGGCATTGAACCCATATATTATGTGGATGTTGTTAGGCTTAAAATATTCTACCACCTTACATGCCTCATGTACAAATAACATGGGTCTTTAAAGAACCATTGAGGTTATTTAGGAAATTAAAAGATATTTTAAAGGCATGACTCCAAATAAACTATGTACTGTATGGCATATCGAGCATTTAAAGCATAATTGTTGGGTTCAGTGGTGCAAAACAAAGCAATTATTTTCTTAAAAATGACAACATCCTGTAAAATGAAAATCATTTATTGTTATAGAAATTCTACCTTTTACTGTAATTCAGCAGTTTCACTAGTTCTAGTTATTCTTACATACAATATTGTATCATAATATTAACAACCCTTAAATAAATGCAAATGTCTGTTAAAATAAGCTGTAATGCTTATTTACATACACTCACCCAGCATGTTATTAGGAACACCATGCTAATACTGGGTAGAGCCTCCCTTTGCTCTTGAAACATGTTGGAAAAGATGTTGGAAACATTCCTTTGAGATTCTGGTCCATATTGATAGGACTTCATCATGCAATTCTTGCAATTCTTTCACTGCTCTTTCAAGCAATCTCACGCAATCATGCAAGACTCACAACCCAATGGTGTTCTACTGGATTCTTATCTGGTAACTGGGAAGGCCACTGAAGAACACTGAACTAGTTTAAGAACTGAAACCAGTTTAAGACAATTCCTTTGTGGCATCAAGCATCATTATGCTGGGTGTAATGATTTGGAGAATGTAAGTAGTAGCCATTAAGGTGTTAAATACATGCAAGTAGGGCGTAAGATGAACTTGAGCTTTTTGTTTATCAGTGCTTTTTCAGTGTGTTAGACTCTCAATGTGCTATGGTGATATAGCTATATACACTTTGTACTATCTGTAACCCGGAGCTAGACACCCTCTGGCAAAACAGCATTAGCCCGGCGAAGTAGTCTTTATGCGTTCTTCTTTGGACTAAAGCAGTGCTTACCACCCTGATTCTGGAGATCTAGCTTCTTGTGGAGTCTTTTTTTTAACTACAGTCTTCCACACCTGCTTTAGTTAATGTCTGGATCAGATGCCTTCATGGGAAGTGAGATGCAAGTTTAAAATAAACTCTACAGGATCTCCAGGAGGAGGGTTGGTGATCACTAGACTAATCACACAAATAGAAAAGCAGAGAGTTCAGATATTTTATAGTTCTTAAAAATGAGAACATACGTTTTAAAGTAAAAACACTTCATCAGAATCACCAGATATCATTAGAACAGATGTAAATAATCATACATACAATACAAAGTAGTGTAAACATCTAATTATGAAAGAAGTAGATCATATCTTGTGCTCCAGTTAGAAGAACAAAGTTTAGTTTCAGATTTCTCCTGGACACCCCAGACATTGTATGAATTTATTCTTCAGCAGCAATCTTGATTTAGCTTTATGAAGTACTGAGCAGTCAAAGGTAACTGTAAATAATACTGGGTTGTTTTCACAAGGAAAAACTTGGAAAGGGTTAAATAAACACACTGATATATATAAAACATTACTCACTGTGTTAATTCTATTTGAATACTTAAAAAATAAAGTGTCTTTCTGAGCAAATAAAAGCTTCCTGTCTGTCAAGTCAAGTTTATTTGTGTATCGCTTTTTACAACGATGTTATCTCAAAGCAGCTTTACAGAGTTTTAAAAACAGACACTTACAACATATATATCACTCAGTGAGCAAGCCAGAGGCAACAGTGGCATTAAAAACTCCCTCAACTGGAGAAAGAAACCTTGGGAGGAACCAATACTCACAAGGGAGACCCATCCTCCTGGTCAAACAGTATTTACAGTTTAATAAACTAAACACCAAAGAAAAGAGTCTCTGTTTAAAATCTGGATAGCAAAGCTTTAGAAGCTGCACAGGTAGAGGCAGTCTCTGGCTGAGGCAGTCTATGACTGAGTCTTTATGTAAAGTGGGCATGAGCTAAAACAGTCCCATCCTATCTCAATGCTGGTACATCTGGATGGCACAGTGATGTAACTGAGGATGTAGCGGCCTGTATAGCCTGAATAGCGTTTTAAATATAATGTCCCAAAAGTGTGTAAAAGCTTTGCACAGCGCTGTACATCATAAAAATGTATAATGTAATAATAATATTTGAAAATTCGAACTCTTCATGGATAATTCCAGTTTAAAAGAGGTTAGTCATTTGCAGAGCATAACATCACTGTCCAATTAAAAATATGTATCTCCAATTTGGCCAATTTTTCATTTGAACACGACAGCTGCCATTCACATGGCGGGAACATTTCCTTATGAATGGACCAATAGAAATGCTCCAAAATAGCTTGAGAAAAAATCCAGTTTCATTGACTTAAATTCAAGATGAGTGGCTATTCAAGTGGCTATTTTGCAACTGCATTGTTTAGCATGACACCACTAACTGAGTGTATATTCCTGTTTTTTTTTTGTTGTTTTTTTTGGGGGGGGGGTGGAAGGATCAGTATAATGTGATAAAGTTTTGTTCTTGTTTCCAAGGATATTGACAACATTAGGTATTCTGAGATGAGCTATAAGTCTGCACTCAAGTACCAAGAGTCTTTTTTTCTCTTTATTAATAATCATTACAAGCAATCAGCTCGAGGGGAGAGGGCATCTGTGCTCTGAACAACGGTGTAGCACCCGAGTGTGTGAGGTGTGTGATCGGCATCACGGAACAACAGAATGTTCCCATTTGTTATCCTGAGAGAATTCACTCTACCAAACTAATAATGCATACCCCCAGTCATATGCTCTCATTTGACTTCTCCAGGTCATTGGGCCCCGATACATTCCTGCCATTCGGACGCCTCTGCAAAAGTCCAGCCACTCCCATCTCTCTAGCCTATCCCTCTACTAGATCAACGAGCACTTTATATTTATTCATTTATCAGCAGGCTCTGGAGGATCAAGGCCACTGCAATCACATAGGGAGATTTTTAATCAAGCCAATGTGCACAGCCGGCTGAGTGATGCTCAGTGACGCGTGTTTGTTTATCCAGGGCGCAGCTGCCGGAGGGCAAGGTGACGAGGGAATTTCTCTCAGTGTGAGAGAGAGGAGAAGGATGCGGGGCACTCTGTCGAAAAAGAGGAACAAGAGGAAGAACTTCAACCCTTTTTTTCTCTTCCATAACGAGATCCAAAGCACTTCATGTAATTAGAAGGCGTCTGGAATGAGGACAATTAAGTGCGGTTTGGCATCCCAGAGGGGTTCTCTCAGTGGGGTGAATTATAGAATGGGGGGAGAAGGGGGAAAAATGGGACCCAAAAGATTGATGACTTCAGTGTTTTCCAAATGAGGGGCCCTTATACACATAATTACACCGCGGAAATGAATGGATCATCATGATACAAACTCAGACGAGGGTATGCTAATTGCTCATCAAATGGGAAGCCTGCAATGTCAGCCCCAAAACTGCAGTACGAAGACTCTTTGTAATGCACTAATGCGATCCATCTTATTCCTGCTCTGCACATTAATCTTTATTTCATTCTGAACGCCTGGTTAACTTCTCCAAGTGCTGCTCAGAAACTGTAGCCTGCAAGCAAGGCACCCAAGACACTGGGCCTAGTGTATCTCCGCTCATCTCTGAGAACAAATATATGATGCATATCAGTGTAATGCAGTTTGCCATTTTTATTACCCAAAGCTATAAATATTGCACGCAGCTGTTGGAGTTTAGATTGTTTGGTCAAGAGTAAGTAAAAAATATAAAGTAGTCAGAATTTGATTTAAGACTGTGTTTTTCTCTCACAACTGTTAATCATATAAATCCAGAGGATGAGTAGATTCATTGATCTACCCTTCATCTCTACACCTTCAGTTGTAGACATGACATTTGATTGTTGGCTGTCCTCTTCTTTTCTTTGCCCCTTATACTACACACATTTGTTGTCTAACTGTAGAACATATCTGAGTCAGCCTTGAGTCTTTCCAACACATCTTTCAGAACATATTGATTGCTGTTGGAGTTAAATGTTGGAAATTGAACTGCATCATTATGTTGTATGCATATTTAAGATCTGCATTATTTGGCACAGCTATATCAGACATTAGGAGCAAGTGGAAGCTGAACATTTATCTTAAAACCAATACTTTCAATGGCAGAAGCATTTTTCTGGAATGGGTGCATTCATGACTAATTTCATGTGGGTTGGTTGGCACTTGTTATGGAGATGGTTGGCACCTTGTTAAAAGGCTATAGTTTCACAGAATGAAAAAAATAGAAATAATCTGAGCTTTTAATATAATCCAAACTGCAAAATAAACTTTAAGAAGAAACCAAATAACAGTTTGGTGTTTTCATCTTGAAACTCATTTATCATCAAATGTCAGAGGTAAAAGCAACTTCTAAATTTAATGTAAAATACACCATTAAAGGTACCACAGTGGTCCAATCGTGCATCTTAAATGAATTTCATAGCTACTCTATGTTAACTTCAAAAGAAAAAATAAGTAAAGAAGAAGCCTGGAGTCAAGACAGTGTGGAGTCAATGCAACTAAATAGAAATATATATATATATAATACCCCAAATCAGAAGACTTTGAGACACTTTCAGAAGGTCTTTGAGAAACTTAACTAACTTGAGATGCCTCACTGATCTGCCTTTACCTAGTTAGTCCTTCATAGCTTAGCAACTGTAACTATGCCCTGGATAACATTGAAAAATCAGACAACATACTGTAATGTATTTGTGATCTGCTATGGCAAGTAAGTATCCAGCCAACACGAGACCCCCACAAATACAGGTGGTTTAAACAACTGGCTTCAATGCAGAAAAATCAGAAAGCTATCCTAACCACAACAAGTTGTGTGTTGTTTTCAGAGCTCTTGTCAAAGTTTAATATGGTGAAATACTTTTGTATATATTTAATGTAATATAGAATATAATAATATTATGTTTCATGTAATATTTTATGCAATCTTATCTACGTCCCCTGTACAAATACACAATGCATTCAGGAGATGAACTTGAATGATACATGAATTTTCAGCAGTTTATGTGTGCAGCCTGCGTACAGCACTTGATGGGATATTTTAATATTCATAAATGAACTGGGTTGTGTCCTAAGCACCCAGAGAAATGACGACCACATGTGGAGATGAAGATAGTGAAGGTGATAGTGGTGTATGAGATTTTTCTCCACCTGATTCTCCCAGTCTGGAACAGCAGGAGAGAGCTTATTTCGACATGCGTGAGCCTGCTGTATTACGCCTGAGCCGATAGTAAGAGTGCAGAGTTTTCCCAGGCATGATGTGGATAGAGCAGAAAGTAAATGAGCATGAGATTTCTTTTCATGAACTTTTTCATTTTGTTTACACTGTGTGTCATCTGGGTGCAATCACTAGCATAATGTTAGTTTTTACTTCTGCTCTGATGGGAATTTTCATGTTTATGTTTAGCAGCAAGTGGTAATGTATATTTACATTTGATGGCAGTTCTAGTGTAAAGACAGTTCTTTAATTTTCTTAACAAGCATAGCTTTTAATTGTCTTAACATGCTATCTGGTTTAGTTTTAATGTGTTAATGCTTAATGCTGGTTAATTTACTATAGTATTAATGCTTTTCATGCAATGACACAAGATGATATTGGAGGAATAGTATGAGTGTCCTCCTAATTTTAGCCTCTGCTTAATTCAAGCTCATAAGAAATTACATGAAAGTATAAATGGCGGAATGGAGATCATTGTCATTGCATAAATTGCAGTATTTAGCCCCTAAGTGAATTTAAAATCAGTATCTAACAGAATATAATTTTCCCTGATAATATTCAAAACTAGAGTCAAAATTTTAAAAATGCAAATGCAAAAATACATAATCAGTTGAAAGAGAAAGATGAAATTGTGTCTAAAATGCTAATTAAAACATTAAGCAGTGGTAAGTAAATTCTGGTTGAGCTGGATTACATTGAAAGCAAGGTAACACTTTATTTTGATGGTCCACTGTAGATGTCTTGTAGATCTTTAATTTACATTCAACCAAGTATCTGTTGACAACAATTGAAGTTAAGTGTAAAAGACTTTATCACACCAATCCTAAATCTAACTCTAACCTTAAGGCAAAACCTACACCAACTCCCAAACCCTAATCCTAGCTTTAATGTTGTTGATAATCTCAGATAAACTCAATATCACCAGAAGATGTGTTAATACTATAAGTACCTGTAGATCATCTATAGGGGACCATCCAAATAAAGTATGACTTGCGGTACAAAAACAGAAAAAGCCTGTTGGTAGCCACTTCCTCGGGTCGTAATGTAATTGTTATGTAAAATGCGGTTAACAGGAATGGTGGAGGTCAAGTTCAGGTCTGGAAGACCAAGAAAACTGTTCATAGGATTGCTAAAAAAGCAAATAAAAACTCGGGAAGTCTCAGCAGTGGCGGTAGCAGCACGGTGGTGTAGTGTTTAGCACTGTCGCCTCAAAGCAAGACAATCTGGGTTCAATTCCAGGTGCAGGCCAGGTTCTGTGAGGAGTTCCCCTTGTGCTTGATGGGGGTTTCCTTCAGGTACTCTGGTTTCCACCCACAGTCCAAACACATGCATGTTAGGTTGATCTAAATTGTCCATAGGCGTGAGTGCGTGCGTGAGTTTGTGTTGGCCATGGTGTACCCAATGACGCTGGGATTGGCTCCCCAGACTTGTGGGATAAAGCAGAAGATAATGGGTCGATGGATGGAGTGGTGCTCTGTTGTACTGTGCAGCGACACCTGCACAAATATGTCCTTCTAGAAAACTCTGGAAGCATCACAGCATCTGGAAAAGAGCTGAAAATGAAGAGGCTGGCTTTCACAACTATAACATGATAATGACTCTAAATACACCTCAAAATCCACAATGGACTGCTTTAAGGTTTTTTTCAACAGGTTTTGTGGCCCTTACAGCCACTCGACCTAAATATCACAGAAAATTTGTGGGCATACATTAAAAGATCAGTGTATACAGGACAGGCAAATGATCTCACTAACCCTAACCTGAAACTATTTTCAGAGAAGTCTGAGTGGAAATCTCTCGAAAACTGAACTGAAACAAGAACTGAAAGACTCATTCATGTTTACATACTTTGATACTTGCTGAATGGCTGTTACCAGATACTGATCATGCAGGATGCCCAACCTTTTGCTTCTAGCATTTTTTTCTTTGCTAATTAATAATTTAGCTTTAAATATTTAAAAAAATGTGTCACAGGAGGAGAAATTTGGACTATAAGAACCCAGTATTTGAAGCTATTATTTTTTCTGCTTAAACATGTGCCATTATGAAACTTAGTGTATTGTTGTATTTGCCACCTTGTAATTTTACATAACCTGTTATGCATGTTTTTATAAATTTCTAAAACATGTTAATAATTTAGATACTGATAGTAATGCTATATGCTCTAATAGTATGCATGGGGTAACAGTAATTTCTGTACAGTACACATTCACACACAAGTAAATACTTGGCATAAAATATATATGTGTGATACAAATTATTTCTTGGATATAAATGCAAATAGCTAAAATGACATGAAATATTTTTATGTCCAAATGTTTTAATGAATAAAAATATTCATACACATAGCCTAAAAGTAGTAGAACAGCTATAACTAAACTCTAAGCATTCACATAAAGCACCAAAAGTAATGTTCCCTGACATCTTTAAATGATTTATCATTTAACAGCAAAACAGTAACATGTATAAATGATAATATATGTATGTAATTATAATTAATTTTACATGCATGTTGAAATATTTGCCTGATGCTTTATGATAATTGTGCCTGTATGGCCTGGCCATATTTCAGAGATTCTGTAGAGGAAACGAAAATCAATTAAGGAGAGATCAGTTTAGTGCAGGCAGAGAGACATCTATATTTTATTAGTTTAGTCTAAATATTTTTTATGTTCTATGTAATATATGTTATGTACAGAAAGAGTTTAATATTTAACAGCTAAAAGCCTAAGGCTACCATCACTACACAGCATGAGAGCAGCACAGTATGGAAAGTTTATCCAGGCTAAAAAATGTTTGGCATGTTGTTTGACAGCACGGCTCGGTAAATAAATTTGTTGAAGCAGAATTGAAAATGACTATTATTCTCAATAAGATCATTTAATTCAGGTTTTATTCAGGATTTTGGCTGATGATGGGCAAGTGTGTTTACTCAACAGCTATCAGGCAGTTATGTAGAGCCGTACATAAAAGACTAGTCTTCTAGCTCTTTGAGTGAAAAACATATTTGAAATCACTGAATATGACAAAAAAACCTCAACGTTTTTAAAGTTCACGCCAACGAAGCACAAAATCAGTCGACAGGCTTCCCGTGAATAGATGCCATGTTGATCATCACGAAATTTCCATTCACATTTCAACCACTGACCGGTCTCCTGGTTCATATTGTCTCTGGTCCAGGTTCAGTTTTCATGCTTTATGATGTGTTCCTACATTTACATTTACATTTACAGTATTTAGCAGACGCTCTTATCCAGAGCAACTTACAAAAGTGCTTAGTGTTCGGTTAGAGTATGTATCTTTATCTAGTACAAACAACTCTAAACTACTCTTATACTCAAACACTGCCACAAACACAGGGCCAGTGCTGATACCTAGAAGAAAAGACAATGCAATTCCTAGCAAGACTGGAACACCTACAGAGAAGAGAACAAATACAAGACTACATACAGTACAAGTGCACTTAGCCAGTGCTCCTAGAAGATAAAGTGCAATTACAGTTTATACCAGTACTTTAGTAGATTAGTGTTTATAAGTGCTTTACAAAGAGATAGGTTTGCGTTTGAAGACCGCGAGAGAGTTCGCTGTTCGGACAGCCTGTGGAAGTTCGTTCCACCATCTGGGTGCCAGGACAGAGAAGCGTCTTGTCGCGTGTCTTCCATGAATCTTGAGTGATGGCGGGTCAAGCCGAGCCGTACTTGAAGCGCGAAGAGCTCGAGGTGCAGTTCGACTTTTGACCATTGCCATAAAGTAAGGAGGAGCTGGTCCATTCTTGGTTTTGTAGGCAAGCTTCAGAACTTTAAACTGAAAAAAACTTTAAACTTGTTCCTGGTCAGGACAAGAACAGGTTTCAGGCATTCAAAATTCCAGGGCCAATTTAACCCCTAATGTATATTTTACAGTGCTGCGTATGTTTTTGTTGCAATGTATTGTAGTAGCATGTGTACTGCTTTTGAGTCACATGCTAAAATATATGGCTTTAATAATTGCATCTGGCAGTGAAAGCTGAAAGCTAATACCCCCTCTGTTAAGTTGTTGTTGCCATTTGCAGAGGGTAATATTTACCCAGGTATTTTTAAATATGGCTCTAGCATTGCACAGTTTACTTTGAATACATTTCCCCCAGTGATTTACAATGAGTTGCTCAAGTGGAGCATTAAAAGAGTCATGATTGCCTTTAGACTAGATCACTTACTGGCAGAGTGTACTGAGACTGCCGCAGAAGCCGGCATCCACCTGACTCATTTGCACTCGGTCTTCTTCTGCCTCCGTCGCCACCGTCTCCGTGGTGTAGTCAATAAACTGTTATGTCCAAGCGGCTGGGGAAAAGTACTGCAATTCCACACTACAGCACATTCATCATACAACATGGGAGATGACATACAGAAATCTATTTGTAAGGACACAAAAGGACACAGAGGACTTGTGCTGAAATTAATCTACGTCCAGGAACGCGGCAACAAGGCCAGTGGAAGAGCATGACAAGCTGGAGCAAAATGAAAGTCATACATTCCTTGCAGGCATAAAAGCATATGTTCTACCAAATGATGGGCTGAGAGGTGAGTGTGAGCAGTCTTATTTCCGTTCAGTGTTTTAGGTGACTTGTGTTTTTTTATGCTTTATTTAAGAGAAACGTGGGTGTCAATAATTGCTTATTTCCTTTGAATGGCATGTAAAATTGCTGTGGTCCTGTGGTCTCTAGGGGCTTTTGAATAATAGTCTAAACTATTTTAAAACACATCCTTCTATCATCGAATTTTAGCAAGTCCTGTTTTTTTTTCCTGCTATGCTTCAGATATCATAAAAAAGAGCAATGAAGAGGGTTAAAATACATGTGCTTTCACACACTTGACAATCAGAAGACCACAAATGGACCCCAATTAAGTCCAGAGGACTGGAAAATGGAGACCAACAGCAATTGGTGAGGCCACCAATTAAAAATAAATGACTCTTACAAACATTTTAAAAGTCATTTGTGCAATTTGTGTCTTGATCCTGTTCCTGTGAACCTCCAATATCAGTCCTGGAATATTTTTTATTTGATTTCTTTTCTTTTTTTCCTTTTTTTTTACAAATGATCACAGACTGCAGACATCAATTTTAGTTTACAGTCGCTCACGTGTCATAAAATGTGACTATTTTCTGCTCATCTTTTTTCTGCTTTTTTCTTTCTTTTTTACCTTTATCTAGTCCTGTGGCTTGGGGCTGATTTCAGCCATCATTTATCTGTCACTATTTCCAGCAGTGAGTCCTCCAAATGCTCTCTTTGCTTCTAGAACATTCACAATTCAGCAAAAAAAAAAAAGTGGAGCTCCGCACCCCATTTCAGTGCTTGTGGATGATTATACAAGATAATTGGGCTGCTGGAAGGAGTACTGAATGCAAGAAGTAAAAGGATCTACACTGCGTGTCCATTATACTTTGCATAATGTATGTAAATGAATGGAAATGACTGATTTAAAACATATGGAGCAGTTAGCTTGCTAACAATGTAAGTATTATTACTGAGTGCTGTAATTGCTGCAACATATTGTAATTAATGCACAAACCCGAGCGCCATGATCATTCCTGTGCAGCAGTATAACATCAGGGGCGGATTCATGTGAATAGTGTAGATGTACGGTTTTCATTTTGAAAGATAAATCTGAAAATTCATTGGCTCTTCAACAGCATATCATCACTGTCCAATGAAAAACAAGTCTCCAAAATTGCAACTGTACAGGAGAGACCAAAAGCATACTTTACTTTCAATGTAAGTCAATGGAACCAGAATTTTTTCCAAGCACTTCTTTGGAGCACTTCTATTGGTCTATTCATCATGAAAATTTCACACAATGTAAACGACCATTGGCGTGTTCTAATAATGTAGAAAACTCAAAATCGGCAAAATTGGAGACATGCTTTTCATTGGACAGCGACGGTATTCTGGTCATTCATAAAGAGACGTAGTATTTTTATTGTTATTTGAATTATTTGAAGGTTTCAGGATTGCGGCAGGGCTTGATACTTGTGCTGTTTAATAAACAAATGCTGTATATTTAAATCCTAGAGATGCAAACTGTCTCGCCCTCTGTCTGTGTCTTTTGTTTACGCTTCCCTCGTCTAGCCATGTGCGTTTGTTTATGTTTTAGTCATGTGTCCTTTTTTCTCCACCCCCACCTGTTCGTTGTCTATGTCTCCTCCTAATGGTCCCAGGTGTTTTATATTTCCTGTGTTATTTAATTCCTCCGTTCCTTCTAGGAACACTGGCTAATTATTGCACTTTTACTGTATGTAGTCTTGTATTTATTCTCTCCTCTGCAGGTATTGCGGTCTTGCTAGGTATTGCACTGTGTCTAGCTTCTTATTTTGTTGTCTTCTTTCTAGGTATCAGCACTGGCACTTGTTTATGGCAGTGTTTGACCTCAAGAGTAGTTTGAACCTAAACTTGTTTGTACTAGAGAGAGATACTCATACTCTGACTGAACACATAGCACTCATGTAAGTCACTTTGGAAAAAAGCGTCTGCTAAATGCTGTAAAAGTAACTTTGTGTTTGGTTGTTTTTTTTTAATTAAAACCGTATTAAAAGCTTGCGCTTGCGTCCGCACTCTGTCACTCCTGCCTTCGCTTCCTCTCTCCACGCATCCCCTGTGACACAAATATACTTATTTAAAGTCTGAAAGTGTTTGCTGTAGAGAAATGTACTGACTTCAGTTGTTTTACAGTGGCGGTGAAACCAAGGGTCCAATGATTACAACAGAAATATAGTTTTCACTGTGCAAAACAACCAATGAACCCTGTCTTCTGAGATTTTATATGTAATGCTAGTGGTAAACACAAATACTAAGTCTTCCCTGGGTGCAGTTATGCCTCACATGTATCTTTTTCCTGTGAATAGTTTAAAAGTATATATAGTTTAAAAGTATATACACTTAAAAACTCAAATAAATCATGCATCTCAGGCATCAGGCAACATGCACTCACCAAGCACTCTACTTATCATATAGGCTCACTTTGTAGTTCTACCAGCTCCATTTGCTCATTTTAACCAGCTCATCAGTGATCACAGGATACTGCTCACAGAACACTGATGGCTGGATAGTTTTGGTTTGTGGAATATTCTCAGTCCAGCAGTAAGACTGGGGTGTTTAATAACTTCAGCAGCACTGCTGTGTCTAATCCACTCATACAAGCACAACACACACTATCACACCACCATACCTCACCAGTGTCACTGCAGTGATGAGAATGAACCACCACCAAAATAATACATGCTCTGTAGTGGTCCTCTGGGAGTCCTGGCCACTGAAGAACTGGTTAAAAGGGGGCTACATCACAAACTGTGCTGGTAGAAGCACAATCTGCAAGGTAGAAGTGCCTTATAGAGTGGACAGTGAGTGGACACAGTGTTTAAAACTCCAGCATCACTGCAGTGTTTAATTCACTTCTACCAGCACAACACACACTAACACACCACCACATCTCACCAGTGTCACTGCAGTGCTGAGAGTGACCCACCAACCAAACTGTAGTAGTACTTTGGGGGGCCTGATCATTAGAGACCAGGGGGACTAACAAAATATGCAGAGAAACAGAGTGGGGCTGATAAAATAAACAACAAGTGTAAATACAAGGGGGGTCTACCTCATGATGGGCTCGGTGTGTATATTCATAACCATTTTATGTAATAGCTTTCTGTGAGGGAGGCATTTCATATAATTCAGACATGTGGCTTCTATCACCACCACTGTGAACAATACTGGCGCTGTACTTTTCTGTAAAAACAAACATTTCACATCACCCCACTCTGAAAGAGTAGAAAGAACAAGGGAATTCTCCTCTAATGGTACAAATAAATGGAATATGTTTGGAACAGAAAGACATCAAAATGTGAAAAGAGAGAAAATATTTAATTTCATATGATTTCTTTCTTCAACAGTTTTGGGTAAATTGTCATAGTTTGAGACCAAAACAATCAGCCACCACTTTGTTTTTGATTTGACATGTTGATTTCTGTGGGCTGGCGTAGCCACTATGAGAGATAGGTGACAAATTACATTGCAAGTGGCAATCGAGGTCCAAGCACGGTGCCAGTAAAAGGCCAGTTTAGGTTTTAAACAAGAAGAACACAAAGGACGGAGCAGGCAGAGTTTTCGGAAGTCAGTTCATAATGAGTTTCAAAAGGAGATGCCGGCCAAATTTTTTACACCTTGATCTTTTGACCTCGTTATAATAAGCAGTGGGTTTTTAATATATACATCTAAATAACTAGAAATCTGTATAATTTTTGATGACTTGGCATTTCTGTTGACCTCTATTAACGGATTCATTCTACAGCAATTACTTTCTTCTTATGCTTTACTCTTGTGGTGCACCACAATGCTTAATTTTCAAGATTAAATCACTAATTTTATCTCGAAGGCCAAAACCTCCTTTGGTATTTGAACTTGTGACCTTTTACCTGACTCTAGCAGTCCAGGAATTATT